>JAJJWX010002148.1:0-1421678 GCA_023529315.1 Papaver bracteatum | reverse complement strand
TGATTTTGGTTAATTTCAGCAAAATAACTTTTCAGATGAAATCTCAATTAAAGAATCCAAGCCTTAATCCACGAAGAAGAAAATCTGAGAATCAAAAGGTAGTTAAAATACTCTGTCTTCTTTCCTGAACAATATATTGTTGCCTCAGTTTTTAATCTACGTTTTGATTCGCAGGTTGACGAAAAACCAAATCCAAGCAAGAGATCTCGAATAACTAAACCCACACCATTAATTCCGATTGATGATTTCCTTCCTGAAGTTGATAAGGAATTTTCCTCTCCTCCTCGTGAAAATGCTTCTTCAAATACTCCTGCCTCTACTCCATTGCCTGCTTTTCAATCTCCTATCAATGTCAATTTATCAACACTTCTTCAAGACCAACCTTCTCAAAATATTTCTTCAACTTCTTCAATTGAAAAACAATCCTCGCAAAATATTCCTTCAACTTCTTCTTTAGAAAAACCTGTCTTATCCCCAAATCCTTTGAGTACTATTTCTCCAGACAATTTGCAGCTTGCTCTTATTCCTTCAAATTCTTCTCCTCTTCCTCAAGAAATTCGAGATGGAATTTATTCAACTTTCCGAATGTTATCTGAGATTTTGACCAATACTGCGAAATCTACTAATGTTCGTTCGCAATATGAATTTTGCGAAGTTCTGAATAATTTCGTCAATCCAGACATTTCTTCTTCACGTCAATCCTTGGAAAAAGAAATTGAATTACTTCGCCATTCTTTGAAAGCTTCTCAAATCAGAATGCGAGGATCTTCGTAAAGAAAATCATCATCTTCGAATAATTCTCTGACTATGCGATTCTTCGCAAAAGAAATGATGAACCAAAGGTATGATTACTTATCCTCATATTTTCTCTTTTATTTATTTATATTCTTCCTATGCTTGAAACATCCATTAAAACCCATTCCCTTTATAGAATCCATCCAGAAATGTAGAAGATTGGTACTTCACCATGAATCGATGCAACAGAATATCGAACCAAGCATGAAAGCCTCTCAAACCAATTCTCCCATTTATCTGATCTTTACTCGTGTGCTCTTGACAACTCGATGCTCTTTTTCAAGAGAATACTCAATTAATATATGATCGAAAATTTTTGAATGATGACATATCTCAACTTTTTTCTTCCTTAACCAAAGCTAATTTGAGAATAGAAACCTTATTAGAAGAGAACAAAACCTTATCAAGAGAAATGTTCGTTTTTGAATACAATGATTGTTTCTTCGCAAGAATTAAAGACTCTTCAGAATAAATGTTGCGATCAAGAAAATCTTCTTTCTTTGTTGAAAGGTGAACTTGAGGAATTAAAGAAGTCTTCAGATCTTTGAAAGAAATTCTTTTGTTGTTGAGAAGAATTCCCTTATTAATAAGAATATAGTCTTGTGTGCTAAGAAGAATCAACTTGAAGAAGATTACTCATCATTAAAAAGTCTTAATGCCAAACTTGCGAAGGATAAAAATTTTCTCCTTTCTAAAGATCAAAAGCTTCAATCTCGACTTAAAGGATTAGTTGGTGATGGTTTTGATAATGCGATGAATCGATGAAGAACTGTTGTCTATCTTTAACTCAATCTCTTACTTCGCAAAGAGAAGGTAGTCATTAAAATTTGACTGCCTCTGGTACGTCTTTAAATTTCATTATATTCGCAAATTTTATTCTTTGAACTTTGTTTTATTTGCAGAATCTGAGAATCACCTTGGTAATGCAAAAGCTGGATTAGAAGCCTCCGTTCGAGCTTCGTAAGAAGAATGCCTTGCTTTCTACCCGCTTAATCAACTCTCGTGATCGTGCTACTCGGAGATTCAACTATCTTTCTTATTCCAAGGATATCGAAGATACCAATCATCAAAAGGCTATACTTCGTGAAAGTCACCTGAAAGCTCAAGTTTTTGCGAATAACATTCTCTTATCAAGAAGTTGCTCGTGAGCCTGATAGTGATTTCGATCATGAGAGTGATGATGAAGATCTTGATGATGAGGAAGAATCTATTCCTCAAGGAGATGTCCTGCTGCATATTCTTCCAAAGATGATATCTCGCAAAAGTCGAAGGCTCGCTAATGACTCTCTCGATCTTAAAGATCCAACACAAAGTGTTGATGAAGCATGATAATATTCCTTGTTCAATTTATCATTGGCTCTCCTTTCTTTCTTTCTTCTGAATTCCTTCCCTTTATTACCGTTGGTTTCCTTTTGCGAACAATTCTATTTTTTGAGAAGTACATTTGATATTTTACGAAGATGATCTATCCTTTCTTTTGATATTTTTCGAAGATAATTTAACCTTACTTTGACTAAATTTCCCCTTTTTGATCATGTGAAGAGAAATAATATATAACTCACAGATAAAGCTTAGTATATCCTTTTCCCCTTATTATTTCTCTTTAAATGATTAAACATTGTTTGAAGTATTAAAATATCTGCCTCAGTTTATCTTTCGAAGTTTCAACCTTTGTAGAAGTATTGGAAGTACCAAATCCATCAAATGAAGAGATATAAGAAGTATTAGAAGTATTCAATCTACCAAATGAATTATTAGAAATACACAATTCCCTTTGTCGTATTAGAAGTACTCGATCCCCCAAATGAAGAGATATAAAAAATATTAGAAGTATTCAATTCATCAAATTAAGAAATATAAGAAGTATTCGATCGAAGTATAATGATTATTTAACTTTCACCAAATGAAATATCCATTAAAGAAGTATAATAAATATGAGATATTCTTGAAGAATTATAAGAAGTATTCAATCTTTTTGTGAAATATTCAATATATGGAAAAGTATAAGAAGTATGTAATTCTCGTAAACTTTTACGAATATAAACTTATCTGTATTTGATTGTTATCAAAATCGCATCTTTTGTTAAGTCTTCATTAAAATTCTTCAATAATGTTGTCCTTTTTTCCTAGGACTTCTCGTAAAATTCTTCAATGATATTGCCAGAGCTATCTTCTCTTCAAAATATCTTGATGTATATTCTTGTAAAATTTCTTCAATGATATTGATATAATAAATTTCATTAATTTCTGTGGTCTTATCATGCCTTCCTAAGTAAAGGTCTTATTTTTCCACCTATTTTGTATTGATTATTTGCGATAATATGACAAGTCTGAACATTCTTGCGAACATACAACCTCGTGACATTATCGTCGTGCGATGAAATCGCAGGACGTTCTTACACTTTCATGCAAAAACCCATTGATCTCATCTTAACTTCATTGTATAGTATTTTAACCTCTTCAGGAATTGTTGCGATAATATGACATGCCTAAATATTCTTGCGAACATGAAGCCCCATGACATTGCCGTCTTGTGATGAAATCGCAGGACGTCTCTACACTTTCATGTAGCGACCCATTGATCTCATCTTAACTTTATTATGTTCTGCGAGTTCTTTATTCTTTTCTTTCTTTTTTTTCTTTTTTTTTTTTTTTTTAGAAGGCTCGCAGAACTTCATTTGTTGCACAAATATGACAAGCCTTTATGTTTTCGCAAACAAGAAGCCTCGTGACATTTGCGTCTTATAGCACTTATCAGCTCCCTAATGGAGGGTTCTGCCCTTTATCTTCCCCCTGATTGCCCCTTCAAGGAAGCGTACATCGACCATACAAGGTTAGCTCTTCCCATCCTGTTCTTCCAACAACCAGCTTTTGATCGCAACCTCTTATCCTTTTTGCCTATAGGGCTTATAGTTACGAGGTTGCACCCTATGGGGTATCTTTGGGCCAAGTGCATCATTTTCCAAGACTTGTCAAAAATGGCAGATGTGGTTCAACCTCACCCGGCACTCTTGACTCAACCGTGTACCTCGGCGCCTTGATCTTTTTTCTCAAGACTTCTTGGGAAAGAAAGTATGCCTTAGTCGCCCAGCCTAAATCTTCGTACACCGCATTTTATATTGCGTAATGTCGTTAGATTAGGTGAGAATCCAAGGTGTCTAACCCGGATAGGTACCCCATTATTGGGTTGTACCCCAAAATTTTTACCATGTACTAAGGGCCCTTGGTGGTGTTCCGATTACCATTAGCCACGTTATAGGTACCCCCTTAAATGACGTACTTTAGGACTTTGCCTCTTACGAATTATAGCTTCGCGAACTAGGGTGTACGCCACAAAGGTTTGCCTATATAAAATTTTCTGCGGCTCTCTTTCTTTTTTGGAGGCTGATCACAGATTGCGGTCTTTTATTCGCAAATTAATGAAATTTTAATTGGAATATAAATTTTGAAAATTCGTAACTTTTCCCAATTTCCTGCGAGCAAACAATATTCGTAAAAATTTTCATGAGTTTTATGGGTAATACCTTTTCAAATATAGTCTGTTCCAAGGTCTACCAAGCCTCAAACCCATGTCTCTCCCTTCTGGATCCATCAGCCGATAAGCTCCGCTTCCTACAACTTCTTTAATAACATATGGTCCATCCCATTTTGGTGCTAATTTCCCTCCATTTTCTTTTTGATATCGAGGTGTTTCTCGCATGACCAAATCACCTGGTTTATATTCACGTTCAATGACTCTCTTGTTGTATTCTCGAGCTAATCGTTCTTGATAAATCCTCATATGGTGCAACACCTTTTCTCTTTTTTCTTCCAAATCATCCAATTCTCGTAATATTACTCCCGCACTTAAATTTCTTTCCCAAGCTTCTTTCTTTGTTATTGGAATTATAACCTCTGTGGGTAATACTGCTTCTACTCCATATGTTAGACAATAAGGAGACATTCCAGTTGCTTCTCTTCTAGTTGTATTGTATGCCCAAACTGCGCTAGGTACTTGCTCGCACCACCCTTTGAGATGTCCTTCTAATTTCTTTTTGATTGTATCTGCGATTGTTTTATTTGTTGCTTCAGCTTGTCCATTAGCTTGTGGATATAACGGGGTTGACTTCCCACATTTTATTCTAAAAGCACCGAGTAACATCTCTATATTCTGCCCCTCAAATTGTTTCCCATTATCAGATACTAGTTGCGCTGGAACCCCGTACCTGCAAATGAGGTTCTCAAATATAAACGTAAAAACATCTTTATCACGAATATGTTGTACTGCTTTTACTTCTGCGAGCTTCGTGAAATAATATGTTGCAACTATCAAGTATCGCCTTTGTCCAGATCCAGGTATAAATGGTCCAACAATATCCAACCCCCATTTACCAAAAGGCCAGCAGCTTGTTGAAGAAGTTAATGTAGCCCCTGGTGCATGAATTCTTTTACCATGTCGTTGGCATTCCTTGCATCTTCGTACGAACAATTTTGCGTCTGTATGCATATAAGGCCAGTAATATCCTTGTATCTTTGCTCTATATGCTAGAGATCTTCCCCCACTATGATTTCCAACTTCTCCTCCATGTAACATCTTCAATATCTTTTCTCCTTCTTCGCGAGTTAAGCACCTGAGAGGTGGTCCACTAAAAGATTTCATGTATAAAATTCCTTCTCGCAACTCATAGTTTGTTGCACGACTCTTTAGTTTATGTGCTTCTAGTCTGTTCCTGGATGTTTCTCCTGTTGTGAGGTATTCATGAATTTCTTTTCTCCAATCTGCGATGTTGTTTGATAATTCTCTTTCTACTTCCATCGCAACAGCTTCTTCAATTTCTTTCTCTTTGTCCACTGATGGGTTTTGAATTGTTTGTATTTGGATATTTCTTGTATTTGGATTTGTCATCATGCTTGGAATAAATGCAAAAGCATCTCATGAGACGGTTATATTTTCTTGATATATGTCTCCATTTTAATTTTGGTATCTTCAAGAGATAATTCCTCAACAAGTTTCTTGTATTTCTTCAAAGAAGATTCATTTGTGGTATATTCCCCTTTAATTTGACAAATCACTAATTGTGAATCACTTGTTATCCTTATACTTTCAAGCTTCTTTTCCATTGCGATCTTTAATGCATGCACTACATCTTCGTACTCTGTTTCGTTTTTTGTGGATGCAAATTCTAGTCTGAATGAGAATGCTGTTCTTTATCCTTCTGGTGAAATCAACACGACTCCAATCCCATTTCCCTCACTATTGGATGATCCAACCACCAGAATTTCCCATCTATCAGGCTCTGTTAACAAGTCTTTTGGATTTCCAAATTCTTCTTCAACATCCATCATTTCCTCTATTGCTTCATCTTCTTCCAAAGGAAATTCTGCCAAAAAATCTGCGACAACTTGTGATTTTTGCGATGACAACACTTCGTATTTTATCTTGTAATGGTTTACTTGTGCATTCCACCTTTCTATTCTTCCTGACCTTTTTGTGTTCTTCATGACTAATTCAATTGGGACTTTGGTTACCACTTTTATTACATGTGCTTGAAAGTATATTCGCAACTTGAATGATGCGTAAACCAAGGCTAAGATTAACTTCTCCATTTTAGAATAGTTCTTTTCTGCTGCATTAAAGGTTTTACTAATGTAGTAAATGGGCCTTTCTACTCCTGCGTCTGCTCGTAACAGAACTGCACTTAGAGCATATGGAGTTGTTGCAGGTATACCAATAATTCTTCGTTTTTCTCTGGTTTCGTAGTATAGATGTATTTGCGAGGTATTCTTTGATTCCTTGAAAAGCTTTTTCACATTCATCACCCATTTGAATTTTGCTCCCTTCTTAAGTATGTTGAAAAATGCTTGCACTTATCTCGACATTCGCAAATAAATCTCCCAAGTGAAGCCAAGAGTCCATTTAGTTTTTGTACTTCTTTTACCGTTGCAGGTGTTGGCATGTCACGAACTGCTTGGACTTTTTCTGGATCAACTTGTATTCCCTCCTTCGATACTATGTATCCCAAGAACTTTCCAGATGAAACCCCAATTATACATTTCTCTCGGATTTAATTTGATGTTGAACTTTCTCATTTGCTCAAATATTTCCTTCAAATCTTGCACATGGTCTTTAGCTTCCTTGCTTTTTATCAACATATCATCTACATATACCTCCAAAGTTTTATGTATCCACTTCGCGAACACTTTTTCAACCATACGTTGATATGTAGCACCCGCATTCCGCAAACCAAATGGCATCTTCACATAACAATACAAACCCCTTGGAGCAAAAAAGGCAAGATGTTCTTGATCTTCTTCTGCAGTGATATTTGATTATACCCTTTATATCCATCAAGTGAAGTGACTCTATCATGACTGCAATTGATTCCACCATTTGTGGTATATCTGGTAATGGAAAACTATCTTTGGGACATGCCTTGTTTAGATCAGTGAAATCTATGCAATTTCTTATTCCTTTGTTCTTTTTTAACAATGACCATATTCGCAATCCATTCTGGATATTTTTCTTCCTTATAATCCCCGCATCCAACATCTTTTGTAATTCTTCTTCTATCTGTACATGATAATTTTGTGATATCTTCCTTATTCTTTGTTTGAATGGTCTTACATTTTTATCTATATTCAATCTATGACATGCCACCGATGGATCAATTCCTGGTATCTCATCTACACTTCTGCGAAGATATCTTTATATTCTCGCAAAAGATCGTAGTCCTTTTTTCTTCTACTTCATCCATCTTAGTTCCAATTCGTAAGAATAAAGGCTCTTCTTTACTTCCAATATTTATTTCTTTGGTTGGTTCAAATTGCAACATAGCTTGGACTTTGCTCCCCCATAGGTGTTGGTTCTTTAATTATTTTTGCTGGTTCCCTTTTTTTCTGAATTTCATTTGGTATACCTCTCCTTTCCTTTGCTCTTATTGTATACACTCGAATTCTTCTTCTTTTCTTGTTTCCTTCGCAAGTTTCCTACGAAAGTTGTTTCTTTCTTTCTCTTCTTCCTGCATTGTGTTACTTCAATTTGATAACAAAATTTTGCACTATCAAGATCTCCATTTATTTCTTGAATTCCATTCGGTGTAGGAAATTTGATTTTTTGATGTAATGTTGAAGCAACATCTTTGATCGCATGAATCCATGGCCTTCCTATCAGCATGTTATATGGAGATTCCATATCTATCACACACAAGATTACATGCATTTCGATTTCTCCTAGTAATAATACGCAAAGACGATTTCTCCTTTAGATTTTGTTGTAGATTTCCCTAGTCCATGAATAAGACACTTTGAATTTATGATTTCTTCATCTCTAATTCCCATCCCCTTAAGTGCATGATAGAATATAATATTAACAGAACTCCCTGTATCAACCAAAATTCGGTTTAATTTCCATTTTTCTTCAGCTTTCTTATCTTCTAGCATGATTGGCAATGTGATCACCAATGGTGAAGTGTGGTTCAAGTCTTCATTTGGAATTTCTGCTACTGAAAATGTGATTTTCTGCTTTTCCCATTCTTCTAAAGTTGTCATCTTTTCTTCCTCCATGATCTTTCTTCCTCTACAATCTCGCTTGTATATTTTTCCCTTCATATTACTATGAAATTCCTCAATCATTGTCTCTGTGATCATATTACATTCTTCTTTTTTGCCATCTCCATCTAATGACTTCATTTGATCTTCAAATTTTCCACAATTCCCTCAAATTTAGGCTACCACAATTCTCAAATTTTCCACAATTTCTTCATCCCTGTTTCTAGCACCAATTATGTAGTTGCAGAATAACCTACAACTACACCCTCAATAGAATTAGTAAAATCTCAAGAAGTTCTTGATGATGAATAACAATTTTCTTATTAATGTTCTCAATTGATCACAAAGAAGTATCTAAATGGAATTAGAATAGTTACAACTTTCTCTATTCTCTTTCCTCAAATATTTTCTAACACTCACTAAAAGAACCTCCCGAATTTTACATTTGAACTCCTATTTATAGTAAAATTTATACATTGTTCATGAGTTACAAGTATCGCAACTCATGCTCGCACAATTACTCCATCCTCGCAAAACTTCATATTTCTCCGCTTCTTCTATCATCGTATCATTTTATAACTCTTTTCTCCTGATACTCGTGAAATATTATCTTGCGATATTCAGAGTTGTCAAGAGCACACGAGTAAAGATCAGATAAATGGGAGAATTGGTTTGAGAGGCTTTCATGCTTGGTTCGATATTCTGTTGCATATGATTCATGGTGAAGTACCAATCTTCTACATTTCTGGATGGATTCTATAAAGGGGAATGGGTTTTAATGGATGTTTCAAGCATAGGAAGAATATAAATAAATAAAAGAGAAAATATGAGGATAAGTAATCATACCTTTCAGTTCATCATTTCTTTTGCGAAGAATCGCATAGTCCAGAGAATTATTCTAAAGATGATGATTTTCTTTACGAAGATCCTCGCATTCTGCTTGAGAAGCTTTCAAAGAATGGCGAAGTAATTCAATTTCTTTTTCCAAGGATTGACGTGAAGAAGAAATGTCTGGATTGACGAAATTATTCAGAACTTCGCAAAATTCATACTGCGAAATCTAACATTAGTAGATTTCGCAGATTGGTCAAAATCTCAGATAACATTCGGAAAGTTGAATAAATTCCATCTCGAATTTCTTGAGGAAGAGGAGAAGAATTTGAAGGAATAAGAGCAAGCTGCAAATTGTCTGGAGAAATAGTACTCAAAGGATTTGGGGATAAGACAGGTTTTTCTAAAGAAGAAGTTGAAGGAATATTTTGCGAGGATTGTTTTTCAATTGAAGAAGTTGAAGAAATATTTTGAGAGGGTTGGTCTTGAAGAAGTGTTGATAAATTGACATTGATAGGAGATTGAAAAAGGGCAATGGAGTAGAGGCAGGAGTATTTGAAGAAGCATTTTCACGAGGAGGAAAGGAAAATTCCTTATCAACTTCAGGAAGGAAATCATCAATCGGAATTAATGGTGTGGGTTTAGTTATTCGAGATCTCTTGCTTGAATTTGGTTTTTCGTCAAACTGCGAATCAAAACGTAGATTAAAAACTGAGGCAACAATATATTGTTCAGGAAAGAAGACAGAGTATTTGAACTACCTTTTGATTCTCAGATTTTCTTCTTCGTGGATTAAGGCTTGGATTCTTTAATTGAGATTTCATCTGAGAAGTTATTTTGCTGAAATTAACCAAAATCAGACAACAAATCATACAGAAATTAAAGAGGAGAACAAATGAAATACGCAAAGATAGAGGGAAATTACCTTGGAGAACTCATGAAGATACAGTAGAAGAAAAAATTGCAGAGAAAATAGTGATAGAGAGTATGAGTAGAAGATAGAATTGCGGAAATAAGAAGAAGAAAAGAAAGAGAGTACGAAGGAGTTATATAAGGGAATAACTAAAAAAGAACGGTTACAAAAGATGTGTCAAAATTTCAAAAGACTAAGTAACGGTTATGTTCTCACGATCATTTCTTCTTCGTAGAATTGACATGAGAAGAGGCAAGATGTAGGTACTGAATATCGCAAGATAATATTTCACAGTATCGGAGAAAAGAGTTATAAAATGATACGATGATAGAAGAAGCGCGAGAAATATGAAGTTTTGCGAGGATGGAGTAATTGTGCGAGCATGAGTTGCGATACTTCGTAACTCATGAACAGTTGTATAAATTTTACTATAAATAGGAGTTCAAATGTAAAATTCGGGAGGTTCTTTTAGTGAGTGTTAGAAAATATTTGAGGAAAGAGAATAGAGAAAGTTGTAACTATTCTAATTCCATTTAGATACTTCTTTGTGATCAATTGAGAACATTAATAAGAAAATTGTTATCAATCATCAAGAACTTCTTGAGTTTTTACTAATTCTATTGAGGGTGTAGTTGTAGGTTATTCTGCAACTACAGCCCTCCTTAGGAAAACGTTACCAAACGCGAACCTAAGATTTAAAATTTGGAATAGAACGAGACCTATAGGGTAACGAGCTTAGTAGGAAAGTCGTTTGAAAAATATTGGTTACTCTTTAAGCATACTTCGAAGTTCATGACGGTTTCTGTAAATTGAATGCGTGACTGCACCGCCTTGTATTGCGGTGAGGCCTTGGGTATCAAAGCTCCTGCAGCTTCCCTCACCTCTATTCAATTTATTTAAACTCAGATTGATTCCAGAGAGGTTTACTCAGATTGTAACGAATTCCCTTTCGAAGGATTAGAAGCTGGTCTAGAAAACAATCTAAATGGATCCATCATGCTTTTTGTTTGCTAGAAATCAGTAGGTTTAATGTGGTGGAGTCATCCTTGTTTGCGATTGCATAGAACTTCCCTTCCGTTTATTTCTTCTTTTATTTTGTTTTTCTAATGTATGCCCGAGGTCATTAGAGAACGGGCTTGAAAAAAAACAAAAAAACAAATAATGAAAAAAATATTGGTCTGTTTTCAGTGTGTACCTCCCAATCTCTGCAACAAGCCTAGTGCTAGTTAGAGATCATGTCAGGATTTTGGTCTGCAGGTAAGGATGAAAACAAATTCATTAGAGAGCTTGCTTACATGCATGCTTCATATTACGAGCCTCCCACAGACCATGATGTCAATAGTTATAGGTATTTTTATGGACATTTTCACAGTCCTGAGCATCAATACATGGACCCTAATAACTATTCAAACATGTATCATCCACCACAGGGTGAAAATGAACATCTTGACAGTGCCCAACCCTCACAGTCATCATTTTTGGATCAGTTAGAAGCTAAAATCACAGCTTTAGAAATGCAATCTGAAATCTATGCTTGTACCTTATGTGGAGGCTTAGGCCATCCTGCTGAGAATTGCTATATTTTGCATGATTTTAGGCAATCTAGAGAATATCATGAAAATCCAAAATATGAAATGCCAACAGATTACAAAGCTGATAGTCATTGGGACCATAATCAACCTTTCGAAGGTTGCGATCAGTATTTTATAGACCCTAATGACCATGCACACATGTATCATCCACCACAATGGGAATTTGAACAATTTTGTACTTCTCAATATGTGGAGGAAAATCTCAGAAGCTTCGAACAAAATAATGCTAGGAGTGTATTGCATGATAAACCATATAGCATTGATTATGAATTTCCTACTGTTGAAGACTCTCCTTCCATTGAACAACTTAATGCATTTTTAAAAATGAATTTGATTCATTTACAAAATGTAGGAAAGGAGGAATTTCAGGATGAAATATTTGTTTGTCCTAATGAAATAAAATGTGAAAATAGTATGCCTAGTCTTACTTGTGCATCTGATATTGCATATGAACCTATTTTAAATGAAGGGACTAGAAATACTACGATTTTAAATAAGGAAATGCATTTCTATAATGATGATGATGATGATGTTATGTTAGAAGAATATGTTTTTACTGAAAATATTGTCGAACCTTTGGGTTCGAGACATTAGGCTTATCTGCATTCGACCTTAATGGATGAAGTTTCTTCTAATGTTCCATTTACATGTGATGTGGTTACTAATCTTGAGCATGTGCATTTGTCCTGTGAAAGAGAGCATGCTACACAACTTGTTTGTGACTTAGAAAATGTTGAATCTTCTGTAGACACTAATGATACTATACATGAAAATAACTTTGATGTGTCTGATTCTCTGTCTAAGTCACAGTGTGAAGTTTCTTGTGATATTCATATGCATGAAACTGAAGTTCTAGGGGATGATTGTGAACCGGGGCTTATTGATTTGTTTTATGAGCATGAGCATGATGTTGTACTTGTGTCTGACATAGGTAATGTTGAATCTCCTGTCAACATTAATGATCTTATGCATAAAAACATAATTGACGTGTCTGATTCTCTGCCTGGGTCACATTGTGATGTCTCTTTGGATTTATCTATGCATGAGAATAAAATTTTGGATGAGCATGATACTTATTTGGGTCTTGATGGATTGTTCTATGAATGTGAGCATGTTGCGACAATGGAAAATGATTTAGGAGTTATAGATGTGCCTACCTCCCTGCCCATGTCACAAACAGGTAATCTTGCACCCAACCTAGATTTGGTTTGTAAAGTTATTGTTAAACCTACTTTTCTAAGAGTACCTAATCTAGGATTGGAACTGTGTGCCTCTCAAGTCCTCTTGGACTATTTTGCAGTTAAATATAATACCTTTGATGAGCCACAATTAGAGTTCACTCATGTCTCTCCATCCATCCCTGACAAAATCCACTTTGAACTAGATCTTGTGCATGGTGCACCCCTGAAATTGTTAGATTTTGTACCCAAAAATATATCTATTGAAAAATCTAGGTTTGGGGGTAACTCATTCACATATGCAGTCTCACTTGCATTGCTGTCCTGTTATAATTGTGTAAGGATGTTGATGTTTCCGCACTACGTCTTTTGGGTTGATCCTCAACTTTTTAGATTGTTGGTACATGGTGAGTCATCATTGTATAATCTAGTAGGTAAAATTTTGAATCTTGTTGATATATTTGTGTGCTAACCAAACATTTTGTCTTGCGCTCATATTATTTGCTTTCAAAGCATTCATTCAATTATGGTTAGCACCACCCTTTTTGGCATCTGGTAATCTCTTTCCTTTGAATCTGTTTTGTTCTCATGTTTTGTTGTTTCTGTTATCTTTTGAAACATTGAGGACAATGTTAGATTTAGGTTTGGGGGAGTATTGCAATTTTTGTTGTGTCTTTTATGACCAGCTGTGTAGCGGGTCTTTTATAGGGTCTTTTATAGTCTTTTGCATTTTATTTTTGGTTGTCTTTGTCAAGACCAGCTGTGTAGCGGGTCTTTTGTAGTTTTTTTTTGTAGTCTTTTGCATTTTTTTTATGACCAGCTGTGTAGCGGGTCTTTTGTAGGATCCTTTGTAGTCTTTTGCATTTTTTTTTTCTTCTTTTCTATGACCAGCTGTGTAGCGGGTCTTTTGTAGGATTTTTTTTGTAGTGTTTTGCATATAGATTTTTTAGTCTTTTATTAAAAAATAAATAAATCAAAAATCAAATTTTTTTTTTTGATGACCAGCTGTGTAGCGGGTCTTGTGTTTGGTATATGATGATCAGCTGTGTAGCGGGTCTTAAAAAAATGGTTACAAATTATCAAGGTTCTACGAAATTCCGAAGTTCATCATCTACAGTTGAAGACCGAAGACAAAGACATTTCTATGGATGCTCTGATATTGGAGAAGGGTTTGTGGGTACTTCTTTGATAGGCCCTCACGAGACTACAACTCGTCCACTAGGGACACCTAGGGGTTTAAAGGCTTAGTGCATACGCTAAATGCATTCGAGAGACCAGCGACAGTGGTATAGTTAGGATTTATGGATTTCTGTTTCACTTGAGGACAAGTAAAATTCAGGTTTGGGGGTATTTTATGAGTGCCAAATATTGCATATTCATACACCTTTTCATTGGCACTTAACTCATCTTTCGCGCTTCAAAGTCATATATTATCCCAAATTCTGCATTTTTACCATTTTCAAGAATAAATATTTGTATTAATTAATTTTGTGTTTTAAGTACTAAATAAAGCTTGGAAGAATTGAGAAGACAAAAGAGAAGAAAGTTGGAAGCGTTGAAACCCCTCACATCGCTGGCAACCTGTTTACAAATTCATGGGATTAAACAACCCATGATCCAAAACCCATGATCCAAAACCCAAGACACAAATCCATTTCCACCTCACCCCCATTGGATTCTTTCCAAAACATCCACCTCACCCCCATTGGATTCTTTCCAAAACATCCACCTCACCCCCATTCTCTCACTCAATCACTCCCAATTTGTTTCCCACAACCAAATATATTCCATCAATTAAGAAAACATGTTTTGTTGAGTGGATGAGTGCCAAAATTCGGATCCAAGTGCTTGAGGGAATTTTGTGTATAAGTAGAGAGGGTTGTTGTGTTGAAAAACCATCCAAGAATAGCTTGTTCATGTTAGTTTATCAAATTTAAGTTTTGTTGTAATGTTCTTCATGTTCTAGTTTCATTTACTAGGGTTTAGATGAAGCCCTAATCTCATTGGTATGTATTCATATCTTGTATCTTGTTCTTGAAAGTTTAGAATTGTTTAAAGATATAATTTAATCCAAGTTTGTCAACATCTTGCTCTCACAATGTATGCCATGTATCCATTGTAGTTAGAATATCTCTATGTTGATTATGCTACAACTCATGCTTAACCAAATATTGATCTTTAGATTAGTTGTGCTTAATTAGACAATTAATGCTTTGGAGAAATACTTTAGTTGTGATTAAATTATCCATTGGAGAAACACCTTAGTTATACGGTAGACTTGAATCTACTATAAGGACAAGAATAATATTACAAGTTGAATGCATATCATAGGTTATTGGTGGATTTGAATACCCTAGTATCCATATTATCATTGTTTACATATCTTGCTATTTGCATCTTTTACTTTTATTATTTCAGTCACTTGAAAATCATATCGTCGTTTCGACAAAAACAAACCCCTTTTGGTTACTCTCTGAATCAGGATTTAGAATCAACTTCTACACTCTCCAAGTCTCTGTGGTTCGACCTGTGCTTGCCCTGTGTTGCTTGTCGACACTGTGCACTTTCAGTTTATACATAGAAGTAGGTATCTTTCCGAGCCTGAAAGTTTAGAATTGTTTAAAGATATAATTTAATCCAAGTTTGTCAACATCTTGCTCTCACAATGTATGCCATGTATCCATTGTAGTTAGAATATCTCTATGTTGATTATGCTACAACTCATGCTTAACCAAATATTGATCTTTAGATTAGTTGTGCTTAATTAGACAATTAATGCTTTGGAGAAATACTTTAGTTGTGATTAAATTATCCATTGGAGAAACACCTTAGTTATACGGTAGACTTGAATCTACTATAATGACAAGAATAATATTACAAGTTGAATGCATATCATAGGTTATTGGTGGATTTGAATACCCTAGTATCCATATTATCATTGTTTACATATCTTGCTATTTGCATCTTTTACTTTTATTATTTCAGTCACTTGAAAATCATATCGTCGTATCGACAAAAACAAACCCCTTTTGGTTACTCTCTGAATCAGGATTTAGAATCAACTTCTACACTCTCCAAGTCTCTGTGGTTCGACCTGTGCTTGCTCTGTGTTGCTTGTCGACACTGTGCACTTTCAGTTTATACATAGAAGTAGGTATCTTTCCGAGCCTACCACATATCCATTTGCAATGCAGGACATTTTTGACCAATTTCAACTTTTTAACTCCAATGCCTCCTATTTTATTTGAAAGTGTTTCTTTCGCCCATGAAACCCAGCTTCTCTTCTATGTTGTGGCGGACGAACCCTAGACAATTTTTTTCATAATCCTTTCAATATCTTTCATAAAAAAGACCGGCATTTGGAACATGAAAAGATAGTAAATTGGTAGACTTTTCAAAACATTGTTAACTAACAATAATCTTTGTCCATTTGAAAGATATCTCTTTTTCCAAGTTGAAAATTTCTGATGGATTTGTTGAATGATTATGTCCCAAATAGGCTTACATTTGGACTTAGTGCCCAAAGGTATACCTAAATATTGTATACGTAACTGAGCATGGTTACAACCAAAAGTTTGAGCGCACATAAAACCATTGTGATTTGAGCCAATACCCACAATTGCACTCTTACCAAAACCAACTCTTAATCCATAAACTAATTTAAAAGAAAGAAGAATATTTTTTAAATTACTTACCTGCTCCACAAAGTCATCTAAGAAAACCAATAGGTCGTCGACAAATTGGAGATGATGAATGATAATGCCATCCGGTGCAACCCGGAAACCATATATAAGGACATTTGTCACAGATTTTTTTAGCATCAAATAAGAGAGGACTTCAGCCACTAGAATAAAAAGAAATGGGGAGATAGGATCCCCTTGTCTAATTCCTTTTTGTGACTTGAACATGGTAGTAGCTTCACTTTTGATAAGAATGGAGAATCGTGCAAAAGAAATACACCACTTAACCCAACTCATCCACATATAACCGGAACCACAACACTCTAGAACCTTGTCAATACAACCCCAATTGAGATTATCGAAAGCTTTTTCGAAGTCCACTTTGCACAATATACCAGCTTTATATTCTCTCGTTCTCGAATCTATAAGTTCAGAAACTATTAGGATGTCATTATTAATTTGTCTTTCATGGACAAATGCACCTTGATATTCAAAAATAATAGAAGGAAGAACCATCTTCAATCTATCGGCCAACAACTTTGAAACTATTTTGTAAATACCTCCAATCAAACTTATTGGCCTAAAATTATGTAGATTAACTGCACCACTACATTTTGGAATCAGTTTCAGGTTAGTAAAATTTATTCTCCAATCTAGAGAAAAAGTAGTCTCAAATTCCTTAATCACTTTCATAATATCGGGCTTGATAACATCCCAAATATGTTTAAAGAACTCCATAGTAAAGCCATCTGGACCCGAAGATTTGTTACTACCAAATTTCCAAATGACATTCTTGACTTATTCTACTGAAAATAGTCTCTCAGCAAAGACTCTATCTTCAACTGAGAAGGCATATTAAGATCCTGAAAAGAGGGCCTTGAAGCATGTTGTTCAGTGAAAAGGGAAGTATAAAAATCAACAACCTCATTAGCAATTTTGTTTTTATTATAAGTGACATCACCATCAATATTAAGACAACTAATATTGTTAACCTTATACTTGTAAGATGTTATTTGGTGAAGTTATTTGGAATTTCTTTCACCATCCTTTAACCACTGCTCTTTAGCTCTCTGTCCTTATTTCCTTGCCAAGTCTAGAGTTATGCAAGCATGTTTAACCTTAGCATTTTCTCTAACCAAGACATCGTCATTATAGTTGCAAAATTCTTCCACACTATCAAGCATATCAATTTTATCTTCTAAAGAGTTAATCTGAAGTTGTAGGTTGCCTAACAATTTTCCAAGATTTGATGAAAATTTTTAAGGCCTGCAGCTTCTTCGCAAAAACATAACTAGGCTTTCCAAAAAATGTCAGATTAGCCCACCATAGTTTAAAGTTTGTAGGAAATACCTAATAGTCTAATAAATAATATATTAGAGAGAGTCTAGTTCAGTTGACTCAGTCAACTGTCTGTTTAGTCCATTTTGGAAAAATATATTATAGTTTAGTCCTAAATATTATAGTTTGGTCCTAGGGTTTTGTCCACCCATATAGAATATTCTTTTTATATTACTAAAATACCCCTGCACATGCTATATTTATGGTTTGGTCCTAAATTTTATTATTTGGTCCTTTCACCGACATATAAATAACCAGAAAAGATCAAGAATCAGTTTCAGTTTTATTTTCTCTCTCCTACTCTGATATGTCGAATTTTTCCCCTGCTGCAGGAAAAAATTTCTAGGTTTTTACGGATTTGATTATTGTTATAGCAGATTAATTTTGTTTTTGATACCAAGATTGATTCGATTTATAGCAGATTAACCTGGTTATGAAGACTGATTTGATTACATAGTTAATTTGATTATGGAGTTTGATTTTGAATTACAGATCTTATTCGATTTTTACTGAGTTAATTTTTTCTTTTGAAGATTGATTCGAGGCTTTTTGAAGATTGATTCGAGGATTTTTGGAGATTGATTCAAGGCTTTTGAAGATTGATTTGATTGGAGTTGATTTTTGGGAATTATAGATCTGATATTCGGAGATTTGGAGTTTTTTTGGAGTTGATTTGAATTCTTCTTGTTTCTGGTGAGTTTTCACACTAATCCTTTCTCTGTTAAGGATTAAATTTTGTTAGAATGAACTCTTTAATGAATGAAGTCATTCTGTTAAGGCTTCATTCCAAGAATGAACTCTTTCTTTTGTCAACGAAGAAGTATTGTTGCTGCTTTATCTTTGTTAGGATGTTAATGAATGAAGTCATTTCTATTAAGGCTTCATTTGTTAGAATGAACTCTTTATTTTTGTTAAGGAAGAAGTAGTATCGCTGCTTGTTTATGTGTTAGGATGTTAACCAATGAAGTCATTCTGTTATGGCTTCATTCCAAGAATGAACCTTTTCTTTGTCAACGAAGAAGTACTGTTGCTACTTTTTTTATCTGTTAGGATGTTAATTAATGAAGTCATTCTGTTAAGGCTTCATTTGTTAAAATGAACTCTCTTTTATTTTTAGTACTGCTGCTTTTTTATGTGTTATGATGTTAATTAATGAAGCTATTCTATTAAGTAGTGATGTTGTTTATTCATTTTTAGGTTCAATATGTCTCTGTCAAGGTGTTATGCAGTTGTGTACTATAAAGGGGATAGTATTCCATTGGAAGTTTCTTTAGATACGATGATTTGTGACCTGAAAATATATGTTTGTAATTATTGGAGAACCTTGAATCCTCGGAGCATAATATTTAGTCATGGCGAAGGTTGTGATAAAGCTCTCATCAATTGTTATTTTTCTCTTCAAGGTCTAATTGTTGTTTCTTGTTCAAAGCAATTGTCACATTTTGATTTGTTCATTGAGGATGCTTCTAATGGTGGTGCTTCTAGCTCTTTATCTGGTATTTCCACACAGTCACTCAGTGACGATGAATCATGTAGTAGGTTTACTGAGACTTTAAAGATTGAATACTTGACGGAAGGTCATGAGGTATTAAAACCTCTTTTGTCTGATGGTTAAGAAAAATATTTTTAGAGGTGTTGGTCAAGTTTTTCATGGTGGTGTTGATGAGGTGCGCTTAGCTTTCGACAAATATCGTAGAAAGTATGGATATATAGTTGCAAAGCTTAAGAATGATAGACTTAGGTTCACAGCAAAGTATGGTAGGAATGCAGATTGTACTTGGCATATGCACACTATTCCAATTGATACCGCTAAAACTGTGTTTGCTATTAAGGAATTCAACGGAAATCATACATGTAGTGGTGCATATAAGATGAAGGATCCTCCTGTAAATAAAAAATTGATTAAATATCTATTCAAGGATCAAATACAGTCAAATCCATCGATAAAGCCTAAGGATATGGTTGCTCAGGTGAAGAATTGTTACGGTATTAACATAAAATACCATCATGCTTATAAAGGGAAGGAAGCATCTCAGGCAAAGATATATGGCGATGATGTAAAAAAAATTACAGATCAAGTTTGGTATGTTGAAGAAATAAAGGCTACCAATCCTAGCGCTATGTTAAGTTTGAATTTAATGAGGAGACTAAACAGTTTGAGAGGCTTTTCATTTGTTTTGCTGCTTGTATTGAAGGATACCAGTACATTCTCCCTATGATTTATTGCGATGCAATATTTCTTATTGGGAGATTTAGGTGAACGTTAATGGATGCCACAGGCGTGAATGAGAACCAAGGTAAACTTCTTCTTTTCTGGATAACTAATTGTTTTCTTTTTGATTAGTTTATACTTTGATTACTTTTCTACAGTTCATTATATAGAATGGACTTCATTTTGGAATGAAGTCTAGAAAATTTATAGTTATAGATTCTACATTTGATGCTATAAAATGGACTTCATTTTTGGAATGAAGTCTAGAAAAGTTATAGATTTTACAGTTCATTTTATAGAATGGACTTCATTTTTGGAATGAAGTCCAGATAACTAACATTTTTATCAATGAACTGATAGTTTTTAGCTCTTTTCATAGTTCCTTCAGAAGACATTGAAGGTTGGGAGTGGTTTATGGAAAACTTGCAGTATTGTGTCGACTCTCGTCCTATTACCTTTATCACTAATCGTCATGAAGGGCTGAAGCAAAGTATTCCTAAGTTTTTTCCTAACTCGCATCATAGTTACTATTTTTGTCATTTGAAGAATAACCTCCCTATCAAGAAAGGACATGAGAAGCATAAACAAGTACTGTATTTGTTTCATAAAGCGCATACTGTTACAACGTTGCTAAATATGAGTCTGCTTTGAATGAGATGTGTATTATTGGATGTGGTTGGGTTTCCAAGTACCTAGGAAATATCGATCTGAAGCACTGAGCAAATGCTTTCTTCTAAGGATCTAGGTATGGAACACACTCATCAAGTATTGCAGAATCTTTCAATTGACTGGATTCATCGTGAAATGAATTTTCCTCCAGATTCTCTTGTTGATGAGATCATGATAAAGATTATGAGGATGAGTTCAGAAAGGCACGAGCTTGGTAGAACTTATCTAGATAGTTTGACTCCCATCTACAAAGCTATACTCAAGGAACATGTCGACATAGGTCGTCCATGGAATGTAACCAAGTCAGGTAACGATATTTATGAGGTGCATTCTCCCAGTTCTCATGTTGTTGATCTTATGCAGATGACTTGTACTTGTCAGAGATGGAAAGTATTTGGTTTCCTTTGCGCTCATGCCACTGTTTCTATTACTATGAAGGGTACTGAGATTCTGAAGTATTTTTAGCCTTACTTTGGTTCAAATCATTTTCGTAATTCTTATACTTCTGCAATTCGGCCCATTCCTAAATTCGATAGGCCCTAAGTGTATGGACCTGAAGACATAGTTCTACCTGGTATTCTGTTAGAGCACTGCTCGGTCGACCTCGCATGCGTTGCTATCTCAAGCATGTTTGTCAATGTTAGTGATCAAAACTATAAGGTCTTGATTTCTAGTCTACTATAGCTAAGGTCTCATACTAGGATAGAAAGTGTAGTTAAGCTCAAGAACTCCATGGCAATCATCATACAAGACGAAGGATTACTCAAGGAACCAGTGGATCATCATCGACTAAAAGGTATGTGGAGACTTGAACTTATCTATCACTCAAAAGTCTATCTCCTATCTTGAGACAAAAGTTGTTTTACTATATAGACTAAAGATATCCACATGTGACATTTTGAGATGAGTATATCTCGCTTATCTATTTCTCGTAATGTGTGTTGGTAAAGTTTTCGCTTTAGCCAAGTTTATCTTTGCCTAGTGACGAAAGTCATGTTATGTTTCAATCACTTTGGAAATTTCTCTAACGAAAACTAGTTTGTGAATAAAAACTATATGACGTCATCTGAGAATGTTTCAGTGATTGAAATGAGAGTTTAGATAATATAACCATTGGGGGATATAAACATTATTGTGGTAACACATATATGTATAAGTCCTTAGCACTTGAATCGAAGTTTGCGAACTTTATTGATCAAGTGAAAACCGGAACTTGAGCAGTCAACCTAGTCCGCGAACGTGCGTAGTTCTCGAACCCGAGAATTTATGCTGGAGTTCTAGATCGGTTTCAGTCCGCGAACTGACGTAAGTTCTCGAACCCGAGAATTTCTGCTGGAGTTTGTGAACTCCAACCGGTCATGTGAGTCCGCGAACCCAGACTGCGAACTTGAGTGGTTATGTCTAAAAACGATGTTCATGAACTTATTTAAATTATCTAAGGAATGCTATTGCAAACCGTGGCTTTATAGTTCATGAATCGATTCGAGTGAATCACATCGTTTTTGCTTCAATTTTTTCTTGTGTAGTACATAAGATCTCATAGCAATTGAACAACTCTCTAACTAGTTCATTTGAGTCATTTGGACTAGTTATGGTGAAGAAGAATATGGTTGATATGAAAGTTATCATTTGGCTAACCATTTGGTTGACTAATATTGAACCAACTATTGTACACGTTTGGGTATGGTTACACAAACCCAAAATCGTCAAGTATATGTGTGTATGGAAAGCTAAGTTTTCGATCTAACGGTTGAGAGATATTAGCTTGTACCTAATCAGGTTTTCATCTAACGGTGAATATTGAATGCTTTGTTACTAAGCTAACATTGATTGTAAACCCTGATTTGAAAAACTATATAAGGGAGAACTCTAGCAACTAGGAAACCTAATTCCCACACATTCTATGTGATACTAGTTTGCTAAGCTAGAGTCGATTCTCCTTTAACCTTTGGTTTTCTTATTCTAAAACCAGGTTAATGACTTAAAGACTTCATTGGGATTGTGAAGCCAGACCGACACTACTTTTCTTGTAGTTGTGTGATCTGATCTTGTTGTTTATATAGTATGAGTACAATTGTAATAATTGGCTTGAGATTTCTATCTCCGATAGGCAAGATATAAAAGTAATCACAAACATATTCGTCTCATCGTTTGTGATTCCATAATATCTTTTTTCGCTGCGTCGATTAAGACTATTGTGAGGTGATTGATAAAACTGAGCTGTTCTTCGGGAATATAAGTCTGATTTTATTGATTGGTTCTTATTCACCTTGATTTATCAAAATACAGAACAAAAATCATAGGTTTATTCGTGGGATACGAATTTATCTATCTTG
Source organism: Papaver bracteatum (assembly GCA_023529315.1). Lineage (NCBI taxonomy): Eukaryota > Viridiplantae > Streptophyta > Magnoliopsida > Ranunculales > Papaveraceae > Papaver > Papaver bracteatum. The sequence continues at coordinate 1,398,607 of JAJJWX010002148.1, read as the reverse complement.
TAGACTTTTCTGTGTGAGACAGATTTGTTTGCTAAAGTTTTCGACTTTGGGTCGTAGCAACTCTTGGTTGTGGGTGAGATCAGCTAAGGGAATCAAGTGCGCAGTATCCTGCTGGGATCAGAGGCGTAGGAGCATAACTGTACCTTGGATCAGTGTGAGATTGATTGAGGTTCAACTACAGTCCAGACCGAAGTTAATTTGGAGTAGGCTAGTGTATGTAGCGGTTTAATACAGTGTATGTTTAATCTGGACTAGGTCCCGGGGTTTTTCTGCATTTGCGGTTTCCTCGTTAACAAAATTCTGGTGTCTGTGTTATTTCTTTTCCGTATTATATTTTTATATAATTGAAATAATACAGGTTATGTGTTGTTCAATCTATTAGAATATCTGACCTATTGGTTGTTTATTTAAATCGATTGACACTTGGATATTGGTATTTGGTACCATCCAAGTTATCTCTCTCTGATTAGACTCGCGAATCATATTTGCTTGAGTAAATCAAATCGAGAGATTGAGATAATAACTCCTTGAGTATTTTCTATTGATTAAGTCTAGTTGATTCTTTAGAAAACAACTCGGAGTTGTCCATACAGATTGCTAATCGAAATATTGGGTGAGGTTGTTAGACCCCCGCTTTTTCAATTGGTATCAGATCAGGCAAACACATTTAAGACCTTACAAGTCTGTGTTTGTAGCAATATGACTCTATGGACAGAGGTGTTATCTCAATAAACGTACCACCAGTCTTCAATGGCACTAATTACTTATGGTGGAAAATTATTATGCGCGCTTTTCTTCAAGCACGTGATTTCCAATCATGGGTATATGTTGTTAATGGATATAATTCTCCCGTTGATGCAGTTGGAGATGTAAATGTTCCAAATAATATTGCGGAATACACTCCTGCAGAGATTCTTGCTTCAAAGCAAAACTCCGACGGTTTGAATGCAATTATACATGCCATTACCCCAAATCTTCAGCACCGTCTGTTTAACTGCACTAAGTCGCAAGAAGCTTGGGATATCTTAGCAACCGTATTTAAAGGAAACACCAGTGAAAAGGAAGCTAGGCTTCAAAACCTTAGTTCCGATTGGGAAAACCTTGGTATGGCAGATGAAGAAACATTTGATGAGTTTAATCACAAAGTGTCTGAAATTGTTAATGCATATTTTGCATTGGGTAAAAATATTCCTGAAAAGGACATTGTGATGAAAATTCTCAGATCACTACTATCTAGATACGATGCTAAGAAGCATGCCATCATTGAGGGAAATAACCTTGATACTCTTTCCAGAAATTCTCTAGCAGGAAAGTTGAAAATTTTCAATTCTGAACTGGAACAAAGAGATAAACGACTTCTATCTAGCAATCATGTTGTTACTTCTAATCGTAAGTCTCGACATCCCAAATTGATTGACAAAAAGGATGAGAATTGCTTTAATTCAGTTTTGTCACTGTTTATTCAACAGCTTAAGAAATCTCTTAGACAAAATAAAAGAAAGTCTCAAAAGAAAAAGAAGTCAATAAATAAAAAGGTTCAGAAAAGTTATACTTGTTTCAAGTGCTATAGAAGTGTTCATGATACTTCTGAATACCCAAATAAGGAAGTGAATGAGTTAACTAAAGCATGGATGGCCACTCTTGACTATTGTCTTGAGGATGACATCTATGAAGGTTCACTCAATCTGTTTGCTGATAATCATGAATGTCCTCCCAACAGTCCTGATTATTCCATGATAAACAATCTTACTTCTCCCGAAGTCTTACAACTAGATAAAGAAGTCGTATCTAAAAAGATTGAAAATATGGAAAGTGAACTGTCAAGGTTAAAGGAGAAGATTAATCACAATCATAATTCTCAAAACTTTTCGATTTTTTCATCAAAAAGTTGTCAGCAAAATTCTCCTAAGACTATACCCTTCTTAAGTCACTCAGACAATAGGGATGGTATAGAAAATCACAAGGACGTTCCTGATCTTACAGACTCTACTTGTGATTATCAGGACCATGTGAAAGTTTGGAGCACTCAGAAACAGAAAAAAACTCTCTTCTACAAAACATTGGTTGCAGAAGAAGAAAAAGAAATCTCATACAAAATCCCCTGCCTTTATAAAAGAGATTTCCAAAAGAATGCATAGTTTGCGAAAATCAACAATCAAGGTGTTCAAATCTATGCTAAAAAGGGGAAAGGATGATGTCCACTCATCTTTCTTAAAAATAAGACAGAAACAGACTATAACTTCATCACCTCAAAAGAAGTTACCCAGTTCTGAGAAGAATTGGAATCTGTACGGTTTATAACATTGTATTAAGGATCTCTTTGTATATCCCTCTTAGACAAAGAAATCATAATCTTTGAGTGGGTTGTGATGAAACATTTTTGTTCCAGTATTTAAGGCCTTTTTTTTCTCTAAGGTAATCAAAATTCTGTTAGGGTTTTGGTCAAAGGTTAGTTTGGAGGACTATGAAGTGCTCTAATTGCAAGAAGATTGGGAAACACAACAAAGCTACTTGTCATGTATTAATGCTGGAGTAATATGCTTGAAATTTTATTAGTTTCTGGTGTTAGGTTTTTATATGAATTGGTGTTTTTTAGTTTTTATTTTTTTGTTCTAAAATATGCACTTATTTTTGTGAACTTCATTTTCTGGAATGAAATTCTTTTTTTTTTTTGTAGAACTGTTATTTTGAAATGTTATTTCTATTTGGATATGTACTTCATTGTTCAAAATGAACTGCTATTATATCAATTCATTTAGTGGAGTCAAATTTATTCTTGGAATGAACCCATTTTTTACTATGAGTACTAGAATGAACCGACTTCATTTTTGGAGTGAATTTCAATCTTGATAAGAAGTCCATTTCTTATTCTAAATGTTATTAAATTGAGTTCATTTTTGGATTGAAGTCCATTTTTTTCTTAGAAGTACTGGAATGAACCCACTTCATTTATAAAATGAACTTCATTACTGGAATGAACAGGTATCCATAAGACAGTAAGACAAAGCATAAGACAAGACATACGACAGAACATTAATTTTATCTATTATCCAAAATATTATAGATGAAAAGATAAAATATACGACTAGACTATCAATTAAATTTGAAAAAGCGGGGGTCTAACAACCACACCCAATATTTTGATTAGCAATCTGTATGGACAAACTCCGAGTTGCTTTCTAGAGAATCAACTAGACAGTTAAACTCAATCTAGATAGAAATATCTCAAGGAGTTATTATCTCAATCTCTCAATTTGATCTTTACTCAAGCAAATAGAAATCTGCGAGTCTTTATCAAATAGATATAACTTGGATGGTACCAAAGACCAATATCCAAGTGTCAATCAATTTAAATCAACAACCAAAAGGTCGGATATTCTAATTGATTGAACGATAAACAACCTGTATTATTTCAATTATATAACAAAATATTATGCGGAAAAGAAATAACACAGACACCAGATTTTGTTAACGAGGAAACTGCAAATGCAAAAAAACCCGAGGACCTAGTCCAGATTAAACATACACTGTATTAAGCCGCTACAAACACTAGCCTACTCCAAGCTAACTTTGGTCGGGACTGTAGTTGAACCCCAATCAATCTCACACTGATCCAAGGTACAGTTATGCTCCTATGTCTCTGATCCAAGCAGGATACTACGTATTTTATTCCCTTAGCTGATCTCACCCACAACCAAGAGTTACTACGACCCAAACTCGAAGACTTTAATAAACAAATCTGTATCACACAGAAAAGTCAACAATAATAGATAAATCCATCTCCCACGAATATACCTACAAGTTTTGTTCTGTCTTTTGATAAATCAAGGTGAACAGGAACCAATTGATAAAACCAGACTTATATTCCAGAAAAATATCTCAGCTTTATCAATCACCTCACAATAGTCTTAATCGACGCAGCGAAAAAAGATATCGTGGAATCAAAAACGATGAGACGAAGTGTTTGTGACTACTTTTATATCTTGCCTATCGGAGATAGAAATCTCAAGCCAATTATTATAATTGTACTCATACGATAGAAACAACAAGATCAGATCACACAACTACAAGAAAAGTAGTATCGGTCTGGATTCACAATCCCAATGAAGTCTTTAAGTTGTTAACCTGGTTTTAAAAGAAGAAAACCGAAGGTTAAAGGAGAATCGACTCTAGCTTAGCACAACTAGTATCACACAAAATATATGGGGATTAGGTTTCCTAGTTACTAGAGTTCTCCCTTATATATTCTGTCAAATCAGGGTTTGTAATCAATGTCAGCTTACTAACAAAGCATTCAATATTCACCGTTAGATGAAAACCTGATTAGATTCAAGCTAATATTTATCAACCGTTAGATCGAAAACATAGCTTGTTATACATGTAATGCACGTTTCTAGGCTTGTGTAACTGTACCCAAACTTGTATATTAGTCGGTCAACAATAGTTAACCAAAATGTTAGCCGCATGATAACTTTCATATCAACCATATTCTTCTTCACCATAACTAGTCCAAATGGCTCAAATTAACTAGTTAGAGAGTTGTACAATTGCTTAGATCTTTATGTACTACACAAGACACAATCGAAGAAAAAACGATGTGATTCACTCGAACTGATTCATGAACTATAAATCCACGGTTTGCAATAGCATTCCTTAGTTTATTAAGATAAGTCCACAAATATCATTTTTATATATAACCTACTCAAGTTCCCGGATGGAGTTCACAAACTCCAGCCGAAATTCTCGGTCGAGAACTTCCGCCAGTTCGCGGACTGAAGCTCACGTACTTCTCCGGTTTCACTTGTTCAACAAAGTTCGCAAACTTTGGTTCAAGCAATAATGACTTATACATATATGTGTTTCCACAACAATGCTTATATCCTCAAATGGTTATATTGTCTGAACTCTCATTTCAATCGTTGAAACATTCTCACAGGGCGTTATATAGTTGTTATTCAAAAACTAGTTTTCGTCAGAGCAATTTTCAAAGTGATTGAAACATAACATGACTTTCGTCACTAGGGAAAGATGAACTTGGCTAAAATGAAAGCTTTACCAACACATATTTCGAGAAATAGATAAGCGAGATATACTCAGCTCGAAATACCACATGTGTATAATCTTAGTCTATATAGTAATACGACTTTTGTCTCAAGATAGGAGATAGAGTAGATAGACTTTTGAGTGATAGATAAGTTCAAGTCTCCACATACCTTTTAGTTGATGAAGATCCACTGGTTCCTTGAGTAGTTCTTCGTCTTGTATAATGATCGCCATGGAGTTCTTGAGCTCAACTATACTTTTTATCCTTGTCCGAGACCTTAGCTATAGTAGACTAGAAATCAAGACTTTATAGTTTTGATCACTAACATTGACAAACATGCTTGAGATAGCAACACATGCGAGTTCGACCGAGCAGTGCTCTAACAATCTCCCCCTTTTTCAATTTTAGTGGAAAAACTATTAATACATATGGAATATAAAAAATATATAAATAAACTTTGTAGCTCCTATTCCACATGTTGTCTAATTTTCAACATTAATCGAAATCTTCGTCACTTCCAAGTATTCTAATGATCCCAAAGGTTGTAAGTTTAGCATCATCGTTGTTGAAAATCCATAGCTATAACAATGAGAAAACAAGAGTTCTCAATCATTGTTATACAATGTCATAATATTATTACACAACTTCAAAGTCCAATTGCATCACAACTTTAACAACAATACTATGGTGATACGTCACTCCCCCTTAGTCAATACTCCATCTCACATGGAAACCAATCCCCCTTACATAATGATCCAAAAACCATATGTATTTGTAGTGTGAACTACATATTAATTTTCCCCATTTTTTTCAATAAAATTGGCAAAGGTACAAGAACAAGATCCTAATGAAATTTCCTAAGAGACATTTCATGACCAAAGGTAAATGTATATCATCTTATTTAGATGCAATCATAAATCCAAAGATAAATGCATTCATCAAGGAGTTTATAAAGATACACGATAATCCCTATAATATTCCACAGACGCACCCCCCACAAAGATTTGACAATTAAGCACAAGTTCAAAAAGAACTCTCCCCCATAAAATGTCATTCCCAAGGGAACAACAAGAGCGACCTTAATTTCAAAAGTAAAGAAGGATTTATTTGGACTCAACAAATCACATACAAGTATGAATGTGGAATCCAAAAATAATATTCAATCAAATTAACCTTAAGCGAACCTAAGATTAATTTAACCAAATATGCTCAACACAAGTAAACTTATGGAGACTTAAAAAATCAATTAGATTAATCACAAGAGAGCACACAATTAATCTAATCGAAGTACACAACTAAACTAATCACAAAAATAATCAATTTAATTGGCCATGCTCAACACAAAGTACCTTACGGAACAACAACTAAGCTAATCATAAAATAATCAACTTTGGTTATTCACGTGCTCAACATAAGACACTTTATGGAACAACACAATATTTACACAAAAATTATGGATCGGAGATCGACCTTATACCGTGGAATAATCAAGGATTCATTCTATTTCCCATCACTATTTGCATAATGACATACAATTATAGGACCAGAATATCGCCATGATATTACTCTTGCGAGATTAACAACACTCCTGCGAACATCACCGTGAGTTCTTCAACAACACTTTGCGAGTATCACAAGATAATTTAAAGAGTGACGTAATAGCTGACGAATGAAGAAACACGAGAAGAGCATGATTGTCCTGCGATGGTTACAACGATTGCGAGAATTGACATTATAACTACTGCGATAGTATTGCAAGTCAGATCCGAAATTAAAGGACAGCTTAGCTATCATCCACTATGTAACTACCCTATATAAAGAGACCCAGTAGATTTAGAGAGATGATGATGAATTTTTGAACGCTATAAAAGCTTTGAGGAGAGAGAAAATCCAAGAGAGTGATTGTATTCTTGATTTCTTCCATTTCTTGTAAACATTTCTGAGAATCAAATAATAAAGTATTGTTTTTAATCTTCAAATATGAGTTGATTATTGTGAATTCTTGTAAAGGGTGTAGTGTAGGTTTTCCTGCAACTATATTTTGGCGCCCGAAACAGGGATGAATTGATGATTATTTGAAGAAAAAGATAAAAATTAACATTGTGATTGGAAGGAATTTGGAACAATTAGTGAAACATCTTACGCAATATCCAACAGTTTACTAAGATTAATGGCTAGAAGAAGAAGAAATGTATCAGACCACCAACAACCGTAAGGAGGAGTAAAAGACTTGCAGGTGGTGAAACAGATGAAATAGGAGAATCTTCAAAGGTAAGAACAAGAAGAAATAGAACAAGGGATGATGGAGAAAATCAAGTTCGACAGCCAAATCAGCAAACACCAATGCAAGATAGAGCTGTGGATTATGATAGAGTAAGTGTGCATACTTGGTGATCAGATTCAATAGAAGAACCAGAAAATCGACAATTAAGAGATGAAAGACGAGAGGGAAGAAATCAAGAAGTAAATGGAGGATTAATACATGGAGATGATGAAAATGAAATAGTAGAGGTTTTAAGACAAAGAATACAAGGAGAAAGGAGATTATAGGCGGAAAAACGTGCAAATTTGTCAAGGCAAAACCATGAATTGATAATGGAAAATATGAGGTTACAAAATAGAAGATCAAGAAGCAAAACGAGATCAAGTTCGAGAAAAATTAGAAGTGAAATAAGAAGAAGATCACTTATAAAAATTATTGAAGAAGAAAATCATGATCCTAATGGAGGACGTCGCGAAAGGAGAGAAATAAGGGAAGATCGTTACATACCACAAGGTGAAATTCAACCAAACAACAGAAGGCAGGAAAATGAACAACGTCAGGCACGAAATAACCAAGATGGTGAAGAAGATCAAGAGGAAGGAAGGAGGATATTGCATGGAAAAGAAACTCTAAGAAATCAGCAGATAATTGAAAGAGAAATCGAGAGACATTATGCTGAACAAGCATGCTTAGCTTGCGAGATGGAAAGATTGAGAGCAGAGGTAGAAAAGAAAGAATTCCAAGAGGCAATTCGCCAGAATAATCATGAAAATCGAGAAAGAAGACGTGAACAAAACAGCAATAATGGTAATATTAACGAAGAATATGATAGGGTGCAAAGGAGCAGAAGAAAATCGCAGAAGAGAAAATGAGAGATATAACGATGTGCGTATTCGCGAAAGAAATGTAAGAGAAGATAGCGGAGAAAGACAAGTAGAAAATAATGGAGATGGAAATCAAAATCTCGCAACACAAGATAGGCAAGAACGCAGGAGAAGAGAATATGCATTGAAAATATCAATGGAGCAAAATTCAGTTGGGAATGAACAAGTTTTAAAAGAATTAGCAAAAATGAGGGAAATGTTAAATGATAGAATAGAAGGAGGCAGAAGACAACTTGATGAGGCGATTGAAGAAGCTATAAAAACTCCATTCACTCAAGCAGTACAATTAGGAGGAATACCCCCAAAATGAAACTTGCCAGCATTAACTAGTATTTTTGATGGATCTACATGTGCCATTCAACATATCAAAGCTTATGTGAGATGTATGCTATAATGGGAAAATCATGATGATGTGTTGTGAAAATATTTCGCGTCAAGCTTAACTGGCAAAGCGCTAAAATGGTTTGAGGGTTTACCAAAGAATACTATAACTTCTTTCACTCATCTACAAACCACATTTTTAGGGGCATACATAAGTAACAATTCTGCGCGTCCAGGAATTAAAGATGTGTTCGGGTTAAAAAAAAGGGTTGGCGAGAGTCTGAAGCACTTAACATTAAGGTGGAAAACAATGTGCAGTGAAATGGCTGGTAGAGTAGATGAGAGATATCTCATTTTATCTTTCATTAATGCTATGTTTGCAACCATTCTACTATATGTTCAAGTTTTCAGAGTAAAAAATACCATCACAATGACTGAGCTGCGAGAACTACAAGAAGAATACATTGCTTTGGAGGAGAAACAAAATGAGATGGAATCATATCCAGTCGCAAACACCATCTCAATAGCGGCAAACGGAAGTTTACTTCCTAAAATTATTAATAATGTGGCGAGCACCTCGCAGTCACAACAAGAGAAAGTGGTGATTGAAAACCAGCAGAAGTTAGTAGCCATGCAAAGTCGAGATCAAGAGGGATATGAAAGGGAAAGAAATTATTACAATCGCGGTGGAAATAATAAAATTCAAAGGCTTGATCAGCCGCAAGAGACTTATGGTGGTCAGGGGAAAAATAATTTTAGAGAGCAAGGGAGTCAGAAGATAATATGGGAAGAAATTAAGATTCCCCCTCTAAATGCTAGTATAGAAAAAATTTGGGAGGCTATCATCTTGATGGAAAATATACCATCACCCTGGAATATGGGAAAAGAACCACATCCAAATAATCGAAATCAAGAATTTTGTCCTTACCATCATTTTCATGGTCACTCAATAAACGATTGCAGGAATGTAAAAAAAATAATTTTGAGGATGATTGATCGGGGAAAATTAAATCATTTTCTAATAGGACATCCACAATCTTAGCAGTTACCACTAGTACCAGATATTCGCAGAGTGAATACTGTAAAAGGAGCAAAAACATTTGTGATAGAGGTTGGATCCAAGGCGAAGAATTTGTTCTGTAATTCCATCATACATTCATACAAGACTATTGAGGATTTCCACGACAACGTTCTGAGCAGAGTCTTCGCGAGAGACGCATATGGAAGAGAGATAATGAATATTGCGAGAGTCTCGCCATTAGAGGAATGGCAAAAGCAAACTTTTTCTTTCACTGCACAAGAGGTACCAGAGCCTGGAGAGATGCATGACAACCCACTGGTGGTAAGATTAGAAATAAATACAAAACAAATAGAAGAAGAAGATGAAGAAAATGAGGATGATGGAGTTGAAGATTCTTGGGCAATTAACAGGGTTCTAATTGACACTGGAAGTTCAGTGGATATCTTGTTTTATCATGCCTATAAGACCATGGGAGGGAGAGACGAGGATTTGATACCATCAACATATAAGATCTATGGTTTTAACAGTACTGCCAACAAACCCAAAGGGGAAATTACAATGTGAATTCCATTAAAGGGGATATCTTCTAATATCCTATTCTGTGTCGTGGATATTGAATCACCTTAGGTGTGGCATCAACTTTCCACCAATGTATTAAATTTCCTCATCCGAATGGTGTTGGAGTAATAAAGGGAGACTGGGTTGATGGGAAGAAATTCTATGAAATTGATATGGAATCTTGCGAGGAAAGGGCAGCAAAGAGATAAACTAAAAATGTAACATTAAGCAAAAACAAAGAGGTGATAAGCTGATGGTTGATAAAATAGAGCGGCGAGAGGAAGGAACATTGCAAAGTCAACATGAGCTGCAAACAATAGATGGCGAGCGTCTCGCAGATGGAGAGAAAATAACAAAACGCAACAAAAGGGCAGAAGCAGAAAGTAGTAAGTAAAAAGGTAAAATGATGAAATTTAAGAAATTTATGAATGATTTGTTGAAGAAAATGTCTCAAAAGAATATTTCGTTTGAATGAAAAAGATGAAGTTGAAAAATTATACAAGAGTTGAAATGCAAATAAAGAGAAAATCAAAGGAAAGAAATTTCATCATAGTTGCAATACTCGCAAGAGAAATATAAGAACGGGATGAACCTTTATGGCGTACACCTTAGTTCGCGAATAAAATTTCGTAAGAGGAAAATGTAAGACCTAAAGTGCGTCATATAAGGGGGTATCTCTTTGCATGGCTCAGAGATAAGGTTATACCGTTGCTGGAACATGAGTCATGGAGATTGGGGTTATTGAAAACCCATCTAGGAAAGGTACCTTGGATTTCCAACTATATAAGGTTATACCCTGGTTGGACGACCGAGGGTCTCTCCTAAGGAGTGCAGAGTATGATCAAGGCGCCGAGGTACACGGTTGAGCCAAGATTTCCATGGGCGTACGAAACTACCCTGGCCATTCTTGGAAAGTCTTGGATATGATGCACTCGGCCTGAAGAAAACCCCACTTAGGGTGCAGTCTTGTAACTATAAGCCATATAGGCATAAAGGACAAGAGGCTGCGAAAACAACTGGTTTTTGTTAAGACCGGATGGGAGGAGCTAGTCTTGTATGGCCGATGTTCCCTCCTTGAAGGGGCAACCAAGGGGAAGATAAGGGCGACACCCTCCATTAGGGAGCTGATAAGTGTCTAAAGACGACAATGTCATGGGGCTTTATTATCACAAGAACATTTAGGCCTGTCATATTGTCGCGTGACAAATATTATACAGAGGCACCAAGCCATGAGAAAAAGTTAAGATGAGATCAATGGGTTTTCACATGAAAGTGTAAAGACGTCCTGCGATTTCATCGCAAGACGACAATGTCATAAGGCTTTGTTCTCGCAAGAGAGCTTATACTTGTCATATTGTCACAGAGAAATTGAAAAAATGCGGATAAGGCAAGATCAATGGGTCAATACATGTAAGTGTAAAGACGTCCTGCGACAAATACATACATGACCTGCGATATTTACGCAGAAGTTGAGACAAAGTTTATAAATAGATTTTATTCAACATTAATCTGCTCAATCTTTCATATTGCAGATGAATAACAGAGGCAAGTATGGGAATGAACGGAATGATAAGATTATTATTCATCTTTATATAAAAGATTTACGCAGATGGATAAAAATTAATAATCATGTTGATTAACCATATTACAAAAAAGAATTGTTTATTAACCATATTGAAAAAAATAATTGTTTATACAGATGGAAGCAAAAGAAATTTATACATCAAGGAACCTTGCAGTAATATCACAAGAAGAAGGAGATAAATGTACAAATATTACAAGGAGATTAAAAAGAGGAAAAAAAACTAGTTAGATCCATCATCATCCTCGCCATATTTTTTTTCTTCTTTGTCTTCACCGTCATCTTCGCTGTATACTTCATCTCCGCCAGATTCTTCAGCTTCGTTGTCAGAGATAACAAGATTTGGAGTATTCTTTGGAACTTCTTCCGCGAGGAAAGGATACAAATAGTGATGAATGTTGTGATCATCGCAGACCTTCTTGGCAGAATCATTGCGAACACCAATAACGAGATTACTAAAATTGGTCGCAGAAATCTTTAGTTGGGTCTTCAATTTTGAATATTTCTCATTACGAGCAACAAGAGTCTTTGCGAGTTGATTCTTATCAGCTTCAAGTTCTCCAATTCTTTCAGAATATCTCTTCTCATCTCCCGCGAGTATATAATAACAAGTTGGAAATTTTGCAAAAAACTATAAAAGACAAGAAATTAAAAAGGAAAAACAATTAACAACCTTCTCTTTCAGAAATCATGTCTTTAATTAAGGCCGCTTGTTCAACATGAAGACTAACATTTACACCTAAGTTAGCTCTGGCATTGTCAAGAATCTTTGCAGCCCAGGAAAATTCATCATCATCATTAATAAGAAGAAGACGGGAACGAATTTGGTTTTCTCTTTCAACAAGATCCTCTCTCTCGCAGATAAGTTTATCCCTTTCAATTTGGACTTCAAGAAGGGTTTTATGAAAATCCGCTAAAGTTTGAGCTCCTTGCCTAGAAATGCGATCTTTTTCATCTATAAGATTAATTTTTTGGGCTCTTAGAATCTTGATTTCTTCTTTAGAATTAAGATATTGACGCTTGGATGTATTAGCCGCTTTCAAACTAGATCTATGATTAATTGCTAAAAGATGAAATTTGGATCTAAGATCGTCTATAGAAAGAGATTTAATATGTTCGTTTGAATAGTTGTTTAAGGATTCATTAAGGTGATTGAGAAGAGTATCATCGTCTATTGGATTTGGAAAAGAACGAAGGAATACAGCTTCGTCAGAAAGGCCGTAAACATCTGCGAAGAAGAAAAATAAGAAAAAATGCAAAGAAATACAAGGTTAAAGAAAAAAAAATATTTATTACCATAAAGTTGATTATTCGCAGTTTGGAGGCTTGCGACCTTATCTTGCGAGAAAGAAAGTTCAGTTTCCAACCTCTTGATCTTTTCTTGAAGGTTAGCAGACCCAGATTCCAATTTCCCACGAAGACTAGCAGACTCATATTCTAACTCCACATTCTTCTTGCGAAAAGATGTGCACCTCTTCTCCAAGTCTGAGGCAACAACAAAGGAAGCTCTTCCAGTCTGCGAGGGAACAATGTAAATCAAAACTTGGCGAGTAAATGAATACATAAATGTGGTGAAGAAATGAAAACATACCAGAATACCAAGAGAATTTAAGAGACTGGGAGTTATTAATCTTGAGATTCCTTGGAGAGAATCATTATCAACCAATATGGGAGCATCGCAGATCTTGGAAAGAGCCTGGGATAGCCCGTTGAGAGCTTCATTTACACAATCATTTGCAATACCATGTGTAATATCGCAAAAAATGTTAGATAGATGGGCCATGGAAGATTCATATTGGGAGGATTCCATTGCAGAAGGAATATCAGCATCAAAATCATCATCATCATCATTATCAGAATCGTCATGAAAATTTTCTTCATTAGACTGGGGCGATGAAGGGGAAGTAGTTTGGGTCTTTCTTTTCTTCGAGGGAGGACCAATGGATTTTTCATTGCGAGGAACATCAGATTTATCCTTGTGAGGAGCGTTAGATTTCCTCTTGCGAGAAGAATCTTTGATTTTCCCTTTGGTCCTCGCAATCACAACAGGTTCTCTTTCTTCAATAACCTGCGAACACAGATAAAGATAAGAAATAGAGGCAATAATATATTGTTAAGAATCATAAAGGAATATTTCTTACTTCATCTGTGAGAGATTTAAGGGCTAAAAAGGTGCTGGGCTTCCCAATTTCTCGTAGTTAAGTTTCAGCCTGTTAATTTGGAAAAATTAGAGTAATCAACGAGAGTATGAAAACATAAGGAAGATAATAATGAAAATTATGCAAAAAATTTGAGGGAACATACCTCTTTATTCCTTTCAGGCCAGTTGAAAACTCACGGCTGATATTCTGCGAGATTCGCAGGCAATGCATGAGGACCGGAGACATAGGGACCTTCTAGACATAATGGAAAAATGAACCATTTGTCATCATTGGAATGACAAGGGCCTTGGTTATTACCCGTATGCCAATCGATATCTAACATAAGGACTTTATATTCAACGATGTCATCCTTCTTTTGTAAGCGGACACCCCAACAAGTACTGTCCTTCTTCATAGGGATTATATCGTAATTTGAGAATAAGTTCTCCATAGTATACTTCGCGGGAGCAATTGGAACATCTTTGAATTTAGGATTCTTCGCAGTATCAAGGTAGCGAGATTCCTTACTAGCACCGCGAGTATCATACTCAAGCATTAAGCGAATGCAATCCCCACTCAACTGATATACCGCCCGCGAGAACCTCGCATGAAAAAATATCTCATAGAATAAACGAAGTCTAGGATCATAGAGAGTAATGGGAAGACCAGCTTAAATCTGGCCTAGCGAGACTATGATCTTCTCATGGTTATATGGAAGATCAGAAAATAATGGAACAGAAAGTTCAGACTTAGGGTTTTGATTGGGAATGGTGGAGAAAGTAAAACCTTTGTATTTAAGTTCTTTTTGAATCTTCTCAAAAGCAATCACATATTTGTGACCGGCTGCAACCATTTTTAGTATGGGAATGAAGTTTGAAGGAGTAAAAGATCGAAAGAAAAATTTTAACAGTAGCAGATCCGGAATTTACGGAAGTACAATAAATTTGCAGAGAGATTACGGAAAGAAGGAAGAAAGAAGTAAAAAGAAGAAAAGAAAAGATATATATATATATATAGAAGGTAAAAAATCTCGAGAAGATAAGTGCAAATAATACAAGGAAGAGACGTGAACGGTTGGAATGCAGCAGTTGAAAGGGACGTGTCAGAAGTTGAATGGATAAAAAGATGCGTGTAACAAACCTGGCGAGGAAAATATATGTGTCAAAAGAACATGAAAAATAGACAGCTACGGCATTTCAAAAAAGGTTTTGATTTCTCATGGTCTTTTCCCTTCGCAGAAAAGACATGAGAAGAGGCAATATGTAGGACCAGAATATCGCCATGATATTACTCTTGCGAGATTAACAACACTCCTGCGAACATCACCGCGAGTTCTTCAACAACACTTTGCAAGTATCACAAGATAATTTAAAGAGTGACGTAATAGCTGACGAAACACGAGAAGAGCATGATTGTCCTGCGATGGTTACAACGCTTGCGAGAATTGACATTATAACTACTGCGATAATATCGCAAGTCAGATATGAAATTAAAGGATAACTTAGCTGTCATCCACTATGTAACTACCCTATATAAAGATACCCAGTAGATTCAGAGAGATGATGATGAATTTTTGAACGCTAAGAAAGCTTTGAGGAGAGAGAAAATCCAAGAGAGTGATTGTATTCTTGATTTCTTCCATTTCTTGTAAACATTTCTGAGAATCAAATAATAAAGTGTTGTTTTTAATCTTTAAATATGAGTTGATTATTATGAATTCTTGTAAAGGGTGTAGTGTAGGTTTTCCTGCAACTACAACAATAGACATAATCCTTGAATCACAAAAGATTTTAACCTATCTTACATCAATAGTTGACAATATAGGCTTAGCTTTTGTGTTTTTCAAAAGTCTATTCATTATTTTATCAATATTTGCATATCAATTCACGAACGACTTTACTTTTGACAAAGTATGGGACAATCAGGTTCACAGACGTAAACACACATATCCCATAACAATATTGAAATATATAAAACCATAAAGATTAATACTGCAAAGATCATCTTCTAAACAAGTTTAAAATTTAAACCAATAAATCCAAAAAAAAAAGAAGATGAAAGCATTGGACATAGCTATGTGTAATCACAATAATGGCTATTCCAAACCACTAGTTTTTCTTCTAAAATAAAAAATAAAATAGAATTCTCATCAAAATACTTACTAGTTGTCGTAGATCTTTCTCAGAGCATCTACTGATAATTCCTTCTCATTATTGAAAAATCCATTGATTATGGGATCGTTCAGTTCTTCCGAATCTTCAGAAATATCGGTTAACTCAATAAGTTCTCTTTTCAAATCACGCAGGATATTCTTGGATAGAGACAACATTTTTTCATAGTGAGTTATCTTTTCCAAAGAGGAAATGATTTGAGATTTTAAACCATTTCTCTTGTTGATGAAGTCTTTTACCATGCTTCTAAAATTATTGTCAAAAAGACAAACAGAAAAGAGGCAGTTAGAGAGGAAGAACCTTCTCCATTATTTGTAGTCTTCACTTTCTTCATCCTTGAAGAAGAAATCCCTTTACACAGATACATGTTAGCTGCTTCAACTGCATCTCTTCTTGTGGTGCTTCTAGTTACAGGAGCCATAAAATTGTATCTTTTTAAGGAAGGAGGAAGTCTACCAATGATTTAAATAGACTTATGAACATTAAAAACCCTAGAGGAACAAGTCTTTTGTAGTTTAATGATGCATTATCTATATTGTTAGGAGAATATTTGTTTAACAGAAATAAATACAAAACTTGAGTCACAAAGACGCAAAACCTCATTTTCTCAAGTTAAAGATGAGGATGTGAATGCCTCTGAAGTTAGATAGAGACGTTATGAGCCAGACGCTCTCCTTGTTTATCACATAGTGATTTTTCAAGGTTTGTTATGTAAACAAGTTTCTTACCTCTTCTGATTCTGGAAGCATTGGTTTTAGGAGAACCACTAGATTATCCAGATTCATATTTTGCATGTTCTTCTGTAGTTTGTCAATTCTTTCAATGTTACTTTTGAATCTCCAACACGTACTTTGAACATGCCTTGCATTTCCACACACACAAAAAAACAGAGCAAGGATTCTTTATTTTGTTGAAATATATTTTGCTTAACACAGCTGCCAGCTTTTATTTTTTCCTGATCAATAGCAGCAACAAGATTAACAATGTCTGCACACTTGCTTTTGTATCCTAAACCATTAGTGTTTCCAAAGGACTTCTGACCAAATTACATTGCTGAAATTTTGTCAGAACTTCCAGACAATCTTTGTAGATCATCCTTAAGAGTATTAATCTCTTTCTATTTTAGATCAATGGTTATGGTGAATTTATCATTAAGATAATCTATCTCAAGATTTTTCACATGGGTTAATGATTCTAGTTTCTTCAATGAAGCTTGTAATTGAAGATTTTCTTGAAGAACCTCTTTATTCAAGAAATCTAAAACCTCTGTGTCAGTCTCATATTCTGAATTAAAACTTGAGTGTATAGATGTTTCTGCTGTAAAAGCTGAGAGTTCGTCACATCTATCAAATGTATTCATCTCGTTGACACTAAAGGGTTTTTCTTTCACAGAATCATTAACATCAACAACAGACAGAGGACGTTTATCATGTCTAGTGCTTCTTTTTGCAAATTCTTTGATCTTTTCTATAATCAATGGTTTTTTAAACCAGACATTATCCGTACAACATTCATCACCCCATGACAAGATAGAGGATTCACTACTAATTATCACACCATTGAATGTAACGGTTTGAACTTAATTTTGATCAGGAATTTTTACCTTTCCAAAAGATGTATTTTCAGAAAGAGTATTGAGGTTATTTCCTCCATCGATGGTACATTTCTTAGAAACATGTTTGTTGGATTCAAAAATAGTTTCTAAGATATCCCAAGCATCTGTAGACTTAGTGCAAGTAGACACATAGTGCTGAAGATCTGGGGTAATGGCTTGTATGATAGCATCTAGGCCTTCAGATTTTTTGCTTTGCAGAAAGAATTTCTTCTGGACTATAACTACCAACGTCCTTAGGTATAGATACATCGTCTTCTGTATTCACCAGAGGATCATAGCTATTAATAACATGTACCCATATTTGAAAATCACAAGCTTCAAGATACGTGCTCATAGCAATTTTCCACCATGGGTAGTTTGAACCATCGAAGACTGGTGTACGTTAATGGAGATAGCACCTCTGTCCATAAGTCAGATCGCTACACACACAGACTTGTAAGGTCTTGAACGTGTTTGCTTGCTCTAATACCAATTGAAAAAGCGGGGGTCTAACAACCACACCCAATATTTCGATTAGCAATCTGTATGGACAAACTCCGAGTTACTTTATAGAGAATTAACTAGACAGTCAGACTCAATCTAGATAGAAATATCTCAAGGAGTTATTATCTCAATCTCTCAATTTGATCTTTACTCAAGCAAATAGAAATCTGCGAGTCTTTATCAAAGAGAGATAACTTGGATGGTACCAAAGACCAATATCCAAGTGTCAATCAATTTAAATCAAAAACCAAAAGGTCGGATATTCTAATTGATTGAACAACGCACAACCTGTATTATTTCAATTATATAACAAAATATAATGCGGAAAAGAAATAACACATACACCAGAATTTTGTAAACGAGGAAACTGCAAATGCAGAAAAACCCCGGGACCTAGTACAGATTAAACATACACTGTATTAATCCGCTATAGACACTAGCCTACTCCAAGATAACTTCGGTCTGGACTGTAGTTGAACCCCAATCAATATCACACTGATCCAAGGTATAGTTATGCTCCTACGTCTCTAATCCCAGTAGGATACTACGTACTTGATTCCCTTATCTGATCTCACCCACAACCAAGAGTTGCTACGACCCAAAGTCGAAGACTTTAAAAAAACAAATATGTATCACACAAAAAAGTCAATAGTAATAGATAAATCCATCTCCCACTAATATACCTACGAGTTTTGGTCCGTATTTTGATAAATCAAGGTGAACAAGAACCAATTGATAAAACCAGACTTATATTCCCGAAGAACATCTCATCTTTATTAATCACTTCACAATAGTCTTAATCGACGCAGCGAAAAAAGATATTGTGGAATCACAAACGATGATACGAAGTATTTGTGACTACTTTTATATCTTGCCTATTGAAGATAGAAATCTCAAGCCAATTGTACTCATATGATAGAAACAGCAAGATCAGATCACACAACTACAATAAAAGTAGTATCGGGCTGGCTTCACAATCCCAATGAAGTCTTTAAGTCGTTAACCTGGTTTTAGAAGAAGAAAACCAAAGGTAAAGGAGAATTGACTCTATCTTAGAACAACTAGTATCACACAAAATGTGTGGGGATTAGGTTTCCCAGTTGCTAGAGTTCTCCCTTATATAGTCTCTCAAATTAGGGTTTGCAATCAATGTTAGCTAACTAACAAAGCATTCAATATTCACTGTTAGATGAAAACCTGATTAGATTCAAGCTAATATTTATCAACCGTTAGATCAAAAACATAGCTTGTTACACACACATGTAATGCATGTTTATAAGCTTGTGTAACCGTACCCAAACTTGTACATTAGTTGGTTCAACAATAGTTAACCAAAAGGTTAGCCACATGATAACTTTTATATCAACCATATTCTTCTTCACCATAACTAGTTCAAATGACTCAAGTGAACTAGTTAGAGATTGTTCAATTGCTTAGATCTTTATATACTACACAAAACACACTCTAAGCAAAAACAATCTGATTCACTCGAATCGATTCATGAACTATAAAGCCACGGTTTGCAATAAAATTCCTTAGTTTATTAAGATAAGTTCGCAAACATCGTTTTTAGACATAACCTACTCAATTTCGCGGACTGGGTTCGCGCACTTAAGTTCACGGATGGAGTTCACAAACTCCAGAAGAAATTCTCAGTCGAGAACTTCCGCCAGTTCGCGGACTGAAGCTCATGTACTTCTCCGGTTTCACTTGATCAACAAAGTTCGCAAACTTTGGTTCAAGCAATAAAGACTTATACATATATGTGTTTCCACAATAATGCTTATATCCTCCAATGGTTATATTTTCTAAACTCTTATTTCAATCATTGAAACATTATCAAAAGGCGTTATATAGTTGTTATTCACAAACTAGTTTTCGTCAGAGCAATTTCCAAAGTGATTGAAACATAACATGACTTTCGTCACCAGGCAAAGATGAACTTGGCTAAAGCAAAAGCTTTACCAACACATATTTCGAGAAATAGATAAGCAAGATATACTCAGATCAAAATACCACATGTGTATAATCTTAGTCTATATAATAATACAACTTTTGTCTCAAGATAAGAGATATAATAGATAGACTTTTGAGTGATAGATAAGTTCAAGTCTCCACATACCTTTTAGTCGATGAAGATCCACTGGTTCCTTGAGTAGTCCTTCATCTTGTATGATGATTTCCATGGAGTTCTTAAGCTCAACTACACTTTCTATCCTAGTCCGAGACCTTAGCTATAGTAGACTAGAAATCAAGACTTTATAGTTTTGGTCACTAACATTGAAAAACATGCTTGGGATAGCAATGCATGCGAGTTCGACCGAGCAGTGCTCTAACAATATTAGAAGATAATTCAGGTGATATTAGACATAAGAGTTTTCTGATGCAATAAGAAGTAATCTATTGTCCAAAATACTTTAGTTAAAATATTAAATAGATCAGATTATATATGACATTAGAAGCTAAGGTTTAATCATTTCAGTATTTGTAACCTTTTTTAATCAGTTCATTATTAAGATATTCTTCATTAGTTATTTCACCCCAACTTAATCCATATTTCTCTTCAGTTAGAAGCTTGTACGCCATTTTTTATCTCCACCGATGCATCTTTTTTTATCATTTCATCTCTTGGAATCAGATGCTGAGATTTCAGGACCAATGGCTTGCAACTTACCTTTATCTAGTAACATGTTTAGAGAAGGCAATTGGTTGTGCTCCCTAATCATGTACCTGTATTTTCTTAATGTTTAATTCAGTGCTTCTAACAATATCATGTTTCACTAGCCATTTATCAATGTGTTGTTTACAGTAGGAAGCCATTTTTCTTGCATCCTTTGAGAATTTTTGTCCTATTTCTCCTATTTTAAGTGAGTTGTAATGCTCCCACTGATAGTTTCTGATGTCTTAAACAAGCAGGTGCCAATGTAAACCCATAAGCCCTTATGATTTGCCTTCATTAGGCAGGTTCATTGGAATGATTATCTTCTAAGTCTTGCTAAGCGTATATGCTATGAAGTCATCAATCTTACCTTCCCTATCATCGGATTTCCTCTGATGAACAAATGTCTGGAAAGAGATATATACATTTTCAAATACAAAATAACATCAAGAAAGCAGTTCATAATAAAAATGAAGTAACAATATGGAATGATAGTTTTGTCAGACTAGTTCATATTGTTAATAAACTGACAGGTTTAAATATTGTTAAATGAATCAAATATTTCTTTAGATCACTATATATCATCAATAGTTATAATGAAGAGTTGCCACTAAATTTTAGGAAGTAAGGACTTACAAATGCAGTAGGTGCCATCATCTCAAAGTGGATGTATTTCGGTGGATCTTGGCTGTCTTCGCTATCCATTTTTGCTCTCTCCCTTTGTACTACCATCTTCCTCTTGTAGCAGTAGTAGAAAAGAATTAGGACATTAAGTTCTTTATTGAACATTAGATTATTAATGTGTTCTCCTTGGACACCAAACTGAGCTTTGTTAGCTGCATCATCTACAAGCCAAGCTGCTTGACTGCAAGAGGATAAACAAAAATTTATAATATCAACATATAAAAAAACTTCAACATAAATGAATAGAAGTTCATTTTCTATTTTTTTACCTTTGCATAACATGTTTGTAGAAGGTACCCAACAGTTAGAACATAGCTCGGTTGAACCCACCAAGCGTTGGTATGTCAAGTTTGGTTGTCATATTTTAGAGAATCAAAACTCATTTAAAGAGTCGCTTGATTATATACTAGAGTCAACTTCGTATAGGTTATCTTGAAAGTGTTAGGATATGAGATTTACAGGTATTACATGAAGACTTGAAGAATGTGAAGAAGTATGGAGCTATAACGACAAACATCATCCTTCCTCTTGAGGTTAGTAATACTTGACTTGAACTGTTTCATTCCCTAACATATCTTTCAAGTCGTGCATATTGAAAACATAAATATGAAGCTGTGTATGATACTCTAGTTAGACATAGTATTAAGGAATACAATACGAGGTTTATTGCTTAACCATTAAACTTTATATATAAGACATCGACATAATCGTATGAATGCTATTGTGATTATTTATGGGTATGGATGAAGATTTCATCCTAGGAAACAATGTTTTACATTTTTTTAAAGAAAGTAAGTTCATAAACTTGTTTTTTGAATCGAAAGGGAAATCGCTAGGCTTATTGGTATTGTTATTCATTGCAAATCTATTTTTAATTACCAATATGTGTATTTTGTATAAATACTCATAAACTTGTTTATGTATCTTGGTAAAACTATTCACAAGGCCCGACTTATGTATTGGTATGACTTTTATTAGTGAAATTGATCTTAAGTAATCACTCAAGATGGTATGATCGATGCCTTGTAAATAGAAACTTTTATCTAGCCATTGGGAAACCGATCCTAGTAAGAGGTGCAACAAATTTACAAGAGGGGAATAAATCCTTGTAAGAGGTGCAATATATTTTTAGTAGATGGGTGAACCGATCCTATGAACATGTGCAACAAGTTTGTAGTATTGGGGGGAACTGATCCTATGGACATGTGCAACCGAATACAGGTTCTTACCATAAGTTGTGGGGAACCGATCCTAGTACCTAGTTAACCAAATTTCGGTAACTAGCGAGACTATGCATAGTACTCACATGGAGGTAGAACCGAAACTTGTTTGGGTAGAATAGTTAAATCCTGATTGGTGACTTGATAGGATAATCAATCACATAGTTGTTGGAATTCAGATGAACCAATTCTAAATTCGTTTGGAAGTATGGCAAATCGTTTCCAAGATTGTAAGTATGAAAAAGGACTTCCAAAGTAAGGATGTCGACATACTTTGAACATGTGCAGTAACTCTTATCATTAATTTCTCAAAGGTATTCCTTAATAGCTAAAGGAGAATCCCAGGATCGAAATAAATTGAGAATCTTTTAATTAAGGTTTCTTAGTTTTTATATGCTAATTGATTTCCAACAATTAAAAGAATATCTTTAGAAAATAATAATTAGTAATATGCACTTATTGATTATAGATTTCTCTATTGGGATTTCGGTCAATATTTGGACAGTGCATTTCCGGGAGTTATGAAAACTGATTTTTTGTTTATTACATATCTTTGAGAATATTCGGTTTTTGAAATTCCTTGGTGTCCAAACTTCCGTCTATAAATGCTGAAGTTTGTATTCCTAGCAAACTAATCCTCGGAGCCAGGAAAACTACCTCAGTTGTGTTGTTACAGGTGGAGCTGCCTATTCGGAGAGAAAAGTAACCTAATTAGGCGAAATCTCTTACGTCCACTCAGTTTAAAGACTTCTTTGGGATTAAGAAGCTCTATTAGTACCGTTGGTGGGAAACTAGATAATAGCAGTTTATTTTAGTTTTCAATTGATTTGATTGACTAATGGTGGTTGAACTTTTATTTCACCTAGTTTGTTTATGCTTGATAATATTCTCTTCTTATATAAGATTCACTCTAACTAAATCGAATTTTCGACGGGGATCTTTAGAATGTTTGTAGATCTAAAGAAGTCTTGTGATAATCTAACATTAACAGACTCCGTTTTGTGTGTGATTGATCACAAGAGATTCAAGTTGATTGTGTGCAGGTGCCGATTGAAGATCAAAGAAGATTTGTAGACAAGAAGATTTTCTGGGTTCATAATCTTTGGTGTGCACAATACTTTTTTCGGCTGGAAAGGGATCCAACTATAATCGGTTTATCCTTGTGATAGATTGGATTGATTAGTTGAGTACATCGGCATTAATACACTTCTTTGTGATTAATAAAATTGATTGCACAGTCTAACAATTACTTCGGTAGTTGTTAAGAGATTGATCTAAGAACCCGACAAAGGAGTTTATTGGTTAAACGAAAGAGCCTTTGTCACACTCATATCACTTTGTTTGAAGAAGTTATTACCAAACAGATTTGTTGTTCCTTTATTGTTTGGAATACGAACCAAAGGAATCGTTCCAAGTGCGTAACTTATTGCAAGTTGGAGGTGAAGGGATACTGTGGAAACTTGGTGAACTATAGGTTTAGTTGCTTGGTCTCAACTATAAGAAGTTGGTTTGATTTTGTATATCGGCTTAATTCTGAGAGTATTCAATTCTGGACTAGGTTCGATTTTTCTGCATTTGCGGTTTCCTCGTTAACAAAATCTTGTTGTGCCATTTAATTTTATTTTACGCAATTATAATTATGTTTATTATAATTTAAAGTAAATCGCACAAATGTTAATTCCTATTTTACTTGATAGATAATCCCTAGAGTTTGGTTAAGTCCGAACCTATTATCAAGTAAACATACTTCGTTGTTGTATTGTCTCAATCTTGTATCCATAGACGATCACACGAAGTGTGAACTGATTAGTTGTATTGTCTCGACTCAGTCCATAGACAACCACTTTCGGAAAAGGACTTATAGGTGGAAAAGTTTTAGATTGAGGTATATTTGGGTACCCTCGTCTTTTCAATTGGTATCAGAGCAGGCAAACACGAAAAGATCTAATATTGTGTGTTTGGTACGATCCAACCTATAAGAAAATGAATCTTTTGAATGATTCAGTTAACTTAACGGCAGGATTTGACTACTTCAAAAAATCGTGGTGGAAAACACGAATGAAGTATGTAATACTCTTATTCCTAATTACTTTAGGAACAAAAATTATATCTATGTTTGTCGAGGGTGACTTACATAATTCTTTTGATTTCATAGTATTATATATCATTGTATTTGATACTGACTGTGACAATGATACAATGCTCTATGAAACAGGTCGTATCTCGAAAATGCATAAGATTCCTCTCAGAATTTTTTATTACATGAACCATGGATATTGTGTTCTTGAAAAATATAGAATCTTAAATATATTTTGGATATCCTACCAAAGTATATATGTACATTTTTAGATCTAGGATTGTCAATGTATCGCTATCTAGGATGCGATTTTGGAAACCTTGTAACCTTATAAAAATATTTTTTTTCAGTTAATAAGTCTATTAACAATGGATTGCTTCATACTCCTCACAACTGATTTAATGAAGCAAGTGATCTTTTGAAATATTACATGATTCATGATGTCAATGGAATTTTCAACAAATATCATATTTTGTTCAAATTAATATCTTCATACTCTAGTAGAAAATTCTTGAGTGAATTTCAAAGAATATTATCAAATTTTGGTAATAAAAGAGTAAACAAATTTTTGGACAAAAACAAAAGATCAATCCTTAATAAAGAAACATTCCATGGAAAATCGGTTTTCCAAAAGAATAACCTAGAGACAAATTCGAAATTGTATCCCCACAAGGCACGGTTTCCGATTTTGGTTGTATTTCCTAAAACTAGTTATCTCCGATTTTTGATATATATTCTTCCTATAAAAGATTACCTCTTGCTATGTCTACAGAAATATTGGGGAAGATTGTTCGAAACCGTAACTAGGGTTTTTCATATTTTCACAAATATTATGGGAAAAAGGAAAACAAGAGAAGAAATCTCTGAAGAAGACAAACTGGATTTAAATCCATTCATTCCTCCGGAAGATATTGAGAAAATCAAGTATCCTCACTTGATCAAAGACAAACATGATCATACTATCTTCATAGATAATACATGCTTTGAAAGATATCAAGCTTTTAAAGGAGCAAAGTTCACCACAAAAAAGCGATTCGATCCAGATGTTTTGGAAACCGAATATGTGAAGTTTGTTCAAGACCGAAACTGGGAAATTTTTTCGGATTTGAAACTTATTCACCTAAGATAGTAAGAATCTTTTATGCTAATATTCACAATATTGATCATGAAAGTCTTAATTTTACCACCCTGGTTGGAAACACGTTCCATCATGTCAACAGAAAATTGATATCAAAGATCATCAATTACAAAGTGAAAGGAAATCATATGATGACCGGTTCTGAAATTGAGCACGATAACATTTCAAAACTTATCACTGGTAAAACTGTTGATTGGAAAAGGGAAAGACATTAAAACTGTCTCTCATGGGATTATCAATCGAATGAGTAAAACTCATAAGGGATCTAGTATCTCTACTAATAAGATCTATAGCAATGGAGATCTCATATTTCACATAAATGATCCAGTAACTCTTGAAGGAATCCTATCGATCAATGATGAGTTTCTAAG
The DNA here is from genome assembly GCA_023529315.1 of Papaver bracteatum. Lineage (NCBI taxonomy): Eukaryota > Viridiplantae > Streptophyta > Magnoliopsida > Ranunculales > Papaveraceae > Papaver > Papaver bracteatum. The sequence continues at coordinate 1,372,375 of JAJJWX010002148.1, read as the reverse complement.
AGAAAAAAATGAACAAGACTCTGAAGAAGAATCTGATGAGCAAACAAATGAAGATTAATATTTATCTTCTAAAAAAAATAGACGTTAATTTTGATTTAGTTCAATTTGTGTAAAGTCTATTTTGAATAAAACTATCTTATTATGAATAAGATTATTATTTTATAATTTTCTTGTGATAGTTTTCGGTTACATAGCCCGTGCTTGAATGCTTTATTTTATTGCTATGTATGTTTATGGGATGTTGATTTCGGTTTTCTAACCTTGATATTCGATCTGGACAGAGATACCATTTCTGACAATAGTTCTAGAATATCCTCAGCTGTAGCATTGGTCCATTAAATGATGAGTTGATGGACAGAGATACCATTTCTGAAAATAGTTCTAGAATCCAGTGCAGCTGCAGGAATGACTAGCACCTGGCCTTCATTGTTGATCACTCGCAGTGTGGGTGTGATAGTATGTCTAGTACCAATCTGCTTCTTGAGCTGAGAGACATGAAAAACATGATAGATTTTGGCTTCTGCAGGTAATTGCAACTTGTAGGCTACACTTCCAATTCTCTGAAGTATGGTAAATGGGCCATAGTACTTGGCTACAAGTTTTAAATTTCTTCTCAATGCTAAGGAAGCTTGTCTGTAAGGTTGTAGTTTTAAGTAGACTCTATCACCCACTTCAAAACTTCTATCAACCCTAGTTTTATTAGCATAAAACTTCATTCTCTCTTGGGACTTGTGGAGTGAGTCTTTCAGTATTTCCAACATATCATCTCTTTGTTTTAAGTACTCCTCAACAACAGCAACAGATGTGGTAGAGGTAGAAGGAAAAGCCAGATGAGGTGGATTATAACCATAAAGTGAAGTAAAGGGCCTTAACTTTAGGTTGGTGTGGTAATTGGTATTGTACCACCATTCAGCAAGAGGCAACCATTGGTGTCATTTCTTTGGTTGATGTCCACATATGCATCTGAGATAGCTCTCCAAGCATGAATTCACTCTTTCAGTCTGGCCATCAATTTGGGGATGGTATACAGTGCTGAGATATAATTGGGTACCCAGTTCCTTAAACAAATCTTGCCAAAAATGGCTGGTGAAGATTTTGTCTCTGTCAGATACAATAAAGGTAGGAAGGCCATGGAGTTTGTAAACTTGAGCTATGAATTCTCTAGCCACTGAGGAGGCAGTGTATGGATGATGCAGCCCAATAAAATGTGCATACTTTGTTAATCTGTCTACCACCACCAAGATAACATATTTTCTTTCACTCAGTGTGAGTCCTTCTATAAATTCCGTAGAGATTTGCTGCCATGCATGATCAGGAATTGGCAATGGTTGCAACAATCCATCTGGAAAAGTGTGGTCACTTTTATTTCTTTGATAAACATCACAAGTTGACACATATTTTAGGATCTCTCTCTTCATGGCAATCCAAAATAATGTGGTTTTTGCTCTCATATAGGTGGCCTAGATACCAGAATGTCCACCAACTGCAGATGAGTGAATGCAGTCCAAAATTTTGGTCTTAACATCTGAATTGGATCCCACATAGAGTCTTGATTTGTATCTCAGAATCCCATCATTGTAAGAATAATGTGGAAGAGTAGCTGGTTGAATTGTAAGATGGGAAATGAGTGCTTGCACCTTGGCATCATTAGAGTAGCTATTAATGATTTCTTGAGACCAATCTGGTTGTGAAACTGAGATTTCCTGACAAGCACCAACATCATGAGGCATTTTAGAAAGTGCATCAGGAACAGTGTTGTCAGAGCCCTTTTTATATCTTATTTCATAATCAAATCCCAAAAGTTTCATCAACCATTTTTGTTGTAAGATAGTAGAGATCTTCTGTTCCAAAAAATATTTGATGCTCTGGTGGTCTGTTTGAATAATGAAGTGGTTACCTTATAAATATTTTCTCCATTTGGTGACATCTTGAACAATAGATAACATCTCTTTCTCATAAGTGGATAATGCAGCTGCTCTGGTCCGGAGAGGTTTACTGTAGAAGGCCAGTGGTTTGACCTCTTCCATAAGGACAACACCAATACTAGTATCACAAGCATCAGTTTTAAGCACAAACTATTTGTTGAAGTTAGGCAAAGCTAGCATAGGAGTAGTTGACATAACTTTCTTGAGTTTTTGAAAAGCTGTGGTAGCTGCTGAAGACCAAAGGAATGCATTTTTCTTGAGTAGGTCAGTGAGTGGTCTGCTTATGAGGCCATAATCCTTCACAAATTTCCTATAATAACCAGTGAGGTCCAAAAAACCTCTGAGTTCTTTAAGTGTGTGAGGAAGTGGCCAATTGACCATGGCAGATATCTTTGCAGGATCAGCTTTAACTCCATCAGCAGTAATGATATGTCCCAAATATTCTAGCTCAGGTTGCCAAAAAAAGTTTTTAGAAAGTTTTGTAAATAGCTGGTGTTGTCTCAAGATATCCAATGGAATCTGCAAGTGCAAGAGATGCTCTTATAGGGATGAGCTATAAACAAGAATGTCATCAAAGAATACCAGGATGAATTTCCTTAAATGCTCCTTAAAGACATCATTCATTAGGGCTTGGAAGGTAGCATGAGCATTGGTGAGTCCAAATGGAATCACTTTGAATTCAAAGTGGCCATGGTGAGTTCTAAACACAGTCTTGTAGATATCAGCATAAGTAACCCTGATTTGATGGTATCCAGATCTTAAATCAATTTTAGAGAAAAATTTCTTTCCCTGTAATTCATCGAGCAATTCTTCTATAATTGGGATAGGAAATTTATCCTTGGTTGTGATGATGTTAAGCTTTCTATAATATACACAAAACCTCCAGGTGTTGTCTTTCTTTTTGACTAGAAGTATAGGAGATGCAAAAGGACTATGACTTGTTTGAATGATACTAGAATGAAGCATATCTTGGAAAAGTTGTTCCACTACTGATTTCTGAATGTATGAACACTTATAAAGTCTCATATTAATTGGTTCAAAATTTGTCTTGATGGGAATTGAGTGGTCTAGGATTCTCTATAGTGGAAGTGATTTTAGCTCAGAGAAAACATCAGATTATTGATGGAGCAGTTCAAAAATGGGAGGTGGGGGACTTGGAGGAGTGGGGGAAGTGAAAATGGTGAACAGTTTGCCAATGAATCCATGAATGTGTCTTTTAAAGAACCTCTTAGCTGTATTGCCACCCATCATGATGATGGAAGTCTTGTATTGAGTCCCAGTAAGTGTAATCTTTTTCCCATTGTGTTTAAAAGAAATGTTCAGTGTTGAGAAATTGAAAATCACATCACCCAATTGCTTGAGCCAGTCAGCTCCTAGTACCAAATCACAGCCACCAAATGGTAGTAGTCTCAAACTCCAAGAAAATTTGTGATTATGCATAGACTAAGTTAAGTTGGAACAGATTCCATTACTGATAGTTCTATCACCATTTTCCATAATGACTAACATTTTAGCAGTTTGTTCAATGGAGCAGTTGAGATGCTTGGCTACTTCACTGTCAATAAAACTATGTGTGCTACCTGTATCCATGAGTACAGATATATATTTCTTTTTAATAAAACCAGGAATTTTAATTGTTTCTCCAGAATTATTACCTGTCAATGCATGAAGTGAAATTTCCATGTCACTATCCACAGGTGAGTCCTCATCATCAGTATGAGCTGCCTCTTCATTTTCCAAGGAATTGTCATCAGTATCAGCTCCAATCATTAAACACAGATGTTGCTTCTTACATACATGTCCTTTTCTGTACACTTCATCACAATTGTAACACAGTCCTTTGGCTTTTCTAGCTTGCACTTTCTCAGGGGTGAGCCTTTTAATTGGTAAAGATGTGTTTTTCTTTGGTGGTAGGTGTGAAGTGTAATGAGTTGGTTGAGTGGAAGGAGTTGATGTTGTATGTGGTGGTGGAGTAAAATGTTTAGTGGTGGAAAAAGAATTGGAGTATGGTCTTGGAGTTGGCCTGACAGATTTTTGTTGCAGAGCCAGTGTTTTCTCTTGCATTCTATCTAGAGAAAAAATAGTTAATAGTGTGGTTGGACCAAACATGAGCAATGGTTCTCTTAATTCTTCTTTTAACCCACCAATAAAGTTGTTAATGAAATATTCTTCAGTAAAGATGTTATTCTTGCTTAACAACAAGGCGTTCAAATTCCTCAAAATAGGCATCCACAGTGGTAATTTGAGATAATTTATTAAACAAACCACAATGTTTTCATGTGCAGGATTCTCAAATCGAAGACAAACATTATCACTTAAGTTCTCCCAGGTGATATATGGTCTACTCAAACGAAAATTCTCAAACCACTTACATGCCTTGCCATCAAAGTGCATTGCAGCCATCCCAGCTTTGTTAAATTCAACAATATCATGCATCTGGAAGTAATACTCACATTTATGAAGCCATCCTTTTGGGTTATCGCCATCGAAGCGTGGGAAATCCATATTTGGAAGACGATGGTGGTGATTGTAATCTCGGCCGCTGGAGTGAGATTGAAAAGGATTTCCACCAGTTTCAGTATGTCCTGGAGCTCCACTATGGTCACCATGGTGGAAATTTCTTGTTCAAAAGAGATTCTCCATCTGAGATTTCATCATAGACTATAAATTCAGCATCTGTGAATCAAGACTAGCTTTCATCTTGATTTCGAAGTCATCTTTGGTTAGCATCGAATCGAGTTGAAGTTGAATTTTATCTATCTGAAGTTGTTATTTATTACTTGTATCAGTTAGCTCTTTACAAGTTTGAGCAACCATGGTGAGAAAAAAAAATTGCGCTCAAATTTGTTGCGTGTGATAGGAAGGAACATCTTTGAATACCAATTGTACTGTTCTAGTACGATTAACATGCGAAATTATTGAATTGAATCAGAAAACAAATAAAAATATGCCGCATCAGCCTCAGGACTTTCATTAAGTTCTTAAACATGAAAATGGTAAAGTTCAAACAATCTCTTAAAGAAAGCAAGAGAGAGAAAACCTAATCTGTTTTGACTAATCCCAGAGAGACACATGTTACTTAGCTGTTAGTCACTTATTAATACTAACTACACTCATTGGATTAATCAGGGAATCCCTTAGTTCAAGGCTTGTCATATGTAGGAATATGACACATATGTGTTTCGAGGTTTCAACTTTTGCATCGCATAGTTAAAACCGGGTTTCAACCTTTTCTATGGTAAAGGTTGCTCTTTGTTGTTATTCTTTTGTTTTGGCAGGAGGATGACAACTTCAATGGGGGAGAGTTCTAAGTGAACTTGCGCTTAATGACATATCTTAAGGGGAGAAGAGGATGCGGAATTTGAGGTAACAATCTTGTTAGTTAATTATTTTCCTGTTTAAGAAAAGCATGATTTTATTTCGTATTTTTATTGCTTTTGCTTAACAAAATTTCGGTACAATTGATGTTTATTCCATTATTTGTGTATGGATGTTTGATTACGATTCAATTGTTTCCGGTCAAGAAAAACTATTGTTATCTTTCATTATTGTTTGGTATCAATTGTTTAGGCTTACAAAATTTTGGTGCAATTGCGGTGCTATAATGTCTATGTTTGTTTCAATTGCTTCCGGTTAAGATAAATGATTATGCAAGTTGATTTATTTGGTTTGTATGGATTGTTTATGGCTTAACAAAAGTGTTTCGGGATCATTTGTTTAGTCCAAGTGATTTCCGGATAAGAGAAACTAAGTTTTTCGGATCTTAGTTAGACTTATCAAATGTGGAGGTTTCGGTTATTCAAGTCTAACCGAATGCCTTAACAAGAATTACTAGTTAACTAACCTAGTATTTGTATTGTTTAAAAGTGAAAGGTCTAAGTTATTGATGAGAATAATTAGAGCCTGATGAGAAAAATAAAGTTAATTCTGATCTTTATTTTGGTTTTATCGAACAAGCGATTGTACTTGTGCAATCGGTTTAGCAAAAGAGCTAAGGCGATTAGTCGATTTTTGAGCTACTAAACTATTAGGGAAAATTGCTATGGGCAATTGTTTCCAAGATAACATGTTAAAACCAAATTACTTGTAGTTTCGGTTTTGATATTGGTTATCTAAAATGGTATGCAAAACCCTCATGCTTAGCTCTTATAGGTTTGCAAATTCTCTTTGTGAGATTTGTAAGATCCTTTCGGTTGTCCTTTATTTTTTCATTTCTTTATCATTTTGTGACAAAAAGGGGGAGAAATATATGGAGTAAACAAGTGATATTGACTTGTTGTGAGTTGGTATCACTAAGGGAAATGACATTTGGGCTAAAACATTTATTCTAATGAAAAGAGTGAAAGCATAGACTAAGGGGGAGTCACATATCAAGTGATATGTAGTTATGAGGAACTACATGAAAATAACAAAGACGTGCAGATTGAAAATCTACCTATATTACCTTTAGGTGGAGTATTAGCTTTGTTATTATAATGTCAGCAACGACATTTAAGGATTGAATTTAATGCAGGTTTTGTGTTGTTGAACTTGGAATCAACCGTATGTGTATAATGAATTTTTTTAATTTGTTTATCCATATGATGTAAGAGTTTTGTCACTAAAGTTGACAAAGGGGGAGATTGTTAGAGCATATCTCGGTTGAACCACCAAGCATTTGTATGTCAAGTTTGGTTGTTATATTTTAGTGAATCAAAACTTATTTAAAGAGTCGCTTTATTATATACTAGAGTCAACTTCGTATATGTTAGCTTGAAAGTGTTAGGATATGAGACTTACAGGTATTACATGAAGACTTGAAAAATGTGAAGAAGTGTGGAGCTACAACGACAAACATCCTCCTTCCTCTTGAAGTTAGTAATATTTGACTTAAACTGTTTCATTCCCTAACGTATCTTTCAAGTCATGCATATTGAAAACATAACTGCGAAGTTGTGTATGATACTCTAGTTAGACATAGTATTAAGGAATACAATACGAGGTTTATTGCTTAACCATTATACTTTGTATATAAGACATCGACATAATCGTATGGATGCTATTGTGATTATGTATGGGTATGAGTGAACATTTCATCCTAAGAAACAATGTTTTATATTCATTTGAAGGAAGGAAGTTCATAAACTCGTTTTGTGAATCGAAAGGGAAATCGCTAGGATTATTGGTATTGTTATTCATTGCAAATCTATTTTGAATTACCAATATGTGTGTTTAGTATAAACGTTCATAAACTTGTTTACGTATCTTGGTAAAACTATTCACAAGGCCTGACTTATGTATTGGTATGACTTTTATTAGTGAAACCGATCTTAAGTAATCACTCAAGATGGTATGATCGATGCCTTGTAAATAGTAACTTTTATCTAGCCATTGGGGAACCAATCCTAGTAAGAGGTGCAACAAATTTACAAGAGGGGATTCGATCCTTGTAAGAGGTGAAACACGTTTTTAGAAGATAGGGGAACCGATCCTATGAACATGTGCAACAAGTTTGTAGTTTTGGGGGAACCGATCCTATGGACATTTGCAACCGAATATAGGTAGTTACCATAAGTTGTGGGGAACCGATCCTAGTACCTAGTCAACCGAATTTTGGTAACTAGCGTGACTATGCATAATATTCACATGGAGGTAGAACCGAAACTTGTTTTGGTAGAATCGTTAAACCCATGATTGGTGATTTGATAGGATAATCAATTACAGAGTTCTTGGAATTCAAATGAACCAATTCTAAATTCGTTTGGAAGTGTGGCAAATTGTTTCCAATATTGTAAGTATGAAAAAGGACTTGCAAAGTAAGGATGTCGACATACTTTGAACATGTGCAGTAACTCTTATGATTAATTGTTCAAAGATATTCCTTAATAGCGAAAGGAGAATCCCAGGATCGAAATAAATTTAGAATCTTTTAATTAAGGTTTCTTAGTTTTTATATGCTATTTAATTTCTAGCAATTAAATGAATATATTTAGAAAATAATAATTAGTAATGCGCATTTATTGATTATAGATTTTCCTATTGGGATTTCGGTCAATATTTGGACAATGCATTTCCGGGAGTTATGAAAACCGATTTTTTGTTTATTGCAAATCTTTGAGAATATTTGGTTTTGGAAATTCCTTGGTTTCCAAACTTCCTTGTCTATAAATACTGAAGTTTGCATTCCTAACAAACTAATCCTCAGAGCCAGCAAAACTACCTCAGTAGTGTTGTTACTGGTGGAGCCTCCTATTCGGAGAGGAAAGTAACCTAATTAGGCGAAATCTCTTCCGGCCACTCAATTTAAAGACTTCTTTGGGATTGAGAAGCTCTATTAGTACCGTTGGTGGGAAACTAGATATTTGCAGTTTATTTTAGTTTTCTTTTGATTTGATTGACTAACGGTGGTTGAATTTTGATTGCACCTAGTTTGTTTATGCTTGAGAATCTTCTCTTCTGATATAAGATTCACTCAAACTAGATCGAAGTTTTGACAGGGATCTTTAGACTGTTTGTAGATCTAAAGACATCTTGTGATAATCCAATGTTAACAGACTCCGTTCTGTATGTGATTGATCACAAGATATTCAAGTTGATTGTGTGCAGGTGCTGATTGAAGATCAAAAAAGATTTGAAGACAAGAAGACTTTTTTGGGTTCATAATCTTTAGTGTGCAAAATACTTGTTTCACCTGGAAAGGGATCCAACTATAATCAGTTTATCCTTGTGATAGATTGGATTGATTAGTTGAGTATATCGACATCAATACACTAATTTGTGATTAATAGTATTGATTGCATAGTCTAACAATTACTTCGGTAGTTGTTAAGAGATTGATCTAAGGACCCGACAAAGGAGTTAATTGGTTAAACGGAAGAGCCTTTGTCAAACTCATATCACTTTGTTTGAAAAGATTTGTTACCCAAATTTTTTGTTGTTCCTTTACTGTTTGGAATACGAACCAAAGGAATTGTTCCAAGTGCGTGACTTACTGCAATTTGGAGGCACATGGATACTAAGGAAACTAGGTGAACTATAGGTTTAGTTGCTTGGTCTCAACTATACGAAGTTGGTTTGATTTTGTATAGCGGCTTAATTATGAGAGTATTCAATTCTGGACTAGTTTCAGGTTTGTCTGCATTTGCGGTTTCCTCGTTAACAAAATCTTGTTGTGTCATTTACTTTTATTTTCCACAATTATAATTGTGTTTATTATAATTTAAAGTAAATCGCACAAACATTAATTCTTATTTTACTTGATAGATAATCCCTAGAGTTTGGTTAAGTTTGAACCTATTATCAAGTAAACATACTTCATTGTTGTATTGTCTCGATTTCGTATCCATATACGATCACACGAAGTGTGAACCGATTAGTTGTATTGTCTCGACTCAGTCCATAGACAATCACTTTCGGAAAAGGACTTATGGGTGGAAAAGTTTTAGATTGAGGTATATTTGGGTACCCTCGTCTTTTCACCAATACTCTCTTTTAAATTTGGAGAAGTATGGAGACTTTTTCAGGTCCCCCATATCTGGAACGATTGGCATGTATGCTCTCAACTGCTTTACTTGCTCTCTCTTCTCTGATGGAGGATTTTCTAGTTCATTTCCTCTTCTCTTCTTGCTTGCTGCGGGTTTTTGATCTGCTTTCTCGATAACAGCAGGTAAATTATTTCTCTTCTTATGCTCATCTTTCTTCTCCTGGTCAGCAGGTTTAGGAGGCGTCCTTGAAGCAACTTTATTGTTTACTTGATTTTTCACCTCTGTTTTCTTCCTCTCAACTTTCTTATGCTCCTCATTTAGTTGTTCTTGCCTTTGCAGTTTCAATTTGAATTTTAGTTTCGATTCACTGTAATCTGATCCACTGATGTACTCTTTTCCAAGAATATTTCCTGCTTTTCTGCCCATTATAGTCATCCCGTGTCTTTCAATAACTTGAACTGGGGTTGCTTTAGTGTTATCAGTGGAATAAGAACTAAGGTCATGTTCATTCAAATCTGCAACTATCTGTGATACTGTCTCAATGTTGTTTGCTGGCTCAACAACTTTTTCAGTATGTGCCATCCCAATCGTGAAATTAGGACGACTACATTTGATTTCATTTAGTGTAGTTTTGATGATGGTGTCAGCTTCATCATCATTCAAATCTTCATTCTTCTGATTCATGTCATCAATAAGCTGCAGAGTCAATGCTCTTCATTGAAGAACATATCATCACTGTTACTTGTTGTTAAAAATAATTCAAGAAGCATAAATCAAAAATAATTCAATAATGGTCTTGTGCATCAAAAGTCAGAGTTCACCCCCCAGAATGAACCCTAACATCTATGAGAATGAACTCCAACATTTCTAGATAGACTTCATTTCAAAAATGAAGTACTCCATTTCAAAAATGAAGTACTCCATTCATAGTATGAACTGTAGAATCTTGATCTATAACTTTTCTAGAATTCATTCCAAAAATAAAGTCCATTCTGTAAACTTCATTCCAAAAATGAAATCTTACATAGAACATTGATAACCCTAACTTTTCTAGACTTCATTCCAGTAATGAAGTCTATTATGTAGACTTCATTCCAAAAATGAAGTCCAACCTCTGAAGTATAAATTTTTTACAAAAGGGAGAAGAATAGTACCTAGGTTCAAACATTGATCCATATTTAAAGGAACTCCGGTACTGTCCGTTGGAAATGAAGGTAGCTCTTCTTCAGTCATTGTATCAACGAGCTTTTCCTGAACATCACTTGTATTGACTTCAATAGAATGATTTTCAGCAGATAAGATAGGAAAGATATGATCAGAACCAGATCCTCCAGCAGCCTCCGTATAGCAGCATCTGGTACTGCTTGCATTCCTTCATCCACAACATCATCTGTTACTGCTTGCATTCCTTCATACATAACAACATCTTCATTCACATTCCCTCCACCAGCTTCCATGCCTTCATCCACTTGTTGATTCAGTGTATTGTCTATTTCATCACTCAACAATGAACCCTTGTACTCATCAATGAAAACAGTACACATGTATTCAGAAGTTTATTCTGCCATGAATTTCGCCACATCCCCACCTGTAGCTAGCAATGCATCAACTTTAGTTTTCTTAGAAGACAAGTGTACTACAAGGGATTCCGTCTTCCTGTCAAAAAGTGTTTTTGAAGTTGTTGCTTCTACAAGTGAGTGATCAAGTTCTTGCTATTTTAACAAAAGATTCCTCATTTCCTCTGAATGCTTTCTTGTCAAGTATTTTATCTCTTGAGTATGTTTAACTCTTAGGTTCTCTATCTCACCAACATGTGTAGCTTTCAAACTTTCTATCTGACCGGACATAATATTCTTCCTCGAGCAACTCAGCTTTTGTCTTGACTTTTTGGTGTTGCAGTAGCTTGTTTTCAGCATCAGTATATATTCTTCCATGAATTTTGGTGATAGCTGCACACATAAAATTCAAATTTTCAGATACTATCAACATTTTTTTAGATTTTCATTTAACACAATGAAACCCAAATTGCATCCTCATTCATAGTTTGAATTCATTAAAAGGATTGAACTACAACTTCAGAGTAATCGACATTAACAGTCAGAGTTCATTTTGTAGAATGAATTCCCAGTTTTATCTTAAAGTTGCATATTTTCATTACAAAATTGAATATAATATAGATATAAAAGTGTCATCTTAAACTAGTTTTTTACCTCTCCAAAATCATCAACATTCATTTCTATGTGTTTGCAAATATTTTCAATGTTCCACCTTGCAAACCTTGGACAGTAGCCTACTCTATTCTGCACCTTCCACCTGGGTTCTATTTTCTTTGGATGCTTAGCAAACCAAGGCTGTAAAAAAATAGAACTACACTAGTTAGTTATCAATAATAATTATGAAGAAATATACAAATGAACTGTCAAATAATTATGAAGAAGTATCTAACAATTTTTTTATCTCACCAACAAGTAAATATAACATCCTTCAGAATAACCTCTTCTCAAGCTTTCTATCAAATGCTTGTGTATGATATGCGGCAAAGACACTCTACCTACTGACTCTAGGCAAGCTAGGTACTTGGAGTGTATTGAACCTCCATCACCAGTAGTAACAAAAATGGTAGATAGGAGAAAAAGTTTAAACATGGTTAGAAGATCTTCAATAGGTCCTTTATTCTTAATCAACTCAATGATTTTATCTTTCAATTTTGTATTCTTTATATCACAAGGTTTCTTTTTTGGTGGAACAAATTTGTAGGTTGTATAACAAGTGTAGTCTGTCAGGGTTTTTGAGTCCAAGAAAGATTCTTCTATTCCACCTCCAGGGATGCATGGTATTCCAAACATTAATGACAACTCTTCAGGTTTGGATCTTAGCACATATGTTTTTTTCCCCTACCTTGAAAACGAAAATATGATCATTTGTATCAGGAATGAACTGATGTGTATTGTATATAATTTGGACGACAACTATTGACTTATTCCATTCAGTAGCAACAATGCTCTCTTCCAAAAACACTTTGGCTACATTACCCAATGGACTCCTATACAAAGCAGTTCTTTGTTCTTCATTCAAAGCCTCTAGTCCCTATAGTGCTTTAATATTATCATCAAGTGAAATTACTCCAGCAAAGCTACACTTTATCTTCTTTTCCATATTTTTTTAAAAGAAAAACAAAAAGACATTAATGATTACTTTCATAAATATTAGCTGATATAAAGAAGATAAATTATAGCTTGAAGGACCAATATTACAGTTCATTTTCTACTGGGTGAATTCTAAAGCAGTTCAAATTTAATTCAATTCATTCTAGATTTTAATTTAGTAAAATGAGACTTTCAAAGAAGAACCAACACTCAGCAGAGGACTTCATTTTGGAGAATGAAGTCCATTATATAATATGAACTATAGAATCTTGATCTATAACTTTTCTAGACTTCATTCCAAAAATGAAGTCCATTTTGTAGTATGAACTGTTGAATCTAATTCTACAACTTTTCTAGACCTCATTCCAAAAATGAAGTCCATTATGTAGAATCTTGTACTATAATATTTATAGACTTCATTCCAAAAATGAAGTCTAGCAAAACATCAAAGGAGAAACATGTTTCATGGCATAAAATGAACTCAGTCAAAACATCAAATAGATCTACAACTTCATTCTAAAGGATGAACTCTGACTAGATACATGCGATTTAGAACTCATTCAACAATATGAACTCCGATAAGATATGCCCTACCTATAACTGAAATCAGCATGCAACATGATGAATATTCATGTGAAAAATCAACTTCAGAAGAACAATAAACATCAAAAATCAACTTCTAGTACTTCGATTTAGGATTTTTTGTACCTTTCGTTGTTTTCTTTGATTTTGATTTCTTTGAAACTGGCTCTTCTTCAACTTGATTATCTTCTTCAAACACAACTAATTGGCTGTTTTTTTCTTCAACTTCATCGTCAGAAGATGATTCTACTACATTCCTCTTTGATCTCATCATTTTAGGGTTTTGATTTCTCTAATTTTTCAAGGGTTTTCGATTTTGGTTTTTGTTTTACTGTTTTTGAAGACTGATTTGATTTCGGTTGTGAGGATTGAAATTTTTTCGACCGATTGAAATGTTTTCTGTTCGTTTTCTTTGGTTTTTCAGAAAAGAGAAGAGATGAAGACGAAACAGTTTTTCCTCTGCAAATGGAAAATGAAGAGACTAAAAAGAGAGAGGGTATTATTGTCTGTTTAGTATTTTTAAATAATTAAGGACTAAATGGAAAAAGTGATTTTTGAAAGGACTAAACCAATGTGGGCCCGTACCTAAAAGGCCTAAACGTATATTTTTCCGTTTTAAGTTTTTGATAAAGGAAGGATGAAACAAAGAGATAATTGTCAGAGTCTAAAAGGAGAAACAAATTTAGCTCCAGAATTGCAATTGAGCATTACAGGGGCATGATCACAGATTGGTCTATTTAGTCTCATTTGAATAAGAGCAGGGCAATGTGAATTGTGAAAGCCAATCTATAATATAAAGGAAAATGATTTGTTTGGTGTTAGTGACAGAAATCTTGGTTCAACAATGAAATGTCAACAAAGTCCCTCCCTCCACGTTTTCTAACATTACTAGAACTTTTGTAATTTGTAACAAATCCAGGGGTAAATACAACAACATTTCTCCTTCGATATTTTCTCTATCGAATGTTTTCTTCTCTGTATTTTCTTTCTTCGTCTTCTAGAAAACCTCTGTAATTCCTTCACTTACTACCTCTGCTACTCACTTTCTTCACCACCACCTCTGGTCACGGAAACACCATCATCACCACCGTAACAAGCACCACCACCATCACCACCACCACCACCACCGAACCATAACCAGATCCACCACTGAATGATCATACACAAACCACAATCAAAATTATATCCTTATCTACCCTATTCAATCATCATATCATGTAACCCTAAATTGAAAATTGGATGAATTGATTGTATCCTCAACATCAGACATATTCGTCTCAGTGTTTATCTCCGCGTTTTGCAATTCGAAAACCTCCAATTCTCCTTAAACCAAATCTCTTTCAATCTTCACAAAATTGAATAACGTTAAGCAATTCTACTCTCTTCGACTATCACCACCACCTCCTCAAAGATTAATCAATATATTAAGATAAAAAAATCTAAATTAAGAAACAGAATTGGCTGTTTTTAAGATGGTAAATGAAAACCTCCATTTTGTACAAAACCATGGAACTGAACTAATTCAAGCATTTCGTATTTTAAGGAAAAGCTTCCAATTATCTGACTACAACATTTTAATCATCTCAAATTCATTAAAAATAAAGCTATTTTGCAACTCACTGAAATAGTGAAATAAGATCTTGAACTTGGAGACATTGAGATTTTTTTTTTACTGAACAGACAAAAAAAAAAAGTGTATCTTAGATGATATTTCCAAAACAATATCGACTTGATCATTATCATTTTGTGAAATTGTTGTTATTAGTAGAAGATACAAATTAAGAGAATTATGAGTGAAAAAAAAAGGAAGGAGAGACCAAGAGACAGATGTAGAGAAGTAGGCAGAATTAGGTTGGTGAGATTCTGTAATGCATATGAAAGCCAAGTTACCCCAACTACCCTTACACGATACACACTTGCCGGGCATGCGTTTGCAGTTGTGCCGCTAGGCCTGTGGACTGTGGAGGAGTCAGTTGGACGTGTACAAAAGGGGACCCTACCTAATCTTTTTTTAATAAACACATGGTACAATGTGGGAGTGGGATTGCACATTTGCACTGTAGTGGCTGCAGCTTTAGTGGATGAAAGTGGCTCTGAACCTCCTATAAAATTAGTTTAGCGACCACAAGTAACGGCTAGCCAACTGAACTCTAGCCAAGGTGGTAACATTTTCAAACCAGTTGGCTGTCAGTTTGCGACCATGTGATGGTACATATTTTGTACTTCCAATTTAAAAACCCAAATAACACATGCATAAATGGTGTTATATTTTGGAATGCACAATCTTTGGTTCATACAGCAAGCACATTTGACATTACTCTAGCAGTTTCACTGGGATGATTACAAGCGCCACAGCGGCGACAAATATAGTATGAGATAGGATGCAGTCATGCAGAAGATGAGCCAGAGACAACATGTAGGGAAATAAGTTACTAGGAGACACAAAAACAATCCTAAGCCGGTGCCATTATGGTATCTCGCCTTGGTGAAGATATTCATCACAAATGGGTGAATATATTCCTTTATTATTAAAAAATATTTGGTGAATATCGACCTGATATGCTGACAAAAACATTAGCCATAGAACCAGCACCCCTTCCGTCCCCGTGCCATTATGGCACGGGTAATCCACTAGTCATAGTATAAAGGAACCTATCAAGTCTAACCAAAAGGGGTGGTTGCTGACTATTGCTGCTTTTAGATGATTCAATGTATCATCACAAGGACCGATTTTCCGGTGTGCGATCTACAGATCACTACTTGGTGAATTTGGATATTAATGTATAAATTCACAATAGTTGCTGCAATGTTAAATTGTCTCCATAAGTTGATATGCAAAATAAAATCCATCTGGAATGAGAATCACACTAAAAGCTGGGGTCTCAAAAAGATTAGCCTAACAGTATAATGCAAATAAAAAGCAGCTTTGAGTAGCTGATGGATCAAAAACTTTGTTGGAACGATTTGTGTCCATCTAGTCTAATAATGATTGTTTTGCAATTTTGCTTGCCAGCAACGAGGGAATTTAAACACGCAACTTGTTGAGGCTCTCAGAAGACACCGTATCTCCACCATAAGTTTTTCTCCTCTCTTTGAAATGCAATTGCGATATGTGGAAATGGACATTGTTTGCAAAGCCTTTGCATTCTTCAAAATTAGTTTCAACCAATTCATCTGCATTGGGTTCCCAGTGAAGTCGAAAAAGTGAACCGATTTAAGGTGTAGAAATAAGCATTCAGGATCGTTCACCACATCATCATCTTCGCTGTCATGGTTGTATTCTCCCTCGGAAGCATCAGCATCAGTGTCTCTGCCTGCAGCATCATCCTTGCTGCCATCGTCCTCGGCAGCATCAGCATCAGTGTCGCTTCCTGCGACGTCATCTTCTTCTTCTTCATCATCAGTAGGCACCGACTGGATTGAAATTGAAAAAGATAAGACAGATATCAAAAGATAATTACCACGTACATAATTGGTTAACAACTGAAATTTTTGTAGAACTTGCCTTGTTAAATACAAGGGACTCCAGATTGGGTGTTGCTTTGAGCAAAGCAACTAGTGCTTTATCTGCGGTTAGTTCCTCATATATGATCAACTCCTTGGTGTTATGAAATGTTGGCAACTTTTCTGATAGATCGTCTGCAAAGGAGAGAGCCTACTCGTGACAAGGCAATAACAATAAATATAAGTAAGTTTCATGGAGTTTGATTAAACATTGAAAAAATGAAGACCAATAAACTATTCTAAAGTTAACAGCAGGCAAGAATACCTGTAGGGTGTCATCAGAAACACTTAGGCGTTTTACATTCGCAAGGGCTCGAAAAAACTGACTTACAGCTGCACCATGGCCAATCCTTTGCTCTCTTTTTGGCTTAAAGCGAAACTGGACCGCTGCTCTAACTAGCGACGGAAAGGTTGTCAGAACATACTCCTTGGCAATGCTAGCATCGTAATAAAAAGACTCCAGATTTGGTGCATCAACCTTGAGAGCACAACCCCGTAACCCTGAGTCCTCCCGTGCGTCCTCCCAAAGATCCATCTTAAAGTTTTTCAGAGCAGGGGCTGAAATACAGAAATTTGGAATATCGAACCAAGTGCAACGTTGTATAATGAAATCTTCGAGGACCGGGCAATTGGAAAAGAGATTCTCATTCCAGTATTCATCATCATCACTAAAGTCGACACCATCGAGTACAAGGCACTTGAGTTTTGGAAGAGAAATATAATTAGGAATGCGGACATTAGGTTCTATCTCTAGTTTTAAGGAAATCAGCGATTCACAAGTAAAAAGAGAGCGGGTAATAATCATGGGATCTGATTTCTGATCTAAACATAGACTGAGTTGTTGAACGTTATGCCTTACGGCACTAGTGATCCATGAATTGACTCGATATTCATTCAAATGTTGCGAGCAAGTGATAGCAAACCTTTGTATATTTGCCCCACTATGCCGACGATGCAATGTTCCATCCACAAAATCCATGAAATCGTTGGTATCGGACTCGGAAGAAGTATTGGTGTCGGAAGAAGTAGGTGTGAAGCATTCCGAGTCATCGGACTCGGAAGAAGTAGATGTGGAACACTCCGAGTCTTGAAATTCAAGGATGGGGTGAGTGATCCAAATGTAGCTCCACCTTTTAGATAACACGCTGGTTTGAGCAACATGCTTGATGTGCAGAGAAGAGAGGATGTGATGAATCAGTGAGTCGGGTAAGTTGCTGATCCTATCAACCTCCTCCTCCTCCTCCCTCTTAATCAAATCCATGATGCCTTCTTTTCTACTCTGATGACTTTTACGGAGTGTTTTTCTGAACCCTAGACCTTAAAAATGACTGGTCAAGGCAAGGAAGGGCAACTAGTGTCATTTTGTACCCGATTCATATGCCACGTCAGTCGTATATTATAAGTAAGTTTTTAGAGTCGGTTCATTCCGAGTTGTGGAAAAACTCTCTGGTTCTGGTTTGGGTCCTAAATTCTTCTCTTCACTCTAATCATTTGTAAGTTCAGTTTGAATTTTGATTCTAGTTTTTTTTTCTTCAGATTATCGAGTTTAACTGTATATTTGGTTCGATTTTATGTTGAATTCCCGCTTGCCGTTTCAAAATGAAAAAAAATTGAGGTTGGATTGGTGTTGTTCTAGGGTTTTGAAAATTTTGAAGTAGAATGAGTGAGTGATCAAGTCCCTAGTCCACTGTTTGTTTTTTATATGCAGTAGTACGGCATGTGTTAGGTTTGTATGCTTTTAGAAAGCTTTGGTTGAATGTTTGATTCGCAGTTGAAATTGGGATATATCAGAGGTGAGGATGAAACCCAATTACTAGCCTTTTTCACTAGGAATTTAGTTTGCATAAGATCAATTTGATTTATTTTATTTTTTTGATGGGAGAATTAGATATTGATGGTAGCATGTCAAACGATATTCACTTGCCATAAACTAAGTTATTATGGAGTAACAGAAGGGGAGTAGTATAGCTGTAATGTGGTATGTTTGTTGGCCTCGTATAAGTAGTTGACATGGAAGCTTTGAGTTATTTTTTATCACCAAGTTGGAGCAGAGTCTTTTTTGAAAAATTAATCCGATTCTGGGGTACCTTATGCCTCTTGTTGTCTAGCTGGTGTTAGAGTAGTTGTTCCTTGATTTTAGGGTATCTTAAAGTTAATTATCCATTTGGCATGATGGATTTGAATGTATAGGTTGTTGATGGGTAGAAGTTGGTGAGGCATAACATTGTTGATATATTCGAGACACGTGTTAGCAAGTAATTCATGGTCTTTCAATGCAAATTTTTATGTATGATTCTCCTCATCTAGTCATGTACAAGACTTGCCATAAAACTATGGCAGAAATTTTTGAGGCTGCCTAGATACACAGTTGACAATACAATGGCGAAACTGAAATAAATGTAGGGTGTTATTATGTTACGACTGTTAAAACTCATGATTCCTGTTTTGTTACTTCTGCGTAAGTTCGGTATGTGTCATGCAATAAATTGCAACCTGTCCATATCATTCAGTCAACTATAACATTGCATCATTGCTACTCTAGAAATTCATGGAGATGGTTGTTACCTACTGCCCGGATTATCTTCTTCCTAGCTATTTCAATTCCAGTATTGCATATTCACCTGTCAATTCCAGTGTTGCGTATTCACCTGTCAATTCCAATATTGCATATTCACCTAGGACCAATAAAATGGTTCCAGGTGATTGTTTAACCATTATTAAGATGGATCTTTTCTCTTACTAGTACTCATTCTTCAACCTTTGCTGTACAGAAGCAGGAAAAAAGTCCCAAGTCCCACAACCAGTTGTGCCGATATGCTAGGCCGAAAAAGTTTGGTTGAGTCCCTACTTAAGAATCCACTGAAGAACCAATTTGCAGGGTAAATTTAACTCCATTCAAAAACCTTATAATTTTCATTCACTTTGACTTTATCTATGGAACCTGATTATTGTGAAGAATGAAATGATCCCATAGTTATAGATTCTAAAAGTTAATAACTAAAATTAAGCAAGACTGCATTTTGAATTATCGAAATCAATGCTTGCAGTTTTTGTACTACTACTATTGAGAAAGGAAAGGGCAAAACGTTCCGGCGAAGGGTAGTTCCCTTCTTGCTGTTTAGTCTTACTGGAGGTGTTGCATTAAGCGCTGTTAATGATCTTGCAATTTATGGTGGTTGTAGTAGGTAAGTTACTACATGCTTGAACAAATTCATTTTTTCTGAATTTTACGGAAACTCATGTTGGGACTTCAATTTATTAGTGGTAATGTTGCTGCTGTAGGTATCCAAGAACTGTGACAAGTTATGGTTTTAAATTTAGGTTATTTGATTTTGAGATTCAAGATACTGACTAGAACAACCAGGAATGTGTATATATGTCATGTTGGTGTTTTTAAGCAGTTCACTTTGATTTAATCATTTTTTCCTTCTTGATATAACATGGTATGTGAACCCTAAGTAAATTTTGTTTTCGAAATTTTCTTTGTGATAGTGTCTGCAAGGCCTTATTCTGTGGTATAGTTGAGATGGTTTGAGATTATTTTGGGTTTAGTAAATTGGATCTCGTGTAAGGAAGGTGTCTTGTTCATATTGTGAATCACTAGTACATTGTATAGGAAAGAAACCTTGTTTATTTTTATGATGTGTTTTACTGTTTTTCAGTAAGGCCTTAGAGAAAGCAAGTCAGAGTCAGGCGGTTATAGATGCTTTAGGTGAACCTATTGAAAGGGGTCCGTGGTACAATGCTTCTCTTGCTGTAGCTCACAACAGGAGTTCAGTATCTTGCACATTTCCTGTTTCGGGGTCACGAGGAACTGGTATTTTTCAATTAAAGGCTGTGCGACCAGGAGGTTTGTACAAAATCATTCTGTAACAATTTTTAGCTCTTTCTTGCATTAATAATTTATTTTCTTATTTGCTTCGATAACTCTCTTTTGCATGGTAAATTGCTGACGCCTAGTGTTAACTGTGAACACGAAGACCAGAGAAACTGAAACTGTACTCTGACCCCCACCGTACTACTAAGTATTCAAGTATTTAGGAATATCTGGTTGCTATTCTAGATAAATAATGGGAATCAAGCAATTTTGTTCCTTGAAAATTAAATTTTCAAAATGTAATTTTCCAATATTTCTACAATTATTATCAAGACTTCAGCCCTGAAATATTTGCATGTTTCCGTTATCGATCCCTTTGTTCGTTTGTGTAGATGACGCGTTGCTTCCAGTTCTCTTTCCATTCTTACGGCGTCAAAACTGGGAGATCCTTATGATGGAAGCACTTATACATATTCCTTCAAATGACGAGAAGAACCAGACACTGAGGATCAATCTTTCAGATGCTGCTGCTTCTGCCGTACCGTATCCGGGGAACAAACCCCCTAGTTGCACAAGGTCTCAAGATCCAAGTACTCTAGAGAGTTGATGCTTTTTCATTCTGACGCGACAACCAGGTTGTGTCTGCAAACTTTTTGAAGCAGTTGTAGTTGTCCAGTACACATGCTTATTGGGATTCGGGTAAATAACATTTTTGTAAAATTAAGTTATATGTATTGTTTGGTGAGAAAAATAATTTAGCAGTTGCAGTTGTCTGGTACACAGGCTTATTAGCTTGGTACAAATCTGGCACAATAAAAATTTCTCATTCCAATGGAATAGCAGCTGTGTAAAGTAGAAAAATAAGAAGAAACAAGATTTAATATTAGAATTCTATCGAGTCATATCCTACAATGTAAAATTTACAATGATCTGGTTCTCGGATGTGATCTAAAAAAAGAAAAAGGCATGTAATCCGTGAAAGTGATGCTAGCAACCGCCTGAGCCAGCTAATGTCCTCTTTAGTCCACATCCTTGAGTAGTCCTCTTGAAATCAATTGCATCCTTAGTGTATAGCCTATTGATAATAGCATGATATTTGTGGAAGTGGGAAAAGGACGGGCGTTTACGTAACCTGCTCTTCGTTCGATTTCTTTGCAGAATGCAGTCCTTCTCTCATAATCGCAGTACTTCATGCTGAAATAATTCATCACGTCCCGATGAATCTTATCTCTTGCCTTCTCATCAAGACCTTCCCACTCATCTTTCCGCAAAAGCAACATATAAGCTCTGCCTTCTTTTATATAAAACTCATCTTTTTCTTTCAATTTTTCCATATCAACATACGCATCCCAAATTGCCTTATCCATGGTGACCGGGGGATCTTGTATTCCAGAAATTAAATAAACAAATTGATGAAACACGAAGATACAAGAGAGATAACCCTCTTATTTATAGGTGATTAGATGGAGAGTAGGAGATAGGATTAGGAATCATAAACCGAATTCATGCCTAATAGGAACTGAATGAGGAGTCATAAACCCAGATGGAGAGTAGGAGATAGGATTAGGAATCATAAACCGAATTCATGCCTAATAGGAACTGAATGAGGAGTCATAAACCCAGTAGTAGTAGTATTCGAGAATCATTTTTTTTTTTTGGGACTACCCAAAAAAGGTGGGGACTACTTTGTGATAGAAGTGTCCACCCTACGATGATAAGGGGTGTTTTAAAATGTGGAAATGACTAATCTACCCTTAACCTATATATTACCACCTCCTCCCATCACCACTACCTATATATATAACCACCTCCTCCCATCACACCCGCCGCTCACCACCACCGACCACCTCGAACCACCACCACATCCACCTCTATATATAGCTTAACTTAAATCATTAACAAAACAAAATCAAAATCAAAATTATAACAACCCATTACTTGTCATTCGTTTTTGGTTGGAAAAATGAGAAGTAATCATTAAAATGAGTTGAAAATGTAAGTTGCAGAGAGAAGTTCGGCTAGGAATTATGTGAAAATTTTTGTCGAACTAGCCGAACTCAACTTTTAATGGAGGTTTTTCTTTTTTCCAGAGAAAAGTTCGGTTACGTCACAACAAAAAAAAAGTCTCAACCGAGCTTTTAGTTCGGTTGCGTCGCAAAAAAGTTCGGTTACGTCACAAAAAAGTTCGGTTACGTCATAAAAGTTCAGTTACGTCGCAAAAAGTTAGGTTTCGTCGCAAAAAGTTCGGTTACGTCGCAAAAATATTCGGTTACGTCACAAAAAGTTCGGTTACGCCGCAAAAAATATTCGGTTACGTCACAAAAAGTTCGGTTACGTCGCAAAAAGTTCGGTAACACCGCAATTTTTTCTCCTAACCGAACTTTACTCTGAAAAACCTATATATTGAGTTCGGTTACGTCGCAATTTTTTTCTCCTAACCGAACTTTTCTCTGAAAACCTATATATTGAGTTCGGTTACGTCGCAACTTTTTTCATTTTTTTTCCCAGCCGAACTTTTAGTTCGGTTACGTCGTATTTTTTTTTCCCTAACCGAACGTTTTTCTGAAACAAAAAACTCCATTAAAGCTGAGTTCGGCTACCTGTGTTTTTAGAAAGATTAACCAAACTACACTTGCAGATGAGTTCGGTAACATGTTCTTCAAATGTTGGAGCCGAACTTTGTTAACCAAACGGAAATCAATTTGTAAATTGTTCATTTTTAGGAATGTTTTGGCCAATTCAAGCACCATTAACTAAATTTGAAGTATCCATGAGTACCCAAACCATCATACTCTTGATGTGGCTCTTAAAGAAAAAGATCTAAGGTATCATCACATGAATCACTCGTATCATAATTACTAAACTCAAAAAAAGATTTTTGGGTTCACCCATCTTCTTCTTCCTATTTCCTTCTTCTTCTTATCTCTCAATAATAATGTTTATAACAAAACAATCCCACTTATAAATCACTAATCACTAACTAATCAGTTTTTAATCATTAGACTAACTAAGTTTATCATCAAGGGTAAAGTCGGTATTAAAATATTTTTATAAGGGGTGACCAAATATTACTTCCAATATCCACCCCTAAAACTTAAGAATAGTCCCCCATTTTTTGGGTAGTCCCCAAAAAATGATTCTACTTCAAATACCAACTATAGAAACGTTATTCTGGGGGCCTGCTACAAGGGCTGTCATAGACTGATAGTCCATTATTGCAAATCCGGATTATTAAGCCCTGCCTGACTAGATGGGGGCTAACTTGTCCAGCTGAACTTTTAATGAGGCTCTAAATCTTCTTGTATGACAACTGACACATCAAACTCCGGCTTACTCCCTTTTTGGCTTTTGCATAACAAATTGTAATGCAATTAGTAGTATTAGTATCCACCTGCAATCTCATCACACACTACAAAAGAAGAAGAAGATCTGTAATAAGAGATCTTACTGAAACTTAAAAGAGATTTTTCTAAGACTTAAAACTCAGTTCTATATATATAGATCAACTTGTTAATA
This sequence comes from Papaver bracteatum, assembly GCA_023529315.1. Lineage (NCBI taxonomy): Eukaryota > Viridiplantae > Streptophyta > Magnoliopsida > Ranunculales > Papaveraceae > Papaver > Papaver bracteatum. The sequence goes on along the minus strand of JAJJWX010002148.1, from coordinate 1,348,422 downwards.
TAGGTGTTCACAAAACTCTCGGAACATCAAATGACCAAGCTGAAAGACTTAATCAGACTATTCAAACTCAAATTACTAGAATGGTAAACATAGCAGATTACTTTAGGAAACAAAAATCGTAGTAGGGGGCTACTCGTCCATAAACCTGTCTACTTCTGACTATTCATAAAGATCCTAATACAGGAATCAATTGATGAAAAAGAATGTTAAAAAGCGAACAAGCTATTACAAAGATAAGAGTTGGAAGCACAGCATCTGAACTTATGAACTCCAGTAGTTAGTAAATCTTTTGCTTGGAGATTCCTAATATGCTTCCCAAGAGGGCCAAGACCTTTGTATTTCAGAGATGAGGATGAATGTAAGTGCTGTAGTAACATCTCTCACGTCATTCACAAATGGGAACTACAAAGAAATAGTTAAATGTACTCAGTATATGCTAAATGGCAATTCAAGAAACTACTGAAAATAGACAAAGTAAAAATAATGAAATTACCACTCTCCACCCAATCAAATGTCTCTCACTGCAGGTTTTGCAATTCAACGCAACATCTTCGTAGAAGTTTTTCTTCCACAGAATCATCTCTGGCTTTCTATTGCAATCCTCCTGAACACGTTGATCAATACCTTCATCGGTGCACCAGAGCATGATTTTACTTGGGTAAACACCAAACATTTCTCTTGCCCCTACAAAAAGAAATCAGAAGACTTGCAGTTCAATTTATTGAAACTGGTCATTTTTATGAAACACACGTACAAAGACAAAAAGAGTTTAATGATTTTACCTCCAAGACCAGTAAATCCTGGGGTTTTGCTACATAGTTCTTGCAAACCCTACATATGTAGTAGGGGTCCACCAGGGCTTGATTGGCAAAATATAGTCCCATGTGCTTTCTTTGCTGAGAAAGGTCACTTGTGTTTGGTAGTGTCAACCTAGTAGCTTCAGACAAGTGGGGTTTCGGATCATCAGCTGCAACAAAAAATCACAGTTTTCAATTCTAATACCAAACTTAATAAATAAACTATAATGTTGGACATTCTCAATAAAAGAAATTGTAAACAAAATGCACTCGTATGCTTCCTCTTCTTCTTTTGAAGACAATCCATAATTTCCGACAAAGTTTCCTCATAGAATACCCTTTCTTTATGGGTTTCCTGCAACCGGGTTTTCTCATCTACACGGAACTTCGAACCCAAGGGAAACCGAAAGTGAAATCAAAGTGACTACTATATTGTACTACCAATTGTATTGGCTCCACTGAAAGAGTGTGTATTAAGTGTGAAGGCATGAATGCATTATAAGTGGAGCCAAGATAGGCCATGCACATATATAAAATGTGATTGCTTTACATCTCGATCAACTGCATTTCCCTATATCCGAACATGTGCTCGTATAATTACAGTAATAAATCATGTTCTCGTGACTCAATCGCGTTCCCTATATCCCCCTCCTTCTCTTCATTCCTTCCATCCATCAATCAATTCTTCAACAGGTTGATTTTTATATATCACGAATCCTTCATATATTTAATAAATTCCAAAAATATTCTTTGGGTTGGTTGTCTTTTGCCTAGGTGTTCGATTCCAATACCAAACAAATAAATAAACTACAACTTATTATTCAATAAAAGAAATTCTCCAGAAAACGCACCTGTTCTTGTATGCTTCGTCTTCGCCTCTTGAATATGGGTTTCCTGCAACCGGGTTTTCTCATCTACGCGGAACTTCGAACCCTGAGTAACTTCCCACAATTGTTTTACTGCTACCTGTTCGAGATGAGCCAGAATTCTGGTAACCAATGTCTCAAACGATTGCTTAAAAATCATCAAATATCCCAATATAGATTCATTCTTTGACAAAATCTTGATCAAAAAATCCTGGTACTGTAATCCACATCCCTGGACTTCAAGCATAGAACAAAGCATCTCTTTCTCTTGTTTCAAGCAACTCAACTGTTGGAAATTTTTGGGTAAAAATAGAGGATGATAACACTAAAAGAAATTGTTGTACTCAAAAGCTTTCAAGGCTCATAATTAAGATTTATTTTAGACGATTATTTCTACCCTCCCAATATCAATTGGCGATTGCAACAGGTATGCGAAATAATGCCTTCAGGATACAATGAAAGCCCTACAACAGATAAATTGGATTCAAGGTTTGCACCCCTTGTCCCAATCAAGAACACACAATATTAAGTTTACGATGATGCTTAGAGAGAAAAGAAATCGATGATGTTTTTCCATTATTTGAATGAAAACAAACCATCACTATTTATAGGGAATTCATGCCCATTGGAGATGCCTTTTCACTTCCAAAAGACACCAATAGTGTCTAATGGGAATGGATGTGTCTCTTGTGAACCATCACACCCTATGGAGATGCCTTTTCATCTCCAACTAACATCCATTACATCTATTAGGATCATGACACTCCCCATTGTAGTGGCTAACCAAAAATGAAAACCATTTTATTTTCTATATTATTGAAAAATATCCAACAATCTCCCCCTATTTTCAATAACAAAAAACCATGAAAATAAAACAAAGTAAAAACTTACAAAACTGGAGTGGTTGCATCACTCAAGTGATCGCCTCGTGCAGTGGGATCAAGCCAACGTAGTTCAAGCTCAATTGGGAAATAAGCATCATCGTTGAAATCAATACATAAATGATAGGTATCTTTTGGATTTGAACCTTCACTTAGTGTAAGAAATTCAAAGCCTTATCGGGGTTCAGTGGTGAAACCAGTCTTGAACCAAGTACCCCATGTGATAAAACCGGAATCTCAACACATACTGATTTCATGGATTGTGTGTTCTGTAGCCAAGCACGTTAATGGCCATGTGCTTATATCCTTGATTCATGAGTTTTCTTTAGAGAACGGTCTTAGGAAACGGCCTGATTTCCATACTCATATAGGTAAGTCTCGAAGGTGTTTCTGCGATACACCTTTTACTAATCACAGACTCATTAAGGATTTACATCCATCCTATTTTCTTGCAGAACCCAGCACTAATTAGAAATGGGAAGTTTTATATTAGTGCTCCAAAATCTACATCCATAACTTGTTGGTACCACATTGAACCTTGTTTATCTTTTTCAAAACATAGGTTGGGTTTCTGCTATGGGAGATCAAACTTCTTTCACAGACCTTAGTCCCATTTCTGTATACTTCATTGAAAACATTTCCTTTGGGAGACTCTTCATAAATAGGTCTACCAAGTTTTTCTCCGTTTCAATGGCTAACTGCAATTACTCCTTTCTTGAGTAATTGACTTACCGTTCAATGTACAAGACTTGTATGTCTTGACCTTTCATTGTAAGTCTTTGTTAGAGACGTTATAGATCATAGCCTGATTCACAACTAATCAAGACCGCTTGAGATGGATTCTTCCAAAAATGGGATCTCTACAAGTTAGGTTCTAAGCCATTCCTTCTCATTACATGCATCTACTTATGCATTTTACAAAACAATTGTAACTTCTCTAGTGATCTTAATTAACATTTACGGTTAATTCACAAGAAGTCATTACAGACTTGCATACACTAGAGGCATAGAAAATTTGTAGGCAACTTACTTGTTGTTTCAACAAGCACATTATTACGATGAGTAAATCCTCTACTCATGCCCAATCTTCTACAAATTTATACCCAAAAACATAGACAATGTCTATTTAACATTTCACATTATGTAATGCAAATGTTCATAATTTATGCATCGGTAATATCGTAACACCTCATCGTTGGATATTTGGTCGGCCGCCCAATTTTCCAACACGTTACATATTAACCGGAATTCCACCCCTTTCGATATCATTTAAGACATGCCAACTTCCAAATTTGGAACCTATAATTCTTATTGCAAGAATTATGTTCATATCATATCATTGTTATCTCAACAATTATTATAAAATAACCCAATAATCAGAAAATTGTTATTTAAATTTTCCTCACTTTACGACACTAATTTCCATACACACACAACTTTAGTCATAACCAAGGATTAGATATACATTGTCAAACCGCTACACTGTGCGCACTTTCTGTTTAATGAAATCTCATACACAAAGAAAATTCAAAGAAAACTAATGCTTAGTTTCTATCTTGCACAGTGTCTATCATCTCATAAAGGACACATTCCATCATTACGACGGCAGACCACACATCAGTCATATATACCTCCAAGCCACTATATTACTTCAAGTAATTTCAGACCCTGAAAGGATACTTCCATTAATCCTTTTCAAGGATCTATTGACTTCTAAAAAAGAGAAGGTATGGTCTCTAAATGAAATTTTATATACACAACCTAATACATAATATGCGTAGGACAAATCATCCAACATAGTTAATTAGCCATCTTTATGGATGCAACAGTATATATATATATATGAGTAATTTCTCCATTAATGGATCTTCACTTATGTTCACCATCAGATTCAAACACTCGGGATGTGTATGTCAAATTTGCACAATTTCTGAAAAGAAATCTTCAAGTCCAACATAGTGGTGTGTACTGATACCACTCTTTTGGAGTTGGATCCACTTTGCAGACATTGCAATAAATGTCAACAAGTTTGCAATGTCCAATTTATACACAATATGCACTAGTAGTTAATCTAATTCTGACTATGAAAGTCAAAATCAATCATGAATCCACATAACAACAATCATGTAATATAGGAAATATGTCATGCATACACTATGAGAGGATAAAACGATACAAGGCTTAGCTTATGCCACAAAACAAAAACTGGACGGCATTAGAAAATAGTACAGGATTTCCACCAGAAATTGTATCAAACAGTTCATGTGCATTCCAAAGTATCCGCGGGATTTAAAGAAATTCAAATCCACATAATAAGAAATGATGACATCTCTCTGTGTGTATGCATATGCAATTTAAACATGGATTTCGCATATAGACAATGAGATGAATAGAAATCATCAAAACACTCCTTTGAATCCTACTTGATCTAGGAGGAGAAAGAATCAGTTATTATAGAGATGATATATTTTCACAAGAGTTACGTCGCTTAGTTGAAAACGGTTAAACAATATCATCAAACAGAGAGGAAGCAATCGTTCAGTCTACTTGGACGATATTCCTAATGGCATCAAGTCATTTCCTCCACTCGTCCATGCCCGAAAAATTCCCAAGAAGGAATCTTCGAATCCGATATATATTAATTATAGTAAATTCAGATTCGGCTCTGGACCACTAATGTGGTTTGCAAAATACATTAATATTGTATTCTTCATTATAGCCGTAGGCACATGATTGCAAACTCAAACAATTACATCATGTTAGTCTGATCAATGTAGAAATAAAGATTTACTAACCTCTTTTACTTTTGTTAGAAACCCCAATAGAGGAAACCCTTGATTTCGTGATCAGAAACTCCATTCTAGAAAACCCTTTTGTTCTTCTTTCTTTTCCGGTAGAATTTGAAAAGAAAAAAAATCCAAATGTAAGTATCAGTTAAAATAATAACTGTCGCATGGCTGTCAAAGTACCCTTTGGTTCAAAGGCATCTCTCCGCAATAGTCTTTCGTGCATGAAAAAACTTCCTAACGACAGCCGATCCCATCCGCTGACCCCGATAGCTCTTTTCCAAACTAACATCTCTTTGAAGGTCATAACGATGTTAAGTACATGTCGTATAATTACAATCAAAATCCAGTAGATGTTTCACCCTCCATGTCGAAAATTAATCGTCTAAAACTGTTGGAAATTTTTGGGTAAAAATAGAGGATGATAACACTAAAAGAAATTGTTGTACTCAAAAGCTTTCAAGGCTCATAAGATTTCTTTTAGACGATTATTTCTACCCTCCCAATATCAATTGGCGATTGCAACAGGTATGCAAAATAATGCCTTCCGGATACAATGAAAGCCCTACAACAGAGAAATTGTATTCAAGGTTTGCACCCCTTGTCCCAATCAAGAACACACAGTATTAAGTTTCTGATGATGCTTAGAGAGAAAAGAAATCAAATGTGTTTTCCATTATTTGAATGAAAACAAACCATCACTATTTATAGGGAATTCATGCCCATTGGAGATGTCTTTTCACTTCCAAAAGACATCAATAGTGTCTAATGAGAATGGATGTGTCTCTTGTGAACCATCACACCCTATGGAGATGCCTTTTCATCTCCAACTAACATCCATTACATCTATTAGGATCATGACACTCCCCATTATAATGGCTAACCAAAAATGAAAACCATTTTATTTTCTATATTATTGAAAAATAACCAACATCAACAAGTGCACCACAACTTCCTGATACAAACTGGATTCTTCATGTATTTCCATTAACAGCCCTTTGTCATCTTGTGAAGGATATTCAAGCATTTGAACTGAAACAAGTGCTGAGTGATGAGTGTACTACGTGATTCTAATCAAGTGCTCCTAACTGATAAAAAAAAATAGTTGGAACATAAATTGTGGATACGAGCTGAAAAATCAGCATATGACCACACACACCCATTTCAAATTCTCCAGTTTGGCATAACCAGCTACTGCGATGCAACTTGTAAAATCTTTCAACTCATTGTCTTCGGGGAAAAGAATAATCACCAATATCCAAATATCTGGATTTGGCATGCATATCAAGTAGGTACCTGAAACAATTGGTTCATCAACGGATTTTGCTTGATGGAGTGCTCTCAAAAGAATGCAGGCGGGAAGAAGAATCTTAGACCCAACTGTATCTAATCCTCCAATCCCATGGATTTCCATTTCCATTAAAGTTAAACGACATAGCAGCTCCAATGCGGTATCCGGCAAATCAACCAGAACAAGGGAATTTTTTTTAATGTGCATTTCGTCGAATGCTTGATAGGCACAGAGTGAACCCCCCAACTTGGAGCTCACAACTATGTGAAAATTTGCAACAATCATATTGCAAGCAAACCCAAGTTTGAGGGTTTGGGTATGTAACTATAAGCCTTGTGTGGAACTGATGAGGACAATTGGGGTTGGGGAGGTGAAATGGTCTGGTTTTGGTGTGCTAAAAAAACAGACGTAAGAGGAAGTAATTGAGGATTTTTTTTGATGGAATGATTAGGATCAGAGAAGCCAAACACTTGGATCCCCTTCTTTAGAGCAAGTCTTATGGTGGAATCCATCCTATTCCAAGTGTGGAAAATTCATGGAATGTCAAGTCTAGTGGCTTCCAAGTTGGTGTTTTCCGCACAAAATCTAAGCAAGGTTCCATGGTTTGGTGGAATGTTGCGTGGAATCCATCAAAAACGCTAATAAGAATAGCGTAAAACACCAATAAGAATAGCGTAAAAAAGACAAAAAACGCTATTAAGAATAGCGTTTTATGCCATTAAGAATGGCGTTTTTTTTATATCCGTAGATTTAAACTGAGTTGTTGAGAATCTAACGGCTGAGAAAAAAGCTCCATTAAGATTGGCGTTTTTACTGTAGATTTAGCTCCATTAAGATTGACGTTTTTACTGTAGATTTAGCTCCATTAAGATTGGCGTTTTACGTCATTCTTAATAGCGTTTCTACTATTCCACCATTACACTTGCGCTTCATCCACAGTTCCAAGTGCTGAGGTGGCGTGGAAGATGGAAGATGGATGGATTCCACCATAAGACTTGCTCTTACAAACATTGATAAAGCTAAGGTTCCATGGCTCCGGAATCCTTCACGACCTTGTGGTAGCTTTTTGTAGGAAACAGTATCATGCCTGGTGGTTGGGACTTATGAAAAAAAATACTTGACAGACAGAGGCCTCCGCCTAGTCGAATGCTGCGTGGTTGGACATATTCCCAACAACTTGTACACCACCTAGCAGGCTAGCACTTTAAATACATTTTTAATTACCTAATAGGACCTAAATATAAATTAATAATTAATTATATACATTCGATATGTTAATGATTTATTGGACTTTTTTGAAAAATAATTCAATTATCTTCTTTTTTCGATTCCTAAAATCTTTTTTTTGCTCAATCACATTTTTTTATTAATTGAATAGCTAAAAAGAGTACAATGGGAGATACAATATAAAAACAGCTAAAACAAAACTTTCAAGCTAGAAAAAGAATCCAAACCAATCATGGCTTACTATTCACTAATCTAGAATTTAGATTGAAAAATTTAATTATTTGAGAATCATAGTGATGAGCCATCTTTTACCTTTCATTCTAACACCCCTTCATGAACCACTTGAATTATCCTGCTTTTGAAACTATGAATGTTGATTTTACCATTTTCAAATAAAATGGAATTCTTGAGAAACCACAGCTCCTTCATTGTTGCACAAGCTGCTGTAAACCATACCTCTTTTATAAATGGACTTTGTTGATCTGCTACTTGACAAATATCCATGAAGGATGATGGTTTATGAAATGCAAAAAACTGAACATAGCCAATTCCAAATTGTAACACTAAACTCACACTTCCATAGTGTATGCTCCATGTTATCCTGCTCTGCTACACACATACATCATCTAGAAGGCGTTTCATATCCTTCATTTCTCATTGTTTCATCATCAACATATACACCTTGTTGAAGTTTCCAGATATTGCAAGAAATAGAAGGATGCAGAAAAGTTTTCCAAACAAAAGAAGGCAACACTAGCTTCTGCTGCTTGAGTCTTATTTTCTCCACTGCTGCTGCTGTAGTAAAAACACCATTTTTGCTTCCAGTCCATTTGATAGTTATCACTCCACCATTCATGACAAGTATAATATCATCTTCTAGAACTGAACAAGCCCATTTCAAACCTGAATAAACTGATGAAGGTTTCCAGTTTCCAAACCACTAACCATGCTTATCTTTAAATTTTGCAGTAAAGAAAAGAGCCCATTCATCTTGAGAGTTTATCATTTTCCACATTATATTTATAAGGAACGCTTTGTTAATGGTTTCTAGTCTTCTAATACCTAGCCCACCTTCATCATATGGAGCACAAACCTTTTTCCATGATAGTGTTTTATATTTTATAACTTCACTGTTACCAGACCATAGAAAATTCCTGATAAGCTTTTCACAAATTTTAATGATTGAAGCAGGCCATCTATAAACAGTCATATTATATAATGGAATACTTCACAAGACTGACTTGACCAAAACTAGTCTTTCTGCAAAATATAAAATTTTACCTTTCCATTTAGCTAATCTGTGCTGAATCATTTCCATTGATGAAGTTACCCTACCAGGAGATAAAATTACTCCTAAATATTTATCAGGGAACTTAGATAACTCCATGTTAACCAACTCACATATTTGTAACTTCCTAACTGAGGACACACCATCAATGAATCACTTACTCTTATCTTTGTTGATTAATTGTCCTGAGATGGCTTGGTATTCATCAAGTAATGTAAATAAACTATTCAGAGATTTCTTAGCACCATTGCAAAAGATAAAAACATCATCTGCAAAAAAGAGATGTGTTGGATGAATACCATTTTTAATCACCATTGGAAGTATTTTACCTTGAGCCACCAATTGAGATATGTTCCTGCTAAGTACATCTTCCATTAGGACAAAGAGAAAAGGTGATAATGGATCACCCTGTTTTAATCCTCTGTTCATTGAAAAGAAGACACAAGGCCCACCATTAACCATTACTGATATCTTTGCTGATTCAAATAGTATGAGGAGCCAGTCACACCATGAAGAATAGAAACCATATTTTTGCAAGACTTGAAAAAGAAATTTCCAACTTACTGAATCATAGGCTTGAGAAATATCAAGTTTAAAAGCTACATTACCTCCTTTTCTTTTCTTCTTCATTTCATTAACCATTTCTGAGGCAAGTAGAATTTGATCTTGAATGCTTCTACCTTTGATGTAAGCAGCTTGTTGAGGTGATATTAATTTCTCCATAATTTTGTTCATCCTTACACTAATGATTTTGGTGAAGATCTTAAATAAAAAATTGCTTAAACCAATTGGTCTAAATGGGTTTGCTTTTTTTTTTTGCTCCTTGACATTTTGGAAGAAGAACAAGGAAATTTGAATTAAGACCTCTAGGAATGTATCTCCTCCTCCAACAAAAATGGATTGCTTCTACCAAATCAGTACTTATAATTAGCCAACAAGTTCTATAGAAGATACCTGAAAAACTATCAGGACCTGGTGAGCTCTCTGGATCCATCTGAAAAAATAGTATTCTTTATTTCTTCATGATCTGGCAATGCATCCAACATTTCCTGATCTGAATTGCTTATTAGTGTAGGAATGACATCTAACAATTTATCTGATATATTAACCTCCTGAAATTCAAACTTCTGCTTAAAGTGATGAACTAGTGTATCAGATATAAGATATGGATCAAAAATAATATTACCATTATTATCTTCAAGTTCACTAATCAAGTTTGCTGCTTGCCTTATCTTCATCTTAGTATGGAAAAATTGAGTGTTTGCAGCACCTTCTTGAATCCATTTTTCTCTAGATTTCTGCTTTAACATTACATTAGCTTGCACTTCTCTGCTAGCATGGTCATTCTGAGCTGACACTAGATTACTCAAAGCCTCTTCATCAAAGGGATGATTATTTGAATACTGCATAGCAATACTAACTTTCTCTTCTGCTTCTTTAATCTTGACTTGAATATTTCCAAATACATTCCAGTTCCACTCATTTAAATCTCTTTTTAATGTTTTTAACTTTTGCATAAATACATAAGCAGGATCACCAGCTATTTGTTGAGACCAACTTTCATTGACAACTGACAAGAATTCTAGATGATATATCCACATTTTTTGAAATTTTCTAGGACATTTATGTGGTTTCGGAATATTTTGACACCCCCCCAATAATGGTGCATGATCTGAGACTATTCTTAATACAACCTTATAACCCCAATCTCCATATTTTTGAAGCCATTGCTGATTAAAAACTGCTCTATCAAGAGTGCACAAAATTATTTTTCTTCCTTGTTGACAATTTGACCATGAGAATTGTAATCCTGTTTTAGGAGCCTGAAGAAGTTCACAGTTGTCTAAACAGGTTGAAAAATCTAACATAGAAGATCTGTTGGGAGATTTACCACCTACTTTTTCATCCAGTGAAATAACTGCATTAAAATCACCCAAAACTATCCAAGGCTTCTTTAGTTCACTGATAGCTTCCATTTCAGACCATAAAAATATTCTTTGTACCTTCTTCACATGTGCATGAACACCAGACACAAGAACATCTCCAATACTGACAGTAATCATTTGACTAGAGACAAAAATTACTTGAAGAGTTGATATGTTTTTATTCCAAAACAACCATATATTACCTTTAGTATCTGATGTGGAATTGTGAATCACCATATTTTGCATTCCTGCTAAATTTAATTTCTCACAAAATGAAGCACTACATTTAACTTTTAGTTCTGCAGTAATCACGTCTAAAGAAGGACTAAACTGTTTAACCAAAGACCTTAATTTATCCCGAGCCCTAGGTCTTCTCAGGCCCATGATATTCCAATATATTAACTTCATCTGATAGGTGGAGGAGGATTTTTAGGACCTCCTTTCCCTTGGTTTTGATTTTTCCTGAAATTATACTTAGAATTAACTTGAAATTGTTTTGTTACCTTTGCTGCCTCAGATGGACTTGTGATTTTTGATGATGATGTTGTATTAGATACCATTTCTTTCTCAACTATTTTGGACCAAGATGCCACTTTAACTGTTTCATTGGATACTTGGCCAGTTTTTCCATTCACAAACTTGATAGCAGAATCTTCTAAATTATTGGCCCCCTTTGGTGTTGAAGAATTTGAAACTTCTTTAATAAGAGCTTCTTGTTCTATTTCACCTTCTTCACATACAAGAGAACTAAATTTACCTTTAAGACCCAATGTACTTCCATTAGATGGCTTAAAAATTGATGTATCTTGAATAGTAGTCACTATAGAATCTTCACCTGCTCTTTCTGAGACATCACATATATCAAATGGAATGTGCTTCTGTTTTATTAGAGTTGAAAATTGCTTCTGATTATTTTCACCACCTGCATTATCTACTTTAGATTTCCCCTGTTTAATTCTACATTTTGTAGTTAAATTCCCAATGATCTTACAATTATGACAAAATTTAGGACATACTGGAATTGATATATCCTGAAAGAAGCCTCCTAATTTTGTTCCAATCCAGATTTTGTTAGGAATGGAATGAGCAAAATCTATCTCAACTAAAACATTAGCATAATGATAGGTGTCTAAAACACCTATATATTTATCTATTGTTTATGCTTTCTTTGCTTAGTTTTCTTGTAAAATATGTATCTTATGTTTGCTTTTGAATATTTAAGTACTTTGGAGTCACTTGGAACTAAAGAATAAGAAACATGACAAAAGTCTCATCTCATGTGCAAATGTTTTTGGAGGCGGATGCTGTGGGTGAAAGAATTCGAAAGGAGGACAAAGCATACAATTTGGAGCAAGAGGGCATAATCGTCATTTCACAGGCAAGCGCTATTGGAAGCACGGTGGAGTAAAAGGAGTTGTCATTATTTGGCGGCTCGTATCAACACTTAAGGTGCCTAGAGTCATCTGGGTACCCCCTTAGCCAATTCACCTGAGTGGCTATATCCACTCCAATTCCAACACAAAATCTAATAATCAGTATTCCTCTTCTCATTTATTTCTTTGTCTGAAATTGAGAAAAGAGAGGAGTGAAAGGCGTCTGGAAGAAAATGGATCTGAGCATCATTATCCTTCGAGCATAGACTCAAATCATGATGGTGGTTGAAGCTGTTAAAGGGGGGTTTTGATGGATGAAGAATTTGGAGAAAGTAATTGGAAATATGAGACGTGGTTTGAGGTTGTTGTATAAAGGATGAGAAGCTGCAACTGCAGATCGAGAAGGAGTTGAAGACGGTGGTTGTTCTCAGTAGGTGCACGTTAGGTTTACAGGGAATGTTGGTATAGCAGTGAAGAAGGGAACTTGAACTTGAATCTGAGCTTGAGCAACTGGAATTTGAGAATGAAACCAAGGGAAGAATGGGTCTGTGTTAGAATATTTGAATTAGGAAAAGTGGTTGTTCTTTGGTAGTTTTTAGCTCAAATATGGAGCTGAAGTGGGTTTGACTTGAGGAGGAGTTGAACTGGGTTCATTAGGACATCAGTAGTGTGCAAGACTTAGTGGTGATCTGTGGACTGAGGTTGAGATGCAATTTGTTGGTAAGGGATGTCTGCTACCTTGGTGCTGTGAAGTGGTGAACTGCAGGTGAAGCTGCAGATTGATGAATGTTAAAGGAATGGAGTATGGAGTTTCAGGGGTGTTGGTTAGCATGAGTTAATTCCTCGAGTGGTTATGCAATGTTGCTGTGTCTGAACTGAAATGACTGAGAAGGAGCTGCAACATGGGGATAAGTGGAGATATGGCAGGGTCATAGCTAGGGTTGTTGTTGCAGGTGGAGTGTGAGATTTCAGGCATGAAGTTACAGATGCTGGTGGAATGTACAGCTGAGAAAGGGGAGCTGAACTGAAATGGATTTCAGTTAAAATAGGAGATGTCTGTGTTTGTATGCATTGGTGCTATTTGAACTGGTTATGCAGGCATGAAGTGAAGTTGTAAAGGGACACTATGGCTGGGAAAGCTCAAATGGTGACCTTGGAGCTGTAGCTGTCAAATGGAGGTTCAGCTGGACTGTGAGGAATAGTGACTGTGTTGCAGAAGCTACAACACTGGAATAGCTGAGCTGCTGCTGAAGCTGTTGCAGGGGGAGAATGAACTGGTGGAAGGAATCGCAGGGCTGGTGGTCTGTGAACTGATAGCAACTATTGGGAGCTGTTGCTGGGTTCATGGGTTGTGCATTGCAGTATTTCAATTGTGTTGCAAGGGTTCAGAACAGTCATCAAAAGCAATTGGTGATGTAGCTCCATAGCTCAAGGGGGTATTTGGCACATGCAAGAATCTGCAGTTGGAGGAGAAGGTTGAGGCTGTGTTGCAGTCAAGGAGATGGCCCGAAATGAACATGAATGAGGAAGCTGTAGAGCTGGTGATGAATGGGGTATATGAGATGTTTGTCATGGGTTCATTGCAGCTGGGATATATAACAAGTGAATAGTGTATGGAGCTGCTAAGGGTTTTATTGTTTTGGAAGCGGATTGAGGTTATGGAACTGAACGAGTTACAGCTGCAATTCAGGCACTGGTGGTTTTATAGGGAGCTAGAAGATGGGCATTGGTGAATAGCGCAGTATAACTTAGATTGACTGACCGGCGACCGGTGCCGGATCACTACACCATTTTAAGGGATTAGCAACTCATATTAGCAACATCACTAGAGACGTTGCTAATATTCTGTTGCTAATATTTCGCAACGGCAGATTGTTGTTTCTAATTTTGCAACCGCAAAATGTTAGTTGCGAATAGAAACTGCTAGGTGTTTACGCGTGCGGTTAGGCGGTGTGCTGGTAACACCTTAGTTTGACATGTTGACTTGACTTGAAGTGTGTTAGATACGTGTGTGGGATCCTTTAAAACCCTAGATTCTAGTAGTAACCCTCTCTCTATATGGTCTTCTCCCTCTCTCAATCCGCCGCTGCTGCTTCTTCTACTGCGTCTCTGCTTCGTTAAAAAAAAAAGAGATTCATCAACGAAATCCTTCAAAGAAAATAAGCTTTCCTCTATTCTCTTCATCAACACTAACTATAAATGAATATTCACCAACAAAATCCATCAACAATATCATTTTGTTCTGAATCGATGAAGAACCGTCGATGAGGATCATCAACAATAGTCAAATTATGTCTCTTCTCTTGTATGTTGTTGGTAAGGGAAACCCTAGTTTTTTTTTCTGTTTTAATTGATGTTGGTGGTAATTTGAATTTAGGGGTTTATCAAATGGGAATTTCAGGGGGTTTATCTTTCATCTTGAAGAAACCCTTATCTAAAATTTCAGTGATTTAGTTTTCCGAATCATTTAGATTCGATTTCAGTTTTTATTGATTTGATTTTTTTATTGTTGATTATGTGTAGAATAAAGATGTAGAGATATGATGAAGATGAAAATTAATCAATGGAAAGAAAGAGAAGTTATATCTGTAATCATCTAGGTTTGTTGGTTTTTGGATTGATTTTTGTTTTATTTGATATGTTGATGTTGATTGATCTGTGAGATTTAATTTAGGGTTTCTTTTATGATTTTGATTTCTTGTATTTCTAAAAGGCATACAATTATGAAGTATTTACCTCCTGAATTTTCCTATTGCACTTGCAGTTAGTGAATCAAATCCTTCATACTCATCCTCCAAATCAGAGTTGGGACTTGTTCATTGGGACATGTAGAAATTATATTTTGCAAGTATGATCTGTGCCTTTTTTATTTCTTTCGTGATCTAAATTACCTGTTGACACATTTTTCCCAGTACTGTGTTAGTTTCTACACATTTGTTCCATGTCTTTGTTGGTTTTGTTGGTTTGTGAAGGTCAATGACTCAGTGGTGCTATATGTAGAGAAAGGTAGACATAATTTTGATGATGAGGCCAAGCCGATATTGCATGATCTTATTCAGATATGTGTAGCATCTATACACTTGAGCCTTTTGTTGTGACATTCTAGTGGTATAAAAAATGGGCATAACCTTATCCTTAATTTTCATGCAGTACTAAATGAGAGCTCTTGCTGCTGCAAAAGTTGGTCGAAGATCTCTTTCCTGATGTAACAAACAAAATCCCTAAGTTTAATTACGAGTGACAACTTATAATTCCATTTTGATCTATAGACCTAACTGATGGTTGTCTTTTTGGTGTTTTAGGTGTTGGATAACATCTACAACTTCGCAAAGATGGGTTTAACTTCATCATAGAGTTCAACTGCATCATGTTGTATTTTTCTATACTTATCCGTGTTTGATGTTCTTGTTTTTCACCTCTAGAGCACAAAGTAATTTTAGAAACTCTTCTCATAAAACATGGGAGTTACTAAAGGTAATGCATCTTTACGAAGCTTTTCTGAAAATTTGTTAAGCTGATTATAACCATTTTATGTACTTAGTTACAATTATTATATGTAGTCTTATTAATCCTCTTAAGTTGAATTATCAGGACTCAGAAGTAGGGTTTTCGGGTAGTAACTTAATACTAATTCTTCGTCTCCAGAAGGAGAGCATGTTAAGGTATTCCTTTCATTGTTTGTATATCAGAACTCTATGTTTCTTAACCTTAAGTAATGTGTCATTCTGAATCTGGATGATATGTTTGAAACACAGAAGAAAAAGGATGTTCCAACATTCGTGCATGCTAAGCGCGTTGAACACCTGAAATCAGTAATCAAATCACGTGGAATGAGGTAAATGATCTTATGCAAACCTTAACATTTACCTCTATGAATTTGTTACAGATGATTGTTTTGAGATAAGGATTAAGCTTTGTACATTGTACATCTATTGCAATATTTCCCCCAATGTTTACAAGAGATACAAACAGGCGCTTGAGAGCAAATGCGAGGCCTATCTTGTAAAGGAGTTATAGGATATGCTTGCTAAGAAAGGATTATCTGCAAACCCCTCTGAGAAAGGTGAGTTATTATGTAGGAAACAACTTGTAATGTTTGGTAGGAAGCTCCAGCCAGTTGGTTGTGCATTATATGGTTGATATTTCATTTTTACCAACACAAGAAAAAATATGGTACGACTTGATCTACTTGTGTTTTTAGATATATGAATATGTTGTTGAAGTAATCTGGCACCACCTATTGGTTGAACATCTTTAGCCGGTAATTATAGCTTGAGCCTATACATTTATCAACCTCGGAAGGAATGAGGTTTCTTATTAACTTTTTTATCGACTTGTATTAGGGTATTTGATCCATTTTAGACCCACAATTATTTATAGCTAGATGATAGAACAATTGACCAATTTATTTTAAGACTCAGTAATCTACTATATCTTTCATTAAGAACCTTTTTTTTTACCTGAATGAAAATATAAGCAAATAGAAATGGAATATGCTTGAAATAAAAAGACTAAAAAAGGGAAGAACTATCTAGATGAGATAAGTAGACTTACTATATTTAGGGCATTTACCTTTTTTTATTAATCTGCTTGTTGTTTCTATTCTCCTATAGTCCTCTATTGAGTCTCTCTCGTGAAGAACGAATATGTCCTAATGGCATCAAACTTTCGGTCAACTGCCATTTGTTTGTTAGACAATTGAAGAAGCTGTAAGCAAAACACATGATAATTGATAAGATAAAATTATCTTCTCGCACTAAATTTTCACTCTTGTCAATTCTAAACAATTATGAGTCCAAATGTGTATTTTTCAATCATGATAGCTTCTGGTTTCAGTGAGTCTTAGATCTGGTTTGTTATTCATTTTGTGTCGAGATAAAAGTTCTTAGAGTTTTTTCTGTGTTCCTTTAACTGTCATTCTGCATTTTTTTTTTGTGTTTTTGGATGGTGTCATATGCTGCGGAACTGACATTGTATTTTTCATCTCATAAATCAAGGCCGTGAGAAAGAAAAAAGAAAGGACAAAAGAACTTGAAGGAATTAACCTTGACAACATAGTCTCAAGTTCTCGCAAAAGGTCCTCGGTCAATTTTATAATGATGTCTTTATCTAGTTAGAAGGTCTTGTGATGGGAGAAGGAAGAAAGCGGAATGGATCTGCTTTCAAGTTATTTGTGTTGGTATATTGTTTATAAATTGTGTAACTTTTCAATAACTTGGATTCTAAGTTCATTTGATTGTGTAATTTTTCAAACTGTTAATGGATTCTCAGTTTGTCTGATTTTAGAAATGGTTTGTATGTTATGTTGTTCATAGCTTAGTAATCAAGCCGTGGCTTAGTAATCAAGCCGTGGGTTAGTAATCAAGCCGTGGCTTAGAATCAAGTCGTGGCTTAAAATCAAGCCGTGGCTTGGTTCTAAGCCTCTCTTTTTTCTGTTGCTAAAAAATTTCGCAACGAACAGCCTTTGTTGCGAATAAATTTTTTAGCAACGGCAGACTCCGTTGCGAAATGCCATTGCTGACCAAGATTAGCAACAGAGCTTATTCCGTTGCTAAAAATTGCGACACCGTGTTTAGCAACAGCGAAGTCCCGTTGCGACCCCGTTTAGCAACAGCTATTGTATGTTGCTAATACCTTAAAATGGTGTAGTGGATTCCGGCCAATTACGGCAGATGACCCAGTTTTCCGGCGACACATTTTGGGGCATGTTTTCTACTGGGCTACTCTCACACATGAATTATATGGGCTTAATGGATATATTGGACTTGGACTTTTGAGTTGTGACCTAGTTTGGAGAAAGAAAGGCTACAAAAGGGAAAGTTTTCTACAACTTTTGATATAACGTATTTTCTATTCTACTTGGAGTTTTGCAGAGAGCTGGAACTAGGGTTTGCTTCCTTGTTTATTTTCATCTTCATTATTTCATTTATTATATATGATGATGAACTCCATATTTATGAGTAACTAAAACTCTCTTTGATTAAGGGCGATTTCGAAGCCCGAAATATGAATCTATATTTGATATGAAATAACTTGTTCTCTTGCATTTATTTATGTTATTGATTGATTTTATACTATTCTAATATTGTCTATGGATTATTTGTTAAGGGTTTAAGTTCGAAATTGAATCATTAATTCTTAATCTATTTGCTAGTTTAGATTTTCTTCGACCCGTAATTGTCTAGAGAAGATAAACACAAGTAGCAATATGTGGGTACTGATGATGGGACTTTGTTAAGTATCCGTATGTAGAAATCAACACTAGTAGGTGATTCATGCTTTTGAGTTCATCACTAGGATCAACCTTATCTCACAGAACTTAGAGCATTTGTTTAAGTCACACCTAGTAAGCGTACTTCTAGGAAACTTGGCAAGTAGGAACCGGTAGTCGAGCGCTTCCGTATCCGGTGAGCTAGGAGATAGTAACAGAATAGTTGAGCGTACTAATTATTCTAGGGTTGTTAGTAACATGATAATGTGAAGAACATAGATATCTATCAATTTGGTTTGAATTTCGTGGTCTAGAATGAACCTTTAATCAATCACATCTCATCTTTGGTTACATTTTACAATTTTCAGATTTTCTACAACACAATCATCTTTGCTAAGAGTATTTTCTTAACAACTAGAAACTTCACACCTCCCTTGGGACGATCCTGCTTACATTATACTACTTTCTAGTGTAAAAAGTAGATAAATATTATTTTTGCGAGATTCGACACCTCGTTACATAATAACCAAGTTCACAATTCGCAGTAGCAATATCAATTTTAATAGGAGTTCCAATTTCCTTACAGATTTGAAAGAGAATTTCCTCCTTCCCAAATTCCAAACCTAGACCAGGTAATCTAACCCATACCTGAGCTTCAGATGTTCTTTGTGATGATGGTCTAAAGTTGGAAACCCAATTTCTAACTTGAAATACTTGATCATTTACTTCCCACTACCCTGATTTGATTGTCATACGATCAACTTCATTATCCAGTTTTATTGTGAAAAAACCTCTTCCAAGAGGAATGAGTTTACAATTACCTATTAACTTCCATTGTTAACGCAAAATAATAGCATCATCTACGAATTTGATTTTCTGTAGATATAACCTACTAATGAGTGAGAATTTCCATGGAGCTAATCCTTCTTTAAAAAGGTTATCAGGTAATTCTATTGTTGGGATTTTTGGAACTGAATTATTTTGAGATGAACCTAAATTTTTTGAATGAGAATTTTCAGAACAAGTGGTTTCCGGACAAGACTCCATTAAAAACCACCTGAACTAATGATCCTTAATAATTAAAACCAAGAATTAATGCTTTTGAACCACCTGAATTGATGAATCTAAGCACTGAAGTTGAGAATTCGATGGAAATATTTCGCCGAGTCAGGCACCGAGTTGTAGAGCGTGACTCACCGAGTTTAGAAGTAAGTGTATTTAAATTACATGTATTTCATAATAAAATACATGTAAATCAATATCACATTGATTTCATCTCTAAGTTTTCTTATCATTTGTAAGAATTTCTATCTCACGATCAATTTTTTTATTTATTTCATATGATAATAAATTTGGATATTGAAGGGCTTCATAAATTGGGTACTTAATAGATATACATTGAACAATGAAGCAAAGTGGGAGATTAAAGGATATTTCGAAAATTTTAATACTGTGAGATATATAGGTTAATAATATATTTATTAATTAATATATAATTTAATAATCATTAATTTATCGCTTAATTAATATCTCATTTAATTGATAAATTTTGGTGGTCCCAACAACATTAATTTATAGAGTTTCTATTGTATTACATCCAATTTCAAATTTGGCATACGCGTCAAATCCAACATCCAATAAATGACACTTTAAAAATAGTTTATTTCTAACTAGTAATATATTGTTTCATATTTAACTACACAAAAATATATGATAAATTAGATGTGTATCCAAGCACACTCATGTTCATGTATTTAACAATCTAAAAACCGAAACGTATTCTAATCACAAAGTTATGATAAGAGAGAACTATCTCAAGCAAATCAAGCAATACATAAGAATAGTCATGAGGATCGAGTATTGCGATCATCTTAACTAAGATACAAAGTTGTATTAACAAGATTTGATTTACTCTTAGAAGGAAGACTTAATATTTTCACAGAAATTTGTATTAACAAGATTTGATTTACTCTTAGAAAGAAGACTTAACATTTTTACAGGGTATTTATACCAAGAGTGGTAGTCATTAGTGTGCGAAAAAAAAAACTTGTTGTATAAAGAAGAGTGTGCACAAACATAATTGTCGTTCCAGAAATGTGCACAAAAGTAGCCCACAAAAATTTCCAATTAGGCTCATGAACCATCAAGCAATATTTGGAGCCGAATTGATCTCAATGACAAAATGAGTTCATGAACTGGGAAAAACAGTGTGTGGACAAATTTTTCGTCTCGGAGTTCAGGAACTTTTTATATTCACAAGTTCCCGAATTGCCCAAATCAGTTCATGTACTTGAATTACAAAAAGTGTTCAGGAACCACCTAAATCAACCAGTTCTCATCTTGAATGAATCGGTCTGTCAGAATATACTCCTTGGCAATGCTAGCATCGTAATAAAAAGACTCCATATTTGGTGCATCAACCTTGAGAGCACAACCCCGTAACCCTGAGTCCTCCCAAAGATCCATCTTAAAGTTTTTCAGTGTAAGGGTTGAAATACAGAAATTTGGAATATCGAACCAAGTGCAATGTCGTATATTGAAATCTTCCAGGACCGGGCATTTGGAAAGAGATTCACATTCTAATATTCATCATCACTAGACAGAACACATTATTTTGGGTGAATGATTCCACACTTGACTTGGAGGATTATGATTCATTTATATACTGATTATTACATTACTCTAAGAAGAGTTTGATTTACAATAAATGAGAATAAGTAGAATAAGGTGATTGAGGAATTGACTTAGGCATGACAGAGATAATATCTTGCAGCTGTAATATAGGAGGATCAACAACAATTACGCCATTTATTAAGGCTTTGCGGCTGTATCCTAAACATTCCTAACATCCCCCCTCAAGTTGTGCACGAGTGGTCGAATGCTCAACTTGTCTCTGAGAAATTCAAATCTGACAGAAGCAAGACCCTTCGTAAAAATGTCAGCTATTTGATCCTTTGATGAAATGAACTTAACCAGTATCCTTTTGTTTGCAACTCGTTCTCTTACAAAATGATAATCAATTTCAATGTGTTTTATTGGTGCATGAAAGACCGGATATGCTGTCAGATAAGTCGCACCCAGATTTTTACACCACAATGTTGGCGCTTGTACTGCAATGCCTATTTCATGCAACAGTGACTGAAGCCATATCAATTCTGATGTCGCTATGGCTATGCCCCTGTATTCAGCTTCAGTACTTAATTTAGAGACTGTTTTTTGCTTGCATGCACTCCACGAGATAAGATTACTGCCAAAGTAAATACCATATCCAGTAGTTGATATTCTATCATCTAAACTACCAGCCCAATTTGAGTCTGAATAGGCATGAAGTGTTTTATCTGCTGAAGTACGTAAAACTAAACCATAATACAGTGTATATTTGAGATATCGTAAAATTCTCCTAACTATATCCTAATGCTCAACAAAAGGATTATGCATATACTGACAGACTTTGTTGACTGCTAATACAATGTATGGTCTGGTGAGATGAAGATATTATAAAGCTCCATAAACACTACGATAAAGCATAGGGTCCTCAAATTTTACACTTCTTTGTTTACTGATGTTGGAATTTACTGGAAGTGGTATAGAAACTGGTTTAGCAACATACATTTTTCTTCATTTGAGAAGATCAACAACATACTTCTGCTGACTGAGTATCGCCGAAGTGCCTTGGTGAATTACTTCTATGCCTAAGAAGTAACTGAGGTTTCCCAGATCTTTTACTGCAAAGACATAGCTCAAATCAGTAATAAGATTGGTTATAAGAGCAGAGTTTGAACCTGTGATGAGTACATATGTAACTTCTTCTGATGCTTGTTGTATAAAGAGAGAACTATCATAAATGGAGCCTTTGAATCCCAGTGCAATGAGAAAATTACTTAATTTAGAAAACCATGTTCTCGGATCTTGTTTCAACCCATAAATCGATTTTTTGAGCTTGCAAACGTGATTAGGATAGTCAGGATTGACATATCCCGGTGGTTGCTTCATACATACAGCTTCTGTTAACTCACCATGCAGAAATACATTTTGTACATCTAATTGCTTCATCGTCCAGTTTTGATCCACAACAATTGAGAGAACAAGCCTTATTGTGCTAGGTTTTATCACCGGGATAAATGTTTCATAGTAATCAAGTCCCTCATGCTGATTGTATCCTTGTGCTACCAATCTAGATTTGCGGTTGTCGATTGACCCATCAGCTTTTTCTTTGACACGAAACACCCATTTTGAACCAATTAGATTCATCTATTTTTAATATGGAACATAACTCCAAGTGCCATTGCGGATGTGAGCATTAATTTCATCATCCATGGGTGGTCTCCATGTTGGATCTTTTGATGCTTCAGTATAAGATGTTGGAGCAGTAACATGTGTCGTCTGTAGTGGGTATTTAGTTGCATGCGGACACAAATTCTGCACATGCTTTCTAATACCATCTCGAGCTCGTGTGACCATGTGATGCTGCTGAACTTGTGGTTGAGTATGAGAAATAGTGCTTTCAGCCACTACGGATGAAGTACCAGCTGTAGTATTATATGTGGGTTGATCAATAACTGGAGATGATACTTCTGGCAGGCTAGAGGGAAATGGTGAAGATGTTACAGCTTCGGCTTCAATAGATGGTGATGGTGGTTGGTCAAGTTCGAGTGATGCACTATAAGATGGAACTGATAAAACAGATGAGCTTAAAATCTTTGTAGTGAGTGATTTCTATGTGGAGTTAGGAGAATTTACCTGTTTCCTGGAAGCAAATGGGAAGCTTGTTTCCACAAATTTGACATGTCAAGAAATATATAGCCTGTTGTTTGAAACATTGAGGCATAAATAGCCTTTGTGAGCACTAGTGTACCCTATAAAAACACATGGTAAAGACCTTGGTTCAAGTTTGTTTGAGACATATAGTCTAAGATATGGATAGCATAAACATCCAAAAACTCTAAGAGAGGAGTATTCAGGAGTCTTATTGAACAGTAACTCTAAAAGAGATTTAGACTCAGTTTTTGAAGCTGAAATTCTATTGATGAGGTAACATGCAGTAGAGAAAGCATCAAACCAGTAGGATTTGGACATTGAGGCATGGAAAAGAAGAGCTAAACCCGACTCTGTTATATGTTTAATTATACGTTCTACAAGACCGTTTTGAGACGATGTATGAGAACATGGAAATCTATGAATAACTCCTGAGTTATTGAGAAAGGCAGTGAACTTTCTAAATTCTCCTCCATTGTCTGACTGAAAAACTTTAATCTTGAGATCAGTTTGATTCTCAATGAGTTTTTTGAATTGAATGAACAATGGAAATGCATATGATTTACGAGTTAGTGGATAAATCCATGTGTAATGTGAGAAAGCATCCATAAGCAGAAGATAATATCGATAACCATGTCTAGATAAATAAGGAGATGTCCATAAATCAGACATCAGTAAGCTTAATGGCTTATCTATTACAGTACTACTATCTGGAAAGGGAAGTTTATGACTCTTGCTCACATGACAAGAATGACATAATTCAAACTTCTTATTTGAAACTGGAAGGGAAAGATTTTTAATGACTCGAAAAACAGTGTGAAGCATTGGGTGTCCAAGACGCTGATGCCATAATGGAATAGTGTTGGTTACAAGAGCAGCTGGAGTTGGATTGCTAATCTCTCGAACATTATCAAATATGTAGAGCCCATTCTTACTCCTGCCTTGCAATAGTGTTTTCCTGGTTTTGAGATCCTTTACATCAAAGAAATTGGAGTGAAATTCAAAATATACATTATTATCTTTGCAGAATTTTGAAACAGAAAGAAGATTTATTTTTATGTCAGGCACATGAAGTATATTGTTGAGATAAAAGGATTGGTTATTATGGGTAAAAGAAGCATTACCAATATTTTCAATGTGTAGAGCATTTCCATTTCCCACACGAACTTGTTCAGTTCCATCATATTCATGTTTGATGTTCAGATTATTGAGATATGCAGTCAAGTGATAAGTTGCTCCTGTGTCAGTTACCCAATTTTTATCAGTAGGACCACCAGGTAAAGCTAGATATGCAGCTGGTTCTCCCCTTTGTGGTGCATTATTATATTTGTGAAACCAGCATAAACTTGCATTGTGATTTTTACGATTGCAGATATGAAACGGCCCTTGACCTTGATCCCTCCTAGGCGGACGATTATACTGGTTTTGGTTACGAAAGCCTTGATGATTTGGAGATCGATTTGGTTGAAACTTTTATGACTCGTGCCTTTGATATGGTCGTGCAGCAGATGAGGAGGCAATGTTTGCCAATGGTTGTTGAAGTGTTGCCATCTGTTGTTCAAGTCTCAAATCATATGAGAGCATATGCGCATAGAATGCATCTATATCATTCTTTTCAATAATGCCAACAGAGGTAACAATTGCATCATATGCTTGATCTAGTCCACTGAGTATGGACTCCTGCATATCAGCTTCTTCAAGTGGACTTCCTGATGCTACAAGGGCATCAAAAAGTTGTTTAGATTTTGAAAAATATTCATGCATAGAGCTGTTACCTTTCTTAATATCATTAAGCTGTCTTTTTATATTTATCAGATGTGCTTTTGTTTTAGGAGCATATCATTTTTCAAAAGAATCCCAGGCCTCTTTTGATGAGGTTAAACCAGAGACTCGACCTAGAACTCCTTCAGTAAGGGATGATAATATCCATCCTAAGAGAATCTGATCATGTTCTTCAAATTTGGCATATGCAGGATTTGGGGTTTCTGGTGAATCTGGTTCTGTGCCAGGGATAGTTGGTGATGGTTTTTTGTAATTTCCATTTACATAACCTTCTAGTATATAGCCCTTCAGTAGTAGCATAAACTGGGTTTCCAAAGGATATAGTTGGTGTATGTGAGTTTCATGTTAATCAGATCATTAACATGAATGGTATGAAGAGTTGAGGTTTCTGGTGCTGCCATTGAGAGTTTTTTTTTTGTTTTTTATTTTTGAGAAGAAGTGCGGATATGATCTTTCTGGCTGATACCAAGACAGAACACAATATTTGGGTGAATGATTCCACACTTGACTTGGTGGATTATGATTCATTTATATACTGATTATTACATTACTCTAAGAAGAGTTTGATTTACAATAAATGAGAATAAGTAGAATACGGTGATTGAGGCATTGATTTAGGCATGGCAGAGATAATATCTTGCAGTTGTAATATAGGAGGATCAGCAATAATTACGCCATTGATTAAGGATTTGCAGTTGTATCCTTAACATTCCTAACATCACTAAAGTCGACACCATCGAGTACAAGGCACTTGAGTTTTGGAAGAGAAATATAATTAGGAATGTGGAAATTCGGTTCTATCTGTAGTTTTAAGGAAATCATCGATTCACCAGTAAAAAGAAAACGGGTAATAATCATGGGTAGGGCTGCACAAACCCGACCCAACCCGCCGACCCAACCCGCACCCGCCAGAAATTACCCGTACCCGACCCAACCCACCTAGGCGTGGGTCAGTTGTGGGTGGCACCTATTTTCACCCGCATATGTTGGGTCGGTTGTGGGTGGCACCTATTTTCACCCGACCCAACCCGCCCACCCGCCTAACATACCCTAACCCTTATATTAGATCCCAACCACTAATCCTAGCCGTTCAATGCTTATATATAATACATAATTCTAACCTGAGTACCTAACCCTAGTCGCTTCTTTTTTTTTCGTTTTTTCTATTATCTTATCTTCTCCAGTCTTCTTCACTTCACTTAGGTTAGAATTCTGATTTAAGTTGCACATGCAGAAGCATCCCCAACCACCTTACAAAGCTTAAGAATAATCACCAAACAGGGACAAGATAAAGCTACATCCACGAAGTGATTGATTAATTTTGAAACGAAAATGGTGAGTAACATTGAAATTAATAGAAGGATTTTCATTTTCCTTTCTGAATAGAGGGTTTTATTGTTTTCTAAAGTTTTGATTGTTTTATTATCATAAATTGAAATTGAAATTTGTAATTTTTGATTAGTACAAGTTTCAATTTTGTTTTCTTTCTGTGCCGTGAATCTGGACTGTGTTTGTATGGGTACTTCTCTAATTGAATTCAAACCCCGGAAAGTGAAGAATTTTGTTTATGAAGGGAGATGTTGTTTGTATGTGGTTTATGGCTTGCTGCTGCTGTTGAGGCTCGGTAAAATGGGTTAGAAGATGATGATGTTCTGCTGTCAAAAAGGGATTTAATTGGATCTGTTGGGTTCTGATTGGAGTTTTGAGTTTGAAGTGGGAAATCAGTAGAAGGATGAGATGGAACCGCCAAAGATTCAAGATGGGTTTTGTGGCTCGAGAATTACTGTGAGATTTTGGTCTTGATTGAGATTGAATTGATGCTGATGGATTGAAGTTTGAGAGTTTAATCACTAGATTCTAACAACCTTTTTTTTTTTTTTTTTTTTTTTTTTTGTAAGTAATGTGTTTTATGGTGGGTAACCCACCACCCACCCGATCCAACCCGCCGTAATGTGGGTCGGGTGAAAACCGACCCGTTGTAATGTTGGGTTGGGTGCGGGTGACAACTCCTATCACCCGCCATCAGTGGGTTGGGTGGTGGGTGAGGCCAAAACCGACCCAAACCGACCCATGTGCAGCCCTAATCATGGGATTTAATTTCTGATCTAAACATAGACCGAGTTGTTGAACGTTATGCCTTACAGCGCTAGTGATCCATGAATTGACTCGATATTCATTCAAATGTTGTGACCAAGTGATAACAAACCTTTGTATAGTTGCCCCACTATGCCGACGATGCAATGCTCCATCCACAAAATCCCTGAAGTCGTTGGTCTCGGACTCGAAAAAAGAATGATTGGTGTCGGAAGAAGTATGTGAGAAACATACAGAGTCGGGAAAGGTAGGTGTGGAACATTCCGAGTCTTGAAAATCAAGGATGGCGATAGTGATCCAAATGTAGCTCCGTATTTTAGATAAGACGCTGTTTTGCGCAACATGCTTGATGTGCAGAGAAGAGAGTATGTGATGAATCAGTGAGTCGGGTAAGTTGCTGATCCTATCAACTTCCTCCTCCTCCTCCTCCTCGTCCCTCTTAATCAAATACATGATGCCTCTTTTCTACTGTTAAAAAAAAAACTTAGCAGAGATTATAGCTTGATGACTTTTACGTAGTATTTTTCTGAACCCTAAACCTCAAAAATGACTAGTCAAGGCAAGGAAGGGAAAATAGTGTCATTTTGTACCCGATTCATATGCCACGTCAGTCGTATATTATAACAATAATTCAATAATTCTATTTAGCCCACTAATCAAACCCACCGCTTACGTGGCAATAATTTGAATTGTCTTTGTAATTTCGCTAATATTAGATTTTTTAGATTACGATCCGCGAGTTATAACCCTAAAGGTGTCACTATCCATCCACAAAAAACCCGAAAAAACTAAAGTAACACAAAAACCCCAAAAACAAAAATTTTATGAAACCAAAATTTGATGAAACCTCATAGAATTTGACGAAACCAATTTTTGGTTTCATCATAAAATTTGATGAAACCAATTTTGAAATTTGGGGTTTTTGTATCAATTTTGTAAAATTTGGGGTTTTTGTATCAATTTAGTTTAAGATAGAGTTTTAATGAATCCCAACATTTGAGTGGGGTTTTTGTACCACAAGTTTGGTCACCTTGGGTTTTTATGACTAGTTTTGTTTAGATTATCTCCCGTTTTTTTTAGAGTCGGTTCTCTCCGAGCTGTGGAAACACTCTTTGGGTCCTAAATTCGATTCGCAACACAAGTCTTGCGATAATCATTTGTAAGTTCGATTCAATTTTTTTCTTCAGATTACCGACTTTTACTGTATATTTTGTACGATTTTGATTTTGAATTGCTCGCTTGCCATTTCAAAATGAAAAATAAAATAAAAATGAGGTAGAATTGATGTTGTTCTAGGGTTTTAAATATTTTGAAGTAGAATGAGTGAGTGATCGAGCGAATTGTTTGGAGGATAACTTTAAAGTTATAATTTGTGGTTTGTGCTAGAGGAAAAGTACCAAACGACGTGCATGGTGTTTGAAGAGAAGTTTGAAGGGGTAGGTGATTGAGAAATTACAGTTTTCAAGTCATAAAATAAACGAAGTTGGAGACTTGAAACTGGAGAGGTCAGTATGGTTAACAAGCAAACAATACATGTTCCGACCCATGCGACATACGCGTATACCATGCACCAAGTTTTGTGTCTACTTGAATTTATTTTTGGCGAGTTTTTCTTTAGGAAAATAATTCCAAAAATATTTTGTACAAGGGTTTTATTCACGGGAGAATTTCTTTTTGGTTTTGATTTGTTTTACAAAAATAAAATGTGTTTTATAAGGAAACCAAAACCTAGCTTAATTTTGAAGAAACTTTGTCTTATAAATATAAAATCGAATTTCTCTTTTTAGTGTGGGCTAGACGCTACGTTTTCTACTTCTTTTCTCCATATTTTCTCTTTATTTTTCGGAAACAGTGGTTGCATATCTTCCTTCCTAATCCTTGTTGCTGAGTTCGTAATTGGGTAGATTGTATTGTGCTTATACAGTCTATATTGGGCAATTATATCCTGGACACATCTTCGCTGATGGGGTATAGTGTCTCTCATTCTTGAGGAGTACCCGCGGACTAATGTGTTAAGGACAATTTGCTGAGCAGGTGGCTCTGTCCTCGTGTGTCCAGTTGTTGTTTTCGATTAGTGATTATTTTCAGTTAAACTAGATTCATCTAATATTTGCAGTTTCATTGTTATGGTTCCAACAATCTTAACATATTAATTCTTTTTCTGTAACGATGAAAGAGGTGTAGAAAGACCAGAAAAAATTTAAGGGGAAGGATTTTAAGATATTTATTCTTCTGGGTAAACATAAGCTAGATGATTTTTTACTGAAACAATTGACGAGGGTTGAAGGATTCTGAACGTGAAATTATTTTAGATAATAAGGGTTAGGCAGAATCTAAATGAATTGTTTGGAGGATAACTTTAAAGTTGTAATTTGTGGTTTGCGCTAGAGGAAAAGAACCAAACGACGTGCATGGTGTTTGAAGAGAAGTTTGAAGGGGTTAGGTGATTGAGAAATTACCGTTTTAAAGTCAGAAAATAAACGAAGTTAGTGACTTGAAACTGGAGAGGTCAGTATGGTTAACAGGCAAACAATACATGTTCCAACCCATGCGACATACGCGTATACCATGCACCAAGTCTTGTGTCTACTTGAATTTATTTTTGGCGAGTTTTCTTTAGGAAATTAATTCCAAAAATATTTTGTAGAAGTGTTTTATTTACGAGGGAATTCCTTTTTGGTTTTGATTTGTTTTACAAGAAATAAAACGTGTTTTATAAGAAAACCAAACCTAGCTTAATTTTTTAGCAACTTTGTCTTATAAATATAAAATTGAATTTCTATTTTTAGTATGGGCTAGACGCATCTACGTTTTCTTCTTCTTTTCTCCATATTTTCTCTTTATTTTTCGGCAACAGTGGTTGCATATCTTCCTTCCTAATCCTCCTGCTGAGTTCGTAATTGGGTAGATTGTATTGTGCTTATACAGTCTATATCGGGTAGTTCTATCCTGGACACATCTCCGCTGATGGGGTATAGCATCTCTCATACCCGCGGACTAATGTGTTAAGGACAATTTGTTGAGCAGGTGGCTCTCTCCTCGTGTGTCCAATTGCTGTTTTCGATTAGTGGTTATTTTCAGTTCAACCAAATTCATCTAATGTTTGCAGTTTCATTGTTATGGTTCCAACAATCTTAACATATTAATTCTTTTTCTGTAACGATGAAAGAGATGTAGAAAGACCAGAAAAAATTTAAGGGGGGGGGGGATTTTAAGATATTTATTTTTCTGGGTAAACATAAGCTAGATGATTTCTTACTGAAACAATTGACGAGGGTTGAAGGATTCTGAACTTGAAATTATTTTAGATAATAAGGGTTAGGCGGAATCTAAATGAATTGTTTGGAGGATAACTTTAAAGTTATAATTTGTGGTTTGCACTAGAGGAAAAGTACCAAACGACGTGCATGGTGTTTGAAGAGAAGTTTGAAGGGGTTAGGTGATTTAGAAATTACCGTTTTCAAGTCAGAAAATAAATGAAGTTGGTGACTTGAAACTGGAGAGGTCAATATGGTTAACATGCAAACAATACATGTTCCAACCCATGCGACATTCGCGTATACCATGCACCAAGTCTTGTGTCCACTTGAATTTATTTTTGGCGAGTTTTTTTTTAGGAGATTAATTCCAAAAATATTTTATACAAGTTGTAAGGACCCTCAATCTTGTCAACGCTATTTGACTAGTCAAGAGACGTCTTAGCCGTTAATTAGTCGATTAGTGTTAGAAATTAATCTAACAACGATCTAGATACGAAATTAGTATCACTGAATGGTTTTCAGAAACTTTTGCAGAATGGACTACTTGAACGTGTCAATCGGATATCGGACGAAAAAGATATCATTGATTTACTATGAAGGGTAAAATCATCATTTCATTGAAAAAAAGGCTATTGATGCAACTCTGACCCGTTGTGGCTCCCCTTATCAAAGAAAGTGTGTGTCCTAGTGTTTCCCTTGGGCCATATCCCCTCGATCGAATCGAAGAGAAGTCATTCTCTTTTCTTCTTCTTCTTATCTTCTCGTTTCTTCTTTCTTCTTTTGCTTCTTCTCTGTTTTTCCTCAATTCTTCTTCTGTTCGAGTTTTGAGAGATCATATAGGAGGTATAAGATCATGTGAGTAAGCGTATGAGCAAGGGATCATTAGATGATGGTGATGAAGTCTGATGTTGATTCAAAATCGAAGGAAGAAGTGAATTAAGATTGGGGTTTTCTGGAGTTCTTGTGAAATTGAAGATGAGATCGAAACAAGAGGAGTAAGATTAAGTATGGGTATTCATTATTGTAGCAAAGAAGATGTTTTATCAAGTGATTTTCAAATCGCAATGAAGAATCGGTAATCTAGGGTTTACAAGAATAACCCAGAAAAACGTTTGAAGATGAAATTGGTGTTCTAAGAAAGTGATTAGAGATGGGTTTGATGTAGATTAGAGTATTGATTGAAGCTGAGTTGTACTAGCATTGAAGTTTGATTCGATTTAAGAGTTAGGGTTTCTATGAGTTTGATTCTGAGATTAATTCAATGATGATGATGGTTGAAGCCTTGAGCCGAGAGAGATGATTCTGGTGGTTGCATTAATTAAAGATGTGAAATTGTTCTGAGGAAGAATCGAAAATAAAGGTAATTTAGATATTTTGGTTCTTGAATATGTTTTACCTATTTTTGGCATAGTTATGATTCCTAGATGTGTTGTTTAAAATGAAAGATTGAATTGATTAAATAAAGTCTTAGTTGTGGTTTGATTGTGATGTTGGTTGGTTGTTGAAGTGAAGAACTAGTGGTGGTTTAATGAGTTACGGAACTGAGATAAGTGTGTTGAATTGCATCAAGTAATAGTATTGTGATTGTTATTTGAATTGAAATTATTGTGGATGTATTAGTATTGCAAGAGCTGTAACTGTAATTGAGTTGGTGATTTAGGAATGAAGTTTTCAGTTTGTGATGATGGTGCTGAATTGAGATTGAGGAAGGCGGTATGTAATGCAGTTGAGTTTGTTTAAATGATGGTGTTGGTTTTAGTTAGAGTTGAAACTACAGAACATAAGGGAGGGTTGTGATGGTTATGTGTATGTGTATGTGTATGTGTATGTCCGGTTTGAGAAATTGCAGAGAGATGGTTGTATTGTCTTGGTGTTAGTATAGTTGCAATTGAAGGATTTAGTTGGTATTGCAGTTGAAGTAAGCGGCAATGTAATACTGAGAAAGGTGATTGTAAAGTTGTAGATAGTGATTCCTGTGAAAGCTTGGAACTGCTGAATTGCAGGTAGGTGTAATTATAGTTGTATTGAAGTATTGAATTCAAGTTTAGTAGTGGAAATTGTTATAGCTAGTGGTGTTGAAAATCTTATAAATAAGATTGTGAAAACAGTTATAGACATGGAGTTGTTGATGCTATGTAGATTATTGTTGTAGCAGGATTGTAGTTGCTAGAAATCCTACAACACACCCCTTATCATATCTTGATATTAATTTCTAGATCTACATATAAAAATGGTAGTAAAATTGCTAAAATTATAAACGGACACCAAGATTTTTTACATGGTTCGATCAATATGATCTACATCCATGATTCTTCACTATGATTGTTTAAGTTTACATTTGATTTTCATTGATAATTTCCATTAATGGAGTTATAAATATAATTTTTGGGAAGAAGATGATAA
The DNA here is from genome assembly GCA_023529315.1 of Papaver bracteatum. Classification (NCBI taxonomy): domain Eukaryota; kingdom Viridiplantae; phylum Streptophyta; class Magnoliopsida; order Ranunculales; family Papaveraceae; genus Papaver; species Papaver bracteatum. The sequence continues at coordinate 1,315,483 of JAJJWX010002148.1, read as the reverse complement.
AGAAAAATACATTCTCTCTCCTAAAATCTCTCTTCAAAATATCTCTCTCTCTTCTAAAATTGTGTCCCCCCCCCTTTCTCTCTCCTGCTCTTCTCTTTATATAAGTATCTTCATAGTAGGTGACAGCTCACATTCAACTCATCTTTCCCATTTTTAGGATTTCTGTTATGCTCCTTGCAGGCTCTGCTATCGTGCTCGTGAGACTCTTCTATCACTACACCATTTTTCCCGATTCGAAACGGTTATTGAGTGTTACGAATCGGGGTTGTAACGGTTTCTGACTGTTACGAAAAGGGGTGCTACAATTTTTTAGCAACGGCCCAGCATCCGTTCCGATTTTTTTTGTAACGGTCCTTGTAACGGCAAAGAGCCGTTACTACGTGGCACTGTCGTAACATGCGCGAGCCGTTACGAATTTATTTAGTAACATGACGTTGTAACAAGTTAAAGCCGTTGCGAATTTTTTTGTAACTGTATAAAAATTACTGCCGGTCAACCTTGACCTGGTCAAAATCAGTCAGCAATGACTAATTTTGACCAGGTCAACCTTGACCGGCAGCTCATTCTTATCGGAATACGCCGGAATTCCAAATAACCACATGCATACACCTTTCATTTATCCTTCAAAATCAACAATATTTTTCTTCAATCAAATTCATCTTCATCCAATCAATTCTTATCACATTCAAATGGGTTCATACAAAAAAGAACTTGAATTCTTGTAAGTACCAAATTTTGTTCTTCTAAAAGTACTCAAATTTTCTTCTAAGTATCAAAAACTAAGGGAATACACAGGAATCCTAAGTTCATTTCATAGAAATTCCTATGTTCACAAATTCATCTAAATGAAGTTTGTTCTATCATTGAATAAAATTTCAACCTAAGTTCAGTTCTTACTGACAAAACTTGCAGCTGCTTTTCAACCTAAGGACTGCCTTGTTCTCCAACCTTTCTGCTCCAAACTTGCTGCAGCAGAGCATCATCTAATTAACCTTCCAACTAACACCTCGGCTAAGAAGAAAAGGTGGCAAAAGAGTTACGCACGGAACCTCGAGACTGCGATGCAGGTTCCAGTTACTGCAATTTATTTAAAAAAATAATGTGTATAAGAATAAAAAGCTCTATATTCTGTAAAACTTAATGAGCATCTGGATTCTGATAGCCATGATAACCATATATGAAGAGCAAAATTAACCTCTATGAGATGGATAGAAATGTTCCCTCAGCATTAGTTTTCATTACTACTAAATATACCCCCTTCTCTTTTGATACCTCAAGAGTTGATAGGATGCCCAAGAGTTGTTGGATAAGTTTAATCTTCCTCTTGTTTCATTGAAGCGGTTCCTCTAAACAAATCAAACTATGTTCCAGGGGGAAGCATACCTAAAAGAGACATTAGGGTGTTTTATTGAAACCGGAGATGCACATTAAAAAAAAAAACTAAGACCAAGACGATTTAAAAAGGTAATGGGATACTAACCTTGATGTTGCTACCATTTCAGAGACTATCCAATGAGAGCCATTAATCTTGATGGGGAACCTCTTCCCAGATACTCTCTAGCATCTCTTGAACCACATGGTGTCGGAAACAAAAAAAAGAAAGAAAAAAGTGATGAGATCATTTTAAGTAAAAATCTGCATCAATACACTCAAGTTGCAACATCGAAGGAAAGTTTTAAGTTGCAACATCAAAGGAAAGCTTTAAGTATCTGGATCCTACCCCTTTAGCGAACTCCACTACAATACGACTTCTATCAAATTCTCGACCATTCATACTGTATCGTGCATCATCAGCATCCATGGGATCACTAAACTCCTATAACAATTACAAAAGAATAGACCAATAAAATTAATCTCATAATAACATATCAATATCCAGCATTTTAATGGATTCACCTCTACCCGAATGAATAATGTATCATTGAGGCCATACATAACAAGCATCTAGTAACGAAAGAAGAGACATTATACTATTAGTAAGCCCAACATATATTTTCTAGCTTATAATTGCATATAGACATCAAAGCAAATTCTAAAAAAGACTTAGAGATATAAATAAACTATCAGTACAAGTAACTGAGCTTAATTCAAACTTAGCATCAAGATACCTTATATTATTCAAAACTGATAGATTCAAACCAAAAATAAGAACTAAGTGTGGAAACAAGTCTCCTTTACTCACTTGTTATTGGTTCACATCATCACACTTCTTTCTCAAAACAGACTTCAACAATCCCAGGTTCACTCCCCACTACTTAAATGCAGCTTTTAAGGTTTCCAAGCTTTCAGCACCTTGTACACTTCCAGAGTATGCTACTCATGGCAACTATATCATTGTTTCACATGGCAGGAAAAACAACAAATATATTTTAATATGAAGCAAAAAATGGAGACACCAAGTTAATATGACACCAATTGCATCAACACCAAAGGTAGTGGTCTTAGTTAATACATTTTTTTAGTTATTTCAATTTGCAATACTTGTTATAGTGCACTTCTGACCTGAAACTTAACCACAGTTCTACATTTGAAATGAAAACTAAAGTTTTAACCCATTCCAATTTGCAAAAAAGATTAAATCCACATCCATAAAAATTAATGTTATTACATAATAGATTAGAACCCAATAAAGCTAGCATTGTAACCCATATTATCCCCAAGTACTCCAACAAACGAACAAAAATAGAACCCAATAAACAAACAAAAATAACATGGGAACTGAAGCTTTTTGCTTACCTTACCTTCTTTGAGGAAGAGAGTGATTCTGGTTCCTCTACTCAACTGCTAACCATCGACATCTCTACTTATTTCCTTTGAGTTTCTAACTCTCTCATAAACCTTTCATTTTCATACATAGTCCTCTGCGCCGTTCTCTTTTTCTGAATTAAAATGAAGATGGCCATTATGTTAGAATTAGGTCATACCAAATTACCAAGGGTAAGTAAGAGAATGTATGCATTAGAATGATGTGAACATGGATTAATATCTACAGTTAAACATATATACCTTCATTAGAATCTTGAATACCATCTGTTTGTTGAGTAGTTAGGATCAGCAGCAAACATGAGCAGCAAAGAAGCAGCATTCACGGAAAGTCTGAACTTGCCTCAAACTGCTGAGGTGCATTAGATATCTAGTCATCAACAACATTAAATCTTAAAGGGGTTAAAAGCATATGTACATACCCTAGCAGCAGAGCATATCATAATAGTACTCTTACTTACATAAGATAAAATGAACTATATAGGAACATATAAACTAATTGATGCAAAGTTTCTAGCTATTCCAGAAGCTTTAAATACTTTGACTTACATGCAGGAATAACAAATCCAAAGTTAATTACCTTCCCTAATCACCTAGAGAAGGTTTAGCAGTACAAGCGCTCAAGCTCAATCCTTCCTTCAATCATCTGTGAACCCCCTAAGAGATAGTCTTGTACCAGCTATTAAAACACATCAATGAAGTTTATATAATCAGCACCATAGACAGTTAACTCTCCGCGTTCCACAACTTTACAAGTATCTGAGCTATAAATGTTTGAAACCGGTAAGTCAGAAATCACCTTAGCTAAACTTGCTTTCCCTGATTTGTGTTCATAGTAACCTCAGATTTGTCCAAAAAACACTAAAAATTCACAATACATCAAACAATTCTAAACCCATTTCAACTACTAAAAATTAAAAAAATCCATATATCCAATAAAAATATTCAGTATCCAAAAGACGATAAAACAAAAGTGAAAGGATTAAAAATAAAAAACGAACCTGAATCTCTTGCAGAACTTCATCACGTTTCCTAACATTAATTGAAAGGATTCATGAAATTTAGGTTGTCCTCCTAATGACAATGAACTCAACTTATCCTGAAACAATAAAATCTGAAGCGAAATATCAAAACCTTAAAATGAAATCGGAAAAAAGAAGTCGTATTAGATTTATCAGATGAAAATCCCTAAAACGAAATCAGAAAAAGAAATCGTAATTGATTTATTAGATGAAAAAAACCCTAAAATGAAAAAAAAAAAAAACAATTGAAATAACAGATCGAGAAAGTTGTAATACTCTAATCTCTAATCTCTTTGATCGATTTCTGATATCTTCTATGGAAATTGGTCAGTTTACTCGATGAAACCCTGATATCTTCTGCAGAGGCGATGAGATAGACGAGAAGAGAGAAAGAGAAAGTGAAAATAAGAAATGGGTTTCCTCGATGAAACCCTTATCTTCATGGGAGGAATAATCCTCTATCATAAGTAAACTTGGGTGGAAAAAAATGGCACACGGCTGAATGACATACGCAACTAATATATGTTACCGACCCTATTGTGACCAAGCGTGTGATTAGCACACGTAGAAAGTTAGCCAGTTACGATTCGTAACATCCGAACGCTGTTACGAATCACGAAAAAATTTCGTAACGGCTTTTGCCTGTTACAACTATGTTGTAACGGCTTTTTGTAACAGGAAATTTTGTAACGGCTGCTGAGCCGTTACAAATTTTAGTTACTATTCGGGGAAAATGGTGTAGTGTATAACCACAAAATCTTCATTTCCTGCCTTGCTCTCGCGAACTCCCGCCTTGTGCTCGCGAACATTCTCTCTAACTAAAAAATCTTCACATCTTTCTCATGTTTTATGATGTCGTTGTCTATTACATCATTCTTTGAATTATTCTCTGACACTCGCAAAGTGTTGTTGAAGAGCTTGCGATGATGCTCGCAGAAGTGTTGTTAATCTTGCGTGAACATAGTTGTAGAGATATTCTGGTCCTACATCTTGCCTCTTTTTCCTTGAATATTGCTTGAAGAGCGATCTTTAAGGAAAAATCAATTGTTGTAATAGTGTTTGATCTTTGTTGATGAAGGAACGAGCGAAAGAATATTGGACTTGAAAAGTACGTTCTTGCCTCTATTCTTTTGTGAAGTTCCATATCTTTACTAAGTAAATAAGAAGTATTAACTCTTGAAGTATGCGAAGTATGAAGTATCTTTGAAGAAATATAAGAAGTACTCAATCCTCAAAATATAAGAAATATCCGTCCTTGAATGAAAGTTATAAGTAATGCCTCTGTTCATGCGAAATTATTACTTCATTTTTGGTGAGAATTCTTGCCCATTTTGGAAATGATTCTTGCCGAGAAGATAAAGAACATAAAATGTTTTCTTGGTAATCCATAGTTGCCTCTGTTCTTTATCTATGGAGTTAGAATCCTTGAGAAAATGTTAAATGAACGAATTGTTTCTTTATTCTTGTCTTGTCTCATGCGATAAAATAATCATATTCTGCTAAATAATCACATTTCCTGCGAAGTTCTTGAATAGTTTGCGAGGTGCTGAATGAGTTTGCAAGTTTCTGAATGTGTCTGCGAGTTTATGAATAACCATGCGAAAGTATGAATAGTGTTCCTGAAATATCATAGCGAGATTGTGAATAGTGTCGTGAATAGTAATGTAATGAATAGTACTGAGATGCATAGTGCTGCAAGATTGTATACAATCCTCTTGAGAGACTCTGAATAATATTTCTGAGAGACTCTGAATAATATTTCTGAGAAATTCTGAACAATACTTCTGAGAGATTCTGAATAGTATTTCTGAGAGATTCTGAATAGTATTTCTGAGAGATTCTGAATAGTATTTGCTATCTCTCTTGCGATGAACAAATCTTTCCTGCATTCTTAAAAGAAAATAATTAATGTTTGAGATTATTCTATTGGTCTTATTTTGCCTTCCTAGTTAAAGGTCTTATTTTGCCAATTTTTTCTTTTGTATCTGCGACAAAATCGCAGGATATCTTCACATTTGCATGTAAAAACCCATTGATCTTGCCTTATCCACATTTTTTCAACATCTCTGCGACAATATGATAAGTTTAAGTTCCCTTGCGAGAACTACATCTTATGACATTGCCGTCTTGCGATGAAATCGCAGGACGTCTTTACACTTTCATGTAAAAACCCATTGATCTCATCTTATATTTTTTCTCTTATGGCTTGTTGCCTCTGTATAATTTTCGTCACGCGACAATATGACAGGCATAAATGTTCTTACGATCATAAATCCCCATGACATTTCCGTCTTTAGACACTTATCAACTCCCTAATAGAGGGTGTCACCCTTATCTTCCCCCTGGTTGCCCCTTCAAGGAGGGCACATCGGCCATACAAGACTAGCTCCTCCCATCCAGATTTGCCAACAACCAGTTGTTTTCGCAGCCTTTTGTCCTTTATGCCTATATGGCTTATAGTTACAAGACTGCACCCTAAGTGGGGTTTTCTTCAGGCCAAGTGCATCATAGCCAAGACTTACCAAGAATGGCCAGGGTAGGTTCGTCCGTCCCGGGCACTCTTGGCTCAACCGTGTACCTCGACGCCTTGGTCATACTCTGCACTTCTTAGAAGAGACCCTCGGTCGTCCAACCAGGGTATAACCTTATATAGTTGGAAATCCAAGGTACCTCTCCTGGATAGGTATCTCAAAGGGATTAACCCCTTTCTCTCCATGGCTCAGGATCCAGCAGCGGTATAACCTTACCCCTGAACCATGCAATCAGATACCCCCTTATATGACGCACTATTGGGTCTTACATTTGCCTCTTGCGAAATTTTATTCGCGAACTAGGGTGCACACCATAAAGGTTCGTCCCATTCTTATGTCTCTGCGAAATTGTATTCGCATTTCTCGCGATATTCTCGCGTTTCTTCATTCTTTCATTTCTGTCAATTCTTTCATTTCTGTCATTTCTTCTTTCATTTCTATCATTTCTTCTTTCATTTTCATAATCATATTTGAAGTTAATAATCTTTAAAATCTTTTGAAATCTTAGAAATATTCTTTGAAATCTTGCGATTGTATCGCATGGTAAATCAAGAATCTCTTTCTGTAAAAGAAATATTCTAGATAAATCTTTGAAATCTTCTTTGAAATCTAGCGATTGTATCGCGTTTTTAAATCAAAAATCTTATGTAAAAGAAATTTTCTAGAGAAATATATAAATTGAAGGTTCTCGGTTTTTTTGTATTTTTGAAGTCTTTGTAATCTTGCGAGGGTATCGCTTTTTTTGGAAATTAAGTCAAATTTTTTTTGAAATCTTTGCGATAATTTCATTTTCTATAATCTTTGAAAATTTTGAATTTTTTTGAAATCTATAAATTTTTTGCGATGATTTCACCTTTTGTAATCTTGTATAATCTTTGAAATCTTGCGATTGTGTCATTTTTTGTAAATTAAATCAAAAATCTTTTATTTGTGGTAAGTAAAATGTTCTAGGGAAGGGTACTTAGCTCTTGTGTGAGTTGTCTGAACGTCTCGCAGCAAAAAGAAGAGTGAGAGATGAGACTTGAACCATTGACTTGCCTCTTGCATTTTCTCAAAACAAACCAACTGTGCTAGCCCTCTCTTGCGAATTTATCAAAGATCTTGCGATGTAATCAAAGTTTAACTGTTCGAGAGACAATTATGCATATTAAAAATAAACTTGCGAGAGAAGCAAGAATTGATCCCGCGATCTTCTTCTTGCATTCATGCCTCCCAACCAACTGTGCTTGTTCCCTTTCTTGCGAAATTTATCTGCGAAATAATCAAAGGCTGACTTGCGAATTTCACATAACAAAAATAAACTTGCGAGAAGCAAGAATTGATCTTGCGATCTGCTGCTTTCATTCAAGCCTCTCAACCAACTGTGCTAGTTCTCTTTCTTGCGAAATAATGAAACAATGCTGAGAGATTGTCTATTTTTTCACCCTCTGTAAAAACAAGAAAATTATGCTCGCGTGCAAATTCGAATGTGACTACAATCTCCCATACTGTTCTCTAGACCATCTTTTCAAGAACCTCTTTGCGAAACTAACGTAGAACTGTTTTCCTTATTCTTTTACTCGCCAATTAAAATGAGAAGAAAATGAAAAATATGAGTCTCTGCGAATTCGAACCCGCGACCTCTTGTTTGTTCTTTGAACCTTGAACCATCTGTTCTAATGTTTCTTTGCAATATCTTTGCATAACACTTATTACTTGTTCTTTTATTTGTCCTTGGTATTTAATCAAAAATATGCGAAAATATCGCAGTTAGGAAGAATCGATCATGCGACCTTAAACTTGTATGTTTCTGGTTTGACCAACTGTACTATCTTCAACTTGTGAAAGAGTGGCGAGATTCTCGTGACTTATTCTTTTTTAGTTCTCTTTTTTTCTTTCTATTCTCTTTTCTAGCCATGCTATTTTTTCTTTCTTTCTTGCGAGAGTTCATTCCCTGCGAGCAATCACTATGAGTAATGCAAGTTTTATATCAATCTTCATAAAATTGAAAACAAGGATAATCATCAATTTTATTTTATTTTTAAAATTGCATAACTTAAAAATTACTTTTTTTTTTAAATATGAAATTAGAAAAGAGAAGAGATTTTGTCATGTAGAATTATTTGTTGGTGTAACTTCATTTGATTTCTTCGCAATTGTTGATGAAGTACTTGGTGAATAAATCACTGTGATGTCTTTGTCCTTTGTGATTTTTTCTCCATTGGAGTCTAAATTTTTGGTGTTGGCTTAATCCATTCATTCGCTGACGTTGTTTATTGATAGGTTGGTGGATGCATCTTATCACAAAAGGGAAATTTCACTGGATCTTTTGATTCCTTCATCTTTGACTTCAATCACAAAAATCATGTTCATATTAGTTGTTTATACGATCAAAATTATGATTGAATTCAAGGTTTATGGACGTAAATTTATGATCAAAACTCTTTTGAATTCAAAATATCAACTAAACAACAATTTTTGTGAAAAACAAAGACTAATAATCTAAAATTCAAAATCTTCCAGATCTATATTATGAACATATAATTTAATAAGATAATAAAGAATTTGTCCTGTTTGAACAATTAATTGATCCAAATTCATTAGATTTCTCCCTGCGAAGAATGAAAACTTTCAATGAAATCTTTTTTTTTTTGTTCTTACGAAATGTAAATCTCTAATCAACAGAAAATCTCGAAATCTTACATTTTTAGAGATCCATTAAACAGATTTGTAAAACGAGGTTTGGTTACTACAAATTCGTAACAAAAACATTTTTAGATTCAAGACTTCCTCAATAAATCAAATTTCTACAAAAAACAAAGTTTAGGTTTTATAAAAAATCTACTTTCCAGTTTTTGTTTTGAAATTCTCAGATCCGAAAAATGAAACAAAGAATAAGAAAAGTGAGAAGAAATTTGTCCTTTTTGATGATTTGTTGACATAATTTTTCTTTGGTCTTTTCTTCATCTGCCTCTTAATATATCTCCTTCTCTCTATTTGTTGTATAATCATGAGTTTTAGTTTGTAGCTTCCATATTTGATCTTGAAGTTTTTAAATCCAGTGAGATCCAATTCTAATGATAGCCAATTTTTTGAATCTTCTTCAATTTGACAAGTAGTTTGTCCCTGTTTCTAGCGCCAAAATGTAGTTGCAGGAAATCCTACAACACACCCCTTATCATATCTTGATATTAATTTCTAGATCTACATATAAAAATGGTAGTAAAATTGCTAAAACTATAAACGGACACCAAGATTTTTTACATGGTTCGATCAATATGATCTACATCCATGATTCTTCACTATGATTGTTTAAGTTTACATTTGATTTTCATTGATAATTTCCATTAATGGAGTTCTAAATCTAGTTTAGGGGAAGAAGATGATAAAGAAAAATACATTCTCTCTCCTAAAATCTCTCTGCAAAATATCTCTCTCTCTTCTAAAATTGTCCCCCCCTTTCTCTCTCCTGCTCTTCTCTTTATATAGGTATCTTCATAGTGGGTGACAGCTCACATTCAACTCATCTTTCCCATTTTTAGGATTTCTGTTATGCTCCTTGCAGGCTCTGCTATCGTGCTCGCGAGACTCTTCTATAACTACAAAATCTTCATTTCATGCCTTGCTCTCGCGAACTCCCGCCTTGTGCTCGCGAACATTATCTCTAACTACAAAATCTTCACATCTTTCTCATGTTTTATGCTGTCGTTGTCTATTACGTCATTCTTTGAACTATTCTCTGCCACTCGCAAAGTGTTGTTGAAGAGCTTGCGATGATGCTCGCAGAAGTGTTGTTAATCTTGCGTGAACATAGTTGTAGCGATATTCTGGTCCTACAAGGATGTAGAAGGAGTGTTGCTTAGAACTTCTCTTGCAGGTAAAGCTTAAATTGCAGTTATATTGAATTTATAGAATTCTGTGATTATGGGTTGTTTGTGTAAGAATCAAATGAGAAGAATCAGTTTGGTGGTGTTCTTGTAACTGCAATAGCATTAGGCTGGTTAGTTATCCCAGTCAGTTGTCTGATTGACTCTGTTTTAGGTGACTCAGATATCTGACTGAGCTGAATCAGTATAGACTCACTGAGTTCCCTTTCTAAACCCGAATTGACTCAGTTGACCGATTTAGACTTGACCATTGACCCTGGACTTTGACCTGACCTTGACTATGTTGACAGACGTTGACTGTTAGTTGACCCTTGACCGTTAGTTCGACCGTTAGTGACTATTCGTTGACTTTGATGGACTTGGGCTTAGGGAAGTTTTCTTAATTAAATGTTTTGGACTCTTGTGGTCCGAATTAGACTTTGGTTTCTTCTACAAAGTTGTAGAGATTCTTAAGACTTAGCTAATGGACTATAAAACTAATCTAATTGAATTAATAAACCTTAGATTTGCTAAAGATAGATGAATAAAAGGTATAGAACCTTAAATGGGCTTAGAACCATTAGTCAGATTTGTATGATTCTTGTGTGAGCCATTTTGGCTAGATTCTTAGAGTTCTTGTATGATTAACAGTTAGTCTATATTAACAACGATCGATTCAAAAGACAAACCAGTGGATCGTGGATCTCGAGGTAGGCGTGGCTTATCTTCAAAAGAGGTGGGAATGCATTTGACTCTTGTTATTTTTATAAAAGTTTATGCTTAACAAACTCATGCATTGTTTGTACATGCATTCCATGCTTTGTTTAAAATGCATTATGATAATATTGTTAATTCTGTGAATCTTTCCACGATTTGGAAAGGACTTGTATTGTTTTGTTCAATATGAATTGTTATGGGAAATGAGAATTTCCACTTGTGGTATATAGGATACGCTCCTGCACATTTATACCTAGCTACTTTAATTCATCTTTTATTGTTTAGAGTTGGTAACCAATCATCATGGTCTTGGTGGCATCCATATCTAAATAGGTGTGAATTTCCAGTTAGGAATTTACAACCATATTAGTACATTGTTTGAAAGAAGGAGTTTGTTCCATATACATGAATGATTATTTCAGTGACTTAGTCACTGTTTAATGTTTCGGAAAAACATGTACTGTTTTCCAACTCTTGCATATGATTACTTAGAAGTTAAATGTTAATTATTCCCACTTCAGTTTCTGTGACAGATCAAAGTTGCACAACGAAAGCTTCAAGGATTGATTTCGTCAGTTAGTTAACTTTTACTATGTTTATTATATTGTATATTGTATTTGTAAACCAAATGACTATTGTATATGTATCATTTGAGAGGAGTTCTTGTGTATATATATTTCTGAGCGGGGCCTAGTTTTGGTTAAGTTTTGTAGCATATTTCTTAATTGAAAGTTTAAGTGTTTAATTTAGTTTTAGTGCCTCTTATTTAGTTAATCTCTTGGATTAGTCAGCTGCTAGCTTAGGGGGCGCTACACAAGTTTTTTATTTACGGGAGAATTCGTTTTTTGTTTTGATTTGTTTTACAAGAAATAAAACGTGTTTTATAAGGTAACCAAAACCTAGCTTAATTTTGAAGCAACTTTATCTTATAAATATAAAATCGAATTTCTCTTTTTAGTGTGGGCTAGACGCAGCTACGTTTTCTTCTTCTTTTCACCATATTTTTTCTTTATTTATCGGAAATAGTGGTTGCATATCTTGTTTCCTAATACTTGTTGTTGAGTTCGTAATTGGGTAGATTGTATTGTGCTTATACAGTCTATATCGGGAAGTTCTATCCTGGACACATCTCCGTTGATGGGGTATAGCATCTCTCATTCTTGAGGAGTACCCGCGGACTAATGTGTTAGGGACAATTTGCTGAGCAGGTGGCTCTGTCCTCGTGTGTCCAGTTGTTGTTTTCGATTAGTGATTATTTTCATTTCAACCAGATTCATGTAATGTTTACAGTTTCATTGTTATGGTTCCAACAATATTAACATATTAATTCTTTTTCTGTAACGATGAAAGAGATGTAGAAAGACCAAAAAAAATTTAAGGGGAAGGATTTTAAGATATTTATTCTTCTAGGTAAACATAAGCTAGATGATTTCTTACTGAAACAATTGACGAGGGTTAAAGGATTCTGAACGTGAAATTATTTTAGATAATAAGGGTTAGGCAGAATCTAACTGAATTGTTTGGAGGATAACTTTAAAGTTATAATTTGTGGTTTGCGCTAGAGGAAAAGTACCAAACGACATGCATGGTGTTTGAAGAGAAGTTTGAAGGGGTTAGGTGATTGATAAATTACCGTTTTCAAGTCAAAAAATAAATGAAGTTGGTGACTTGAAACTGGAGAGGTCAGTATGGTTAACAGGCAAACAATACATGTTCCAACCCATGCGACATATGCGTATACCATGCACCAAGTCTTGTGTCTACTTGAATTTATTTTTGACGAGTTTTTCTTTAGGAAATTAATTCCAAAAATATTTTGTACAAGTGTTTTATTTACGAGAGAATTCCTTTTTTGTTTTGATTTGTTTTACAAGAAATAAAACGTGTTTAATAAAGAAACCAAAACCTAGCTTAATTTTGAAGCAACTTTGTCTTATAAATATAAAATCGAATTTTTGTTTTTAGTGTGGGCTAGACGCAGCTACGTTTTCTTCTTATTTTCTCCATATTTTCTCTTTATTTTTCGGCAATAGTGGTTGCATATCTTCCTTCCTAATCCTTGCTGCTGAGTTCGTAATTGGGTAGATTGTATTGTGCTTATACAGTCTATATCGGGAAGTTCTATCCTGGACACATCTCCGTTGATGGGGTATAGCATCTCTCATTCTTGAGGAGTACCCGCGGACTAATGTGTTAGGGACAATTTGCTGAGAAGGTGGCTCTGTCCTCGTGTGTCCAGTTGCTGTTTTCGATTAGTGATTATTTTCAGTTCAACCAGATTCATCAAAATGTTTGCAGTTTCATTGTTATGGTTCCAACAATCTTGACACATTAATTCTTTTTTTTGTAAAGATGAAAGAGATATAAAAAGACCAGAAAAAATTTAAGGGGAAGGATTTTAAGATATTTATTCTTCTGGGTAAACATAATCTAGATGATGTTTTACTGAAACAATTGATGAGGGTTGAAGGATTCTGAACGTGAAATTATTTTAGCTAATAAGGGTTAGGCAGAATCTAACTGAATTGTTTGGAGGATAACTTTAAAGTTATAATTTGTGGTTTGCGTTAGAGGAAAGTACCAAACGACTTGCATGGTGTTTGAAGAGAAGTTTGAAGGGAGGGGTTAGGTGATTGAGAAATTACCGTTTTAAAGTCAGAAAATAAACGAAGTTGGTGACTTGAAACTGGAGAGGTCAGTATGGTTAACAGGCAAACAATACATGTTCCAACCCATGTGACATACGCGTATACCATGCACCCAGTCTTGTGTCTACTTGAATTTATTTTTGGCGATTTTTTCTTTAGGAAATTAATTCCAAAAATATTTTGTACAAGTGTTTTAATTATTGTAGAATTCCATTTTGGTTTTGATTTGTTTTACAAGAAATAATACGTGTTTTATAAGGAAACCAAAACCTAGCTTAATTTTGAAGCAACTTTGTCTTATAAATATAAAATTGAATTTCTCTTTTTAGTGTGGGCTAGAGGCAACTACGTTTTCTTATTCTTTTATCCATATTTTCTCTCTATTTTTCGTCTACATTGGTTGCATATCTTCCTTCCTAATCCTGGCTGCTGAGTTCGTAATTGGGTAGATTGTATTGTGCTTATACAGTCTATATCGGGCAGTTCTATCTTGGACACATCTCCGATGATGGGGTATAGCATCTCTCATTCTTGAGGAGTACCCGCGGACTAATGTGTTAAGGACAATTTGCTGAGCAGATGGCTCTGTCCTCGTGTGTCCAGTTGCTGTTTTTGATTAGTGATTATTTTCAATTCAACCATATTCATCTAATGTTTGTTGTTTCATTGTTATGGTTCCAACTTAACACATTAATTCTTTTTATATAACGATGAAAGAGATGTAGAAAGACCAGAAAAAATTTAAGGGGAAGGATTTTAAGATATTTATTCTTCTAGGTAAACATAATCTAGATGATTTTTTACTGAAACAATTGACGAGGGTTGAAGGATTCTGAACGTGAAATTATTTTAGATAATAAGGGTTAGGCAGAATCTAACTGAATTGTTTGGAGGATAACTTTAAAGTTGTAATTTTTGGTTTGTGTTAGAGGAAAAGTACCAAACGACGTGCATGGTGTTTGAAGAGAAGTTTGAAGGGGTTAGGTGATTGATAAATTACCGTTTTCAAGTCAGAAAATAAATGAAGTTGTTGACTTGAAACTGGAGAGGTCAGTATGGTTAACAGGCAAACAATACATGTTCCAACCCATGCCACATACGCGTATACCATGCACCAAGTCTTGTGTCTACTTGAATTTATTTTTGAAGAGTTTTTCTTTAGGAAATTAATTCCAAAAATATTTTGTACAAGTGTTTTAATTATGGTAGAATTCCTTTTTGGTTTTGATTTGTTTTACAAGAAATAAAACGTGTTTTATAAGGAAACCAAAACCTAGCTTAATTTTGAAGCAACTTTGTCTTATAAATATAAAATCGAATTTCTCTTTTTAGTGTGGGCTAGACGCAGCTACGTTTTCTTCTTCTTTTCTCCATATTTTCTCTTTATTTTTCAGCAACAGTGGTTGCATATCTTCCTTCCTAATCCTTGTTGCTGAGTTCGTAATTGGGTAGATTGTATTGTGCTTATACAGTCTATATCGGTCAGTTCTATCCTGGACACATCTCCGCTGATGGGGTATAGCATCTCTCATTCTTGAGGAGTACCCGCGGACTAATGTGTTAAGGACAATTTGCTGAGCAAATGGCTCTGTCCTCGTGTGTCCAGTTGCTGTTTTCGATTAGTGATTATTTTCAGTTCAACCATATTCATCTAATGTTTGTTGTTTCATTGTTATGGTTCCAACTTAACACATTAATTCTTTTTCTGTAACGATGAAAGAGATGTAGAAAGACCAGAAAAAATTTAAGGGGAAGGATTTTAAGATATTTATTTTTATGGGTAAACATAAGCTAGATGATTTTTTACTGAAACAATTGACGAGGGTTGAAGGATTCTGAACGTGAAATTATTTTAGATAATAAGGGTTAGGCAGAAACTAACTGAATTGTT
Source organism: Papaver bracteatum (assembly GCA_023529315.1). Lineage (NCBI taxonomy): Eukaryota > Viridiplantae > Streptophyta > Magnoliopsida > Ranunculales > Papaveraceae > Papaver > Papaver bracteatum. The sequence goes on along the minus strand of JAJJWX010002148.1, from coordinate 1,300,066 downwards.
TGGAGGATAACTTTAAAGTTATAATTTGTGGTTTGCGCTAGAGGAAAAGTACCAAACGACGTGCATGGTGTTTGAAGTGGTTAGTTGATTGAAAAATTACCGTTTTCATGTCAGAAAATAAACGAAGTTGGTGACTTGAAACTGGAGAGGTCGGTATGGTTAACATGCAAACAATACATGTTCCAACCCATGCGACATACGCGCATACCATGCACCAAGTCTTGTGTCTACTTGAATTTATTTTTGACGAGTTTTTCTTTAGGAAATTAATTCCAAAAATATTTTGTACAAGTGTTTTATTTTCGGGAGAATTCCTTTTTGGATTTGATTTGTTTTACAAGAAATCAAACGTGTTTTATAAGAAAAACAAAACCTAGCTTAATTTTGAAGCAACTTTGTCTTATAAAAATAATATCGAATTTCTCTTTTTAGTGTGGGCTAGATGCAGCTACGTTTTCTTCTTATTTTCTCCATATTTTCTCTTTATTTTTCGGCAACAGTGGTTGCATATCTTTCTTCCTAATCCTTGCTGCTGAGTTCGTAATTGGGTAGATTGTTATACAATCTATATCGGGCAGTTATATCCTGGACACATCTCCGATGATGGGGTATACCATCTCTCATTCTTGAGGAGTACCCGCGGACTAATGTGTTAAGGACAATTTGCTGAGAAGGTGGCTTTGTCCTCGTGTGTCCAGTTGCTGTTTTTGATTAGTGATTATTTTCAGTTCAACCAGATTCATCAAAATGTTTGCAGTTTCATTGTTATGGTTCCAACAATCTTGACACATTAATTATTTGTTTGTAAAGATGAAAGAGATGTAGAAAGACCAGAAAAAATTTAAGGGGAAGGATTTTAAGATATTTATTCTTCTGGGTAAACATAATCTAGATGATTTTTTACTGAAACAATTGACGAGGGTTGAAGGATTCTGAACGTGAAATTATTTTAGATAATAAGGGTTAGGCAGAATCTAACTGAATTGTTTGGAGGATAACTTTAAAGTTGTAATTTGTGGTTTGTGTTAGAGGAAAAGTACCAAACGACGTGCATGGTGTTTGAAGAGAAGTTTGAAGGGGTTAGGTGATTGATAAATTACCGTTTTCAAGTCAGAAAATAAATGAAGTTGTTGACTTGAAACTGGAGAGGTCGGTATGGTTAACAGGCAAACAATACATGTTCCAACCCATGCCACATACGCGTATACCATGCACCAAGTCTTGTGTCTACTTGAATTTATTTTTGACGAGTTTTTCTTTAGGAAATTAATTCCAAAAATATTTTGTACAAGTGTTTTATTTACGAGAGAATTCCTTTTTGGTTTTGATTTGTTTTACAAGAAATAAAACGTGTTTTATAAGGAAACCAAAACCTAGCTTAATTTTGAAGCAACTTTGTCTTATAAATATAAAATCGAATTTCTCTTTTTAGTGCGAGCTAGACGCAGCTACGTTTTCTTCTTCTTTTCTCCATATTTTCTCTTTATTTTTCGGCAATAGTGGTTGCATATCTTCCTTCCTAATCCTTGTTGCTGAGTTCGTAATTGGGTAGATTGTATTGTGCTTATACAGTCTATATCGGTCAGTTCTATCCTGGACACATCTCCGCTGATGGGGTATAGCATCTCTCATTCTTGAGGAGTACCCGCGGACTAATGTGTTAAGGACAATTTGCTGAGCAAATGGCTTTGTCCTCGTGTGTCCAGTTGATGTTTTCGATTAGTGATTATTTTCAGTTCAACCATATTCATCTAATGTTTGTTGTTTCATTGTTATGGTTCCAACTTAACACATTAATTCTTTTTCTGTAACGATGAAAGAGATGTAGAAAGACCATAAAAATTTAAGGGGAAGGATTTTAAGATATTTATTTTTATGGGTAAACATAAGCTAGATAATTTTTTACTGAAACAATTGACGAGGGTTGAAGGATTCTGAACGTGAAATTATTTTAGATAATAAGGGTTAGGCAGAATCTAACTGAATTGTTTGGAGGATAACTTTAAAGTTATAATTTGTGGTTTGCGCTAGAGGAAAAGTACCAAACGACGTGCATGGTGTTTGAAGTGGTTAGTTGATTGAAAAATTACCGTTTTCATGTCAGAAAATAAACGAAGTTGGTGACTTGAAACTGGAGAGGTCAGTATGGTTAACATGCAAACAATACATGTTCCAACCCATGCGACATACGCGCATACCATGCACCAAGTCTTGTGTCTACTTGAATTTATTTTTGACGAGTTTTTCTTTAGGAAATTAATTCCAAAAATATTTTGTACAAGTGTTTTATTTTCGGGAGAATTCCTTTTTGGATTTGATTTGTTTTACAAGAAATCAAACGTGTTTTATAAGAAAAACAAAACCTAGCTTAATTTTGAAGCAACTTTGTCTTATAAAAATAATATCGAATTTCTCTTTTTAGTGTGGGCTAGATGCAGCTACGTTTTCTTCTTATTTTCTCCATATTTTCTCTTTATTTTTCGGCAACATTGGTTGCATATCTTTCTTCCTAATCCTTGCTGCTGAGTTCGTAATTGGGTAGATTGTATTGTGCTTATACAGTCTATATCGGGCAGTTCTATCCTGGACACATCTCTGATGATGGGGTATACCATCTCTCATTCTTGAGGAGTACCCGCGGACTAATGTGTTAAGGATAATTTGCTGAGAAGGTGGCTCTGTCCTCGTGTGTCCAGTTGCTGTTTTTGATTAGTGATTATTTTCAGTTCAACCAGATTCATCAAAATGTTTGCAGTTTCATTGTTATGGTTCCAACAATCTTGACACATTAATTATTTTTTTGTAAAGATGAAAGAGATGTAGAAAGACCAGAAAAAATTTAAGGGGAAGGATTTTAAGATATTTATTCTTCTAGGTAAACATAATCTAGATGATTTTTTACTGAAACAATTGACGAGGGTTGAAGGATTCTGAACGTGAAATTATTTTAGATAATAAGGGTTAGGCAGAATCTAACTGAATTGTTTGGAGGATAACTTTAAAGTTGTAATTTGTGGTTTGTGTTAGAGGAAAAGTACCAAACGACGTGCATGGTGTTTGAAGAGAAGTTTGAAGGGGTTAGGTGATTGAGAAATTACCGTTTTCAAGTCAGAAAATAAATGAAGTTGTTGACTTGAAACTGGAGAGGTCAGTATGGTTAACAGGCAAACAATACATGTTCCAACCCATGCCACATACGCGTATACCATGCACCAAGTCTTGTGTCTACTTGAATTTATTTTTGACGAGTTTTTCTTTAGGAAATTAATTCCAAAAATATTTTGTACAAGTGTTTTAATTATTGTAGAATTCCTTTTTGGTTTTGATTTGTTTTACAAGAAATAAAACGTGTTTTATAAGGAAACCAAAACCTAGCTTAATTTTGAAGCAACTTTGTCTTATAAATATAAAATCGAATTTCTCTTTTTAGTGCGAGCTAGACGCAGCTACGTTTTCTTCTTCTTTTCTCCATATTTTCTCTTTATTTTTCGGCAACAGTGGTTGCATATCTTCCTTCCTAATCCTTGTTGCTGAGTTCGTAATTGGGTAGATTGTATTGTGCTTATACAGTCTATATCGGTCAGTTCTATCCTGGACACATCTCCGCTTATGGGGTATAGCATCTCTCATACCCGCGGACTAATGTGTTAAGAAAAATTTTCTGAGCAAATGGCTCTGTCCTCGTGTGTCCAGTTGCTGTTTTCGATTAGTGATTATTTTCAGTTCAACCATATTCATCTAATGTTTGTTGTTTCATTGTTATGGTTCCAACTTAACACATTAATTCTTTTTCTGTAACGATGAAAGAGATGTAGAAAGACCATAAAAAATTTAAAGGGAAGGATTTTAAGATATTTATTTTTATGGGTAAACATAAGCTAGATAATTTTTTACTGAAACAATTGATGAGGGTTGAAGGATTCTGAACGTGAAATTATTTTAGATAATAAGGGTTAGGCAGAATCTAACTGAATTGTTTGGAGGATAACTTTAAAGTTATAATTTGTGGTTTGCGCTAGAGGAAAAGTACCAAACGACGTGCATGGTGTTTGAAGAGAAGTTTGAAGGGGTTAGGTGATTGAGAAATTACCGTTTTAAAGTCAGAAAATAAACGAAGTTGGTGACTTGAAACTGGAGAGGTCCGTATGGTTAACAGGCAAACAATGCATGTTCCAACCCATGCGACATACGCGTATACCATGCACCAAGTCTTGTGTCTACTTGAATTTATTTTTGACGAGTTTTTCTTTAGGAAATTAATTCCAAAAATATTTTGTACAAGTGTTTTATTTATGAGAGAATTCCTTTTTGGTTTTGATTTGTTTTACAAGAAATAAAACGTGTTTTATAAGAAAACCAAAACCTAGCTTAATTTTGAAGCAACTTTGTCTTATAAATATAAAATCGAATTTCTATTTTTAGTGTGGGCTAGACGCAGCTACATTTTCTTCTTCTTTTCTCCATATTTTCTCTTTATTTTTTGGCAACAGTGGTTGCATATTTTCTCTTTACTGCTGAGTTCGTAATTGGGTAGATTGTATTGTGCTTATACAGTCTATATCGGGCATTTCTATCCTGGACACATCTCCGATGATGGGGTATATCATCTCTCATTCTTGAGGAGTATCCGCGGACTAATGTGTTAAGGAGAATTTTCTGAGCAGGTGGCTCTGTCCTCATGTGTCCAGTTGTTGTTTTTGATTAGTGATTATTTTCAGTTCAACCAGATTCATCTAATGTTTGCAGTTTCATTGTTATGGTTCCAACAGTATTTTTCAATTAAAGGATGTGCGACCAGGAGGTTTGTACAAAATTATCATATTATATCTTTCTTGCATTCATAATTTTTTTTATTATTTTTCAGTTAAAGGCTAGTTTGCCCATTTATTATCTATCCATCTTTCTTGCGCCATGCTCCATTACAAATTAGATTGATAAGATAGAAAGAAATTTTCTTTGGGATGATGATTCTAACAAGAGAAGAATTCATAATGTCGGGAGATCTATAATCGTAAAATCTAGAGAAGGTGGTGTTCTTGGAATTCGGAAATTTAAATACATGAACTCGGCGCTTCTCAAAAAGTGGTGGTGGAGATTTGGTACGGAAAAGAATGCCTTTTGGAGAAAGATTATTGTGGAAAAATTTGGGGAATCATCCACCGGTTGGGAAACTCTTCAACCAAAAGGGCCAAAGGGATGTAGTTTGTGGCACAATATCTATAAGGAGCTCAAGGATTTTAACAAACATGTAAAATTTAAGATCGGTGCGGGAAATGAAATTAGATTTTGGGAAGATTTTTGGATTGGAGATGCCGTATTATGCAATAACTTTCCATTTGCATTTGAAGCTTCGAGAACAAAAGGGAAGGTGGTGGCTAGTTTATATGAGATTTCGAGTAACGGCATCAAGTGGAAGTTCATGTCTCGAAGTAGATATTCTCAAGCCATAATGAGGGAGATTTCTTCCATAAACTCATTACTAGAAGTGGTGAATATTCAAGAAGGGGTTGTAGACTCTAGATTGTGGATGGTAGATAGAAATAATATGGTTGATGTTTATACGGTTAAGTGTGGGTTTGATTCTCTTTGTGACCAAGGCGATAGTAACTTCCCAAATGAGATTATTTGGAGTCGACATTATCCGTACAAAGTAAACTTTTTTCTATGGCTCTTGTACCTTGAAAGGTTGATGACGACGGACAAGCTTTTTAGAAGGGGTATGGATGTGGATAGGGTGTGTCGGTTTTGTGAAGAAGAAGATGAAACAAGTACCCATTTATTCTATGATTGTTGGCGAACAAAAAGAATTTGGGATTATTTTGCCGAAGGATGCAACTTCAATTGGAATTACGATATTGATATTTCCACAACAATAAAAGCTTGGAGCTATGATTGGGGAGATGAAAGACTTGATCGTATATGGAACAACTTACCGGTGGCAATATGGTGGTGCATTTGGAAAGAAAGGAACTCTAGAATATTCACCTACAAAAAGAGAAATTTGGAAAGTTTAATCCGAGATATTAAGATTCAAGCGTACTTTTGGGCGGAAGCAAACACTAAAATGTTGGATTTGACGGCTAACATGGTAATAGCATTATGGGACTCGTATTTCTATCGGCCGATTTGAGGTAGATGTGAGGCGTTTAGTGTTTGTTTGTTTTCTCTCATTCTCTTTGTCTCTTTGCTCTCTTTTTTGGGTGATCGATTCCAAACTTGATCTCCTTTGTTGTGTCGGTTGTATTTATTGGGTTGAGGTACCCCTTAAGTACCTTTTTTCAATGAATCTTTTCCCTTTGACCGATCAAAAAAAAAAAATTATTATTTGCTTCGATAACTCTCTTTTGCATGGTAAACTGCGACGCCTGGTGTTAACTGTGAACACGAAGACCAGAGTAACTGAAACTGTACTCTGACCCCCACAGTGCTACTAAGTAAATTCAAATAATTAGGAATATTTGGTTGCTAGTGCAAGATAAATGGTGGAAGCAATTTTGTTTCTTGAATATATTAAATTTCAGTTTATAGTTTTCAAACATTTCTAGAATTATTATCAAGACTTCCATTCATGCAACTGTTACTTGTATTTTTCTTTCTGCTTTTTGGAATATCACGTATAGCAGAAATATTTAGTTATGATGGAAGCGTTGCTTGTGTAGATGACGCGTTGCTTCCAGTTCTATTTCCATTTTTACGGCGTCAAAACTGGGAGATCCTTGTGATGGAAGCACTTATACATATTCCTTCAAATGACGAGAACAACCAGACACTGAGGATAAATCTCTCGGATGCTGCTGCTTCTGCCATACCATATCCGAGTAACAGCCCCCTTAGTTGTACAAGGTCTCAAGATCCAAGTACTCAAGAAAGCTGATGCTTTTTCATTTTGATGCGACAACCAGATGCTGTCTGCAAATTTAGCAGGTGTAGTTGTTAGTACACATGCTTATTGGGATTTAGGTAAATAACATTTTTGTACAACTACGTTGTTATTGAAGTTATATGTAACGTTTGGTGAGAAAAATAATGGTGATTCTGTAAGCAATTTTCATGACTTAGCAGCCACTAGGGGCTGCCTTGGACCCTTTTGTGGAAATTGAATAAATTGAACAATTAATGAGATGATTGGAATCATAAAGATATTTCTTACTCTTGAAGTCTGAAATCATTGAGCAGATCTCTTCTGTATCGAGGAATACGTGTCGAGAAATACTCAGAACTTGAATGATCATTTTGGCTAAGCTACTATTACATAATGAGAAATGAATGTTAGGAATGACAAGTGAATGAGTGACAAGATTTCAACTTTGACGGTGTGAGAAAAGTTGCTAATTTTATACGAGAGTGACCATTACGAGAATTGCCACTTTATTATCTGTGCACATACATCACTGATCACACAGACACTTCGAGACAAAAAAAATTCAATGAATTTAGCCATTTTGCAATTCCTGTGGTGTCTTAAAGGGCTACTCTCTCTTCCTCAAGTTGTTTGGTTCTGGAATTTTAAGACAGTTATGCGTGTCTAGCTAACTGTCTGACGGTACAAAAACAGAAAAATGATGCATCAACAAGAAAAAATTACTTTCACTCGATATTGATGCTTTACATTCTAACTAACTTCTTTAACCAAGAAGCACTGCAGCTTAAGACAGCATAAGCAGTAATTAAAACTCACTTTTCCAGAAACAATTTAGAATTAGAATGTATAATCTATATACACTGGCTTGAGGGACAGATCTTTTCTCATCCTAACTACCCCTGCTAGCTAGACAGGCAATTAAACACTGATCAGTGTGGGCCGACAAATGTATACTGAAAAGGGATAAATATTGAGGTTATTGTGCTACTGCTGATTCTGTTGCTGGAAGTTTGGATTCTGTTGCAGTAAACCAGATTGTAGATTTTGCGTATTTCCTGATAGATTACCAAACCCACCTTGTGCACCAAGTTGCTGCTGCTGCTGCTGTTGTTGCTGCTGTTGCTGTTGCTGTTGTTGCTGCTGCTGCTGCTGCTGTTGTTGTTGCTGTTGTTTCTGCTGCATTGTCATCATATTACCAGGATTTACTGCTCCCATGTTGAACACTGCAATGAAAAATTGCAAGTCATTTAGCCTTCTGGTGATATCCTAATATAAAAGTATACTAAGTTTCAACTGCAACCGTGTTTCCACAGATCCAAGACAACTGTGTGACAGCAATTGATATTGCTGAAACAGAAGATCCAACATGACTTACCACCATCCAACAGTAGTCAGTAAATTCCCCATCAACTTTAGAACTTATTGCACCAAGAGGTTACGATATATGATGGTGGGTGGGTTGGGCTTACAAATTGACTTCTCTATGTGTTTGACATGTTATAAACAGATGGAAAGAACAAAAAAGGGACCAGATACATACTTTGATCATTTAAGAGTGACGAAGGATTCCTTTGTTGATGTGCACCTGATAGTCCATACTGTTTTCAGGAAACACATAAATAAGATATAGAGTTAATGACAAATTAGTGAGTGTATAAAATCACATCCTTAACAACAGTCTATTATTCTTGAACAAAAATTCAACGACAACAATCAGTTAAATTATTGTCGCTATTCACTTTTCGGTAAATTATCATCCAAAATTCAATAATTCTGTAATTGCCAAGGTAAATAAATATATAGTATATATCAATACCTTATTACCTTCACCAACAAACATATTTAAAGGGTTATTTTCTTAAAGGGATTTGCTCGTATTGAAGTTAGATTAATAGGTCATGTATCACTTAAAATAATATAGTGGGTAAAAAGTGACAAACCTGAGCCCTAGGCAACAGTGATTGTGATGCAATCGTAGATGACATGTTCGGAATCTGAAAGTAGAATACAAATGAGAAAGGCATTTCATTGTTAGCACACTTCTTAAACTATAAAGGAGGAAAAGAACCTCGCTCTACCGTGATTTATTTCTTTCTAAGCTTGCCAATGCAGTAATAGATGCTGCAACATAAGAACCAGACAACCAAGCGAGAAAGGGGAAAACATGCCAAAGTAATGATTAAAAAGAAAAACGGGATCAACTTAAATGCCAATTAAGAGAAGGTATTTCCTTTTTTAGAAAGTATCCAAGACTTATTGGAATTAAAACAATGCTCTGGAACTCGTACTCTAATCGGCAATACAAGGAACATTACCTTTATACCATCCCTAGAATGTGCTCTTAAAGAGCTGTATTTTATTGTGGAATCATATTGCGGAAGAAGTGAAATCGGGAAAAAACAAAACAAAAATGAAAAATGAAGTCGAACCATTTGAGAGTTCGGCGACGATTGAGCAGCGCTGAACAATGCATTATTAGCAGTTCCAGCAAGCTGGCTTAAATGATTCCTTAGATTTCCTTGGTTGAGTTGGTTTTGCCCAATGGCGTGCTGCATTTGCCCAGATTGCAATTGCCTACCTTGGAATTGCTGGTTTCCTAATGGTTGAGAATATTGCATCTGGTGTTGCCCATGTACCAAAATTTGCTTCTCAGTAGAGAGAATCAACACAATATATTAAGAAAAACCAAAAATATATTTGTAGACTTACCGTCTGGAATTTCTGAGACGTTCCTGACAAATCATGCATCTGTTGTGAGAGCTGGGTCTGCCAACAAAAAGCAAAAGCAGGTAATGGTAGATGAGATGGAAGGATTTTGCTTTTATTATTAAGAGACTAAATCATAATGCAAGACTGTTGAAAGTGATGGTTTACGCTTATAAAGAAATGAACAGGATTAATTGTGCAAAGTCTAGAATGCTTGATTAACAAATTAATTAATAAAGTTGGCGTGAATATAAAATTCTAACTGTTACTAGATTCTTTGCCCCTGAACTCTTGGCTTGTTACTTTTTCCAGGCTGTTTGAATTAAAAAAAATAGTCAAAATCAGAGTTGGGAATTTATGGTTTCGCAATAAATCTAAATTAGTCAATGCTAATCTTCGATTAGATTAAGTTAAGTCGGATAAGTAATCCGTATTAAGGTGTTTATGGCTTAAATTTAATCATGCACTATGACTAGCTTAAGGTTAATGATAGATTAAGTTAAAGCTAACTAGTGGCCATGTGGTGCGTCTCTCAACTTATGATGGAAAGGTTAGAGAGACACGCGGCAAGCATGGCAAAGACTCTCGTCTAGCCTCTCGCAATAACGAAATCAGTTATATACATCATTCAAGCATGAAGAAAGAGAAGTAGAAGTCCAAGTCAAAAGACCAAATAAGTTAGCTTCTTTTTCTTCTTCATGGTGTCTGGGGTTCATGAAGTTGTGTGTGATGTTTGTGATACTGTTCAATTCAGTTGAAGTAAGAACGGAGCACATGGTATTCCCAAGTCTTCAGAGAATGAATACGTAAAAAGTTATGACTATTAATGAATTCTATATAAAGGGTATAATTGATATGTATGGTGTCTGTACTATGCACGATACTGATTTTTTGAGCCGAAGAACATGTTAATACCAGGGTTAGATCTGGTATCTGCATATGGTTAAGTTGATCTCATGTTTAGGTCTAAATAATGATAAATAAAGAGCTGAAAATGTAACAGGGAAAACTGAACCTATTGCAAAGTATGATACCATCCCGACCAAAAAAGAAAAAAAGTGTGATGCAGTTAGGCAAGCTTTGCTCTAACCTAGATTTGCAATCAATATTTAGACAGGTGTGATGGTTTTGATAAGATGGGTTAATTCATTTTTCTTCCTCGTACTACTACAATTCTCTTTTGGCTTTACTTGAGTCATTTGTCATAAAATGCATACCTGTCCCACTCCTCCTTGCCCCACATTCTGCCTAAGCGCCTGTTGGGCAAAAAGTTGCTGCTGGTGGGGAGGTAACTGCTGCATCATTTTCTGCCTTTGAAGTTGTTGCTGCTGCTGAAGTTGTTGTTGTTGTTGTTGCTGCTGCTGCTGAAGCTGTTGTTGATGCAGCTGTTGTTGTTGTGTTTGTTGCTGAGGAGAAGGTGCATTCATTATGTTTGTGCCAGACCTAGGTGAGTTCGCATATGGCAGAGGCGAAGTGGTTGTATTATCAAATGAAGCAGCTCCAGTCATACCAGGTGATGGAATTGATCTCCCTATAATTTGTGCTGCCGTAGACTGCAAAAGTATGCTTGATTAAGAACACTTGAGTATGTATATTAAAACAACTCTACTTATTACAATAAAATTTTAAGAAAATGCTGTCTTTAGCTTAATTAATACTCCTATAAAATAGTCAGCAAATGCATAGCTGAAACAGACAACATAGAAGCACTAGAAATGTCACATAGAAGTTATTTAACCTGTAGAAGTGCTCCTTGGCTGTTAACATTATTAGATGTTGGAGTGTTCTTTGAATACATGCCTGAAAAGTTAAGAATTTGAGTGTCACCACAAAGTCATCGACTGTATGAATTTAACTATAAGTCAGGCAAATTCTGCGGACAATAAGGAGTGTTCTTTGAATACATTATTAGATTAACAATAAGGAGCAACAGAGTGTTTACCAGAAGCATCCGGAAAATTCTGCGGACCGTCTCCAACAGTAAGCACATCTACGAGATGCACTGGAAGGGAAGCTGGAAGTTGCCTTTGATCTACCTGCATCCGCGATCCTGAAAAATATGGCAGTTGGCGAACTTACAAAAAAAAGTAAAAAACACGGCCATACCTCCACAATGAAATTTTAGTTGATATCACAGTGAGGTTAGTCTTTTTCTTGCTCCTTTACATTTGGTGCAGGAATATCCGAATATGAAAAGACTTAGTCATGCCTTTCAGATAAGAAAACATTTTCAGGTTGGTGTCTTGGAAGTTGGAACTTACAGGAACCAACCCCGATAGTATGCCAATTGAACGAACCAAATCTAAAATACACAAACTTAACGACATTTACCATTCTATACTACAATTGTATAACACTAAAGTAAACTTTTTTTTTTCCTGATGAGTCATGAAGATAACAAGCAACAGAGCATACAGAACACATTTTTGAACAAAATAAGAAAATAAGGAGTTGTTAAAGGGTTTCACCAGAATTTACGGCCGCTCGGAGTAAATTCTCCTGCTCTTGGATTTTGGCAGCTTGAACTTTATCAATAGTTGGAACAACTGATTGTACCTGACGAGCTCCCAAACCATACGCCTTACGGGTATCAGCTATGACCTTTTCAGCACTTTCACATGCAGCTCCAATCATCTCAATTCTGGTCTGCACTATTGACGACAGCTTATTTCATGATGCAAGAAACCCCAAAAGGACACAGACCAAAGAATTTCACAAAATAAAAGTCCATTCCACCTTTATCTTTTCAATTTGTTTGAGTATAGGGAGATTCTGCATTCCAATCAATAACTGTTCTCTCTTAGAATTGTCCTCTACTTCCATCTCAGGCAACAGCTTTGATGATAACATCACCGGTAGTACTGCCACCAATTTTTTTTGTTAGAAACACAAAAAGCAATTCATAATAAAAGTTAATATATGTGTAAAGGTTACTCCAAGCAATTAAACCTCATTGTAAACATGGTACTCCCTCCTCCACCCCACCCCCCACCCCACCACCAAACTAAAATTTAAATGCTGCCAGCCCTGCAGACTAAAAATAAAATCAGGCATTGGTTCATTGGGCTTAATCAGTAAAAAACTTTTGGGGCCCTGTAGACTCTATGAAAATAGTCTAAAGATGAAGATAACAATAGAAATCACTCAACCTTTCTTCAGATCATCAAGGTAGATGAAGGGGATAAAATAAAGCGTGATGTAAACCAGGAAATTAGTGGGTATGCAACCCCCCAATGAATGATTCCACCATTGTCTAAAACCCCTTGTCTCCCACCCCCACCCCCCCAATGAACCATTCCGCCATTGTACAAAACCCCTTGACACCTCACTTTCTCTTCTCAGCTAATCATAGTAAAAAAGACTACTCAACATTGAGAAACCAATACTATTTCCAACATTATGCATAAACAAAGTCCCAACTGTGTATTTATGTATATCAAGCATGTCTAATTCACAGCAAGTTTTTGCCGCAAACAATAATCAAAACGTACAAAGTCAAGAAACTAGCCATTTCTTAAGTGTGGACCCTAGATGCATAAACAAGTTGGAGTGTGTGAAGGAGATACGAAATCACTTACTTGTTGCATTCTCGGCATTAACATTCTTTGGATAAACAACAAATGCTTTAGAAACTTTCTTGATATCTTCCACAATATTGTATAGCTCCAAATTGACCATAGAAAATTGCCCCAACATATCTTGCCTATTATCAAAAGCTCAGTTAGTCAATTCATCAAACACATGTACGACAGAAGTAAGAAAAATAAAATAAAAAATACCCTAATTTCAAAATTGCAACAAGAAGATAATCGAGGTAAGAATGAAGAGTACCATTTAGGAACAGAATTAGTACGAGCGATGACATCAAAATCTTCAAGTATGCGAGAAATGGCTTTGAACAGACCAATTGCTCTTGTTTTAACTGATTCTAGATTTAGTTGTTGTTGTACTCCTTGACTTAATCTCTCCACTACCACTTTCTGTTGTTGTTGTTGGGTTTGATCTTGACCTGGTTGTGGTGGTGGTGGTTGTTGGGGTTGGGACATTACCCCTCTTCCTGCTCCTCCTTCCATGGTGGCTTCTGGTTACTGGGGAGGTTCTGGTATCTGAGACCGGGAAGGAATGGGTAGATAAATAAAAGAACAGAAAAAAACAGTATAAAGGGTTCTACTACGGCAGACTCGGATCTGAACAGATATTACTGTCAGCTGCGAGTAGAGCTGCACATGGGCGGGCGGGTCGGGTTTTATCTAATACCAACCCAACTACAACTTTTTATTTGGGAAAATTAGGCATAGATAACCCATAATATGAGGCCCTTAATTAAAAGAAGTTTAAATTTAGGCCCCAAATTATTAAAAGACCTTGATACTCTTATTAGGGGTGAGTAAAAAATCCGCAACCGCGGATTTCATCTGTATCCGTCCGCAAAATTGCGGGTGAAACCCAAACCACAAGATCTATGGGCCGGACACGGGTGGAATTCTCAAATCCGCATGCGGTGCGGTTGCGGTTGTCCTTTGAAAATCGCGGATTACCTGCACCGTAGGGTAGCAAAGTAAAACCTTACCATTGAAGCCCATAACTCAAACACCTTCATCGCTGCAAGGAGACTCTCAATTTTTCTATTGAATTTTTCACTGGCAGAAGTAAGACCTTCATCTCTGAGAATACGCAGTCACCATTGCATTCCAAGTAACTACATCTTTATCCTCCATAACGCCAAAAACCTTCTCATCTTGATCCATCATTTTACACTTATAGTCAAAAGTTTAACACTTGTCGTCATTCTCATGAACAACATCAAAGCTTCATCTGAATCCCCAGATTGCATATAAGCAGCAACAATTGAACATCTTCCGTCCGTCTTCTAACGCGCCACATCTAGCGTGCATTGCCACTAGAGAGTAGTTACAAACAAACAAATTCGACTCAAATCCATTATTACAAATAATAGCATGAACAATTCTACCTCTACAAATATCAGGAATCTCACCACAAGCTTTAAGAACAAAAGGGCATGTATAATGATCAGTCGTCCATCCCATTTCATCATCCGAGAAAACAAACTAAAAGAATCATTAAACAATCTTAAATGTACATTTCTTTTAATAAGAGCATTCCACCAAGAAACAAGAGAAGGAGATGGATGTAAATGCTCTAAGACAAGAAGTGCATAACTAGGACATCCATTATCCGCGGTTAATCCGCATCCGCACCGTACAATCCGCAGAGGTCAAATCCGCGGGTGATTGGGTCGGTCACGGTTCCATTTTCCAAATCCGCAACTTTGACGGTTTGGTTGCGGGTGACCCCTAATCCGCAACCGTACGTCTGTTGCACACCCCTAACTCTTATGCATATTGTCAAGCCCATAATTAAATAAAATTTAAATTTAGGCCCAAAATTATTAAAATAGTATGTGATGATATTCCAACCACCTCCGACCACCACAGCCACCGCCAACCACCTCCGACCACCGCCGACCACCTCTGACCACCACCGACCACCGCCTACGACCGCCTCCGAAAACCACCCCTCCGTCGATGACCACCACCACCCACCTCCGACCACCACTGCCACCAACCACCTTTGACCACCACTTCCGGCCACATGCATATTGCAAGTGTATCCGGAAGTTACACATGCATTCAAAAGTGTGTAACGAGAAGTTACACATGCATATGGCATGTGTATCCCGAAGTTACACATGGCATGTGTAATTAAAAGTTACACATGCATTCAAAAGTGTGTAACGAGAAGTTACACATGCATATGGCATGTGTATCCCGAAGTTACACATGCATATAACATGTGTATCCACAAGTTACACATGCATATGGCATGTATAGCTAACATTTATCAGAAGAAAAAAAAAATATGCATTGCTTTAATATTCGTTTACAATAATTTTTCTGTTTATCTATTAATTGGTTGTTATTGAATACAATAAACAAGTTAGAACACTAAATATGTAAAACGAAATTTTAGAAATGAGCCACGAAATCCTCTATTGTTCCTTCCCTTCTTATCTTCCACATTACAAAATGCTTTCATATCTGTAACAAAACAAACATCCATGAAATTAGATTGGATGAACAAAAAGAATGAAATAATATTATAGAACAACTAAAAGAGTAATTAAGAGTTACACATGGGTCTCATTAGTGTAACTTGGAGTTACACATGGGTATCATTAGTGTAACTGGGAGTTACACATGCGTCTGACTGGTACGATGAGAGTTACACATTCATAACCTTTATATCCCATCAATTAGCAAGTGTAACTAGAAACTACGCATCTAATTGGCATGTGTAACTGGTAGCTACACATCAAATCACCATGTGTAACTAATAGTTACACATGCATCTCACTTGTGTAATTAAGAGTTACACATGTATCTAATCAGTTTAATAATCAGTATTATCCTACCTTTTTACAAGCAAATATATACATGCGATGAACTACAAAAATATACATGGGAGGGGACTAACACAAGCAGAGAAACAACTTAGAGATTTTACCTCCGAGGTGGCGACGACACATTATTCCCAAAAATATGAATAACTTATAGATACACATCTACTTATCTTTTGTACCTGCCAACAACTTGTTTATCTGGCTCCAACGAGGCCACTACAGCAAACCACATACTATCTCTAACCTGTAAACAAAATAAAACATATTCATCAATCTCGCAAATGGAAATCAAAACATGTATGCAACATACAATGCGCATCAGAAACCCTTGGCGGCATAATATCTATCAAAATTTAACTGCAAAAAGTATATAACAAATGCATATCCTCACCTCAGGAGTGGCTACAGAGTTACAAACTCAACAAAGTAAATTCGACATTCAGCAATTCCACCGACCACCTAATCTGCCACCTATACCCATACCTCCAACTCCAACACCACCATCGACTCCCAAACCTGCACCTATACCACCACCGCCACTTATTAACCAAATGAGATCCTTCATACAAAGAATTTCACTAACACAAAGATTAAAAAAAAAATGCTACTCAAGATGAACACGCTAACTGAGAGTTACACATGCTCATATAATCAAAACTGTCAAATCTCTTCTACAAAAACTAATCTCAACAATCCAATGAAAACAAAAATAACAAAACAGACCACAAATCATTTTAATTCAATCACTATAACTAGAAGTTACATATTCAATCAGTATGTGTAAGTAAAATTTACACATCTGATTAGCATGTGTAACTAGAAATTACACATCTATTTAGCTTGTGTAACTATAAGTTACACATCTATTTAGCACTGTAAAACTAACAAGTAACCATCTCTCATTTACTCAGTTGAAACAAATTAACATCCATGGTAAAACTAACAAGTAACAATTACATTCTACTAATGCAACTTCAATGTGATTAACTCATGAACCTAAAATAAGGAAAACATAAATATACATGTGAATGGGAAGGGCTTAAGCTACTTGCAACAACATATACATAACTGCAAAACATGATACTCTTATAGAAATTAGTCAGTGGACTACAAAACCAGAACGTAAAAAAAAATCCTCAAACCAACCAATTAATAGGTGCATCTTTCAACAAGTACTTCATCATCGAATATATGGTATCTTCGTCAGTGATAGAAACAGAGATATCACATAGATCTACTCTAAGATAAAATGACACTTAAAACATATGATGTATCTCAGCTGCAGCTTTCTCCTCCTCACCTGCAACATTACATCCAATCCACAAGTAGCACAACCACATATCCATCTATAACTCACAATAACATATCCATTCAAATCCAATGCTATCCTGCATTTTTGTCTCAGTCACCATCATATCTTCACTCACTTCTTCTGAAAAATTCATTTACAACCAACCATATCACCACTAATTTCTTTTGTTTGTTTATCCACAACAGTCATAGTATAAAAGATCACAGAAAGGAAGTTGATAAGTTAGCTTAGCATGTGTAGTTAGGAGTTATACATGCACCTGACTAGTGTAACTGAAAATTACACATCCATATATGACATGTGTATCCAGCAGTTCAATAAAAACACATATGTAACTATAAGCTACACATTCAATTAGCTTGTGTAACTCCTAATTACACATGTGTATACGCAAGTTACACATGCAATTTGGATGTGTAGACGCAAGTTACTCATGTTATGCATCAGAATTCTAAGACTCATACACTTGCACAGTAATTTCTAAGTATCAAACTATCCATACACAATGATGAAACAACACATAACATGTCATATTGCTATAAATTTGCACATCAGAATACATTTATTCATTAAAAAAATGCTGAAATAAAGCAAGTTATGTCAAATAAGAAGGAAGGAATCAGCTTACTTACCACTGATTTCAGATCCTCCTCCAAAACTTCTTCCATACCACCACCTCAACCACTACAACCTCCTCATCTTCCACCAGAACCTGCATATCCACCACCAACACTGCCACAGATTCATCAACCAAACAATGTGTAGGCGATATAACCAAAATAAAAACAAAAACAAGTCAACAACAACACCAAAAACAACAGAACAACAATATCTTAAACGAAAACCTATATTTAAAACCTGTTGGTTCAATTGAAAACGAGAAAATCTTATTTATTTTCAGATATTTTCTCGTACAACGATTTCATTTCTGCTGCTGTTTAAGATCTTCTTAATTTCATTTCTGTTGTTGTTAAAGATTTTCTCGTACACCGGTTTCATATCTGCTGCTGTTGAAGATATTCTTAATTCCATTGTTTAATCTGCAGAAAAAGTAGGTAATTAGCTTAACCTAATCAGGTTCTTCTTCTTCTTATATCTGAACAGAATCAATCAAAATCAAAAATCAAAAACCTAATCGAATTAAGAAAATGAAGAATGAAGAACCTAATCAGAATTGATTTTTGCTGCTTCGAATCGAATAAAACTTAGATTCGATTCAAAATCTTCAAAAAATCCAGTCGATTAAACAAAAACCTAACCTGATGCATCTTAAAAACCAACTAAAACCTAGATTCAAATAAAATCGATTGAATAATTGATTCATATAATCGTGATTATCTGATGACGAGCTGCAAAAATTACTGGATCGATTCGTCTTCTTCATATTCACAGATCTGAAATGCTTGAGCCGAGAGAGAAATAGATGGAGAAGAGAGAGAAATAGAATGAAGAAATGAAATATCTTCTGATATATTTCTCTTGTATAAATACTAAAGGGTATTGTTGCCATTATTAAAATTCAGAATAATTAATTATGGGCCTGATCTAAAGATAGTTTGATTTTCCGAACCTAGTAATATCATTTTATGAAAGTATGGAGTTAACAGTGGATGATCCATTTGGTGGGGCTTCAAAATATTGAACCCATATAGTAGGGTGGTTCTGGTATTTTTCACTTTTTATTTTCACTAGCTTGAATTATGATACGAATCGGCTCCCATTGGTGAGCCCCGCACCGGTCCCAAACGAAATCCCAATTAACAATTGCAATCTATAATGAAAACACCAATTATCATTTAGTAGTCTAACAATTAGAACCAGATTTCCTAATTATGTATTTTTAAAGTGTTGGAGATTAAGAAATCATCTTAAAAAGAATATTTGTTTGCGGTATAATTGTAAAGAAGAAGAGAAAGAGATAAGAGAGAGAGCGGAGGATCTATTTGATTGATTAGTCTCATTACATATCTACAAGGAGAGTGCACGTGCCATGTACGTTATCATACTTTAGGTGTTCCACAATTTTTTGCGGAGAAATACTGTCCTGAAAGTTGCATAATTTTTGATTTCCATGAAGATCCGGTGAGAACCGATGAAGAAGTAGAGAAGTTTTTATTTAAGATCCTTATCTATGTTTATAATTTTAATTATACCCCTACTATAACTCGCATATCCAACATTAGCCCTTTCAAATCTAACGGATGGGATATAACTATAAGTTATATCTGATGGCTAATATGAATAGTTCACACAGAAATATACTAATCAGATCTGACGGCAGAATTTTAAATCACGGAAATCTGACGGCTATTAAGAATAAAGCTTAAAGAATTATTGCTCTCATTAAAGGGGGGAGAGATAATATCCTTTATATACATGTAAAGGAAAACCCTAGGTTCTAGTTGGGTCGCACATCTATGGGCCATATGCCCTACAACACTCCCCCTTGTGCAGTCTAATAGAACTCCGTATGCAGTGCTTTACATAGAGGCTTCGAATGTAGTTCTTCAAATAACGTTCCCTCCTTGATGACTTGTGCCTAAATCAATTGCCTCATTAAAACTTTGATAAGGAAAAACCCGTGGGACAAAACCTTGGTACAACTCTTCACATGATGTCTCGTTCTTTACATGTAGTTCATCACATGCAGTACGATCTTCAAAGACCGATGAGTCTAAGTTAATTGCCTCGTTAAAACTTCATTAGGAAAACCCATAAGGACAAAACCTTAATGTAGTTGCAGGAATTCCTACACTACACCCCTCACAAGAATCCACAATTATCAACACATATTTGAAGATTAAAAACCTCCGAATCAAAATCTCGCAGACACCATGCCTGGAGGGATCAGTAGAATATCTCCTAGCATCATCCAGAATATCAGATAAAAATTTAAAAGCAACATCTACTCTTATAGAAGTTTCTTTAGAAGAAGGGAGAGATGCAGATGGCGCAGTGGTGACAATTGAGAGTTGAATATTTGAATCATTCGCAGGAAGTACATCATCCGAAGATAAAGTATCTGGAAAAGTAATAAATGGAATTGAAGAAGAGTTAACTTGAGAAGTAGCTACAGTAGGATGGGAAGAAACTTCATTCACAGCAATATAAGAAATTTCATTTATCAAAGGATCAGTGGAGGCAGGGATACTGGTGGCGATATTCTCGCAAACAGAAGCTAGAGGTTCAGTTTGCAAAGGTTTTGGGACAACACTCACAGAAATTAATTGGGGAATAGTAATACCAAAACCAACAGTTTTAACTTTGCGAGATCTCTAACGAGGGTTAGCAATGTTTTCATCAGCCTGCGAATAACAATCTAGATAAGAAACAGAGGCAACAATATTGTTATTGAGAAAGAAAATGTTTCTTACTAACTTATCATTCGCAGTCTTTCTTTTCTTCTCAGCAGGGTCTTGTTGCGAATCCATGGAAGCATTAGGGTTTTGAACTATGAATTTGGTATTAGAAATGATTCTGCTGAAATAGAAAAAACAAGTATGGGAATTCCATAAAATCGAGTAAGAACAGATCAGATAATTTATATGAACATGAACAAGATTGAATTTAATAACAACAGAAGAACATATACCTTGATAACTCCATGAAAGCAGTAGCAGATGAACCTTTGGAAGAAGAAAGTTGCAGAAAACGAAGAGATGAGGAAGATGAAGAAATAAAAGAATAAGATTACTTCTTTAGTAGGTTTCCCCTTTTATATACAGAGAGATGGTGACCGGATAATAATGAGAATACCGGTAAAAAGAGGAATATTTGACACATATAGGCGGTTATACTAAATTTACGGAACTTTGTCGGGGAAAGAATATGGAAAGATGGGAAACCACGGCATCAATAAGAGGGAAAATTCTCATGATCTTTTTTCTTCACAAAAAAGACATGAGAAGAGGAAAGATGTAGGATCAGAATATCGCCACAGCAATACTTCTGCGAGATTTACAGCGACAGTTCTCCGAGCTCTTCTAAAACACACTGCGAGTGTCACGGAATGATTGAAAGAATAACGTAGCGGATGACGATAACATAAACATGAGAAAAGTGTGATGATGCTGCGAAGCTTACAAACATCTGCGAGGGTTAACATTACAACTACTGCGAGAGTATCGCGAGTCAGATCCGAAATTAAAGGATAACTTAGTTGTCATCCTCTATGTAATTTCCTATATAAAGGGTCGAACAAGTGAAAGGAAGGGAGAGATCAATTTTGGAGTTGGGAGAAAGTTTTGAGGAGAGACAAAGTTCTTATGAGCGGTTGTATTCTTGATTTCTTTCATTTCTTGTAACATTTCTGAGAATTAATCAATAAAGTGTTGTTTTTAATCTTCAAATATGTGTTTATAATTGTGGATTCTTGTGAGGGGTGTAGTGTAGGAATTCCTGCAACTACACTTAACTAAAGAAAAAGAGTACAATATTAAGCAAACTTAGAACATGTTTGGACTCGAATATGTTGCCTCATTAAAATGTTTACAAGGAAAACCCTGGAGAAGGGAAAAGAGTACAACGTGACAAATGCAAGTAAAGGTGATTTGTTACAGATGGTCACTTTGCTCTGATAAAGTTGACTAGTTGCTTCACAATTCCTAAGGCAGAAAATCCTCATGGGAAAGACGATATCCTTAGTTGGGAAATTATTTCCCGGTGTTTATTGTTGTCTCATTAAAAAACTTGTCGAGTAACAAAACCCTGCGAGAAAAAGCAACATCAGTGAAGGAAAATAGTTCAACACACCATTAGATGCTCCCCCTGATGTCAGACAATTTTCATTAGTCTAATGCAGTCAAAAGGAGTTTATCACACTTTATTTTGGTGACTTGAATGTTTATAATACCTTGTTGATGATTCTAGAAGTTACGTTGCTTAACAGACTACCACGTTTCATTTCTTTGATTCAGATATTTTTAATAATATCAATGCGATCTTTATGTCTTCAATGCTCAACATACTTGATGTTTTTAGTGTTGTCTCGCAAAAAACCTTGTCGAGTAACAAAACCCTTTGGGAAAAACTATTCTCGATAGAAGGGAAAAAGAGTACAACACAACTTCAATTTTGAAGTAAAATATGTCGACATCATATCCTTGGATCCCCCCTGATGTCGACATCTTCCCCTGATTAATTTCAGATTTGTTCCAGACAAGTCCTTTAGTCATGTACTTTTCAAAACTGAATATCGATAACGACTTAGAAAATAGTCTATCATATCTCCCCCTGATTACTTTTACTGGAGAAGAGATTATTGTTCCTTAATAATCAACAACCTTTGGATTGTAGTTCATTTATCATTCCTTTTCATGTCTTTGCAGGGATAAAACAAACTCATGTCAATGGTTACTTTTAAGTATATGATTATGTTCACTATACCATTTCAATGTCTTTGTGTTGGTGTTGAGCTATATCTAGGTAAAAAGTTCACTGAGGATGTAACATTTGGTCGAGTACATTATGCTAAGTACAATAATGCATCTATTATACTTAGATAAGGGAAATTAATCTCCTAACACATCTTCGTAATCTTCTTTTAGGCGAATTGGTCATTTATTTACATTTGAACCTCGACTAATCATGGGAGTGCTATCAGGATGCATGTCCTTGTTAAATTTCCTGACAATTTTAGACATATGCAAACTGGTGGAATAATATACCACAAGCTTAGTATTCGGTCGAGCTTTCCCCAGATTTTTCATCTCAAATTTGGATTTCAAATAACTTTTAGGGTTTTTTATTACATCAAGAGTACCCATCATGTATGTACCATCGACATAGATAGCTACAATTCCAAATCATGAACTTTCTTATGAATACGCAAGGAAAAATAACTTACTTGTATATCCCCTCCAAATCAAATAGCCACTTAGACGGGTATACCAGATCCGCATAATTGCTTCAATCTATAAGTGACCGTTCTATCTTACTGTAAATGCACTATGTGGTTTAGAGTCACTTGATTTAGGAAACAGAAGTATAACAATTACTTTTGTAAATATCTGTTATCTCTTGATTCTTCCAGAGATACGTAACAACCACATACATATGCTGCATTTCAAGTCCTTTTGAAATTACTAGGATAACTAAGTAGCGGAACGCTATAACGTTCATTACAAGAGAAAAATTCCATGTCTTTGTGAGAAACCTCACGCCACAAGGTGAGTCTTTATACTTGAAGACTGCTTTCTTCTCATTATGCTTTGTGACAAATTAATCATGTATGTCCAATAGGATTTACGCTTGGTTAGTTAGCACTACCACACCAAATACCTGTATATTTGTCAAAGAACCAAGTTCTACTTGGATTATATAAGCCAAATATGCTCTTCGTTGCCATTAGTTAAGCAACAAGGAGCTTGGTTTGATCTCATATTGCTCTATTTCCTTAAACAAGTGTATATGAAATTAATCATCAATATGCTCGCATGATCTTTCCATTGACTTGTGCGCATTCTCATATCCACTTGGGATGTCATTGTTATCTGGAATCATTAAACTTCAGAGCGTCCTCCAGTTTGATTCATGGACATATACAGATACAATCTTATGAGATAATTTCCGATGATATAAATAAGTTGTGCCTTACTCACCTACTTCCTTTCTAGGTGAGGATTGATCGAACCAAGTGTTCTCTTCAACTTCCTTTATGGATCCACGGCCTCAACCACACTTCCACTAAGTGTAGTTGTAACACCTTAGTATATGGTGTATATCCCTTATTGAGGATTTGTAACCTTGCAGTTAGGTTTGCATCTAGTATGTGTGATCTCATCACTTTAGCGACATCAATGTACATTCTAAAAATTGATTATTCTTTGTCACTTCATATTTACATTTGTGGAGTACAATAATCAATATGAGACACTGTGGGAACACACCACGACAATTCTGTCGTTCCTTTAGAAAATACTTTTTTTTTATCTTCCCCTAACGACGGGAAGACTGTCTCATTAAAGTGATAACCTGCAAATCTAAAGGTAAGAGATCTCCTGCCAAATTTTTTAAAATGCGGATAATTGTTGGATACTCATTTCCAACATAACTACTTAATGGTTTGAAGACCCATCTGAAAAGACGGGGGTACCCATATATACCTCAATCTAAAACTTTTCCACTTATAAGTCATTTCTCCGAAAGTGATTGTCTATGGACTGAGTCGAGACAATACAACTAATTGGTTCACACTTCGTGTGATCATATATGGATGCGAGATCGCGATAATACGACAACAAGATAACTTGTATGATTGACTATGGATACAAGACTGAGATAATACAACAACGAAGTATGTTTACTTGATAATAGGTTCGGACTTAACCAAACACAATAGGATTGCTATCAAGTAAATAGGAATTAACGTTTGTGTATTTTACTTATAATTATAATAAAACAATTATAATTGTGGAAATAGAAAAGTAAAATACACAACAAGATTTTGTTAATGAGGAAACCGCAAATGCAGAAAAACCCCGGGAATACTCTCAGAATTAAGCTGCTATATAAAATTTAAACCAACTTCGTATAGTTGATACCAAGAAACTAAACCTATAGTTCACCTAGTTCCATCAGTATCCATGCACCTCCAACTTGTAATAAGTCACGCACTTGGATAAATTCCTTTGGTTCGTATTCCAAACAGTAAAGGAACAACAAATCTGTTCGGTAACAACTCTTTCCAAACAACGTGATATGAGTTTGAGAAAAGGATCTTCCATTTATCCTAATAAACTCCTATGTCTAGTTCTTAGATCCGTCTCTCAACAACTATCAAAGTAATTGTATAAACTTATGCAATCAATACTCTTAATCACAAAGAATTATATTGATGCCGATCTACTCGACTAATCAATCAAGGTGTAGATGGGGAAAAACGATTTGCTGGTTTTTTAGGAAAGTGAAGAGACAACCGTACAGACGAGACTCCTCAACCGAGCAAACTGCCTAACCTCACGCAGATGCACTGCACGAGAGTGCTTTGAGTTCGAGAGATCAATCTGTAGGACTCCGGCCTAAACCAAGTCAATGGTCGTTCCAGAGTCAATTCGGTCACAAAGAGGGAGATGGGTTGATCTGTAGGAGGGAAGCTGAGAATTTTGTGGGATCAATGATGATCAGGTATTGTGGATGTGTTGAAGGTTTCTGTAAGTTTGTGTAAATAAGTTTCGAATGATTGAGAGAGTGTTTCTCACATGATGATTCTTGGTTAGACGATGGATTGTCTATTCAATATCTCGTGGATTTTCTATGTGTTTGTTCTTTTTTTTGTTCGCCTTATCTTAATCATGAATTTGGGGACTTATTTATATTGTCAGAGTAGTGAACATATTGATCCCTATAAGTGTGACGGTTTCTTGAGTGAAAGAGTGGGAAAGTGGGAGATCGTGGTAAAGTCAGTTCCGTGTCGTGTGGAGACTTGTCTGATCGTGCACCCACCATTTTGCTAACTCCTTCAACCATTTGCAAGACTTACTCACATTTATTGTCGTGGATGAACACACATGTCTTAGGCCGCCATACCAAAACTCTAAGTGATATCCCCCCATGTGACGTGATTGATGTCTCACGAATCGTGGAGTCTGCAAGGCAGACATGTGTTTAATTAGTCAGTTGTTGACTGATTAGACAATGAGTTTAGGTTTTGTTGAATTGAGCATGATTGAAGAATACTCAGTGATTCATGAATGTTAATATTGCTAGTCTGAGCAAATATTATAAAATCGATGAGTTGTTGAATATGGAGTTGTGATAGCATTCGAGTTGCTCGATATGGAGATTTATTGAATATTGATAGTTGGATCAGTATTCGATCAATTGAGCAAGTATTGTTCAATTCGACGAATTACTGATAAATTACTGAATATTGATAGTTAGATCAATATTCGAGCAACTGAGCAAGTATTGCTCGATTCGACGAATTACTGATGAATTAATGATAATTTACTGAGTATTGATAGTTGGGTCAATATTCGAGCATCTGAGCAAGTATTGCTCAATTCGAAAAATTGTTTATTGGTTATGTGATCCAATAAAATATTAATTAAAATATTGGTAGATTACCGAATATTATATAATTAATCCACATGCTGATGGCTGGATCAACATAAATTTATTAGTGTTTGAACTTGCTCAGAATGATGATTTCGTGAAGCATTCGTTTGAAACCCTAATTTTTGATCAATTGTTCGTCAATTGATGAATTATTGAAAATAGGTCATGAATGAGAGAGGGAACAACCACATGGGATGATGGATGACCATTTGATTCTCGAGTGCTCGAGTGAGCATGCACCGGGGTTCCGAGTTGAATAGTCGGTGAAAGAATGATGATAAAATGCCGGTTTCATCATTTATTGAAATAGTGCTCGCATGAGCATTATGTAATAAAACCTAATTTATGGATAAGTGAGGGACCGACCAAGAAGGCATGAAACCGGCCCTTGGGAGTGTGGGACCGGCTGATGGTTGATTGAGCAAATTCCAAGTTGGTTGGAAAGAGTTTGGACCCAATATGAGCAATTGAGCAAATTAGGTCAAAATTGTGAATATGTGTAGGACCGGTTAGTGTAAGCCTTAGGGATGGCCTTGGTCGGTCAAGGAGCATGCCCGTGTCTCATTCTTGAGATTTTTGGCACTTTCTGATGTGAGTTTGAGCAATATCTTGGATTTTCAGAAGAGTTCGATCTTTGACTAAAATTCTAGATTTTGCTCGAATGAGCAAGTAGAACTTTGCTTATTTTATCAAAATTTGAGAAATATTAAAATAATAATATTTTAATACTTGGCGCAAGAAGCCTAGTCGGCCGTGTAACCATATTGATTTTTTGGCTTTTTCATGGTTTGAGCAATATTTGAGAAAATATGAAGAAACCATGATTTTTGCTCAAACGGAGGGGTTTCATGAGATGTGGAAATAATAATAATAAAACTAGGGTTTGGAAAATGTGGGACCGGCCACGGCCAAGGCATGGACGACCGTCTAGGAGCCCGGTCCCGTGACACTTTCCCTAATTTTATATTATTTTGTGAAAAATACTAGAACCCCCCTTCTATATGGGTTCAACATATAGAAGCCCCACTAAATGGATCATACATTCTCAACTCCATACTTTCAGAAAATGATATTACTAGGCCCAAAATATCAAAAAAAATTCAGATCTGGCCCATAATTAAATATTATGAATTTTGATAATGACGACAATACCCTTTTGTATTTATACCAGAGGAATATCATAATATATTTTCATTTCTCTATTATCTTTCTCTCTCTTCTCCGTTATCTTTTTTTCCCGGCTCTCAGCTCCAGCGAATTCAGATCGATGAAAAAGAAGGAGAATCGATTTGATTCATTAGATTTTACATCTGATAATCAGTTAATCTACAAATCTGGATCAATTTCATTTGAATCTAGGTATCAGCTAGTTCTAAGCTGCATTAGGTTAGGTTTTCGTTCGTTCAACTGGTTTGTTTTCTAAAGAATTTGAATCGATTTGAAGCTGATTCGAAGCTGCATCAGGTTAGATTTTAATCATTCTTATTTTCTTAGTTCGATTAGGTTTTGATTATTTTATTTTTTGATTGATTCTATTCAGATCTGAGAAGAATAACAACCTGATTTTTCTTGAATATCATTTTCTGAGTCAGTTGAGTCATAATCTACATAATATTATCTTATAATGTCTATTTTATGAATGAAACTTTCTGAATTTCAATTGCTAATACAGCTGCAATTTTAATTTAGATTTTAGTCTTGAACTTGATTTCGGTGAACTGTTGGTGTCATTTGACCTGAGGCACTTTCAAAGAACGTTGTTGTTTGGGAATGTGAATCTTCCCCTGAAGGTGGTTCTTGCAAGATTCATTTGGTTGGAACTGCTCATGTTTCTCAGATGGATTATATTCAATTACTCTAGGTTAAATTTTCGGTCATTGTTATGGTTTCATATTTTCAATAAAACTTTTGAATTTTGGACTCAAATTGTGAGGGTTTTTACTGAATTCAATATGACTTGCGATATGCATATTCATTTAGTTTTTATTTGATCAAATTTTTTGTCTGTGTCATTGTGATTATGTTGTTCTGGTAAGTTGATTTTGTGGAAATTTCATATTGATTCTTTTCAAGTCAGAGAAATATTGTATGCAAGATTGGTAGGACAAGAATGTGTTTACTAAATCAAATGAGATGGAAAAAGAAGACTAGAGTATATAAATGAAGAGCAAAAGTGAGATAGAGTGCATACTGATGATAGATGGCCATTTGTTTTTCTTTTGTTCTCAGGAATCATGCGAAGAAATGCAAGATATCACCAGTCATTTGAAACCGCAGGTGCGTCTCTCTTGAAACTTACAAACACTTGTTTGATGGATGGATCATTAGCAGGTTAGATGCCTGCATTCAAATGTTTTACTTTGTGGACTTGCTCTTCAAATTTGGTACTCAACTAATATGTACGCATGGATGGTAGGTTGTATTCTTGGAGCTATGTTCGAATCGGATATCTATGTTGACCCCTCAAAAATTAGAGGTTTGTGTACTTCAAGATTTATTAATATTCCACCTTTTCCTTTCGTGTGCAGCCTGATACTCTGGTGCCATTTTCACGGTCTTGTCTTTGTTTGAAACTTTATTACTCATGAGAATATTTAAAATTAACCCTTCTATTTCTATTTCTTGTATCCATTAGAAAATATCTCAAGTTTATTTCAACAGGTACCTACCATGAAAGAAATGACTGATATATGGAAGAAAAAGAAAATGAACATTTTTGGAATTCTTTACAGCTGGCTTCTGGCCAAGGTATGTTGTTACTCTCAGTGTAAATGAAACACAATTGGTTTTAAGTGAATTACAATGCTCAAAGAAAGCACACATGCTTCTCATTTTTATATCTTATCCTATGATTCATTTACCTTTGATAGGTTTCTAGTGAGCTTGAGGTTTTCCCTAGTTCTGAGTTCCGTGTGGCATTTGAAGAAGCAAGGAAATATGGTGGAAAAGTTATTTTGGGTCGTCCAGTTAATGTAAGCTATGAGTTGTTATAATGAGCCTAATAAATAGGTCTGTTAGTATACCTTTATTTCTTTTTCTAATCAGTACATGTGGCTCTTATTTTAAATGGAATAGATAATATTATGTAGGACCTGGGCTTCAATGACAATGTGGCACGAGATAAAGTTTATCTACTGCATAGTTTTTCAAGCAATCTTTTTGCCAAGCCCCACCGATCTGAATAAAATGGTAAGTACCATTGTTTTCCTTGATGTAATATTTTTTTTCATGTCCATTTTGAATGACTGTAAATAACATGTGCTTTTTTCAGCTGAAGGAAATGGAAGACGCTGACATGTTAACTCGGGTGATAAAAGAAATGAGCAAGAACATTTTTCTTCTCTCATGGAGACCCTTGTATTTGAGAGAGATTTGTTTGTATCCCTTTCCGTTTTATATAAGGCGAATCTCTTCTTCATTTTTGAGCAGTTTTTTTTTATTTCATTTATAAGTCCATACTCTGCTTTACATTTGAAGATTGTTGGCACTAGACATTTTACCTAGAATCTGGGGACTTGCCGGAGTTTAATCAGGCTGGCTACTTATTTGTTGTAAGTTATTTGACCTTTTTTGGATGTGTAACTATTAGTTACACATGCTAATTAGATGTGTAACTTTTAGGTACACAAGCTAAATGGATGTGTAGCTACTAGTTACACATGCTAATTAGATGTGTAACTTATAGATACACATGCCAATTGTATTGAATAGGATACAAGCAAATTATTTTCTTATACAAAGATTAGAGGAATTTCTTTGAAAATGATTCTCAGTTCAGATTATTAGTAGGTTTAATCCAATATTTGTGTTGCTTAAACTAGAACTTTACACTGTGTTATCGTGTTTATTAGCTAAGAATCTGACTGATTTTGTGGTGTGTGTGCCTGCTGTTTGAAATAAATTACTAAGCATTTATATTTATGAATAATATATTGAATTCCTTCCTTTGCTTAATGATTTGAGTCCTTCAATTCCAGTATTCTTACTCGTCTTTGTAAGTTTTCCTCTTAAAAATATATGAGTGAGTGTAATAGAAGTTAAGGATGTAACTGTTCATGATTCATGACATCCTTGAAAGCTTGGTTTGAGGATATCTACTTTTCCAAATTGGAAAGTGATTGCAGGGGATGTTTTAGTTGTTTCATTTTGATTTTTATAGCTAACATAGTATATGTGCCAAGTATACAATCCATAATACTGATGTGTAACTGCATCTTACACATGTCATATGCATGTGTAAATGCCTATTACACATGCCTATGACATATGTAACTGCGACTTACACATGATATATGCATGTGTAACTGCCGATTACATGTAAAAAAGTTTGCTTGTGTATGAACTTTTTCTAGGTTTTTTTAGTTGTTTTTACTTCTTTTAACTACTGTAACATTCAAAATGTTCTTTTACATTTATTTCATGAAAATATCCAAATGAGGAAAGTAATTAGATTTCTGACGAAGGATGTGGCATCTCGCTTGGATGAGAGGGAAATTTGCACTAGATGTTCTAGATGGAACTGAACTTACTTATCGGTGAATTGGTGAATGCCAGCACTGAAATTGCGCTTGATACTACTACAAGGTTAGTCCAGCATGCCCTAGTCTATATTTTGTTTTCTATTCTTCATTTTCCCGGAAATGTTGAACCTTTAACTCATAGATTTACCGCAGAAATCAGTGGTTTGAACATTATACACTTGGTAATCATGCTTATGTTCTTGCCTTGTTGGTTCGTGTGCTAAATTCCAATACGGATGTGTAACTTCTAGTTACACTAGTCAGTTGCATGGGTAACTGTAAGTTTCACTAGTCAGATGTATGTGAAATTGAATATACATAGTTTTTAATTTTAACTTATAAAAACTAATTGCTTGTCGTTATATTTTAGGTCTCACTGGAACTGGAGTTGACACAAGTCAGACGCATGTGTAACTTTCAATTACACTAGATAGATGCATATGTAACTCTCAATTACACTAGAAAGATGCGTGTGTAACTTCTAGTTACACATGCTAAAAAATTATTATAAATGAATATTAAAGTAATACGTGTATTTTTTTTTATGCGTTCCTTTTTATGTCTATTTTTTTATATGTAACTTTGCATTACACATGTCATAAGGATGTGTAACTTCTGGATACACATGGCATATGCATGTGTAACTTTTGTTTACACATTCACACTATACTTTCATAATTTGGGGCCTAGATTTAATAATTTTGGGCTTAAATTTAAATTTTATTTAATTTGGGGCTTGACAATATATAAAAGGGCATGGATGTCTTTTAATAACTCGGGGCCTAGATTTAAATTTATTTTAATTAAGGGCCTCATATTATGGGTTATCCATGGGTTGGGCCTTAGCCTAATTTTCTCTATTATTTTTCATGATACGGGGGAAATTCCATGAAACCAAGGAGTTTTGTTGAAACCATGAAATTTCCATGAGATGAGGGAAATAATAATTTTGAAAGACTAGGGATTGTAAGGTGTGGGACCCGCCCCAACTATGGCACGGCCGGCCGGCTAGGTTGCTCGGTACCGCAACACCTTTCCATATTTTATATTATTTCTCATGAAACCGTGAGTTTTGCTCAAACAAGGAAAGTTGCTAGAATGAAGGAGTTTTCATGAGTTCATGAAAATAATTAAATAATTAAAATAAAGGAAAATGGGCATGGGGGACCAGCTACGACGACATGACCGGCCGGCCGGTGGGCTCGGTCCCCTAGGTGCCATTTTTATTATTTCAATATTATTTTCTCTCTCATGTCTTGTGTAGGATTCCTCATTTGTCCATATTTTCGAATGCTCGTTCGTGCATCATTGTTGAGTACACTTGCAGCATTTTATGGGGCTTACCCAGTGATAGTCCATATGCCCGATTGTTGAGTATTTATTACTAATTTATGAAATTCAATGGAAAATGATTCATGAAACTGAGTAATAAAAGTGAGTAGTTGTTAATTATCAATCCATAGGATCATCCGTGGATTCGACCATGGGTTCGGAATAATAAAATGGGCATTACCATCCTATGGGATCGTGGATTCGACCATAAAATCGGAGTAACAAAAGTAGCCATTACCATTTCATGAGATCAGCCGTGGATTCGATCATGAAATCGGAGTAGTGAAAGTAGCCATTACCATTCCATGATATCAGTCGTGGATTCGATCGTGAAATCGGAGTTATGAAAGTATCCATTACCATTCCATGAGATCAGCCGTGGATTCGATCATGAAATCGGAGTAATGAAAGTAGCCATTACCATTCCATGAGATTAGTCGTGGATTAGATCATGAAATTGGAGTAATGAGATTATCTATTACCATTCCATGAGATCTCGTGGATTCGATCATGAAATCGGAGTAATTAGATAAAATAGGTGAATGCCATGGTATAATTAATCTATTACAGAAGGGGTATTAGCCAATTAAAGCGTCATACCCGTTCCGAAGGTGCATAGTCAGGAAACAACAAGTGTTGCCGAAGTCCTGAAGGCGTATTTCCCTCTCAACAATCATGTATGGAGAACCGCCTAGACCTATACACGGTCTCTCTACATAGTCAGGGAACAGTGAGTGTCACCGACGTCCTGAAGGCGTTATTGCTCTCAATCTTACGGAGAACTTCCCAATCATTCTTCTATGTAGAGGCAGGTTCCTCTATGTAGTCAGGGAACAATGAGTGTCACCGACGTCCTGAAGGCATTGAGCTCTCAATCTTATGGAGAACTACCTAATTACGTTATTTTACATAGAGGCTATGATGAAATGCCCGGTGTCGAACGCTCCGGAGAGGCCTTTCGAGCGGGATATGCATCATACTTTGTAAAACACGAATTTTCACATGCATTCCTGAAGCCGTGTCAGAAACATGCAGTACCATGATTTTACGGTTCTGACCTTTGTTGAAATCCACCATCAACTCAAGGTTATCAAAAAGATAAACCGATTATAGTTGGATCCCCAGCCGTTCAAGTTTTGTTCACACAAAAGATTATGAACCCAAATCAGAAATCTTCTTTGTCTTCAAATATTCTTAGATCTTCAATAAGCACCTACACACAAATAACAATCTCTTGTGATCAATCACACACATAATGGAGTTTGATAACAAAGGATTATCACAAGACTTCTTTAGATCTACAAACAGTCTAAAGATCCCCGTTGATACTTCGAGTGAATCTTATATCAGAAGAGAAGATTCTCAAGCATAAAAAAATTAGGTGCAATCAAAGTTCAACAACCATTAGTCAATAAAATCAATCGAAAACTAATAATAAACCGCAATTATCTAGTTACCCACCAACGGTACTCGTAGAGCTTACCAATCTCAAAGAAGTCTTTAAAACGAGCGGTCATAAGAGATATCGCCTAATTAGGGTACTTTCTTCTCCGAATAGACGGCTCCACCAGTAACAATACAACTAGGTAGTTTTTCTGGCTTTGAGGATTAGTTTTCTTGAAATGCAAACTTCAATATTTATAGACCAAGGAAGTTTGGACACCAAGGAATTTCCAAAACCGAATATTCTCAAATATATGCAATAAACGCCAAATAGGTTTTCATAATTCCTGGAAATGCTCTGTCCAAATATTGACCGAAATCTCAGTAGAAAATCTCCAATTAGTAAATGCACATTACTAATTTTTATTTTCTAAAGAAGTGCATTTAATTGCTGGAAATTAAAAGCATATAAAACTAAAACCTTAATTAAAAGATTCTCAATTTATTTCGATCTAGGATTCTCCTTTAGCTATTAAGGAATATCTACGAATAATAAAAGGTAAGAGTTATTTCACATGTTCAAAGTATGTCCACATCTTTACTTTGTAAATCCTTTTTCATATTTACAATCTTGGAACTGATTTTCCACACTTCCAAACAAGTTTATAATTGGTTCATTTGACTTCAAAGAACTATGTGATTGATTATCCTATCAAATCACCAATCATGGGTTTAACGGTTCTACCAAAACAAGTTTCTATTCTGCCTCCAAGTAGGTACTAAGATTAGTCACGCTAGTTACCAAAAGTTGGTTGACTAGGTACTAGGATCGGTTACCACATATTTATGGTATAAACTTGAAATCGGTGGCACAAGTCATAGGATTGGTTCCCCAATTACTAAAAACTTGTTTCACCTCTTACAAGAGGGTTAGAAAATACTCCATGTGAGGCCATTTGAGGCAGATTCCACACAGCTTTTGCATAATCACAGTAAAAAAAGAGATGATAAATAGATTCCACAAAAGTTTGACAAAAGATGTATTTGTTTTCCAATGAATCCAACTTTTGTATTGTTGGTAATGAATCTTGAAGGCACTTCCATATGAAAAGTGTTAGAGCATAGCTCGGTTGAACCCACCAAGCGTTGGTATGTCAAGTTTGGTTGTCATATTTTAGTGAATCAAAACTCATGTTAAGAGTCGCTTAATTATGTACTAGAGTCAACTTCTTATAGGTTAGCTTGAAAGTATTAGGATTTGAGACTTTACAAGTATTGCAAAGACTTGAAGATGTGAAGAATCAAGGAGCTACAGTGACAACATCATCCTTCCACTTGAGGTTAGTGATATTTGACTTGAAATGTTTCATTCCCTAGCGTATCTTTCAAGTCGTGCGTATTGAAAACAAAACTGCGAAGCATATTTGAACTCTAGATAGACATAGTATTAAGGAATACAATACGAGGTTTATTGATTAACTATTAAACTTGTAGATAAGACATCGCCATAATTATTTGAATACTATTGTGGTTATGTATGGGTATGAGGTGAAGATTTCATCCTAGGGAACAATGTTTACATGTGTTATAAGGAAGTAAGTCCATAAACTTGTTTGTGAATCGAAAACGAAATCTCCAGGCGTTATTGGTTTTGTTATTCATTGTATATCTTATTAATAACCAATATGTGTGATTGATTATAACCATTCACAACTTGTTGTGTTCTTGGTACAACTATTCGCAAAGGCCTGAATTATGTATTTGTATGACTTTTATTAGTGAAAACGATCTTAAGTGATCACCTGATATGGTATGATCGGGTTTGTGATTTTATGTCTGACCAATTCTGGGAAAGGGGAACCGATCTTAGTGAGAGGTGAAATACGTCACAAAGGGGAACTGATCCTTGTATGAAGTGCAACAATATTTATAGCTGAAAGGGAAACTGATCCTATGAACATGTGCAACACATTTTTAGGCAAAGGGGAACAAATCCTATGGACATGTGCAACACATATAAGTTAGATACCATATATATGTGGGGAACCAATCTTAGTACCTAGTCAACCAAATTTTGGAAAGCTAGTGTGACTATGCACAATACTCACATGGAAGGTAGAACCGAAACTTGTTTTGGTAGAACCGTTAAACCCATGATTATGATTGAATGTTATTTAATCAATCGCATAGTTCTTTAAAGTCATATAAACCAATTCTAAACTTGTTTGGAAGTGTGGAAAATCGGTTTCAAGGTTGTAAGTGTGAAAAAGAACTTACAAAGTTAAGATGTCGAAATACTTTGAACACGTCCTATTAATGTTTAATTCTTTAATTGTTCAAAGTTTTTCCTTAATAGCTAAGGAAAGAAAATCCCAGGATCGAAACATAAATAAGTTAAGAATCTTTTAATTAAGGTAATTCACTTCATTTTGTAAGGAAATAAGAATTAGTAATGTGCATTTACTAATTAGAGATTTTTCGAGATATTTCGATCAATATTTTTGGATAGAGCATTTCCAGGAATTATGAAAACCGAATTTGTGATTTTATGAATATCTTGAAAATATTTTCGGTTTTGAAAATTCCTTGGTGTCCAAACTTCCTTGTCTATAAATACTTGAAGTTTGCCTTTCTAGAAAACTAATCCTTCGTAACAACAGACTTCCTATTTTGTTGTTGTTACTGGTGAAGCCGCCTATTTGGAGAGGAGAGTAACCTAATTAGGTGAAATCTCTTATGGCTGCTCAGTTTAAAGTCTTCTTTGGGATTTAGAAGCTCTAGCGTGTACCGTTGGTGGGAAACTAGATAATTGCGGTTTATCTTTTGTTTTCATTGATTTGATTGACTAACGGTAGTTGAACTTTGATTGCACCTAGTTTGTTTATGCTTGAAAATATTCTCTTCTGATATAAGATTCACTCAAACTAGTTCAGAGTTTCGACAGGGATCTTTAGACTGTTGTTAGTTCTAAAGACGATCTTGTGATAATCTATTATTAACAGACTCCGTTTTGTGCGTGATTGATCAAAAGAGATTCAAGTGATTGTGTGCAGGTGTTTATTGAAGATCTAAGAAGATTTGAAGAAAAAGAAGATATTGAAGATTTCTGATTTGTGGGTTCATAATCTTTGGTGTGCACAATACTTGTTTTGGTAAAAGATGATCCAATTAATAATCGGTTTATCCTTGTGATAGATTGGATTGATTAATTGAGCAGATCGGCATCAATACGATTCTTTGTGATTAAAGGTATTGATTGCTTAATCTTAAACGATTACTTCGGTAATTGAACATAAGATAGATCTAAGGACCCGAGGAAGGAGTTTATGTTACGATAAACAGAAGAGCCTTTGTCCGATTCATATCACTTGGTTGAAGAGAGTTGATATCAAACAAATTTGTTGTTCCTTTACTGTTTGGAATACGAACCAAAGGAATTGGTCCAAGTATGTGACTTATTTATAAGTTGGAGGCGTAAGAATACGGACGGAACTAGGTGAACTATAGGTTTAGTTGCTTAGTCTACGAAGTTAGGTGTAATTTTGTGTAGCGGCTTAATCCTGAGAGTATTCAATTCTGGACAAGGTCCCGGGGTTTTTCTGCATTTGCAATTTCCTCGTTAACAAAATCTTGTTGTGTCATTTACTTTATATTTCCGTATTATAATTATTTTATTATAATTAAAGTAAATCACACAAACGTTAATTCCTATTTACTTGATAAGTGAATCCTATTGTGTTTGGTTAAGTCCGAACCTTTTTATCAAGTAACATACTTTATTGTTGTATTGTCTCGATCTCGTATCCATAGACGATCACACGAAGTGTGAACCGATTAGTTGCATTGTCTCGAATCTGTACATAGACAATCACTTTCGGAGAAAGGACTTATAGGTAGGAAAAGTTTTAGATTTAGGTATATTTGGGTACCCTCACATTTTCAAAAAGATTTATTCTTTGTGAAACATCCATTCTCTGTAACCTCTTCCAGAAGAGTTTAGTTTCAGAAAGGACAGAATCAGCAGGATTTTGTAGTTTAGCATAATAGGATTTTACATTAAATTCTCCATTCCTAGTAAGCAGCCATCTTAATTTATCTTTTTCCAAATTTCCATCCTTTGATGTATACAATTTGATATTCAGAATTTCAGTAACTAAAGAACTATCAAAGATAGAGTGTAATAGGGTTTCATTCCACTTCCTGGTGTCTTGATTTATGAGATTAGACACAAGTGTTATATTTTTGAGTCTAGGGATAGACATAGCCAAGGTTTGTTCCCTATTTGGTAACTGAAAAAGGGGGGGTACAACAACCACACCCAATATTTCGATTATCAATCTATATAGACTAACTCCAATATAATTTCAAGAAAATCAACTAGACAGTCAAACTCAATCTTTATAAAAGTATATCAAAGAGTTATATCTTTATTTCTCAATTCAATCCGCAATCAAACAAATAAGAATTTTTGAGCCCTATTGAATAAGAGAAATAACTTAGACGATATCAAAAACCAATATCCAAGTGTCAATTAATTCAACCAACAACCCAAAGGCCAGATTCAAGAGCATATTGAACTTACACATAACCTGTGATATTTCAATTATATAGAAAATATAATTCGGAAAGGAAATAACACAGACACCAGAATTTTGTTAACGAGGAAACCGCAAATACAGAAAAACCCCGGGACCTAGTCCAGCTTTGAACACCACACTGTATTTAGCCGCCACGGACACTAGCTTATTACAAATTACCTTGGTAACAAAGCATTCAATATTCACCGTTTGATAAAAACCTGATTAGACTCAAACTAATATCTTTCAACCGTTAGATAGAATTTAGCTTGTTACACACAAATGAAATTTACCTTCAGTTAGATATAGGTAACCATACCTAAACGTCTACATTTAGATGGCTCAATAATAGTTAACCGAAGTTAGCCATATGAACACTTTCATATCAACATTATTCATCTTAACCACAACTAGCTCAAATGACTCAAATGAAACTAGTTATAGAGTTATTCAATTGTTTATATTCTCATAGAAGTATACAAGACACAATTAAAGAAAAATCGGTTTGATTCACTCGAATCAATTCATGAACATTATAGTCAAGGTTTGCAAAAGATTGCATTCCTTATTATAATATATAAAAGTATTATTTCATGACACAACCGATTCTAGAACATAACCCACTCAAGTATGCAAACGGGTACGCATACCTAAGTAGCCGTACTTGGACTGTGTCCGCCAATATGCAAACGGGTATGCATACTGTCGTACACTTCAAAACTTCAGTTGAAACCAGTACGCATACAGGTACGCATACTATAGTACCCGGACTTCAACTGACTTCGCCAGTACGCGTACATGTACGCATACTCTAGCTCCCAGACTTTACCTGACCTCGCCAATACGCATACATGTATGCATACTACATTCCGGTCTTAGATCAACACATATGCAAGTACGCATACTGTGCTTATAATCCAATTACGGTTAAGTGTTCTAAACTCCCATTTCAACCATTGAAACATTCTTAAAAGACGACAATAGTTTTCTCACACAAACTATTAGCTTCAAAGCAATTTTCAAGTGATCGAACGATCAATACGAAACATTTCGAGTCTACATCAAATGACTGTCTCACACAAATAATATAATATGTTATTAGACAATTTTCTCATGATCATCTTTTGACTTTCGTCAAGTATATAGGATCAACTTGGTTAAAGCAAAAGCTTACCAACACATATTTCGAGAAATATGTAAGCAAGTTAAACTAAGCTCGAAATATCAAATGTGTATAATATGAAGTCTATGTATAGCTATGCGACTTTTATCTCAAATAGGAGATATAGTAGAAATAGACTTCTGAGTGATAGATGAGTTTCATTCTCCACATACATTTTGTTGATGAAGTTCCACAAGCTCTCCTTAGTAGTTCTTCGCCTTCAATTGATGTATGATGTGAAGTCTAAATCTCAACTACACATTATATCCTACTCCGATACATAACTATAAGTAGACTAGAAATCAAGTCTTATAGTTTTGATCACTAAACTTGAAAAACAAGCTTGAGATAGAAACACTTGCGAGTTTGACCGAGCAGTGCTCTAACAATCTCCCCCTTTGTCAATTTTAGTGACAAAACTATCAATACATATGGATTACAAAATAAATAAACTTTGTAGCTTCTCATCCAAATGCTTGATCTCCTTGGTTCTTCAACATTACTCGAAATCTTCATCACTTCCAATTACTCAAGTGATTCTGAACGTGTTCAATTCAGCATCATTGTTGTTGAAAATCCATAGCCATAATAATGAGAAAACAAAAGCTCTCAATCATTGTTACACAATATCATAGTATCATTACACATCATCAAAGTTCAATTGTATCACAACTTCAACAACAATACTATGGTGATATGTATCACTCCCCCTTAGTCAATACTCCATCTCATATGGAAACCACTCCCCCTTACATAATGATCCATAAACCATATGTATTTGTAGTGTGAACTACAAAATAATTCTCCCCCTTTTTGTCAATATAAATTGGCAAAGGTACAAAACTAGCGGGATCATAATGAAATTTCCATAGAGATACTTCATGACCAAAAGAGAACATATCAACTTTGTTTCGATGATTTCACATAGTTGAAACTTAGTGTATTCATCAAGGAGTTTATAAAGATACAAGAAAACTCCTACAATATTTCACAGCCTCACTCCCCATAAAGATATGGCAATTAAGCACAAATTCAATTAAGAACTCCCCCCATAAAATGTCATTCCCGAAAGAACAACAAGAGCGACCTTACTTTTACATATTTCTTTGGACATTAACAAATAATCATGAAACATGAATTTGTATCCAAAAAAATCAATTAAATTAACCACAAGATAACCCATGATTAATTTAATCGTAAATGCTCAACATAAGAAAATTTATGAAGACACACAGTACGTACACAAAGATGTGGATCATGGAAAGACCAATACTGCGGAATATTTCAAAGATTCATTTTATTTTTCATCAATATCTACATAATGACATATAATAGACTTAATCTTTGAGCATCAAAAGTTCATTCTATCGTTCATCAATATTTGCATAAAGACATACGATAGACTTAAATTTTGAGCATATATGGGACAATCATAGTTCGCAGACATAAACACACATATCCCATAACAAGTGGCAACCATAATGATTAATACTGCAAAATCATCTTCCAACTAACTTAGAATTTAAATAAATAAATCTAAAAACATTGCAAGATGAAAACCATTGGCAATATCGATGTGTACTCACAATAATTGCTATTCCAAGCCCTTGTTATACTTCTTAAAACTCAAGAATAAATCCTCATAAAAAGTTTCCTAAACATTAAGACCTCTAAAAAATTCTTT
The DNA here is from genome assembly GCA_023529315.1 of Papaver bracteatum. Taxonomy (NCBI): domain Eukaryota; kingdom Viridiplantae; phylum Streptophyta; class Magnoliopsida; order Ranunculales; family Papaveraceae; genus Papaver; species Papaver bracteatum. Next base: position 1,259,050 of record JAJJWX010002148.1, on the reverse strand, counting down.
ACCGTCCCTGAACTCCTTGTCGTCAACATCCACTAGAACATAAGGTTCATGAAGAAATGAGTTAATTCTAACAAACCTTTTAAACTGATGCCGAACCAGGGTCTTCTGAATTTTGAGAGTCCTCAAAACAATAACCTCTATTTGCTGATTCTTCTTTCTTGTTTCTTTCAACTCTTCAAGAACAACATAAAACTTCTGAAGATTTGAAGGAACAACTCTTGGTTTCCTCACAATCCTTCTTTTTCTTTTCAAAGTTGAAGGTACAGAAGATTTATCTTTTTCCTCCATGATTAATGGCTTAACAATCATATTAACATCTTTTCCATCAGAAGACATAATGCTTGGATTCTCCATATAGGTATGAGATTGTGAGAGGAATTCACAAATCAGCCTCAACAAGCAATCTTGTGATAAAAAGAGTTTTTTCATAGAAGGAAAAAATAATGTAGGGTTACGGAACCTTTATACAAAAGGAGATTCACGTACACACAATTCGCGACCCTAAAAAAGGCAGAATTGTCTATTTTAACCCTCTTTTATTGATCAAACAGGGAAAGCCCTTTCAATATCAATAAGATATGAAAAGATGGAAGAATTCCAAACATGCGAAAAATAAAACAAAAAAAAACAAAAAAATCTTTCCTGAAGCCTGAAGTGTGCAAACTCTTGTCTTTTTTGAACAGGTATATGAGACAAGATACACCAACACCATAATTAAGTTATGCCGGGGTGAACAATAATCTGTCCATCATAACCTTCTTGAGCGGAATTCTTAGAACCCTGTTCCACAGACTGTTTAGACCGTATTCTTTTCTCTAGTGGTCTAATTTATTTTTGGAAATTAACTTCTTCGGAGATGAGATGAGTTTACATACCTCAGACGACTTTTGAACAAGTTTGAGCTTGTTTGCTAATTGATTTTATATTCATTGAACTTTTTTGACATATCTTATCTTATGTTTGTACTTGAAACATTTGGAGAGTTCATGACCCTTGAGAGTACAATAACAACATGTCAATATGGAGGATGGTTCAGGCAACATATATGTGCAAGCTGCTAGACAAATGGTAGAACCTGAAAAATTAGAAATAGAAATTCCAGTAGACAAAGAGAAATCCATTTTATACTCCAAGGTGGTTGAAGTTTCTCCTGGAAGAATATCGAGGTTGATGTATGTATTCTTGCACTTATCAAAATCAATATTTTCACAGATGATTGCAACGCTTGATTTTTCGCCTTCATTAGAATCATAGTGATCAGACATTTCATCAAGAGTTGCAGCAAGACCTTTGTTTCCAGTGTATTTTCTATGATTCAGACACTCATTTGCAAAATGACCAAATCCTTTACACTTGAAGCACTGTGGCATATCCTCGTCATTAGTATTGTCAATATCCTTGTTTTTAGGAGGAACATGATTATGAGGTTTAACTGATGATCTAGGCTTATCTTTAGTGAACCGTTTACTTCTCTTCAAAAGAAGATCTCTAAAATGTCTTGTGATCAAAGAGACTGACTTGTCAAGATCTTCATCTGATGAATCAGTCTCAGTAGGATCATCTTCAGAGACACCAACACTTTTACTTTTATCAAGTAATTTAGTGTTCTTTTGTGCTTTGAAAGCAATATCCTTTCCAGATTTGGATACATGCTCATGATCAAAGATCTTTAACTTCCCAACAATAGTATTTTTGGAAAGTGTTTCAAGGTTATTTCCTTCTACGATGGCATATTTCTTAGAATCGTATCTAGATGGAAATGATCTGAGAATTTTCATCACAATGTCCTTTTAGGAATAGTCTTAACCAACGCAAAAGATGCAATAACAATTTCAGACACTTTGTGATTAAACTCATCAAATGAATCTTCGTCTGCCATACAAAGTTTTTCCCAATCAGAATTTAGGTTTTGAAGCTTAACTTCTTTTTCACAGGTATTCCCTTCAAATACGGTTTCTAAGATATCACAAGCATCTCTAGACTTAGTGCACGTAGTCATATGGTAGATCAGAGGAAATTTCATGGATGATAGCATTTAATCCGACGGAATTTTGCTTTGCAGTGAGAAACTTGACAGCATCATAATCACCAATATCCTTCAGATTAGTTAAATCGCCTTCTGTAACAACCGGAGGATCATAGCCATTAACTACAAGAACCCATGATTGAAATCACGTGCTTGAAAAAAGGCACGCATAGAAAATTTCCACCATAAGTAATTAAAGCCATCGAAGACTGGTGGTACGCTTATATAGATAACACTTCTGTCCATAGAGTCATATTTCTACAAACACAGACTTATGAGGTCTTATACGTGTTTGCCTGCTCTGATACCAATTCAAAAAGAGGGGGTACAACAACCACACCCAATGTTTTGTTTAGCAATCTATATGGACTAACTCCAATATACTTTCAACAGAATCAACTAGACAGTCACACTCAATCTTTAGAATAATATATCAAAGAGTTATATCTCTATTTCTCAATTCAATTCGCAATCAAACAAATAAGAATTTTTGAGACCTATTGAACAAGAGAAATAACTTGGACGGTATCAAAAACTAATATCCAAGTGTGAATCAATTCAATCAACAACCCAAAGGACGGATTCAAGAACTGATTGAACTTACGCATAACCTGTGATATTTTAATTATATAGAAAATATAATGCAGAAAGGAAATAACACGGACATCAAAATTTTGTTAACGAGGAAACTGGAAATGCAAAAAAAAACCCAGCCGGGACCTAGTCCAGCTTTGAACACCACACTGTATTAAGCCGTTACAGACACTAGCATACTACAATTTAACTTCGTATTGGAATGTATTTGAGCCCTAATCAATCTCACACTGATCAAGGTATAATTGCGCTCCTTACGTCTCTGAATCCCAACATGACTCTATGTACTTGATTCCCTTAGCTGATCTCACCCACAACCAAGAGTTGTTACGACCCAAAGTCAAAGACTTGATAAACAAATTTGTCTCACATAGAAAAGTTTATTGAGATAGATAAATCTGTCTCCCACGGAAATACCTATGAGTTTTGTTCCGTCTTATGATAAATCAAGGTGCACAGGAACCAATTGATAAACCTGACTTATATTCCCGAAGAACAGCCTAGTAATATCAATCACCTCACAATAATCTTAATCGTATGAAAGCGAAATAAGATATCGTGGAATCACAAACGATGAGACGAAGATTTTTGTGACTTCTTTTTATTTTGCCTATCGGAGAATAAATCTCGAGAAAATATTAGAGAAGATATTACTCAATATACTAGAAAACAGCAAGAGAAGAACACGCAACTACATAGAAAATAGTTGGGTCTAGCTTCACAATCCCAATGAATTCTTGAAGTCGTTAACCTACAGGGTTTTGGGAAAACCCAAAGTCAAAGGATAATCGACTCTAATCACAACTAGTATCACACATGAGGTGTGGGGATTAGGTTTCCCAGTTTCTAGAGTTGTCCTTTATATAGTCTTCAAATCAGGGTTCACAATTAATGTTACCTTGGTAACAAAGCATTCAATATTCACCGTTTGATGAAAATCTGATTAGACTCAAGCTAATATCTTTCAACCGTTAGATCGAACTTAGCTTGTTACACACAAATGAAATTTACCTTCATTTAGATATAGGTAACCGTACCTAAACATTTACATTTAGATGGCTCAATAATAGTTAACCGAAGTTAGCCATATGAACACTTTCATATCAACCTTATTCATCTTAACCACAACTAGTTCAAATGACTCAAATGAAACTAGTTATAGAGTTATTCAAATGTTTATATTCTCATAGAAGTATATACAACACACAATTGAAGCAAAATCGGTTTGATTGACTCGAATCAATTCATGAACATTATAGCCACGGTTTGCAAAATATTGGATTCCTTATTATATATAAATGTATTAGTTCATAACACAACCGATTCTAGAACATAACCCACCCAAGTATGCAAACAGGTACGCATACCTAAGTAGTCGGGCTTGAATTGTGTTCTCCAGTATGCCGACGGGTACGCATACTGTCGTACACATCCAAACTTCAGTTGAAACCAGTACACGTACAGGTACTCATAATATAGTACCCATACTTCAACTGACTTCACCAGTACGCGTACATGTATGCATACTCTAGCTCCCGGACTTTATCTGACCTCGCCAATACGTACAAGTGTACGCATACTACACTCCGGTCTTGGATCAACACATATGCAAGTACGCATACTGTTCTTATAATCCAATTACGGTTAAGTGTTCTAAACTCCCATTTCAATCATTGAAACATTCTTAGAAGACGACAATAACTGTCCAACACAAACTATTAGCTTCAAAGCAATTTTTAAGTGATCGAATGATCAATATGAAACATTCTGAGTCTACATCAAATGACTGTCTCGCACAAATCATATAAGATGTTACCAGGTCATTTTCACATGATTATCTTTTAACTTTCGTCAAGTATATTAGATAAACTTGGTTAAAGCGAAATCTTACCAATACATATTTCGATAAATATGTAAGCGATTTAAACTCAGCTCGAAATATCAAATGTGTATAATATGAAGTCTATATAGCTATACGACTTTTGTCTCAAATAGGAGATAGAGTAGAAATAGACTACTGAGTAATAGATGAGTTTTGCTGAATGTCCATGTATTTTTAAAAAAATGTGTTGATTGTTATGAATTCTTGTGAGGGATGTATTGTAGGATTTCCTGCAACTACATAATGGCGCTTGAAACAGGGACTGGTTGAAGAAATTCTGATTGAATTGTGATTTGAAGGAATTTGGAGTAATTGGTGAAGAATTTCATATAGTTTTCAACAGTTCATTAAGATTGAAAAGATGGCTAGAAGAAGAAATGCTTCAAGATAACCAACAACTGTTAGAAGGAGTAAGAGGCTTGCTGGAGAAGGAAGAAATGAATTGTAGAATCTCCATACCTCTGTTTATTTTTTACATTGTTACTCGCAGGGTGATGAAAATGATATTAAACCTCGCAAGAAATATCGCAAAGCCAAAACTCTTGAGTCTAATATTGCTATTCCCAAATTTTCATCTTCAAAACCTATTTCTACTACTTCGCAGGTGGAACCTCCATCCTCTATTTGTGAGAATGTCATCATCAATACTCCCGATGCCATTAATCCTCCAATGGATGAAACTCCTCAAACTGTTATAAGCAAATCTTCTTCCTCTCCTATTTTACTTCCAACCGTTACTTTTCCAGACGCCCCACCCTATGGTGATGAAACCATCACAAATGACTCAAACCTCCAACTCGCCATCATTACTAATTCATCCACTGCACCTCTTATCTCATCTAAAGAAGCATCAGTAGGGGTCGATGCTGCTTTTAAAGTTTTGTCTGACATTTTAGATGATGCCAGGAAATCTTCTACTGACCCTTTCAAATATGATGTTTGCGAGACTTTGATCAAATATTTTGGTCCTGATTGAACTGCTTCGCAAGTGTCTTTAGAAAATGAAGTTGAATCTCTAAAGAGAAATCTCCAAGCCAAAACTTCAGAATGTGATATTCTTGATCACAAGCTTCGCAACTCTTTTCTTGATTGCGAAAATCTTCGCAATTAAAACAAGAAGTTAAAAGGTATATCTCTTTTGCCTCTGCCTCTAATTTTTCTATTTTAGTAAATTTTCATATTTTCTGTACTCAATTTCCTTTTAAATATTTGGTTTGCCTATTTAGCTTTAAATCAGAAACGATTAATGAAGATATTTCAATTTGAGTCTGTTGCTGAAGAAGCTCGTGCTGAGAGAGATTCTTGGATGGATCAATATAATAGATTAGATACTATCTTTACACATATTCGATCGATCAAATAGATAATCTTACCAATGAGAATGATCAATTAGCGCAAAGGCAAAATCTATTAAGTAGTGAAGTTACTCGCCTCTCATATTTGTTGACCCAAGATAACTTGGCGATGGAATCTTTATCAGATGAAAACAACACTTTGTCTCAGGAAAAACGTAGTTTTTTAAATATGATTGCGATCTCCTCGTAGCAAATAAATATTCTTCAAAAAGTGTGTAACAATCAAGAACAATCTCTTCGTTCACTAAAAGATGAACTCAAGGAAGTAACTGAATCATCTGCTGCTGAGAAAGATAAACTTATCAAGGGTCGACTAACTCTAAGTTTAAAGTCCAGTAAACTCCAATATCAATATTCTCAATTATAAGAATCTTACTCCCTACTATCAAAAGAAAATTCATATCTCCTCTCCAAAGAAGAAATTATAAAATCTTGCCTGAAGGGTATAATTGGAGATAACTTTGATGATGCCTTGAACCGTTGGGAGAATTGTTTCTTAACATTAATTCAAAATTTAACTTCTCAAAAAGAAGGTAGTCATTTAGACTGCCTTAACTATTAATTTCTTTATTTAATTTTTGTTTTATATTTGTTGAGATATTCTTATCTGAATATTTTCTTGTTAATTTATGTTTCTCACAGAATCTGAAAAAGGCCTTCACTCTTCTATTTCTGATCTGACTGAAAAGTTGGCTAAAGTTCGCAAAGAAAATGGAGCGCTCACCGCCAATCTTGTTAAATCTCGTGATCGAGCAGATATGAGATATGACTACCTTGAATACTTCAAAAATATAGAGATCATAAATCGTGATAGAGGTTTCCTTCGCAAGGTTCATCTTAATGCTGAAGTTCTTGTAAATGATATTCTGATATCCAATTCTCTCCCTCCTGTATCTGTTGATCCTTTAGAAGTAGATGATGATGAAATTCCTCTTCCCCTAGATAATGATCTAAACTATGTAAGTGGTGAAGAAGAAGATTCAACAGAAGAAAAAAAAAAAGCCCTCCTAGAAGAGTTACTGCTGGCAGTGAAGCAATCGCTGGCGAAGAGTTAGAAGAAGAGGAAGCTCGAATTAATCGTAATGAGAAGAATACCGATGAAGTTAATAACACTGGCAAGAATAATAAAGCTAGCGAGTCCAATTCTGAAGCTTGAATTTTGTTCTTGTTTTCTTTTTCTTCTTCTTTCCTGCGAGCAGTGCCTCTTTATGCGATTTTGGAATTTTATTTCTGTCACTTCGAATATTCTCAAGGAAGATAATGATATTTTGTCTATCAATTCCCATACTTTCCCCTCATTATATTTCTTGTATTGAACAAGTCTTTTCTTGCGATCTTTGTTGCGAATAGTATTTGTGGAATTATGACTAATACTGCGATATTACGAATACTTTGCGAAATTATGAATAATCCTGCTGTGTGATTCTGAATAATATTTCTGAAAAAAGAAAATAGTTAATTTTTAGGATTATTCTGTTGGTCTTATTTTTCCTTCCTAGTTAAAGGTCTTATTTTGCCAAATATTTGTTTCTGCGACAAAATCGCAGGACGTCCTTACATCTGCATGTATTGACCCATTGATTTTGTCTTATTCGTATTTTGCCAATTTCTCTGTGACAATATGATAAGCCTAAGTTCCCTTGCGAGAAAAAATCCCTATGACATTGCTGTCTTGCGATGAAATCGCAGGACGTCGTTACATTTTCATGTAAAAACCCATTGATCGCATCTTAACTTTTTCTTATGGCTTGTTGCCTCTGTATAGTATTTGTCACGCGATAATATGACAGGCCTAAATGTTCTTGCGATCATAAAGCCCAATGACATTGCCGTCTTTAGATACTTATCAGCTCACTAATGGAGGGTGCCGCCCTTATCTTCCCCCTGGTTGCCCCTTCAAGGAGGGCACATCGTCCATACAAGACTAGCTCCTCCCATCCGATCTTAACAACAACCAGCTATTTTTGCAGCCCCTTGTCCTTTATGCCTATATGGATTATAGTTACAAGACTGCACCCTAAGTGGGGTTTTCTTTGGGTCGAGTGCATTATAGCTAAGACTTGCCAAGAATGGCAAGGGTAGTTTCGTACGCCCGGGGTACCCTTGGCTCAACCGTGTACCTCTGTGCCTTAGTCATACTCTGCACTCCTTAGAAGAGATCCTCGGTCATCCAACCAGGTTATAACCTTATATAGTTGGAAATCCAAGGTACCTCCCTCGGATAGGTTTTCTTTAACCCCGTCATCTCCATGACTCAGGTTTCAGCAGCGGTATAACCTTATCCCTAAGTCATGCAAAGAGATATCCCCTTATATGACGCACTTTAGGTCTTACATTTGCCTCTTGCGAAGTTGTATTCGCGAACTAGGGTGTACGCCATTAATGTTTGTCCCATTCTTATGTTTCTACGAAATTTTATTCGCGTTTCTTGCGATATTTTCGCTTTTCTCATTTGCTATGTCATTGGAAGAATCTCATAGTTGTGATAGAGAAAGAAAAATTTATTATCTGTTTCATTAAATAATATTCCAGCGTCTCTAATCTCGCAGAATTTGTCATTGATAATATCTTTTCATATATAATCTATTCCATGGTCTATCAAGTCTCTGACCAACATCTCTACCTTTTGGGTCCATTAATTTGTATGCCCCATTTCCAACTATTTATTTAATGATGTATGGTCCATCCCAATACTAAATCAACTGGTTGTTATTAATTTGTATGCCCCATTTTCTCGCCAATTTTCCACCATTTTCTCGCTGATACACTGGTGTTTCCCGTAATACTAAATCACCTGGTTGGAACTTACGTATTTTGACACGTTTGTTATACTCGCGATCTAATCTCCGTTGATAATTTTCCATATGATGTAAGGCCTTTTCTCTCTTTTCTTCCAACTCATCAAGTTTATTTAGAATCATACCAGCACTAAGATTTTTCTCCCAAGCCTCTCTTTTTGTTGTAGGAATAACAACTTCTGTTGGTAACACAGCTTCGACCCCATATGTCAAACAAAAAGGTGACATTCCAGTAGCTTCCCATCTAGTTGTATTGTAATCCCATATTGCATTATGTACTTGTTCGCACCATGCCCTGTGGTGTCCTTCTAATTTCTTCTTCAGTATATCTGCAATTGTCTTATTTGTTGCCTCTGCCTGTCCGTTGGCCTGTGGATATAGTGGTGTTGATTTTCCACATTTAATCTTAAATGCATTAAGTAACAGTTCTATATTTTGTCCTTCAAACTTCTTTCCATTATCAGATACCAACTGTGCAGGAATCCCGAATCTGCAAATTATATTTTCAAAGTTGAATGTAAAAATGTCTTTGTCACGGATGTGTTGCACTGCCTTTACTTCTCCCCATTTTGTGAAATAATCTGTAGCGATAATTAAATATATTCTTTGTCCAGAACCCGGTACAAATGGTCCCAAAATATCCAATCCCCATTTTCCAAAAGGCCACGCACTGGTTGAGGACGATAATGGTACCCCTGGTGCATGTATTTTCTTCCCATATCACTGACAATCTTCTCAACGTCTTGAAAGTTTCTTCGCGTCCTCATGCATGTATGGCCAGTAATAGCCTTGCATTTTTGTTTTGTATGCCAAAGATCTTCTCCCACTGTGATTACCAGCGTCTCCACTATGCAACATTTTTAACACTTTTTGTCCTTCTTCCCGTGTCAAGCATCTTAGTGATGGTCCATTAAAAGATTTGTGATATAATACTCCATCTCTTAATTCATAATTTATTGCTCGGCTTTTTAACTTATGTGCTTCTAATCTATTTCTTGGTGTCTCCCCTCTTGCCAAATATGCATGAAGTTCTCCTCGCCAGTCTGCAATATTGCCTTTGGGTTCTTCTTCACCACCTTCTATCATCATCATCACATCTACTTCATCTTCTTCTTCCTTATTGACTGAGGGTGATACAAGTGTTTGAAATTTTATGCATCTCGCAACTGGATTTATCATCATACTAGATATAAAATCAAAAGCATCTGCGAGTTTGTTATCTTTTCTTGATATATGTCTCCATTTTATTTTTGGAATTCTCGCAGATAATTCTTCAACAAGGTTCTTGTATTTCTTCAAAGATGGTTCATTTGTTGTGTATTCTCCTTTTATCTGGCGAATGACCAATTGCGAGTCACTAGTAATTCTAGCATTTTCCAATTTCATTTCTATTGCGAATTTTAACGCATGCACTACATCTTCATACTCCGTCTCATTATTAGTGGATGTGAACTCCAAACGAAATGAAAAAGCCATTTTTTCTCCTTCTGGTGAAATAAAGACAATTCCAATTCCATTACCTTCCCCATTTGATGATCCATCCACCAATATTTCCCACATGTTTGGTTCCTTTAATAGATCTTTTGGATCTCCATGTTCTTCCTCTATGTCCATCATTTCTTCTACAGCTTCATCATCTTCTAGAGGAAATTCTTCTAAAAAAGCTGCTACAACTTATGATTTTGGCGAGGATAAGATTTCGTATTTGATTTCAAAATGCCCTACTTATGCATTCCATCTCTCAACCCTGCCTGATATTTTAGAATTCTTCATTACTGACTCTATAGGTACCTTTGTTAATACTTTTATTTTATGTGCTTGAAAATAGATGCGAAGCTTCAAGGTTGCATAAACCAATGCCATAATTAACTTCTCAATCTTCGAGTAATTTTTCTCTGCGGTATTAAATGTCTTGCTGATGTAATAAATTGGTTTTTCTATTCATGCATCTACTCGCAATAATACTGCACTTAACGCGTGCGAAGTTGTCGCAAGGTAGATCAATAATTCTTCTCCGGGTTCTAGCTTCTGCAAGATAGATATGTTCATTAAATATATATTTAATCCCTTGAAAATCCTTCTCACATTCATCTGTCCACTTGAAATTTGTACCCTTCCTGAGTATGTTAAAGAAATGTTTGCATTTATCAGAAGACCGCGAGATGAATCTTCCTAGCGAGGCTAAGAGTCCATTCAACTTCTGCACATCTTTTACTGTTGCGGGCGTTGGCATATCGTGAACTGCTTGTACTTTATTTGGGTCAACTTGTATTCCTTCCTTTGACACAATGTACCCCAATTTTTTTCCTGAAGCTACTCCTGTAGTTGCAGGAAATCCCACACTACACCCTTGTTAAGATTTTTCAATATTCAACTCAAAATTGAAGATTAAAAACGACACTTATCATTGAAATCTCAGAAATGTTTACAGAAATTCAGTAAAGTCTATGCAAATTCTTATTCCCTTGTTCTTCTTTGGGACCACCACCATATTTGCAATCCATTCTGGATATTTTGCTTGCCTTATAATTCCTGCATCAAGCATTTTCTGTAACTCTTCTTCTATTTGGGAATGATATGTTGTTGCGATCTTTCTTATTCTTTGTTTAAAAGGTCTTGCATCTTTATTAATTTCTAGTTTATGACACGCTACTGATGGATCTATACCTAGCATTTCATCCATGTTCCATGCAAAGATGTCCTTAAACTCTCGCAGAAGATTTATAGTTCTCTCTTCTTCATCTGCATCCATTCTAGTTCCAATTTTCAGCAACTTAGGTTCTTCTTTACTTCCAACATTTACTTCCTTGGTTGGTTCTGCTGCGATGTAACTGGCCTCAGGTTCTCCCATTGGTGTTGGTGTCTTAATTGTTCTCGCAGGTTCATCTCCTTCTCGCGAGATTTCGCTGGGTGTTCCTTTTCCTTCTTTTGCTCTTATCATATAAACTTTAAATTCTTCTTTTTTCTTTGCTTCTCTAACCACTTTTTTGCGAGCTTTTCGCAGCTTTGGACGTTCTTCGTAATTTCTTACTTCAATTTGATAGCACATCTTCGCAAGATCTGTATCTCCTCTAATTTCTCCAATTCCACTGGGCATAGGAAATTTGATGCATTGATGCAATGTTGATGCTACAGCCTTGATTGCATGTATCCTTGGTCTTCCCAATATCATATTGTATGGTGATTCCACGTCTACCACACATAATGTTACTTGTGTTTCAATTTCTCCTAGCGGAATTAGTACCTCTATTTCGCCTTTAGGTTTTGTTAAATATTTTCCAAAGCCATGAATATGATACGTTGAACGAGTCATTTCTTCATCCTTATATCCCATTTTCCTAAAAGCATGATAAAATATTATATCCACATAGCTTCCTACGTCCACCAAAATTCTATTTACAGCCCACTCTTCCATAGATTTTATTGATTTTCCTCTTCTCATTGGTATAGTGGATACTATGATTACCAAAGGAGATGTGTGATTTAAATTTTCTTCTAGTATTTCTGCTGCTGTAAACGTGATCTCCAGTTTTTCCCAATCCTTTAATGATGATATTTTTTCCACCGTCATAATTTTCTTTCCTTCAAAATCCTGTTTATGTATCTTCCCCTTAATGTTTTCGTGGAACTTATCAATCATTATTCTTGTTATCACATCACACTCCAATTTCCTACAATTCTCCCTTGTTTTAATCATTTTTCCTTCAACTATTTCACCGATTTGTTTAATTATCTTCTTGATTTTGAGTGATTCTCATCTTTTACTTTGCCTTTTATATGATTTTCATTAATTCAATCCCTATTTCGGGCGCCAAAATGTAGTTGCAGGAAATCCCACACTACACCCTTGTTAAGATTTTTCAATATTCAACTCATAATTGAAGATTAAAAAAGACACTTATCATTTAAATCTCTGAAATGTTTACAGAAATTCAGATTATAACTATTCTCTCGAAGTTTCTCTCTCCTCAAGACTTACTCAACTTTCAAAAAATACATCATCCCTTTCTGAATCTATTGGAACCCTTTATATAGGAAATTACATAGTGGGAGACAGCTAAGTTTTCCTTTTATTTCGGATTTACTCTGCGATCTTATCGCGATAGTTATAATGTTTATTATCGCAAGATTTGTAACCATCGCAGGACAAACATGCTTTTCCCGTGTTTCTTCAATCATCAGCTATTACGTCATTCTTTAAGATTATTCTGTGACACCCATAAAGTGTTGTGGTAGAACTCGCGATTAAGCTCGCAGAAATGTCATTAATTTCGCAGACGCATTGTTATAGCGATATTCTGGTCCTACATCTTGCCTCTTCTCATGTCTTCTTCGTAAAGTGGAGAAGATATGAGAATCTCCAACTCTTCACAGCGCTCGCAGCTTCCTTTCTTTCCATATTTTCTTCTCGACAAGACTCCGTTAATTTAGCTTAACCGCCTACACGTGTTATAAATTCTTCTTTTTACTGACACGTTTTCTACTCAATAGGTCCCCCTTTTTGCCTATAATAGGTAGAATTTGGTTATAGATCTATTTTTCTTCTTTTTCTTTTCTATCTTCTTCGTTTGTTTGCTTTGTTTTCCGTCTGAAACTCTTCTCCTTCTTTATATTCATCTGCTACTGCTTTAATGGAGTCATCAAGGTATGTGTTTCAATTATGATATCTGTTTGAACCAATTTTATTCATGTTTTCCAACCTTCTCTGTTTGATTCTTCATAATTCCCGCATCATGTTTTCTGTTCATTGGAAATACTCCTAACGCCCAATCCGTAACTCAAAACCCTAATCTTCGTAAAAGGCCAACTGATAAGAAAAGGAGTTCTGCGAATAATAAGGTAGTAAGAAACACATTCTATTTCTTAATAACAATATTGTTGCCTCTGTTTCTTATCTAAGTTATTATCGCAGAATGACGAGAACATCGCTAAACCTCACAAAAGATATCGCCATGTTAAAACTCTTGAGGCTGACATTATCATTCCCAAATTGACATCAGCGAGAGACATTCCCACACCCTCGCAATTGAATCCTCCTTCTTCCATCTACGAGAATATCATTGCCAACATCTCTGTCTCCACTGACCCTTTAACAGATGAGTCTCCCAAAATTGTTGTCAACGAAATTCCCACCAGTCCATTATTACCTTCAACTGTTACCTTCCCAAAAACTCCTCCATCTGATGGTGCAACCATTACAAATGATTCAAACCTTCAACTCGCCATTATTACCACTTCACCTTCTACACCTCTTCCCTCATCCAAAGAAATACCAGTAGAGGTTGATGCTGCTTTTGGAGTTTTATATAACATTTTAGATGATGCTAGGAAATATTCTACTGATCCTTTCAAACATGTTGTTTGCGATACTTTAATCAAATATTTCGGTTCTGATCGCACTATCTCGCGAGTGTCTTTAGAAAATGAAATTGAAGTTCTGAAGATAGATCTCCAAGCCAAAACTTCAGAATGCGATAAACTTCGCAACTTTTTGCTTGATTGCGATAATCTTCGCAGAAAGAATGACGAACTGAAAGGTACTATTTTCCTACCTTTGTCTTTTTGTTTTTCTGTTCTAGCAAGTTTTCATTTTCTCTGTACTTAAATTTATTTCTTAAATTCTTGGCTTGTATATTTAGTTTTAAATCGGAATCGATTCATTGAGAGACTTAAATTTGAATCCATCGCTGAAGAAGCTCGTGTTGAAAAAGATTCTTGGATGGACCAGTTTAATAGATTAGATAATCTTTATACATATTTGATCGATAAAATTAGTAATCTTACTAATGAGAATAATCAATTATCGCAAAGCCAAAATTTATTAAGCAGCGAGGTTACTCGCATCTCCTATTTGTTAACCAAAGCTAATTTGGCGATGAAATATTTATCAGACGAAAATAGAACTTTATCTCAAGAAAGACATAAATTTTCAAGATTGATGGCGATTTCCTCGCAACAATTGAGTAATATTCAAAGAATATGTGATAATCAAGATCAATCCCTTTCGTTATCTTAAGGATGAATTCAAGGAAGTAACTGAATCATATGCCGCTGAGGAGGATAAACTTATTAAGGGTAGGTTAACTCTTAGTTTAAAGGCCAGCAAGCTTCAACATCAATACTCCCAATTAAAGGAATCTTATTCTTTACTCGCGAAGGAAAACTCATATCTCCTTTCTAAAGAAGAAAAGATAAAATCCCGCCTGAAGGGTATAGTTGGGGATAAATTTGACGATGCCGTGAATCAATGGGAGAACTATTGTTTATCATTAATTCAAAATTTGACTTCGCAAAAGGAAGGTAGTCATTTCGACTATCTTGACTATTAATTTTTCTATTTAATTTCTCCACTATCCTTCTCGTGAGTTTTTCATCTGAATATTTTCTTGTCATTTTTGTTTCTCGCAGAATCTGAAAGAAGCCTTCATTCTACCATTTCTGATATGACCGTTAAATTGGATAGAGTTCGCAAAGAAAATAGGATTCTCACTTCTGATCTCATTAAATCTCGCGACCTGGCAGAGAGAAGATATGATTATCTTGAATATTTCAAGAATATTGAGATTAGAAACCGTGACAGAGGTTTCCTTCGCAAGGTTCATCTTAGTGCTGAAGTTCTTGTGAACGACATTCTGATTTCCCATTATCTCCCTCCTGTATCTTTTCCTCCTTTAGAAGTTGATAATGATGAAGTCCCTCTTACCATGTACAAGGATTTAGAATATGAAAATAGTGAAGAAGATACTACTCAAGAAGATAATGAAGAAAATATTTATCAGGAGAACCCAAAAAGCCCTCCTAAAGAAGTAACTACAGGTGGTGAAGCAATTGTTGGTGAAGAACTAAAAGAAGGAGAAAATCGCAATGAGAAGAATGTTGGTAAATCTGAAAATACTGGAAAACATAATGAATCTGGCGAGATCAATGTTGAACCTTGAGCTTTATTTTTGTTTTGTTTTCTTTCCCTTTTCTTGCGAGCAATGTAACTTTGGAATTCAACCTTTACTTCTTTTATTTTGAATATTCTCAAAGAAGATAATGATATTCTGTTTATTAACTCCCCTACTTGCCCCTCATTATCTTCTTTGAAACGATTAGTTACTTCCCATACCTTTTTTTTTGTAAGCTGTGTTTCTATATTACTTGCGAAATTATGAATGAGTTCTTGATGTGATAGAGACCGCGATATGACTGCTATATTTTCTTCCAATAATCCCGTTTTGCGGAAAAAAAATCTGAAGGAATCTTATTTCCGCGATGAATAAATCTTTCCTGCATTCTTAAAGAAAATAGTTAATGTTTGAAATTATTCTGTTGGTCTTATTTTGCCAACTTTGTGTCTGCGACAAAATCGCAGGATGTCTTTACATTTGTATGCAAAAACCCATTGATCTTGCCTTATCTGTACTTACTCAATTTCTCTGCGGCAATATGACAAATCTAAATTCCCTTGCGAGAACAAAGTTTTGTGACATTACCGTCTAGCGATGAAGTCGCAGGACGTCATTACACTTTCATGTAAAAATCCATTGATCTCATATTATCATTTTCTCTTTCGGCTCGTTGCCTCTGTATAATTTTCATCACGCGACAATATGACGAGCCTAAAATGCTCTTGCGAGCATAAATCCCCATGACATTGCCGTCTTAAGACACTTATTAGCTCCCTAATGGAGGGTGACGCCCTTATCTTCCCCCTGGATGCCCCTTCAAGGAGGGCACATCGGCCATACAAGACTAGCTTCTCCCATCCAGATTTACCAACAACCAGTTGTTTTCACAACCTCTTGTCCTTTATTCCTATATGGCTTATAGTTACAAGACTGCACCCTAAATGGGGTTTTCTTTGGGCCGAGTGCATCATAGCCAAGACTTACCAAGAATGGCCAGGGTAGGTTCGTCCGTCCCGGGCACCCTTGGCTCAACCGTGTACCTCGGCGCCTTGGTCATACTCTGCACTCCTTAGAAGAGACCCTCGGTCGTCCAACCAGGGTATAACCTTATAAAGCTGAAAATCCAAGGTACTTGGATAGGTTTTCTTTAACCCCAACATCTGCATGACTCAGGTTCCATCAGCAGTATAACCTTATCCCTGAGTAAAGTAAAGAGATACCCCCTCATATGACGTACTTTAGGTCTTACATTTGCCTCTTGCGAGATTGCACCCGCGAACTAGGGTTGACGTCATAAAGGTTCGTCCCATTATATAAATCTCTGCGAAATTTTTATTCGCTTTTCTTGCGATATTATCGCAGCTATGATAGAGGCAGAAGAATTAATTATCTGTTTCATCATATACCATACTTGCATCTCTTACCTCACAGAAATTTTCATTGATAATATCTTTTCAGAAATAATCTATTCCATGGTCTATCTAATCGTTGACCAATATCTCTTCCTTCAGGATACATTAGTTTGTAAGCCCCAGTTCCAACTATCTCTTTAATAATGTAAGGTCCATCCCATCTTCTCGCCAGTTTTCCACCATTTTCTCACTGATAGCTTGGTGTTTCTCGCAACACTAAATCACCTGGTTGGAATTCACGTTTTTTAACACGTTTGTTGTACTCGCGAGCTAATCTTCGCTGATAATTTTTCATATGTTGCAAGGCTTTTTCTCTCTTTTCTTCCAATTCATCTAGTTTATTTAGAATCATACCAGCACTTAGATTTCTTTCCCAAGCTTCTCTTTTCGTCATAGGAATAGCAACTTCTGTTGGCAGCACATCTTCAACTCCATATGTCAAACAAAATGGTGACATTCCAGTAGCTTCTCTTCTAGTTGTATTATAAGCCCATATTGCATTATGTACTTGATCGCACCATGTTTTGTGGTATCCTTCTAACTTCTTCTTCAATATGTTTGCGATTGTCTTATTAGTTTCCTCATCCTGACCGTTTGCTTGTGGATATAAATGAGTAGATTTTCTACATCTTATCTTAAATGCATTGAGTAGTAACTCTATATTCTGCCCTTCAAACTGCTTTCCATTATCAGACACCAATTGTGCTGGGATTCCAAATCTGCAAATTATATTTTCAAAGTTGAATGTAAAAATATCTTTATCGCATATATGTTGTACTGCCTTTACTTCTCCCCACTTTGTGAAATAATCTGTCGCGACAATTAAATATCTTCTTTGTCCAGAACTAGGTACAAATGGTCCTACAATATCTAATCCCCATTTCCCAAAGGTCCATACACTTGTTGAAGATGATAACGGTGCTCCTGGTGCATATATTCTTTTTCCATATCGCTGACAATCTTTACAACGCCTTGAAAGTTGCTTCGCATCCTCATACATATATGGCCAATAATAGCCTTGCATTTTTGTTTTATATGCCAAAGATCTTCCCCCACTGTGATTACCAGTATCACCACTATGCAACATCTTTAATACCTTTTGTTCTTCTTCCCTTGTCAAGCATCTTAATGATGGTCCACTAAAAGATCTGCGATATAATACTCCATCTCTTAGTTCATAATTGGTTGCCCTACTTTTAAATTTATGTGCTTCTAATCTATTTATTGGAGTTTCCCCTCTTGCCAAGTACATGTGAAGATCTTCTCGCCAATCTATAATATTTCTTTGTGGATTTTCCTCGTCAGCTTCTACCATCATCACATTTGTTTCTTCCTTTTCCTTGTTTATCGAAGGTAGCAAAAGTGTTTGAATTCTTATGCATATCGCAGCTGGATTTGTCATCATACTTGATATGAAAGCAAAAGCATCTGCAAGTCTATTATCTTTCCTTGATATATGTCTCCACTTTATTTTTGGTATTCTTGCAGACAATTCTTCAACCACTTTATTTTTTCAAAGATGGTTCATTTGTTGTGTATTCTCCTTTTATCTGGTGAATAACCAATTGCGAATCGCTAGTAATTCTTGCATTTTCTAATTTCATTTCTATTGCGAATTTTAGGGCATGGATTAAAGCTTCATATTTTGTCTCATTATTAGTAGATGCAAATTCTAATCTAAATGAAAAAGCCATTTTTTCTCCTTCTGGCGAGATAAAAACAACTCCAACTCCATTGCCCTCGCCATTTGATGATCCATCCACTAATATTTCCCATCTGTTGGGTTCTGTTAATAGCTCTCTTGGGTCTCCATGTTCTTCTTCTATATCCATCATTTCTTCCACAGCTTCGTCATCTTCTAAAGGAAATTCAGCTAAGAAATCTGCTATAACTTGTGACTTTGGCGAAGATAAAATGTCATATTTAATATCAAAGTGCCCTACTTGTGCATTCCATCTTTCAACTCTGCCTGATCTTTTTGAATTCTTCATTACTAACTCAATTGGCACTCTTGTTAATACTTTGATTTTATATGCCTGAAAGTAGATACGAAGCTTAAAAGTTGCATGTACTAATGCTAGAATTAACTTCTCAATCTTTGAATAATTTCTCTCTGCAGAATTGAATGTTTTGCTGATATAATAAATTGGATTCTCTACCCCTGCATCTATTCGCAACAATACCGCACTTAGCACGTATGTGGTTATTGCGAGATAAATCAATAATTCTTCCCCTGGTTAAACTTTCTGTAAAATAGTTATGTTCATTAAATGGTCTTTAATTCCTTGAAAAGCCTTTTCACATTCATCTGTCCACTTGAATTTTGTTCCCTTCTTGAGTATATCGAAAAAATGTTTGCACTTGTCTGACGATCGCGAGATGAATCTTCCTAGCGAGGCTAAGAGTCCATTTAATTTTTGTACATCTTTTACTGTTGCTGGTGTTGGCATGTCGTGAATTGCCTGTAATTTTTCTGGATTAACTTGTATTCCTTCTTTTGACACAATATAACCCAAAAATTTTCCTAAAGTTACTCCAAAAGTACACTTATCAGGATTCACTTTGATATTAAAATGTCGCATTTGGTTGAAAATCTCTTTCAAATCCTGTACATGGTCTTTAGCTTCTTTGCTTTTAATCAACATATCATCCACATATACCTCTAATGTTTTGTGTATCCACCTCGCGAACACCTTTTCTACCATTCTTTGATATGTTGCACCTGCATTTCGCAAACCAAAGGGCATCTTTGTATAGCAGTATAACCTTCTTGGAGCAAAAAATGCAGTGTGTTCTTGATCTTCTTCAGCGAGAGGGATTTGATTATATCCTTTATATCCATCCAACGATGATATTCTTGCATTTCTTGCTGCTGACTCGACCATTTGCGGAATATCTGGTAATGGAAAACTATCTTTAGGACAAGCTTTGTTTAAATCAGTAAAGTCTATGCAAATTATTATTCCCTTGTTCTTCTTTGGGATCACCACCATATTTGCAATCCATTCTGGATATTTTACTTGCCTTATAATTCATGCATCAAGCATTTTCTGTAACTCTTCTTCTATTTGGGAATGATATGTTGTTGCGATCTTTCTTTTTCTTTGTTTAAAAGGTCTTGCATCTTTATTAATTTCTAGCTTATGACACGCTACTGATGGATCTATGCCTAGCATTTCATCCATGTTCCATGCAAAGATGTCCTTATACTCTCGCAGAAGATTTATAGTTCTCTCTTCTTCATCTGCATCCATTCTAGTTCCAATTTTCAGCAACTTAGGTTCTTCTTTACTTCCAACATTCACTTCCTTGGTTGGTTCTGCTGCGATGTAACTGGCCTCAGGTTCTCCCATTGGTGTTGGTGTCTTAATTGTTCTCACAGGTTCATCTCCTTCTTGCGAGATTTCGCTGGGTATTCCTTTTCCTTCTTTTGCTCTTATCATATAAACTTTAATTCTTCTTCTTTCTTTGCTTCTCTAACCACTTTTTTGCGAGCTTTTCGCAGCTTTGGACGTTCTTCGTAATTTCTTACTTCAATTTGATAGCACATCTTCGCAATATGTGTATCTCCTCTAATTTATCCAATTCCACTGGTCTTAGGAAATTTGATGCATTGATGAAATGTTGATGCTACAGACTTGATTGCATGTATCCTTGGTCTTCCCAATATCATATTGTACGGTGATTCCACGTCTACCACACATAATGTTACTTGTGTTTCAATTTCTCCTAGCGGAATTCGTACCTCTATTTTGCCTTTAGGTTTTGTTAAAGATTTTCCAAAGCCATGAATATGATACGTTGAACGAGTCATTTCTTCATCCTTATATCCCATTTTCCTAAAAGCATGATAAAATATTATATCCACAGATCTTCCTGCGTCCACCAAAATTCTATTTACAGCCCACTCTTCCATAGATTTTATTGATTTTCCTCTTCTCATTGGTATAGTGGATACTATGATTACCAAAGGAGATATGTGATTTAAATTTTCTTCTGGTATTTCTGTTGCTGTAAACGTGATCTCCAGTTTTTCCCAATCCTTTAATGATGATATTTTTTCCACCGTCATAATTTTCTTTCCTTCAAAATCCCGTTTATGTATCTTCCCCTTAATGTTTTCGTGGAACTTATCAATCATTATTCTTGTTATCACATCACACTCCAATTTCCTACAATTCTCCCTTGTTTTAATCATTTTTCCTTCAACTATTTCACCGATTTGTTTAATTATCTTCTTGATTTTGAGTGACTCTCATCTTTTACTTTTCATTTTCTATGATTTTCGTTAATTCAATCCCTGTTTCGGGCGCCAAAATGTAGTTGCAGGAAATCCCACACTACACCCTTGTTAAGATTTTTCAATATTCAACTCATAATTGAAGATTAAAAACGACACTTATCATTTAAATCTCATAAATGTTTACAGAAATTCAGATTATAACTATTCTCTCGAAGTTTCTCTTTCCTCAAGACTTACTCAACTTTCAAAAAATACATCATCCCTTTCTGAATCTATTGGAACCCTTTATATAGGAAATTACATAGTGGGAGACAACTAAGTTTTCCTTTTATTTCGGATTTACTCTGCGATCTTATCGCGATAGTTATAATTTTTATTATCGCAAGCTTTGTAACCATCGCAGGACAAACATGCTTTTCCCGTGTTTCTTTAATCGTCAACTATTACGTCATTCGTTAAGCTTATTCTGTGACACCCATAAAGCGTTATGGAAGAACTCGCGATTAAGCTCGCAGAAATGTCATTAATTTCGCAGACGCATTGTTGTAGCGATATTCTGGTCCTACAACTCAAGTGCATTTTTCGGGATTCACCTTAATGTTAAAATGTCGCATTTGATTAAAAATCTCCTTTAAGTCTTGCACATGGTTTTTTGCTTCTTTACTTTTGACTAGCATGTCATCTACATATACTTCTAGTGTTTTATGGATCCATTTTGCAAATACTTTTTCCACCATTCTTTGATATGTTGTACCAGCATTTCGTAAACCAAAGGGCATCTTTATATAACAATACAATCCTCTTGGAGCAAAGAATGTGGTGTGCTCTTGATCTTCTTCAGCAAGAGGGATCTGATTATACCCATCTAATTAAGATATTCTATCATTTCCCGCTGCTGATTCAACCATTTGAGGAATATCTGGTAATGGAAATCTATCTTTTGGACAAGCTTTGTTTAAGTCAGTAAAATCTATACAAATTCTTATCCCTTTATTCTTCTTTGGAACCACCACCATATTTTCAATCCATTCCGGATACTTTGTGTTCCTTATAATTCTCACATCGAGCATCTTCTGTAATTTTTCTTCTATTTGGGAATGGTATGTTGTTGCGATTTTTCTTATCCTTTGTTTAAATGGTCTTACCTCCTTGTTAATTTCTAGCTTATGACATGCAACTGAAGGGTCTATTCCAGGCATCTCATCAATATTCCATGCAAAGATGTCTTTATACTCTCGCAAGAGGTTTACGGTTCGTACTTCTTCATCTGCATCCATCTCCGTTCCAATTTTCAGCATCTTAGGTTCTTCTTTACTTCAAATATTTACTTTTTTTGTTGGCTCTGCTGCAGTGTAGCTGGCTTCAGGCTCTCCCATTGGTGTTGAGGTTTTTACAGCTCTTATGAGTTCATATCCTTCTTGCGAGATCTCGCTGGGTATTTCGTTTCCTTATTTTGCTCTTATCATGTAAACTTTAAATTCTTCTTCTTCTTTCTTTGTTTCTTTCGCCACCTTTCTGCGAGTTTTTCGTAGCTTTTTGTTCTTCATAATTTCTTACTTCAATTTGATAACACAGCTTTGCGAGATCAGCATCTCCTCTAATTTCTCCAATCCCATCGGGCATAGGAAATTTGATGCATTGATGTAATATTGATGCTACAACCTTGATTGCATGTATCCATGGTCTTCCCAATATCATGTTGTACGGCGATTCCATGTCTACCACACATAATGTTACTTGTGTTTCAATCTTTCCTAGCGGAATTCGTACCACTATTTCGCTTTTAGGTTTTGTTAAAGATTTTCCAAAGCCATGAATATGATATGTTGAACAAGACATTTCTTCATCTCTGTATCCCATTTTCTTGAATGCATGATAAAATATTATATCTACAGAACTTCCTGCGTCTACTGAAGTTCTATTTACAATCCATTCTTCTGCAGACTTTGTTGATTTTCCCTTTTTCATTTGTATAACGGATACCGTAACTACCAAAGGAGATGTATGATTCAAATTTTCTGTTGATAGTTCTGCTGCTGTAAATGTGATTTTATGCTTTTCCCACTCCTTCAATGGTGATATTTTCTCCACCATCATAATTTTCTTTCCTTCAAAATCTCATTTATGTATCTTCCCTTTAATGTTTTCGTGGAATTTGTCGACCATTGTTCTTGTTATCATACAACATTCCAATTTCCTACAATTCTCTTTAGCTCTAATCATTTTTACTTCAACTATTTCACCGATTTAATCAATTATCTTCTTAATCTTGAATAATTCTCATCTTCAACCTCGCTTTTTCTATGATTTTCGTTAATTCAATCCCTGTTTCTGGCGCCAAAATGTAGTTGCAGGAAATCCTACACTACACCCTTGATAAGAATTTACAGTAATTAACACATATTTGAAGATTAAAAACAACACTTTCTTATTTGATTCTCTGAAATGTTTACAATAAATGGAAGAAATTAAGAATACAACCACTCTCTAGAATTTTCTCTCTCCTCAAGACTTTCTTCAACACTCAAAAATACATCATCCCCCCTCTGAATCTACCGGGTTTCTTTATATAGAGTAATTACATAGTGGATGACAGCTAAGCTATCCTTTAATTTAGGATCTGCCTTGCGATATTATCACTGTAGTTACAATAACAATCCTCGCAGATATTTGTAAAACTCGCAGTATCATCATGTTTTTTCCGTGTTTTGGCTATCGTCACCCATTGTGTCATTCTTTCTGTCATCTGCAACGCTCGTAATGTGTTGTTGATTAACTCGCAAAGCTGTCGCTGTAAATATCGCATGAGTATTGGTGTGGAAATATTCTGATCCTACACCTCTGTCTCTTGTTTTTCTGTTCTATCAAATTTTCATCTTTTTTGTACTCAGTTCCCTTTTTAAATCCTTGGTTCGCATATTTATTTTTAAATCAGAAATGATTCATGGAGAGATTTCAATTTGAGTCTATTGTTGAAGAAGCCCGTGCTGAGAAAGATTCTTGGATGAACCAATATAATAGACTAGACAATCTTCACACATACTCGATCGATCAAATAGATAATCTTACTAATAAGAATGGCCAATTATTGCAAAGGCAAAATTTATTAAGTAGCGAAGTTACTCGCCTCTCATATTTGTTAACCCAGGCTAACTTGGCGATGGAATCTTTATCATATGAAAATAAAACTTTGTCTCAGGATAAACGTAGTTTTTCGAACATGATGGCGATTTCCTCGCAACAATTGAATATTATTCAAAAAGTATTTGATAATCAAGAGCAATCTCTTCATTCACTAAAAGATGAACTCGAGGAAGTAACCGAATCATCTGCCGTTGAGAAAGATAAACTTATCAAGGGTAGGATAACTCTAAGTTTAAAGGCCAGTATACTCCAAGATCAATATTCCCAATTAGAAGAATCTTACTCTTTATTATCAAAAGAAAATTCGTATCTCCTCTCCAAAGAAGAAAATATAAAATCTCGCCTGAAGGGTATAGTTGGGGATAAATTTGATGATGCCATGAACCAATGGGAGAATTGTTGCTTAACACTAATTCAAAATTTAACCTCGCAAAAGGAAGGTAGTCATTTTGAATGCAACAATTGTTAATCTCTCTGTTAAATTTCTCTGCTATACTTCTTGCGAGATCTTTACCTGAATATCTTTTCTGTTAATTTGTTTTTCTCACAGAATCTGAAAAAAGCCTTCATTCTACCATTTCTGATCTGTCTGACAAATTGGCTAAAGTTCGCAAAGAAGATGGAGTTCTCACTTCTTATCTTGTTCAATCTCGCGATCGAGCAAAGAGAAGATATGACTATCTTGAATACTTCAAGAATATGGATATTAAAAATCGCGATAGAGGTTTCCTTCGCAAAGTTCATATTAGTGCTGAAGTTCTTGTGAATGACATTCTGATATCCAAGTCTCTGCCCCCTGTATCCATCGAGCCTCTAGAAGTAGATGATGATAAAATTTCTCTTCCTATAGATAATGATCTAGATTATGCAAGCGGTGAAGAAGATATTTCTTAAGAAGACCCAACAGAAGAAGAAACAATCCCTCCTAGAAAAGTAGCTACTGGCGGTGAAGCAATTGCTGGTGAAGAGTTAGAAGAAGAAGAAGCTCGAATCAATCGTAATGAGAAGAATATTGGTGAAGTTGATAAAATTGGCAAAAATAATGAAGCTGGCGAGACCAATACTGAAGCTTGAGTTGTGTTTTTGTTTTCCTTCACTTACTCTTTCTTGCGAGTAATGTACTTTTATGCAACTTTGGAATTCAATTACATTTCTATTATTTTGGATATTTTCAAGAAAGATAATGATATTTTATTTATCAATTCCCATACTTGCCCCTCATTATCTTTCTTGTAATGGACAAGTGATTCCTGCATTTTAGTATATTGCCACGAACAGTGTTGTGAATAAAACTGCGAAATTATGGATAGTGCTGCAAAATTATGGATAGTGTTACGAAATTGTAAATAATCCTTCTAAGAGAATTTGAATAATACTTCTGAGAAATTCTGAATAGTACTTGTTTCTTACTATCTCTATTGTGATGAACAAATCTTTCCTGCATTCTTAAAAGAAAATAGTTAATGTTTGGGATCATTCTGTTGGTCTTATTTTGCCTTCCTAGTTAAAGTGGTAATTGAACTTTTGTCCCTACTTTTGATGGTCTATACAAATATCCTTATCACATAATAATTTTGTCCCTCTTTATGTATAATCCCATCAGGGGCCCATCAATAATTTAGGGACTTCCAAATATACCCCAGTTTTTAATCTTTATACCTTATAGACTTCTGCTTCTTCTTATCTCCTTCATTTCTCATCTGTGAAACGATTGAGCTCACCATCTTCATCTCCGTCGCCACCACCAGCAGCATCTCCATCGCTGCACCACCACCAGCAACATCTCCATCGTAACCATCTTCATTTCATTCTTATTTGTTTCAATTTCGTCGCTTCACCACCTTCACCATCTTCTCTTCCGCTAAATCAATCAAACCCAACCACCATATCCATCGATTCAACCACCTCCATCTATATCGTCGCCACCACAAACACCCCCTCCACGTTCACCGCTACAATCAAAAGGATCTATCACGAGTTTTATGTTCGAGTTTTTTTTTTATGTTAAACACTGATTTTTGAAACCAAATCCATTCGATTTTTAGGTTTTCAATTTCAGAATTCCAAATTGAAGCTTCAGAGAGATCGATCTTTGCATGTTCTTTGTTAGAATTGGTGGTGGTTTTGATATTGATTTGTAAGTTCGATGGAGAATGAAATTCGAGATCTGAAATTTGAGAGGTTTGAATCAGATCAGGAAAGAGATTTTGGAATCGAGAACTTCAAGAAGCGATGAATCCGAGACTATGAATAAAAGGTCTCTTGCTATTAGTTTTAAGAATGAAAATGGTGGTGCACTGAGATGGGATTTGCCTGTGATGGTTTGATATGAATTTTGATGATTAGTGGAAGAAACATCAAGGGTTTTCAGTGGGTTGATTGAAATGGAGAATGAAGATGGTGGTGCTACTATTGACAGAAGGTACAAGGGAGATATGATGTTGTTCAAATATGAGAAGAAGGTGTTTGCAGCTCCCTTGATTTTGGGTTTGGTTGTTTTGGTGGCTGTGGTGGTACTGTTTATTAAGGATATTTACTTAATTAGAGTTAATAATCATGTTTATCTCCTTTCGATTTTTCATTTTTGTTATACTCCGTCGATAAAATTGGTGTTGGATTTCGGTTTTGGTGGTGGTGCTGGAGATGTGTGATTTGTTGGTTGCAGTGTTGGTATGGGTTGTTGTTACAGAGATTGAAGCTTGTTGCTAAATGAAAAATGGTGGTTATCTAGGTTGAAGTAGGTAGTGATATTGGATCAACTACGGTTGTTGATCCAACTGCAATGGATAAACATCCACTGTTGATCCAACTTAAATGGATAAACATCCATTGTTGATTCAACTGAGATTGGTTTTGAAGCTGGTCTTGAAGATGTTGGTGTTTATGAAGCTACAAGTAATGAAATATGGTGGGTATTTTGGGTTGAAGCAGGCAGTGATATTGGATCAACTATGGTTGTTTATCCATATTTTTTGGATCAACTATGGTTGTTGATCCATCTATATGGGATCAACTACTGTTGTTGATCCTTTGAACTCATGTTTGTAGTTTAAATCATGTAAATTTTTTCTAATGTTGAACTTGTGGTGCAATGGTAGCATGACTGACTCCATGTCAGATGATGCGTGTTCGACTCACGCCAAGTTCACTCCATTTTACATGGATAAACTATCATTATTGATCCAATTTTACATGGATAAACTTCCATTGTTGATCCACTAAAATTGGATCAACTTCTACTGTTGATCCTTTTTTCTTGGATAAACAAGATAAACTTTTACTGTTGATGGTTTTGTTGGTGGATCTGAAACTGCAGCTGATGAAGTGGTAGCATTTTTCCATCAGCATGGATAAACATCCATTATTGATCCAACTGCAATGGATAAATTTCTACTGTTGATCCAACTGCAATATATAAACATCCATTGTTTGATCCAACTGAAATGGATCAACTACTTTTTGTTGATACAAAAAAATTTGAACCGGCGGCGGCGGTGACGGTGGTGGTGGCGGCAGCGGTGACGGTGGTGGTGGTGACGGTGGTGGTGGTGGCGGCGACAAATTTGTGGTGGTGGCGGTGAAGGAGTGGTGGTGGTGGCGGTTGGTAGGTGGTGGTTGTTGAACGGTGGTGGTGGTGGAATGGTAGTTGAATGTTGGTGGTGGTGGTGCTAGTGGTGGTGGTGAAGTGGTAGAGGAAGAAATTTGTTATATTTTGAAATAAAGAAAAATATTATATGAGAGAGGTATTAAGGTAATCTAATATTAAATGGATAAGGTTATAAAAAAATGAGGGACATATTTATTGTTATATAAGGACATATTTATTGGGTGTCAAAAGTAGGGACATATAAATAATATACCCCTAGTTAAAGGTCTTATTTTACCAATTTTTTATTTCAGCGACAAAATCGCAGAACGCCCTTACATTTGCATGTATTGACCTATTGATCTTGCCTTACCTTTATTCTTTCAATGTATTGCAACAATATGACAAGTCTAAGCTCCCTTGCGAGATCAAAGCCTCATGACATTGCCGTCTTGCGATGAAATCGCAGGATGTCTTTACACTTTCATGTAAAAACCTATTGATCTCATCTTAACTTTTTCTCATGGCTTGTTGCCTCTGATAATACTTGTCATGCGACAATATGATAGGCCTAGATGTTCTTGCGAACATAAAGCCCCATGACATTGACGTCTTTAGACACTTATCAGCTCCCTAATGGAGGGTGCCGCCCTTATCTTCACCCTGGTTTCCCCTTCAAGGAGGGCACATCGCCCATACAAGACTAGCTCCTCACATTCGGTCTGAACAACAACCAGTTGTTTTCGCAGCCTCTTATCCTTTTTGCCTATATGGATTATAGTTACGAGACTTCACCTTAAGTGGGGTTTTCTTCGGGCCGAGTGCATCATAGCCAAGACTTTCCAAGAATGGCCAGGGTAGTTTCGTATGCCCCGGGCACCCTTGGCTCAACCGTGTACCTCGTCGCCTTGGTCATACTCTGTACTCCTTAGGAGAGACCCTCGGTCGTCCAACTCGGACGTCCAACCAGGGTATAACCTTATATATATAGTTGGAAATCCAAGGTATCTCTCCTGGATAGGTATCTCTCATGGAGATGGACCCCAGCTCTCCATGACTCATGTTCCAGTGTCAGGATTTTCTTATGGAATCACTGACAACCGCGGAATAACGGATCTTGAAATATTATGATGAATAATAAGTAAACCAAGCACAAGCAACTATGAAAAATACGAGAAAAATAAATCAACTCACAAGACACAAGATTTATAGTGGTTCGACCAATACACACAACTTGTATATATTGTCTACGTCCACTTTGAGCCGCACCAACTCAAATCCACTATGAAGAAAAACGATTACAACGTCGTGTGAATCCCAGCAAACCCTTGGTTACACCGCAACAATTACCCGATATGATAACCTTGTCTCTTGTTCCTCACCAATATGCTCTCACAACGAAACCCTAGCTTTAGCCCTAAAAGCTATACAAGAAATCTCTAACCGATCTCTTAATCGTTTCCTACACAATACAATTCTACAAGGCCTAATTACCTATTTATATAGGTTACAAACTTGGCCACCAAGAATTCTAGCCGTTTTAGGAAACCCCTTTCCAAAAATAGTCACGGATAACTTTAGGAAATAATTAGTCTTCAATTAACTAACAATCTCCCACTTTGAAGACTCATTTATTGTCTTCAATTCTCCTTTTCTTCAACTTTGGATTTTTACGGTGCTAAAACATCTTCATGTCAGTGCAGCTCCCCTCCCAGATCCTCATTCTGAGAGACCAACTAAACCCTTGCAGAGCTTTAGCTTGTCTGATGTAACTCCCTTGGTAAACATATCCGCCGGATTCTTCGAACCAAGAATCTTCTCGAGCTTTAACTCTCCTTCTTCTAAGAGATCCCGGATGAAATGATAACGAATATCTATATGCTTCGTCCTAGCATGAAAGGCTGAGTTCTTGGCTAAATGTATAGTGCTTTGACTATCGCTAAACAGAACACTATCTCCTTGTTCCTTGCCCAACTCAGCTAATAATCCTTGTAACCAAATCATCTCCTTGCTCTCTTCTGTTACTGCTACGTACTCCGCTTCCGTAGTAGACAATGTCACCAACTTCTGTAACCGTGAGTTCCAACTCACTTCAGCTGAGCCCATAGTATAAACATAACCGGTCATACTTCACCTTTTATCTACATCACCTGCGAAGTCTACATCCACATAACCCCTCAAAATAGAACCACCTCTTCCATAACACAATGGTAAGTTTGTGTTACCTCTCAAATACATGAGAATCCACTTCACAACTTCCCAATGTTGTTTTCCCGGGTTGCTTTCATATCTACTCACTACTCCCACTGCATGTGCAATATCCGGTCTCGTGCATACCATAGCATACATTAGACTTCCAATAGCCTAAGAATATGGTACGTTAGTCATGTACTCATTTTCTTCATCTGTCTTCGCACACTGCATACTTGAAAGACGAATTTGACTTCCAAGTGGAGAACTAACTGGTTTAGCATTTTCCATATTAAACCTTTTCAACACTCGTTCAATATATTCAGCCTGACTAAGCATAAGAGTTCCCTTAGCTTTGTCCCTTATGATTCTCATACCAAGAATCTGTTTTGCTTCACCAAGATCTTTCATAGAAAATTCACTTGCTAATTGTTTCTTCAAATTCTCAACTTCTTGTAGAGATGTTCCGGAAACCAACATATCATCCACATATAGTAATAATATGATGTAATCATAACCATACCTTTTGAAGTAACAACAATGATCTGCATTACACCGTGAGTAACTACTTCTATGCATGAAGTTATCAAACTTCTTGTACCACTGTCTCGGGGTTTGTTTTAAACCGTACAAACTCTTCTTTAGCTTGCACACCATCTCTTCCTTGCCTTTTACTATGAATCCTTCTGGATGCTTCATGTAAATTTCTTCATCTAGGTCACCATGAAGAAAAGCTGTCTTTACATCCAACTGTTCAAGGTAGAGATCTTCAGAAGCTACTAGACTTAACACTACTCGAATAGTAGTCATCTTCACAACTGGAGAGAATATCTCGTTGTAATCAACACCAGGTTTTTGCTGGAAACCTTTCACAACCAACCTCGCCTTGTAGCGAATTTCTCCATTTGATTCAGATTTTATCCGATAAACCCACTTGTTATGCAACGCCTTCTTACCTCTTGGTAATTTTACTAAAACCCATGTGCCATTCTCATCAAGTGAATTCATCTCATCCTCCATAGCAAGTTGCCACTTGCCTGAATCATCAGCCGCTAGTGTTTCTTTAATATCTTTAGGTTCACCTCCATCCGTAAGTAATAGATAATTCAGAGCATACCTTGGGTTTGGTTTTGGAGTTCTTGATGA
Source organism: Papaver bracteatum (assembly GCA_023529315.1). NCBI lineage: Eukaryota > Viridiplantae > Streptophyta > Magnoliopsida > Ranunculales > Papaveraceae > Papaver > Papaver bracteatum. Next base: position 1,227,781 of record JAJJWX010002148.1, on the reverse strand, counting down.
TCTTCGTACTTGTTGTGGAACTATGGGAGTAACTCCCACTGCAGTAGAAGTCCCTTCTTGTACTTCTCCGCCATCAGCAACATCGTGCTCTTCTTGTACCACACTTTTTCCAAAAACATCATCAATATCGATATATAACTCCTTAGCGACGTTGCTTGACCCGACATCTTCAACTTGTGTTTTTTTCCTGTCCTTGTACATCTCATTTTCATTAAAAGTGACGTCTCTACTTATAATAACTTTGTGACCCTCGTAGTCCCAAAGTTTATATCCAAAAGCGTCATTTCCGTAACCAATAAATATACACTTCTTTGCTTGAGCACCTATCTTAGATCTCTCACCGGGACTAATATGAACATAACCAACACAACCAAAAACTTTCAAATATGAAAGATTTACCTTTTTGCCAGTCCAAACCTCCTATGGTATCTTCATATCTAATGGACTACTAGGTGTCTTGTTAATTAGATAATCAGCCGTCTCTGTTGCATGTGCCCAGAAGGTCTCGGGAAAACTAGACTGCAATCTCATGCACCTTGCACGTGCATTCAATGTCCAATTCATACGTTCTGCTACTCCATTCTCCTGTGGCGTCCTTGGAACTGTCCTCTCCAAACGAATTCCATTTGTAGCACATAATTGTAAGAGTTCTGTCTTGTCATACTCACCACCGTTGTCTGACCTTAAACACTTTAACTTCAGACCAGTTTCTGTTTCAACCAAAGCTTTCCACTTTTGAAACACTTCATACACCTCGAACTTATTCTTCATGAAGTAAATCCACACCTTTCTTGAGTGATCATCAATAAAGGTGACATAATAATGGAATCCGTTGTGATATGCAACATCAATTGGTTCCCATACATCGGTATGAACCAAATCAAGTTTCACGCTTCTCAAGTCTCTTCCTCCTCTGCTGAAGCTAACCCGTTTTTTCTTTCCAAGAACACAGTCTTCACAAAAACTCATATCAACAGACTTCACCTTAGGTAGATATCCTCCCAAACATAGAATCTTCATGTTCTTTTCACTCATGTGCCCTAATATTCTATGCCATAAGTTATTGTCTTCACTACTACTAGCCATGGCTAAAGTAGTTCCTTCTGAAGTCCGGTATAGAGTATTGACTCTAACTCCTAGAGCTAACACCATTGCCCCTTTCTTCACTTTCTAATTGTGTTTTGTTAACATAACTTCACAGTCATCATCACAAACTTGGCCCACAAACACCAAGTTCTTCTTTAAATTTGGAACGTGTCGTACATCCTTCAATTTCCATGTCGAGCCGTTGACTTTTAAGATCACATCACCCAAACCGATGATGTCGCATGCTTCATCGTCACCCAAGAATACTTGACCATAGTATCCTTCTTTATAAGAGATCATAATACTCTTATCACCCGTTGCATGGAAAGAAGCTCCCGAGTCTATAATCCAAGACTCATCTTGCTTGTCCTCAGAGAGTAGTAGAAAACTTTCCGTAATCACCTTCTTGTTATCAATAAGTACCTTCACCGGTTCCGCAGCTGCAACTACGTTGACCTCTTCTTGATTACTTTTGTTTCCACCATTATTAGCACCTTTTTCCGGAAAATCACGCTTGAAGTGTCCTACTTTCTTACACGCCCAACACTCAACAACACCTCTAGGCAGGGATTGAGATCTTCCCCTAGACTTCCATCTAGATTTGTTGTTGTTGTTCCTATTTGAACTCCTGCCTCTATCTTCTTCATGCATACTTAAGGCCGAGCTTGAAGAACTAGAAACATAACCTTGTTCTATTCTTCTCTCCTCTTCAGCAATTAACCTTTGCTGCACATCATCAAGTTTCAACTTCTCGTTCCCTGCGGAATTGCTAATGGTTGTTCTTGCGGTTTCCCAACTCTTTGGTAATGACGACAACAACCTTAAAGCTTGAACTTCATCATCAAAAGTAATACTAACTTTTGAAAGTTGAGAAATAATTGATTTAAACTTCCCAATATGTGCTGAAATCGCTTCGCCTTCTTGCATCTTCAGATTAAATAATTGTTCACACAACATAATCTTCCCCGAGGCTGATGACTTTTGATACAACTTTTCAAGTTTATCCATAAGATCCTTCATACTAGTTTCCTCTTGTATGTTATTGTAGACTTCCTCCGTTAGACATCTACGGATCACGGCTACACACTTGCGATCAAGAGTTGTCCATACATCGTCTGTGCATGTTACCTTTTTCGCAACTCCACCCAATGGATCAGCAAGGTCTTTCTCATATAGGTACTCTTCCATCTAAGACTTCCAAAACGCAAAGTTCTTACCATTAAAAACTTTAACCCTAGCTACCGTACTTTCGTTATTATCACCCATAACTCCCACTCCAATCGTACTGAAACCTAAAGCTCTAACCCGAGCTCTGATACCAGTTGTCAGGATTTTCTTAGGGAATCACTGACAACCGCGGAATAACGGATCTTGAGATATTATGATGAATAATAAGTAAACCAAGCACAAGCAACTATGAAAAATACGAGAAAATAAATCAACTCACAAGACACAAGATTTATGGTGGTTCGACCAATACACACAACTTGTATATATTGTCTAAGTCCACTTTGAGCCACACCAACTCAAATCCACTATGAAGAAAAACGATTACAACTTCGGTTGAATCCCATCAAACCCTTGGTTACACCGCAACAATTACCCGAGATGATAACCTTGTCTCTTGTTCCTCACCAATATGCTCTCACAACGAAACCCTAGATTTATCCCTAAAATCTATACAAGAAATCTCTAACCGATCTCTTAATCGTTTCCTACACAATACAATTCTACAAGGCCTAATTACCTATTTATATATGTTACAAACTTGGCCACCAAGAATTCTAGCCGTTTTTAGGAAACCCCTTTCCAAAAACAGTCACGGCTAACTTTAGGAAATAATTAGTCTTCAATTAACTAACACAGAGTTATTGCAATCGATGGAGTAAACAACTTTCTAACTGCAATTGTGTGCTCGAGTCCCTTTGGGTCTGTTTAGTTCGTATCGACACTCTTTTATCTCTGCTGTATAGAAGAAAGGTCTGGAATGAGCAACAATACTCCGCAGCAGCCAAATGAGCTCGGACAGGGAGAAGATAAAAAATATAGCTGGTGGTAATATTCAGAATCGGTTTGCAGTCAGTTGTGGGTGTTGTGAACTGGTAGTTGGAAGCGAGGAGATGCTTGGAGGTGCTGTTTTGATTCTCGGTGATAAAAGAGGCAAAAACAGACGGGATTGAGATGGTGTTTTGTATGAGAAGGCTTGAATGAATTTTCGAAGAAAATAGCTGTAAGAACAAGGGATACCAATCTCTTGCGGTTTTGAGCTCGAGCTTTGGCTGCATTTCCATTGAGAATATAGTGCCGGTAGGTGCTCAGTTCATTGAAGGCGTGTTTGCTGAGATGGGTTTGTTTTGTTTGTTGCTGCCATAGCCGTGAAGGAGAGAATGTATTGCAGCAGTAATGGTTGGTTCGATGGTTTACAAAGGTTCTCTCTAGGGTCTTGTATCGACTGGTGGTGGCGAGCAATGAGCTATGAAGTGATGATTGGTTGAGAACTGGCAGCAGGAAACTGGGAGAATTGGCCGATAAATTAAGCAACTGACGAGACGGATATGGTCAGGGAAACGAAGTCCATGTATGGACTTGATGGATGATTGCAGCTGGTTTTTGGATCGAGAAGATGTTTGATGGAGTGGCTTTATTTAGGGATGTATGGCCAAAGTGAGGCTCGTGTTGTGGTTCAGAAAAGGATGGTCAAGGAGCTAAATTTTGTATGGATAGAAGAACCGAGAACGGATTGGAAACCAACGAAGTTTGTTCACTGTTGCTGCAGTGAAAGTGATGGTCCGTGAATTTGGAAACTAGAATTGGTGTTTGGGCTGGGGCTGGCAACTTTGCTAGGTCTTAATCGCTGGACTTCTGGTGATCGCAGTTGGGGATATAAAAACTGAAGAGAAGTTTCAGAGAGGGGAGGCCGACTAGGAGAGAAGATTTGTGCGGCGAGACGAATAGCCGTGAAGGGGAGGTGCGGAGCAACGAGATAAGAAGAGGAGATTAAAGGGTTGTGTGACACAATCATATTTGGTTAAATCTGTTCCTCTTGTAATTTATTTTATGGGTTTTAAGAAACCCATTTCGATGTATTGCTAAATTTCTTTGTAACTAGGGTTTGATAGTTGAAACCACTTTGGGTATTAGGCTAATTTGAAATGATTATATAGCATTAGATCATTATGATTTGAATTGATTAATTATTGAATAATGTTTATTGATTGATCGAATAAATAAGTTGTTGCTTCACCGGTTTTAAAAACCTATGTGCGTAATTGATAATTTTACAAATATTTCTGTCTTATTATTTGATGATCCATGCTTCTTTAAAAACGTTGATGGTTTATGCTTAGAAAATCCATGTAGAATTTGTGAATCTATATTTAGTTTCGTATAACTTTCTCGCTGATGCAGTTTGATGGTTCATGCTTGGATTTAGTCTTTTTATGTGCCATGCTTAGGGTATACCAGTGATATTTGCGACTCTAATACATATAATAGGTGATGTCAATAGAACGAACGATAAATAATTATTCATGAGTTATGTTTCATTTCAGTAATTGAACAGAAATAGTGGTGGATACGATAAAACCCTGGTTACTGTTTTTTCCCATTGAATTTATTTTATTAGTTTAATTTTATTATTTCTTTTTCAATTATAAAAATCCAAAAAACATCATCTCTGGTTATTCGATTGAGAATATTGGTTACAGTATTTCCACCGCTCCCTGTGGGTTCGACCCGTATTTGCCTCTGTCTATTAGTTAGACACCGTGCGATTGCGGTTATTACAAATAGGCATCTTCGGATCCTATCAATTCTTGGCACCGTTGCCGGGGAGCGGTTGTGAAATATTGTAATTGGTATTTTGTACATATTTATTTTATTATTCTTTTCTGTACATAACTTATTTTTCTTTTATTTTTATATTTATATTTAGTTCTTTTTACGTAGCTTATTTGATTTTTTTCTTAGGTACCTTAGTTTGAAGAGCGGCGATTGGAGTCAAAAACATGCCTAAAGTAAGTACTTGATATTCTCACAAAGATTTTGTAAGGTGAGTTATTGGAATTTTTTTACCTTGTATAATGGTTTCTAGTGAGTTGACTTCTTTTATAGCTTTTTGGAATCTTACCAAAAGAGCTGAGACAGAGGAGTCATTTGATATTTCACCTGAGGAGTATGCATACACACCTTGTCATTATCAAGGACCTGCCGAGTGTGTAAATAATGATTGGAATTATTCTCATAAGTATGATCATTCCGGACCTTGTGAAGGTTATTATCATTACCAACCTTACCCTGGTTATGAGCCACAATTTGTTGATTCCAATTATTATTCACACATTTCTCCGTCACAGTATGAGAGAGATAATCAATCTTACTGTGACCCATCTGCATCACAACTATCTTTATTAGAATGCCTCAATATTGAAATTGCTGAACAAACCAAAGCTAATGAGTTATTTTTTGCTGAGCTGAGTAAAACTCAAGCTTATATTGATCAACTTTCTCAACAAACTGATTTATCGATTGCTAAACTAATGCAATCGGTAAAAGATTGTGGTCTTACAGAGGAGACATGTTCTAATTTTTCTAATAATGTTGATATTTATGATGAAATCGCTTTAACTAATGAATCAATGTGTATGGAGAATGATGATGAACTTGATAGTTGTGATCATAGGAATAGAGACATTTTCATACCAAGTGAAGGTGGTGTATTTAGTCCAATTCCTGATTGTGTTAATGATCACTCGCCTATTCAAAAGGAAGAGTTTAGGATTGAGGACACAATTCTTTTAGACGGTGTGACATATCAGTGTTATAACAATGATGCTTATGAAGAATGTGTTAATTCAGAGGACAGTTTAGCTAAGTCTAACGACTCAGAGACATTACACTCTATCTATAAGGTTTCTTTTAATCATTTTTATTGTGATGTTCCTATTGATTACCAGGTTGATGATGTTTATGATGATGATTTAGTACAGGTTTGCAAACCTAGTGGAGAAGTTAATACACCTAGAAATGTTAGCACAACTTTTCCGAAGATTCCTAATTTTGGATTTGAATTGCATGCTTCTCCAGTATTACTAGATTATTTTGCATCTCGTGATTTCTATTTTCCTGTGCATGACTCCCAGATCGTTTCAGTTCCCATCCCCAATGAACCACTTGAGTCGGTAATTCTTTTTACTGACGATGTATCCTTTGCAAAAACTAGGTTTGGGGGCAGCTCTTTGCTTTTGATAGTCTCTAGATCTTTACGTTGTTACAACGAGAGTATGAGGTTGTCATTAATTGTATATATTGTGCTTTGGGTTGATCCCAAAATATTTAGGTTGTTGATATATGGTGATTTTTATTTGTATATTCCAGTAGGTACATCTTTGTTTTTGTTTTTGTTTCATTTTTTTTCCGTTTACTTTTCGCATATTATGAATTTCCCATCTTAATTTTTACGTTGGATGACTCAATTACATTGAGGACAATGTAATGTTTAAGTGTGGGGGAGTGGCACTGTCGTTAGGAATTTTGATTAAAAAAATAATTGAATATTATGACCAGCTGTGTAGCGGGTCTTAAAAAAAATGATCAGCTGTGTAGCGGGTCTTAATTTTTTTATATTATCATTATGATTCTTAGTGTTATGACCAGCTGTGTAGCGGGTCTTTTCTTTTTCCTTGCATGTTATGACCAGCTGTGTAGCGGGTCTAAAAAAATTCATTGTTAGGGTTATGATCAGCTGTGTAGCGGGTCTTAAAAAAATGATATGACCAGCTGTTTAGCGGGTCTCTCTTTCTCTTTATCTTATTATATGATCAGCTGTGTAGCGGGTCTTTCTGTCTAGTTATTTAGCAGAAATTTCTCTCGATCTTGCTATTTAGCGGATCTGTCTCGTTGTTTAGTAGACATCTCTATCCACTGTTTGGTGGATTCGTCTAGCTGTTTAGCAGACATCATCATATCTAGCTGTTGATCGGATATTTATGACCAGCTGTGGAGCGGGTCAATTTTCTGTTTTGCTCGAGGACTAGCAAAATATAAGTGTGGGGGTGTTGATAAGCACATAAATGCTACATTTTATACCCATATTTATATTAGATAGGACTCGACATTCTGGCTAATAATATCATTTTAGTGCTTTTGTAGAAAGTACAAGAATATTCGGTCATTCAGATACTAAATGATTAACTTGGAAGAATAATGGCGTTTGCGGCAAGCATCACTAATGCTACAGTTCTTGGAACCAAGATGGGCTGCTTTGTTGGTTTGTTGGAGTTGGCCGCACCCTCGGTCAAGATGCAAAATAAATTGATTTCTTTAATGAATGTTCACCTGCACTTGAATTCCACTAGTGGAGTAGTGGGCATACGTACTGTTGTGCTGGCAAGAGATTTCAAAACAAAGGAAGCAGGGAGACGTGGCTTCATTTCAACCACAATCATGTGTGGTATTTCTTAATTGGTAGTTCTCTAGCATTTCATCGCAACACCAACAGATTGAGTTAGGAGCTGTTGACATGGTTTGGTTGTGTCTGTGCTGGACGGATGGAGTTGTTTTTATTGGTTCAGGGAGGATTGAAAGGTCAGAGCTATTGCAGTCGATGGAGTAAGCAACTTTGTAACTGCAACTGTGTGCTCAAGTCCCTTTGGGTCTGTTTAGTTCATATCGACACTCTTTTATCTATGCTGTAAAGAAGAAAGGTCTGGAATGAGAAACAATACTCCTCAGCAGCCAAATGAGCTCGGACAGGGAGAAGATAGAAAATGTAGCTGGTGGTAATATTCAGAATCGGTTTGCAGTCAGTTTTGGGTGTTGTGAACTGGTAGTTGGAAGCGAGGAGATGCTTGGAGGTGCTGTTTTGATTCTCGGTGATGAAAGAGGCAAAAGCAGACGGGATTGAGATGGTGCTCTGTACGAGAAGGCTTAAATGAATTTTCGAAGACAATAGCTGTAAGAACAAGGGACACCAATCTCTTGCGGTTTTGAGCTCGAGATTTGGCTGCATTTCCATTGAGAATACAGTGCCGGTAGGTGCTCAGTTCATTGAAGGCGTGTTTGCTGAGATGGGTTTGTTTTGTTTGTTGCTGCCATAGCCGTGAAGGAGAGAATGTATTGCAGCAGTAATGGTTGGTTCGATGGTCTACAAAGGTTCTCTCTAGGGTCTTGTATCGACTGGTGGTGGCGAGAAATGATCTATGCAGTGATGATTGGTTGAGAAATGGCAGCAGGAAGCTGGGAGAATTGACCGATAAATCAAGCAACTGACGAGACGGATATGGTCATGGAAACGAAGTCCATGTATGGACTTGATGGATGATTGCAGCTGGTTTTTGGATCGAGAAGATGTTTGCTGGAGTGGATCTATTTAGGGCTGTACGGCCAAAGTGAGGCTCGTGTTGTGGTTCAGAAAAGGATGGTCAAGGAGCTGAATTTTGGGTGGATAGAAGAACCGGGAACGGATTTGCAGCCAACGAAGTTTGTTCACTTTTTCTTTTTTTTTTTCCATATTTGATATTAATAGAAGATTTACAACTCAAAAAGACTATCATCTGGCAAGAAATTCGTTGGAAGCCTAGAAACAAGCTGAGCTCCCACACCCTTATGAATGACCACACCTAATCTATGAAAAAGAAATTCACCAACACGCGCATTAGCATCATAACTAGAAATGTAGTTACGCAAACGCTTCAGAAAATCTATGGTTTCATCCCCAAGTTCCCCCAAGGTTGTAGGATCAGAATATTGTCACAACAATATTCTTGAGAAATAAACAACTGTTCTGCGATACATCGATAATAAACGACTACTCTGCGATACATCAGTAATATTCTGCGACACATCCAAAGATGACTTAAACAATGACGTAATAACTTAAAACGACGAAACACGAAGAAAGTGTGACATGTCTGCGATATATCAATAAAACTGCGAAAGTTAAAGGCGGTGCTAATCTGCGATTTATCGCAAGAACTCAGATCCGAAATTGAAGGGAATCTTAGTCAGAAATGAGTCATTAATCCACTATGTAAATACCTATATAAAGGAGATGAATAGTTCCAGAGAGGCTAATGAATTTTTGAGTGTTAGGAAAGTTATTTAGGAGAGAGAAAATCTTTATCAAGTGTTCTTTGTTCTTGATTTCTGTAATTCCTTAAGATCAAATTAATAAAAAGTGTCTTTAATCTTCAAATTATGTCATAGATGTTGGTAAATTCTTGAATAGGGTGTAGTGTGGGAATTCCTGCAACTACATTTTGGCGCCCAGAAACAGGGATTGAAGAGTTGAAAATCAAAGTAAAAGTTAAGTAAAAGAAAGAAGTTATTCAAGAATTAGAAGAGAATTAAGAAATTTGGTGAAGAAAAGATGATTGAAATCAAAGATAATCAAAAGAAATTGGAGTGTGATGTAATAACAAAAATGATGATAGATAAATTCCATGAAGATATTAGAGGAAGGATACACAAGCGAGATTTTGAAGGAAAGAAAATCATGATGGTAGATGAGGCATCACCGCTAAAAGATTGGGAAAAAGCAGAAGATCACATTTACTACAGCTAAAAATTCCGAAAGAGAATTTAAGTCATACATCTCCATTGGTGATCACAATTAATCATTATACCAACAAGAAAAGAGAAATCGATAAGATCTACGAAGAGTGGGCTGTGAATAGGACTCGGTGGACGCATGAAGTTCTCATGGATATAATGTTTTACCACACATTCAATAAAATGGGATACAAAGATGAAGAAATGCTTAGCCCAACATATCACATTCATGGATTTGGAAAATCTCTAACAAAACCTAAAGGTGAAATTGTAGTGCGAATTCATTGGGAAATAGAGACGCGAGGTCACTCGAGCGTGGTGGATGTGAAATCACCTTATAACATGTTGTTGGGAAGACCTTGGATACATGCAATCAAGGCTGTATCATCAACCCTACATCAATGTTTAAAGTTCCCTATGCCTAGTGGAATTGGAGAAATTAGAGGAGATACAGATTATGCAGCGTTATGTTTCCAAAATGAAGTAAGGAATCATGAAAATCAAATTCAGTTGTGAAAACATCGCAGAAAAATGAGGAGAGAAGAAAAGAAAGAAGAAGAATTCAAGGTTTACATGATAAAATCAAAAGAAGGAAAAGGAATATTTGGCGATATGTCGCAAGAAAATGATGAACCAGTGGAGGTAATAAAGGCACCAACACCAATGGGAGAACATGAAGCTAGTTATACTGCATCAAAGCCAACAAAATAAGTAAATGTTGGAAGTGAAGAAGATCCAAAGATACTGAAAATTGGAACTAAGATGGATGTGGAGGAAGAAGAGCAAACTGTAAACCTTCTGCGAGAATACAGAGATATTTTTGCATGGAATATGGATGAGATGCCTGGAATAGATCCATCTGTTGCGTGCCATAGATTGGAGATTAACAAAAGTATGAGACCAATCAAACAAAGAATAAGAAAGATTGCAACTACTTATCATTCCAAGATAGAAGAAGAATTACAAAAGATGCTCGATGCAAGAATTATAAGGCAAGCGAAATATCCAGAATGGATCGCCAATATGGTAGTAGTTCCCAAGAAAAACAAGGGGATAAGAATTTGCATCGATTTTACTGATTTAAATAAAGCTTGTCCCAAAGATAGTTTTCCCTTACCAGATATCCCGCAGATGGTGGAATCTTCCGCAGGAAATGATCGAATATCTTCGTTGGATGGATACAAGGGCTATAATCAAATCCCGCTGGCAGAAGAAGATCAAGAACATACTGCATTTTTTGCTCCTAGAGGATTATATTGCTACACAAAGATGCCTTTTGGGTTACGAAATGCAGGGGCAACATACCAAAGAATGGTAGAAAAAGTATTCTCAAAATGGATACATAAAACTTTAGAGGTATATGTGGATGATATGTTGGTAAAAAGCAAAGAAGCTAAAAATCATGTGCAAGACTTAAGGGAAATTTTTGATCAGATGCAAATTTTTAATATCAAAGTAAATCCTGAGAAATGTACTTTCGGAGTATCATCTGGGAAATTCTTGGGATATATTGTATCAAAAGAAGGAATACAAGTTGACCCTGAAAAGGTGCAAGCAGTTCGGGATATGCCAACTCCAGCAACAGTAAAAGATGTGCAAAATTGAATGGACTTTTGGCATCACTAGGAAGATTTATTTCGCGGTCATCAGATAAATGCAAGCATTTCTTCAACATACTAAAGAAGGGAACAAAATTTAAATGGACGGACGAATGTGAGAGAGATTTTCAAGGAATAAAGGAATATTTGATGAATATATCCATATTACAGAAGGCTGAACCAGGAGAAGAATTGCTGATATATCTTGCGACAACTCCACATGCTTTAAGTGCAGTACTTTTGCGAAATGACGCAGGAGTTGAAAAACCTATTTACTACATCAGCAAAACATTTAATGCTGCGGAGAAAAATTATTCGAAGATTGAAAAACTAATTTTGGAATTAGTTTATGCAGCCTATAAACTTCGCATATATTTCCAAGCGCATAAAATCAAAGTATTAACAAAAGTACCAATCGAGTCAGTAATGAAAAATTCAAAAAGATCAGGCAGAGTCGAAAGATGGAATGCACAAGTGGGGCATTTTGAGATCCAATATGCAATTTTATCTTCACCAAAATCTCAAATAGTCGCAGAATTTACTTTGGAGGATGATGAAGTTGTAGAAGACATGATGGATATAGAAGAAGAATATGGGGATCCTAGATATCTTTTAACAGAACCAAATAGGTGGGAGATATTAGTGGATGGATCGTCTAATGGAGAAGGAAATGGAGTGGGAGTCATTTTTATTTTGCCAGAAGGTGCAAAAATGGCATTTTCATTTTGACTGGAATTCAAGTCTACCAATAATGAGACAGAATATGAGGCTGTAGTACATGCCCTAAGATTTGCGATAGAAATGAAGGTAGAGAATGCAAGAATTACTAGTGATTCACAGTTGATTATTCGCCAAATTGAAGGGGAATATGCAACTAATGATATATCTTTGAAAAAATATAAGAAACTCGTAGAAGAATTATCTGCGAAAATACCAAAACTTAAATGGAGGCATATTTCAAGAAGAGATAATAGGCTTGCGGATGCTTTTGCGTTCATATCAAGTATGATGGTAGATCCGACTGCGAGAAATATAAAAATACAAACACTCATAGCACCATCAATTAATAAAGAAGAAGAAGAGGAAGCTGAGGCAATGGTAGTAGCAAATAATGGCGAAGAATCAAGCCGAATTATCGTAGATTGGCGTGCGGAAATTCAAGCATATCTAGCAATGGGGGAGATACCAAGAAACAGATTGGAAGCACATAAATTAAAAAGTAGAGCAACAAATTATGAGTTAAGAGATGGGGTATTATATCAAAAATCTTTAAATGGGCCTTCCCTTAGATGTTTGACACAAGAAGAAGGAAAACATATATTAAAAATGCTGCATAGTGGGGATGCTAGTAATCACAGCAGTGGCAGATCATTAGCATACAGAACTAAAATGCAAGGTTATTATTGGCCATATATGCATGAAGATGCAAAGAATTTATCAAGAAGTTGCGAAGAATTTCAGAGATTTGCAAAAAGAATACATGCACCAGGTGAAACATTAACATCTTCAAAAAATGTTTGGCCATTTGGAAAGTGGGGTCTAGATATTGTGGGACCATTTGTACCAGAACCGGGAAAAAGAGATACTTAATTGTCGCAACAGATTACTTCACAAAATGGGTGGAAGTTAAAGCGGTACAACATATTCGTGATAAGGACATTTTCACATTTATATTTGAAAATATCATTTGCGATTCGAATTCCAAAGACAATTGGTGTCGATAATGGAAAACAATTTGAAGGACAAAATATAGAGATGTTACTTAATGCATTCAAGATAAAATGTGGAAAATCAACTCCTTTATATCCACAGTCCAATGGTCAAGCTGAAGCAACTAACAAAACAATTGCAGATATTCTCAAAAAGAAGTTAGAAGGGCATCATAGAACGTGGTGTCAACAAGTCCATAATGCAGTTTGGTCTTATAATACAACACAAAGAGAAGCAACTGGAGTATCACCTTTTTGTTTAACATATGGGGTTGAGGCAGTATTACCAACAGAAGTTGTTATTCCTACAACAAAAAGAGAATCTTGGGAAAAGAATCTTAGTGCTGGTATGATTTTAGACAAGCTTGATGAGGTAGAAGAGAAGAGATAAAAAGCACTACAACATATGGAAAACTACCATCGCAGATTAGCTCGTGAATATAACAAACGAGTAAAGAAGCGGGAATTCCAAGTTGGAGATTTAGTTCTGCGAGAAACACCAGAATATCAGTGAGAAAATGGAGGAAAATTAGCGAAAAAATGGGATGGGCCATATATAATCAAAGAAATAGTTGGAACTGGAGCATATAAATTAATAGATCCAGAAGGAAGAGATATGGGTCAAAGACTGGGCAGACCATGGAATAGACAATATCTAAGAAAATATTATCAATAAGGATTTGAAAGGCTAGAATGAAGGGATTACACGCAAGAAATTGCGAGAGAATAAAAGAAATGTTCTACAAAAACAAAGTTGGCTGAATGTAAAAGCTATTTTTCGCAATAATTTGCGAGATAATTAAAAATTCTAATGCAAATGCATATAAGACGGGCGAAAATCTCCTAAAAATATACAAGAACGGGACGAACCTTTGTGGCGTACACCCTAGTTCGTGGATTCTATTCCGTAAGAGGCAATGTCCTTAAAGTGCTTCATAAGGGGGGTATCTCTTTGCATGGCTATGGTAAAGGCTATGGTAAAGGCTATATCGCAAAGACGGCAATATCATAGATCTTAAAAAGCAAAGAGAGATTAATCTCACAAGATGGCTTAGATTTATCATATTGTCGCAGAAATTAAAAGTGGCATAATAATACCTTTAACTAGGAAGGCGAAATAAGACCACAAGAAAAGTTATATCCGCGAGGCATATAACAAATTCTTCGCAGAAATATCTGCGATTATATTACAGATTGATAACAAGAGGCAAGTATGGGATTTCTTACAAGGGTAACAAATAAAATACTTCACAAGGAAGATTATGAGGGGTAAATATGGGGATTATCAAACAACATTTCATTATCTTCCTTGAGAAGAATTAAAATAATAAAAAAGAAGGAAGATAATCAAGCTCATGAAGATTGGATTCAGAATTAATAAAAATATATAAATAAGAGCAGGTGATTGAGTTACAAAGAACTTCAATGTTTCGCAAAAAGAGCAGGAAGAAGAAAGATTCGGAAATTACAATCATTCGCAGAACAAGAAATACTTCGCAAGAATACATGATAATTTAAAGAAAATTCTTTTCTAATTTCATCATTCTTGTTCACCACTATTATCTTCACCAACATCATATTTTTCAGTTAAAGTTTCTTTATCACCAACGATTGTTTCATGAGGAGGATTTTGTTCTTCATGAGGGGGATTTTGTTCTTCATGAGGAGGATTTTGTTCTTCCGCTTCATTAAGAGGGTTTCCTTCGTCCTCAAGTGGATTTTGTTCATCTTCAGAAAAATCTTCTTCATTACTTGAATAATTCAGATCTTCATCTATGGGATGAGGAACTTCATTTTCATCTATCTCCAAGGATTTGATCTTCATAGGAGGTAAATAATGAGAGAGTAGAACATTATTTATGAAAACCTCAACGCTTAAATGAGCTTTGCGGAGGCAATTCTTTTCCCGGTTTCTGATCTCTATATCTTTGAAATATTCAAGATAGTCAAATCTTCTCAATGCCCTATTGTGAGAGTTGGAAAGCGCGGTATTATTTTTGCGAAGTTTGGCTAACCTCATAGATAAATCAGAAATTGAAGCTTGAAGATGCTTCTCAGATTCTGCGAGAGAGAAAAAAAAAAGAAGTTAATATTAGAGGGAATTTTCGCGAAAAATAAGGTGAGAAAATACAATGAAGTAATTAATAGATGAGGCAGTCAAAATGACTACCTTCCTTTCGTGAAGATAAAGTGTGAATTATATTAAAGAAGCAAATCTTCCATCGGTTCATGGCATCATCAAAATTATCCCCAACTTTACCTTTTAAACGAGATTTTATACTTTTTTCACAATTGCGAAGATGAACGTTTTCTTCCTTTAGTCGAGTACAATCATCTTTGAGATTGTTTACTTTTACACTTAGAGCTAATCTTCCCTTCATAAGCTTCTCTTATTCAGCAGCAGATGATTCAATTTTCTTTTTAAGTTCATCTTTCAGTGTGCGAAGGGATTTCTCTTGGTCCTTACACAACTTTTGAAGATTGTCTAATTGCTGCGAATAAATCTTTGTTGTATCCGCAAAACTACGTTTTTCTTGGGATAAAACTCTGTTTTCATCTGATAAAGATTCCACTCTCAAGTTAATCTGGTTTAGCGAATATAAAAGTTGAGTGGCTTCATTACTTAGACGATTTTGTTCGTGAATTAATTGATCTCGTTCATGAATTAGTTGGTTATTCTCATTCTTAAGATTATTTATCTCGTCAATCGAATATGTATGAACAACATTCAAGTTATCAAATTGATTCTTCCAAGATTCTTTCCCAAGGCGGGCCTCATCAGCGATTGTTTCCCACTCAAGTATCTTCATTAATTGGTTATGTTTTGAAGCTAAATATGCATCAACAAATAAATAAAGGAAAATTGAGTATATAAAAGGCAAAGATTTATAGAGGCAAAAGCAAAGGCAAGAAAGTTATACCTTTCAGATCATCATTTCTGCTGCGAAGAATTTCACAGTATAATTCAGAGGTATGAAGCTTATGATCGAGAAGTTCACACTCCAAAGTTTTTGTTTGAAGATTCTTCTTCAAAGTTTCAACCTCATCTTCTAAGGCAGTTAACGAAGATGAAGAACCGCAAGACCCAAGATGCTTGCTTAGAATCATATAAACATCCTGTCTCGCAGGATCCGAAGAAGATTTCATAGCATCGTTCAAAACTTCAGATAAAATTTGAAAAGCATCTTCAACCCCTGTTGCTATTTCTTGGGAAGAATGAAGAGAAGTAGAGGAAGAAGTTTTGGAGATAGTAAGAGTGGAAGAAGGAATTTGAGTGGTCGCAGTAACAATTTCATTCACCGCGTCATCATCCATCGCAGTTTCCTTAATTGCAGATTTGTTTACCACAGTATCATTATTTACGACTTCATTCACCGCAGCCTCATTGACTGTCGTTTCATTTACCGCAGTTTCATTGTCACAAATTTATTTCCAACTATCATAGATTCATCTATCGCAGTTTTCAAAATGTTGAGATTATCAGAGATGGGAATATTAGCATCAATAACTTTAGTAGGGGTCGATGGAGAAGTAAAATGAGTATTGAAATTTACGCAAGGAGAAGGAGAAGGTTTATCTTGCGACGAAACAGGTTTTGCAGGTAAAAATTCAAGAATATCCACTTCATCTGAAAGAACTTTAACTTGACGCGAACGCTTAAGAGGCTTAGGAACATTCTCTTCATTCTGCGAATAATAATGTAGGTAAGAAACAGAGGAAACAATATTGTTATTTCAAAGGAATAGGTGTTTCTTACTACCTTATCATCCTCAGATCTTTTCGTCTTCCCAACGCGCCTTTTCTGAGAACCCTTAGGGTGAGGATTTTTTATAGTAATTTTAGTTTGAGAAGTGGTGTTACTGAAAAAGATGATAAAATATGGGGATTATGAAGAAAAGTGGGCGATAAAGATAACATAACGTGAACAAAATAAGATGGAAGATAAGAACATACCTTTGAGTCTCCATTAGAGCAAAGAAAGAAAGAATAACAAGAAAGAAAAAGTTGCAGACAAAAAAGATTTTGAAGAAGAAAGAGAAGGTGAGAAGAAGGAAATATTCTCGAGTGGAACATCTATTTATAGATGAAGGATGGGTAACCGGGTTAACCGGTAAAGATTGACGTGTGTCAGCAGTAAGAGCGTAAAGTAGGGAACTTTGTCGGGTAAAAGATAAGGAGTTGCGGCAAATCAAGAAGTTTAAATTCTCATAATCTTTATCTTCTTCGCAAAAAAGATATGAGAAGAGGCAAGATGTAGGATCAGAATATTGTCACAACAATATTCTTGAGAAATAAACAACTGTTCTGCGATACATCGATAATAAACGACTACTCTGCGATACATCAATAATATTCTGCGACACATCCAAAGATGACTTAAACAATGACGTAATAACGAAAACGATAAAACACGAAGAAAGTGTGACATGTCTGCGATATATCAATAAACCTGCGAAAGTTAAAGGCGGTGCTAACTGCGATTTATCGCAAGAACTCAGATCCGAAATTGAAGGGAATCTTAGCTGTAAATGAGCTGTCATGAGCTGTAATCCACTATGTAAATACCTATATAAAGGAGATGAATAGTTCCAGAGAGGCTTATGAATTTTTGAGTGTTAGGAAAGTTATTTAGGAGAGATAAAATCTTTATCAAGTGTTCTGTGTTCTTGATTTCTGTAATTCCTTAAGATCAAATTAATAAAAAGTGTCTTTAATCTTCAAATTATGTCATAGATGTTGGTAAATTCTTGAATAGGGTGTAGTGTGGGAATTCCTGCAACTACAAAGGTGGTGAAGGCCAGTGTCCCAAAACCGTATCCCTGTGTTGTGCATTTCTCCAAATATTTGGCTTTTTTTTTTTCATATTTGATATTAATAGAAGATTTACAACTCAAAAAGACTATCATCTGGCAAGAAATTCGTTGGAAGCCTAGCAACAAGCTGAGCTCCCACACCCTTCTGAATGACCACACCTAATCTATGAAAAAGAAATTCACCAACACGCGCATTAGCATCATAACTAGCAATGTAGTTACGCAAACGCTTCAGAAAATCTATGGTTTCATCCCCAAGTTCCCCCAAGGTGGTGAAGGCCAGTGTCCCAAAACCGTATCCCTGTGTTGTGCATTTCTCCAAATATTTGGTTTTTTTTTTTTTTTTTGAAGTGGGCCTGGCTTACAACTACTTGGCTTACAACGATCTTGCCTAAGCCCAACACCTAGACTTTAGGTTTCTATAACTCTAAGGGGATTCGACCTCGGACCTCCTCCCTAGTGGAGGAACGTTATTTTGGGGACCCTTCTTTTTTTGAGGGGACCCTGTTTTTTTAAAGGAACACTACCCTACATTTGTAAGGGGTGTCTTAAAACGTGGACTTTACTAATTTGCCCCCGAACCATAATTAAGATTATCAATTAAACGGTTTTAGATTAACCTAATATATAAAAAATTTAGATTAACCTAATATAACCTATTAACAAAAAAAAATAAAAAATCAGACCCTACCTCCTTCTTCTTCTTGGGGTCTTCTCTTCTTCTTCTTCTCAACATCGTTTTCATAGATTAATCGTCGATTCATAAAATTTTCATCGTCGATTAATCAATCGAGTATAAGAATGGTGCTTCGAAAGCAAACTAAACGAGTAACAGGAAAAGGTCCCCCATTAGGACATCTAGAAAATCAGAAAAGTTCATTGGAGATTGACAAAGTAGTGGAAACGGAAGACGAATTGGAGATTCAACCCGAAGTGGGCATGGGAAAGATCCGCAGGTAATTTTAACCAAACCCATTAGTTTTAATTTGATTTTGGTTCGTTTAATTGAATAGAAATCATCAAAATAGGGTTTGAATGTAAGTAACGGTGCTAGGTTCGGTTAGGAGTCGGAACCCAAAAACCCTGGTTTGGTAACCGAACTTCCTGAAAGGAAGAACACGAAGAACTGTTCGGTTGATTATGATTGAAAAATATGTAACCGAACTATTCAGTTCGGTTATTTCGCTAATTTTTCAAAAAGCCATCTTCTAACCGAACACTTCCCATTTTACCAAAATAAAAATAATTTCACTTTCCAACCGAACTCAACTAATTTACTCACTACTTTTAGTTCTCAGTTAACCGAACTTTGTCAAAACAATTCGGTTAGTTCGCACAATATTTTAAAACAATTTCTCAACCGAACTCAAAACATTACAAAGAAAACAAAAAAAACCTATGTAACCGAACTGCTCTTATTTTCCCACTATGTTTAACTATCATTTAACCGAACATTATGTAGTCTGTTCGGTTGGTTCGCAATATTTTGTTTATCGAACTATGAACCGAACTCCTTGCTAATTGCATATATGTTGAGTTCGGTTTGTTCGCAAGAAAACTTCTAAACCGAACTCTTCCCTAATTTCATAGAATTTTGAGTTCGGTTGTTTAGCAAAATAGCTGTACCAACCGAACTCAGTGCTAATGTCATTCATGTCGAGTTCGGTGAAATCACAATTTTTTGTTTAGGAAACTACTAACCGAACTCAGTGCTAATGTCATTCATGTTGAGTTCGGTTTTTTCGCAATAAATAATCAGTGCTAATTGCAAACCGAACTCTAGCCCTTAACAGAATTATGAGTATGAAAATCATTTTTGGGTGAAGCTAATATGTTTTGTTTTCTTGGTTAGGGGCAGAGCACCAAAATCAAACCAACCTTCACTGGAAGAACTTAGAACTCCCACTCCTCGAGGCCAAAAACACTTAGGTTTTAATAAGCGTGGAACCAAATATGTTAATCATGGAGGTGGTTCAACACCGGGTGTTGTCATCCAAGATGATGTCAATAGAGATAATGTTGACAACGTTATACAACAAGTTAATCAAGAGATTGTGGAAGAAATGGGTAATCAAGAACATAATCAAGGTGGAGAAGAGGAATCATCCTAAGAAGGAGGAAATGAAGATGAACAAGGGGATGACAATGATGACAGTGAAGAAGATGGAGATAATGAAGATGATGAATCAGAGGAGGAAGAGGATGAAGAACAAGTAGAAATAGTTAAAAAACCAAAAAAGACCCCGAAAAAGCCTTGTGCTAGATATGCATACATTCCTGATGATACTTTGTGTTTGGCCCCAAAGAACCCAACTTATGGTACCCCAAGAGATGGAGGGGAGGTATTGATTGGATACAAAAACTCATGGGCTGCCAAGATTTATGCTACAAAGGTATTGAATCTTATACATGAATATTTCTTTGTCATATATTTTTCGGTATATATTAGTAAATAAGATATGATGTTGTATTTGTAGGATCATAATAATGCTGTTCGTGTTTTGAAACGTCAAAAGAACAAGAAATGGGATATAGGGAATGAGTGTGATGAGGTCAGGTTGGCCGTATTTGATTGTGTGCTATGGTACGCGATACAACATGCGCACCAAAAATTTGAAGATGTCACTGTTTCCGCATTTGCCGAGAGGGTTTATCCTGAGACCGACACCTTTCATCTACCGTTTGGTGAGATGGCAATCACTCCGGATGATTGTTTTCGAATCACAAGCCTACCAATTACTAGAACAATTGTTCGAGATGGGTACGATCCCTCCATGAGTTATGAGCTTCTTGAACAGTTGGTGGAGAGGTGTCTAGGCTGGAGCGCTAAGAAGGCACATTGTGAGTTTAGACAAGCTGCAAAAGAGCCTGATGAAGGTGATGAGTATAATGAGTTAAACCTAGACCGGTCTTACAAGAATAAGTTGAAAAATATCAAGTTGAAAGTCTTGTTAAAAGAGTTTGGAGGGACGAAAGATTTGGTTTCCAAGGGAAAGTTGGTCATGACAGAAGAGAAGATTAAACACCATGTGACTGCTTATTTGTTATATCAACTAGGAACCATTTTATTCCCCGACACTTCAGGTCATTCGGTAAATGTCCATTACCTCCATCTATTGGACCCCCTTAATGAGGTGAACAACTATTCTTGGGGAATTGCGGTTCTATCGTTCGTCCAAGCGGATCTCAGAAAAGCTTCGAGGATTAAGTGTTTATATTTTGGAGGCTTATACACCCTTGTTCAGGTACTCCGTTAATTTATCCTTTGTGTTTTCCAAGATATGTTTGCTAAGTGAATGAATGTATATTTTTACTAATGAATACATATTTACTATAATCATATGTGTGGTTTCTTCTCATAGGTTTGGGTGTACGACCACTTCCCAAAACTGAAATTGTCTTATGCTCACACTCCTTGGCCTTATGGGCAACCTACAGCCGGTAAATATGAATTTTTGGACTCGAAAATGAAGGGTAAGAAAAATAGGTTGTTGAGGTTGAGAGAGAAATTGGATAATGCAACGCTTGCAGATGTGGTTTTCCATCCATACAAGCTTCAATCATATTACGAAGAGGAAGATGTTGAGCCTGTTGATTTCTCACCTATTTCGGCTTATAATGGCTCGTTGTTTTATCCTGGAGGTTGTACAATGTACAATCCTCGAAGAGTAATGAGATAATTATGTTGTGTCCAAAGTGTCCCAGCAGAGGATAAATTCAAATTCAAGGTGATGAAGCGGGGAACTAAGAACACCGAAAAGAATTTTGTTCCAAAGTACAATACTGCTCCATCAGTGGACCAATGGAACAACTGTGAGGATTATTATATTCCAGTTGAAGAGTTAGAAGATTGTTATGGTGAGCCAAATGCTTTGTTGAAGAAGGGTATATGGAATGGTATGAAAATTTTTCTCATCCTCGTGTAATAAACACACAACAACAAGCCCGTGCTTGAGAAAGCAAAATCGAAGGCAGTGGAGAAAGAGACCCAGAAAATTATGAAGCATACCCCAACCTGTGGTGATGAGGCATTGATCTTATGGAATTCAGCGGTAAGATATTTACTCTTATTTTTCCTTTTTATAAACTTATTAAGCATGCAAATATAGGAAATTTATACTTGTTTATGATTTTCATTGAAAAAAGGTGAAGTCAAGTTCTAAATTGTTGAAGAAAATGATGTCAAAAATCTGTAGTGGAGAGCCGATGAACACTGCTGAACAAACGGAACTCTACAACCAATGGACAAATGTTTTTTCACCCAACACTGCTGATCAAAGCCGGAGCATGCCGATGAAGAGGGGTCGACGAGAAGGGGAAGGTTCAAGTCGAATGGTTGAACAACAAAGCAGTGGAGATGACACTCCTAGTGACGAAGGACCAGCTAAAGCTCATAAACGCAAGGGTAGAAAAGTCTCACGTAGTGGTCGTCGTGAATGAGTGATTGCAAGAATTAGTAATTTGGCATTTTATTCTGGATTTGGTACTTTGTTCTCTTATGTTTGGAATACCTCTTTATTGTGGATTTGGTAGTTTGTTTTCTTATTTTTTTGTTTTAGTAAACGTATTTCATGTTTTTGTTTCTAATTTGTGTCTAAGTAAGATATAAACGTTCGGTTTGATTGCAATTACAAAATTCAACCAAACTGAACACTACCAAAAAAAAAACGTATTACAGAGTGATGTTCGGTTGGATCGCAATTACAAATTCAACCGAACTGAACACTACCAAAAAAAAAAAGTTACAGAGTGATGTTCGGTTTGATCGCAATTACAAAATTCAACCGAACTGATCACTACAAAAAAAAAAAAAAATTCAAAGTGATGTTCGGTTTGATCTCAATTAAACAATTCCACCGAACTGAACACTACCAAAAATATTAAAAGTTACAGAGTGATGTTCGGTTACTGGGTAAAAACTGCAGGTTACCGAACTTAGTTGTTCGAAAATAAAACCTTATGTTCGGTTACCTGCGAAACTTTTATTACAAACCGAACGCATAGGTTCGAAAATAAAACCTTATGTTCGGTTACCTCCGAAAATTTTATTACAAACCGAACGCATAGGTTCAAAAATAAAACCTTTTGTTCGGTTACCTGTCATTTTTACCAAGTTAACCGAATATGAATTTGTAAGTTTTAAATTATTTGTTAGTGTTCAGTTCGGTTAGATATAATAACTGAACTAACCGAACATAATTGTTGACCAAAACTTGTACTTGATCTGACAAATGTAACGACAATTTTTTAGTCCGTTATACACCCCAATGCTATATATATGGGTCTGATGCTTCATTTTTTTGTATACCATTTCATAAAAATGGCATTTGGTAGTCATAAATTTACTTTAGAAGAAGATCTTTCTATTTGTAGAAACTTCGTACTGTGGTTTCCAAAGAGGGGTGAAGAACAGTTAAGGCATGGTCGGATTAGTAATAGTTATTGGGGGAAAATACATGAGAAATTATGCGATGACACAGGTAACCCTCATAACCTTGAAGAGCTATCTTTGTTCATTCGATTTGAAAAAATTCAAAAAAGAGTTGAGGATTTTTTTGATTTTGTATCGGATAGTTGCGAGGAATCGACTGAGGGGTGAAACATACGAGGAAATCGTTTTAATATCAAAGAATGAATGGCGACGATGGAAAGTAAAGGATTTCAAATATGAAGATCATTTCTGCATCCTTAGAGACTTTTTCATAATGCGTTTTGGATATTAAGTCTTTTGTAATTTAATTTCGGCAATGTCATGTAGGAGCGGAATATCACAGCAAATAATAACTTACGAAATTGTGGAGAGAAAATACATTTTGTGAGCAAAGAATATTTTGCGAGCAAGAAGGACATTTTGCGAGCAAAGGAAGCCACGAAGGTTCGCAAGAAAATCTTCAAATCCGAAATGGCGGGACAACACAACTGTCATCTATTGTAAAATCATATAAATAGCCATTTAGGCATGAGAAGTGAGGGAGATCTTTTGATTAAGGAGGATAATTTTAGGAGGAGATAGAAAATTTTAGAGAGGGATTTATTTTCTTTATCATCTTCTTCCCCAAAATTCTAGAGCTCCAAATATTCATTAATGGAGTCTCAATTGTAAAATCATGTAATCACATACAATCATTAGTGAATCACCGTGGATGTAGATCACATTGATCGAACCACGTAAAAATCTTTGTGTCTCTTTTTATAATTTTAGTACTTTAATCTTCATCTTCACATCAAATAATTGAGATCATCATATTAAATTCATGGATTTTATTGAGGGTGTAGTTGTGAGATAATCCGCAACTACATAATTGGCGCTAGAAACAGGGATGATGCTAGTTGATTTGAAGAAGATTCAAAGAAATTAAATACTGTTGGAACTGGATCTCTAAAGTATAGGGATAAAAGTGGAAGCTTATGAAGATTTACATCCTCAGATAGTCATCAACTGTTCAAAGAAATAAAAGAGGGCGATCAGAATGATACGGAGATTCAGCAGAAGTAAAAATCAAAATGGACAACATCTACAATTGTTCAAAAATGACGAATTCCTTTTCCACCTCCTTAATTTTATTCTCAACATTTCACAAAATCATTAATTTACTATATTTATATTTTTCATGAACATCAGCAGATTTTTCTCTTTAAAATCTTGATTACGAGATATTTCTCTTAAGAATCTTGTTTGAAAATAGGGTTAATTTGTAAATTTATTATCAATAGAGCTTGTTTTACATACCCATTCGATAAGTTACTGAAGTAACCCAATATCAACATTTCGATTGATTTGGGAATTATACCCATTACATTTTCGGGCGGTATTTATTATTCTTAGAAATACGAAAATTTGCATAAAATTTTGTAGATTACTCATTAACTTAATTGGTTGCTCGAGAGACACCCATCATTGTCGATTAGAATCACGATCAATGCTCGCTAGCTCGTCGATTCGGATGATATGCCTCTCTGTACAAAAGAGGAAATCAACATAAATTGCCAAAGACGAACATGAAGGAATAAAAACACGAGAGGAATATTCTTTGTGTGGTCGTCTTCGCAAAGGTAAACAGCAAGCACAGGTCAACAAGATGCACATGAGAAGAAATTCTACAGCTGCGAAGGATTATTTACCAAGAGAAGAAATTGGTAGGGAAATAATACAATTGCCAAACACTCTACAGCTGCGAAGAATTCAAAATTAATCCAACAAATAAATAAGAAGACATAGTTGAGCAGATTTAGTCACCAGGGAGACTACACTTGTGGAATAAGTCAAGCAACAACAACAAGGAAATGTGCCAGTAAAATTCGAGGGAACATTCTCTAGGCATAAGAGAGAAATACAAATCAAAGACAACCCTAAAGCAAAGTAAAAGGTGTGCAAAGTAGTGGGCAAATGCAGGAGTGTGGAAGGTATTTATTGTTTTCGCAGGTCATCATTAATAGACGCAATTAATAGTAAAAGGAAGAGATGAGAAGGCACACAGGCGAAAGAAGCCGATACCATCAAACACGAAAGAAAGGCGGCAAAACAAACTGGAGGGTTAGGACATTTCATGGGAAGAGACAGCGATGGTTATATACAATAGAGAAGAGTACATGCGAGAAAAAAAAATCTAATAGAATAGCACCGGTTGAAGTAAGAAGAACGAGTATGCTCAGGAGATTTGTTTCGTCAGAAAACAAGATTACGCAGGCAATGACGGAGAAGCATATATAGCACATGTTCACAAGATCTTGAGAAAAATCTAATTTCAATAAATCAGCCAAGAATGGATTGAACTCATTTCCAGCAAAAACTCTCAACAATGCAGACATTTGACTTTGTGGGATGACTTCGCAAAAATTCTCAATAATGCAAAATATTTCTCTTAGCAGATACTAACTTCGCAGACATTTTTCTTCGCAAATATTTTTTTTTTTGCAGACAACAAACATCAAAGAAGATACTGAAGAACAGCAAACAGAGAGCATCAACAATTGCTTCTAGAAGGCAGAAAATGAATCGAGTTTTCGTTAATAATGACTATCAAAGTAGCAGAGGCAACAAGTGGACGATGAATGAAAAGAAGATTAATTTTGCGAAGAAGACTTACGGTTATGAATAGTACTAATCAACAACTGATCAATTTCCTTCATAAAATCTAGATGTCTTATAGTACTTATGTGAATTCGTAAAAGAACATTTTGTGTGAGATTTTGGAAATGATTAAGTTCTGCGAGTGATTAGTTAACCACAACTAATCAACAAGGGATACGAAAGAAGTAACAGCCAAAGACGAAATCAACAAGGAAAACTTACATTGGCAAGATGATTATTTCATAAAACAGATGTAGATGATTATTTAATGGCAGCACGCGCTTTAGTGATCTCAGTAAAATCCTTCTTCACAAATTCGGATCAATGACTGTGATGATTAACAAAAGAGTATTCACGATTCGGTCACGAAGTAAAAAGTATATTCGCAGTTTAGTTCAGTAAAATCCAAGCAGCATCACAATCCCTTCGCACAAGGAAAATAAGGAAGATGTACAGCTAAGTTAGGGTTATTCGTAGCACGAAGAGAACTCGATTCAACAGTGCGAAGAAATTTGCAGGAGCATCTAAAAGAGATAAGGAAAAGCTGAGAGTAATAGGAGATGGAACTATCATCAACATTTTGAGCAACCAAACTTCAGCAAGATACATCTATAGATGTCAATTGCCAACAGCTTACGCAAAAAGAACCGCATAAGACATCATCTTTTTATGAGAAGAAAAAGAATGAAGAACATAGCTTGTGAAAACAATAATAGAGGATACTTTAGAAGAATAAGTTTCTGCGAATTTTATTTCATCAACAATACCAGATAATAAAGGAAGAACAGTTGACGGGGAATGAAGGCTCTTCTAACAGGAACTATTAATGGCCAGGCAAAATAAGGAATGAACTATCAAACTAGACAAATTTTCTGCGAAGAGGAAGTATTTGTAATTCAGTACAAAACTTGTTCGTAAAAATCAGTACCTGCGAAGTTAATGGTTCTTGCGAGGTTAATGGTTAATACATGCAAAGAAGAAGTAAAAAATGTGCAGAGCAACAAATGAAAATATACAGAGAAGAGAAGTAATAACAAGACGAAAATATATGTTTCTTTCACAAGCTAAAGCTAGCTCAGATGGTCAGCAGTAAATGGAAGGGGTTTGAAGACGCGGGTTCGAGTCTCCATATTCGCAAAAAAAAATTTTGCACTTCGCAAATGTTTGCCATGCGAATATTCGCAACACAAACAATCCTACTCTTTGCACTTCGCAAATATTTACCTTGCGAACATTCGCAGCATGAGTTTATATCGTAAATATTTCCTTCGTAGATGTTAACTTCGTACAAATGTTTACTTCGCAGATGTTCGTCTACTTCGTGTAAATCATTACTTCGCAGATGATCGTTTAATTTGTGCAAATTATTACTTCGCAAGATTTTTGGATATTTCGCAAGAAGAAAGTGGGAGATTATTACACAAGAAATGACAAGTCATATACTTTGCAAGAGACAACAACAAGCCGTAAAAAGGTAAGTACCATTTCCTTGAATACTTTATTTACTAAAGACAAAAGAATTTTGATTTAATTTACTAAAACCGATATACTCGCAAAAATTCTACAATTTCTAAGATTTCAAAACATTTCAAAGATTTTTTAGATTGGTGAAAAGTGATACAATCGCAAGATTCAAAAATGAGTTTATCGCAAAAATTTAACGATCTCAAAATTTTTCAAAGATTTCAAAATTGCAAAAAAACAGAGAAAATTCAATTCCTATATTTCTATAGAATAATTTTGATTTAAAGATGTGATATGGATACTTCTCATACTTCTTATACTAAACATTTCATGAAAATATTCAACATTTTATATACATGAACAATTTACGATGAATTTTTAAAAGGCGAAAAAATACCGCCATTTATGATTAACTTGCGAATAAAAGACCGCAATCTGTGATCAGCCTCCAAAAAAGAAAGAGAGCCGCAGAAAATTTTATACAGGCAAACCTTTGTGGCGTACACCCTAGTTCGCGAAGCTATATTTTGTAAGAGGCAAAGTCCTAAAGTACGTCATTTAAGGGGGTACCTAAACGTGGCTAAGGGTAACCGGAACACCACCAAGGGCCCTTAGTACATGGTAAAAATTTAGGGGTACAACCCAATAATGGGGTACCTATCCGGGTTAGACACTTTGGATTCTCACCTAATCTAGCGACATTACGCAATATAAAATGCGGTGTAAGAGGATTTAGGTTGGGCGACTAAGGCATCTTGTCTTTCCCAAGAAGTGCGAAAACGATCAAGGCGCCGAGGTACACGGTTGAGTCAAGAGTGCCGGTGAGGTTGAACCACATCTGCCATTTTTGACAAGTCTTGGCAAATGATGCACTTGGCCCAAAGATACCCCATAGGGTGCAACCTCGTAACTATAAGCCCTATAGGCAAAAAGGATAAGAGGTTGCGATCAAAAGTCAGTTGTTGGCGAACCGGGATGGGAAGAGCTAACCTTGTATGGTCGATGTACGCTTCCTTGAAGGGGCAACCAGGGGGAAAATAAAGGGCAGCACCCTCCATTAGGGAGATGATACGTGCTATAAGACGCAAATGTCACGAGGCTTCTTGTTTGCGAAAACATAAAGGCTTGTCATATTTGTGCAACAATTGAACTTCTGCGAGCCTTCTAAAAAAAAAAAAAAAAAAAAGAACTCGCAGAACATAATAAAGAAGTTAAGATGAGATCAATGGGTCACTACATGAAAGTGTAGAGACGTCCTGCGATTTCATCGCAAGACGGAAATGTCATGGGACTTTATGTTCGCAAGAATATTTAGACCTGTCATATTGTCGCAACAATTCCTGAAGAGGCTAAAATACTATACAAAAAAGATAAGGCAAGATCAATGGGTTTTTGCATGAAAGTGTAAGAACGTCCTGCGATTTTGTCGCTACAAAAGAGGTGGCAAAATAAGACCTTTACTTAGGAAGGCATGATAAGACCACAACAATTAATGAAATTCATTACAATCATTGAAGAAATTATACAAGAATATACATCATGAAGTTTTGAAGAGAAGACAACTTCGTCAAGATCATTGAAGAATTTTGAAGAGAATATATATCAAAGAAGACAATTCCATCAAGATTATTGAAGAATTTTGAAGACAATATATATCAAAGAAGACAATTCCATCAATATCATTGAAGAATTTTTACAAGAATATATATCATGAAGTCATAGCAAAAGAGGCGATTTCATTCGCGATCAAAGACGAATTTATATAAGAAAATACACAAATAAACTTACGAAGATAATTATATGAATAGAGGCAATTCAAAGATATATCAATTTTACCGCAGCAAAATGAGCTAAGTAACACAAACATTAACTATGCATTATAATAGATAAGTATTCACATCATACAAGCATCATACTTGCATCATACTTGCATCATACAAGCATCATACTCGCATCATTCAAGCATCATATTTGCATCATAAATGCATTGCATAAACATTTCATGGCATAAGCATCGCATAAACATTTCATAACATAATCATTACATAAGTATTATGTTCGCACAAATATTTTACAAAATTTTACAGGAAAATACCGCGAAACTTCGCTAAAAAATTCATAACTCGCAGAACTATTCATAGTTCGTAACACTATGTTCGCAACATTAAGTTCGCAACACTATACACAAGACTATTCACAACTATTCGATAAGTTCGCAACAATAATTAGCATCACTATTCGCAGCACTATTCGAAGTTCGAAATTCACAGAAAATCCCAAAAAATCCTAGAAAAAAATCGAAATTTGCGAAAAAATTCAAAAGTTAGCGGGGTTACCACTTGAGGCAAAGGCAAGATAAGAATAGAGATGCAATTTAATTATTCAACATTTTCTCAAGGATTCTCCTTCATAGATAAAGAACAGAGGCAACTATGGATACCCAAGAAAATATTTGATGTTCTTTATCTTCTCAACAAGAATCCTCACCAAAAGTGGAATAATAATTTCACATGAAAAGAGGCAATATTTATCACTCTCATCAAGGATATTTTATACTTCATATATAATTCAAGGATTAAATACTTCTTATACTTCTTAAGGGTACTTCATACTTCTTATATATTCCGAGGATTAAGTACTTCTTATACTTCTTCAAGGATATTTTATATTTCTTATACTTCATACTTCTTCAAGATACTTCGCATACTTCATACTTCGCAAGATGATACTTCTAATTACTTCTTAAAGCTTCAGAACTTCACAAAAGAATAGAGGCAAGTATATACTTTTTGAGTTTGATATTCTTTAGCTCGTTCCTTCATCAACAAAGATCAAAGACTACTCCAACAACCACAGCAAGTGATTTTTTCTTAAAGATCGCTCTTCAAGCAATATTCAAGAAAAAAGAGGCAAGATGTAGGAGCGGAATATCCATGACAAATAATAACTTACGAAATTGTGGAGAGAAAATACATTTTGCGAGCAAAGAATATTTTGCGAGCAAGAAGGACATTTTGCGAGCAAAGGAAGCCACGAAGGTTCGCAAGAAAATCTTCAAATCCGAAATGGCGGGACAACACAACTGTCATCTATTGTAAAATCATATAAATAGCCATTTAGGCATGAGAAGTGAGGGAGATCTTTTGATTAAGGAGGATAATTTTAGGAGGAGAGAGAAAATTTTAGAGAGGGATTTATTTTCTTTATCATCTTCTTCCCCAAAATTCTAGAGCTCCAAATATTCATTAATGGAGTCTCAATTGTAAAATCATGTAATCACATACAATCATTAGTGAAGCACCGTGGATGTAGATCACATTGATCGAACCACGTAAAAATCTTTGTGTCTCTTTTTATAATTTTAGTACTTTAATCTTCATCTTCACATCAAATAATTGAGATCATCATATTAAATTCATGGATTTTATTGAGGGTGTAGTTGTGAGATAATCCGCAACTACATGTCATGTAATTTCATTTCCAAACCGAACTAATGTTGTAATGTAATAGTTCGGTAATGTCATTTAATGTAATTTCTTAACCGAACTTATATATTTTGAATTGCAAACCACAGTGGACCTACAATCTTTATGCCAAATGACTCCTAATAAAAACCAAATACCAAAAAACACAATCTTTCATTGTTATGTTGATTTTCAAAGCATACTTACAATCAAAAAACACCATCTAACTAAAGGTACA
The DNA here is from genome assembly GCA_023529315.1 of Papaver bracteatum. NCBI lineage: Eukaryota > Viridiplantae > Streptophyta > Magnoliopsida > Ranunculales > Papaveraceae > Papaver > Papaver bracteatum. The sequence continues at coordinate 1,196,787 of JAJJWX010002148.1, read as the reverse complement.
ATTAATCATCCGCAAGGGAAATACAACCTTGGTGTATAATCGCTTCCGAATCCTTCAAATCTTTCCACATCTCCATGTTATGTTCATACATAACGCACCAACCCAACATTGTGTCGGGGTTAAATTCATTCCAATAAGAGTATGGGCATATCGGAGGAAATGGACAATTGTCTTCTAACCAGAGGCCTATAAAATGGTTGTAGTTAATCAACGCAATCACTACTCTCCTACGTTTTAGTTGCTCGACACATATGGTTTTTTTCGGAGTGTATGTGAAACTACCACATTTTGAGAACAAGTGAACCACGCAATTGAATGCTTCGTCTATTAAGTGCATACATATCGGCATGCTCATCCAATGATCCCTTGTGATTGGATTTCCCCCGTGGCGGATTTGATATCTAACAAACTGCATATTGAGACTATCATCTACATCGGACAACATTGACTTGTAAAATTCCGGTTTCTCCCTTAGATTCATCAACAACCTTTGACGGACATAAGTGACATGATTATCATTATATATCTTGGCACCTTGAGTGAAAGTCCCTAGTTGTTGTACGACAACGTGGAAACCGCAATTACCATCCGCAGGGACGTCATTGGTGGTTATGACGTAATCTCTAATGTAAGGAGGTAGCTCTTCCAGGAACCTTTTCTCAATAGGAGGGGCAGTCATATAAATTGGACTAGGTTGAGAGTGTAACATAGGTCCTTTTTTCTTCATATCCCGTTCACTTGTCTCTCCCTTTTCAACAATATTCCTAGCCCTTATCTTACAATCTTCTTGGTACTTAGCCGCGGTATGCTCATGTTGCGAAGGATCTCTAGTAAAAGGGGTCATTTCACTCTTCCTCTTGCCCAAAACATTTGCATATTGTCTGACTTGTTTTTTGGTTTCTTTGGTTGGTGGCCTACCTTTGGCCTTGCCTTTATTCGGTTCTTGCACATTTTATGAAGTCTGCGGATAAACGATTGGCCACATGTCATCCCAAAATATTTGCCTTTCAAGATTGTTCATGTTCCGGTACCTCTCGATAACGACTCTTCCCATTTCATTATTACCAAACTCTTCTCCGACATCGCCCTTGGGAGGAGGAACAAAACTTAAGTGTTGCCAATGTGGATCTATATCGCTTAAAGGGATTATGCCATGTTCATACTTAGCTATCATGTGGCGACAAGGGAGCCCAATAGACTTCATCATGTTGCAAACACACACCTCTTCCGGCTTGGTTCCCCATATGCGGATCAAATTCACCTCAACCAATAACCTCTTAATGCAAGCATACGAAACATTATAGTGGAGTCCCTTGAAAAACCGAAGGTCCTCCATTTTCACGATGTTACCACCTTTGTCTACAATCTTTTTGTACTTCATGATGCGACTTTTTTGAAACTTCTCTTTAATTCTATCAATCTCGCGGTTGAAGTAAACCTCCATAGCGTTAAACAGAACCACAAAATTATCAATACATCCAAAGAGATTTTTCTTCAACCGGTGGTGAGCCGATTCTACCAAACTTGTCGCTTGATTCCCAAAGTGTTTATGGTGGTTGGTAAAAGCATAAACAAACCGCTCTTTGTGCGGTTCCAACCATTGCTTGACCACATACGTTACAATATCATCAGGATATTCGGGGCTACGCCAATGCTCAATAAATTCGGCAAGATTTAGATTGTACTCTTCTTCGGTGAGAGACCAAGTCAAAGCCTCCCATTCCCCGGAGAAAGCTACCCATTTAGCATGATTTATGGTGTATTGTTCATCGAATGCCTCTTTTGCATCAGCTTGTTCATCTTCCGGTAGCTTACTAATCTCTTCGAATGCTATCCTCTTTGGTGGACAAAGTTGAGGCTTGCACCTATTCATCACATTGCACCATATATGAAATGTACAAAGCATATTATGTGCCAATGGGAAGACTCTCTCTATTGTATTCATCAATGATACTTGATTGTCCGTCACTATAACCCCCGGGATATCATCATCTCGGTAGATCGCCTTCAATTGTTGTAGCGCCCACCTATAACTTGGTTCTTGCTCGTCCTTTAGAAAAGAAAAAGCAATGGTAAAAGGTGACTTCGTCGACGTACGACCAACAATGTTCAACAATGGCATCTCGTATTTGTTTGTCTTGTAAGTGCAATCCATTATAAGAACTTCATGGAAGGATTGAGCCAGTTGAACACTCTTCGGATGATCAATGAAGAGATGAGTTATTTCTTCACCCTGACCTAGCTTCTTTTGAACCGCGTAGCCTTTCTCTTCAGCCAACATAAACAATTGTTGCATGACTTTTCTATCCTTCCATTGATTCTTTTTAATTGACTCAATTGCATTGTAAATGGTGGTCGGGGATGATACGTTTTCCGTGTTATCATCCTTTAATAAGCGAAGCATACCAGTTGGGGAAATACGAAATCTCCTATATTTTGCTAATTTCTCCTTTTCTTGAGGAGTCAGCCTTGCGGCCATTGCATGTCCTTCAAGATGCTCCGGACGATGGTGGTTGTGATTACCTACCACCTTATCCATCGATAGAACCCATCCTTTCCTTAGTTTTGAGTAACTAAAAACTAGCTTGAACGAACATTTTATTTTCTTTGAGCACACTGTGTTCATCCTTGTCGTCTTTCCTTCATACACATACCCCTTCCTCTTGTGGCTAGCATCCGGATCTCCACTTCTCTCGCAAACCATTTCAAAACGAGTTTTGCTTTCTTTTCCATTCAAAACTAATACGCACATGGCTCTCTTGGCATGCTCTCTAGCCCAATTCTTCGCATCAATAGGTTGATCAAATACCAAATCATTGGCATAGTGATGGGATGTATCTTCGTACAAGATACCAATTGGAGAAGGTTGATCATCCATTGGTATATCTTGGCATTCAATCTACAAGAAATGGAACAACATCAATTGCAATCACAACCGGGTTCGGTAAGCTATTAATTTAAGCGCGTAAACCGAACTACAAATTCGGTGAACAAACCAAAAGGCTATATAACCGAATATATAAAGTATATGTAGTTCGGTTACAATATATTTTACATAGGTCACCGAATACAACACTGGAACTATTCATTTTTTTGGGATTCTTAAGTTCGGTTAGGCATGCTCTTGGGATCAAGTATGCGAAATAACCGAACCTGCATAACTTAGTGTACTCTTATATTTTGTACAGTTCGGTTAGATAGTGGCTTTACAGGAAGTGTGCGAACAAACCGAACTTTGTATGCTAAGTTTAATTAGTTTTACGTAAAGTTCGGTTGGTTAATAGTTGCAAAGCAACCGAACTTTGTACATTAAGTTAAATCATAAATTTACGTTAAGTTCGGTTAGTGTATATTGGTTGCGAAACAACCGAACATTACATTGGAATTCTTCAAACTTCCATCAATGCATAGTTCGGTTATCTGCGTGTTTGTCTAATGTAACCGAACTGCATATCCAGATGAGTTCGGTTAGATGTTCTTCACCTTTCGTAACCGAACTGCATATCCAAATGAGTTCGGTTAGATGTTCTTCATCTTTCTTAACCGAACTACTTAAAAAATGTACATTTTTTTTGAAAATTTGGAGCAACTAGACCAACATTAGCTAAGTTTGGAGCATACCTGGATACCCAAATGATCTTCCTCCGGTTGTGGTTGATAAAATCCATCATTTTCATATTGAGATTGAGTTTGTGGAAGAATACATTCACCATCTAAGAAATTACTCATATCCGGATCATTGTGAAGATTAACAAATACTCTAGGAGTTAATGGAGATGAAGAATCAGATGAGCTTTCATCACAAGAATTCCCAAACGTATTGAATGTGAAATAATGTTTTTTTCCATGGTTTTCTCCTTCTTCTTCTCTAACTTTATCCTCTAAAAAATTCAATTTCATTTTTAATAACTCATGTTTTAATCTAATCTCACTAATCAGTTTTTTCTTAATCATTTTAATAATGATTTCACTAATCAAAACCAAAAGATAATTAAAAGGGTATTTTAGGTAATATAGAAAGTATTAGATTAGGGCACCCCTACCCCAAATAACATCATGGTCCCCTCAAAAAAAGAAGGGTGCCCAAAATAACGTTCCTAGTGGAGGGAAAGGAATCCACTGTACTACAACGTGGTTCCTGTTTGTTCACTGTTGCTGTAGTGAAAGTGATGGTTCGTGAATTTGGAAACTAGAATTGGTGTTTGGGCTGGGCCTGGCAACTTTGCTAGGTATTAATCGCTGGACTTCTGGTGATCGCAGTTGGGGATATAAAAACTGAAGAGAAGTTTCAGAGAGGGGAGGCCGACTGGGAGAGAATATTTGTGCGGCGAGACGAATAGCCGTGAAGGGGAGGTGCGGAGCAACTAGAGAAGAAGAGGATATTAAAGGGTTACGTGACACAATCATATTTGGTTAAATCTTTTCCTATTGTAATTTATTTTATGGGTTTTAAGAAACTCATTTCGATGTATTGCTAAATTTCTTTGTAACTAGGATTTGATAGTTGAAACCACTTTGGGTATTAGGCTAATTTGAAATGATTATATAACATTAGACCGTTATGATTTGAATTGATTAATTATTGAATACTGTTTATTGATTGATCGAATAAATAAGTTGTTGCTTCACCGGTTTTAAAAACCTCTGTGCGTAATTGATAATTTTACAAATATTTCTGTCTTATTATTTGATGATCCATGCTTCTTTAAAAACGTTGATGGGTTATGCTTAGAAAAGCCATGTAGAATTTGTGAATCTATATTTAGTTTCGTATAACTTTCTCGCTGATGCAATTTGATGGTTCATGCTTGGATTTAGTCTTTTGATGTGCCATGCTTAGGGTATACCAGTGATATTTGCGACTCTAATACATATAATAGGTGATGTCAATAGAACGAACGATAAATAATTATTCATGAGTTATGTTTTATTTCAGTAATTGAACAGAAATAGTGGTGGATATGATAAAACCCTCGTTACTGTTTTTTACCATTGATTTTATTTTATTAGTTTTATTTTATTATTTCTTTTTCAATTATAAAAATCCAAAAAACATCATCTCTGGTTATTCGATTGAGAATATTGGTTACAGTATTTCCACCGCTCCCTGTGGGTTCGACCCATATTTGCCTCTGTCTACTAGTTAGACACCGTGCGATTGCAGCTATTGCAAATAGGCATCTCCGGATCCTATCAATGCGCAGGAGATGATGGAGGGTGAATCTTCATCGGACGAAGATTGATGGATTTAGAAGTTTTAGTGTAGGTTTTGTGGGTAAATCTCTATGTAAACCCTCATGAGACTATACTCGTCCACTAGGGTCTCATAGGGGTTCAAAGGCTTAATGCACATGCTAAGTGCATTCAATGTTCCGTCGACAAGGATTACACTCGAAATAAATTACACTTGCGGTATAATATTCTAACATATTTCAATGGTGTATCTATGCCGACGTAGAGTGTCTAATTTTTTATTGTTTCTGTTTTCAATAAACCTTATTCTTGCATAGAACCCTAGTACATATTAAAGCCGGTAGTCAGTGCCGGAAGTATATTATACCACATTTCAATGCCGGGATTAAATGTCGGCACAATCATTTACCATAGTTTAGTGCCGGGAATTAACATTCAATTCCCAACGGCTATTTTTTTAAACCAAAAACCTTTTATGCCGGCGTGGAAAGTAGCTTACTAACAATGCATGTACCATAAAATGGAAAATAGCCGTTGTTTCATCATCTTTTTAAAGGAATTGATACTCACATTGCACTTGATACCTATAAAAAAAACAAATGAGTGTGCTCCAACACAAATCTGTAATGGCAAATCCATTGTCAACTAACGATTTCATCATTGACATGGAAAAAGAAAAACTTAAGAAGAACAAACTATCGACTCCGATAGGAAGTCAATCATCATCCATCACCAAATCAATTGCCATTATACAAGAAAAACTTAGAAGGAAGGAAAGCACCACCAAGTCAATTTCCTCCATGGAAGAAGATATACTTAAATGGAAAAGAGAAAAAGAAGAGGCAACAAAAGAATCAAAATATCGTAAATAAACAAAGGAAATATACGAACGTGTAAAACAAGCGAAGATATAAGCGGACGTTGAGGAAGAGACCCAATGGATTAAAAATTACTACATAGTATTGGATCTCCCGGAAGATCACCCCCCTTTAAACCTTTTTTGGGGTCTTGTTGCGGATGGTCCTTATATGACGAACTTGGTGGATGGTAAGTGAAAGAAACGCAAAATGAATTACGGGAATGTGTTTGTTAGGAATCGAACAATTACCCTCATAAAATTATGTTGCAAATACAACGAGTTTCTCGCAAGATACAGAGGGAATAGGTATCAAGCTCAGGCTGCATATTTGGAGTGAAGAAAAGAGCCTTTTAGGAATTTCGAAGCCGCTTTGTTTATGGAATCTCGTACCGAGAAATGATGTTGGTTGCAATTAGCTTCAGATGTGTTCTTCTAAGTGTAACGTTCTTGTTCAAGTATTTAATGTTAATTTTCTACTACTCTTATATGAAGGCCAGTTTGGGTCAGTTTTTTTGCTTATACCTTTGGACTCAATATAAACTCAAGGTCATAATGCCGGCTTTTAATAATCTTCCTGGAACAATACCATTACAGCTACCGACGATTATTATAATCAAAGTTTAATATTGGTACAATAAAACCACAATTGAAACTAATTGTGATAATGCCGGCACGGTATTGTTCCATCATTCCATGCCGGAAATATAACGGTTACAAACTCAAGTTATGGGCCAGTTAAAAACCCCTTAACTCCGCTAATGGGACGGTTACAAACTCATTTATCCCACTTATTTGACAGTTAGAAACTCCTTAATACCATTTATGTGTTGGTTACAAAATCCATAATTTTATTTAAGTAGCGGTTATATAAAGGAAACTATTCAATCTCTCTTTCTTTCCATCCCCCTGTGGTTTCATCTTCTATACCAAAGACAATGGGTCATCGCAAACCTCGTGAAAAACCCAATCCAGAAGAATCATGTGATGATGGTGGTATATCAAAATCAAAAGCGCAAGAAGTGTCTGAAGAGTCTGTTGGTGAGGCGGCAGTAACAAATATGATGCAGTGAGTGTTGTATATGTTAAATTGAAGTATGTTAATGGTTTCTCAAATACTAGAAAACAAGTATTGGAACTTCTTTGTTTGGTACTTCTACTACTCTAAAAGGAAATTTTGAAATTAAGTAACCGGATTGTATGTCTTGTAACCCTATTTTATTGTATGTTTGATCAATGCCATTCCGTCTTTATTTGCTTCTTCTGTTAATACTTCTGTACAAAATGCCTCTAATACCGACATAAAAATTATTTAATTTATAAAGCCGAAAATAGTGCCGGCAGTGTCGATTTGTTTAGTATTCATGCCGGTACCTAAAATAAAAATTTGTTAAATTTTTATTTGAAATTATAGAAAACCGGCATTATCGTATATTTATCTTCTACGCCGGCACAACTGCCGGCAACTATATATATAAATAATTCATGCCGGATTTTTGTATTTAACTCGGTTGACATATTGGGGCATAGGGGTAGAGCAGCAGAAATGAAGAAAGGAAAGGGCAAAGCCGTTGAAGAGGGAAAACCCAAGTCTTCTCGGGCTCCTGATCGTGCTAAGGTGGTCATTCGGGAGCGTACAGGGGAAACAACTAGCAATGATGATGAGTGGAAAAAATTTCCTAAACCAAGCAGAGCAGGTGGGTCATCCTCACAAGCAGTTGGCTTAGAAGAACTTGATATCGGAGTTCAAACCCCTAACAAACAGGAAAATGGACCGCCAGACCATCTTCCTACAACATATGACATGATTCTAGACTGCGTTGATGGAAAACAGTGGGGTCAACCGATAAACCTCCAACTCTTATTCGCCTACAAGGCACTCTTGGGCTCGTTGGATCTTTCAGACTTATGCAAGAAGTTTGCATCTTGGTAATATATTATTTATCTGTGATCAAGTGAATTTAATTTAGTTTGTTGTGATTTTATAGGACCACAAAAAATCCTTCCATGTTAGCCGCCATCAATCAAGTGAAGCATGGCCTCTGGAGTCAGAGTGTCCCAAATTTGGAGCAATTGTCATAATGTCTGGGTTGTATCCCGCGGTAGAAAATTATATGGCCACTGATCCCGTCACGACGAACTTCTTTTTGGAGAGGTTTTTTGGTGAAACAAATACCATGCATTTTCCTTTTGGCGAGATGACAATTATCCCTAAAGATGTCCAACGGATAATAGGTCTAGAGGTTCAGGGGAAATCCGTTAAGATAGGAGATGAGTCTCAGTAACTAGGATGGGACAAGATCTTTGAGCTGACTAAAAAGTTGTTAGGGTGGGACAAGGATACGACTTTGGCAAATGTGTACAAGACATTCTGTTCCAAGACAAAGACTGTCATATTCGTCACTCTCCGTGGATTTTTTGGGGAAATGAAGGACAAGGAATTGAATCCAGAACAAGTTCACCAAAATGCCGCTGCTTATCTGTTGCACGTCTTGGCCTCCATTATATTCCCTGACGCTAATGGTAACAAGGCTCATCTCAGTCTGCTTCAATACTTGGATCCCTTGAATAATGTTTGTGAGTATTCTTGGGGCACTGCTTTCTTGGAAAACTTTTTGGCAGAAATGCGTAGAGGTTCTAAGGCCAATGCCCGTCATTTAATGGTTCTCTCACTTTAATTCAGGTATAGTGAACTAGTTATTTTGGAACTTCATAATTGTCATTAATTTGGTTAGTTTCCAATTATGTTGTCACTAATTTTTTTTCTTATACCTTTCATTAGCATAGGCGTGGGCTTATGAACACTTCCTAACTATTTTCAAAGGGTATAAAGGATTGAGGACTTATCCTTATTATGAAGAGCATCAGGATCTAGCTCAGAAATACGTATTCAATGCTCACCCGAAGCCAAATAATAGGAAACGGTTATTCGCAATGAGATTGGCTTTGGATTCCATGGCTGTCCAAGATGTTGTGTTTGACCCATATGGGAATGCCAGAGGAGTTCACTTTGAAAGGCGTGACAATGTTTCATTTTACAACGGAACATTATTTCATCCAAAAGGATTTGTTATGCACAATCCCCGCCGTGTTATGCGCCAGCTTGGGTACAAGCAGAAAGATCTTACGGATATATCTTATCAGAAATTCTCTCATGACTTTTCTCAATGCCGAGCAAATGAGAACAATACTATGGTAGTTTATAACCCAAGTCCAATTCTTGGACATTGGAGTGAAAAGGTAGAACATGGGCTTGTTTTTTATAGGGTTGGTTGGGAATTGGCGGAAAATGGTTATGAGACATAACCAACTTTTCTCAGAGCTCATTGGAAGTACTCGCATCCTTATATTGTGCGCCCGAATACCGTAGAATTTCCTCCACAAGCAGCACATCCATCCACAACTGAGGTGGAACTTAATGTACCCGGACTAAATAAGATCCTTACGTTGTTGGTACGTACCTCATGTTCATTTCCTATTCTTTTAGTCTACATCTATGAACTTATATAGGTCTACATACTAAGAACATGTTTAAAAATATGACAACAGCGTCAGCGGATAGAAAATTTGGCAAAGGTCTTTAAGAAAAATAACAAGAAAGGAGAGGGGTTGATCCAGAGAGAATTGGACAAGGTCGTGCAGAAGATAGACAAAATTGAAGATCCGGAGGCAAAAGAATTGTGGGATGAAAAGAAGAAGAGGGTACAAAAGAAGCCAAGGACCGAGTGATCTTGTGTTTCTTGAACAATCTAGTGTTGGTTTATGTTTGTTTATGTTAATGTCTCTTAGTTTGGTCTTGAACCATCTAGTATTTGTTTATGTTTGTTTGTCTGTATTAAACAATGGGTTTATGTTTAACTTGTTTTCGGTTTGGAATCTCTTAACTTTGGAGTTAGTTCTTTTATACAATCTAGTTTTGTTATTTTTTTTTGCTCAATCACATTTTTTATTAGTTGAATAGCTAAAAAGAGTACAAAGGGGAGAAACAAAATAAAAACAACAAAATCAAAACTCTCAAGTTAAAAGGAAGCCAATAACAATTATGGCTTACTATTCACTAATCTAGAATTGAGATTGAAAATTTTGATTATTTGAGAATCATATTGATGAGCCCATCTTTTACCTTTCATTCTAACACCTCCTTCATGCACCACTTGTATTATCCTGCTTTTGAAGCTATGAATATTGATCTTACCATTTTCAAATAAAATGGAGTTCTTTAGAAACCACAATTCCTTCATTGTTGCACAAGCTGCTATAAACCATACTTCTTTTATCAATGGACTTTGTTGATCTTCTATGTGACAAATATCCATGAATGATGAAGGTTTAGGAAATGCAAATACTAAACATAGCCAATTCCAGATTTTAACACTAAACTCACACCCCCACAGAGTATGCTCCATGTTGTCCTGCTCTGCTACACACATACATCACCTAGAAGGCATTTCATACCCTTCATTTATCATTGTTTCATCATCAACATATACCCTTTTGAAGCTTCCAGATATTGCAAGAAATAGAAGGATGCATGGAAGAATTCCAAATAAAGGAAGGCCATACCATTTTTTGCTGCTTGAGTCTTATTTTGTCCACTACAAAAGCTGTAGAAAAAACTCCATTTTTGCTTCCAGCCCATGTTATTGTGCTAACTCCACCATTAATAACAAGTACAATATCATCTTTAAGAACTGACCAAGCCCATTTCAGACCTGAATAAACTGATGAAAGTTTCCATTGTTCAAACCACTGACCATGTTTATCTTTAAATTTTGCAGTAAAGAAAAGAGCCCATTCATCTTGAGATTGTATCATTTTCCACATTATCTTCATAAGAAAAGCTTTGTTAATGGTTTCTAGTATTCTAATACCTAGCCCACCTTCATCATATGGAGTACAAACTTTTTTCCATGATAAAGTTTTATATTTTTTCACTTCACTATTTCCAGACCATAGGAAATTCCTGATAAGCTTTTCACAAATTTTAATGATTGAAGCAGGCCATCTATAAACAGTCATATTGTATAATGGGATACTGCACAAGACTGATTTGACCAAAACTAATCTTTCTGCAAAAGATAAGATTTTACCTTTCCATTTAGATAATCTGTGCTGAATCATCTCTACAACAGGCCATACCATTGCTGAAGTTACTCTTCCAGGAGCCAAAATTACTCCTAAGTATTTAGCAGGGAACTTAGATAACTCCATGTTAACCAACTCACAAATTTGTGACTTCCTAACTGAAGAAACACCATCAATGAAGCACTTACTTTTATCTTTGTTGATTAACTGACCTGAGCTGGCTTGGTATTCATCAAGTCTAACCATGACTATGACTTAAGAACCAAAGTGACGTGAAGATAGTATACACAGAACAAAAATGATGTGAAGATTTTGTGCACACGAGCAAAGCCATGAAACAAAACACACCAGAATTATTAATCGAATGAGTTATTTAGAATTCTTTCTTATTACGTTTCTTTCATAAGTCTTTGCATATCAGATATATACAATGTTGACAACACAGTGTCAAATTAACCCTTTTATCGAGTTTGAATGTTCTTTGAATGGGCAAATATCGCATGAATTTATAAAGTATAAGTTAGATACCAGCATTGTGTAGCAGGGGAAATCAGTGCCGGTACTTTAATTTTTTTCAAAGACCAGAAAATAAACATAATTTCGTCAGGAAAGTTTTTTCGCATACAGTGCCGATAGTAAGTAATTTGCAGTGTAATTTTTTTTGTCAGACTACCGGCATTGTGTTTAGTTTAACATTCAATGCCGGCATATTGACTCATTTAACTTTTTTTTTCCTGAACTACCGACACCTTTTTAACAGTTATAATCTATGCCGGTACAGAACCTCCGGCGTGGTGATGATGAAACATTAGTATGCCGGCTGAGGCATCAAAATATGGTTTAATGTTTACAATTCACACTTCCAAAAAACTAATTTTTGTGTATTAGTGAACCACATATATCCAAATTACTCATCATCGCTTCCACAAGTATGAAGTTGTATCTTCTCCTCTTGGAGAGGTTTTTTTTATAAAGCCAACGCATCCCAAAATTGGTGATTCTCCTCATACAATGCCATCCATCCCTTCCAGATATTGGGATCTAGATCCTTGTTTTTCACCATCCCACAAATATGTGGCAATGGACAGTTTTCCTTAAGTTTTAGAATAATAAAATGATTACCGTTCACGAACGCCAAAACAACTCTTATCTTCTTTAGGATCAGAATATCGCAAGAAGGACACGCTTGCGAAATTTGATCAACAACACGCTTGCGAAGGAGTAAGAGACTTGTTGGAGAAAGAAGGAATGAAGTTGGGAAATCTTCAAGAATGCACGCAAGAAAAAATGGAGAAAATAAAGTTCAACAGCTAATTCAGTGTACGCCAACGCAAAACAGAACTATAGATTATAATAAAGTGAGTGTACACACATGGCATTCAGATTCAGCAGATGAAGCGGAAGAAGAACGACAATTAGGAAAAGATAGACGAGTAGAGGGAGATCAAGAAGCAGTTGGGGGTATAATTCATGGAAATGAAGAAATTGAAGCATTAGAGGAATTGAGACAAAGAATACACGAAGAAAGGAGAATATAAGCAGAAGAACGTGCTGATTTGACAAGACATAATCATGAGTTAAGAATGGAAAATATAAGACTACAGAATAGAAGGTCAAGAAGCACAACAAGATCAAGCTCAAGATCAATCAGAAGGGAAGAAAGACAAAACTCACCTGTAGAAAATGTTGATGGAAATATTCGGCAGGAGGTGCAAAATCTAGATGAAGAACATCGTGAAAATAGAGAAGTAATAGAAGATCGATACATTCCACATGACGAAATTCCTCAAAATAGGCAGCGTTAAGAACGAAATAATCAAGATGGTGAAGAAAATCAAGAGGAAGGAAGGAGAATATTAAACGGGAGAGAAAATCACAGAAATCAGCAAATAATTGAAGAAGAAATCGAGAGACATTATGCTGAACAAGCACATTTAACTTGCGAGAGAGAGAGTTTGAGAGAAGAAATTGAAGAAAGAGAACTCCAAGAAGCAATACGTCAGAACAATCATGACAATCGAGAAAGAAGACGCAAACAAAACCGCAACAATGGTAATATTAACGAAGAGTATGATAGAATACGAAGAAAAGCTGAGGAGTTGCTAAGAGAAGAAATGAGGAATGGACAGAATCGCAAAGGTGAAAATGAAAGGCATAATCATGTACGAATTCAAGAAAGAGGTGAAGTAGAAAATCGCATAAGGATACAAGATGAAGATGATGAAGAAATACAGAATCTCGCAAAACAAGACATGCATGCACGCAGAATGAGGGAGGCAGAGCTTAAGAGACCAATGAACCAAAATCCAGGTGTAAATGAGCAAATCTTAAGAGAATTGGCAGAGATGAGAGGAATGTTAAATAACAGAAGAGAAAGAGGCAGAAGGCAATTAGATGAGGCCATTGAAGAAGCTGCGAAAACTCCATTCACACAAGAAGAACAATTAGGAGGAATACCCCTAAAATGCAATCTGCATGCGTTAACTAGCATTTTTGACGGAATGACATGTGCAATTCAACACATCAAGGCGTATGTGAGGTGTATGCTACAGTGGGAAAATCATGATGCTGTATTGTGCAAGTATTTCGCATCTAGTTTAACAGGGGAGGTACTGAAATGGTTCGAGGGTTTGCCCAAGAACACGATAACGTCTTTTAACCATTTGAAAACTACGTTCATAGGGACATATATAAGTAACAACTCTTCGCGAACAGGGATTGAAGATGTGTTTGGATTAAAGCAGAGAATTGGAGAAAGTTTGAAGCATTTAACCATAAGGTGGAAGACAATATGCAGTGAGATGGCTGGACGTGTGGATGAGAGATATCTCATTTTATCATCCATCAATGCAATGTTCGCAACCAATCTGCTTTACATTCAAATTTTTAGAATCAAGAATACAATCACAATGACTGAATTACGGGAGCTGCTGGAGGAGTACATTTCCCTTGAAGAAAAACATAATGAAATGGAATCGTATCCCATTACGAATACAATTTCAACAGCAGCGAATGCGAGTTTGCTACCAAAATTGATAAACACAGTTGCGAGCACTTCGCAGGTCCAACAAGAAAATAGTATAGAGGATAATGAGCAGAAAATAGTAGCTATGGGAAGTCATGACTAAGAAGAATTTGAGAGAGAAAGAAACTTCTATAGCCGAGGTGAAAATAACAAAATCCAAAGACTTGATCAGCCGCAGGAAAATTACGGAGGACAAAGGCAAAATTATTATAGAGGATCAGGGAGTCAAAAAATGATATGGGAAGAGATCAAGATGCCGCCTTTGAATACTAGTGTGGAAAAAATTTGGGAAGCAATAAATTTAATGGAGAACATACCGACACCCTGGAACATGGGAAAAGAACCACTTCCAAATCACATAAGTCAAGAATTTTGCTCATACCATCATTTTCATGGACACTCCACAAATGACTGCAGGAACATAAAGAGAATCATTCTCATAATGATAGACCAGGGAAAATTAAATCATTTCCTAATAGGGCACCCTTAATATCAACTCTTACCACCACCACCACCAGAAATTCGCAGAGTTAATGCAACAAAGGAAGGAGAAACATTTGTCATCGAAGTTGGAGCAAAGGCAAAAAAAATTATTTTGTAATTCTATTGTACATTCATACAAAACAATCGAATATTTCCATGACAATGTCCTAAGCAGAGTTTTCGCAAGAGATGCTGATGGGAGAGAAATAATGAATATTGTGAAAGCTTCGCCACTAGAAGAGTGGCAAAAACAGACTATTTCTTTCACTGCACAAGAAGTACCTGATCCAGGAGAGATGCATGACAATCCATTAGTGGTAAGACTAGAGATAAACCCAAAACCAAGAGAAGATGAATAAGAAGATAAGGCCAAAGATTCATGGGCAATCAATAGAGTTTTAATTGATACGGGAAGTTCAGTGGATATCCTGTTCTATCATACTTATAAAACTATAGGAGGCAGAGATGAGGATCTGGTACCTTCAACGTATAAAATCTATGGTTTTAATGGTACTGCCAATAAACCTAGAGGGGAAATCACTATGCGAATTCCACTGAAGGGGATATCTTCTAAAATTCTATAATGTGTTGTCGACGTTGAATCTCCATATAATGACTTAATTGGAAGACCTTGGCTACATGGAATTCTAGGCGTGGCATTAACTTTACACCAATGTATCAAGTTTCCTCATCCCAGTGGTATTGTAATCATAAAGGGAGATTGGATTGAAGGTAAGAAGTGTTATGAAATCGATGTAGAATCCTGCGAAGAAAAAGCTGCCAAGAAGGAGAATTGGAGGTATAACATCAAACAAAAACAAATAAGTGAGAGGTTGATGGTTGATACAATAGAATAGGGAGAAGAAAGAATGTTGCAAAGAGGACAAACAACAAGTGGCAAAAATATCGCAGAAGGAAAGACTGTAGCGAAAGTTAACAAAAGAACAGAGGCAGAAAACAACAAAGTTAAAAAATTTAAACTGTGAAATGAAAGAAATGTTGAGAAAAGAAAAAGAGATGTATGATTGATTTGTTGAGAGAATTTCAAAAATATATTTTACTTAATGATAAAAATGAGATTGAGAAATTAAAACAGAGCTGAAATGCAAAAGAATAATCTTTAGAATAGGATGAACCTTTATGGCGTACACCCTAGTTCGCGAATAAAATTTCGCAAGAGGCAAATGTAAGACCTAAAGTGCGTCATAGAAGGGGGTATCTATTGCATGGCTCAGCGATAAGGTTACACCACTGCTGGAACCCGAGTCATGGAGATTTGGGGTCAATGAAAGCCCATCCAGGAGAGACACCTTGGATTCTCAACTTGAGCATATGACTTGAGTTGGGCGACTAAGGTAATAAGAGCTTTCCTAAGGGGTGCAGAGTATGACCAGGGCGCTGAGGTACACAGTTGAGCCAAGAGTGCCCGGGGCGTATGAAACTACCCTGGCCATTCTTGGCAAGTCTTGACTATGATGCACTCAGCCCGAGGAAAACCCCACTTAGGGTGCAGTCTTGTAACCATAAGCCATATAGGCAAAAGGGATGAGAGGCTGCGAACACAACTGGTTTTTGTTAAGACTGGATGGGAGGAGCTAGTCTTGTATGGCAGAAGTACGTCTCCTTGAAATGGCAACCATGGGGAAGATAAGGGCGGCACTCTCCATTAGGGAGATGATAAGTGTCTTAAGACGCAAATGCCATGAGGCTTTTTACTCAAGGGAGTATTAAGACTTGTAATATTTGTGCAACAATCCTGAAGAGGCAATAATACAAAAGAGAAGTTAAGACGAGGTCAATGGGTTTCTGCATGAAAGTGTAGAAACGTCCTGCGATTTCGTCGCAAGGCGGCAATGTCATGGGGCTTTAATTTCGCAAGAAAATTTAGGCCTGTCATATTGTCGCAACAAAAATACAAAAAAAAAAACAAAAAGTTAAGGCAAGATCAATGGGTTTCTACATAAAAGTGTAGAGACGTCCTGGGCTTTTGTCGCAAAAGAAAAAAGATGGAAAAATAAGACCTTTACTTAGGAAGGCAAAATAAGACCACATCTGAATACAAGAAAGAATGCAATCTTACAATTTATGATTGCGAGATTATGCAAAGATAATTGCGAATTTATCGCAAATTCTTTTACTAAACAAAGATGGCTTGCTCAATCATTCATTTGAATACAAATAACAGAGGCAAGTATGGGAATGCATAGAATGAGTTAAATGTTATTTGTCTTCACATGATAGATTTACGCATAAGGTAAAAAATTAATTGTATTTTGGTTAATCATGTTGCAAGAGAAAAAATATTTTCTAACACACGTAGGATGAAACAAGAGAAGTAGAGCTTATATTGAAGAGAAATTAGCAATGATAGATTACAAGAATAGAAGATCAGAGAACGAATGTACAAGTTTTACAAAAAATCGGACAAAGAAACGAAATCTATTTCTTGCTTGATTATTCCTTGTCTCCATTAGATTCTTCACTAGAGTTTTCTCCCTTATCTTTATCAGATTCTTCATCAAACTCTTCTTCTTCATCAACTTCACTATCAGATATTACTAGAGAAGGAGTATTTTCTGGGATTTTATCTAAGAGGCAAGGATATTTGGAGTGGGGAATCTTATTGTCATCACATATCTCCTTGATGGCGTCATTACGGAAAGAAATTGCGTCATTCCCAAAATTCGCAATAGTGATCTTCATTTGATCCTTCAATCTTGAACACTTATCATTACGAGAAGATAAATCCTTTGCGAGCTTCGTTTTCTCATTCTCAAGCTCTTCAATTCTATTGCGATATATCTCTTCGGCTTCTGCAAAAATACAACAACAAATCAATAATTTGATGGAAATTTATGAAAAATAAACAATTAAATAAGGAAGAACAGTTAACAACCTTCTCTGTTAGAAATCATATCTCTCTAATCAAGGTCGTTTGCTCAGCTTTAAGACTAACATCTACACCTAAGTTATTTCTGGCGTTATCAAGAACTTTTGCATCCCAAGCAAATTCATCATCATTATTTATGAGAAGATGGGAGCGAATTTGGTTCTCTCTCTCGCAGAGCACAACATTTCTATGTTTGAGATCATCTCTTTCAATTTGGACCTCAAGAAGAGTTTCTTGGCATTTTACTAAGGTTTGAGCACCTTGAAGAGAAATACGATCCTTTTCATCTATGAGGTCACTATACTTGGTTCTTAAACTATTGATTTATTCTTTGGAATTATGAAAGAAACGCTTAAACTTATTAGCCATAGTTAAGACGGATCTATAGTCAACTTCTAAGAAGCGAAGTTTGGATCTAAGTTCATCTTGGGAAGAGATTCAATTCTATCATTTGAAAAACTATTTAGAGAAGTATTCAGGTGTTCAAGAATAACATCATCATCCATAATATTGGGAAATGTATGAAGAAGAATATCCTCATCGGAAAGACCATAAACGTCTGTGAAATGGTGAACCATATAAGAAAGGGTAATGGGAAAACGATATGAAGAAAAAGAAGAAAAAGTTTTATACCATAGAGTTTCTTATTGGCATCTTGAAGACCAGAGATTTTATTCATTTGGACAGCAGTCTCAGATTCCAATTGGTTATTCTTCTCGCGAAGACCAACAGCTTCAGCCTCCAATTTCTCATTCTTCTTGCGAAGATCAATATACTTCTTTTCGAATGTTGCACGCATTTTTTCCAAATCTGCGGTAATAGCATAAGAAGCTTTACCAGCCTGCGAAATAGTGCAACGAATTTTCAGAATAAATTAAGAATTCAAGACAAAAATAAAAAGATAAGAAAGGTGTAAGTATGAAAATTTACCAAACTATTGAGTGAATGTAAGAAACTTGGAGATATAGATCTTGAAACCCCGCGAAGAGATTCATTATTCTCTAAGAGGGGAGCATCACAAATAACATCTATGGATTGGCATGCATTGGTAAGAGAAGTATCACCAATTCCTTGCCAAGAGTTATAAAAAATACTGGAAAATTGGGCCATAGAAGACTCATGTTGCGAAGCTTCCTTCACAAAAGAAAAATCATCATCATCATCGCTATGATCACTAGAATTTTCACTAGATTGGACTTTTCATTTCTTTGAAGGAGGGGCAGCGAATTTATCTTTGCGAGAAATGCTCTTGCCTTTACCCCTAGTCTTCACAACTTTGACAGGTTTTTCCACTTCAGCGATAACCTACATACACATATAAATATAAGAAATATAGGCAACAATATATTGTGAAGAATCGTAAAAGAATATTTCTTACTTCATCTGTGAATGATCGAAGAGCTAATAAAGTGCTGACTTTCCTAGTCTTGCTATAACTTACTTTCAACCTTTCAATCTGATAATTTCGCAAGTGAAAACATTGGAGTGGTCATCAAAATTATATATAAGAGTAAAAATAACAATAATTCAAGCAAGAAAAGTGTGGAAATATACCTCTACTTCTCTCTCAGGCCATTTAAATATCCACGGTTGGTATGCTGCGAGATTAGCAGGTAAAGCATGAGAACTGAAGATGTACAGACCCTCTAAGATTAGGGGAAAGATACACCATTTATCATTGCTATAATGACGTGGAGTTGTATTAGTTCCAGGATTCCAATCAATGTCTTGCATGAGTATCTTGTCATCAGAAACATCATCTTTCTTCCTCAAACGAACGCCCCAGCAAGTGCTATCTCTTTTCATGGGAATTATCTCATAATTCGCAAAGAAATTTTCTACGGTATACTTCGCAGGAATAATCGCAATATCAATAAACTTGGGATTCTTAAATTTTGAGGGGTAATGAGACCCCTTACCAGCACCACGATTCGAAAACTCGAGCATTAAGCGAATGCAGTCTCCACTCAATTGATATACTGCTCGTGAGAATTTCGCATGAGAAAGAATTTCATAGAATAAGGGAAATTCAGGATGATAAAGGGGAATATGAAGACCAACAAGAAGATGACCTAGCGAGACTATGATCTTTTCATAATTGCAAGGATGCTCAGAAAATAAACTAATAGAAAGTTCATATATAGGGTTTTGACCAGGAATGGGAGATAAAGTAGAACCTTTGGTTAGAAATTCCTTTCGAATTTCTTCAAGATAAAATTTATTCTTACGACTAGATGGAGGCATTTTTAGTATGGGAATGAAGAATAAAATAAAAATTGAAAGAAGAAGAATCAAGAAAAATTATAGTAACGGGAGCGGAAATTACGGATGAACAATGAAGCGAAGTTGCAGAGAAAGTAAGAGAGAAAGTACAAAGAAGAAAATAGAGGGATAAGAAGAATATATATAGAGGGTATAAATTCTTGAGAAGATAAGTACATTTAATGCAAGGAGTAGACGTGAGCGGTTAAAAAGCATCGGTTGAAAAAGACGTGTCAAGAGATGGATGGAAGAAAAGATACGTGTAACAAAATTCGCGAAAACTACAGAAATGTGTCAGTAGAGAATAACATGACAAGATGAACAGTTGCGGCATTTTGAAGAATAATTTCTCATGACATTCTCTCATTCGCAGAGAAGACATGAGAAGAGGCAAGATGTAGGATCAGAATATCGCAAGAAGGACACGCTTGCGAAGTTTGATCAACAACACTTTGCGAGTGTTGCAGAATGATTTGAAGAATGACGTAACAGATGACAATGGCAGAAGTATGAGAAAAGTGTGATGACTAAGTGATGATTAGAGTGTTTGCAATGATTAACAATAGAACTCTTGCAAGAATATCGCAAGTCAGATCCTAAAATAAAGGACAGATTAGTTGTCATCCATTATGTAATTCCCTATATAAAGAGTTGAATAGGTGCAAGTAAGGGAGAGATATTTTTTCGAGTGTTGAGAAAATCATTAGGAGAGAGAAAATCTAGAGCAGTAGTTAATTCCTTAGCTTTATTTCCTTTTTATCTTGTAAAATATGTGAGAGTAATCAATAAAATTTGTGATTGTTGATCTAAAAATGATTTGATTGTATGAATTCTTGTGAGGGGTGTAGTGTGGGATTTCCTGCTACTACATTTTCTTAAGGGATCCTTCGCATTTTTGCCATTTTGGAGTAAATTTTACTTCTACGGTGGGGGTAAAATAATGAACAACACAATTAAATGCATCCGCCACTAGATGCCCACAAAGCGGCATTCTCATCCAATATTGAGAATGAAGGAACTTCATCTCCTGCTCGGGACCTAACACTTGAGCGTACATATCATCAAGCCTTTCTTCATCACCAACTAATTGCTCATAAAAGATCTTCTTATTCATAAGTTGGTCGGCCATCCTCTTTATCGCATATCGGCATGGTGTCATACCTCTACTAACCGCCACCTTAAAGATTCCTAATTGTTCGGTTATGACATGATACCCGAAATTTCCATCTCCATCAACATCAACTGTATATATAATATACTCTCCAATAACCTCAGGAAGTTGGTCTATGTAAGACTATATCTTCGTATGATAACTTCTAATGGTCCTACCTATTTTGCGATCCTTATACATCTTCATATTACCCTTTTGTTTCTTAATTATATCCAATCTATCCTCTCTAATCTCTACACTTTCAGTGTCTTCAGTATGTGATGGGAGTCCATACTTCCTTGGCATACCCTTTCACTTTTGAACCGGAAAAACATCAACTTCTATGGGGCCTACGGAGTTGTCACCCTCGTGTTGTTGTTGACTATATATGGGTCCCTTACCTTTTCTATCACTTACCTTTTCATGTTGTTGACTTGATGTAGGTACCTTATTTGGCCTTCCCTTTTTGTTTGGTACTGCCGCCTCGCCGCCTTGTTGTTCTTAGTAGCTCAATGTTGGTATATTTTGCGTCCTACCCCTTTTCCTTGGAACCTACGCTACATCGACTATGAGTGTGGCCTCGGAATGCTCAACTTGTTGTTCTTGGTAGCTCAATATTGGTATATTTCGTGGCCTACCCCTTTTCCTTGGAACCTTTGCTACATCGACTATGGGTGTGGTCTCGGAATGCTCACCTTGTTGTTCTTGGTAGCTCAATGTTGGTACATTTCGCGGCCTACCCCTTTTCTTTGGAACCTCCGTTACATCGAATTTGGGTATGGCTTTGGAATGCTCACCTTGTTGTTCTTGGTATCTCAATGTTAGTACCTTTGTCGGCCTACCCCTTTTCTTTGGAACCTCCGCTACATCGACTTTGGGTGTGGCTTTGGAATGCTCACCTAGTTGTTCTTGGTGGCTAAATGTTGGTACCTTTGCCGGCATACCCATTTTATTTAGAACCTCCGCAATATCGACTATGGGTGTGGCTTCAGAATACTCACCTTGGTGTTCTTGGTAGCTCAATGTTGGTACCTTTGGAGACTTACCCATATTCTTTGGAACCTTCGCTACATCGGCTTTTGGTGCGGATACGGAATTCGTCGTTTGTTGTTGACTTGATTGCGGTTCCTTTCTCGGACTACCCCTCTTGTTTGCAACCGGAACTTCCGTGAACCTTGCTTCAAAAATATCACATCTGGTTAGATCTCGTTTCTGACTTGCCACGACTTCTTCTTCACGTATAGTCATTGATTTCAATTCTTTCCTTTGTTTTCTCCTTGCCGTTTTAGTTTGTGGTCTACCGGGAGGATCTCCAATTGTTGGATCTTCACTTTGTGATATCCATGGCCATGTAATTAGCCTTAGTTGGCTCAACAAGACTTGTCGGCTAACCGAGGTGCCACATAAGTAAGCTTCGAATAATTCCTTTCCTTCGTTCGTATCCCATGGTGATTGCCCGGGATCATCCGTAGGGTGGGGTGGTGGGGGTGGGGGAGTGGGGGGGGGGGGGATAAATATAGATGCTTCCAAAATGGATCAATAACCTCAAGAGGTATCACTTCTTCATACTTCACTAGCATATGACGACACAGAAGCCCCAATGAAGACATGTCGGGAAAAATACAGACATCACTTGGTTTTCCATTGTTTCTCTCATATTCCATTTGTCTCATCATATGTTTTATTTCCCAATGAGAGACATTGAATTCTATTCCTTGGAGCTGCTTGCCATATCGAAGAAATTGAGTTAACCTTTCCATTGAGTTTTTCTCAAAAGCCGCCTTGATCCTGTCGATATCACTCTTAAAGTATTGCTTCATTGCCTCGGTGACCGTAACCACGTTGCCTTATCCGGAATGGATGATATCTTTAAATCTCCCATGAGACGACTCTTCTACACTGGTTGCTGCATTCTTATAGTATCTATACCGATTTGTCCATGCACACAATTTTTTTCCTTGAACTTATCCAACCATTGAGTCCGACAATACCAGACGGCAGTCGGATAAACCTCGTTCCAATCGGCAATAAACTTGTCCAACCTCTTTTCGTACATATCCTCGCTGAGAGACCAATAAACTTTCTTCCAATCTCTTAGAAATTCCAGCCACTTTTAATGATTTTCCGCATGTTCTTTGTCCACTCGCTCTTTTATCTTTTCTCTCTCATCCTCTACTTCTTCGGAGGATAATTTGTTCTTGCAAACATCTTTCTCTAGTTGAAAAATTATTCTCTTATTAATATCTGCATTGGTGGGTTCAAACAAGGCATGACAAGTTTTTATAACATTTTGACGTATATGAAATGTACATAGGAAATTTTGTGCGCCCGGGAATACGTCAGATAGTGCATTCATTAAGGCGTCATCTAGATCGGTTATGATGACCCTCGGAAGTTTATCTTCCCGGAAGAATAATTTCAATTGTCGTAATGCCAATGATAATTATAGTCCCTCTCATTTTCCATTAAACACCAAGCCAATGTGAATGTTACCTTGTCCGATATTTTCCCCACGATGTTGAACAACAACATATTGTATTTGTTTGTCTTGTAGGTGCAATCCATCAAAAGAACACCACAACATGTATTTGCTAATTGTGAAAGCAAAGGATGCAAAATGAATATTTGAAGGGGCTTGTTGTCCGGCCATCTTTTAATGATACGCGTGTAGTTGTGATCCCAAACTATCTTCTCAAATTCTTGCATAACGGTCCTCCCATCCCATTCCACCCTTCTAATTGTTGCTTGTGCGCTATAAATTGTACTTACAGAAGAAACATTAGTCTTATCAATTATTTTCCTTGAATCCTATGAGAATTTGTCTCGGTTTGATAAATGCTTTGCTCAATCTCTTTACTTCCTTGAATTCATGAGGTTTTAGCTTCGCAACTAGGGAGTGGCCAACAAAATCATTTGAATCCCGGTGGTTATGACAACCGAACCAAACCACACAACCATTCCTTGTTCATGTCATTTAGATGGAATAAAAGCTTAAAGGGGCAATTATCTTTCCTCTTAAGAGTCTTGTATACCTTATTAGTCTTCTTTGGATATACATAACCCTTTCTCTTGTGGCTATTCTTATCCTTGTATTGCCCACTTCTCTCGCAAACCATCTCAAAACGAGTCTCTGAACCTTTGGTATTCCTTACCAACACACACATGTTCTTAAGAGCCGTCTCTTTAGCCTAAGTGATCTCTTGCTTTGGATCTTTTATTCCCTACACAAGGACAACAAAGGGAGATTAGAAAGTTCATTACAACCAATCCATTAGTAAGGTCAAGATAATAGGTGAAAAGTATTATTTGGTAACATACCGGAGGCATTTTATAGTATTCCGACATATCCCGACCAAGCGGCTTTGCATTTGTTGGATCAATATATGTCACCACCTAAGGATCGAATGAAAATTAGTTCCAACGGAAATTAAAATCAAAGCCGGAACGGGGTTCCGGCTTTATCGACCTATGTCCCGGTAGGGTCGAGCTAAAACAAAACTGAAGACCAAATTCTAAAAAATTTCCGTCATACATATTTTATTTGAAATCATTGCCGTAAAAGGAGATGCAGGCATGCTCGGTATCTATGGTTCCACGACGGTACCTTATTCCGGCGTAACATATAATTAACAAACATTCCCTGTAGTTTTTTTTTTGTACCGGCATTGTAAAGTTATAATTGAACAATGCCGGTGGTTCTTCCGGCATTATGTTGAACTAGGGTTCAACGCCGGCAGGCAGTGCCGGCATTGTATTTAATTAACATTAGAATTCCGGTATTTAGCTACGGAAGGCACGACTTCTTGTATGTTTTTCATGCAGTACCGGCATAGTAACCTTTGAATTTAACCATGCCCGTATCATATTCCGTAGAATATTCTTTGGTAGGTAAAAAGTAACTTCTGTACTGCATAGTTTTTGGTTTGAAACCTATGCCGGTTTCGGTTTTAAGTTGGGGGATATTTGGTGCCGGCATGGACGAAGCATGAATACTATGCCGCTACAGAGGTTTTTCAGCTAAAAAAATGGCGGGTTCAAAGGAAAAAAATAAAATTTTCAACCTCTAAGCAGCTTTACCTGTGTGTTGGGGACGCTTGTATGCTGGGAAAGTTTACTTTCTTGTGTAGGTTCTTCAAAAAACTCTCCATGCTCGTAAAAATCATCATTCAAGGGTGTTGGTTCCACAAAAACTTGCAATTGTGAGTTGTTGTCATTAGCGGAAGATTGAGGATATGATCTTTGTTGTAGTTGAGCTAAAGATTCAACAACAGAAATTCTCTCTTCACAATCATCCTCCATTTTCACCAAAAAAATTCCCTCCTAAATTTTTTTCCCTCCTTCTACTCTCACCTCACTCACCCAAAAACAAATAAAAACACTAACTTAATCTTATAACAAATACTTAACATTTTTACTAATTAAAATTAATCACTAATTAGGATTAGTGAGGGCTAGATTAGAAATTAATTTTTTTTTTGGATAAGGGGTCACCCAGAAATGCTATTGGGACACCGCTTTTGTCTTCTACCTATATCCCTCAATTAGATTGGATATCCCCCAATTGGGGGTTCATTTGAAAGGGAGTGGGGAATATTTTTTTTTTAAAGGATAGTTTCGTATTTTCGCCCCAAAAAACACCCCTTAGCAGGCACCATTGGATGGGGATAGTAATTTCTATCCCCCAATTAGTTTATGTATCCCCCAATTGTACGTTCATTAAAAAATGAACACAACTATAATATACTTTTAATGTTAATTTTAATTCTGGTAGCATAACACTTATCTTGGAGTTTTGGAGTTCTTTCTTAATTTTGATACACGGAACACGTTTATAAAACTAAAGAGATGACCAAGTTCAAGTTTGTACAAATTTGTTATAAAACTAAGGAGATGACCAAGTTCAAGTTTGTACAGATTTTTATGAAAATGGAGATAGAAGTATTTTTAGTTAATTTTAAAATTGCGCCCTTATGGATAATAATAAGTAAAACTTAGAAATGATTTAGTTCTCAAATCGTACCACGGATATTCGTAAACTTTATACAGTTAAAAATAATTTTAAAATATAACGGGTTATAAACATGACAATCAAATTATACATATTTACTAACAATAATCAATTAAAAGGATAAATTTAAAATATCTCATTGTTTAATGATATAATTCATCTATTAGTGACACAAAATTTTAAAATAAATAGGTCACCTGTTTAGTGATGGAAGGAGTATTTGTTAGGATCTAAATACAATAAGATCTGTTTAGACTTGTTTTATATTTCTTCCAGAGATATTAAAGGAATTTTAATACAATAAGATAACTGATTTTAGGGATCATATCCATAGATTTTAGGTAACCGATTTTTCTACACAAAATGCAAATTAATTATGTTCTCAACGGAAGCCTTCATTTTCCTCTCACGTTTGTTCGTATGTTGAAGTCGAGTTTTAGATTTAAATTCTATTTTAATCTGCATGCATCAGATTAATGGGACTCATACTTAATATGCCACTTGGTGTCTTCCTTATGAATGGGAAATCGTTTACATTGACGTTCTACAAAAGAAACGAATATTAGGCTCACCAAAATTAATCAAACAAAGTGTTTATGGTCCATAAGGCAAATCAAACAAAATGCATATTATTTAATTTTTAAAATTGGATTGTAGTAGTTCTAATTTATTTATGTATGATGTTGTGTACCCGAATAATATGGTCTATCAATTGCATATTGTCATAAATTTCCATGAGACATGCGTAGCAAATCTTGACTGGAAACTGCAATCGGCTCAGAAAAATTTGAGATCCGTCATTTGATTTAGTAGCGTGTATCCTCGTTAAACTAACCATCTGCACAGTTTTTTTTGCTTGTCAACACTCTGAGCATGGATTTATGTTATGATCAATCCTGTGATGAAAAACTTAGTGCATTTACGAAGTTCTTCGCTACTCATGTCTTCTAGCAATACGTGTAGGATCATAATATCGCAACAATAACGTTCCTGTGAAACCTTCATCTACAACGTTGCGAAGCCGTCGCAGATAAACAACAAAGGTGACATAACAAGTGACGTCAGCTCAAACACAAGAAAAGTGTGATGATCTCGCGAAAGATAGAGAGTTTGCGAGGATTAACATTTAAAAGATAAAGAACTTATTTTCTTGGGTATCCATGAGAACATCGCAAGTCAGATCCGAAATTAAAGGACAAATTAGCTGCCATCCACTATGTAATTCCCTATATAAAGAGCTGAACAGGCTTACGGGAGAGAGATATTTTTCGAGTATTGAGTAAGTCGTTGGGAGAGAGAAAGTCCAGAGCAGTTGTTAATTTCTTAATTTCATTTCTTTCCTTTATTGTAGAATTTGTGAGATTAATAAATAAAGATTGTAATTGTTCATCCTAAAATGACTTGATTGTATGAATTCTTGTGAGGGGTGTAGTGTTGGATTTCCTGCAACTACATATTGGCGCTAGAAACAGGGACGATGTTATCCTAAGCATGAAGATTAGCATTGTGATTTGAAAGAATTTGGAGTAGTTGGTGAAAAGTTTCATATAATTTTCAACAATTCATTGAGATTGAAGAGATGGGTAGAAGAAGAAATGCTTCAAGATAGCCTACAACTGTTAGAAGGAGTAAGAGACTTGCTGGATAAGAAAGAAATGAAACCGGAGAACCATCAAGAATGAATACAAGAAATGATGGAGAAAATCAAATTCAACAGCCAATTCAGCGTACACCAACACAAAATAGGACTATAGATTATGACAGAGTGAGTGTACGCACTTGGCGGTCAGATTCAGTAGATGAAGAGGAAGAAGAATGACAATTAAGAAACGATAGACGAGTAGAGGGAGATCAGGAAGTAGTTGGATGAATAATTCATGGAAATGAAGAGATTGATGCATTAGAGGAATTGAGACAAAGAATACACGAAGAAAGGAGAATAAAAGCAGAAGAGCGTGCAAATTTAACAAGGCAAAATCATGAGTTGAGGATAGAAAATATGAGACTACAGAATAGGTCAAGAAGTACTACAAGATCAAGTTTCAGACCAATTATAGGGGAAGTAAGACGAAATTCTCCTGAAGAAAATGTTGATGGAAATATTCAGCAGGAGGTACAAAATCCAGATGAAGAACGTCGCTAAAATAGAGAAATGACTGAAGATCGTTACATTCCACATGGAAAAATTCACCAAAATAGGCAACGTCAAGAACGAAATGACCAAAATAATGAAGAAGATCAGGAAGAAGGAAGGAGAATATTACGTGGGAGACAAAATCACAAGAATCAACAAGAAATTGAAGATAAAATTAAGAGACATTACGCTGAACAAGCACGTCTAGCTTGCGAAAGAGAAATATTGAGGGAAGAAATGCAAGAAAAAGAGCTCCAAGAAGCAATAGGTCAAAACAATCATGAAAATCGAGAAAGAAGACACGAACAAAATCGCAACAATGTTAACATCAATGAAGAGTATGATAGGGCGCAAAGGAGAGATGAAAGACAACAAACAGAATTAGTAAGAAATAAGCAAAATCGCAGAGGAGAAGTTGAGAGGCATAATCATGTGCGAATTAATGAAAGAGAATATCACAGAGGAAATCAAGATGAAGGTGATGAAGGATAAAATAAGGATTTCGCAAGAGAAAATAGGCAAGAACGCAGGAGAATAGAAGCATAATTAAAAAGACCAATAAAATCAATGCCTGGTGTAAATGAACAAATTTTAAGAGATTTGGCGGAGATGATAGAAATGCTAAATAACAAAAGAGAATGAGGTAGAAGGCAATTGGATGAAGCTATAAAAGAAGCTGCGAAGACTCCATTCACATGAGAAGTAAAATTAGGAGGAATACCCCCAAAGTGCAATTTACCTGCGTTAACTAGCATTTATGACGGAACAACGTGTGCAATTCAACACATCAAGGCGTATGTGAGGTGTATACTACAGTGGGAAAACCATGATGCCGTGTTGTGCAAGTATTTCACATCCAGTTTAACAGGAAAGGCTCTGAAATGGTTTGAAGGTTTGCCCAAGAATACAATAACATCTTTCAACCATTTGCAGACTACATTCTTAGGGGCGTATATAAGTAAAAACTCTTCGCGGCCTGGCATTGAAGATGTATTTGGGTTAAAGCAGAGAATTGGTGAAAGTTTGAAGCATCTAACCATAATATGGAAAACAATATGTAGTGAAATGGCTGGTCGAGTAGATGAGAGATATCTCGTTTTATCATTCATAAATGCAATGTTCGCAACCAATCTTTTATACATTCAAATTTTCAGAATCAAGAATACAATCACATTGACTGAGCTGCGAGAACTACAGGAGGAGTGCATTGCTCTTGAAGAAAAACAAAATGAGATGGAGTCATATCCAGTTGCGAACACAAGTTCAGCAGCAGCGAATGCAAGCTTACTTCCAAAATTGATAAACATAGTGGCGAGCACTTCGCAGACAAACCAAGAAAATATGATGGGGAGTAATCAACAAAAGCTAGTAGCTATGGGAAGTCGTGACCAAGAAGAATTCGAAAGAGAAATAAACTTTTATAACCGAGGTGGAAATAACAAAATTCAATGACTCGACCAGCCACAAGAAACTTATGGGGGTCAAAGAAAAAATTATCATTGAGGACAGGGAAGTCAAAAGATAATATGGGAAGAAATCAAACTACCACCTCTGAATGCTAGTGTGGAGAAAATATGGGAAGCTATAATCTTGATGGAGAATATACCAGCACCCTGGAACATGGGAAAAGAACCTCTTCCAAATCACCGAAGTCAAGAATTTTGCTCTTACCATCATTTTCATGGGCATTCAACAAATGACTGCAGGAATATAAAAAGGATTATTCTCAAGATGATAGATCAAGGAAAATTAAATTATTTTCTAATAGGGCACCCTCAATCTCAACTTTTACCACCACCACCAGAAATTCGCAGAGTAAATAAAACAAAAGGAGGAGAAACATTTGTCATAGAAGTTGGAGTGAAGGCGAAGAATTTGTTTTGTAACTCTATTGTACATTCATACAAAACAATTGAGGACTTTCACGACAATGTTCTAAGCAGAGTTTTCGCAAGAGATGATGATGGAAGAGAAATTATGAACATTGCGAAAATTTTGCCACTAAAAGAATGGCAAAATAAAATTATTTATTTCACTGCAGAAGAAGTACCTGAGGGATGAGAAATGCACGATAATCCATTAGTGGTGAGATTGGAGATTAACCCAAACCCTAAAGATGATGAAGCCAAAGATTCATGGGCAATCAACCGAGTTTTAATTGATACTGGAAGTTCTGTGGATATCCTATTCTATCATGCTTATAAAACTATGGGGGGGAAAGATGAAGATCTAATACCTTCAACCTATAAAATATATGGTTTTAATGGTACTTCCAATAAGCCTAAAGGAGAGATCACTATGCGAATTCCATTGAGGGATTATCTTCTGAAATTCTATTATGCGTTGTTGATGTGGAGTCACCTTATAATGCTTTGATTGGGCGACCTTGGTTGCATGGGATTCTAGGCGTAGCATCGACATTTCATCAATGCATCAAATTCCCTCATCCCAGTGGAGTTTGCGTCATAAAAGGAGATTGGATTGAAGGAAAGAAATGTTATGAAATCGATGTAGAGTCATATGAAGAACAAGCTGCGAAGAAGGAGAATTGGAAAGGTAACATTAGAGAGCAACAAACAAGTGAAAGACTTATGGTAGATGCAATAGAGAAGAGAGAAGAAGAAATCTTGTTGAAAAGAAGAAGAAGCAAAACTCTCGCAGAAGGTAAGAAAATAACAAAAACTGTCAAAGATACTGAGAGAATAACAAAGGTAAGAAACTTAAATATGAATGTATTCGCTGATGTTATGACTACAAAAGTATAACTGTGAAGAAAAAAAAAGATGTGTGACTGATCTGTCGCAAAAATTTCAAAAAATAAATTTTACTTAATGACAAAAATGAGATTGAGAAATTACAACAGAGCTGAAATGCAAAAGAAAAAAAAATAATCCTTAGAATGGGACGAACCTTTATGACGTACACCCTAGTTCGCGAATAAAATTTCGCAAGAGGAAAATGTAAGACCTAAAGTGCGTCATAGGAGGGGGTATCTATTGCATGGCTCAGGGGTAACGTTATACCGCTACTAGAACCTGAGTCATGGAGATTTGGGGTCAATGAAAGCCCATCCAGGAGAGGCGCCTTGGATTCTCAACTTGAACATATGACTTAAGTTGGGCGACTAAGGTAATATGGAATCTCCTAAGGAGTGAAGAGTATGATCAAGGCGCCGAGGTACACGGTTGATCCAAGAGTGCCCATGGCGTATGAAACTACCCTGGCCAATCTTGTCAAGTCTTGACTATGATGTACTCGGCCCGAAGAAAACCCCACTTAGGGTGCCGTCTAGTAACCATAAGCCATATAAGAAAAAGGGATAAGAGGCTGCGAAAACAACTGGTTGTTGTAAAGACTGGATGGGAGGAGCTAGTCTTGTATGGCAGAAGTACGTCTCCTTGAAGGGGCAACCAGGGGGAATATAAGGGCGCCACCCTCCATTAGGGAGATGATAAGTGTCTTAAGACTCAAATGTCATGGGGCTTTATTCTCGCAAGAAAATTTAGGCTTGTCATATTTGTGTGACAATCCTAAAGAGGCAATAATACGAAAGAAAAAGATAAGACGAGATCAATGGGTCACTACATGAAAGTGTAAGGACGTCCTGCGATTTCGTCGCAAGACGACAATGTCACGGGGCTTTATTTTCGCAAGAATATTTAGGCCTGTCATATTGTCGCAACAAATTTGACAAAAGAACAAAAAGATAAGGCAAGATCAATGGGTTTCTGCATGAAAATGCAGAAACGTCCTGCGATTTTGTCGCAATGACAAAAGGTGGAAAAATAAGACCTTTACTTAGGAAGGAAAAATAAGACCACATCAGAATACAGGGAAGAATACAATTTTAAAATATGTGATTGCGAAATTACGCAGAAATAATTACGAGGTTGTCACAATAATCTTATTGAACAACAATAACTTACTTAATCTCTCATTTGAACACAAATAACAGAGGCAAGTATGGGAATACATAAAATGAGAATATGTTATTTGTCTTCATATGATAGATTTACGCACAAAATGAAAAATAAATTATATATTGATTAATCATATTACGAGAAAGGATTGTTTTTCTTACACATGCAGGAAGAAACAAAAGAAATAGAACTTATATTGAAGATTGGAGAAATTCGCAGTGATAGATTACAAATGTACAAGAATAGAAGATCAAAGAAAATGTGCAAGTTTTGCAAAAGGACGAACAAGGAAACAAAAGCTACTTCTTGCTTGATACTTCATTATCGTCATCAGATTCTTCACCAGAGCTTTCTCCTTCATCATCATCAGATTCTTCATCAGACTTTTCTTCTTCATCCTCATCAGAATCTATTTCTTCATCACAATCACTATCATAAATAACCAAGTCAGGAACATTCTCTGGAACTTTGTCTAAGAGGCAAGGATATGTAGAATAACGAATGCCATTCTCATCACAAATTGCTTTAATTGTTTCATTGAGGAAAAGAACAGCATCATTCTTGAAGTTCGCAACATTGATCTTTAGTTGATTCTTCAGCCTAGAACATTTATCATTGCGAGAAGAAAAATCCTTTGCGAGCTTCGCTTTCTCATTTTCAAGTTCTTCAATTCTTTTGTGATATCTATCTTCATCTTATGCGAAGATATAATAATAAATCAACAACTTGATGGTAGTTTATGAAAAACAAACAAGTAAATAAGGAAGAACCGTTAACAACCTTCTCTGTTAGAAATCATATCTCTAATCATGGCCGTTTGCTCAGCTTGAAGACTAACATTTATACCTTAATTATTCCTGGCGTTATCTAGAACTCTAGCATCCCAAGCAAATTCATCATCATCATTTATGAGAAGGCGGGAACGAGTTTGGTTCTCTCTTTCGCAGAGCACAACATTTCTACGTTTGAGATCATCTCTTTCAATTTGGATCTCAAGAAGAGTTTCTTGGAATTTAGCTAAAGTTTGAGCACCTTGGAGAGCAATACGATCTTTTTCATCTATGAGATCACTATACTTGGCTCTTAAACTATTGATTTCTTCTTTAGAATTATGAAAGAAACGTTTAAACTTATTAGCCATAGTCAAGACGGATCTATAGTTAATTTCTAAGAGGCGAAGTTTGGGTCTGTGTTCATTTATGGGAAGATATTCAATCTTGTAATTTGAAAAACTATTTAGGGAAGTATTTAGATGTTCAAGAAGGGTATCATCATCCATAAGATTGGGAAATGTATTAAGAAGAATAGCTTCATCAGAAATACCATAAACGTCTGCGAAATGGTGAATCATATAAGAAAAGATAATGAGAAAACGAAATGAATAAAAAGAAGAAAAAGTTATATACCATAGAGTTGCTTATTGGCATCTTGAAGACTATAGATTTTATTCTTTTGAACAGCAGTCTTAGATTCCAATTGGTTGTTCTTTTCGCGAAGACTAGCAGTCTCAGATTCCAATTGGTTATTCTTTTCGTGTAGACCAACAGTTTTAGCCTCCAATTTCTCATTCTTCTTGCGAAGTTCAAGATTCCTCTTTTCAAAATCCGCACGCCTTTTTTCCAAATCTGCGGTAACATCGTAAGAATCTTTCCCAGCCTGCGAAATAATGCAGCGAATTTTCAGAATAAATTATGAACTCAAGACAAAAATAAAAAGAAGAAAAGTATGAGTATGAGTATGAAAATTTACCAAGCTATTGAGTGAATGTAAAAAACTTGGAGATATAGATCTTGAAACTCCGCGAAGAGACTCATTATTCTCTAAAAGGGGGGCATCACAGATAGCAACTATGGACTTGCAAGCATTAGTAAGAGGAGTATCACAAATTCCCTACAGAGAGTCAGAAAAGATATTAGACAATTGTGCCATAGAAGACTCATGTGGAGAATTTCCCTTTGCGACAGAATTATCAGCCTCATCATCAGCGGAACTTTCATTAGAATGAGAATTTGCAGGAGAAGGAGAACGGATTCTTCTTTTATTTGAAGGAGGAGCAACGGATTTTTCTTTGAGAGAAACACTTTTGCCTTTACCCCTAATCTTCGCAACTTTGACAGGTTCTTCCCTTTCAGCGATAACCTTTATACACAGATAAAGATAAGAAATAGAGGCAACAATATATTGTGAAGAATTATAAAAAAATATTTCTTACTTCATCTGTGATTGATCGAAGAGCTGATAAAGTATTGATTTTCCCAGTCTTGTCATAGCTTTCTTTTAACCTTTCAATCTGATAATTTTGCAAATTAAACGAAAATATTGGAGTGATAAGCAAAATTGTATATAAGAATATAAAGAATAATAATTCAAGCGAAATTCGGAAATATACCTCTGTAGTTGCAGGAAATCCCACAACACACCTCATATAATATTATGATAATAATTTCTAGATCTAAATCTATTTCCTAACCAAAATAAAGATTAAAGTGCTAAAATGATATAATAAGATACAAGATTTACGTGGTTCGATCAATGTGATCTACATCCACGGGGTTAGTGTTCTTCACTATGATTATTGAACTTACATTTGGGTTACATGGAGACTCCATTAACGAGTATTTGGAGCTCTAGATTTAGTTTTTGGGGAAGAATATGATAAAGAAAATAAATTTCTCTCTCCTACAAAAAATATCTCCCACTCGGAATGTGTTCCTCCCTTTCTCTCTCCTGCTCCTCTCTTTATATAGGTGTTTACATAGTGGATGACAGCTCACACACAACTCATACACCCCCTATTTTAGGATCCCTTACTACATTCTCGCAAGTTCTCTCTATAACTTCGCAGACTCTCTTTCTTGCTACACTCTCGCAAGCTTTCTCTATAACTCGACAAAATCTTCACATCTTTCTCGTGTTTTATGTTGTCGTTGTCCGTTACATCATTCTTTGAATCATTCTGTGATTTAAAGTTTTTCTGATTTTTCGTAATAGTAATTAAGATTCGTTCTCTCGGAAGTTGTTAAGATTAAATTTAAAGGTTTAAACAAAATAATAAATAGAAGAGAGTCACTGGGTTTAATATTCCACCGAATTCACAACACGAGGTTCAATTATTTATTCCCAATAATAATCGCTCAGTAAATAAATAAAGCATCGACTCTGGTTTTGCCAAGGTAGATCCTCAAAACATTAATTGTATCCCCTAAGCATAGATTATCTAAACAAAGCATAACCTATCTAATTGAATCACAACTAATTTTATCGAATCATAAATCAATTAAATTAAGTGCAAAATCCATATAGAAAAGTAAATAAATTAACCCATGTCTAAAGTTCGGCTTCCCCGTCGACCCAGTGTGGGAGTTTAACTTCTCATGATGTAGACACTCTCAAAAGAATTTTTATTGCTCAAAAAAATGTGTACAAAAGTAGAAAAGAGAGAAAATAATTAAATCCAGAATTTCGTAACGTTGTATAGACGTTACAGAAAAACTGTTACAATGGATGTTGCAAATTTGAAATAAACGTGCCAAAATGACTGTTACGAGTACTGTTGATAAACGACAGTTCTCTGCGACAGTCAGTGGACGTTGTATTTCTTCTTCTTCTTTTCTGCAGCAGCAGAGAAGTTGCTCTCCACTCTCTATTCTCAACCCCAAACTCTATATATCCCTTCTAAGACATTCCCTAGCCTTTTTATACCTTACCAGCACCAAATCTTCCGCAGTAACTTCATATAATTTTATCTTCAATTCTCTGCAGATACGGGGATATTTCTTTCCTATTTTTCTTCTCTCCACGCCTCTTCATCTTTCGAACTATCTTCAGGATAACAATAAATCAAAACAGAATATATCCTTTCCATTTTCTTCCCACGTAACTCCCAAAAATAGCAAACCATATACCCGAGTTATTCTTTCTTCCCTGTCTCGTGAAATCTTCCTTATTGATCGCAATCAAAGTAGTTACCAATCTTGTTTCAGTCAAACAGGTAAATCCCAAACGAAATCCACGAGAAAATCTCCCCAAATCATCTTGTGTTTAATGGAGAATATCCTCCGTGCATGTACTCATCTGTTTTATTCTATCCGACGATAAAGCCCAATTTAATCTGTTTTAACAGACATACCAGCCCTGTTTTATCAAAACAGAACATCCTATGCCAATTCCAACTATTTGATCTCCTTCAAACACGTCCATAATCTTCCACAGAACTTTCACAATTTCAAATATTTTTTCCCTCCAAAACTGTTCTTCACTCTGGTTGCTTCAAATCACCATTCTAACCAATTCTGATCAAAACGATCGATCATACCATTCCTATTTTGGATTAAGGAAGATGCCTATTCAATTTCGGCGCTTTAGTCTCACTAGAACACCTCCAAAAGCCAAACCCTAATTATGTCACCATTTTTCCCACCAAAATTGAAATTCAAACGAAGAAGAAGGTCACCCCTTATCCTGAGTGCTGGAGTGCGAATAGCAATAGGTGCTGATTAGTAAAGAAGGTGCCCCTTATCAAATGAGGTGTCCCTTAGTAATTGAGGTGCCCCTTAACCAACATTGAGAGTTCGAATAACATGTGTCCTCCGGGGTACAAAAACCACTTTTCGAGCAACTTTCTCCATAAGAGCTTATTACCTACAAACAAGATTATTAGTGATAAAATGAGTCCTAACTAATGTATTTATGGGTGAAAATGCGTCTCACTTTCGTGTTCATCAAATTCCCCCACACTTACATTTTGCTAGTCCTCGAGCAAAACATAAAATTGACCCGCTACACATCTGGTCATATAAAGAGAGACTTAGACCCGCTACACAGCTGGTCATGACAATTGCTAGATACACAAGACACACAATTTTTTTTTAATTTTTTTTAGAGACCCGCTCCACAGCTGGTCATAATATGCAAGAAAAGAGAAGACCCGCTACACAGCTGGTCATAACCCTAACAATAATATTTTTTTTAAGAGACCCACTACATAGCTGGTTATAATAAGGAAATGCATAAAAATAGACCCGCTACACAGCTGGTCATAATAATTTTTTATTTTTTTTTAGACCCGCTCAAGAGCTGGTCACACAACGCAAGAAAATTCCTAAAACAATTAAAAGAAAAAAGTTAATACCCACTCCCCCACACTTAAACATTACATTGTCCTCAATGTAATTGAGTCATCCAACGTAAAAATTAAGATGGGAAATAAAAATAAAAATAAAAATAAACAAAAATAAATAAACAAATAATTATACCTACTGGAATGTACAAAAATGGATCCC
The DNA here is from genome assembly GCA_023529315.1 of Papaver bracteatum. Classification (NCBI taxonomy): domain Eukaryota; kingdom Viridiplantae; phylum Streptophyta; class Magnoliopsida; order Ranunculales; family Papaveraceae; genus Papaver; species Papaver bracteatum. The sequence goes on along the minus strand of JAJJWX010002148.1, from coordinate 1,159,499 downwards.
CATAAACTAATAACCTGAAAACTTGGGGATCGACCCAAAATACAATATTTACAAATGACAGCTTCACAATTATTTTATGGAAAAAATTGGACAATGAAACTGTCAGAAAACAAAATTTACCCCTAAACCAGGTTTTTACTGCACATGGAAGTGCATAAAGAACAAAGTATGGGGATTTTATTGAAACTGGGGAAATATTAATTGATTCATGCAAGATATCAGGAATAGGCAAGTCCTCCGGGTATTTAGATGCAAAGTATTCCAATAAAATTTTAGAATCACGCAATTCTAACCCTAAATTAGGCAACTTTTGTAGGGGTCTAGAAACAACCGCTCAGTCGGGTGAATGATCTTGTGAGGTAGATTCATCTATGGAATTAGGTGAATCCTCCACACAATCATCCACAGGGTCATATATATGTTCAGTCTGGGACAAAGAGTCACTACATGATTCATCATCATCATCAACATATAATCTTTGGTATTCTAGAATTCTCAATCTTTGTTTCAAACTAGGTGGTCTGTGTTTGTAATACTTCTCATATATCTCTAACTGAGATTCTTCACTTACCTCATGTGGAGCAGAAACTCCATACCATTGCCTATGCTTATATTCAGCAAGCGTCATCTCAGATGAGGTTTCCTGATAATTATAATTTCTACGCATATATTCCGCCAGCGTCATCGTAGGTGACGTCTCCTCAAAAGAAGTCATCATCCTCAAAAAGTCCGTGAAAAGAAATATAAGAAGAAGCGCATAAAAAGGAAAAAAATAAATCTAAAATGAAAAGAAAATACAGTACAGAATAAAAATAAAAATAAACCTAAAAATTAATCTAAAAACAAATCCGCGTTGCAACGGCGCCAAAATGATTTAAAGTTTTTATGATTTTTCGTAATAGTAATTAAGATTCGTTCTCTCGGAAGTTGTTAAGATTAAATTTAAAGGTTTAAACAAAATAATAAATAGAAGAGAGTCACTGGATTTAAGATTCCACTGAATTCACAACACGAGGTTCAATTATTTATTCCCAACAATAATCGCTCAGTAAATAAATAAAGCATCGACTCTGGTTTTGCCAAGGTAGATCCTCAAAACATTAATTGTATCCCCTAAGCATAGATTATCTAAACAAAGCATAACCTATCTAATTGAATCACAACTAATTTTATCGAATCATAAATCAATTAAATTAAGTGCAAAAGCCATATAGAAAAGTAAATAAATTAACCCATGTCTAAAGTTCGGCTTCCCCGTCGACCCAGTGTGGGAGTTTAACTTCTCATGATGTAGACACTCTCAAAACAATTTTTATTGCTCAAAAAAATGTGTACAAAAGTAGAAAAGAGAGAAAATAATTAAATCCAGAATTTCGTAACGTTGTATAGACGTTACAGAAAAACTGTTACAATGGATGTTGCAAATTTGAAATAAACGTGCCAAAATGACTGTTACGAGTACTGTTGATAAACGACAGTTCTCTGCGACAGTCAGTGGACGTTGTATTTCTTCTTCTTTTCTGCAGCAGCAGAGAAGTTGCTCTCCACTCTCTATTCTCGACCCCAAACTCTCTATATCCCTTCTAAGACATTCCCTGGCCTTTTTATACCTTACCAGCACCAAATATTCCGCAGTAACTTCGTATAATTTTCTCTTCAACTCTCTGCAGATACGGGGATATTTCTTTCCTATTTTTCCTCTCTCCACGCCTCTGCAGCTTTCGAACTATCTTCAGGATAACAATAAATCAAAATAGAATATATCCTTTCCATTTTCTTCCCACGTAACTCCCAAAAATAGCAAACCATATACCCGAGTTATTCTTTCTTCCCTGTCTCGTGAAATCTTCCTTATTGATCGCAATCAAAGCAATTACCAATCCTGTTTCAGTCAAACAGGTAAATCCCAAACGAAATCCACGAGAAAATCTCCCCAAATCATCTTGTGTTTAATGGAGAATATCGTCCGTGCATGTACTCATCTGTTTTCTTTTATCCGACGATAAAGCCCAATTTAATATGTTTTAACGGACATACCAGCCCTATTTTATCAAAACAGAATATCCTATGCCAATTCCATCTATTTAATCTCCTTCAAACACGTCCATAATCTTCCACAGAACTTTCACAATTTCAAATATTTTTTCCCGCCAAAATTGTTCTTCACTCTGGTTGCTTCAAATCACCATTCTAACCAATTCTGATCAAAACCATCGATCATACCATTCCTGTTTTGGCTTAAGGAAGATGCTTATTCAATTTTGGCGCTTTAGTCTCACTAGAACACCTCCAAAAGCCAAACCCTAATTCTGTCACCATTTTTCCCGCCAAAATTGAAATTCAAACGAAGAAGAAGGTCACCCCTTATCCTGAGTGTTGGAGTGCGAATAGCAATAGGTGCTGATTAGTAAAAAAGGTGCCCCTTATCAAATGATGTGTCCCTTAGTAATTGAGGTGACCCTTAACCAACATTGAGAGTCCAAATAACATGTGTCCTCCGGGGTACAAAAACCACTTTTCGAGCAACTTTCTCCATAAGAGCTTATTTGACAAAAACACCTACAAACAAGATTAGTAGTGATAAAATGAGTCCTAACTAATGTATTTATGGGTGAAAATGCGTCTCACTTTCGTGCTCATCATTCTGCGACGCTCGCAGTGTGTTGTTGAAGAACTCGCAGAAATGTTGTTATAAATTTCGCAAGAGTATTGTTGTGGCGATATTCTGATCCTACTCTTGCCTCTTTTTCTTTGAATATTGCTTGAAGAGCGATCTTTAAGGAAAAATCAGTTGTTATAGTAGTCTTTGATCTTTGTTGATGAAGGAACGAGCAAAAGGAATACTGGACTTGAAAAGTACGTACTTGCCTCTATTCTTTTGTGAAGTTCCGGATCTTTACGAAGTAAATAAGAAGTATCAACTCTTGAAGTATGCGAAGTATGAAGTATCCTTGAAGAAATATAAGAAGTACTCAATCCTCAAAATATAAGAAGTATCCGTCCTTGAATGAAAGTCATAAGTATTGCCTCCATTCATGCGAAATTATTATTCCATTTTTGGTGAGAATTCTTGTCCATTTTAGAAATGATTCTTGCCAAGAAGATAAAGAACATAAAAGGTTTTCTTGGTAACCCATAGTTGCCTCTGTTCTTTATCTATGAAGGTAGAATCCTTAAGAAAATGTTGAATGAGCGAATTTTTTCTTTATTCTTATCTTGCCTCTGTCTCATGTTTTGTTTTCTTGTGATATTATAATCTCTTCAAGTTGCTTCAAATTTTACGAAATAAATGAGCTAAATAACCACATTCTGCGAAATTCTGACACATTCTGCGAAATTTTGAATAATCTGCCAAATTATGAATAACCTGCGAATTTATGAATAACCATGCGAAATAGTGTTGCAAATATTATGAATAGTGCTCCTGAAATAGTGTTGTGAAATTATGAATAGTGTCACGAAATTGTGAATAGTGCTGCGAAATTATGAATAATAATCCTGTGAAATTCTGAATAACACCCCTGAGAGACTTTGAATAATACTTCTGAGAAATTCTGAATAATACTTCTGAGAGATTCTGAATAGTACTTCTGAGAGATTCTAAATCGTATTTGCTTCTCATTATCTCTCTTGCGATGAACAAATCTTTCTTGCATTCTTAAAAGAAAATAGTTAATATTTGGGATTATTCTATTGGTCTTATTTTTCCTTCCTAGTTAAAGGTCTTATTTTGCCAATTTTTGTTCTTGCGACAAAATCGCAGGACGTCCTTACACTTGCATGTAAAAACCCATTGATCTTGCCTTATCCGCGCTTTGTCAATTTCTCTGCGACAATATGACAGGCCTAAGTTTTCTTGCGAAGACAAAGCCCCATGACATTGCCGTCTCGCGATGAAATCGTAGGACGTCTTTACACTTTCATGTAAAAACCCATTGATCTCATCTTATCTTTTTCTCATGGATTTTTGCCTCTATAGGATATTTTTCACGCGACAATATGACATGCCTAAATGTTCTTGCGAACTTAAATCCCCATGACATTGTCGTCTTTTTTGACACTGTCAGCTCCCTAATGGAGGGTTCCGCCCTTATCTTTCCCCCTGGTTGCCCCTTCAAGGAGGCGTGCACCGGTCATACAAGACTAGCTCCTCCCATCCGGTTTTACCAACAACCTGTTTTTTTTTCCGCAGCCTCTTATCCTTTTTGCCTATATGGCTTATAGTTGCGAGACTGCACCCTAAGTGGGGTTTTCTTCGGGCCGATTGCATCATAGTCAAGACTTGCCAAGAATGGCTAGGGTAGTTTCATACGCCCCGGGCACCCTTGGCTCAACCGTGTACCTCGACGGCTTGATCATACTTTGCACTCCTTAGGAGAGACCCTCAGTCGTCCAACTGTTAATATATATATATAATTGGAAATCCAAGGTACCTCTCCTGGATAGGATTTCATGGGCCCCAAATCTCCATGACTCAGGTTTTAGCAGCGGTATAACCTTATCCCTAAGCCATGCAAAGAGATAACCCCTTATATGACGCACTTTAGGTCTTACATTTGCCTCTTGCGAAATTTTATTCGCGAACTAGGGTGTACGCCATAAAGGTTCATCCCATTCTAATGTCTCTGCGAAATTTTCGCGTTTCTTTATTCTTTCATTTCTGTCATTTATGCCATCCATTCTTTCATTTCTGTTAATTCTTTCAATCATTCTTTGCGAAATAATCATTTTTTTCTTCATTCTTTGCGAGATAATCAAAGACCTTGCGAAATAATTAAACACCAAATTCATGCCCTGACCCATTAATTGTACTAGAAATTCGCAACTTTACAGCTGTTGTGCGAACTTAAGCATTGTTGGTTTATTTACTATTGAGTGGGCTTTAGCGGGCTTGGGAAAACTGGGTTTGCCTGCTACTTATTTCTTCTTTATGCTTGTATTTGGGAAGAAGTAAATATCTTTGTGAGGTAAGTAAGCATTTGCGAAATGTTCATTCTTGCTGTAAATGTTCGCAAGGTAAACGTCTGCGAAGGAAATGTTTAAGATATAAACATTTGTGAAGCAAGAATTCTTTGCAAAGAGGGAGATTCGAACCTATGTTCTCTAGTTTGCATACTCCTTCTCTGACCATCTGCGCTACTTCTTGCTTGCGAAAGAAACACACAATGCCAATACACCAAGCTTGCTCTCTTCGCTGGGAACCAAAGGCTTTAGCTTCGCAGGATAATTATTTTTCTTATTCACTGTAGAGATTCATGCTGCTCTCTCCTTTCATCATTTGTTTGCTTTTATTGTTGTTTCTGGAATGACGTTTCTGCTAATCCAGCGAAGTAGTTTCTTCATATCTAACTGACGAAGAAATCCTTGGTTGGTCAACTAGCGAGTTAAGAATGAGATGTTACGTTTATGCGAGTTAATTCGCTCCTTGTGCCTTCTCCGAAGCAGAGGTATGGTGAGTTTGTATGCTAAGAATTGACGAGCTGGGTTGGTCGACTTCACTTTGTTGATTTAAATGGCCAGTTCTAGCTTACTGGCAATTTGTTGTTATTCTTGGAGTTTCGCAGATTGCCTCTTTGAATCTTTTAACTGAATTTCTACTTTTCGTCATGGCTCAAATTATTGATACTTCCATGTACTTCCTCATCTTTATCAAAGTAAAAAAATTCTCTCCTGCGATATTCGAAGATATAGCTTTGCTTTGATGGTTTTCTTATAGAGTAAGCTTCGCCACTAGGCAAAGATGAACTTGGCTAAAGCGAAAGCTTTACCAACACACATTTCGAGAAATATAAAAGCGAGATATACTCGGCTCAAAATGTCACATGTGCATATTCTTAGTCTATATAGTAAAACGACTTTTGTCTCAAGGTAGGAGATAGAGTAGATAGACTTTTGAGTGATAGATAAGTTCAAGTCTCCACATACCTTTTAATTGATGAAGATCCACTGGTTCCTTGAGTAGTCCTTCGTCTTGTATGATGATCACCATGGATTTCTTGAGCTCAACTACACTTTCTATCCTAGTCCGAGACCTTATCTATAGTAGACTAGAAATCAAGACTTTATAGTTTTGATCACTAAGATTGAAAAACATGCTTGAGATAGTAACGCATGCGAGTTTGACCGAGCAGTGCTCTAACAAAAATCGCAACGTCAGTGAACCTAGGATCTTTAACTTTTAAAGGATAAAGAGATCCCTTACCAGCACCACGATTGGCGAACTCGAGCATTAGATGAATGCAATCCACGCTCAATTGATATACTTCTCGTGAAAACTTCGTGTGGGAAAGTATTTCATAAAATAAGGGAAGTTCAAGATCATAAAGGGAAATGGGAAGGCCAGCGAGAAGCTGACCTAGCGAGACTATGATCTTTCCATGATTGCAAGGATGATCAGAAAATAGCTTGGCTGAAAGATTAGATTTAGGGTTTTGACCAGAAATGGGAGATAAGGTAAAACCCCTAGTTAGAAATTTCTTCCGAGTTTCTTCAAAGATAACTTCATTTTTACGACCAGCTAGAGGCATCTTCAGTATGGGAATGAAGTAATGAGGAACGAAAGATGAAGAATGAAAATTTGCAGTAACAGAAGCGAAACTTGCGGAAGAACAGTGAAATTGCAGAGAAAATAAGAGAGAAGGTAAAAAGAAGAGAAGAAAAAAATAAAAAGAGTATATATAAGAGAGTAGAATTTCTCGAGAAGATATGTGCATTCAATGCGAAGACTAGACATGAGCGGTTAAGAAGCAGCGGTTAAAAAAGACGTGTCAAGAGATGAATAGAAGAGGGGATACGTGTAATAAAGTTTGTGCAAAGTACGAAATCGTGACAGTACATAAATACTTGGAAAGATAAGCAGTTGCGGCATTTTGAAATACAAATTCTCATGACGTTCTGCCCTTCACAGAGAAGACATGATAAGAGGCAAGATGTAGGATCATAATATCGCAACAACAACGTTCCTGGGAAACCTTCATCTACAACGTTGCGAAGCCGTCGCAGATAAACAAAAAAGGTGACATAACAAGTGACGTCAGCTCAAACACGAGAAAATTGTGATGATCTCGCTAAAGGTAGAGAGTTTGCGAGGATTAACTTTTAAAGATTGCGAGAACATCGCAAGTCAGATCCGAAATTAAAGGACAGATTAGCTGTCATCCACTATGTAATACCCTATATAAAGAGCTGAACAGGCTTAAGGGAGAGAGATCTTTTTCGAGTATTGAGTAAGTCGTTAGGAGAGAGAAAGTCCAGAGCAGTTGTTAATTTCCTAATTTTATTTCTTTCCTTTCTTGTAGAATTTGTGAGATTAATCAATAAAGATTGTAATTGTTCATCCTAAAATGACTTGATTGTATGAATTCTTGTGAGGGGTGTAGAGTAGGATTTCCTGCAACTACAATACGATTGGGATACCAACCTTAAGTCGGATCACATGACATGGGAATCCTGGATATTCCAAGAGATTTAGAATATATAGACTCTCATAACATTCCGTTCTATTGTATTTCAATTTAGGTTCATTGACATCTGATTCCACGCTTGCATATGTTCATCCAATAAACGGAGCTAGCAACCACGAAAAATTCTGTGATAAATAAGAAAAGAAAAGAGACTACATATCGTTTTCCATGAAAAACACTTCCTTTCCCAACATATCACTTTCCACGCAAAACAATTCCCTTCCCAACATATCGCAAATCAATTTTTTGGGGTCGAAACAGACCTCGCCATCCCTTGCTCATTGCCAAACAGTAAATTCCCAGTTGGATGTCAAAAAATGATGCCACTTAAATAATGTCGATATATTTTCAAGAAACTTGTTGATTATAGTGATTATAGGTAAGTACCTTAAATACATGTAAATTAGTATTTGACTAAAGTATACCGACTCACCCGTTATAAATGATATTCACATGATTGATTCGACTTCGTAGGCGCAGACACGCATTTTTAATATTAACAAAGGGCATTACCAAAGCAGTAATCATAATTGAATAAAATTTATGAATAATGATTTAAAAAATCTCTCATATTTCTAATATCATGTACATGTATCATCACTCTTAGCCTCTTAAGATTATCGACACTTAGAGTGACTGTCAAAAATTAACTGTATGTTAGCCTCTTAAGATTATCGACACTTAGAGTGACTGTCACGAATTAACTGTCTGTCCGAAATTCAAGCTTCGGTCTCACTTTACTCATTCGTCTTCCAATAATTATAACATGAAGAAGTCTACAATGAACATATTTGTTGAGCTATAATGACATTCAAAATTCAAACATAACATCACAAAGATGGTTTTCTAACCTTTTTACGAATACATGTTTCGATATATGCATACATATATGATCTTTTATAGCCTATACATACAGAATGACCGTCTTTACGTAGTTGCCATAGAAGTAAAAATAAATTATATTTGTGGATCTATTACAGCCACATAAACCATTATATCGACGAACAAAATCATTAATCAACACAATGTTTTTTTCCAAGCCTCTCTAGTTGTTGGCTTCGTGCAGATAGATGTTTACCTATGCACATTTTTATTCATTGAACACCAAACCAAAATAGCCTTATCCAAAACAAAAGTCCTGACAATACTTCAATGGTACCGCGTTAACATTCTCCCTTAATTTGAGGTGTCAGACGATACTGCATTAGTTACATTTTTCCAACTGAGCTATAACTTTAGAGCGAGCATTTTTCATGTGTATCGAAAATTTTAGTGGTTTCCCATAATGGGTACACAAATTTAAAATGAAGTGCTGCTCAGTTAAGCTTTCTTGATGCCGTGAACTATATATATGATCTAAAGTTGAACTTTTTACCTAGTTCTTCAAGCTCATGTATAAGAGTAATAAATTTAAGACGCTAGTATTGCAAATTGCTATCCAACTAATTTGCAAGCATGTAATCAAACTTGGTTAGCTGCACAACTTGGCCCTATTCATATATTCAGATAATGTGAGGGTATACATTGATAAGGTTGTGACTTGTCTTTACTCATCAATTACAGCTGTGGTTAGTTATATGGCTACTTTGAAAGCATAACACTACCACTCACCTCCTCTGCCTACACTAATATGGAACCATGGAATTCTTGCTGGCAGTGTAAAACTAAAGTAAGTATATTACCTTAGAAGGAGGAGGTAAACTTACAAACTCAACTCTATCACCAGCCCCACCTCCACCATATCATTATGTTGACATCAACATTGTAGATACTAATTCAAGTTCCCTGGCAACTACTGCCAAGTCTAATTCCCATAAGAAAATAAGAAGGTAGGATGACAGTAAGAGCCAGGAAAAAATCACATCAAACATAAATAAAATAAATAAAACAAAAACAAATTGCATCATCCGAACACCCAACCCAAACTAATAAAACACCATCGAAACTAAATAAATGAAAGGTTAGCAACTAAAGATAACCGCAGGAAGATTGCAAAGAAGGATCCTATTAATAGAAACTCCTGTCATTCAGATAGCAAACAACCTTTTTACGCCATGCCAGCACTTTGCAAAAAAAAACACAGCCAAAGAACAATTACAATGAGATGTAACAAAAAACTACATAATCATTGTATACATACGTCATGATTATTAGCAAGGAAGAATGATACGAAGCAAGAATACCTATTCCCCAGTATGCGCCGACCCACATTAATTTTAGATCCTATGAAACCGTTGTACCCACACCCCTTGTATGCTCCGAGTCACCAACCATTCTCATTTTAGGCTCTACCAAGATGTTGTACCATTTCACTCGACAACTCATCAAACACCATCCTCTCCCCAACCATAAGAAATTTTCTTCATTTCAAAAATGTAGAGAACACCACCCTACTAACACATTCCTTCCTTGTTATTCACTTATTTCACATTTGTAAGTTGCATAAAATGATTTGTTTTTTTTTCACATGATATCTATCACTAATTATCAATTGTGAGGCAGTATACACATAAAGAGGGTTTGCATGAGATTTGATAAGAGAATCAGATGAAGAATTGGACGCTCACGCATCGGTCAAACAGACGACAAAACATAAGCACGGTAGTTAGAACCTACAAACTGAAAATCGATAACAAATTACAAACTGCAAACCAATGACAAACAGACGACAAAACATGAAAGACTTCCGGAAAATCAATAATTTACTGATTCATTTTTAATTTATCGATTTTTTGTTAATATAACATGTGCACAATCAAGGTTTTATGTTAAAAAAGGTGGTAAACCTTCCGATTTTGAATTTTGTAGTTCAAGAAAAAATAGACCAAAAGTGTAGGCCAAGGAAACTACATACTTAATTCTCACCTTCCAGGAACCCAAGTATCTTTCTAGGATGTAATCTATCAAAAGCAGAGTGTACATCCTTTTACCATTCATTGTATCGGACATGCCTGCATCAAAGGATAAAAACAACCCAATTTATCCCAAAGACCCATGCTTATTATGATAAATAATGTATAATCTAAAATCTAATAATAAAATTGAATGTATAATCTAAAAAGTAACAATAAGATTGACCTTTCCTCATAATTGAACAAATCCAGATCCGTGAAACTGGCACCAATATCCCTGCACTGGAAAACAAATATCGTGTTTAGCTTATTTGGTCATAATATCGAACTTCTATACCATGGTAATTTGAACGGGGTTATCACCAGCATCTATACCACCTATGAAACATCTAAAAAGTTAGGAGCAAACACAAAAGCTTATGTTGCATATCTTTGATCTTGAAATAATGTAAGGAAGCAACATTTTTAGAGAAAACTTCCGATCAAAGTTGTAATCTTTGGTTAAAAGATCTACATAAGAGAAATAGGTGTTATCAACAACAGATAATTCCAAAAGTTTAAGATTTTGTAACTTGTAAACACCTACATGATATCAAACTCATGTTTCTGGGTGATTGATTATTTAAAGCCAGCTAAAACCCAAGAATTCTTAAGTCCTTGATAATTGGAATTACTAAACCGAACAAAAACTCGAATTGAAAAGTATAAAAAGCTTACCTTGAGTTAAGTCCAATCTTACGATCAACAATACGGCTGGTGATGAACATACAACATCTCATAATTTCTATTGGATAAATCTATGAAAGTGAATTATCAAACTTTTTAGTTATCAACAAAACTCCATGGGAAAAATATAGTTATGAGTGGATAACCAAATACGATGCCATAATTTCTACCCTAATCCACCATTCCCTTTCTTACCTATTCATCCCTTAAGTGCGTATCTATGCCATAACTGATTGGTTTTACAGTTTCCAGACTTCCAACTCTTTGGAAGCCTTGCCTTGATCACCTTTTGTCGCGAACAGGGTATAGTAAAATTTTGCCAGTGTTCCCGTTATTGTTGCCTTTCATATAATCACATTAAGATCCTGGATACATATGTGCAACAAAAATGAAACAGTCAGTTAGGTATGAATTTTTAGGTCAAATCATATGCAGTACAACTATTAGCTAGTAAGTAAAACTTCCATATGCATAATGTCTTAATTTTCAAATCTAAATTATCAATTCTTTCCCATAAAATTCCTAGAATATCAAAAGAACAGAATCACACAATTAAGGTGCGAAAACCCTAGATTGTAATCGGTAAATATAACTGGGGAAAAATCCTAGAATGTCAAAAGAACAGAATTGCACAATCAAGGTGCGAAAACCCTATTTTGTAATCAGTAAATGTAACTGCAGGAGTATTTCTTTCCAAAAACAAAATTATATTGATTTCTCTTTCGCTAATAGCTTCCTTTGTTATTGTTTTCAAATCGATATCTGGAAAATAAAACAAAACAGAATAATCAAATCATAAACGAAAAATAAAGTGCAGGAAAGAAAAAGGTGAGAGAATGAGAACATAGAGGGAATGCGGCAATAAAGAAAACCTTAAGAACATTCAGTTCTCTTTCTTAAACAGATCGGTTGCTTGATACTCTCCGTCTGAACGTGAAAAGACATGATCTCTGCCTAGCTTATATATATATTTCTCTTCCACAAAACTTCTTTTTCTATTTCCATTGATTAAACGTGCAATTCCATCACAGTTTGGATGTAAACTGCCAATGATAGAACTTTTTCATCGAATAGACATGCAACGATATCATAGCTTGGATTTGGACGTAAACCTAGCATTAACTGCCAATTATAGAATCTCCCAATCTTAGATTCCACGAAAATTCCACCCTGCTCCATTAATTGCCGGCAAAAAAATTCCATAAAAACTTATTTGGGTTGATTTTTCTTCTTATATGGAAATTCTCGGATTTTTTTTCTAAAAAGAGAATTGTTTCGACTTTTACCCCGAAGATCTTCTAAGATTTCTTTTCCATTAATTGCTCATGAAAGAATCTCCTAAAAACTTATTTATGTTGATTTTATTTTTACATGGAAATTCTCGGTTTTTTCAAAAAAAAAAAAACCGTCCCGGGATTTCCCAAAAGATATTTGTAGATTTTGCGGCTAATCTGAAGGCTCAGATTTTATATTCTATTAAAAATTAACGGCCAAGAAATGTAAGGGGGCTAACTTTGATTTCGTCCAATCAGAAGCGAGAGTTATGTTCACCGGCTAATAGGAGAGGAGGTTTTTGCAACTCTCGACGTGGTATGAGAGATGTGATTGGGTGTTTAGGTTGTTGATATATATATAACGAAGACACATGCCCAGATTGGAAGATACGTATAGATGCATCATAAGTTCGGGATATTGACGTTGAAAATACTCATAACAATTAATAATAAACCATATTTGATCACCATGGTTACTGACCCCTCGGTTTACTGGTCCGGCCACATGCATTTTGTATGTGGTGGCCTCTCTTTATTTTTTGACACCTATTTAACTAAAAATAATCTTAGTTGCTTTACTTTTGTTTTAAAAAAAAAGTAGGAAGTTAGAAGAAAGGAAAAAAAAAGAAAAGATAAACAGGTAATAGAACTGTTTTGGAAAAAAAAATCCTACTTTATACAACATGTCAGCATTTAAAGAGGGACTACATACTTCTGGCATGACCACATCATATCCGCACTAACATCATCCAACATATATATACTGCCGCTCTTTTCAAGTTCCTCATTGTCCAATTGGTTTTCATGCATATACAACAAACACATACTTGATGTTAGATTCAAAAAAAAAAGTTAAATACCTATTAGAAAGTTATTGATCGACTGAAATTAGACTATTATAAACTATGGTTATTCTTAAGTTAAAATATAAACCCTAAAACTTATAGAATTGATTTAATATTAATTAACCCTAAAATATATTTCCTTGAAGATTTTTGATAAACAAAATCATGCCTAATCTTTAACAAGAATTTGTATACAAATCACCTGGTTAGCATTTTCTTGTTGGTTCTTTTTCGTAAGGTTTCTTCAAGAGTGGATAACAAGTTTGGGACTTTTTATTTTCCTTTAACTATTGTGGAAACACGTTAACGTTGGAGAACAAAGAGAAAACCAAATAACAAAAAAGTCATGCCAGGTCATCAACAGGATTGAACTATCGTGGCTGAAAAGAATTATGTGTATTCAAAGTTACTATAAATGGACTGTGTAGTTATATATAGTCTGACTTGCACCAATGTAATTCTCAAAAGAAATATTCTTTCGTATCTTGGAAAACTTATGGGAGGAATATCTTCTCCAAAAACTTATTCAGGTGAAAGGAGAGACAACAAGCTGCTTATATATATAGCAAGTATTACAATGAATTTTTGTATCAATTTTTTTTAAGAAGTAAAGTTGATTAGCTGTAACAAATTACCTGTGTAATTAACAATTGTGTGTAGTTAATGTAACTAAGTGGACCGTTGTTGAGTATGAGTCATTACTTGCACCAACATAACTCTATTTTTTTCATTTATGAGTAGTTCAATTGAAATAAATGAAGTAATGGAAATGGTTGAGTTTGTCAGCTTAATTATACTAGAAAGAAAAACTGGTTCTTGAGCACTCGGAAGTCTGAATGTAACATACAAGTAGCTCATGGTTCATTACTGGCATACTAAAAATGATGTACTTGCATAGTAAAGTCAATATCTAGAAATCTTACGATAGGAAATATGATGCACCATTGGCAACTCAAGTGCATGTGGGTAGACTACGATGGTAAGAAGTAACTTGGGAGGGGGGTAGCATCCCATAACCGTTCAAATTAATATCTATCAGTTCGAGAATCAAAAGTTCATAAAATTTTTTACTACAATATTCAATATGTTTGGTTTCCAAATTTGGGTTTTGATAATGGAACCAATTTTACCAAGCAAAGTATTATTGACGTGGGTATACATATGGTTTTGACGAATTCTAAAAATAACCACACCGTAGAATTACCTATATATCAAGCGACCCCGTCCTTTCCCAGTCTATAGGACATCTTTAAACCTATGTTCCAATTTACTTACGTATATGGCCATGCATTTATTAAAAAATTATCGTTTTAAAGTTCGAATTTTACTTTCTGTATGCATGATTTACTTCTCTCTTTTTCGCATTCGTGTGGAACTACATTTTCATTGAAAATGAAAGAAAGAACCACACTTAAATTAGCATTACAGAATATAATGACCACCTTATTGCTTTAACAAACTCAGATTGTTAGGTTCTGACAGTTAGTTCCCTTTATTTTCTATTTTTTCTTTTTAATGTAGGTATTTTTATGCAAAATATCGTTTTAATAGTCTATATAAACGTAATGTATCTTATGTTGTCTCTCATTTACCTACGATACTCATTCCTGTTTCTTTAAGTTTTTTAAGGATAGCTAATATGGAGGATTTTGGAGAGAAAGGTTTAACTGATGCTAATAGAATTGTATTGAAACGAATTTTCCGAGGTGATCATCATAATTTAAGTTTTCATAAATGCTAATATCATTCTAATGATAGCTATATCTTATTTATAATATCATTCCGATGATTGTATCTCTTATTTATATTTCAGGAGGGGTAAGGTATCCTACTCCTGAACTATGTTATAGCCTCAGCATGGATTTCCATGTAAGCGTGGAGAAAAATCAACAGATGGTTCTTAAACTATCGATATGAAACCAAGAAAAAATTAAAACGTGGAGGCGATGAAAGTTCATCAACTTCATATTCTGGTCGTCCATCAAAGCGTGAGGTATAGTGTTAGAAAACAGAAAAAGCGAGAGTTAAAAGAATTCAGTTAGTTTTCTTAAGTGTGTAATAAACCATATAAGTATAACCAGTAGTGTTCACTTTGTATAGGGATCCAGTGCAATCTTTGAGTTTAAAGAGTTGGAACCAGTTGGATTTTCAAGAAAAAAGGCTGCAACTCCAGACGCACCTCCGGTAGCAACATTAGCATTCAAGGAAGTGGAGGAAAATAAAATATTGACTTGGAGCTAAGGCTCCACGGAACATCGTTAGTTGAAGACAGAGTAGTGGACCTAGAAATCAGGCTCTATGTACCGAGCATGAAAACTTGAGTACTGAGAGTATTAGATCAGAGTATTCTATGCTCTCTGTTTTGGGAACTTTTTTCTTTAGTCCACTAAACTCGACTCGGGTTAATGTCTAGTCCAGCGGGAAAAATTATTTACCTGTTAGTCCAAAAAAGGTTTGAAAAGAGTAAAATTACTCTGCTAACCCTAACATATTGTACTATTAAAACCCTCTTTTATGCTCTCCATAAGCATCACTACATATGTGTTATGTTATGTATTGATACTACATATGTTACTACATAGTTACTACTAGTAATACTAGTATAGTATTACTACTAGTATACTAGTATAGTATATGTTACTACATATCAGTTACTACATATGTTACTATGTTATATATTGTTATTATGTTATAACATATGTTACTACATACATATGTTACTATGTTATATATTGTTATTATGTTATAACATATGTTACTATGTTATATATTGTTACTATGTAACATATATATAATATAACATATATATAAAGTTATATGTGGAGTACAAAACACATATAACTTAGTATGTAGTAACATACTAAATGCCTAAAACACCCTTCCAGATGTAATTAGTATGTAGTAACATATGTTATATATATGTTACTAAATACTAATTACATTTGGAAGGGTGTTTTAGGCATTTAGAAAACACACTTTATAAACTCCACAAAGTTTTTGGACTAGAGAGTAAATAATCTGGTCCAAAAACATGTTTTTGGACTAGCCAGTAAAAGTTTTCTAGGACTGGACTAGCCAGTAACCGGGTCAGCAAGAACTGGACTAACCAGTAATTCATACCTCTGTTTATTATATATATATATATCTATCTTGAAGCTAATGGATATCATGTCAACATAGTGTAAGTGTCTTTTATCTCTTGTATGCCTAATCCCTAGTCTCTATATAACCTGGCTAAATTGGGGCCTATGGATTTCTTCATCCACCCCATAGAGAATAATAAGGGGTGTCTAAGTTTAATGAAACTACCATTTAATCCTATATGAAATTCTAATACTACCAATTTATCCTCATTAAATCCTAATAACAAAAAAAAAAAAAAAAAAACTAAATCAAATCAAATCAAAATCATTTCCATTTTCATTTAACAACAACAATCAAATCAAATCATTTCCATTTCTTCAGTAAAATAGGTAATTTTTCGTTTTAGCTCGAATCAGGTACTTTTCTATTAACCCAATCCCCTAAAGTAGGTTTCAATAACATGTAATCACTCAAACAATCAAATTTTCATAAATCAAAGTTTTTTGGGTTTATAACAATCGGTCTACGTCAATGCACTTGTAAACCGATTTCATTTAGAAACGGTTGTTGTTTACACCCACAAAGACCGATTGTCCAGGATGGGCATTCTGGTTGGAGGAAATTGAATCAGAATCGGTTTACGTTAATGCCCACATAGGCCGATTCTGGTATGGAAGAGATAATTATTTTTCTGTGTTTTTGTTGTTGTTAGAATCGGATTACAAGAGCATTTTTATAAACCGATTCCTGTTGTGAAATATCAGGAATCGGTTTTTATATATGTATCGTGTAAACCGATTCTGGTTAACCCATTTTTTCCCAGTTAATACTCAATCATAAAATGAGTATGAAATCATATTCGATTTCATTTCGATTACAAATGAAAATTAAAGAGTTCCGTATGATTTTACCCAATTTGAAAACGAGTATAACTTTATACTCGAATTAAAAACGAGTATAACATCTTAAGCGATCTGAGATTGAGTATGAAGTCATACTCATTCTTAACTCGGGTATAGAATGAATTTTAATTTTATTTGATGTTTAACAGCACATAATTCACGGATAAAAAAGAAAAAATTTACCCACAATCGGTTTATGTTCATGCCCATATAAACCGATTCTGGATAATTGGTTGATTTTTATGTCCATACAAACCGATTCTGGGAAGAAGCAAGTTTCAAAAAATCTATGTATTTTTTGAGGTTACAATCGGTTGATACCAATGACAATATATACCGATTCTGAGTTAGTGTTCTTCAAAAAAAATTCAAAAATTCAAAAAAATTCATGTTCAGATGATTCATTAACACAAGTTAATTTCACATCTAACACGATTTTACCACTAATCACCCAAATTAACACTAATTAATTAGGAGTAAATTAGCCATTAAAAAAATAGTTGGTTAAGGGGTATTCCATTTTACTTCAAAATGTCTTTTTTTGTCACGTAATGATAGGCCCAAATTAATCCTTATAGGCCCCAATTTAGCCAGGCTATATAATCTATAAAGTGGATCCGATGGCTCAGTTCTGTGACATTATACACATAATAATAAAGAAGGCTATTATTGGGGTGTCATCTAATAGGACAAAAACGGGTCACCCATAAGTAATATCAAAAACTCCTTATCTCAAATAATTTTGTAATGACCAAACAACCCTTATTTAGTTAATTTTAATTTAATTGAATTAGATAATAAATTAATGAATTTTGTTATATACTTGGTGAATTCTGGGGAAAAGTTTTTGTGGGAAGAAAAACTAGAGAGAAGAGAAAAACAAAAAATTTAGGGATTTATTTGAAAACCTAGATTTTGATTCACTTAACCAAAATGAATGAAACAAGTTATCAACAAAGTGAAGAACCAATGGTTGAAAATCAACAGGTACGCCTCTAAACTATCTCCCATGAGTTCAATTTCGCACAAAATTAGCTAAAGTACGTTAAAAAATTTTAGATTTTTAGTCTTTCATGGGATATTACGGTTGGGTTGAGCTTCGTTTCCAACCGTAATCCATATTTACGGTTAGGTTTGGATGAACTCCAAACCGTAACTGGTTTTTAATAGGACAAAAGATTAATTACGGTTGGTAAAGTGGCGTGAAAAATCCAACTGTAACTCATTACGGATAGGTTTATCCTATAAAAAACCAAACCGTAACCAATTACGGTTGGAAAATTCAGTCTGAACCTAGACGTAACACAACATGCAAATCAAATTTTACGGTTTGAATTCAACTAAACCTAGCTGTAAGTTCTTCATAAACTAAAATTACGGTTTGGAAAACAGTCCCTAACCTAGCAGTAACACTTTCAGGAACAATATTGATACCCTAATTTCACTTCGATTTCATTCAATCTAACCTATTTTAAGCACAAAAACGAGTAAACAAAGATGGGTTTGTTAGATTATTACCTAACATACACCATGGAAGTTAGAAGGAAAGTGAAGTTGAAGTTATTGTGGAGGAGAGGAAGAGAATAAATATGAGAAGATGAGAAGTTTTGTTCTTGAATTAGAATAGAAAAGATTAGGTTTTTAAATTTTTATTTAGTTAAAGGGTAATCAAGACATTTTAGTTTCCAATGAAATTATTCACAAATGTATCCACATATTTGATTTTAGTTGCCTAAGATGCACATTTAAGTCTGAAAAAATTATGCATGCCCTAGTAACCTGCAATTGTATGACTAAAGTTTGGAGACTTGGAAATGTACAAACTACTCGGTTTCAAAATCTTACCTTGCACCAGTGGGTTAGATTTTGCTTCAGCTCCATCCTTATAAAGATGTGTCTGATTGAGCCGATAAATTCACAATGATTGCGTGATTGATGTGGTCCATTTGGACAAACCGAAATGACTTAGTCCATAATGCGAAATCTGAAGAACCATCTACTATTCTAGCAAGAGCAAAGTCAATGATGTTGAGCTCTATTAAAACCCCATCGTTGTAAGGCATATATGGAATTTATCCACCACTACAGCTTCACCTTGGGTGGTTCCACCTAAGGATTGGACCAAAATAAATACGGATGGTGCTTGGAACCCAAATTCTACGAATGGAGGAATTGGTTTCATCTTTAGAGACTCGAACCATATATTTGTGTATGCTCAGTCAACTTACTTGGTTTGTTTTTCTGCAGAAGAAGCAGAGACTAGAGCAATTAGAGATGCTTTGATGGTGCCTTTGGAGAAGAGACTTGATGGGATTATTGTTGAGAGTGATGCTTTAGATATTTTGGAGAAAATTAACAAGAAGAACTTCATGGGAGATCATAGAGCCCAGTGTCTGTTGCAAAATATTAAAACTTTGATTTTCCAAGTTTAAGTTTATATCCTTTGTATTTGTCAACCATTTTGCAAATGGAGTTGCTCACGATCTAGCTCAATGGGATAAAACAAATGTATGCCATATGGCTTGGACTGTGCCCCCTATCTAGCTACTGCCTTCTCTATGTAAGGACCATAGGGCTAGATATGTAATTCACTATTTATTGCTTACAAAAAAAATAAAAAAAAAACAATTTTGTGATCCGAAAATTTCTGGAAGTGTATGTTATTTACGGATTCTGATACGAAGTTCGAATGGATGTACAACACGAACATCCCATGTGACATAAAATGAAGGAAATCAAGGGTTTAACCTTTGATAAACCAATAATTCGAATTCTCTGTATAAAACCGATATTTGGGTGGGATACTTTTAATTTATCAAATCCATAAATAAAGAGTTTAATGTAAGGGTGCACAGGAACCGATCCGGACCGTCCCGGAACCTGTGGAACCGTACCTAGTTTTGTACCGAACCGAGGAAGGGGGTACAGGTACCGGTCCGAAAAATAGGAACTGGCCTCTGGAGGTACATGTACACTGTCCAATACAAGTCCCATGCCGTCCCTGACCGAATGTACCGAGTAGTAATAGCCATTAGATTTAGGAGTAATAAATTAATAACAACCATTAGATTAAAAGATAGGGCTAGGGTTTCTCATTTTCGCTTTTTTTTTTCGTCTCCTCTCTCTCTCAGAAGGAGAAGAACTCCATTATATTTCTTATGAATCTTCTCTATTAGAAGAACTCCATGAACTTGATTTACTTACCAGTTACACCTCTCGATCCAGAAGAAGAAGGAGAAATTATTAACCAAGGGTAAGTGTTGAATCTACTATTTTGATTTTGGAACCTAGGGTTTTGATTCTTTTGAAGTAGTAAGTGTCTCTTGTAATTCCTAATCAATTAGTAGTAATTGCTTATCATATATTAATCATGGGATTACACTGATTTATTCTGTGATACATGATAGCTTTTGGTGTTGGTATTGGCATCTACTTCTTAATATCCATTTCTCATAGACTCAGGTAATCTTATGAATTGGCGCTTGTATTCCCCTTTTGTCTTCTAAATCTGCGTTCTGCTTACTGAAATTGTAACTTTAGAATCTTGAAAATTGATTCACTACCCAGTCCTTTGGAAGTGTTTGGTGAAATGCTTCAATGAATATAATTTTGATTCAGTGAAAAGCTAAAGAACATAAGGAGTTTTTTGGATGGTTAAGATTCACCAAAACTTCATTCCAGTAACTTTATATTTATGATGCATTGTGTGATTTATCAAACGCTTAGCTAGTTTTCCACTTAAAATACATAAGTCTTGTTGTTTAGATTGCACATTCTAGGAAGATCTGAGAAGTCCTTATCTCTGAGGCTGTCAAGATTGTGAAGATGTTAGTACCATTTTAAGGAAAAAGGGAAATGAACCCTTAATTTATTTTCTATATTTTCATGGAATCTATTTTTGTTTTGATAAATGGTTACTTTTTTTTTCTTCCAATTGGCATCTCTTTATCTCTGGGAATAGCATTTTCAATCAACTCTCTTTTTTCTTTAAGAATAACATTTTTAGATATCAGTAATGTTCTGTTGGAATGAAATATTGCTGAGCATGACCGTACATGTAGTTTTCAATGCAAGAGTGATGTGTTTGCGCAAGAAGTTGAATTAAATCTCGGTCCCTGGTGGAATGTCTTATTCTTAGATGTACTCTTGGCTAAGGAAGTTGTTATTTCTGTGTAGCTTTGTTATAACAACGGTACTTGCTTCCTTGTTTTGTAAATATATATATTTCTGTGAGCTGATTTTTTTTTTCTTGAGCTTATCAGGTGCTTGCGAAGCTGCTGTACAATCCAAGGAGGAAGAAAAAAGAGAGAAGTAATTGTGTCTACTCGCGGTTTAGTGCCGGCGGTTAGTTTCTTGAAATAATAGGTGAATTGATGCTTTTGTGATAGATATTTACTATGGTTGCTTACTGAAACTTATGCTTTGCTTTGTATCATTCACTCCCTGCAAATGTGTGTAGTTTGGCACTATGGCTTTGCTCTTGCGATAGATATTTACTATGTTTTCTTACTGAAACTTCTGCTTTGCTTTGTATCATTCACTTACTGAAACTTCTGTATTGATTTTTACCATGTTAGTTCCTAATTTGTTATTGTGTTATGTGTGGGTATGATTCATGTTTGAATTGTGTATATATTGTTTGTCAGTGACCAATCATGGATGCATCAAGTCCGGCTAGGGTTCGGAACATAATATGGCATCATTTCGCTAGGAGAAATTTTGCGGAAGCCACTTGCAATTATTGTGGAAGGACATTTAGGTCTCACAACTGAAAAAATGGGGCAACATCATTGTGGAAGCACTTTAAGATATGCACACACATTCCTAATCCTAATAGAGCTCACATAATTAATGCTTAGCACTAGGCTTAGACTTAGTGGTTTATGTGTAATGTGTACTACAGTGTAATATTGATAGGTGTAGAATACACCTAATTTACTATCTAGTAGTTTATGCTTTCTTATCTATTTTTCTTGTGAATTATGTATTTTACGCGTGTTTTTGAGTTATTAGGTACTCTGGAGTCGCACGGAGAAAAAGAAGAAGAAATCACCAAATTTGGGAAAAAAGGGAAAATCTGTCATTTCAGGGGAGAACACTATCTGGAGCCCAGTCACATGTTAAGGGGCAAATTACTTTTGGAAGAATTATAAAAGGCAGCCAGCTATGGTTAAGGGGTTATCATTACTGGGTAGCCCTTATCCAGAACATATATGTGTTGTTACACCCAAACTGGGATGGTCTTATCCCTGGGGCGTTTAAATCCACCCCAATCATTCCCAACCCTAAAATCAAGACACTCCCCCATTCTTACACGGATGATACATCATCCGTTTATGTCGAGGGTTGTGAACTGAGCTGTGAAATCAGAGAGACGTTGGAATCGATTCATGGAGGTAGAGATGGTGACCGTTCGATCTATAAAACTTAGGGTTTAGTTTTGAAAATTAAAGAGAATCGAGAAGGGTTACGATGAATCGATCATGAGTTCGCTGTGGAGATAGAGGTGATGAAGTTGTTGCTGTTGAAAAGGGTTTGTTGGTGGTCGAAATTGTGAGATTAATGATTGGGTCTTGCTGTGGAGGATAAACGGAAGATGGGTCTTCACCAATGATGGTTTTGGTAGTGAATTAGGGCTAGAATAGCAACTCGAGATGCTTTGAAGTCGCTGCTGTGAATCGAGTTGAGAACTTAGATCGAGAAGAGGGTTTGTGGCTGTAATCGAATCGGAGAATGGGTTTTCAAAGTCATATGAGAGATTTGAGCTGCAGTGAATCAAGATGAATTCTGTGTGGTGTTGCTATGATGATTGTAGCTCGAGTTGAAAGTTGAAGTGGTTAGATTGAGAATGGGTATTGGTCCGAGTTAGATGGTGATGTTAATGCTGCAATGCAGGGAATGATGGAAAGCTTGAATTGAGTAGATGTATGTTAGGTGTGCAGGTATATGGAGATGAAAAGTGAGGCCTGAATTTGGCCGGAAAGTCCTTTAATTAAAAAGAACTCGTCCGGTTTTCCCCTCCGACGAGTTAACTCAGTATCGGTGACCGATTTAGCCCGTGAGTAAGACCAGTAAGACGGATTCTGATCAGCTGATTGAGGAGCTGACTCTTTCTTCCTTGACCCGAATGACTGACGATGACCGTTAGTTTGACATGTTTGACCATTAGTCCTAACGGTGGACTGAAGGAATATTCCGTCGACGGACAGAATTTTCCGGTGACCGACGATGACGGATTCCGGCCTATCTCCGGCCAAAAAACCATTTTTCCGGCGAGAAAAATGCAGAATTTGGTGTGAACTTCTCTCATGTGTGTGAAGACTTAAAATTGGGAATTGGATGAAAACTTGGAAGTTTTGGAGAATCGGACTTGAAATTGGAATATGGCTCAAATTGGGGAAGTGGTGTTCTTATGGAATATGGAATCTTTTCCTACAAAGATATGTGGAGTATTGAAGCCTTTAAATACATGAGTTCTCTACAACTTTTACACACACATCTACTTTGGAGAAGGAGTTAAAGTGCACAAGGATTGGAGGAAGGAGCAACCATCATCTTTTCAATAAGTTTTTCTTTCTTCCTTAATTATTATTATTATTGTGTGAACTCCAAACTATGAGTATCTAATTTTCTTATTGATTGAGGATGAATTCCTAGTTCTTAATATATGATTTGAGTTTTTGTTTCAATTCTATTTTGAAGTTTTTCATATGATTATCGTTTGTTTTTACTAATATTAATGTTTATGATTGATTGATAGGTTGTTTGGAGTGCACGCTAAATTGATTTGTTAATTTAATCTAAAGCTAGTGAAAGTTAGGGAATACGTAATAGTTTCTTGACTCTTTACACATGTAGAAAACACAAGACCTTGCGGAGGGATTCCGTGGAGCAATTGTGTGTGAAAACAACGCTAGAAAGTGGACCAAGCGAACCTAGTCTAACTACTAGTACTAAACCTAAGTTCATAAATCTTAATGCGTTCGGGGAATTACATCTTGTAAGCGAACCTCAAGGTGGTTCTTTTGAATAGAATCTGAAAACTAAGCGAACCTGTTACTCAGTGAAATAAGGAATTTTGGGGTTAGCTAAGCGAACCTGCTATCCTACGGTTGGTGATAATCTATGAATAATAAAAAGTGGAAAAGAACATAACTTTAATCATTGTTTTGCAGCGAAGAAGGATTCCTTGATCTAATTTCTCTTATTTGATTTCAACTTACACTTTTGATTGCTTTATTTACTTTCTTTTGCTTTTAAAATCTTGAACCAATACCCCCTTTTTGTGACATTATAAGACAACTATAATCTCTTGCTCCTCGTGGGATCGATCTTGACTACCCTATATTACTTGTAGGAGCAGAATATCGCAGCAACCTTCACTTGCGAATTGTTAACGACACAACTTAATAATATCCTGCGAGCAAGGCTGTGAAGGCTCGCATGACATATTTTAAATCCGAAATTGCGGGGGAACACAATTGTGATCCAATATGTAAAATCATATAAATATCCATTTAGGCATGAGAGGAAGGGGAGATCTTTTTAGAAGGAGAGGATAATTTTAGGAGGAGGGAGAAATTTTTAAGAGGGATTATTTTCTTTATCATCTTCTTCTCCAAAAAAACTAGAGCTCCAAATATTCATTAATGGAGTCTCAATTGTAAAATTATGTAATTACATACAATCACTAGTGAAGAACCATGGATGTAGATCACAATGATCGAACCATGTAAAAAATCTTTGTGTCTCTTTTTATAATTTTAGTACTTTAATTCTTAGTTTCATATCAAATTAATTATATTTAGGAATCATTTTAATGGATTCTTACGAGGGTGTAGTTGTGAGATAATTCGCAACTACATAATTGGCGCTAGAAACAGGGACTAGCCTTGTTGGTTCAAGAAAGTTAGAAAAATTGGTTACTGTTGGTGATGAATTGTACCGGATTTATGAATTTTGAAGACATAAATGGAAGTTCCTATAGTTTTCTGCATCTTCAAACAACAAACGCATTTTAGTAGTTCAGGAAGAGAGATGTGGATATGGAGAAATCGTCAAGCAAAATGAAATTTACACAGGCTACGTTAACAATCGCTTCCAAAAAGGACAAATCTCTTCTTCCTTCAATTAATTTGCATTTAATTTTTCAGATCCGGGGATTTTAAAGAAAAATTTGGAGAATTTTTTTACAAAAACTTAAACTCGATTTACTTTTGCTCTTCTTAATAAAACAAATTTTGTTCGCAGATTCATAATCACAAAGTGCTTTTTTACAACTTTATTCGCTTGATTTCAAAAATGTAGAGCATAAACAATCTTCAACTGGTTTAAGGAAATCAAATGAGTTTCCGGCAATGATTTATGTTCTTTATTCAACTGAATTTCATATTCATCATAATTTCGCAGCAAAATTTGTTCTTTACATTCAATTATTGTTATTGTTATCACAAGAATTTTACAATAATATTATTGCTAATGAAGATTACGCAAAATAATATTCCAATATTGTTGTTGTTATTGCAATATTAATCATTTTGCGATATTCACAGCTGTAAGATTGAATGAACATCTTCCCAAGCACGAGTTGTTAACAACAAGGGAGAAAATAGAAAATAGAAGAGGAATACAACCAAGAAGAAAATAGAAACACGGTGCGAAGAAGATCATCATTGCGAATATCAAATCATTGTGAAAGACAGACAGCAGAGAAACTTTACAGTTGAAGGAATTAGCAGGCCAAAAAACAAAAACAAACGATGTTAGTTCGAGAGAAGAAATGGACACAACCAATTAGTTTGATACGTCATCAAACATCCATGAGGATTCTCGTCCACTAAGTTAAAGCAAAGACATACAAAGTCAAAAATGATGCATTAGTGGACAGTAATTAAGTATATGGTCAGTCAGTGGAATTAATGATGCATCAATGGAATTAATTAATGGAATTAATTAAGGATTCTTGTACAAAGCCAAAAATGATACATTAGTGGAATTAATTGAGGATTCTCGTACACCGCCAGTACAAATGGTCAGTTAACAAGAAAAGGAGTTTATTAATATAGACGTTTATGTTGCGAACATTCGCAAAAAAAAATGAACAGCTTGCAGACGTTTGCTTTCTTTTCAAACAGATGACTACTTCATCCTAGTTATCTTCGCAGATCTTCACAAATACCAACCTCAATAAGAAATGCTAGAAAAGAACTAAACTACCAAAGAATAGATAAATGGCTATGAGACGAATAGAGAAAGAAATGGCATGTAAAATGGACAGACGGATAGAAATGAAATCAACAAATAATTCACAAAGAGTATACCATATGAATGAGTTAGGAAAGCAACAACAGAAAATGGATCTCACAAAGTGAAGACGGACTACCAGTAAAGAAAGACAATGAATGAGTCAAGTATTCTCTGCTCGCATAATCATATTCTGCGAAGTAGCAGGAAGGATATTTTGATTTTGCGCTACAACATGAAGCAGCGAATCTTAAATTTTT
This sequence comes from Papaver bracteatum, assembly GCA_023529315.1. Lineage (NCBI taxonomy): Eukaryota > Viridiplantae > Streptophyta > Magnoliopsida > Ranunculales > Papaveraceae > Papaver > Papaver bracteatum. Next base: position 1,132,850 of record JAJJWX010002148.1, on the reverse strand, counting down.
ATGGTTTCTTAATAATGGGTACTAAATTTCATTTTTATACATTCTCGCAGAAAAACCATTCACGGATGCACGGAGAAATGCGGCACATTTAAAAATTTTCAGGAGCGGAAGTTTAATGAAGATATTAAGTATCTTACAATTCTTGCAAAATTCAAGGAAGAAATGAAAGGAAGACTATCTCGTCAACAATATATTAACGTAAAGAAAGCCCAACCAACAATAAAGAGTAGCAGGCACGCACACAAAGTCCAACCAACCAATAATAAATAAGCCATTAACCATAGAAGTTGCGAGCAACTACATTTTCTGAGATACTACATTTTAAGATGGTTCATGCGAATAAATGGTGAATCTACGAAGTAGTAAGTTGGAATGAACTACCAACTAACTATGAAGAAGAGGATAACGAAGAATGAAGGAGCATGCACTATTAAAATAGCAAAACAAATTCAAAGACGCACACTTGAAGAACATGGAGATATAAGTAAAAGAAGAAGACGAAGTGAAGATTCATTAAGAAGTACATTTTATCATCTTAAGGAGACGAAGTGCAGATTTATTATTGTACGAACAGACGTACAGATTCATTAAGATCACTTTGCACAAGACAGATTCATTAAGAAGACGAAGTGCAGATTCATTATTATCTTAAGGATACTACATTTTTGTATATACAGACGTTCATTTACGTACTTACGAAAGAGAAACAAAGAAGCGGACGTTCATTATTATCCCCATTACGAACAAAAGAAGTGTGTTCTTTATTTCTTTTTTGTACTTCGCAAATGTTAAAAGAAGAAGAGGAAGAAACAAAGGAATATCCCCATTCTGCGAATAATTTTATCATCATGGGGTCGAATCTTACGAACGTTCGCAACAATAAAGAAATATCGTGGGTTCGAAATTCTATAAATAATTTTTCTTTACGAACGTTCGCAGAAAGATTATTGGGTTCGCAAATGTTTACCTTACGAACGTTCGCAGCATGAACACTTCGCAGATGTTCGTTTACTTCGTGCAAACGTTTACTTCGCACAGTCTTTGATAATTTCGCAAGAAGAAAGTAGGTGATTATTTCGCAGACACACTTTGCAAGAGAGGGTTAGAACAGTTGGTATGGAGCAACATTACACAAGAGGTAGATCAAGAGTTAATTTCGCAAAACCTCATTTCTTATTTCTTCTCAATTTTCAAACAAATCATATACTTCGCAAGAGACAACAACAAGCCGCAACATGTAAGTACCATTTCCTTGAATATTTAATTTACAGAAGACAAAAAAATTTTGATTTTATTCACCAAAAGTGATATACTCGCAAGATTTCTAAAATTTCTAAGATTTCAAAACATTTCAAAAAAAAAATTAGATTGGTGAGAAGCGATACAATCGCAAGATTCAAAAATAAATTCATCGCAAAAAATTTCAAAGAATTCAAAGTTACAAAAAACAGAGAGAATTAAATTTATATATTTCTATATAACAGTTTTGATTTAAAGATATGATATGAATACTTTTTATACTAAAGATTTTATGAAAACATTCAACATTTTATGAAAAATTTACGATGAGTTTTTAAAAGGCGAAAAAATACCGCCAAAAATCAATTGTGATTAGCTTTCATTAAAGAAAGACACAAAAATTTACTTGCGATCAGCTTTCATAAAAGAAAGACGCAAACTGTGATCAGCCTCCAAAAAAGAAAGAGAGCCGCAGAAAATTTACACAGGCAAACCTTTGTGGCGTACACCCTAGTTCGCGAAGCAACATTTCGTAAGAGGCAAAGTCCTAAAGTACGACATTTAAGGGGGTACCTATAAGCATGGCTCAGGGACACCGGAACACCACCAAGGAACCTGAGTACATGGAAATTTACGGGGTACAACCCAAAAGCGGGGTACCTATCCGGGTTAGACACCTTGGATTCTCAACCTAATCTTGCGATGTAACATGATTTAGGTTGGGCGACTAAGGCATACTGTCTTTCTCAAGAAGTACAGAAAACGATCAAGGCGCCGAGGTACACGGTTGAGTCAAGAGTGCCGGGTGGGCTTGAAGCACACCTGCCATTTTTGACAAGTCTTGGAAAATGATGCACTTGGACCAAAGATACCCCATAAGGTGCAACCTCGTAACTATAAGACCTATAGGCAAAAAGGATAAGAGGTTGCGATCAAAAAACTGGTTGTTTGCAAAACCGGATGGGAAGAGCTAACCTTGTATGGTCGATGTACGCTTCCTTGAAGGGGCAACCAAGGGGAAGATAAAGGGCATCACCCTCCATTAGGGAGCTGATACGTGCTATAAGACGCAAATGTCACGAGGCTTTTTGTTCGCAAGAACATAAAGGCTTGTCATATTTGTGCAAAAATTTTACTTCTGCGAGCCTTCTAAAAAAAAAAAAAAAAAAAAAGAAAGAAAGAAAAGAAAAAAGAACTCGCAGAACATAATAAAGAAGTTAAGATGAGATCAATGGGTCACTACATGAAAGTGTAGAGACGTCCTGCGATTTCATCGCAAGACGACAATGTCATGGGACTTTACGTTCGCAAGAATATTTAGGCCTATCATATTGTCGCAACAATTCCTGAAGAGGCTAAAATACTATACAAAAAAGATGGCAAAATAAGACCTTTAACTAGGAAGGCAAAATATGACCACAAGAGAATAAGCAAATAAACTTGCGAAAATGATTATATGTAAACAAACAAGCTTACGAACATATATACTAAAATGAAATTGAGATTATGCATCTTTAATATTTTACTTATATTATATTATGCAAGACTAATAGTGCAGGAATGGCAGCGATTTAAAGCTACATCAATTTTACCGCGGCAAAATGAGCTAAGTAACAAAAACATTAGATATACATTGAAATAGATAAGCATTCGCATCATACAAGCATCATACTCGCAACATCCAAACATCATACTCGCATCATAAAAGCATTGCATAAGCATTTCATGGCATAATCATCGCATACACATTTCATAACATAACCATTACATAAATATTATATCCGCACAAGTATTTTACAAAATTTTACAGGTAATACGAAAAATTTCAGAGAACCATTCATAATTCGCAGGACTATTCATAATTCGCAACACTATTCGCATCACTATTCGCCGCACTATTCATAGTTCGCATAAATGTTCAAAAATTCGCAGAAAAGCTCAGAAATTCGCAAAATATTTAGAAGTTAGCAGGGTTACCACTTGCGGCAAAGGAAAGATGAGAATATAGACACAATTTAATCACTCAACATTTTCTCAAGGATTCTCCTTCATAGATAAAGAACAAAGGCAACTATGGATACCCAAGAAAATATTTTATGTTCTTTATCTTCTCAGCAAGAATCCTCACCAAAAATGGAATAATAATTTCACATAAACAGAGGCAATATTTATCACTCTCATTCAAGGACGAATACTTCTTATATTTCGAGGATTAAGTACTTCTTATACTTCATCAAGGACATTTCATACTTCTTATACTTCAAGAGTGAGACTTCTTATTTACTTCGCAACATTCCGGAACTTCGCAAAAGAATAGAGGCAAGTATATAATTTGATATTCTTTCGCTTGTTCTTTCATCAACAAAGATCAAAGACTACTACAACAACGGATTTTTTCTTAAAGATCGATCTTCAAGCAATATTCAAGAAAAAAGAGGCAAGATGTAGGAGCAGAATATCGCAGCAACCTTCACTTGCGAATTGTTAACGACGCAACTTAATAATATCCTGCGAGCAAGGCTGCGAAGGCTCGCATGACATATTTTAAATCCGAAATTGCGGGGGAACACAATTGTGATCCAATATGTAAAATCATATAAATATCCATTTAGGCATGAGAGGAAGGGGAGATCTTTTTAGAAGGAGAGGATAATTTTAGGAGGAGGGAGAAATTTTTAAGAGGGATTATTTTCTTTATCATCTTCTACTCCAAAAAAAACTAGAGCTCCAAATATTCATTAATGGAGTCTCAATTGTAAAATTATGTAATTACATACAATCACTAGTGAAGAACCATGGATGTAGATCACAATGATCGAACCATGTAAAAAATCTTTGTGTCTCTTTTTATAATTTTAGTACTTTAATTCTTAGTTTCATATCAAATTAATTAGATTTAGGAATCATTTTAATGGATTCTTACGAGGGTGTAGTTATGAGATAATTCGAAACTACATTACTTGTTAATTAGGTAGTAAAATATTAATTAATTTGTTGTGGTTACGACACGCATCAAATATGTACTGCAACTTTATTATTTAGTATTTACTTTGGAGTTTGAACTTTGATGTCTTTAATCTTTATGAACAATTTGTAGTGGAAGCACAATATGAATATATGAATGAAGTTTTCAGTTCTTATATGTATGAAGTTTTCAGTACTTATTTCTTCTTCACTTTATAAGTATGAATGAATGTATGAATGCACTTAAATGTGAATGTATTTCAATACTTATTTCTTCTTCACTTTATAAGTATGAAAAATGTATGAATGCACTTAAATGTATTATGTACTTCATTACTTATGTTTATGTTTATTTGTAATTTCTCAGTGATCAAGCGTGGATGCATCAAGTCAAGATCATGGAGCAGCTAATCCTACACTTACTTCAGATGCCACACCTACACCTGCTACAGATATAGTTGTTGGATCCTCTATCCAACCAACAGATAGAGCAGCATAGCCAGCAACAATATATGTAGAAGCTACTTCTACTCAAATTGGTGCCAAGATAACTTCTGACATTTGGAATCATTTCACTAGGAAGAATGTTCAAGAAGATGAATGTAATTACTGCAAGAAGATAATAAAGGCTCATACTAGAAGGAATGGTGCAAGTGGAATGTGGAAGAACTTTAACAGATACAAGCAGAATCCGAACAATCCAAAGCCAAAAGGACAACAAACTCTGACATTAAAACCTGCAACAATGGGTGAGGATGAAGGTCAGTTAATATCTACTATTTTCATTCAAGAAAAATGTAAAAGGGCAGTTTTTGAGTTATTATAATTGATGAGATGTCATTTAGAGTAGTTGAGGGTGAAGGGTTTAGGAGATTGATGCATGTCTTAGAGCCTAGATTTGGTGTACCAAGTAGTTAGACTATTTACAGATATTTATTATAAATGTATGTAGAAGAGAAAGAAAAGTTAAAAAATTACTTCAAGTCAAGCAAGCAGAGGGTTAGTTTGACAACAGACACATGGACTTCACCAAATAATTTCAACTACATCTGTGTAACAGTTCACTTTATTGATCAACACTGGAAGTTAGAAAATAGAATTATTATGTTTTGTGTGGTTAGTGGTCACAAAGGAATTGATATTGGTGAGATGTTGGAGAAGTGTTTGTCAGATTGGGGGCTTAAATATGTTTTTTCTGTCACTTTGGATAACGCTAGTGCCAACAAGGTAGCAATGGATTATTTGACCACTAATATTATTTCAATGACAAGGGCATAAGAGAGAGCTAAGTACTTGCATGTAAGTATATGTATATAATTTATTTATTTTTACTTTTTACTTAGAATTATGTTTATTAGTTATTACTTGTAAAAAAATATAATACTTGTTTGGATAAACCTTTTCAGGTAAGGTGTGCAGCTCATGTACTTACACTTGTGGTAAAATATGATGTAAGGGTCTACAACAAATCAATTGCAAGAATCAGGTCAGTTGTCAAGTATATAAAGGGTTCTCCAGATAGGTTGGCTAAGCTTAGGAAGTGTGCAAATTTAGTTGGAATAGAGTCTAAGATAACATTGATATTAAATGTTAAAACTAGATGGAACAACACATTCTTGATGCTAGAGGCTGCAGAAGTGTATGAAAGAGATTTTACTAGGTTAGAAAGGTATGATAGGGAATATCAGAAGTTGTTTTATTTCCCAAAAGACAATGAGAAAGAGTTACCTGATGCTAATGATTTTGATATTGATGTTAATGTTGGTGAAAAAGAAGAAGTTTTTAGTGAAGAAGAAGAAGAATAAGTTGATTTGAAGGGAAAGAAGAAGGCACAAAAGAAGAAGAAGAAGGTAATAGTGAAGAAACCTGATCAATGTCAAGAGGACTGGGTTGCCAGAGGCCTTGTCAAATGTTTGAAGGTATTCTTTGATGCCAATGTTGCATTTTCAGCCTCAACTAAGGTAACAACCAAAACATTCTTTCTTATGGAAATTAGTTGGGAAAAATTTAGCTTTCGCACTGCGAGAGCATCCCTTGAACTTGCAGCTCCGAAACCGTCAGATCCAATAGATTTGACATCAGCAAACTTCGGTGTAACCCCGGTTATATCTTCTCATTATTTAGCGTATTAGTGTTAATAAATTCATATCCAACTAAAACAATAGTATCTTTTTGTGATATCTATATATGGATTGAGAGATGTGTTATATCATTGAACATTCAGGTTAAAACCATCGCATGATGGTCGTACGCATGGATATGGTTATCCAATCGAAAAGGATATTTACATATCGATATCCAATAGAGCAACTCTTTTCCTATTTCCCGAGTATTGAAGATCGGTTTCACCTGTCATGGTGATGGTCCATGGATATACATACAGCTTATCATCTTCCTTGATTGAAGATGTTTTCAGGCCAAGAGTTGCAAATACCTTTTTATAATTATGAGATCAAAATCTATATGCACCAATTCTAGCAGATAGTAGAGATACACATAAAACAAATAAGATTGCAAGCTTTCCTTTACTGACCACTTTACAATTTGGTTCAAGCGCCCAAAAATGTTTCATATTGTATGAACTTTTTCATGGGATGGTTGTTAAAGCTTTTCTTAATTCAATTTGTTTTCATTCAAAGTTCGTGATTCATTTTTATGTTAGGCGTGGATTTCGCATCAAGTTTACCAATTGTTTCTGAATATTGTTGAAAAGTTGAAAGAGATGTTAATACTATGATTAAGCGGACTAAAAAATCGTCTTTATATTATGATGAAATTCAGAAAAGATAATGATTAATCAAAAATATTTCGAGTACGTTGTATATCTTGAAACCAGGAAAAGATAACCCAAGATACGCTAAACAATGGGAAGATATAACCGTAGTTAAATCTAAGTTCGCTGATGTTAGATCTTGTTGATCTAACAGTTTTGCAACTACTAATTCAACGTATGCTCTCGCACCACGAGAGCTAAATTTTTTCCCAATTAGTTATCATTTATGAACAACTAGTTGAGTTTAGAGATAATGTAGATGAAGATCCTTTTATTACTACTATGGCTGGAAAAATGTTTAAGAAGTATAACAAATATTGGGGTGATTATGCAAAGATGAACTCTACAACCTTTTTTTGCCATGTTGTTGGATCCTAGAGAGAAAGAAAAAGGACTATTATTTGCTCTTGAGTGCTTGTATGGGAAGAAGTCTTCTAAGGTTGAATCTGTTATGAATAGTGTGTTATTGTATTTTAAGATTCTATTTGAAGAATATAAAGATGTGTATTCAGTTCATGAGGAGGAGTTAAGTACTTCTATTCAGGTACAAGCCAAATCAGTGGTAAGTAAACCAGGGGCAGGGCCAAGTCGTATAAAAGAGTTGATGTCAAGGAGTAAGAGGTTCAAGAGCAATCCAAGTGATGATGTGGGCAAAACAGAGTTGGATCAATATTTCATTGACAAGTATGAAGAAGGTGAAGGAGAAGATGGTGATGATGAGTTTGACTTGTTGGGTTGGTGGAAGAGCAACAGTAACAAGTATAAGATACTTGCACATATGGCTAAGGATATACTAGCCATTTATGTGTCGTCTGTTACCTCTGAATCTGCTTTTAGTACAGGAAAGCGAGTTTTAAGTCCTTGTAGAAGCTCTTTATCTACAAGGATAGTTGAAGCATTGCTTTGCACACAAAGCTGGCTAAGGAAGCCAATACAGCTTGATCTTCTATCTGATTACATACCAGCTGACAATATTGAACTTGAAGAAGGTAACATACTAACTTACACTGATATACATATTACATTATTACTTGTGTTTGGTAGTAATAGACATAGACTAATAGTTACTAACTGCTATTACTTGTTTTTGCAGCGTTACTTGGTCCTATAAACAATAATGCCACCACAAGTGCTGATGCCATGGAATAGAAGATCAAGACTCAAGACTTTGTATTTGTCATTGACTCATTGCCTCCACTGTCCAGTCATTGCTACTTCTACTTGATAATGCCACCACCAGTGCATTGTTTGTGTTGGTTAAGACAATTTTGTGTTGGTCAGTGTGTGTGTTTGTGTGATACTGCTACTTGTTATTTTTTTCACATTTTCAAGACTTTGGTTGTTTGTTTGCTACTGCTACTTGCTCTTTTTTCATATTTTCAAGACTTTGGTCAGTGTGTGTGTTTGTTTTCTTTGATTGAGATATTGCTTAATATATTGAAAAACAGGTAAAACAGGTACTTATTTTTCTGGAAAAATGACAGAAAAATCTGTATGAAATTCTGACATAAAGTACCGATTGATACCGGAACCGTACCTAGTACCATACGTGTACCGACTGGTACTGGAACCGAGGTACAAAGTACATGTACCGGTCCAAAATTTTGGAACCGAGGCTGGGGAGGTACAGGTACTCGGCCTCGGCAAGAACCGAGTCGAACCATACCATGTGCACCCTTAGTTTAATGTTATAATCAACATTTGGGTGGGATGCTCAAATTCTGAGGGCGATTTCCGTTCAAATCTCCGATTTATCTCGGCCGAAAAAAGGAGATTTTCGTCGAAATCTCGTATCGGCCAAAACATCAAATTCGTTTTTTCTTGAAGCGAAACCCGGAATTTTCCTTGAATCTCGGTTGAGACGGCCGAGATAGACTACATTGGTCTTTATGCCAAAAAAACCAAAATATATTGGTCTTTAGTCTTTACCAATATATGAACATTATGCAATTGCAGAATTTTATTTTATTACACCCAAAAAAAAAAAAACAAAAAAAAAAAGAAAGGATGAAACGCGCACTGAAACTAATTTCATCAGTATAATACGTTCAACACTGAACAATCCGTCGTCTAATGCTTGTCCTATCCAAATCCAACGGATATTATCCTCAACCACTTACTAAAGAATCTATCTCAAGTCAACAATCATTTTTCCTTCCCCAATTGGGATTTCACCTTTTTCAAATAAAAAATAAAAGTATAATGTTTCTCCGCCGGTTTTCGGAAGCTGTCGACTGTTCTTCTCTCTCTTCTTTTTTAACCAGAATCGAATAAAACCCTAGAAGTTTTAATTTGCTCTCCCTCAAATCATCGAATTTTGAAATGTTTACGCCTTCAAATTCTCAGGGAATAATTTAGGATCTTCATGAATTATGATGGTGAGAAGGTAATTCTTTATCAAATTCCCTTTTAGTTTTTTTTTTTTTTGTACTTTTGGGTTTGATTTACAATCTAGATTGTTGTTCGTATTTGTTAGAATTAGTAAAGATTTTAAATTTGGTTCCTTTGAGGCGTTTTTGTTTATTCTGGGTAGAAAAAAATCTGTAAAGTTTATAAAATTTTGAATCTTTTTCGTTAAGTTCAGCTAGAATTATGATTGATTCAGGGTTTTTGATGGCAATGGAATGTCTGTTTTTGTTGTAAATTTGTTATGCACCATGAGTTTTTTGCTGTATTGATTTATCCAATATTAATTGGTTCAGAAAATAAATTGGTTCAGAAAATAAATAATTAAAACCTTAGTTTCTCTGTACATGGATTGCTTGATAGATTAGGCGTACCCTGTGGAATACGGCACCAAAACACTGAAACTTGGTTTCCTCCCTTCGTTTTAGAATGGTGTTCATGTGGATGATTTGATAGGTGTAGCGTACAAACCTTGCTAGGCAACTTAGGAGTTGTTTATGGTCTGACGTGGATGGTGACATGGTGCCCAACCATAAGCCCTAGATACTCAAGATGATGTACCTGTTGGGGTAAATGGCCATGTTACGAGGTTTTAAAGGGCACCAAATCACCATCCCCGAGCAAGTAGGGAGCAGATGGCGTGGTGCATTGCATTTTGTTAGTGGACTTGCTTTCTTGAATTTGCTGAACTTAAGCTAGTGAGTATGTGATGTCACGAGGCTTGTGTGTTTGCTAACTGTTGATATGCTTGTGGAACTGCATCCCTGAATTATAAGCTTTTGATAAAATTGTGTGCTGCATATGGAACCTTACTAGTGAGACCTTTTTTATATTGTGCAGGATTGGTCTGTTAAGGTGAAATGATTGGAAAAACTGATTGCTTTAGTGATGTCAGGTGTAATTTCATACTGAGTGGATATTATTCACTATGCAGTTGGTGTTGAACGATAGGCGGGAGGGGGATACTTCAGAAACAGAACCCATTTTGCGTCAGAGCGACATTGATCACAGGTCCCAGGAACCGTCATCTGAAATTGGACCCTTGAGGGGTGAATTCTCCGAGTCACATAATGATCGTCAAATTCTTGATGCTGATGAAGATAGTTGCCTAATTAATGTAGACCTACCACAGTGTCGAATATGTCTTGATATTGAAGGTATTACTAATTTAGATGGCTCCTCTTGGTCTTTGACTGTAAGTGCTTTGCAATAGGTTTGTATTCACTTCACCAAAGTTGTTGTAATATATGTATATTTCCTTGCCAGGTGAAGATCTCATAGCCCCTTGTTACTGCCGAGGCACGCAGAAATATGTGCATCGCTCTTGTCTTGATAATTGGAGATCAACTAAGGTAAGCATATAGATGGCCAGTATTTTGTATCCCATGTAACTGACGAACACATCCTTGTACATTTATACTGCTGGAGTCGATTTTCAAATTCACTGAAGTGGGTGAACCTCTCATAAAATTTTGCATCGGCAATAACAAGTAAACATGCAAACCAATATGTTAGTGTGTGCAAGTCAAGTTCATATCTTAAGTCCTTTAAAGGATTCTTACTTTCTTCTTAATTAAATTTTGTCAGGAGGGATTTGCTTTTGCTCATTGTACAGAATGTAGGGCACTATTCGTATTACGTGCAAATATGCCACCAGATCGGTGGTGGTTGAGGTTGAAGTTTCAGTTCCTTGTCGTCAGGGACCATGCGCTTATATTTATTATTGTTCAGCTGGTAAAAGAATGACGTTTATTATGTACTAGTTATATATGAATTTGCATATTATGTAAATCAATTTGTTGACCAGTATACAAGTTCTTCATATTGTAAAGAGAATCGATAACATTTAAATTTCGCAAATCTGAAATGTGTAAAGGAGACTGTTTCATCTTTGCAGGTTGTAGCATTACTGGGTATGCTTGTATATAAATTCTATGGAGAGGAACTGAGGGAAATGTTTGGTTATGAGGAACACCCATATGGATTTTATACCATGGCAGGTGTGCAGCTTATTCTTCTAGCAATTTACTGTTCTGCATGTATATGTGTGTGCTTCTTTATTTTCATGTCTGCCGATTGCATTACTAGATCACGTTAAGTTAGTGCAAATCATGTTAACTGGTGATATTATGTCAGACTTTGACTTCTGTACAACCTATTCCCTCTGTGTCAGTAACACTTTGAAAGGCCGTTAGTTTCAAATACACCTTAAAATAACTCTCTTACAGGATGGAAACTTTCTGATGTGAACACAGTGGAAAGTGTGATATACAGTTAATATGAAACTTCAGAAAGACCTCTCTGATGAACATAAACTCTTTCTTTCGTAACTCCTAATTGTCTTGTCATGTTTTTTGATAGTACTTATCAAGAATCCTAATGTTAACTTTTTGGTACTTTTTCCAGTTTTAGCTATTCTTTTGGTGGGATTGCTCTATGGGTTCTTTATAGCAATCATCTGTGGACAGAGGATCAGTGAACGCCATTACCATGTTCTTGCCAAGCAAGAGCTAACAAAGGTTCAGCATCTCCGAGGCTCCAAAACCACTAGCAATTTTATCGACTTCAAATAAAACCTGAAAAACATAATATCTTATCCTCTATAAAAGCTCTAGCCAAATATTAGACTTTCTTTTATCCAAAAGTTTCACAAATGCTACTCGAGGCAATGAAACTGACAAGTATAACATATTGATCTACCAAGAAACAAACATCAAACGCAGAAATGTGGAAGGGTCTATCAGTTTTTTACAAAGGCCCCATTGGCGGAGTAGACTGCTAATTTTTGTAGTTTCCTTTTATCATGTTTTTAGCTTATTGCCAGGAATAATAATGGAATACTCACACTTCCATTTTGAATTGCAAAATGGAGAGAAAAAGTCAAAAGAAGAAACTGCATTAAACCACAAGTCCCTAGGATAAATTAACTCTCCTTGATATACCTTGGTACAGTTTAATGTTTAGATGTAACCACTTGTTTAGATGTAACCACTTTGAGGTTTCATTCACTAACGGTGTCCGACATTGTTGTTTTGTCAGGAATATGTGGTAGAAAACCGGGAAGGAAACAAGACTCCTCCTGAGCTTGATCCGAGCCATATCGCGGAGCTAAGAATGCTGGGCCTCTTTTGAAGTTGGCTTCTGTGGTAAGCAATAATGTTTGTATCTTTTTATTTCTTTCTCGTGGTGAGATCTGTGCATTTTGAAGTCTAACTTCATTTTATCATTGCATTCCTCTGGTGATGATAAGTCAAAGTCATGTTACTTCTTATGTTCATACGTCAATTCGTTGCCCTCCATGTAGATTGTAGATCCTATATCAGTATGCGTGTTGTTTCAGTTGTTGGTATGCTTGGTGGTGTTTATCCTGCACATTGGAACTGGGCCAGGCTCGAAACACATTCAGTATCAAGTGCAGAGTGTATATTCCGATTCGAATAGTGAGTATGAAGTGACCTTATAAGTATGTATCTTGGTTTGTGATTATTTTTGCCATATTTGTAGAATTATGAAAATCAAATAGAGAATATACAAGTTTTTGCGCCATTCTGTATCCTTGCAATAAAAATTTCTCTATTCATATATTTCCTATGCTGTTTTTCTGATTCAGTTGGATTAACTGTAACATATATGGGTGTTTCAAAGAGCACTGGTGAACTTGTTTACTCCTGAACCAAAAGAAGACCACACCTAACTTGACTACAATTTGACCACCAGGAGTCCTGTCAACCGGCTTTAAGAAAAAAGAAGATAAATAGCCAGTAGAAACTACCTGCCAGCTACCTCTTGGAAGATTTCCCCTTTGAATTGCACGACACGTTGTGACTCTAAATTCTAGGGTGCTATATACATTGATACCCAACAAAACCGTTTTTTAAGTACCATTTTTCTTTTTGTTGAAACAAAGCGTAAGTAAGAGATTAAACGACTGGTAGGAATGCGGTCTCTATCTTTTACTACGTTATAATGCAAGAAGTTTGGGTAGGACATGTTCCATTTGTGATTTGTTGCCTGCAGACTCAAGGTCTCGGTCTTGAGTTGATTCCCTTCACGGTGACGTTGTTGATTCTAACCTGTTGAAACTGTCGGCAGGTCTGCCAAATTGAGCAAAGCAAGAGTGTCAAAAACCAATCACCAAAAATAACGAGTCTGATTCGATCAAAACATGAGTTCTACCTATCTATCTATCTATCCGTCTGTCTGTCTTTTTTTTTTTTTTTTTTGATTGCTAAAGAATTTTATGATGACGAGTTTCACACTCAGGTCACATCATCACCAAATTTAATTTGCAAACCGCCCATGTCTCAATGACCAAAGCTGTAGTGATGCCCAAAGGAGAGAATGTAAATCTAAGAGTGTGTTCGTTTTTTGCCGACTCGGCTTTGAATCTGACTCGGCTCGAGTCAGATGTCAGACCGTTTTTATTTTATTATTTTGAATTAGATCTGACTCGCGATCTGATTCAGACCCCTTTGAGTCAGGAAATAAAATGCCCCCGACTCATGGGATCAAGCCACTAACTCACATATTTTTAAGTCAGATCTGTCAGAAAAATAAACATATTGAGTCAGATCCAGATGAGTCAGGTAATATCAATCAGTGAGATTCAGACGACTCAAATGAGTAAGGAAAAAACAAACAAGGGTTAAGAAAGCACCTGCTGGCCGTACCTGTTTTCTTTTCGCTGCGCCATCTGTGTTCATCTTTCCCCAAGGAAGCCCAGGAAGCTGTCCAGAACCACTCTCGCACCTAATTGCCGAACACTTGGTTAACATCAAACGGTTTAAAAACCACTTAAACCAAAACAACGGCTAACAAACCTTGCTAAAAATCCACTTAAATTTTTGCTTATAAATTGAGAGCTCCATCCATATTTTTCCTCATCTCCCTCCGACCGACCCACCACATCTTTTCTCTTAAACATTACTCCGTTCTTATCCATTTCTCTCTGTGAAAAATATCTCCATGGCAGCAGCAGCAGGAGCAAGAACATTATCACAAATCTTAACCCAATCTAAAAAGCTATCAATTTTATCATCATCAGGATCGACATCGGCCAGATTTGTAACCACGAAAAATCTATCGAGTAAATCAGAACGAGGAGGAAGTTTAATAGAAGTGAATCTGGAAACAGATGGTGAAAATGAAATAATAGGTATGAAGAGACTTGAGGATGCAATTTATGGGATTATTGTGCGAAGATCGGCGCCAGATTGGTTACCTTTCTCACCTGGTTCTTCTTATTGGGTACCACCTAAAAAAAGACCTCAGGGTTTTGCTGAATTGATTGGGAAATTGGCTAATCCTTTGTCTGAAGATGAAACCCTTTCGTTGAATACTGCTAGGGGTTGGCCTTCTACTTCTTTTTTCATTGATGGTAAGCGATAGCTCTGTTTTCCCTAAATAAATTTATGATTTTTATTTGCCCTAAATTCATTTCATTGATTTGGGTAGGAAAAGATTTGCAATTGGGTTTCTTGATTACTATCGATATGTTGAGGATTAAGATAAAGATTTGTTAATTTATTTGATTTTTAGGGGAATTGGGGGTCTTCACTTATTTGTACACTGGGTTGCTGTTAGGTTTAACTCTTTGTATTGAAAAGATGTGATTTTTACCACTGAATGATATACTTTCTGGATTCGATTTGCCCAACTTAGGTGATTTGTTGCATGTCTTTGTTGATACCTGTAGCATCATTAAAATCTTGTTGGAGCTCTAGTTTGCTACACATAAATGTGGGCTTATGTCCTTGAATTCTAATGGTAATAGCTATCAAAACAGATACGCTAAATGGAAAATGATGAAAATGTTTCTTATTTTTGAAAACGATTACTAAAAAGGTTGACGTAAGTAATATATTTCAATCATTTATTTTTTAGATTTTATATAATTTCTGTATTTCTGTAGTTTAGCGATACCAATACCTGCTGATGGCTTTCGGAAGAAACATATAACATAATAATGCCTTCAAATAGATTATTCATGTAATTCTGGTTTGTTATTAACTTAGTATTTGCTTCTAAAAAGCACAGACAAAGATAATAATAACAGATTAGTGGACAAGCTTAATACCCGCGGAGAGCTATTCTGATTTAGGAAGTTCAATTTTTGATGAAATATGCTTTGCTTGTTTCTTATTGTAGCTTGGTTGTGGTGTTCAACTTTTAGAATATCCGTGCAAAAACTTCAAAATTGGCTCACTAATGTATGAAAAGCGAAACCCATATATTGCTTTCAGGGTGTTCATTTTATTACCTGGGAGTCTGTAATAGTTTGGCAACTTCTTTACATGTCTCTTACATAAAACCTGAGTACAGGTTTCATGAAGATATTTTTCGTGCTTAGATTTACTGTACTGTTAGATTGAAAGCGTAGCTGTGAATATGGAAGTTAAACTATTTCGTGTATAAAGTTGATATAAGCCAGGGCTCGTTTGGGCTATGTTCATCTCATTATATCTTTGAGCTGTTCTCAATCTGGAAGGTGTAGTCACATGCGCTTGCATGAAATGTGTTCATATTTTAAATACTCTGCCTTCTTGCATTTCTTTAAAGCCATAGCTTCTGACTCTTTAAATTACAATGTCATATATCAGTATCGTTTAACGGAGAGTGGAAGTTGAGGCCAAGAGGTTCAGACTACAGGGGAAAATCTTTTGCTAGATAGTTTGCTTGTAAATATATTTTTTGCGCAACAGTTTACCAGATGATATCAGCGAAGTATCTTTTAACGAGTTGGTACAAAACTTACAGAATGCTGCTGTCTCTTGGTTGCAGGTTCATCATCTCCTCACTCACTTTCACCTCATATAGTAGAGAAGGAGATCGTAGTAGAGGAGCCAATTGCTGTAGAGAAGAAAGAGAAATCGAAGAAAAGCACCAAGGCGGCATCCCAGCCCGAGGATGAAGAAGGTTGAATCATTGCCTTGTCAACGGGCCTTCTATCGGGGTGAGATTTTTCGCTAGAACTCGTACACCCCTTGGTGCCAAAGTGATTATTTTCCACTTGGTGCACCTTGCAGTAAATCGAATTATCTATTTCTTTATTATACCTAGACTTCTAGATGCTACAGAATATAGGTCAACTATCATGAGAGAACTCTACTTACTAGAGTATTCTAGTTATATGCCACGGCTTTGCCTCGCCCCAAAACAACATAGCTTGTTGTCTCTTGTATCAACTTTGTAGGGTATCTACTACCTACTGCTTAGTCACATTTTGTTTGTTTCTTGGCTAATTTGTTCTCTCAGACGTGTTAGTAGCCTTTCATCTTGTAAATCATCTAAAATAGCGGAAGGCTTTGTTGAACACACTTCTGCTGATTGTTTATGATCGAACTTAATAAGAGAGACTGTTCTTAGCAAAATGCAATAGGCCCATGATCATGATATCTGAATCTAAGATCAGAGTACAGAGGATACTAGGCTGGCATCACATTGTTGCACGGCATATAGTCTCTTAATTTCATGTTGGGGTTGTGAATATCATAACCTTGCCCTCTTGTGATGAATAAAACTTGGGTTGAAATTCTGTTTATTCTTTTTGTTGATGAGCAGTGGCCGTCCCCCCTCAGTAGATAAGTGAAAAGAAAAGGGAAAAAAACAACCCGGGGCAACAACATGTAACAGAAGGTGAGCAGTGAGGATGGGAGTTATTGTACATATTTTCAAGAAGGTGGTCGCAAGAAGGGTGCAGTTGGGGGTGGGAGAAGTAATCCTCCTCTTTATGATTTGTGTGCTGCATAGTCCGCGTTCACCCTCAAAATCCGTTCGGAAGACCCTAGTTCCCATCTTATTTCTTAATCACCAAAGAACAAATTTTAATTTCCTGGCTTATTTTTGATTTAATGTTTGATTTATTTTCGTTATAAATTATGAGTCGGTGCCCTTTCTGTCAAATGTAGTGTAACATTAGATTGTATCTATGTTGGTTTTATCTTTATAAATAAAAGAAAGAAATGTACTTTTCTTACATGAAAGGACAGGAGGAATCAAGGAAAGTAGCTCCTAATCAAAGAAATATTCAGACAAACAGTCCAATAAGAAGCATATGTTGCCATTCCTTTAGCCTGATTAGAAAGATCTTTAACTTTCCAACAGGTATGCTACGTGAATAAAAGATCATTTCCTTCCTGATTGCATGTTTCTTAGACTCGTATCTGGATGATAACGATTTGAGAATCTTGCATATTATATGTTTTCAGAAACAGTTTCTCCAAGTGAGAAAGATTTTTTAGACTCGTATCTGAATGGTAACGATCTGAGAATCTTGCATATTATATGTTTTCAGAAACAGTCTCTCTAAGAGAGAGATGCATTGACAGTCTCAGAAAGTTTAACATGAAACTTTTCAAAAGTATATTATCATCCATACGAAGGTTTTCCCAATCAGAAGTGAGGGTTTGAAGTCTAGCTTCCTTTTCAGATGTATTACCTTCGAATACAATTTGAAAATTATTCCAAGCTTCCTCGGAAGTTTGACACATGGAGATGTGATATTGTAGATCCTGGATTACAACATGTATGACATCATTCAAACCATCTGAATTCTGCTTTGCAAGAGCCCTTTCTTCACTTGCATAATCAACTAAGCGTTTGAACTCAGTTTCCGAACCTTCTATTTTCGGATGATTATAACCATCAACGACTAATAACCAAGTATAAAAATCGCGTGATTGAAGAAAAGATTTCATAGCAGATTTCCACCACAGACAGTTAGTTCCGTTAAATCTTGGTGGTACGTTAACTGAAACCGATTCGTGTGAACTCGAATTCATTTCATAGGTTAGATCGCACCAAACATAGGTTGTTAGATCTTTTTGTGTTTGCCTGCTCTGATACCAATTGAAATGACGAGGGTACCCAAGTACACCGCAATCTTTTGTATTCAACCTAGAAGTCCGACACCAAGTGTGATCGTCTATGGTCAAAGTCAAGACAATACAACAACGAGGTATACACTTGATAATAGTTACGGTATGAAAACGATATACTTTAGGAACTCAATCAAGTGTCTTGGATTAATGCACTAGTGTATTTATTTTTAATTATAATAAAACAATTATAATTGCGGAATGTAAAAGTAAATCACACAACAAGATTTTGTTAACGAGGAAACCGCAAATGCAGAAAAACCCCGGGACCAAGTCCAGTTTTGAATACTCTCATAATTAAGCCGCTATACAAAGAACAAAGCCAACTTCGTATAGTTGAGACTAAGTAACATACCCTTAGTTACTTACTTCCCTCAGTATCCCTGCACCTACAACCTTCTGGCCAACGCACGTAAATCCTAAGATAGAAATCACTTCCTTGAGTTTCTTTACCGATGTAAAGTCTTAAGAACTCAACTCCTTTTGATCGTATTCGAAACAGTAAAGGAACAAATATGTTGGTAACCACTCTATTCATCTTTAAGAAAAGATATGCTGAGTTTTGACAAAGGCCCTTCTGTTTAAACTAGTAAACTACTTTTTCGGATATGATCAATCAAGATATGAAATAATCAGATCTAAATTCACAACTATTAGATTCAGATATTGAAGAATACCACCAAATGATAATTGTTGATATATACGACTACTTGATCAAATCTATCAAAGATAAGTTAGATCTTAGTCGTATCTTATCCAATTAAGATGTGTGCCTAAAGTAATATCACAAGATGCAAAACCAATCAGACAAAATCATTTCGTCTTCAATTGTACTTGCACACAAAAACTTGATTCCACTTATGATCGATCACACACAGAACGAAATTTGTATACAATGGATGATCACAAGTTGTCTTCATATCAAAATACAATTTTGAAGATCCCATCGTTTGATCTAGTTTGAGTGACCTTATGTCTATAGATGTAAAACAAGCGCAAAACCCTCGGGTTAGCCCGTATCCGGATCGTAAAAACTGGGACTGGCTTGGCTAGTTTTCTAAACTAGAGTTGGAAAAATGATGGCTTGTTGGAAAACGGGTTAGCCGGATTGGCCTGTAAAACCCGCAGTCCAACCCGTTAACCCGCAATCTCCCCACATAGTTATATACGTCGGCCGCGTGTCCCCTTAGTGAGGGGAAATTAAAATTGAAAAACCCTTCAGGCTTCACCCTTGGTCCCTTCCCTTTCCTCTTCGTTTCGTCTTTTCTTTCCCCTGCTTCATCTGTTTTCTTATTAAAACTCAAAATCCTAGAACATGGGTTGAATCATTGAAGACATCTTCTTAAACCCTTAGTCTATTATTCATCTCTCCCTCATCATCTCTGAGGTAAACACAAAAAAATCTTTACAAAACCTTAGATTTATTTTTCAATTATTTCTCGACAATTACAAATTCCTAACTTTAATTCTTGGTTTTATCTTGCAGACCTCCCATCTCGTATCACATCACAAGGTAAAATTCGAAATGACCTAATAATTTTATTCGCTTCACTTACTCTGCACATTTTCTTTGTTCTTATTTCCAATCTCTTCTTTTGGTAACTCAATAGATTAAAAAGAAAAAACAAATCAAGTTTTTATCTTATGGTGTTGCTTTAATTGGGGCTTGCGTGATTTATGTGATTGTGTTGAGATTTTTAGGGGGTTATCCACGGGTGAGTTGAGGGGAGTTTATCAGTTTAATGTATTTTGAATCTTGGGGATTTTGAGGGAGTGTAAGAGAGTATAGGGAGTTTGGTATTTTGAGTGTAGGGAGTTTGAGAGACTCTCCCAAAATCTCTATTCTTTTGAGAGATTTGTAGTGAGGCAAAAATACATTATAACCTCCCCAGAACTCCCCGGAACTACCCAAACAAACCAACTCCCCAACATTCTAGTTTTTACCACTAACAGGGAGTTCAAGAGTTTCTTTCAAACTCCCCCACGACTAACGGGGTTTTCTAGGGAGTTTGGAAGACTCTTCTAAACTCTCCCACGAATAGCGGGGATTTTGAGAGACTCCTTCTATCTTCCCCACGACTAATAGATAAAAATTGAACTACACTCAACTCCCCCAACTCCTCCGAGGACTAACCCCCTGTTTATATGCAGTAGCCATGAAAATGTTAGGTTTTATTTTAAAATTGAAATAAACTTGAAAAAAATCATAGTTTTTCCTTCAATTTTTAATAGACTTTAGGGTTTTGGGTACTTGGGTTGTCAAATGTTTGGTATTTATTCTGTTTGATTCTACCCCTTAGTGAACCTGTGATCTATGGATTGATTGATTAGGATTAGGTGTTCGTGAAGTGATTTCATAATTGGCCATGATCCTTCCTTTTTTAATCATTCAGTTTATGATTCTTTGGAAAGTTATGTTAGGTTCTGTTGCATTTAGAAATTGAACCAATAAAGGTACTGCATTTGGTTGTGCATTTTGTAACAATCATGCACTTGCTCTTAAAGCCCAAATCATTACTTCGGGTATGAAGTAGTCTGGTTATGTTTAGGATTGTAACTCAAAGTAAAGGTTTTTGTGAAGTTGTATTGTATGTTCTAGAAGATAATTGTATAATTAACCCATATAGATTTCATTTCATTCTAAACATATCTATATAGATACCTATCTGCTATGCATATGATCTAATAAATTAAAAAATTGGTTAAAACTAAAAAGGCACTCTCATCTTTTTTTTCCCCTTCATTTATGTTGTTTTTATTGTAAACATATCTTATAACTATTACAAATCGGTATTCTTTCGTTCTAATTTTTGACCTATTCTTTGTAGCTTCATCCAGGATGTCAAGTGTACAAGTACAAGAACAAGATCATCATAACGATGTTGTGAGTGAGAGTGGGGATGATGATGTTGAGAATGACTATGCAACTGTTGGTTGTGTATCTGTATCAGTTTTAGGTGGAAGAAAACATAAACTTAGATATGATATTTTGGAATATTTTAATCTCATAGTAAATGAAGATAGAATAAAGAAGGGAGTGTGAAAATCTTGTGTAAAGGGATATATATATGATAGACAGAATGGCGGAACCTCAATTATGAAAACGCATAAGTGCCTTAAGTATGAATTTCATGACATAGTGATAGGTGTCTAAAACACCTTGATATTTATCTATTGTTTATGCTTTCTTGGCTATGTTTTCTTGTGAATTATGTATCTTTTGTTTGATTTTGAGTTTTAGGTACTTTGGAGCAAAAGAAGAGGAAACGTCGCTTAAAAGGGCTAAAAGTGTCATTTCATGTGCAACTGTTGTTGAAGGCGAATTATCTCTCATTATTTACTTTTATTTCTTCATCTCTATCTGAAAGGCATGTCGGCTTTAGTGATGCAAATTATGTCTGAAAAGAATGATAGCCTTAGTGATGTATAAATATTGAAGAAAAGAAGTGGATATGAGAGGTAAGAGATGGCTGCTCGAGAAACTACTAAAAGCACCCAGAAAAGTGTTAAAGGCACCCCAGGAATGTCCCAGAAGAGTCGCTAAAGGCGCCCGGAGGAGTTGATAAAGTCACCCAGAGGAGTTTTTGCTATTCATAACCCAAATTACTACTTGTAGCCCACAAATTTCTATTCGCACCCCAAGGAATTACTAAATGTACCCCTAATTACTAAGGGGACACCGCTGTTGTATAAGGGGAAGGCCATCTTCTCCATTTGAATTTCAAATTTCAGAAAAAAGGCGGGAAACTACACTCTTCATGTACAGATTTAGGGTTCGAGTTTTGAGGGACTTCTGAAGAGATTCAATGGCTGGATTGTGTTGGCATGGACCTGTTAGAGCATAACAAGCATGGTATATATCTTCTAATCAATCGGGTTCGGCTAGAAAATCAAGTTGGAGCAAAACAGGGGAGATAGTTGTTCTCGGGTTTTATTTGGATTTTTTCGAGATGCTCTGTGGAGATTCACCGAAATATGTTGGGCTGGCTTGATTTATCTAAACAGGGATAGTATGATTGTTTTTATTGCGTGAATTGAGCTGGATAGTTGGTTCTTGAATACACAGGGAAGTTGAAGTATTACCGGGAAGTTTTGGAAGTTACGTGTAAAAATGGAGAGGATGGCTCTGTTTCCTAATAAATAGGGAAGTGTGACGTGTTGGGACTACAAACAAGTAATCAAATCTTCGTATATCGAGTAGTTAACTAAAACAGGGAGGTTGAGAATTATTATCGTGACTTAGCCGTGAAGAAGAAGAAAGATATCCGAGAGATTTAAGGCGTTGTTGCGTATATGAAGAGGTGTTGGGAGCTGTAGGAGATAGAGGGATACCTTGGAGAAGAAAATAGAGGCTTAGAATCATAAAACAAGAGTTCTCAGAAAATTGCTGCTGATGCCAGTACTCAAGAACACGAAGAACATTAAACTGCCAGAAACAGTCGCAGAACAATATCGTTTATCAACAGCAGAAGGTGCAATATCGTTAATCAACAGCAGAAAGCTTATATCGTTAATCAACGACAGAAGGATTGTATCGTTTACTACAGAATCATTATAAGCTTATTTATATCTTTTTGAATACAATGATTAATGAAATTTTCTTCAATTTTGATTCTATGAGTAGCTAAATCTATTCTCTAGGGTTTTGGAAGAAGCTATTTTCGATGAGTGGATTTTAGTAATTGTTTTCCTTGACAAAAATACTCCAAAATTGTGTTTTAATTTGTCTAAAATTCTCTATTCTTTACATGCTTCGTAATAATTATTTTGGGTAGTTTCTACCGTTCTTTTATAAGCGAAGGAGGATTAGGCTTTAGTATAGCGACGAAAGTCATAAAAAAAGAGAGAGCTTGTAATGTTATATTTTCCAAAGCATGAGATTGAGTTCGAAAATTGTTTTGAGTAAAGTAGGAGTATTTTGTCAAAGGAACTATTATTGAGTTTACAAATATTGGAAGAAGTGGAATCCAAAACCCTAGAATTTTCTCTCCTTGGTAAACAAAAATCAAATTTTAATAGTTTGTCTTAGTATTTTTCTTTATTAATCTGAAATCAAATCTTTAAAAGAGTCCGAGAATCAAATCCGTACTTACCACAATCAAAACTATATCAGTTTTTGGCGCCGTCGACGCGGACTTGCCTTTAGGTTAGGTTTTAGATTTTCTTTTTGTAAATATTTTGATAGTTTATTTATTTATTTTATTTATTATTTTATTAGATTTTACTCTTGGGTATTTTCTATTTTTGGTGTGCAGGATAATTGGAAATAAGCAGCCAAACAGGTAAGTATCAAAGATTTTATTTTTGTTCCCTTTTGTAAATATTTATTTTTGAAAATATTCTGATTTTTTTTATATTTTTATTATTTGTATATATTATTTTTGGATTCTTTTTGTAATTTTTTTTTTGTAATTCTTTTTATATATAAAAAAACACGTTGCACATACCAATTGCATCGTCAGACAACCGAGTATAGGAAAACCCGTGGAAAAGTATGCTGAACCCGTTCCTTGGGCCTTATGGGAGTTACCAGCAGAAATTCCACAAACCTTAGCCCAGTAACTTTGACCAGTCTTTGACTGTAGGTATATTCATCTTAAGGTAACCCGAGACTACCAATTTTAGTCTACCCTGCATTTGCACGTGCACAACAAAATAAGAATGTCGAGCTAGTATTATAAAGAACAATATAATGATTATCAGACTGAGTATCTAAGTGGACATTATCCGTACTATAACCATAGTGTGGATAGTACTTGGGACCACTACCGACCTTCTGAAGGTTATGGTTCATACCACGGTGATCCCAATTACTATTCATACATCCACCAATCATACGAACGTGCGAATGAGCAATATTATAATGAAAAAAAAGAGAGTTTTCCATCTTTAGAGGATTTAATCAAACAATTGGGACCAGTTCCTGATGAATATAGATCTCTTTCCATAGAAGATACACTCAAACAGTATGAATTATCAAGTATTTATTTACAGGAATCACTTAAGAAGTTGAACAAAACTGTATGTGAATTTGAAATAAGAATGAATAAACTGTGTGAGACTCTTAATAAGCAGGAGGACCAAAATGCACCTAAGGCTGTTGCTCATAATGAACTTGAATTCCAAAATAATATTTCCAATCTTACCCTTGATAATACATAAAATTATTCACCTAATTTAGAGGATGAGGTTAGATCAGAAAGCACTGAATGTTTAGAAAAGGTTCAATCATCCTCGTATTGTTATGATGATGAGGATAGTGTCGATGAAGAATTTGAAATATATAGTCATAGTGACGAAGAAATTGTTACACGAATTGAGCCATATGATTGTAATGTTATTTCTAGTTCAAATCCTAATAATGTTAATAATTATTCATCTATTCAAAAGGATGAGGATTTGACTAGGGATACCATTATTTTAGATGGTGTAGTATATCATTGTGATTATGAAGCTGATGATGGCTCAGATGAAAGAGTTTATCCTGAGACTAGTGTTTTAGAGTCTAGTGATTCAGAAATAATAGTCTCTTCTGAGGATTATAGAAATGTGGAACCACCTAATTTCAACCTAGAAGAAATAAAAGACCATTTTCCTAAATCTGATAATTTAGAAATTAAGGAAATTGTGACTAGTTCGTCCAAGGACATTGAGAACTCTAAGTTTGGGGGTGAATATCATTTTCCCCGTGGTTTACCTTTGACTCTTACAAAGGTCCCTAATTTGGGACTTAAAATATGGGCCTATACCATCTTAAGAGACTATCTTCATGCACATTTTCCTGAACCTAGTTATGTTCAAAAAGAAACTCAGTTGATAGAAACCCATCATATGGTTGATGTGTTTAATCCGGTCCATGATACCATAATTGATTTTGTTGTCCCACCAAAATTTTATTTACCAAATGTGGGAGTATCTCAATTTGAAATGTGTCATTATACAGTTTTTAGAACTAAACCTAATTATTTTAGGAAATTAGAATTGTCGACACAATTCCTTAAAAAAGACCACCACTTTCATTGTGGTCAACTTTGTGAGTCAAATATGATTGACTTTGAGGATCCACAATTATTCAGGTTATTATTATGTGCTTCTAATTTTTTATTTGAGTTTTTCCAGACTCTACAACCTGACCCTCCGGATCCTACCAATGAGGAAACCTGGCCCATGAAAATATTTTATCCAGACCCTTTCATAGAACCTGAGCCCGAACCACAACTAGATGTAGTTGTCTTAAAAAGGAAACTAGATAAGGGTGTGCGTTATTTGTTCATTTTCTTGGCATTCCTTTCATTTGTGGTAGATTTATTCATTTTTGATGACCCACATAGGTTTCGACTATTGTTATATGATTTTATGTGGTGACTAATTCTACCAAAGTCTGGCGAAGACACTAAACTTAGCGCTTATTGGGAGGCAACCCATACATGGTGATATTAAGGTCCCTCTGGAGGACCCTTCTGTTGATGTACATTGGTTTTATTTTTGTTTTCTTTCTTTCTTGCTCCCATGGAAGGATTGCTACGTTTCATCCAGGTACTATCTTTCTGACTTACCTCTTTATTCCTCATGTTACTTATATTTTTGGTACTGCACTTTAATTTGAAACATTGAGGACAATGTTAAGTTTAAGTTTGGGGGTGAGGGAAAAACTTTTAGTTAGTTTTTAATAAAAAAAATTTTGAAAAAACTAAAACTTAAAAGCCTAGAAATTTGTGCCAATTTAGGATGACACTAACCAGTCTAAGTGAATGGAAACATCTTGGTTGTAGGAGTTAATGAACCCAATAATAGAGTCTATTCATGAAAAGACAGAGTTCAGGTGTTAGAATGGAATTATCACACTACGTTCTATTTTTATTATTTTATTTGAAAAATTATATGTTTCTCTAAGTAATTTGGTGGGGCCCAACACATCGAATTGTTATCAATGCCGGATGGAATAGAGTGATTGAGTTACTAAATAATAAATATACCATACCAATCAGACCAAATAAGTTTTTTTTTTTTTTTAAAATAACACTTGGGAATAGCAATATGTGTGTGTTTTCCATGTCTCCGTTGCCTAAACAAGCGTGGAACGCAGGATCCATGGGAACTTTCATGTAATATGCTGAAAAGAAGCATGCGCTTAGATCCAAAAGATCAAATCATGCAGTTAATAAAAAAAAATTAAAAAAAATGAAAAGTTTATTATTGTGCAATAAAATTATCAACCGATGGTTCCCTTGTATATGCCAGTGAGTTGATCTAGATTTAGGATTATCGACCGCTGGTTCCCTTGTATATGCCACACTGTGTTGATATTAGTCCAGACCAGTATCTCAATCCATTAGGATTCATAGGTTCATCTTGGAGGAGGCCTTCAGACAGATATGGGAAACACCGTTGACTATTAGGATTCATAGGTTCATCTTGCCTATCTCTATAATCCATCTTCTTAATCTATTCATTTGTGTGATTCCAATTATTGATGTCCATAGTGCGATTATTGATAGAACTCTGTCACTTATATATATAAATATGACTCGCATCCGGGTACTTTCTCTTGTGATCAATGAAGGTAGGCCAACCAAGGAGACTCTTTAGTGTCATTCCTGAGTTATTCACATATAGCTAGAGTTTGGAATAAAAGGTTTTGTAGGTACACCTCTGGTAAACCTTCCCGAGACTATAACTCGGCCACTAGGGCCACCTAGGAGTTTAAAGGCTTGTTATACGTGCTAAGTGTGACCGTATCCTCGACGAGATGGAGTTGTATGTATTTAAAATTAGTTTAGTTTGATTTGCTCGAGGACTAGCAAAGTCTAAGTGTGGGGGAATTTGATAGGTGTCTAAAACACCTTGATATTTATTTATTGTTTATGCTTTCTTGGCTATGTTTTCTTGTGAATTATATATCTTTTGTTTGATTTTGAGTTTTAGGTACTTTGGAGCAAAAGAAAAGGAAACGTCGCTTAAAATGGCTAAAAGTGTCATTTCATGTGCAACTGCTGTTGAAGGCGAATTATCTCTCATTATTTACTTTTATTTCTTCATCTCTATCTGAAAGGCATGTCGGCTTTAGTGATGCAAATTATGTCTGAAAAGAATGACGACCTTAGTGATGTATAAATATTGAAGAAAATAAGTGGATATGAGAGGTAAGAGATGGCTGCTCGAGAAACTACTAAAAGCACCCAGAAAAGTGTTAAAGGCACCCAAGGAATGTCCCAGAAGAGTCGCTAAAGGCGCCCGGAGGAGTTGATAAAGTCACCCAGAGGAGTTTTTGCTATTCATAGCCCAAATTACTACTTGTAGCCCACAAATTTCTATTCTCTCCCCAAGGAATTACTAAATGTACCCCTAATTACTAAGGGGACACCACTGTTGGATAAGGGGAAGGCCATCTTCTCCATTTGAATTTCAAATTTCAGAAAAAAGGCGGGAAACTACACTCTTCACGTACAGATTTAGGGTTCGAGTTTTGAGGGACTTCTGAAGAGATTCAATGGCTGGATTGTGTTGGCATGGACCTGTTAGAGCATAACAGGCCTGGTATATGTCTTCTAATCAATCGGGTTCGGCTAGAAAATCAAGTTGGAGCAAAACAGGGGAGATAGTTGTTCTCGGGGTTTTATTTGGATTTTTTCGAGATTCTCTGTGTAGATTCAATCACCGAAATATGTTGGACTGGACTTGATTTAGCTAAACAGGGCTGGTATGATTGTTTTTATGACGTGAATTGGGATGGATAGTTGGTTCTCGAATACACAGGGATGTTGAAGTATTACTGGGAAGTTTTGGAAGTTACGTGTAAAAATGGAGAGGATGGATCTGTTTCCTAATAAAGAGGGAAGTGTGACATGTTGGGACTAAAAACAAGTAATCAAATCTTCGTATATCGAGTAGTTAACTAAAACAGGGAGGTGGAGAATTATTCTCGTGACTTAGTCGTGAAGAAGAAGAAAGATATCCGAGAGATTTAAGGCGTGGTTGCATATATAAAGAGGTGTTGGGAGCTGTAGGAGATAGAGGGATACCTTGTAGAAGAAAGTAGAGGCTTAGAATCATAAAACAAGAGTTCTCATAAAATTACTATTGCTGCCAGTACTCAAGAATACGAAGAACATTAAACTGCCAGAAACAGTCGCAGAATAATATCATTTCTCAACAGCAGAAGGTGCAATATCATTTATCAACAGCAGAAAGCTTATATCGTTAATCAACAGCAGAAGGCTTGTATCGTTTACTACAGAATCATTGTAAGCTTATTTATATCTTTTTGAATACAATGATTAATGAAATTTTCTTCAGTTTTTATTCTATGAGTAGCTAAATCTATTCTTTAGGGTTTTGGAAGAAGCTATTTTCGATGAGTGAATTTTAGTAATTGTTTTCCTTGACAAAAATACTTCAAAATTGTGTTTTAATTTGTCTAAAAATTCTCTCTTCTTTACATGCTTCGTAATAATTGTTTTGGGTAGTTTCTACCGTTCTTTTATAAGCGAATGAGGATTAGGCTTTAGTATAGCGACGAAAGTCATAAAAAAAAAGAGCTTGTAACGTTATATTTTCCAAAGCATGAGATTGAGTTCGAAAATTATTTTGAGTAAAGTAGGAGTATTTTGTCAAAGGAACTATTATTGAGTTTACAAATATTGGAAGAAGTGGAATCCAAAACCCTAGAATTTTCTCTCCTTTGTAAACAAAAATCAAATTTTAATAGTTTGTCTTAGTATTTTTCTTTATTAATCTGAAATCAAATCTTTAAAAGAGTCCTAGAATCAAATCCGTACTTACCACAATCAAAACTACATTACATAGGACATATGATGTTATCTGCAAAGAATGGCCAGTTGTCTACCCGCGTACGCAAAATTGATCAGATGAAATTTCGGGACTATCTTTCGAAATTAATCATTTTAAAAATTCTTCCATTTGTTATAATGGAGTTGCCATAATTTAGGAGCTTATGTGGTTATTTAAATGAGTATGCTAAACCAGTATCAAGGAATACTTCGAAAGCTAATGTTCTCAAAATTCATAAAGAACAAAAAGAAGTTATTCGAAATAGATTGAAACTTTCTCCAGGTATGATTCAAAATTTCAAATCCTAGTGACCCATCAGATATATGTTTTTTTATACTTTTATGTAGGAGTAATTGATTATGATATGATGTGCTGATGTGTATGACTTACCATTACATGTAGGATGTGTCTAACATCATATGTGTGGACTTCTATTATGACTACAAGATATATAAGCTTAAGTGTGCTCTTTCTTAATCAAAATTAGGAGTTACAGAAGTTGCTTCTGAATTTCACCCCATACATGTGAAACACTTAGTTGAGTCTTGAGATCTTTTATTTTATGTGCATGTAATTGATATATTTAAAATATTCAATATAAATTCACTTTAACTTTTCCACTTTCAAAATTGGGAGTTACGGATGTTGCTTCTGAATTTCACCTTATACAGGTGAAACACTTAGTTGAGTCTTGATATCTTTTATTTATGTGCATGTGATTGATAGATTTAGAATTTTCAATATAAATTCACTTTAACTTTTCCCCTTTCCACTATCTCATATAGGTGAAAACCTTTCTACTACACTATTCGCAATGATACAATATTGGGAATTGAAGACAAGGAATTCAACATCACCTTGGATAATGCTGCAAATAATGGAGCTTGTGCTAGAATCATGAAGAGTAGACTTATCGCAAAGAAGAACCTATTTAAGGAGATAATATACTTTCATGTGCGCTATTTTGCTCACACCTTAGATCTTACTGTAAAAGATGGACTCAAAAAGATTGATCCAGCCGTACTTAAGATAAGAGCGTCAGGGAAGTCCCTTAAAAATCCCAAGTAATAAAACAAAAGTTCTTGAATATTGTTGATACTTTAGGAATGTCGGGAAGAAGAATGGGTATTCGCCAAGATGTCAAAACTAAGTGAGATTCCACTTTTCTAATATTATACAATTAGAGAATTATGTTACCGCTTATAATTATATACTCACTGAATGTTTGTTTTATATAGGTGGAATGCAACTTATCTTATGTTAGAGAGTTGTATTGCGTATAAAAATGTTTTCGCTCATTTCAATGAGGTGGATCCAGACTATGAAAAATGTCCAACTGATAAAAAATGTGACCAAATTGAAGTGGTTACAAAGTTTCTCAAGACACTTTATGATCTCACAACTTTATTTTCGTGAAATAAGTATCTTACTTCCAATCTATGTTTTGAAGGAATTTGTCAAGTTCAAGTGTTACTAGAGAAGGAAAACACAAATGAAATTGAATTCATTAGGAACATGGTAAAAGAGATGCAATAAAAATATGATGATTATTGGACGTACTTGAGTCCTATATTAGCTATGGCATTTGTGTTAGATCCTAGATTGAAAATAAAGTTTGTAAAGTTTACTTACTCCAAGTTGTATCCTGATGTGAGTATTACACCTTTTCAAATTCAAGAGCTTCCGCCAGTGGAACTCAGAATTTGGGTATTCAAACTGGTGGGAATTCCGCCCTTCAAGGAAGTAAGCTTATGCAGGTAATTTTAAAGCTTACTTAACTCTAATTCATGTTAATGTTAATATTATTTGGTTTATTCATGCTCATGTATGCATTTGTTTGATATATCAGTACCTTGTTATAACATATATTCACTCACTTCTTGTTTATTTCATGCAGGAATTTGCTGCAACATAAGAAAGTTATGGTGATCTACAATCTGACTCGTCAGAGTTAGATCAATATCTTAGCGATTCGTACAGATTTTCTTTAACTCAAACGTTTTACATCTTAAAGTATTGAAAATGCCAAGAATAAAGATTTCCAGTACTTTCAAGAATGGCGAGGGATATTTTGTCAATTCATATTTCAACCATCGCTTCAGAATCTGCATTTAGCATTGGTGGAAGGGTAATTAATCAATTTCACATTTTCTTATTACCTGAAAATACTGAGGCGTTGATAACAACTCATGATTAGGACTATGGAGTTGGTAAGTGCCTAAGTAGTGTCCACGTAAGTCAGTAATACTACATTTAGTTGAAAGTCTAAATCTCATATATAACATTGATTATTTTTATCCATGTAGGAAAATAAAATTTGGATGAGGACAATGGGATTGTTGAAGAAGATGTATTAGGATTTGAACTTGGTGCACTCAATATCAATGATGGGGCAGTGACAGATGGGGAAGTAAGTTCTTATGCGTCTAATAAGTATGCGTACTACTTCAATATAAAGCGGGAAATTATGGAAATTCCACATTTTGACTTGAATCTTTTCTTTTGTTCGGATTATTTTTTCTTGAAATTACAGATTCATATTGAATAATTTGAGAAACTCAAAGATAGACATAGAAAATGAGAATGTTTTTTGGACAGTCAAGACTAAAGCACATTTTTAACATACCAATCAGTTATCAGTGTCTCCAAATATTGTATAGAAAAGAGATTGGAGATGTACACTTTTTTTTATTGGCCTACCTAGTTTAATTTTTTTTTCCTTTGAAAGGAAGGTTTTTTTTTTGAAAGGAGCTAGTCAGCTAACCACAATATCCATTTTGTACAGAAAGTGGTTATTGATATCTTTATTGTTGGACTAGGTGATACAAACAATGTGAAAAAGTGGGGGTCTAACAACCACACCCAATATTTCGCTTAGTAATCTGTATGGACCAACTCCAATATATTTTCAAGAGAATCAACTAGACAGTTAGACTCAATCTTAAGAAAGATATATCAAGGAGTTAAATATCTCAATCTCTAACTCAATCTGCAATCAGTAAATAGAAATCTGCGAGCCCGATTGAATATAAGAGATATAAACTTGGATGGTACCAAAGACAATATCCAAGGATCAATCAATTTCCAATCAACAACCAAAGGTTGGATTTCACAATTGATTGATACAACGCACAACCTGTGATATTTCAGTTATATAACAAAATATAATGCCGAAAAGTAATAACACAGATACCAGAAGTTTTGTTAACGAGGAAACGGCAAATAAAGAAAAAACCCGGGACCTAGTCCAGATTGAACACACACTATATTAAGCCGATACATACACTAGCATACTACAAACTAACTTCGGCTTGGACTGTAGTTAAACCCCAATCAATATCACACTGATCCAAGGTACAATTGCGCTCCTTACGTCTCTAACCCAAGCAGGATACTACGCACTTGATTCCCTTAGATGATCTCACCCACAACTAAGATTTTCTACGACCCAAAGTCTAAGAATTTAATAAACAAATCTGTATCACACAAAAATGTCTACGGTAATAGATAAATCTGTCTCCCATAGAAATACCTACGAGTTTTTGTTCAATCTTTTGATAAATCAAGTGAACATGAACCAATTGATAACATGGACTTATATTCCCGAAGAACATCCCAGTATTATCAATCACCTCACAATAATCTTAATCGAATAGCGAAAAAAGATATTGCGGAATCACAAATGATGAGACAAAGATGTTTGTGACTACTTTTATATCTTGCCTATCGGAGAAATCAATCTCAAGCCAATCTTACGATTGTACTCAAATACGATAGAAACAGCAAGATCAGATCACACAACTACAGAGAAAATAGTTGGGTCTGGCTTCACAATCCCAATGAAGTCTTGAAGTCGTTAACCTACAGGGTCTCGAGAATAAACCTAAGGGTAAAGGAGAATCGATTCTAGCTTAACACAACTAGTATCACACAGGAGGTGTGGGGATTAGGTTTTCCAGTTGCTAGAGTTCTCCTTTATATAGAATTTCAAATCAGGGTTTGCAATCTAAGTTACCTTGGTAACCAAGCATTCAATATTCACCGTTAGATGAAAACTTGATTAGATTCAATATAATATCTTTTAACCGTTAGATCGAACTTAGCTTGTTAAATAAAAATAAAATGCACGTTTATTTAGGTTTGTGTAACCATACCCAAATGTACACTTAGTTGGTTCAACAGTAGTTAACCAAATGGTAAGCCATATGAGCACTTCCATATCAACCATATTCTTCTTTACCAAAACTAGTTCAAATGACTAAAATGAACTAGTTAGAGAGTTGTTCAATTGCTTAGATCTTATAGAAGTATAATAGACACAATCGAAGCAAACGATTTGATTCACTCGAATCAATTCATGAACTTTATAGCCATGGTTTACAATTATGCATTCCTTAGTTTATATAACTTCAAGTTCACAAATAACCGTTTTTAGAAACTAGCCCACTTAAGAACGCGAACTGGTACGTGGACTTAAGTGCCCGGAATGAGTTTGTTTTTAGTTCACAAACACCAGCAGAAATTCACGAGATGTGAACCTCCAACAGTAAGCAGAATTTACTTCCTGTTTTCCTAATCAATAAAGTACACATACTTTGGTTCAAATAATAAGGACTTACACATGTACAATGTTTATATCCTTTCAAGGTTATATTCTAAACACTCATTTCAATCATTGAAATATTCTTAGAGGACGTTATATGATTGTTATTCACAAACCATTTTTCGTCAAAGCCATTTTCAAGTAATTGAAACTTAATATGACTTTCGTCATTAGTAAAGATGAACTTTGCGAAAGCGAAAGCTTACCAACCCATATTTCGAGAAATAAATACGCGAGATAAACTCGTCTCGAAATAGCAAATGTGTATAATCAAAGTCTATGTAGCAATACGACTTTTGTCTCAAGATAGAAGATAGAGTAGATAGACTTTTGAGTAATAGATAAGTTCAAGTCTCCACATACCTTTTAGTCGATGAAGTTCCACTTGTTCCTTGAATAGTTTTTCGTCTTGTATGATGATTTCCATGGAGTTCTTAAGCTTAACTACACTTTCTATCCTAGTCCGAGACTTGGCTATAAGTAGACTAGAAATCAAGACTTATAGTTTTTATCACTAATATTGAAAAACATGCTTGAGATAGCAATGCATGCGAGTTCGACCGGGCAGTGCTCTAACACAATGGTATTACAATTTTACGGTCGAGGGTTATTTTTATTTGTTGAAATGGTCATGGACATGAATTAATGAAGTACTAGTGACTAGTGTTCCTTTTATAATGCAAAATTAATGTAAAATTATTGTTTCATTATTTTACAATTTTGATCCTTATGATTTCTCACAAATTAAGTTTTAAATTTTGATATTAATTATACAATATAACCGGCAATCCCGCAAGCTTTACTAGATACAAACTAGGGTTGAAGAAATAACCACTCGTGAAGAATAATGGCTCACAAGCTTGGACCCATGTTCACCCATAACCCAGTGATGACTCGTAACAATCCAACTACGTCCCTCCCGTTTGCTAGCTCTACTTATGTCAGAAGAGAAGGATCTCAAGAATAATCAAAATAGGTGCAACCAAAGTTTCAACAACCATTAGTCAATCAAATCAATAATTGAAATCTAAATAACAATTCTCTTGTCTAGTTCCCCACCAATAGTACTTACTAGAGCTTCTTGATCCCAACGAAGTCTTTACATGAGCGGACATAAGATATTTCGCCTAATTAGAGTACTTTCCTCTCCGGTATAATATTACAAGTAATACTAGTAGTCGGATCCGCCGTAAATAATAAAGTTCTCCTAGCTAAGGATAGTTTGTAAGAAGAGCCAACTTCACTATTTATAGACCAAGGTTATTTGGACAATACGGAAATTCCAAAACCGACAGATTCTCAAGATATGCAATAAAGTACCTAATTTTGGTTTTCATATTTCCAACTAATATCCAACCTGTAATTTTGAAATCTCTCTTTAGAAAATATCTAATATTATTTTAGCATTTAACTAATATAGTTTTTCTAGAGATATGTTTTGATTGCTGGAAAATCAAAAACTTATAATTCGAAAATATCAATTAAAAGATTCTCAATATTTTGGTTTGGGATCACCTTGAGTATCAATGAATATTGTTGAACCACTGATGATAATAATTATATACTTGTTCAAATTATGTTGACATTAAAACTTTCCTATCTAGAAAACCCTAACTCCAAACTCACACAAAGCCGTAAATCGATATGTGAATGTTGAAAATCGGTTTTTCTCTTGGGAATGGTTCTACCATGACTCCCAACATAGGTTAGGATCATCTCTACTATGTCTCAAATATAGGTAGGGATCAGTTCTACCATGACTCCGAACAAAAGCTAGCATCGGTTCTACCAAGTATCATAATATAGGTAAGGGATCAGTTCTACCATGATTCCTAACAAAAGCTAGGACCGTTTTTACCAAGTATCCCAAGATAGGTAGGGATCGGTTTTACCTTTACTCTCAATATAAGTTATGATCAGTTCTACCTGAATTTCCACCTTAGGTTCGAATTGGTCATACCAAAAATCTTCATAGGAAATCGGACCAAAACACATGTTGATTTCTTTTTGATTACAATGCAAGTTCTATATGTACTTCCTTTAAACTAATATAATGAAACACACCTATATCAAATACAGAATCAAGTAACAAGTTACATATATTATGTCGATGTCGCGCTTACGAAGCTCAAAAGATAAACGTTATACTTCGTAATTCGATATACTTCCTTGACACTTTGATTACACTAATATGGCCAAGTATAATACTAGAGTATCATATATATAACCTTGAATGTTATGCTTTCAATCTAAAAAGACTTAAAAGAAAAAATAGGAATGGAAACAAGTCAAGTAAATATCAATAACCTCAAGTGGAAGGATGGTGTCTTCGTTGTGGTCAATTTCACGTTCTTCGGGTCTTCAGAGTAATACTTGTATGTCTCAACATTTCTGGACTTTGTAGTCTAACCTAAACGAAGTTAACTCTAGTAATTTTAATCAAGCGACTCTAATTGAGTTTTGATACTAAAATTTGACAACCAAACTTGACATACCAACAGCTGGTGGGTTCAACCGAGCAATGCTCTACCATATTGTTTAACGTTTTATATTCTTTGTTGAATACACTTACAGATCCAAGAAGATTTATCTTTTTTCTTAGACAGCAAAGCTCCACATTTTTTGAAATATTTTCATTTTAAAATCTTAGCCCAAGGGTCATTTGTATCACTAACTAGTATCCAAGAAGGTTTTATTTTGCAAGGAGCTAGTTAGATAACCACAATATCTATTTTGTGCAGGAAGTAGTTGTTAATATATTTATTATTGGACTAGGTGTTTTTGGGTAAAAACTGATTCTGCTGAAAATGGTAAACTGGGTATGCCGCCGAGAAATGAATCTAAACTCTAAACAAATATACTGCACATGATTACTTTAGATTCGAGAGATCAATCTGTACAATTCTGGCCCAAATCAAGAAATGTCCGTTCCAGTCTTGCTTCGGTCATAAAATGAAGGAGAAGGGTTGATCTTAGGGAGGGAAGCAAAGAAGGTGTTGAGATCAAAATGGTGAACTATGAAGGTGTGGTTTTTTTATGACTTGTATTAGAAATATAGAACCCGCTTGCAGAATGTAATCTATAAGTTCTTGGTGTTTTCTGGATATTTGTGTTAATCAAAACTTGTTTTTTTAAAATAGATTGAAAATCTATTTATACAAGTCATAGTTGAACACATACTGATCTCATAGGAAATGGAAGTAGTTAGGTAATAGAGAAGTGGGGATCATGTAAAATGGTGAAAACCATGTCCCTATTATGAAGGGAATACGGGTTGGTTTTACACCCACTACCTCTCTACTGTCATTAATTGTCCGCCTTTCCTGACACTTTCTCATAATGGGCGTGTTGCACGCTGCATGCTATAAACCTCCAGACCAATACCCTGATGAACATACCCCAGATTGTGACATGTTTGATGTCTTGAGTATTTTTGTAGAAAAATATGCAGCATGTTGCTGAGTGGGTCTTTCTTGCAAGACCTAATTATTTCGACCAATCACGCGCAAGCTAGGCGGTAGGCAATCATATTGATAAGTCAAGTTGTGAGACTTGTTGCAAAACATAACACATAATGCTTTTAGGCCAAATAATTAAATTATTTGTGAAATCGATATTTATAAAACATCGTTTGTAATCGATGCATAAAAAGCATCGCTTTTAAGCAAGCAACTCAAAATAATCGATGTTCATGAAGCATCGTTGTATAGAGCCTATCTTGGTTAGTTGCGGAACTCAATGTCTAAAAATATCATGGCCGGATATCTTTGGGAAACTTCTAGGGGCTATCCATGTACGCCAAAGATGAGGTGGTTGGTCCCTATAGGAAAATGATGGCTGGTGGCCATTTTGACATCCTATTGGTTGCTCAGAATTAGGCTAAGTCATATGGTCTTCTAATCTAGAAGTCCACGTTAGGTAGGGAAACCTCCTTAGTCCTATGAGAGCTATATTAGAAGTCCACGTCATATGGGACCACTGCCCCAGCTTTGTTTGGTTCAATGCTTTAAATTTCAGCCGTGAGATCAAATTTTGTGATTTTTGTGAGCGCTAGACGGTTCAGCGCTAAGGTCACTTTTTCAGCACTAAATGATTCAGCGTTTCAATTTCGCTGCTAGTTGAAATGCGATCACTTGCTAGGAGAGAGAAGTAGTGTTAACTTTTAGACCACACATTTTTTTTGATTTGCAACACTTTTTTCCCAATCTAGTAGCTTAATCCGGCCCATAGGGGTTAGCCTTAGATCTAGGCCGCTCAATTTGGCTGGCCAAGTTGAGTGGCTGAGATGATTTGTGGAAGTTATTGGCTGTCGTTGAGTTTATTTAAGAACCTTGTAGGCAGCGCGACTAGCCATCTTTGAGCATCTGTCAGGAACTATATATTCGAGTGAGTTAAGGATGGCTCGATTGGTTTCAATAGGAGGGGGCAGCCAGTAATTATGATGGCACCTCATTGGTTGCCAAAAATCGGATCTATTCCGGTCGATTTGGCTAGCCAAGTTGGACGACCGTGATCTTTTAGTGGAAGTAATGCACTGCCTCTAACATAAATTAGGGTTTTTAAGTCGCGCAACCAACCTACTTTGAGGGATCGTTTTGAGGCTCTTCTTGCATAATGGGAGGGCTCCGATTGGCTGAAGTGTGAGTGATCCCGCAGGTGTATACCACAGAACTTGTCAAGTTGCGTTAGGAGGCGGATATGCTTGATAAATCTACCGGCGAAATTGTGCGGTCGTGATCGTTTTAATACTGACATGGACAATCTAGATTCATTTTCTTAAGGAATTAATTGTGTCGACCAGCCAACTTCCACCTTTAATTCAAAGTGTAGGCTACGCATTTAGAGCGATTTGACAGCCAACTTCCACCAGCCAACCGAAAGAATAATATGGGGCGTGGACGGTCGACTATGAACGGTCCCAGTTAGGGAAAACCGTCCGGAAAAACGGCGTGGCTGCGCTCCATTTTGCAGCTTCTTTTATTTGCCACAATTTCCTTTTATTTCTTGTTCTCCAACTTTTAATAGGACTTTGCTCCTACCAGTTCCATGATGGATTAATTTCCTAGTTTGCTTAGGTTTAGTCTCGACCAATAGGGATCGAGGTATTGTGCGGACCGCAAAAAACATCATTTTTGTAAATTGATTAAATTAAGATAAAAATTGAATTTTGTGAGCTGACACAAAATTAATCAATTTTTTTGTGAATCTTATGCGTTGATACAAAATCACTAATTTTATTTTCAGGGAGCAGCGCGGCGTGCTTGTGATTGAATATTTTCATGCGCATCTTAATGCAGACAGTTCGGGAAACTCATGTTGTTCAGCTGAGAACAAATATTAGTTGTCATATCATGTCAATATTAAGAGTTTAGCTGAGAACATAGCATAAGAAAAATACTCAGCAATCTATGCATTAGTTAATAATGGAGGTGGGAGACTAATAAATTTACAGAATGTCTGAGGTTTTGCAACCAACACTATTCTAAATAAATTTCATGTGAGTATGCTGAATTTATCAATACATATGTAAGAAAAGTGTTATAGACACTCATTACCTTTAAACGTCTATATTTCTTTGATGAACAGCGGCACGTAAACAGAAGATTTTACAGTTTTAACCCTGAACTAAAAACCACCACCAATATTAAGTCCACTGCTTAATACGTAATAGTAACATTATTGCGAGGTAAAAAATAGATGATGACAATCAAGAAATAAAATTATCAAGATGAAGTGAATCGTTATCGGAGAAGTGTCAGTTGTATTAGATTTGAAGCAATGAGTCAGGTCGCCAGATAACAATTATTCTTTTCGGGTATGCTAATGCTGATTAAGTCACACTAACAAGCATGGACGACTAGGGTCTTAAACTAGGATGGCTAAGAGTATATTTCTTTGAATACTCGACAATCCTCTCTCAGATTTGATTAGGGTTTCAACAAGAAACATGATTTGGTCGACGTTGAATCCCCATCTATCGGATTAGTTCCGTTGCGGTTGTTTAGCATTCGTACTTCTTCCTCCCAGGGTTTCTGCAACACATATAATATGCAGGTGGAATTAGATCATTCTTCTCAATTCATAGTAGAGACCCTCCTGTTGAACGTATATTTTTTCATCATGTCAGACAAGAGAGGATCATCTTCAACTCAGCCAAACTCTTCAACCAAACGCATACGGCTTATATCTAGAGTAATATTTTAGTCGTCTCTTAATTTCGAAGGAGTAACCCTTTTTTCTTAACGTTAACATCATTCTTTCAGAATGGAAGAAGTTTTGGGTCTCGTGATAACTTCCCTTTCAGGATAATCCTATTCAAAAAGATCATACTGGTATACTTTCTCATTGGTGAATGGGTGTTCGTTTGTCATGGCCGTTAGATTATTTTTTTTATTTTTTTTTGTAGAGGTACCTTGATGGAAAATATGTAACTGTGGTTTTTGTTGGAGAATATCTCGGTTGAACCCACCAAGCGTTGGTATATCAAGTTTGATTGTCATATTTTAGTGAAACAAAACTCATTTAAGAGTCGCTTGATTTAAATGTACTAGAGTCAAATTCGTATAGGTTAGATTGAAAGTATTAGGATGAGACATTACAAGTATTGCGAAGACTTGAAGAAGTGAAGAAGTATGGATCTACAACCACAACATCATCCTTCCACTTGAGGTTAGTGATATTTGACTTGAACTGTTTCATTCCCTAACGTATCTTTCAAGTTGTGCATATTGAAAACATAAAACTGCGAAGAATGAACACTCTAGATAGACATAGTATTAAGGAATACAATATGAGGCTTATTGCTTAACCATTAAACTTTGTATATAAGACATCAACATAATCATATGAATGCTATTGTGATTATGTATGGGTATGATTTGAGGATTTCATCCTAGGAAACAATGTTTTTACATGTGTTTTAAGGAAGTAAGTTCATGATATGTGTTGTGAACCGAAAAACAAATCGCCAGGTGTTATTGGGGATGTTCTTTATTGCATATCTTATGAACGACCAATATGTGTGATTAGTATAACTGCTCATGACTTGTTTGTGTTCTTGGTAAAACTATTCACATGAGGCCTGACTTATGTATTGGTATGACTTTTAATAGTGAAACCGATCTTAAGTAATCACCTGGGGTATGATCGGGTTTGTATGTCTGACCAAATTTTGGAGAGGGGAACCGATCCTAGTAAGAGGTACAGTATATCACAAGGGGAACCGATCCTTATATGAGGTGCAGCAAGGTTTATAGTAGCAAGGGGAATCGATCCTATGAACATTGCAATACATTTTTAGGAAAAGGGGAACCGATCCTATGGACATGTGCAACACATATAAGTTAGATACCAAATATATGTGGGGAACCGATCCTAGTACCTAGTCAACCAAAAATTTGGTAAGCTAGTGTGACTATGCACAATACTCACATGGAGGTAGAACCGAAACTTGTTTTGGTAGAACCATTACACCCATGACTGGTAATTGGGTGTTACTTAATCAATCACATAGTTCTTGAAAGTCAGATAAACTAATTCTAAACTTGTTTAGAAGTGTGGTAAATCGGTTTCAAGTGAGTAAGTATGAAAAAGGACTTACAAGAGGAAAGATGTCGATACACTTTGAACACAGGCATTAATGTGTATATTTTATTGTTCAAAGATATTCCTTAACAGCTAAGAAGGAAGCAAATCCCAAGATCGAATTTAAATAAGTTAAAAATATTTTAATTAAGGTTTTTAATTATATATGGAAAATAAGAATTAGTAATGTGCATTTACTAGTTAAAGATTTTCCAAGGAGATTTCGATCATATATTTGGACAGTGCATTCTAAGGAATTATGAAAACTGAATTTGGAATAATATTGAATATCTTGAGAATATTTTCGGTTTTGGAAATTCCTTGGTATCCAAACTTCTGTTTCTATAAATACTTTGAGTTTGAATTTCTACCAAACTAATCCTTCATGACAGTAAAATTCCTCTATTGTACTGTTACTGGTGAAGCCGCCTATTCGGAGAGGAGAGTAACCTAATTAGGAGAAATCTCTTACGACCGCACAGTTAAAAGTCTTATTTTAGATTGAGAAGCTTTAGTGCGTACCGTTGGTGGGAAACTAGATAATTGCGGTTTATCTTTAGTTTTCATATTGATTTGATTGACTGACAGTGGTTGAACTATGATTGCACCTAGTTTGTTTATGCTTTAGAATCTTCTCTTCTGATATAAGATTCACTCAAACTAGTTCAACATTTCGACAGGGATCTTTAGATTGTTGTTAGATCTAAGGACGGTCTTGTGATAATCCATTGTTAACAGACTCCGTTTTGTGTGTGATTGATCACAAAAGATTCAAGTAGTTGTGTGCAGGTGTTTATTGAAGATATAAGAAGATTTGAAGACAAAGAAGAGATAAAAGATTTCTGACTTGGTTATATAATCTTTGGTGTGCACAATACTTGTTTTTGTAATAGAAGATCCAACTATAATCGATATATCCTTGTGGTATTTTGATAGAATAGTTGAGAATATCAGCATCAATACATTTCCTTGGGATTAGAGGTATTGATTGCAAAATCTTAACGATTACCTTTTGGTGATTGCACATAAGATAGATCTTGGAACCTGGCAAAGGAGTTTATGTTAAGATAAACAGAAGAGCCTTTGCGCAACTCATATCACTTGGTTGAAGAAAGTTGATATCAAACATATTTGTTGTTCCTTTACTGTTTGGAATACGAACCAAAGGAATTAGTCCAAGTACGTGGCTTATTTACAGGTTGGAGGCGTGGGAATACAGACGAAACTAGGTGAAATATAGGTTTAGTTGCTTGGTCTCAACTATACGAAGTTGGTTAATTTTGTATAGTGGATTAATCTTGAGAGTATTTAATTTTGGTCTCGGTCCCGGGGTTTTTCCGCATTTGCGGTTTCCTCGTTAACAAAATCGTGTTGTGTCATTTACTTTATATTTCTGCATTATAATTGTTTTATTATAATTAAAGTAAATTGCACAAACGTTAATTCATATTT
Source organism: Papaver bracteatum (assembly GCA_023529315.1). Lineage (NCBI taxonomy): Eukaryota > Viridiplantae > Streptophyta > Magnoliopsida > Ranunculales > Papaveraceae > Papaver > Papaver bracteatum. The sequence goes on along the minus strand of JAJJWX010002148.1, from coordinate 1,090,162 downwards.
TCTTGATACTCAATCTTATTGAGTTTGGTTAAGTCCGAACCTTTGTATCAAGTAAACATACTTTGTTGTTGTATTGTCTCGATCTCTTATCCATAGACGATCACACGAAGTGTGAACCGATTTGTTGTATTGTCTTGACTCAGTCTATATACAATCACTTTCGGAGAAAGGACTTATAGGAAGGAAAAGTTTTAGATTGAGGTATATTTGGGTACCCTCACCTTTTCAGTTGTTAACGATGATCTTGCTACTCCCCTTCCTTCAAGATCAAACACGCCTACTGGTGCAGATTTGGAAGACCCTGATTTGGGTATCTCCTCCTATGAGTATCCCAACGCACGCTTGCCATTTGACATTCACATGAAGTTTTTGTCTTCTAGTTACCGAAATGTTGGTGAGTTCCTAGTACGGAAGGAATTAGTCCCTTTGTACACAAAGATATGGAGAAATTATGGACACATTGCCACCAAGAACGCGGTGCAGCACTGCTCGTCTTCTTTGGTTACCATGGTGAAATATTTTCTACCCATGGTCGCAGAGATGGAAGGTACATCCATTCATGATGTTGCAGAATCAACTGTTGAAAAGTGGGAAAACATGGTATCTATCTATGAATCCATGAATTTTAATGTGAGCTGGCTCCGACAGCACCTTCATATTATCAAAGTTGATCGAGCTGGCATCATTTCCAAAGTCGGTCCTGCTGCAAAAGCTATCTTGGAGGAGGAAAAGGCATAAGCTTAAGATGATGCTTTCAAGGACTACAACTTGCTAGATGGTCTTCTCTGAGTTTTTTTTTTTTTTTTACTTTTGAATAAGTAGGTATCAGAACATTTGAAATGAGAGAAATGCTTGATTTATTGTGTCAAGAGACTATACGGGTTGGAATAATGATTAGGCATAGTATGCCTTGAGCCATTTCCCATTGATGACTGCCTCCAATTTTCCTCCATCCTCCTTGAAAATCTTGTAGTACCCGCTGTTATAAGCTTTGGTGATCACATAGGGGACTTCTCATTTTGGGGAAGACTTTGGTGCGGTGATGCGTTGTCGTAACCACAACAAATTAATTAATATTTACTACCTAATTAACAAGTAATATAGGGTAGTCAAGATTGTTCCCACGAAGAGCAAGAGGTTTTAGTTGTCTTATAATGTCACAAAAAGGGGGGTATTGGTTCAAGATTTTAAAAGCAAAAGAAAGTAAACAAAGCAATCAAAAGTTTAAGTTGAAATCAAATAAGAGAAATTAGATCAAGGAATCCTTCTTCGTTGCAAAACAATGATTCAAGTTATGTTCTTTTCCACTTTTTATTAGTCACAGATTATCACCAACCGTAGGATAGGTTCGCTTAGCTAACCCCAAAATTCCTTATTTCACTGAGTAACAGGTTCGCTTAGTTATCAGATTCTATTTAAAAGAACCACCTTGAGGTTCGCTTACAAGATGTAATTCCACGAACGCATTAAGATTTATGAATTTAGGTTAAGTACCAGTAGTTAGACTCGGTTCGCTTGGTCCACTTTCTAGCGTTGTTTACACACACAATTGCTCCACGGAATCCCTCCGCAAGGTCTCGTGTTTTCTACTTGTGTAAAGAGTCAAGAAACTATTACGTATTCCCTAACTTTTACTAGCTTTAGATCAAATTAACAAATCAATTTAGCGTGCACTCTAAACAACCTATCAATCAATCATAAACATTAATATTAGTAAAAACAAACGATAATCATATGAAAAACTTCAAGATAGAATTGAAACAAGAACTCAAATCATATGTTAAGAACTAGGAATTCATCTTCAATCAATAAGAAAATTAGCTAATCATGCTTTTGAAATTCACACAATAATAATTAAAAGGAGAAGTTTTTAAGTTCACACAAATAATTAAAAGAAGAATTTTGAAAAACAATGCAAAAACACAAGTGTTGTGTGTGTAAAAATGTGTGCAAAAGGTATGTAAAGAAGTGTAGAGAACTCCTTTATTTATAGGATTCAATGCTCTCCAAATCTTCCAAGGAATAGAATCCCTTTCCTTTAGCAATCCAATTTCCAAGTCCAAGCCTTTCTCAAATCTTCCATCTCCTCTTTCCAAATCCAAGCCCTATTCTCCATCCAATTCCAAGTCCAATTCTTCACACCCCATGAGAGAAATCCATACAAATTCTGTAATTTTTGGCTCACCGGAAAACTGGGTTTTCTGCCAGAATCCGTCACCGCCGGCCACCTGAAAATTCTGTCCGTTGAGAGAATATTCTGTCAGTCCATCGTTAGAGATAACGGTCAGAAAGGTCAAACCGTCAGTCAACGGAGTCAAGGGAGAAGAGTCAGCTGTATTATTCAGGGCTGAGTGGTCTTAATCACTGAGCTGGATTGGGTCGAATTGCCGCTACTGAGTTAAATCAGTCGAGTAACAATTTCAGCAGAGCTCTGTTTGTTTCTGGGTATTCCTCAGGCCAAATTCTGGCCGATTTTCTTCCCCTGTGACACCGAACATACATCTATACATTTCCATACCCATTTGCTGCTTAAATCTTACCATTCATACATAACTGGACTTCACAGCTTCACATTCTTCATCTGAGGTTCATGGCACCAATCATTACTACCCTGCTTCATCTTTTTCACGACAGCAACATCTCACAAGAGCCATATGTTCTTCATTAGCTTTACCATCGTATCATACTTCAGCTTCTCCATTAAAAACCCATCTTCTACAATTTCAGTTCATGTCAGCAGCTTTTAGCACCACCAACACAAATTACAGAACCCATCAGATCCACCTCCAATTCAAATATGCTACTGCAACCCCTAGTTAGTAATTCGACGAATCATACGCGTATAATTCTCGAATTTTTTCGTATGATTCGGAATAGAATTATACGACCGTCCAATTGAATTACCGCACCTAATACGCGTGTTTTGTGGACTTCCTGGATAATACGCGAATTATCTGAATACGCAAATTGAACGGCATCTAAATTCGAAATACTTGCTCCTCGGATCCACCAGCCAAACTCGGCCCAGTAAGCCCATTTTCTCATTCCCTCTTTGTTAGGAGAGCCCGGTAAGCCCATTTTCTCATTCCCTCTCTGTTAAGACAATATATAAAAATTTTATATGGTGACATTCGAACACAAGACCTCAAGCTTGTTTAGATGAGCACTGAACCACTGAACCAACCACCCGTTGGTGATTAAAATGTAACACATTTCATATAGATATCAATTTAAACGTTAATTTCGGGTGTTCCCGACCTATTTAAGTTAAAATATTATTTATTATGTGCCGTATTTTCAGTACCGAACTCAAATTAGTAAATCGAATTATACACGTACGTATGTCGTTCCGTATTACTGCCGAATCACAAATCGTTGACCGGATTTTTGACCGAATTTGATTTTTACGAATCCGTATAATACTCGTACGTATCCCATTCCGAACGTATCCCGTACCACGAATTGCTAACTAGGCTGCAACCATCTCTATGTTCAAAACCCATTTCCCCTGTAAATCTCTCAAGAAACCATTGCTTACAGTAAAACCCTAATTCTAATTTCAATCTCTTCTTCTCTATTCATAAATAAAATTAGTCTTGAATCAGCTACAACCCTTCTTCAATCTCAGTTCCATAAACCTATTGGCATCATCAAATTCCCGATTTGAACCTTCAATCCAACAACAACAAAAAAACATCTCGTTCTTCACCTTAATCTTTCACCGAGAACCCATTAACACCAGACAGTTTCAATCTCATACCGTCACTGTTTTTCTCCACGGCAGAATCCTCTATCTCTCAGATTTCTTCTTCCCTGAACTATCTGAATCTCGATCTCTCAAAATGAGTAGCAGTAGCCACTCCTTTTCCTACCTCTTTCTCAGTTTCAGTGAATGGGAGAAAATGATTGATCGAGAATGTCTCTCGTTTTTAGGGTTAGGTCATGATTAGGGGTTACATGGGTACACCCCAATGCTGCATATGATCCACCCAAATGGGTGACCTGAGTAACTTCATGGGTGCCTTTAACATTTTCATTTAAAACAAAACTTGTCTCCCTTTAACCGTGGCTAGGCTCCTATTAGTCTTTGCCTATGAAATGACAATTTGGTTCTTTTGGCTCAATTTAGGATGATTTCTTCTTCTTTCCTTTGTGCGACTCCAGAGTACCTAATAACTCAAAAACACGCGTAAAGTACATAATTTACAATAAAAATAGCAAAGAAAGCATAAACTCTATAGATAGTAAATACAATGTATTATGCACCTATCAAATTCCCCCACACTTAGACTTTGCTAGTCCTCGAGCAAATCAAACTAAAACTTACAACTTCAAAGCAATCCAGTGTCCCAAGCATCCAAAGAGTTATGAGGACATAGAGTTTCTGCATGCTAGTAATAAGAAGTTAGAAATGCTAAAGAACATATTCTCATTCTTAAATGTTGAGTGAGAAATAACCACACCATAATGAGAGAACGCGTGTTTGAGAAACGATCAATAAGCATTTCGCCTCGACTTCTGCCTCACCAAAAAGGGTTTTATGAAATTGCACTCAAAAAGACGGCTTTTTTTATGGGTCTCACATGTGTGCAGGTAGGAATGAAGAGAGAATTCATGCAACACGTTGAATGGTGGGAAGGATAACTTCCGAAATATTTTAAAAACCCACATCTTTTAATATTTTGAAAAACCATTTTTCTGACGATCTCTAAGAAAGGAAATCAACCACTATTATTGAGGATGAGATTACTTATTTACCTTCACATCCAATTGCCAATTATGATAACACCACTCTCACGGAATCTAATAGAAACGTCTTCGCTTCTCGTCTTCTCTTCTTGGTCTTCGGATTCAACTATTGGTGATCAACTCTTGAATTTTGTAAATCCTTGACAATTTATAACCCTTTTCCTTAAAATCCTTGTTTCTTGAAACTTCCTTATAGATTTTCCTTTCCCATGGCTTATTCAAAACAAAACAATAATAGATATTTCTCTTGTCTCTTGTCTCATATATATATATATTTCATCATTTTTTTTTCATCATTTTTTTTAAGAACTACAAAATACAAAACAAATTGAAAAATAAAACAACCATGGCCGTGGAAAAGTACTTTATCGCTTAATTCTTCACAACTTGTATCGTCTTGAAATCATAAACTTCAATAATTCTCACCTTTTACTTTTCTTCGCTCTTGTAAATAAGTCTTCATACTTGGATATATATAATTCCGCTCCTTATATGTAAGTCTTCAACATGTATACAAAAATCTTCTTATTGTATGTTGCTTTACTTGAATATGAAATTTTCTCTTTTTCTTGTTCCATTGTTGCTTGCAAACCTTAAACGCCTTCAACTTTCCTTGTAGATTTTGATGTCGTTCCCTTGTTGTTGATGATGATGTTTCTATGGACCCATTGTTGTCGAGAGAGAGAATGGTGCTAACTGCAAATCGAACTACAAGAAGGAGGCTTTCATCCATAGACGTCACCCTCATGATTGACAAAAATTAGCACTCAAGAGATCAAAATAGTGCTGAAAATTGGTGTGAAGTTGGGTAGCTCACCATTCTACCCGGAATTAATGTACGGTGACACACACTCAAAAGAAGCTCTTTAGTCATGGAAGAATTTTTGGTCGGTGCCTTGGTTGATATGAAAATAGGTAGTCTCCACTAATGATTGATCAGCAACTCTAATAATGCATTCTTCTCTGCTCCTAATTTGCATCACCGGCATGATTAAATCCATTATTTAATACTCTAACAAGTAAGAAATCCGAACTTAGTTCCCTAACACTTTCAAGTTTAATTATGTCGGTCAAAATTCTCTATGTAAACATACCTAGAAGGATGCTAGTGACTCTGAAATCTCTAAAAGTTGGAAGTTTTATGCATTTTAAAAAAAATAATATATATATATATATATGCTTAGCCACTCCCCCACACTTAAACCTTACATTGTCCACAATGTAATTGAATCGTCCAAGTAAAATCAAGGTGGGAAATCCTAATATGATATGGAACAAGAAAAAATAAATAAACAAAAATAAAAAGCAAAATAAAAGGATAAGAAATACAAAACCTATGGGTTGCCTCCCATTTAGCGCTTGTTTTAAAGTCGACGGCCCGACTTAGCTCTTGCTTCACATTACTCCTCCAAAGGGAGCACATCTCAAAGTCCAATCACTTCCACATGCTCCGTTGGAAAGTTTTCATAATATGGCTTCAACCTATGGCCGTTGACTTTCAAGGGTTGTCCTGTTTTTTCACTAACAATTTCAACTGCACCATGATCATAAATATTAGTAACAATAAATGGTCCCACCCAACGGGACTTAAGCTTACCCGGAAATAAATGTAAATGAGTATTAAACAAAAGAAATTTTTGGCTCACAACAAAACTTTTCCGAGAAATCATCTTGTCATGAAAAAGCTTGGTCTTTTCTTTGTAAATCCGGGCACTCTCGTAAGTATCATTACGTATCTCCTCTAGCTCATTTAGTTGTAACTTTCTTTGTTTCCCCGCTTCATCATACTCCTTAGCACTTGAATCGAAGTTTGCGAACTTTGTTGATCAAGTAAAACTGGAACGTGAGCAGTCAACCCAGTCCGCGAACTTGCGTAGTTCTCGAACCCGATAATTTCCGCTGGAGTTGTAGCTCGGTTTCAGTTCGCGAACTCAGTCCGCGAATTGACGGAAGTTCTCGAACCCGAGAATTTCTACTGGAGTTTGTGAACTCCAACCGGTTAACTTGAGTCCGCGAACTTGAGTGGTTATGTCTAAAAACGATGTTCGTGAACTTATCTTAGTTATCTAAGGAATGCTATTGCAAACCGTGGATTTATAGTTCATGAATCAATTCGGGTGAATCACATCATTTTTGCTTCAATTGTGTCTTATGTAGTACTTGAAATCTCATAGCAATTGAAAAACTCTCTAACTAGTTCATTTGAGTCATTTGGACTAGTTATGGTGAAGAAGAATATGGTTGATATGAAAGTTATCATTTGGCTAACCATTTGGTTGACTAATATTGAACCAATTATTGTACACATTTGGGTACGGTTACACAAACCCAAAATCGTCAAATACATGTGTGTATGACAAGCTAATTTTTTGATCTAACGATTAAGAGATATTAGCTTGTATCTAATCAGGTTTTTATCTAACGGTGAATATTGAATGCTTTGTTACCAAGCTAACATTGACTGCAAAACCTGATTTGAAAGACTATTTAAGGGAGAACTCTAGCAACTAGGAAACCTAATCCCCACACATTATGTGTGATACTAGTTTGCTAAGCTAGAGTCGATTCTCCTTTAACCTTTGGTTTTCTTCTTCTAAAACCAGGTTAACGACTTAAAGACTTCATTGGGATTGTGAAGCCAGACCGATGCTACTTTTCTTGTAGTTATGTGATCTGATCTTGCTGTTTTTATCGTACAAGTACAATTGTAATATTGGCTTGAGATTTCTATCTCCGATAGGCAAGATATAAAAGTAATCACAAACATCTTCATCTCGTCGTTTGTGATTCCACAATTTTTTTTTCGCTGCTTCGATTAAGACTATTGTGAGGTGATTGATAAAACTGAGCTGTTCTCCGGGAATATAAGTCTGGTTTTATTAATTTGTTCCTGTTCACCTTGATTTATCAAAAGACGGAACAAAACTCATAGGTTTATTCGTGGGAGACGGATTTATCTATCTTATTGACTTTTCTGTGTGAGACAGATTTGTTTATTAAAGTCTTCGATTTTGGGTCATAGCAACTCTTGGTTGTGGGTGAGATCATCTAAGGGAATCAAGTATGCAGTATCCTGCTGGGATCAGATACATAGGAGCATAAATATACCTTGGATCAATGTGAGATTTATTGGGGTTCAACTACAGTCCAGACCGAAGTTAATTTGGAGTAGGCTAGTGTTTCTAGCGGCTTAATACAGTGTATGTTTAATCTGGACTAGGTCCCGGGGTTTTTCTGCATTTTCGGTTTCCTTATTAACAAAATTCTGGTGTTTGTGTTATTTCTTTTCCGCATTATATTTTGTTATATAATTGAAATAATATAGGTTACGTTGTTCAATCAATTAGAATATCTGACCTTATAGGTTGTTGATTTAAATTGATTGACACTTGGAAATTGGTCTTTGGTACCATCCAAGTTATCTCTCTTTGATTAAGACTCGCGAATCATATTTGCTTGAGTAAATCAAATTGAGAGATTGAGATAGTAACTCCTTGAGATATTTTATATTGGTTGAGTCTAGTTGATTCTCTAGAAAACATCTCGGAGTTGTCCATACAGATTGCTGATCGAAATATTGGGTGTGGTTGTTAGACCCCGCTTTTTGCAATTGATATCAGAGCAGGCAAACACGTTTAAGACCTTACAAGTCTGTGTTTGTAGCAATCTGAATTTGTGGACGAAATCTTTATTGCGCATACCAAAATGTCCCCTAAAGCTTTTGATCATGTCAAGTGTCTTGCAAACACCTCAAAGGATTATTCCTTAGTTGATTCTTCCGAATACCGAGGTAGAAAGAATGTTCAATGTGATAATGACATTTCTTCCTCTCATAGGCATGTGACACTTTGGAAAAAGCTGCAAAGGAGCTCACCAGAATTTCAAAACATACAACTGAAGACATTGATTTTAATGATCATGATTAGCTCATTGATGAATTTGAAAAGTCTCATGATCGAGAACGTGATCTCTATAATATCATAAAGTCCTTCTCTAAGAATATTGAGAAACTTCTTCAAGAAACTACTCTTCAACATGAAAAGATTAGTACTCTTAAGGATATTATTAAAGAGGACTAAATTAGAGAAAAACATTTGCTCGAGACTCATTCATCAGATCTCAACAGACTTCATGCTGAAAAAGAGAAACTATCTGCATCTCTTACTCTAGACCATGTACAGTGTAAATCCTTGGAAAAGGAAAACTCTGTCTTAAGGAGAAAATTCTCTGTACAAACTAACTCTCATGATGTTATGTACAAGACAAAGTATTCTCCAGAAGAAGATTGTGTCAAGAAAAGTTTACATAACTTGCAATCTTCTCATATGGATGTGGAGTTTAAACAGGTGCCATTTATTGCTTCTCATCCGCAAACCTGTACTTTTTGTGGGAAACAGAATCACTATGTTATCTATTGTTTTGCAAGAAGGAAACAAATTTCTAAGCTTCATAATTTGCTTCTCTTCACTGTCAATGAAACAAATAGTCAGTCGACTAATGCAGTGAATCGTATGCCCACAAGAAATCAGAAAACCTTATAAGAATGATCTCTACTCTAAAAATCAGCACATGGCTCAAGTGCATTCTGGCATAAATTCTTGTGTTGCTAACAAAAGCATTCCCTGTACTTATAAGGATGTTTCTGATAAATCTAAATCTAGAAAATGGATTCTTATCCACTCTGATCCTCTTAATCCAATTGCAAGAGGTCCTAGATTTAGTCCTTCTGATAAGTATGCGAATCAAGTAGTGTCTCATCTCTCTAGAAAGAGCACATATCAAAGACATAAGGATAAAAATGAACAATATTTTTTTGATGATCTAAAGGATCATACTTGTGTAAAGTAATCACAAGGTTGGATATCTCACATACAAAAAGCCTAGTTGTGAGAGACTTGAATAGGTATACTCCATAACTAGGTGACTCTAATTATCAAGCTAATCTCTTTTCGTTTTTAGAAGGATAATTGGTCAAACACTGGTTCGTGAGTATTTTTCTTTTTGATGTTCCTTGTCTAAACTTACCTTTTAAAAGTAAAAGTGTTTTCTCTTTCCATGCAGAGTTTTGTGAAAAACCATCTTACGGGTTCTCGTACGGTTTCAGGTTATCCTTTAAAACTTATCCCGTAAACCCTAAATCTCTCGAGTTTTTTCTTTATATACCTATCCTATTGAGTTATTCTTATTACTCTAGGTTTCTCTCTATCAATGGATTCTTCTTATTCCTTCTCAGTGGAGTTGCCTAAAGATGTCATTGATAAGGCGGTATATTGCAAACTCGATAAAGAGAAGGAAACTCTTGTTGAAAATGAATTAAGGTTCCCTTCCTCAATCCTCTGAGTCACTTTTTGATATACATGAGATTGAAGAGATTTCTTCGGATGTAGTTCTCGACTTCCTGAAGGAATTTGAGAAGGCTAAGCAACAACTTGTTGATACAATTAAGTGTCTTGATGTGGTAAGAACTGAGTTGAAAAAGGTTAAGTCTGACCTTGTTCCCATGAAAATCCGTGTTAAAGAACTTCCCAATAATGATATCCTCTTCAAGGGTGCAGAGGATGCTGTCATGCACAAGCTCCAAGACCTTAAGACTCAAGAAGGTCCCGAACTGTCGATTCTCTAGTTCGCGGTGACATGGAAGTGTTTTTAATTTAGTCTGTTTGGTTCAGCTGCCTAGTAAATCTTTTTTTTTCTCTTTAGTTTAGAAGAATAACTAGTGTTTTGGAATAGCCATTATTGTGATTACACATAGCTATATCTAATGTTTTTCATCTTCTTGTTTTTAGATATATTGGTTTAAATTCTAAACGTGTTTGGAAGATGATGGTTGCAGTTTTAATCTATATGGTTTTATATATTGCAATATTTTGATGGGATATGTGTGTTTACGTCCGTGAACTTGATTGTCCCATATTTTGTCAAAAGTAAAGTCGTTCGTGAATTAATATGCAAATATTGATAAAAGGATGAATAGACTTTTAACATACACAAAAGTTAAGCCTATATTGTCAATTAACTATTGATGTAAGATATGTTAAAATCTTTTATGATTCAAGGATTATGTCTATTGTGTATCATTGTGCAAATGGTGATAGAAACATAGAATGAATCCTTATGTATTCCACAGTAATTGATCTTCCCTGATCCATATTTTGTGTATTACTGTGAGACTCCGTATTATAACTTATGTTAAGCATTAGACAACCAAAGTTGATTATTTTTGTGATTAGCTTAGTTGTGTTCCGTAAGGTACTTTACGTCGAGTATTTTGAACTAAATCAATCATTTTGTGTGATTATTTAGTTATGACTCCGTAAGTTTTTCTCATGTTGAGCATGATTGACTAGGATGGTTATTTTTATGATTAACGTAGTCATTGCTCCATAGGTTTTTCTTATGTCGAGTGTGGCCAATTAAATTGATTACTTTTGTAATTAGTTTGTTTGAGTATGGAAATTAGATTATTTGCGAGTTTTCTTGTGATTAATCTAATTGATTTATTAAGTCTCCATAAGTTTACTTGTGTTGAGCATATTTAGTCAAATTAATCTTGGTTCGTTTGGGTTAATATGATTGAATATTTCTTGTTGGATTCCAAATTCATACTTGAATGTAATTTGTTGAGTCTAAAGAAATCCTTCTTTTCTTTTTGAAATTAAGGTCGCTCTTGTTGTTCCGCAGGGAATGACATATTATGGGGGAGAGTTCTTTTAAACTTGTGCTTAACTGCCAAATCTTTGTGGGGAGTGCGGCTGTGGAATATTAGAGGGTTATCTTATATCTTTATAAAGTCCTTGATGAATGCATTTAGCTTCGGCTTTATAATTGCATCTAAATAAGATTATATACATTTACCTTTGGTCATGAAATGTCTCTTACGAAAATTTCATTAGGATCTCATTCTTGTACCTTTGCCAATTTTATTGACAAAAAGGGGGAGAATTAATATGTAGTTCACACTACAAATACATATGGTTTTCGGATCATTATGTAAGGGGGAGTGGGTTCCATGTGAGATGGAGTATTGACTAAGGGGGAGTGAAGTATCACCATAGTATTATTGTTGAAGTTGTGATGCAATTGGACTTTGACACTATGTAATAATACTATGACACTGTATAACAATGATTGAGAAACGATGCTTTTCTCATTATTATAGATACGGATTTTCAACAACGATGATGCCAAACTTACAACCTTTGGGATCATTGGACTACTTGGAAGTGATGAAGATTTCGAGTATTGTTGAAGATTAGACATGTGGAATAGGAGCTACAAAGTTTATTTATATATTTTTTGTATTCCATATGTATTAATAGTTTTGCCACTAAAATTGACAAAGGGGGAGATTGTTAGAGCATTGCTCGGTGAACTCGCATGCATTGCTATCTCAAGCATGTTTGTTAATGTTAGTGATCAAAACTATAAAGTCTTGATTTCTAGTCTACTATTGATAAGGTCTCGGACTAGGATAGAAAGTGTAGTTGAGCTCAAGAACTCCATGGAAATCATCTACAAGACGAAGTACTACTCAAGGAACCAGTGGATCTTCATCGACTAAAAGGTATGTGGAGACTTGAACTTATCTATCACTCAAAAGTCTATCTACTCTATCTCCTATTTTGAGACAATAGGCGTATTACTATATAGACTAAGAATATACACATGTGATATTTCGAGCTGAGTATATCTCGCTTATCTATTTCTCGAAATATATGTTGGCAAATCTTTCGCTTTAGCCAAGTTCATCTTTACCTAGTAACATAAGTCATGTTTCAATCACTTTGGAAATCGCTCTGACGAAAAATAATTTGTGAATAACAATTATATGACGTCCTCTGAGAATGTTTGAATGGTTGAAATGAGAGTTTAGACAATATAACTATTGGGGGATATAAACATTGTTGTGGTAACACATATATGTATCCTTAGCACTTGAACCGAAGTTTGCAAACTTTGTTGATCAAGTGAAACCGGAACGTGAGCAGTCAACCCAGTCCGCGAACCCAATCTGCGTACTACGTAGTTCTTGAACCCGAGAATTTCTGCTGGAGTTTGTGAACTCCAACCGGTTAACTTGAGTCTGCAAACCCAGTCCGCGAACTTGAGTGGTAATGTCAAAAAATGATATTCGTGAACTTATCTAAATTATCTAAGGAATGCTATTGCAAACCGTGGCTTTATAGTTCATGAATCAATTTGAGTGAATCACATAATTTTTGCTTCAATTGTGTCTTGTGTAGTACATGAGATCTCATAGCAATTGAACAACTCTCTAACTAGTTCATTTGAGTCATTTGGACTAGTTATGGTGAAGAAGAATGTGGTTGATATGAAAGTTATCATTTGGCTAACCATTTGGTTGACTAATATTGAACCAACTGTTGTACACGTTTGGGTATGGTTACACAAACCCAAAATCGTCAAGTACATGTATGTATGACAAGATAAGTTTTTGATCTAACGGTTGAGAGATATTAGCTTGTATCTAATCATGTTTTCATCTAACGGTGAATATTGAAAGCTTTGTTACTAAGCTAACATTGATAGCAAACCTTGATTTGAAAGACTATATGAGGGAGAACTCTAGCAACTAGGAAACCTAATCCCCACACATTCTGTGTGATACTAGTTTTCTAATCTAGAGTTGATTCTCCTTTAACCTTTGGTTTTTTTCTTCTAATGCCAGGTTAACGACTTAAAGACTTCATTGGGATTGTGAAGCCAGACCGATACTACTTTTCTTGTAGTTGTGTGATCTGATCTTGCTGTTTCTATCGTATGAGTACAATTGTAATGATTGGCTTGAGATTTCTATCTCCGATAGGCAAGATATAAAAGTAATCACAAACATATTCGTCTCATCATTTGTGATTCCATAATATCTTTTTTCGCTGCGTCGATTAAGACTATTGTGAGGTGATTGATAAAACTGAGCTGTTCTTCGGGAATATAAGTCTGGTTTATTAATTGGTTCCTGTTCACCTTGATTTATCAAAAGACAGAAAAAAAAAACTCATAGGTTTATTCGTGGGAGACAGATTTATCTGTCTTATAGACTTTTCTGTGTGAGACATATTTGTTTATTAAAGTATTCGACTTTGGGTTGTATCAACTCTTGTTTATGGGTGAGATCAACTAAGGGAATCAAGTGCGCAGTATCCTACTGGGATCATAGGCGTAGGAGCATAACTATACCTTGGATCAGTGTGAGATTGATTTGGGTTCAACTACAGTCCAGACCGAAGTTAATTTGATGTAGGCTAGTGTCTGTAGCGGCTTAATACAATGTATGTTTAATCTGGACTAGGTCTCGGGGTTTTTCTGCATTTGCGGTTTCCTCGTTAACAAAATTATAGTGTCTGTGTTATTTCTTTTCCGCATTATATTTTGTTATATAATTGAAATAATACAGGTTGTGCGTTGTTCAATCAATTAGAATATTCGACCTTATAGGTTATTGATTTAAATTGATTGACACTTGGAAATTGGTCTTTGGTACCATCCAAGTTATCTCTCTTTGATTAAGACTCGCGAATCATATTTGCTTGAGTAAATCAAATTGAGAGATTGAGATAATAACTCCTTGAGATATTTTCTATTAATTGAGTCTAGTTGATTCTCTAGAAAACAACTCGGAGTTGTCCATACAGATTGCTAATCGAAATATTGGGTGTGGTTGTTAGACCCCTGCCTTTTCATTTAGGACACCAAAACGACAAATGATGTACTCCTTGATGAATGCCGCAATATTCTCTCCAATAGTTCCCCTGAGAGGTATAGATTCAACCCATTTGGTAAAGTACTCCGTTGTAGTTATGAAATATTTGTGCTGCTTTGATGACGGGGGATTGATTTTCCCAATAATATCAAGTCCCCAGCTATAGAAGGGCCACTGGCTACTTACGGAATGAAGGGGAGCACAAGGTGTGTGGATGAGATTCCCGTGAATTTGGCATTCATGGTATTTCTGAATAAATATTGTCGTATCATCTTCCATAGTTGGCCAGTAGTACTTTTCATGCACCTAGAGAAATAACTTCTTATTTCCTTGGTGTTCACCTTCATGTGTCTCTTTCAGCATAGTCAGATTTTGGACTTTGCCAAACATCGTAATAGGTCTCCTCCAAAGCTCTTGCGATATTGGATTCCTTCATGAAATATGAATCTCTTTTCTCTTTGCTTTATCTTGACTGTATCTCTTATGTTAGCAGACAATACACCATAATAGAGATAGTTGATGTATGGTTCCCGCCATCCCCCATCATCGTTGACGGCCAAAATTTCCAATTGGTGTGGTGGGGCTTGACAACTGGAGAAAGACCCTTGGAGCATTCGAGATTGGTTCTCCATATCCGACCAATAGTATCCGAGGAATTGGATACGTCGGTAAAGAGTTACCACTAGCGTTTTCCCGCAGATTTCACCATGCACGCGCTTAAGTTGTAGCTGTTATTCTTCATCCCCAAGACATCTCGACAAGGATCCATCTGAGTTTCTGTGGTACAATACTCTCTAGAGCATTAAGAAGTTTTTTAGGGTTTTAAGACTGACCTTTCCTTGAGAAAGCAAACTGTTGAGTTCTTCAATAATCGGAATTCTCCAATCATTGATTTCAGTATCTTTGGGTTGTGAGATCCACGTTAATGCCATGGTTCGTCTCTTCACTGTCAAAGTCTCTTCCAAGCCTTCGAATTGCAATATCGAAGCTAATGTAGCTAGTAAATCGGCGTGCTTGTTGTTATTCCGTCCAATATAAATTATGGTTGCGTCATCAAAGTAGTTCAGTAGCTTTTGCGCTTCCGCTCTATAAGGAGCTAGGGTTACCTCTTTGAGAAAGTATACTCCATTCATTTGATTGACTAGGAGTTCGAGTCGTCTCTCACTTCCAGGTGTGTGGATCCTGCTTGTTTGGGTAATGATATCACTATGAGGAAAGCTTCGTATTCCGCTGAATTGTTAGTGCACTGAAAGTCCATCTTAAATGAATTAATATTAAAAAACTTCACCAGTTAGAGACACCAGAACTACACCTGTTCCTCCGGTTTTATTGCTAGGAGTAGCAGAACCGTTAAAGTACAATATCCATGCTTCCTCTTTGACAAAATATATTTATGGAAACTCTCCAAGAAGGTCTTCATTCAACGCAGTAGTATCTTCTTCCGGGAATGCTGCTAGCAAGTTTGCTATTACTTGTCCTTTAGTATCTCTTGGAGGGATGCACGTTATGTCGAGTTCTGACATTTAGAGTAGCCATT
Organism: Papaver bracteatum; assembly: GCA_023529315.1. Classification (NCBI taxonomy): domain Eukaryota; kingdom Viridiplantae; phylum Streptophyta; class Magnoliopsida; order Ranunculales; family Papaveraceae; genus Papaver; species Papaver bracteatum. Next base: position 1,074,155 of record JAJJWX010002148.1, on the reverse strand, counting down.
TATATGGCCTACCTATTAAGGCCGGTTTTGAGAGAAGTAACTCGACGGGATCAGCTTTAGCTATTAGCACCACTTTGTTTGACAGCAGGTAGTGCCTGAATTTATGAATGCGTGGACCAGAGCTATACATGCTTTTTCTACCTTAAGATACCTGAGCCTAGCATCTCTCAAAGTACAATTGAAGTAATATATAGGGTGTTCAATCCTCTCATCATCTTCCTGAGAAATGAGGGCTCCAACGGCAACATCGCTGAAAGCAGTGTAGAGAAACAACGATCTTCCTTGTATGGGGGATTTTATAATAGTGATGTCAATATATGTTGAATTTTCTGGAAGGCTTCTTGCTGCAGTGCGATCCAAATGAAACTTTCTTCCTTTTTCAGCAAGGGGGTGAATGAAGCGATGAGTTGAGCTAAATCGGGTATAAAACGCCGAATGTAGTTTACCTTGCCTATGAAGCTCTTGAGTTACTTTACAGTTTGCGGATGAGGCATTATGAGGATATCCCGGGTCTTGGTTGGATCAACCTTGATTCCTTCCGCAGTTACTTGGAATCCCAGAAATTTTCCAGAAGAAACCCCAAAAGCACATTTCAAGGGATTCATTTTCAGCTTGTATTTACGGCACCTTTCAAACACCTATCGTAAAACGTATGTATGGGATGATCGAGTTTTTGACTTGACTACTATGTCATCGACATAATCTTTAACTTGTTTATGCATCATGTCATAAAATATTGTATACATGGCTCGTTTATAGGTGGCACCATCATTCTTCAAACCGAAAGGCATTACAGTGTAATAAAAATTTCCGAGAGGAGTTCGAAATGTTGTCTTACTTGCGTCGCTCTCATACATTTTTATCTGGTTGTAGCTGTTGTATCCATCCATGAAATAGAACATGTCGACTCCACTAGTAGCATATACTAGCAAGTCGATATTGGGAAGAGGGAAGTCGTCCTTAGGGAAACACTTGTTCAGATTTCTGAAGTTGATACATCATCTGATATGACCGTTCTTATTTTTCACATGGACCACATTAGCTATCCAAGTAGGATGTTGAATGGGATTGATGAAGCCGGCATCCAATAGGTTTTGAATCTCATCTTTGATATACTCCTCAACATCATGTCTGAATTGTCTTGGAGATTGTTTGACTATCTCGGATCTGGGTCCTATATGCAGATGATAAGTGACCAACTTTTCATCTAAGCTGAGCATTTCCTCAAAAGTCCATGCGAATATATCTTTATACTCTTTGAGAAGGCTTATAAGTTTTGTATGTTCATCCGCACACAGAGCCGAACTGATAGAGATAGGCCTCAGAGCCTCTTCATTTCCGATGTTGACAGTTTCAATCTCATCTGTAGTGGAGTCGGTACCGTCTTGCATCTATCGTGGGGTGTATGGTACCTCTTATTCCTGTAGCTTATTATTGTGGTTACATTCTACTAGGCGGAGAGACTTTGTAGTGGTCTCTCCTGTTAATCTCTAACAGCGGCACCGGTATACAGTCTTTCCTTCAGTAGAACGATTTGCTATAAAAGTACGCTCCCTCTTGGTATGAGGATGAATCGAGTTTTTACCTGATGAAGAATAATTGGCGTGTCCTGTCAGTAGATGTGCGTTGAAGGATTCAATATCCTTGTTTAGTGATGATGGTTTGTCTTACTCCTCGATCGACGTTCATGTAGGAAGAGGCATGCAATAAACCTTATTTGATGAGTCTTGCAAATTTTCCTTCGGCTCAAAAAGTTTAACGCCACAAATTGGAGCATAAGGAGATAGTGATGCAGGAATGCTAACAACTTCTTCATTCAACAAAGTTTTCAGGCATTGGTGATATCTTGAGGGGATGATCCTATTTTCATGAAGCCAAGGTCTCCCCAGTATCATGTGGTAGTCTGGATCCTTCTCTATTACCTCAAATTTCACATTCAACTGGACAGGTCCTACTGACAGGTTTAGATAGATGTACCCATACGTGCTAGTTTGGTTTCCTTCAAAATCTATCATCACAGTACGCTGTCGTACGATTTTATTTTTTTGAACCTTGGCTGCTCTCAGAATTTTAAGAGAAACAACATTTGAGGATGCTCCCATGTCGATGAGAGCCCTTTTGAATTCTAAATCTTTAATGCGTGCGGTAAAATGCAGGGCCCTGTTATGTCCCTCTTCTGCCATCATGTCGTTTTCAATAAAATTAACATTATTTATGGACATCTCTGACGTTCTTGAGACTTTTATAGGCAAATGAGTCAATTGTGTGTCTAGAGCTACCTGATTGATTCTAGCAAATGTTTCTGCTCGTTGATCCTTAGAGAGGTGTAGAAGCTCACATAGATTCTCCACCAGAAGAGTTGTTTCTTGGTCCACCAACATCTTGTTGGTAGTGAAGCCTCCAATTTTCATAGGAGAGAGATTACCAACCGGAGTATTTGTTCCTTGCACTGGAGATATCACATCTCTGAAAATTCCATGATGCTCTAACTCATTCATCAACCTTTGAAAAATGGTGAATACTTCATTCGTATTTCTTTCTATACATGTGAGCCTTTTCGCCAGTTCCTCCTATGATTTTATTAATTATTCCATAGTGATTTAAAACCGCATTGTTCTGATTTTTCTTACTGGACTATTGGCGAGAACAAGAGTGGATTCTCTATCTACGTCATTCGCACCACTGGAAATAGCAGAGGCAGGGTTGTTGACGTGATTAAAATTGGTAACCGTTGAATCTTGATAGAGACTGATCATCGTGAAGTCGAAGAGGTGCGAAGATGAAGGATGAGAAAATTAAAATGGAAATTTTTGAGGAATTTATTTTGCAACTAAGACATTAATCTCCTACTATGGTCGCGAGTTATTTTGGGGTAAAAACTGATTCTGCTGGAAATGGTAAATTGGGTGTGCCGCCGAGAAACGAATCTAAACCCTAACAAATGTACAACACAGAAGTACTTTAGAATCGAGAGACCAATCTGTATAATTATGTCTGAAACCAAGAAATGTCCGTTCCAGTCTTTCTTCAATCACAAAATGAAGGAGAAAGGTTGATCTTAGGGAGGGAAGCAAAGAAGGTCTTGAGATCAAAATGGTGAACTAGTAAGGTGTGGTTGTTTTATGAATTGTATCATGATTGTAAAACCCTCTTGCAGAATGTAAGACATAAGTTCTTGGTGTTTTCAGGATACTTGTGATAATCAAAAATTGTTTTTTGAAATAGATTGAAAATCTATTTATACAAGTCATAGTCGAACACATACTGATCTCATAGGAAATGGAAATAGTTGAGTAATGGAGAAGTGGGGATCATGTAAAATGGTGCAAGACCTAATTATTTCTACCAATCACGCGCAAGCTAGGTGGTAGGCAGTCATATGTGATAAGCCAAGTTGTGAGACTTGTCGCAAAAAATAGCACATAATGCTTTTAGGTCAAATAATTAAATTATTTGTGAAATCGATATTTATAAAATATCGTTTGTAATCGATGCATACAAAGCATTGATTTTAAGCAAGCATCTCAAAATAATCGATGCTCATGAAGCATCGTTGTATAGAGCTTGTCTTGGTTAGTCGCGGAACTCAATGTCTTAAAAAGAGCATGGCCAACTATCTTTGGAAAATTGCCAGGGGCTATCCATGTACGCCAAAGATAAGGTGGTCATTTCTTATAAGAGAATGATGGCTGGTGTCCATTTTGACATCCTATTGGTTGCTCAGAATTAGATCTAGACCGCTCAATTTGGCTGGCCAAGTTGTGTTGCTGAGATGATTTGCGGCAATTATTGGTTGTCGTTGAGTTTATTTAAGACCCCTGTAGGTAGCGCGACTAGCCATCTTTGAGAAGCTTCCAGGAACTATTCGATCGAGTTAATGATGGGTCAATTGGTTCCAATAGGAGGGGGCGTCCAGTAATTACGATGACACCTCACTGGTTTCCCAAAATCGGATCTAGGATGGTCGATTTGGCTATCCAAGTTGTACGGACGAGACCGTCCCGCTAACATAAATTAGGGTTTTTAAGCTGCGCAACTAACCTACTTTGATGCTCTGCTTATAGGCTGGGAGGGATCTAATTGGATGAAGTGTGAGTGATCTCACCCGTGTATACCACGGAGCTTGTCTGGTAGCGTCAGTAGGCGGCTATGCTTGATAAGTCGACCGGCGAAATGGTTCGATCGTGATCGTTTTAAGACTGACATGGACAGTCCAGATTCAATTTCTTAAGGAATTAAGTGTGTCGACCAGCCAACTTCCACCTTTAGTTCAAAGTATAGGCTGCGCATTTAGAGTAATTTGATTGGTCGGTGGGAAAGAGGGGCCGGCAGAATAATATGGGACGTGGTCGGTCGGCCATAAGCGGTGCCAGTTAGAGAAAACCGTCCGTCTAGACGGCGTGGTCGCGCTCCCTTTTGTTGCTGCTTTTATTTTCCATAGTTTTCCTTTATTTCTTGTTTTGCAACTTTTAATAGGACTTTGCTCCTACTAGTTCCATGATGGATAAATTTCCTAGTTTTCCTAGGTTTAGTCTCGACCAATAGGGATCGAGATATTGCGCAGACCGCAAAAAACCTAATTTTTTTAAATTGATAAAATTTGGTTAGAAAATTGAATTTTGTGAGCTGACACAAAAGTAATCAATATTTTGTGAATCTTGTGCGTTGATATGAAATCACTAATTTTATTTTCAGGGAGTAGCGCGGCTTGCTTCTGATTGAATACTTTCATGCGCATCTTAATGTTGAAACTTCTGGAAACTCATGATGCTCAACTGAGAATGAACATTAGTTGTCATATCATGTCAATATTAAGTTCAGATGAGAACATAACAATGGAAAAATACTCAGCAAGCCATGCATTATTGAATAATGCAGGTGGGAGACTAATAAAATTTACAAAATGTCTGGAATTTTGCAACCAACACTATTCGAAATAAATTTCATATATATATGAGTATGCTGAATTGCTCAATACATATGTAAGCAAATAGGCATAGGCACTCATTACCTTTAAACGACTCTATTTCTTTTCATAACACTGGCACGTAAACATATGATTTTACAGTTTTAACCCTGAACTAAAAACCACCATCAACACTAGGTGAGACAAACAATGGTATTACAATTCTACAGTCAAGGGTTATGTTTCTTTGTTGAAGATTATCTTGGACATGAATTGATGAAGTACCAGTGACTAGTATTCCTTTTATAAGGAAAAATTATTATAAAATTATTGTAAACTCGTATTACTTTATATTTTTTATCTTTATAATTTGTCACAAATTAAGTTTTAAATATTAATTATACAAGCTAAGCCGCAAGCCCGTAAGCTTTACCCGCTATAAGTTAGGGTTGAAGAAATGACCTCCCGTGAAGAATAACGGCCCGCAAGCTTGGGATCGTGTAAACCTGTGTGACCAGTAACAAGCAATGGTGTCACTCTTATCTAGGATGCACTCAATATGGTTTCTATTTTCCCTTTTTAAAGTAGTTACATGAAGGAATTTTATGTCTTTTTCTCATAAAGCAATGGTGTGTTCTAGAATGTTGCTTGGCTACCTCCTCCTGAGTATTATATAATGTTTCTAACTCTAGCATTTTAGAGTTGATTAGGAGATCTGTTCCATGATTTGCAGGGTGACCCGATAAGAATTATATATTTTTTAGAATAATTTTTATTTTTTTGCTGGTAATCCAAAGATAGTTTTCCTCCAATGACTAAGATTGTTATTTAAAGCATCTAAATTTTGTAACAGAGTGATTGCTGGTTCCCCCATATTTGATTTCCATGAACCCTTGATAACCTCTAAAAATGAGAGCTATTTTAACCAAGTGTCGTAGAATTTAAAAAGAGACAGCATGTGCAAGCTAGAAGGAGATAATGAAAGACATATCAAAATGTTATCAGACCCTACTGCTACCAGGTTAGATATACTAACATTTTTAAATTATAAGTTCCACTCGGCAATTTGACAAAGCTCTGTCAGGTCTTTGGTTGATATTATCAAGGGAAAATGTTTCCAGTATAACCTAAGTCTTCTAAACGTGATCTATGAATTAAGCTTAAAATTGGTTCAACCTCTGTTTTATTAAAGGGCAGCCCTCCCTCTTTTCCCTCACTATTAAAAATTATGTTCAAATCTCCCATTACCAGCCATGGCATGGCCGAATAATTCAATCTATGTGCAATCTCCTCGAGAAATTCCATAACTCATACTTTTGGTGCTTTTCTAGGGGACCCGTAAAAGCATGTTAACGACCATTCTTTTGAATGGAAATTATTTTTTATGATGATGTTAACCATTTTGAGGTTCCATTGTACAATCTCAAAATGAAAACCATCAACCCAGACTATAGCTAAACCTCTCACTCCTCCAACAGGGTCGACCATATGAGTATTAGGAAAATGACTCAACAAGCTTTTCATCCGAATTCTTTGAGATTTAGTCTCTCAGAGGAAAAAGATGTTAGGTTTTTCAAAATTTAGTAAGTTATTCAACTATTATTGATTATTTTATTTTATTTTGGTGCCACACCTTTGAGTGTTCCAGGACAATATTTTCATGATGACAATATAATATGCAAATTTAAAGTGACTAAGATATAACATGTTTGAAAGAGAAGGCAAACAAGTTGTAAAACAGAAACACCAACAAAAACAAAATATTATCTTAAATAAGTGGGTTTGAAGTCAAAAGCTTGAGGGTATTACTGTAATGACCCGGTCCTCCACCAATACTGTCCCCACTTAGCCACAATGGTTATCCGGCAGTGTGGGGTTTTCAACGGGCATCGCTGCTGTTATCCAGCAACAACTTTCTGGAAGGTCACCCATCCCTGGATTGCTCCCACCCGAGCACGCTTAACTGCAGAGTTTTCTGCCAACTCTGAATCCAATTGTGATGAAAAGGCCTCGGTGTTAGGAAAGGACTAATCATTACTTATATTCCATTCGGCCAACCAATGACGAATATCGGGGTATTACAATACCACCACATTAAATTGGATCCGTTCTCGGCTCCATAATATATTCTCAAGCCCAAATTTCCGACGTTCCTTGCCCCTCATGAGAAGCACCTGGACCAACCTCGTCCAGCGTACATTTACACTCTCGACAGGTGACCCATCGTTGGCCATGATACCATTTGTAATGACCCGGTCCTCCACCGATACTGTCCCCACTTAGCCACATCGGTTATCCGACTTGGATCCATTTCCGGATCCATAATATATTCCCAAGACCAGATCTCCGACGTTCCCTGCCCCTCATGAGAAGCACCTGGACCAACCCCGTCCATCGTACCTTTCCACTCTCTGCAGGTGGCCCGTCGGCTTTGATACCATTTTTAATGACCCAACCCTCCACCGACACTGTCCCTACCTAGCTACAACGATTATACGGCAATGTGGAATTTTCAATGGGCATCACTGCTGTTATCCAATAAAAACTTCTCGGGAGGTCACCCATCCCTGTATTTCCCATCCAAGCATGCTTAACTACGGAGTTTTCTGCCAACTTTGAAGCCAATTGTGCTGAAAATGCCTCGGTGTTGGGAAAGGACAAATCATTACTTATATTCCATTCGGCCAACCACTTCCAAATATCAGGGTATTACAATTACAACATGATATGCAAGAAACAATTATGGCTTGTTCCCAATCTTTTAGCAGATCTCGATTACTGACCTTGGCCATTTATAAATTGTCGTATAATAGATATGTATGCTACAAAGACAGATTTAATTAAGACTAACCTTTCTTGAAAAGATAACAGTTTTCCTTTCCAAGTTGCAAGCTTTCTTTGTATCATCTCCATCATTCGCCACATTTTGGATATTGTTTGTACCATTATAAGATGATGTACGTACGGGGAACAAAAGCGCCACATAACCAAAAACGACTTATTAAAGCCCGGCTGGTTTATCAAGTTAACTCGGTGGTTTATTAAAGAAACCAAAAATGGCTTATTAAATCCCTGTTGGGTTATCAAGGTAACCCAGTGGTTTATTAAGGAAACCAAAAATGGCTTATTAAAGCCCGGTTGGGTTATCAAGGTAACCCAGTGGTTTATTAAGGAAACCAAAAATGGCTTATTAAAGCCCAGCTGGGTTATCAAGGTAACCCAGTGGTTTATTAAGGAAACCAAAAATGGCTTATTAAAGAAGCCCGGCCGGGTTATCAAGGTAACCACGTGGTTTATTAAAGAAACCAAAAGTGGCTTATTAAAGAGGCCCAATGTATTATTATGGAAACCATTAAAGATAAATACAAGTCTCAAAGGGATAAACATAGATCATTTGAGATAATTATGAATCTGGGGAAGATTGATTTTAATCTCTCAAAATATATCCAGATCTGTAAAGATAGATATAGATCTTCTTGGATAAATGCAAATATTGACAAGATAGATACATGTCTTCTTGGATAAATGCAAATCTTGACAAGATAGACATGGACCTTTCAAGATGTGTACAAATATGATGAAGATAAACATGAATCTTCCAGGATATATGCAAATATTTGGGAGATAAGTATAAATCTAAGTGGTTATCCAAGATAACTACAAATCTTGTAAGATAAAGGTAAATCTTGGTGGTTATTTGAGATAACTACAAATCATAACAATCAGATTTGTTTTCTGCCTATAAATAGAGGCTGAAATCTAACTCAAAAGGTACACAATCACAATTCCTTTTCTCCTATAAAAAAAAACCTCATCGGAGTGTCTTTGCAGGTACCCCCCTCATTTTTCATCTACAATTCTGGAGAAATAAAGCAACGACGGAGATTCCATCATCTTACACATATCTTGAAGATTGTTGGGGTAATTAATTTTGCACCAACAGATACTTTGACTCTACCAACATGTAACACCACTCCAAGATATTTATCAGGATATTCACTCAATTTCATCTGCAGTATATTCTTTAAAAGGACCTTCCTTAGTTCAGAAGTACCATCAATAAATAGTTTACTTTTTGATCTGTTAACAAATTGGACTGAACTTTTTTGACTCATCCAATATCTTAACCAGATTATCTATACTCTTTTTAGTACCATTGCAAAAGATGAAAACAACGTCTGCAAATAAGAGATTAGTTGGATGAAAAGTATTTGAGTAATTGCACCTCCATTAACCAGTTGAGTTAATCTTGTTGTAGGGGCAGAATATTGTCACAACAATATTCCTGCGAAATAAACAACTGTTCTGTGATGCATCGATAATAAACGAATTACTCTGTGGCACATCAGTGATATTCTGCGACACATCCAACGATGACTTAAACAATGACGTAATGACTGAAAACGACAGAAACACGAAGAAAGTGTGACATGTTTGCGGTATATCGATAAAACCTGCGAAAGATAAAGGTGGTGCCATCTGCGATTTATCGCAAGAACTCAGATCCGAAATTGAAGGGAATCTTAGATGTAAATGAGCTGTCATGAGCTGTAATCCACTATGTAAATACCTATATAAAGGAGGTGAATAGTTCCAGAGAGGGGATGAATTTTTTGAGGGTGAGGAAAGTTTTTAGGAGAGAGAAAAATCTTTGTTAAGTGTTTTGTGTTCTTGATTTCTGAATTCCTTAAGGTCATATTAATGAAAAAGTGTTCTTAATCTTCAAATTATGTCATAAATATTGATAGATTCTTGAGTAGGGTGTAGTGTGGGAATTCCAGCAACTACATTTTGGCGCCCAGAAACAGGGAGGATCAAGCTTGAGAAATTTCAAATTGCAGTTTGAAGATTTGAAGAGATTATTAGAATTGAAGAGAAATGGATAGAAGGAGGAGAAATACATCAGAACCACCAACAACAGTGAGAAGAAGTAAAAGAATTGCAGGGGAAGGAACATGTGAATTGGAAGGATCTTTAAGGAACAGATCAGGAAGAAGTAGAATGAGAAATAGAGAAGAAAATTCGAACCAACCACCAAATCAACAAACACGAGCACAAGATAGAAACATGGATCATATGATAGAGTAAGTGTGCATACTTGGAGGTCGGATTCGATAGAAGAGGTGGAAAGTCAAGAAGAGGAAAGAAATCAAGAAATGGAGGAAGGATTAATTCATGAAGGACGTGAAGTGGAAGATGGTTTGAGACAAAGGATACAGGAAGAAAGAAGGTTAGAGGCAGAATAACGTGCTAATCTTACAAGACAAAATCATGAATTAAGAATGGAAAATTTGAGGTTACAAAACAGAAGATCAAGAAGCATCATGAGATCAAATTCAAGATCATATAGAGAAGAAGCAAGGCAAAATCTTCCTATACAAAATATTGAGGAAAATTTGATAAATGATCGTTATGCTCCACGCGATGAAACTTTAGACATTAGACATAATCAGATAGAAGGATAAAATCAAGAAGAGAGAAGGAGAATGTTACGTGATGAAGAGATTCGAAGAAATCGCAGGATTATCGAAGATGATATTGAGAGACATTATATTGAGCAAGTACGTTTAGCAGGAGAAAGAGAGAGATTGCGAGCAGAAGTAGAAGAGAAAGAAATTCAAGCAGCGTTGCGTCAGAATAATCATGACAATCGAGAAAGACGACGTGCGCAAAATCGTAATAATGATAATCTCAATGAGGAATATGAGAGAATTCGCAGAGACATAGAAAGGCAAAGAAGAGAAACAGTAAGGGATGAGGAAATTCATGGAGAAGATAATGAAAGAAAAATTAACTTGCAAGAAGAAGAAAGTCGCAAAAGAAGGCAAAACCAAGATGTTGAGGAAGAAGCGAGAAATATCGCAAGACGAGAAAGGCATGAACGCAGACGAAGAGAAGCTGTGTTGAGAAGACCAATTGAGCAAAATTCTGATAGGAATGAACAAATCTTGCGATAATTGGCAGAAATGTAAGGAATAATAAATAACAGAAGAGAAGGAGGAAGAAGACAACTTGATGAGGCAATCGAAGAGGCTGCGAAAACTCCATTTACTCAAGAGGTACAATTAGGAGGGATACCTCCAAAATGTAATTTACCGGTGTTGACCAGTATATTTGATGGAACTACGTGTGATGTCCAACATATCAAAGCTTATATTCGATGTATGCTACAATGAGAGAACCATGATGTCGTTTTGTGCAAATATTTTGCGTCAAGTTTAACTGGCGAAGCATTGAAGTGTTTCGAAAGTCTTCCCAAGAATACAATAACTTCATTTATGCACTTGCAAACCACTTTCTTAGGAGCCTACATCAGCAATAATTCTGCGCGACCTAGAATTGAAGATGTGTTTGGATTAAAACAGAGAGTTGGTGAGAGTTTGAAACACTTAACCATAAGGTGGAGGACAATGTGTAGTGAAATGGCAGGAAGAGTAGATGAAAGATATCTCATTTTGTCCTTCATAAATGCTATGTTTGCGACAAATCTATTATACATCCAGGTCTTCAGAGTCAAAATCACAATCACTATGACAGAGTTGCGAGAATTGCAAGAGGAATATATTGCTTTAGAGGAAAAACAAAATGAAATGGAATCTTATCCAACTCTTGTAGGCACAAGTTTAGCCGCAACAAATGGAAGTTTGTTACCAAGGATGATTAATACAGTAGCAAGTACTTCCCAAAATCCGCGAGAGAAAATGGAGACTGATAATCAACTTAAGATAGTAGCAATGAGGAGTAGAGATCAAGAGGAATTAGAAAAAGAGAGAAATTTTTATAATCGCAATAACAATAATAAGGTCCCACGGTTTGATCAACCGCAGGAAACTTATGGTGTACATAGGCAGAATTATTCAAGAGAGCAAAGAGGTCAGAGGAATATGTGGGAAGATATCAAATTGCCGCCTTTAAATACTGGTATAGATAAGATTTGGGAAGCGATTATTTTAATGGAGAACATACCCTCACCCTGGAACATGGGGAAGGAACCACATCCCAACAATCACAATCAAGAATTTTGTCCTTATCATCATTTTCATGGTCATTCTGTGAATAATTGTAGGAATGTGAAAAGAATCATCTTGCGAATGATCGAACAAGGAAAATTAAATCATTTTTTAGCAAGATATTTACAACCGCAACAATTGCCGCAAGCACCAGAAATTCGCAGAGTTAATGTTGCGAAAGAAGCAGAAACATTTGTCATTGAAGTAGGAGCTACAACAAAAAATCTATTTTGCAATTCAATTGTACATTCACAAAAAACGATAGAGGATTTCCATGATAATGTGCTAAGCAGAGTATTTGCAAGGGATATAGAGGGAAGAAAGGTGATGAATATTGCGAAGATTTCTCCGTTAGAAGAATGGCAGAAACAAGTTATCTCTTTTACTGCAGAAGATATACCAGAGCCTGGGAAGATGTATGACAATCCATTGGTGGTGAAGTTAGAGATAAATCCAAAATATAGAGGAGAAGAAGATGATGATGATGATGCAGCAAGTGATTCCTGGGCAATAGATAAAGTTCTAATTGACACTGGTAGCTCGGTGGACATTTTGTTTTATCATACTTATCGCACAATGGGTGGAAGAGATGATGAGCTAATCCCTTTAACTTACAATATCTATGGCTTTAATGGCACCGCAAACAAGCCAAAAGGAGAAATTACTATGGAAATTCCATTGAACAAGATATCTTCAAAAATCAAGTTTTGTGTAGTGGATATAGAATCTCCTTACAATGCCTTAATTGGAAGGCCATGGCTCCATGGGATCTTGGGCATAGCATCAACATATCATCAATGCATAAAATTTCCACATCCTCATGGTATTGGGATAATTAAAGGTGATTGGTTTGAAGGCAAAAAGTGTTATGAAGTTGACATTAATACTTGCGAAGAAAGGAATGCTCGAAATCGTAATTGGAAACATAACATGAAGCAAAATCAGAGAGCTGAGAAATTGATGGTGGACAATATAGAATTACGGGGAAAGGATATACTTCAAGAATAGTTTGTCTCAAAACATTCAATGGCGATAAATCATACAAAAATGGGGAAAAGTTAAAATGTTCATTTTTCGCAGGAGCACAAAAACATGAAGTTGCGAATAATCATTCGTCACAGAAGAAAAGAAGTACAACAATATCATTTTGCGAACAATTAAAAAACAAGATGATTTCGAATATTAAAAGAAAAATTCTGCTCAAAAATGAGAAATTTTTCTATTAAAAAAAAGAGATGATGATTTCTAAGAATTTTTAATGCAAATGCATAAGACGGGCGCAAATCGCCTAAAAACATATAAGAACGGGACGAACTTTTATGGCGTACACCTTAGTTCGCGGATTCTATTCCGTAAGAGGCAATGTCCTTAAAGTGCGTCATAAGGGGGGTATCTTCTTTACTTTCCATTATCATAAGAACGGGACGAACTTTTATGGCGTACACCTTAGTTCACGGATTCTATTCCGTAAGAGGCAATGTCCTTAAAGTGCGTCATAAGGGGGGTATCTCTTTGCATGGCTATGGGAAAGTATATACCGCTGATGGAACCTAGTCATGGAGATTGGGATTATAGAAAATCCATCCAGGAGAGATAACTTGGATTCCCAACTATATAAGGTTATACCCTAGTTGGACGCCCGAGAGTTTCTCCTAAGGAATGCAACGTATGATCAAGGCGCCGAGGTACACGGTTGAGCTGTGGGTGCCCGGGATGGATGAAACTACCCTGGGCATCCATGGAAAGTCTTGGCTTACAATGTGTTCGGCCCGAAGAAAACCCCACTTAGGGTGCAGTCTTGTAACTATAAGCCATATAAGGCATAAAGGACAAGGCTGCGAAAACAACAGTTGTTGGAAGAACCGGATGGGAAAGTGCTAGTCTTGTATGGCCGATGTATAATCCTTGAAGGGGCAACCGGGGGGAGAGATAAGGGCGATACCCTCCATTAGGGAGATGTGTATCAAAAAATACGGCAATGTCATGGGGCTTTATATTCGCAAGAATGTTTAGGCCCGTCATATTGTCGCGTGGGAGAGACAGCAATGTCATGGGACTTTATATTCGCAAGAATATTTAGGCCCGTCATATTGTCGCATGACTGGCCAAAAAGCCTAAAGAGAAATGTTAAGATGAGGTCAATGGGTTTTTGCGATAAGGTCAAAATATGAGATAAATGAAATCAATAATAAGAGGAAATAAATCGCAAAGACGACAATGTCATAAATCTTAAAAAGCAAAGAGAGAATTAATCTCTCACAAGATGGATTAGATTTATCATATTGTCGCAGAAAATAAAATAATGATAAGGCAAGATCAATGGATTATTACATATAAGGTAAGAATATCCTGGGATCTTGTCGCATAAAGGTGGCATAATAAGACCTTTAACTAGGAAGGCGAAATAAGACCACAAGAAAAGATATGTCTGTGAAACATATAATAAATTGTTCGCAGAAATAATTGCGATAATTCATTTATCATATTGCAGATTAATAACAAGAGGCAAGTATGGGAACGATGTATAAGAATGATAAATATTGTTATTCATCATTATATGATAAATTCATATAAGTAACGGATGGATAGAATCAAAAAGGGAATTTATATATATTGAAGAACATCAGGAGTTACAAGTATCTTGTTGAAAGGATGATACAATTTGCCAAAGATAATTATCGCAAGAAAGGAAGAGAAAAATACAGACGAAGATCAAAAAGAAGAAGCAAAATTATTGAGATTTATCTTCACCATTATCTTCATCTTTGTCTTCATTATCTTCATCATCAGTTTCTTCGTCATCTTCTCTTTCATTCTCATCTATATCAGCCTCACTGTCAGAAATAACTGGTACTTCAGATCTGGCTGGGATACTTTCCAAGAGGCATGGATATAGGCTAAGAGAGAGGTTATTATCAATGCAGACTTTCTCAATAGCGTTATTGCGAACAGTGAGAAGATTACTATGCAAATTGGAGTTAGATATTTTTATCTTCTCTCGCAGTCTAGTGATCTTATCATTGAGGGAAGCAAGATTATTCGCAAGACCACTTTTTTCTTCTTCAAGTTCTGCGATCCTTTTAGCATGTTTTTCTTCAGATTCTGCGATAACACAATAACAAGTTATAAATTTATCAAGAATTTACAAAAAATATAAATATGTTAGAGGAGCAATAAATAACCTTCTCTTTCATGAATCATTTCTTGTATCAAGGTTGCATGTTCGGTGTGAAGACTGACATCTATTTCTAAGTTTTTCCTAGCATTATCGAGAACTGTCGCAGCCCATGCGAATTCATCATCATTTTGAATGAGAAGATGGGAACGGATCTGTTTTTCTCTTTTAATAAGTTCAATATTTTCATCCTTAAGTCTATCTCTCTCAAGTTCAGTATCAATAAGGGCATTGCGGAACTTTGATAGAGCTTCAGCGCCTTGAAGAGTAATGCGTTCTTTCTCCTTCTCAAGTTCCTTCTTTTGGGCTTTCAAGGTTTTGATTCTTTTTCCAAATTCATCTCTACAAGTCTTAAAACTATTGGATATACTCAAAGTAGATCTATAATCCATTCTTATAAGGGAAATGTGAAATCTAAGTTCATCGATAGATAGAGCATTAATTTTTCATCGGAATAATTATTTAAAGCGTCATTAAGATGCTGAAGAAGAATGGATTCATCTATGGGTTCATCAAAAGAATTAAGCATAAGAGCTTCATCAGTAAGGTTATAGGCATCTGCAAAATGGTTGTATAAATAAGCTAAAATAGCAAGAAAGAAGAAAGTAAAAATAAAATAAAATAAATCATACCAATAATTTGTTTGCAGAACTTCTCCTTGTCAGCTAGTTTTTGTTGAAGAACTTCAACATCTACTTCAAGCAATTTATTCTTGTTAAGGAGCTCAGTATTCCCAGATACTTCCAATTGTTTACATTTTTCGCGAAGAATGGATATTTCATCTTCATATTTCTTATTCTTTTTGCGAAGTTTCGCAGACTCAGATTGTGAATCAGTAAGCCTTCTTTGCGATAATGATAATCTATTTTCTAATTCGAAGCAACGGAAAAAGAAGTTCTAGCAATCTGTGGCGAGATAAGAGAAAATAAGTAAGGGTAAAAAGAAGATCTTCGAAATTCATGACAAGTGTAAAGGGGCATACCAATGAAGCTAGTGCATGAAGAAAATCTGGATTGATAAATCTCGAGACTCCTTTAAGATCTTTATTATTGGTTAAGATGGAAGCATCGCAGATTTTTGAGAGATAATTGCAAGCGTGAGCAATATCGTCATCACCAATACCTTGCATGGGATTTCTAAAGATATTTGACAATTGATCCATAGGAGTCTCGAGGTTGAGAAAGACCCATCGCAGATCTAACTCTTGCGGAGGAAAAACGTAATGAAGAGGTGCTCATGGTAGAATCATTATTTATTCTTCCGCTCTCTTCAACCTCATTATCTTTTTTCAGCGACAGAAGAAATGTCTTTAAGTGGTTGAGTTTTTCTTCTCTTTTTTGGAGGACTCTCAGCAGTTTGATTCTCATTGCGATGAGGAGAAGTGCCAGAACTCTCATTTGGAGTTATTACTTTTTTGCCTTTATCCTTGGCTTCAACTACTGCGACAAATGGTATTTCCTAGAAAACAACCACACATGAAGATAAGAAACAGGTGAAACAATATATTGTTAAAAGTTATAAGAGAATGTTTCTTACTTCATCTGTGAAGGTTTTCAAAAATTTAAGAGATTGGGATTCCCAGTACTGATGTAGCTAGCCTTCATTTTTCCAATCTGATAACAAATAATTCAATAACTAGTAAGAATAGTATATTTATCTGAATTTGCGAATAATGATTAACTTCGCGAGGTATACCTCGAAATTCTTTTCGTGCCAATTAAAAATCCAAGGATGATAAGCCGCAAGATATGCAGGATTCGCAGGAAGGTTAAGAGTACCAAAATATATGGACCTTCAAGGAGGAGAGGAAATCTACACCATTTATCATCTTTGGAGAAGCGTGGAATATTGTTTCTTGTGGAATGATAGTCTATATCTTGCATAAGGATTTTATCCTTCGCAACTTTTTTATCCCTATTCAAACGAATAGCCCAACACGTGCTTTCTTTCTTCATTGGAATCACTTGATAATTCGCAAAGAAGTTTTCCACGGTATATTTCGCTGGAATAATTGGCATTTTCTTATAATCAGGATGTTTCGCATCATCAGGATAAAGAGATCCTTTACCATCTCCACGGGAAGCATATTCAAGAATGAGGCGAATACAATCTCCACTTAGTTGGAAGATTGCTCGCGAAAGTTTAGCATGAGAAATAATCTCATAAAAAAGAGGGGATCTGGGTTATAAAGAGGAATAGGAAGGCCACTTCTAATTGACCTAGAGAAACAAGGATCTTCTCGTTAGAAGAAGGAAATTTTGAAACAAGATCAATGGAGAGATCAGATTACGAAGATTGATCAGGGGATTTGAAAGTGTGAAACCTAAGGATTGAAGCTTCATTTGGTGCTTTTGAAAGTGGATTGACCTAATTTTTTAGCAGGAGCCATTTCTTAATATGGGAACGATGGTTAAGGCGAAGAAGAATAAAGAAGAAAAACTAAAAGAATAATTGAGATCCGGAATTTGCGGAAGAAGACGATGAATAGTGAAGTTGTAGAGAAGAAAAGCGAAAGTAAAAAGAAGAAGAAGAGGGATTAGCATAGACGATATTTATAAGAGAGGAAAATTTTCGAGATTATCAATGTGCATTCAATGAAGAAAGGGCGCGAATGGTTAAAACTCAACGGTTGGAGGAATACGTGTCAAGGAATAAATGGAGAAAAGAAAAACATGTGTAGGATATTTAGCGATGGATATAGAGACGTGTCAAAATAAAGGAAATATGAAAAGACAAGATGTATTTGATATTCTCGAAAAGTATGAGTTGCGGAAAATCAAGAAATTTAAATTCTCATGATCTTTGTCTTCTTCGCAGAAAAGATATGAGAAGAGGCAAGATGTAGGGCGAAATATTGTCACAACAATATTCTGAAATAAACAACTGTTCTGCGATGCATCGATAATAAACGAATTACTCTGCGACATCGGTGATATTCTCGACACATCCAAAGATGACTTAAACAATGACGTAATGACTAAAACGACGAAAACACGAAGAAAGTGTGACATGTTTGCGGTATATCAATAAAACCTGCGAAAGATAAAGGCGGTGCCATCGAGATTTATCGCAAGAACTCGATCCGAAATTGAAGGGAATCTTAGTTAAATAAATGAGCTGTCATGAGCTGTAATCCACTATGTAAATACCTATATAAAGGAGGTGAATAGTTCCAGAGAGGGGATGAATTTTTTGAGGGTGAGGAAAGTTTTTAGGAGAGAGAAAAATCTTTGTTAAGTGTTCTGTGTTCTTGATTTCTGTAATTCCTTAAGGTCATATTAATGAAAAAGTGTTCTTAATCTTCAAATTATGTCATAAATATTGATAGATTCTTGAGTAGGGTGTAGTGTGGGAATTCCTTCAACTACACTTGTACTTAGAACATCCTCCATTAGCACAAATAGAGTTGGAGAAAGTGGGTCTCCCTTCCTTGTACCCCTGCCAAATGAGAAGAACCCATTTGGACCACCATTAATCATTACGGAGATTTGAGCTGATTTAAAAAGGGTATGCAACCATTTACACCATTCATGAGAGAATCCATAATTGTTCAACACCTTAAAAAGAAATTCCAAGCTAGCTGAATCATAAGCCTGTGATATGTCTAGTTTTAATCTATTAACCATTTCTGATGCTAACAATATTTTTTCTTAGATTCTTCTGCCCATAATGTAAACCAGTTGTTGAGGAGAAATAAGCTTTGACATTAAAGTACTCATTCTTATAGAAATAACTTTAGTAAAAATCTTGAAGCTTACATTACTTAAACTAATTGGTCTAAAGTGATTAGGAGATTTGGCACCCTCCACTTTTGGCAGTAGTACTAAAAAATTGGAATTCATCCCTTTAGGAATAAACTTTCTTCTCCAACAAAATTGAATTGCATTTACAACATCATGGTTAATTATATGCCAATAATACTTGTAAAAACATTCAGAAAACCATATGGACCTGGAGAGCTATCTGGATCCATGTTAAAAATTGTATTTTTAATCTCTTCTGCATCTCGTAGTGTTTCCAACATATTTTTGGTCCTCCTCTATTATTACATCTGGAATAGCTTCTAATAAAGGATCTACATGTTATGTTTCTTTGAACTGAAACTTCTTCTTAAAGTATTTTACCAAAACTTCTGCAATTTTACTTTGATCAGATATAATATCAACTCAATTATCCACCAACTCACTAATAAAATTCTTTGTCTGCCTTATTTTAAGAGCTTTATGAATGAAGTTGGTATTAGAAGCACCTTCTTTAATCCATCTAATTCTAGATTTCCGTTTCATCATTGTGCACAATTGAACCTCTTTAAAATTATAAACATTTTCTGCGTCTACCAATTTATTTAAAGCTATAGAGTCAAAAGGATTATTATCTAACTTTATCACTGCTTCTTGTAACTTTCTTTCATCTTCTTTAATTTCTACATGCACATTTCCAAACACCTTCCAAATTAATTCTTTTAGTATATTCTTCAATTTTTTTAATTTTTGCATGAATACAAAAGCAGGATCACCCCTATCTCCTCAAACCAGCAGTTATGTATTACTTCCATGAATTTAGGATGAGATAACCACATTTTTTGAGAATCTTAAGGAATGTTTTTTAGTTTTGGTATGCTGGCACACCCACCAAGCAGAGGAGAGTGATCACAAGCAACTCTTACGCCAACTTTGTATCCCCCAATCCTCATATTTTTGAACTCATAATTGATTGAAAACTACTCTATCTAAATTACATAAAATTCTTTTATTATCTGACTTGAGGTAGAAACTACTATAGCAGTAAGTAAATTTTATTCGAGAACAACCAAATATTTCATTTTTTATTAGAGATGGAGTTGTGAATTACCATGATTTACATACCTGATAAATTCAACTTATTGCAGAAGGAAGCATTGCAACTTAGTTTAAGTTCATCAACCCAAACTAATGAAGGACAAAATTGATTAACTAATGACCACAATTTATTTTGATCCGTAAGTCTTCTAAGGCCCCTTAAATTCCAAAAGAGGATTTCCATGGTTTGGATTGGAGGCCTTTTGTACCTCCTTTTACTAAAATTGTACTTAATTGGAGCTTGAACAGTTGTTACCTTTGGATCAGAATCCTTTTAAGTTGTTGTACTTGTAGAAGTATTTTCTTTTGCTGGTGAAGACTTTTGAACCAATTTAGACCAAGAAGTTGTTGGAACTCTTACAGAAGAAACATTGTCAATTATACCATTCACACATTTCACTATACTTTTTATCCATTGCATTCTTTTCTACAATTTAAAGTACTTTTTCTGGATCTAAGTACTCTAAATCATCCACACTATCCATGACTAATTGCTCAACATAAACTTCATTCTCATCTTTTAATGGATTGAAAATACTTTTTGATATTGGTACATCACTCTTGGAACTCTGAATAACTTCCTTGTTCAGATGAATTTGTGTGACAGGATTTTGACATATATTGATAGCTTGTTCATTTGAAATTTCAACAACTTGTTCAGTATTATAAGTAACTTCAATACTTTGTGACTTTTTTGCTCTACATTCAGATTTTAGATGACTAATAATTTTGCAATCACTACAAAACTTGGGCAATTTGTTAAGAATTATGCCATGAGAGAATCCACCATATTTAGTGATGATCCAAAGCTTGTGTGGTAATTTCTTTGCCAAACACTATTTCAATCAAAACTTCCGCTTAATAACCACTTTCATAGTTCAAAGTTGCTTCACCTACCTTCATCGGATTTCCAATTGCTCTTCTGATGGTAAATAATGTTTTCTCATCCTAATATTCCAATGTCATCAATCCTGGAAATTTCACCCATACCATGGTAGAAAAAGTAAGTTGACTTTCTGGTCTGAAATTTGGAATCCAATTTCTCACCCTTAATACTTGATCCAGAACTTCACATCTTCCAGATTTAAGATATTGCATATCTTCCTCATTTGATAATCTATTTGTAAAGAATCCTTTACCTAGTGGAATCATTTGACACGACCCAACTAATTTCCACTGATTTCTTAAAATAAATGTTTCTTCAATAAATTTAATACGGAGAAATCTAATCTACCAATCAACGAAAATCTCCACGCAGCATATCTATCTTCATCAATATCATTAACCAGATTTACTAATTGATGTACTTCAGAAGAAATTGAAATATCAAAAACTGGTGAAATATTATTGGGAACATCATTGTTTTCCTTGAAATTCATTTTATTACTACAAAAAAACACTAATTATTATTCATTATTGAAAGACCTACCTAATGTCACTTGAATCTACTAATCATTTTGCGCTAATTGAGAGAAAATTTCCGATAAAAATAAGATTTTTGAGTGTTTAATGCGCTGAGTGATGTAGTTTTACAAGTGGTAAGAAAGGGTTTGATTCTCGGACTTGATGAGATTCGATTTTAGAAATAATAAACAAAATATTTACACAAAATTTTCACAAGATCAAGAAGTTCTGGGATTCAGAACTCCACCAATTTTCATTCATGTGGTTCAACTAATAATTCTAGACATTCATAGCTCAAATAATAATAGTTTATTGACTCTATTTCTTTGCCAAGGTAGATCTTTGAAAAGCAATGACTGTAAATCTAAAGCATGGGATATCAAAAGACTTAACCAAAGTATAACCCATCAATTGAAATAACAATCACTCAATAAAAATCATAAATCAATTAAAAATCAATGCAATAAGTCATAAAAGAATTAATAGAATTACCACACGCGTGAAGAATCGCTTCCTCCATCATCCCAGTATTGGGGTTTAGCTCTTCATGGTGAAAACACTCTCAAAATATGTATTCATGGCTCAAAAGGTGTGTTTTTATTGAAGAAATTGTTTAAGACAGATATTTGCAACGCAGTAAATATGTTACAGACTCTGTTACAAAGAACGATAAAGATAAAGTGCAGCAGAATAAACGACTGTCTCCATAGGTCTGTTCTTCGTGTTCTTGAGAACGACACTTCTCTGGTGTCGTCTGCAACTCCTCCTTCTTCTTCTTTGCTGCTGCAGCGATTCTTCTATGCAGCCTTTTTCTTTGCTCTGCAGCTACCCCAAACTCCCGATAGTACTTGCTGAGACTCCAAGAACCCTTGATATACACCACATGCGAATAAAATCACGATAAAAAAAAAAATTCTTCACACGAAAGTCTCGAACTTTTCTTGTAGCAAGTTACGGGAAAATCTCTGTCAAGCTTCCTTGCACATTTTAATTCTTTCCAAACTCCTCTATGTTCAATACATATTCCCTGGGAGAAAATATACATCCTTAATTACACGATATCTTTCCAAATTTTCGAAACTGACTTCCGTTTATATCCCGTTAACTGTATTTAGATAATACCAAATATAAGAAGATTTGTTCCATTCTTTTGGTTCTCAAACACGTCACCTTCCTGTTGATTGGGTAGCAGCACGATCGCAACAAAAATCCCTTGAAAATCTCCAAATATTCTCCCAAAATCACACGACACTTTGTTTTCTCAAGCCCCGATTGTTTAGCCAATTTTAGCTGAATACAAACACCATACCAAGCCTGTTTAGCCCTTATGAGTCCGTACAAACTATTTCTGCTGATTGAATCTCTTTAAAAATACCCCAAAAATCCAACCCTAATCTGTTCCGTGAAAATAAGCTTTTCCCGCCAATTTTGAAAATTCAAAATGTAGAAAATGACCTCCCCCTATCATGTGCTGGTCTCCCTTTAGCAACTGGGTTAGAAGTAGTAATTTTTGGGTGCACATAGTAATCTTCCTGAGCGTTTTTATGAATTCTTTTGGGTGCCTTTATCGCGTCCTCTGGGTTCTTTTAGTAATTCATCCCGGGAGTCCAAATACCACTTTTCGAGCCAAATTCTCCGCAAAAGTTTATTTCTCCAAAAACACATACAAAGACACAAAAAACCATAATAAATACAAAATCGAGCACTAACAATATATACAATTGAGATTATATCAGACACAAAAATGTGTCTATCACTGAGTTGGAACCGATCCTCAAAGACTCTCATTCTTCAACTCCTATCTCACCAGATAGGATTCGCATGTTAGTATGGTTTCGATTCCATCGGCTAAATATCTAGCAATACCTATCTGTTTGATACATCTGTGAAGTCACATTTATTAATTAACATAAATACTAAGTTACTAACATCATGCTAACTAGTTTCATGATGTCATCATTCTAATTTATTTCATCATGTTAAAGTGTCATACTAAAAGTTAATGCATATGAATTATTATTACAGTTATTTTTATTACATAGATAGATAGATATATCTTTTTTATCCTTTTTATTGTATAAATTTTGTTGACTAAATTCTTATGTATCTATTTTCTTACTCCGATCTTGGTCTATACTTTCATTATTTCTTTGTAACTTTATTATCATGACAACACCCTAAATTACCATATATATATATATGAGAAGAACAAGGGGGAAGTGACGAAAGCATTGCAAAAGAATAAGGACAACTACCTCATAACTTAAATGTTAAATAAAAAAAGTACATGTATAGTTCAAAGATAATATTCAACATCAACATCATCATCCGGTATCATGAATTAAGAAAATAACATGTCAACCGACAATAGATTTGGTATTAAATAGTTATCATAAATAAAAATTCCGATAAAATCTAAAATTACCTCTTAAACTTGTAGTTAAAACTTAAAAATTTTATCCGTGTAAGAAGCAAAGCTATTGATTGCTCGTCTACTACACAAGTAGTGTTTTTAAAGGACAAACATAAAGAAGAGAAAGGAAAACGAATAGTAAGAAAATTATTTTTTTTTGCTAAAAAAGGAAAAAGAAAAAGTAAGAGAAGGATGCGACATGTTGTTCATTACTTCCCCAACTTGGATTTTACTTGAATCTTCAAGTGAATCGAGTTCACAGTTTTTTTTTTTCTTTTGAAAATAATCGAATATATTACTGCAAGGAGACTAATCTGCGTATTTAGACTCATGTGGAATCAACTCTGTTTGATTTTTCCGTCCGATGACTGAATCTGTGTGATTAGCTTCTTTAGGGAAGGATACATAATTAGAGTTCATATTACAGCTTGCATAAGCTTTGACAATGTCAAAAGCCAGGTAATCTGTTGAGGTGAGTTTCTTCCTTTTTTGGCTAGCATGTCCATAGCTTTATTTGCTTTTCGAAGTTCACTGCTTTATTAAAAATTGAAAATGAGACAAAATAACTGACAAGTCTGGCAGCTCTAGATAGCAGGCGTTATACTTTCTTGTTTTCTTATGTTGACGATAAAATTGCACACATTTTAGTTTTGCAACGTTATTTAAAAGTTGAATCGCTGATTGTTTGATTCCTTATTCGCATTACTTAAAAGCTGAAATGTTCTTTGTCTAGGTTTATATACATGTATTGCAATAACACAAAATTGGTCAATTAACCCAATAATGACAATTCCTGGGTGAAAAAGACATGTAAAATTTGTTACTGTTTAAATGGACGAGAATGTAAAAACAGTTAGGATGTAAACAGTTTCATCCTACCCATTTTCAAATACTTTTTCTTAGTTTTAATTTACATCATGATGCATCCAGTTCACCCTTGCTATTTTTTAAGTTTAAGCCAGGATGAATTCAAATTCATTCTTGCTATTTTTTTGGTGTCCATTTCACCCATACTAATTTTTACTCGTCCATTAGAACCATGTTTTAAAAATATTTGGGCAATTGACCCAATTTCTCATAACATAACCGTTGCTGACAAAATTCAAATGCCTACATGTTTGTACCCTTAATATTCTACACCAAAAATGGGCTAAACAAAGCTCCTCCTATTAGCTAAGAAGAGTTCATTGGGCCTAAGGTGTTTCCCTTGGTTAGCCAAGTACAGCTAACAAGGCCTTGTAAAGACCCCATGTGCAAGCCCATGTACAATAAACTAAGCTAGGCCTCACTAGCAAACAATCAACTCACAAGCCCATGAGCAAGAACTCCAAATTGGGGTAAAAAGTTTCCACATAAGCACTCCACATCACCAACTCCTAGCCAACCGGCAACTACCACATCAGCAAGGGAAGTGACGAAGACCGCCGCCACATCAGCAATGTGTGTGCCATGTCAGCATGGGTGATGACATGGCATGTGATACGTCAGCGAACTACACGCAACATCAGCATGTGTGATGACGTGGCAGGTGACACGTCGGCGAAAATGGTGGCACGTCAGCAAAGATGGTGCCATGTCAGCAATACAGTTAATATTCTTTACTAACGGCGTTAGCATATACCTAGTATATTCCGTTAAATACAAACGGGGTCAGCATCTTCCGTTAATATTAACGCCGTCACTAACTTCGTCAGCATATTCCAAATGGTGAAGGAATATTCCTCCAGGGGCGTCAGCATGATGTCATTCTGACAGGCGACGTTTACGAAACTGCAGCACTAGGTCGCCGGCGGCAACTGACCGGCGTCCAAGCCCGACGGCTACAGGGAGAGGTAATCAACTGCCATTAATCGGCGTAGGAGATTAATCGGCAGCAGGTGAATCTGTTTCAGTGTAGCTCTATGCAACTTAAATCCGTAGTCCCGATTTGGTGTGGCACGACGCAGTTTAATTCCGTGGCCCTTGGATGATTCCGCCCGATGCTGTTTAGCCTTGCGGTTTTCTCAGCCCCATTGTGGGCTTATGCAAACTTTCTTCTTGGGCTTGGGATTTGTTCTCATTTGTTTGGGCAACCCTTTGCATCATTCTGGTTAATTCCATAAACCCATGAGGAAGATTCTAGAGGCATGCAGGATCAGTCAATGCAGTTATGGCAGGGAGGCATGCAAGGATAATTATTTCAATTCATGCTTGCATCTAAAACGGAAATTCGTAACATATAAATGGACGTTTTTACAACCCAAATGGTAAGCAATCTTCCACACAAAATCTCATGTGAAAAACTCAGTCTGACTTTAGCATCGGAGGATTTTTTTCAGGTACCCCCTATTCTGTTCAATTGGAGATTAAAGCAGCGGATCGATCTTCGACAAAGTCATCATCAAATTCGTGTTTGGGGTAGAAGCAATTTTTACCTTACAAACACTACAATTCACGGTCACAAATTTTACCAAATTTTCTTAAATTTATATGCTAAAAATTTCTAACGTTTTTTAGACTCACTAGGACATTTCCACGCGCATTGACCGTTAGATAGGAATTTTCAAATCATAATTTTTATTTTTTCTATTTAATCGTTATAACATCCGTTATTTTAAAAAAAAATCATACAAAAAGCGCATTTTCCCGGAATAGCCCGTTTTTTGTCCGAAACATGATCACACCAGTCAAAATGCGATAACGGTCACACCTAGTGCCCACAAACTACCCACCCACAAATTAGTCGGCCTGATTCATTATCCGCCCACGCATTAAAAAGTTATCCGATATAAAAAACCAAGTCTTGGAGTAATAAACCATGCCCCCCCTGGTACTTGGTAGTTAGTACTAGTTAATACAGTTGTCGAACGTAGTGAAAACGAGTGGAAACTCATGTAAATATTGAAACCAGATTTAAACTTGGGTTTCAAGAAATACTTCAATCTATAAGTAGCCATTGCCATTACAGTTCTCTGTTTTATCTCGTTCCCCTGTTTCATCTAGCTAATAAAAACTCTCTGGTTCTTGTGCTTTACACGGATTTCTGTAAATCTCTAAACATGGGTTATCTTTCTAATTCAGAATCAAAGGGTGAATCACCACCATCATCATCATCAACTTCTTCTACTAACAGGATTGCTATTGATTCTAAGAAAAAGAGGAAGATTTTCAGATCTAGATGGCCGAGTATCAAGAAGAAATGTGGAGAAATCACTACATTATGCGATGTCGATGCTGTTTTGGTGTGTAATTTTGAAGGAGTTGTATACGATTTACCAGGTTCTGAAGACAAATTCCAGGAGATTGTGAAAAAGTATCATGATCAAAAGGGGAAAAGGAAAAGGGGGTTTGATTCTTCTTCTGCTGATGATGATGGTAACAACATAATTAACAAGAAGAGTAAGATTACGGGTATTTCAAATGAAAGATTTTGCCCTAATTTATCTGAAGTTTCAAGTATGGAATCTCTGGTTGAAATTGGAAACAGAGTGGAGTCTGCATTAGCCATAGTTAATACTGCTCTGAATAATAGGATTCATAACGAAGAACAAATGGTTTCTACTACTTGTTCAGGGTTTATGGATGACCCAACCCATTCCGGCGGCAATTACAATTACGGATTTGACATTGATGAACAGAATCAGGGTCTTCTGATGAATGAGTTTAAAGATGAACAACAAATTCAGCATGGGTCCACCAGTGAATATGAATCGGCATCTTATTCTTCCATTTTATCCAATGATGATTATGAGTTTAATGATTTGATTAACTCTGCATTTGAGTATGATCATCAGAATCATGCGATGATGATTAATGAGTTACTATGTGCACGATAATGGTGATATGCAGCAGCAACGAATATGATTCTCAGTTATATGATTATCTTAATTCTGAGTATTTTGTGTGTATTCAGTTAACAGTAATTTTCATTGTAATTGGATGATTCAATTAATTTAATTGATCTGATTAATTTCTTCTCTAATTTTGATTAAAAACATAGTACACTTTTTACCCGAATAACAATTGCGCAGCTACAAACTCATGCCTTGATGCAACAATATCAGTGCAACGCAATAGAATGAACAGCTTTTGAGGTACATTGAAATAGCAAAATAGTAAATGCATAAACAGCTAGAGCAGTGAATGTCTAAATAGATGTGCACTTCCCCTACACGCAGGATAAGCCATAGCCAAAAACTGATGATATGTCCAACCAAAACAACTTCTCTAACGTTACTGTGATATTAGTTTGTAACCAGACATCTGTTCTAGCAAGAAATACAGCAAATCAAGAAAAATACCAGTTAATAAAATCTTGAAACGTATCTATAATTGATAAACGAAAATCGAATTCTCAGAGCTCAGAGCTCATCAAAACTGTTTCTATGTCCAAATCTGCCAAATTTTAGCGTCTCGACTTCTTTTTTGATGACCTTGATGAAGAAGCCTTGGACTGCTCTGCAGCTGGTTTTGTAGCTGTTGCCTGGTTAGGTTTTGATTTTGAATTGCTGCTGTTAGAGCTGCTGGATGCTGCAGTATTTGCGTCCTGCTTGTCTCTAGACACTGAACCCTGAGAACCTCTGATCTGAGCTCTTTTATCCTTCCTCTTAGGCCTGTAACTAGACCTCTCCCTCTTAGGCAACCATCGCTCTGGATCCGGTGGGGGGCCTGGGTTATTAGGATCAAACCCTTTAGGGTACTTGGGCTTTCTCTTTCTCTTTTTCTTTGATTTTGCTTTGCCCTTTGCCTCCTCATCTTCTACAATACGCAAATCAGCATTATTCTCAACATGCTTAGCGCCAGATGTTTTCTCCAAAGAATCCACATCCACTCCTTTAAGCCCTGGCAACGGCTTTAGCTTTTTCTCGTAGGTTTCTGCCTTCTCCACATCAGCTCGTGCAACTGTTGTAACCAACCCAACCAAAGCCTCAACACTTTTGTGGCTCTTAAACAAATCCTCGTATAAGCGGGCAGCCTCTTCTTCCCGCCCATGCTTGAGCTTAAATCTTGCAGCTTCTTGCATGATCACGTCAAGCTTGTTATCGTCACTCATGGCATTAGACCACCAAGTGATAGCAGAATCAAGAACTGCGGTTGCACCATCAATATCCCCATCTCGTTCTTTCAGGGAGACAAGTGTGGCGACAGTAGCTGGCATGTGTTGTATATCAGGAATCCTGGATAAGGAATCAGCAGCTATCTTAGGATGGTTGGCAGCAGCAGCAATCTGAGCACGTGCAAGGAGGGCCACCTTTGACTTCTCTGGGAATTTGTTGGCAAACTGGCCAAGTATCTCTTCAGCTTTCACAGCCTTGTTCTCTTTAACGAACACCGCGGCTTGAAGAAGTGTTGGCATCACACTACCTGGGAACATCTCTGAAAAAGCAGTTACAAGTTCTCGAGCCTGCATTTTTATCACAAGCAGGACAAGGTGCATGAGTATAGCATGAATATTATAGAAGAAACCTGTATAATACAGTGCATCGAGGAAAAAAAAGGAGCCAATCTACAGTTATGGCAATGATTACAAATACTGGAACACCTCAAATGTAGAACTAAAAAATGAAACCAAAATCAGTCCTCGTCTCTTCTTAGAGAAGAAAGTAGAAATTTTTCTGAACATTTGATAACCTCAGACGTGGTAGAGGGGAGGGGTAAAATGTAGCAGCGCACCTGATCTACCCTTGATGCATGTAGTAGGAGAAGAACACGATTAGAGTATATTGCCTCTTTCTGTCTCGAGGATAGCTTCAAATCAAGCCCTCGAGCAAGCTGGAAGCCATGTGCTGCATTACCTTTCTCTATCAGCTTATCAAGTTTTCTAAGGCCGTCGGATGCATCTTTTGGACCCTTCAGCGCAATAAGGTTGTTTATTGCCACCGCAAGTGATGAATCATCGCTTAGGTTTCGAGTAATGATATCCACATAAGTTTCAATGGCTTCTTGTGGGTGTCCAAGCAGCTGAAAATAAGATTAATTTGCATTACTAATGGATAGAATACTATTTCTGGGAAAGAAAACACTCCAATGCAATCATATCTTCACCTGCCGAACATAAGCCAACTGTACGGCTATAGGAGCAAGTTCCATCTCTATCTCATCATCAGCCCAATTGTCCTCCATTAGTGTTTCTTGACCGATTCTGTCAAAATAAGGGATTTAATTGCAGTGAGTTCTTTGTTATGTAAGAAAATAAAATGGAAAGCTTATGTAAGTGATATAGTAGTACAAGGGAAATGCATAGAACACACAAACTTTGCAAATTTAAAAGTCCTCATAGTTTTCTACAAGCACCTTCTAGCTGAAAGCAACTGTTGTTCCGCTTCCACATATTTTTGCCTCTCGATCAAAGAACAAGCATTATTATACGCCAGTTCAAAGCTGCTATTGGGTTTAACTTTGAGCGCATTCATTGTCCCTTGAACTTCAGAAGCTCTTCCAGCAGATACTAAACCAGCCACAATATTGATCTCTAAGGAGTCTATCTTTAGATTTTGAAGCTTCTGATAGAGATCCATACAAGTCTCCAGTTTCCCCAGCCGATAAAGAATCTGAGATTCTAATTGCATGGTCGCGGAGGTCCTCTCCAGACTTGATAGGGATTCCATAGCTTCATTCAGCTTGTTTTGTCTGTATAGACAATATGCCTGTATGAACAAAAGTGTGGTATTACATCAGATAGATATTCATAGTTTGGTCACAGCATAATAGCCAAAACATTACTCACAATGCAAAATAAAGCTACAGAGAATTAATTGCACTGTATGCAATTATGATGAAGATTACAGACTCCTTTCCGATAAGGAAATAGAAAGAAAAGAAAAAAACGGTCGCGGAGAGTAGAAAAAAAAGGCAAAGCATTAACGAAGAAACTTTGGCTCATTTCAGTCCAACTTTTCTGTGTACTAACGCATAGTCAGTCTTAGAGTGAGTTCAGATTTTTAAATCGACCACAAAGCCGGTACATGATCTCAAATTGGATATGGTGTCAACATGTATAAGAGATCTTTGTGACATTTGAGTACAAGTACTTAAAATTGAAGGCTAAAAGATTAATAATTGATTGAATACTTATGTGCAGTAAATGATACCATGACAATCATGACTAAGAAAAAGACTTGGAAAAAATGCAAACAATATTTCTGGACATTCTGAGATTTCTGGCCCTTAAGGACTCAGCTCCGCCAAGTCAGTCCCAAGTCTGTCCGAGTCCCAAGTGACTAGGTCTGGCCATGTCATCTAATAAGAGTAATGGTGCTAATGGGGACAAAGGTGTCGCTGAGAAGGAGATGATAAAGTTGAACTTTAGTCTTCAGAGTTTAGTTAGATGTTTGGGAGTTAGTTTAGGCAAAGATTTCTAGAGCTCAGAACTTAGAAATCTAGTGTCAACTCTGTTGACTGGTACTTGGTCAAGGTCTGATGTTAACTTTGAAGATTGTATATGCTAACTAGTTTCCATTTCTAATAGACTTACATTAGGTTTTAAAGTGTTGATTTGTCCATAAACATCTAAATACTGGTGCATTTTCAGATGATATCTGAAACCTGATATGCTCAAGCCAAAGACTCGCCTAGTTATGCGGTTGGGATCAGCCCGCAGCCGATCCAGGGCCAATCTCTGGGTGGTACAACATTGCAAAACAGTGGCATACACAGTAAGTAACTCAGTCACCACCATAATTCACCCTTTGAATGTTTAAACAAAAAGTAATCTCCACATGGTAACAGATTAAAATTTCATATTCCCTCTCTCAGTGAAGAGATATCATGGAAACAACATACTTACTCCCGTTGACAGCCATCTACCCGTGTAAAAGAATTTTGCTAACTTAAACATCGGAATAAGAATGTTTCTCAACAATTATAAACGACCAGCACAAATTCCTCACAGAGAGTAATCTCCATTCTTTTAACAAATTAACATCCATGTACATTTGTGTGTGTGTGTGCATCTTATATACATCCCCTATCACCTTTAATACATGGAAGAGCATCTCAAACATGGTATAAGCAATGAAAACTTTGCAACTTAAAAAGAAAGACACATGAAACTTGCAATGTGGACCACAACGTGTCTCCAGATATATGAGTGACAACAGAACCCAATTGAACCCTACTTTTCGTAATCTTTAGAAATTCTAAACTTAGGTGAATCAAATCAAGATAATTTTATGCTAGGAATTGACCAACTCAATAACCTAAATGTACATCTGAAAACTAAAAGTATAAACTGCTCAAAATAAAAGTAAAATCAGTAAACCAAAAAATATACCTTATAAAATCCCAAATCGGCCGAAACATGTTTCAAAGACTGTATAGTTGACAAAGCACGATCTATATTATCAGCTTTAATCAGACCTACGATCTTACAATTCATAGCATCCTCATCACCAGGAGCAATTGCAAGTACTACAAAAAAACAAAAAACTCCAGTTATCTGAAAAACAAAAATCGATACAATTTTAATTTCATCAAATTGGGGAAAAAAAGATAACCTTGATCTGCAACTTTTACAGCTTTCTCGAACTCTGAGTTTTGGACATGGCGATTTAGGGTAGTAAAGAGATCTTCGATTGCCGCAGTTGGTTGTTGCGGTGAGGTTTTAGGTTTCTCTTTCGCCTTGGGAGCCATGGATTTTTTTTCTCTTGGTGTTTTTCTTCTGTGAGGTTTTGTCGAAAGGAAAAATATCTCCCAAATTTTAACTAAAATCTGATACAGGTCCTTTGATCTAACGGCCAGTGTTGAAAGCTATCAGTTCTCAATTGCCATAATGGCACAGGCCCTGCCTGAAAAATGAAACTCCTAGCGTGGAATTTATGGGCCACCTCATTCCATGTCTGAGATGGAACCTATGGCAAATTTTCACCCCCTTGTACATGCACAATGACCGCTGGTAAAAAATAATGCTGCTTATTGCAGATCATCTTTCGAAGGAAGAACATCGGTTGAAGTAAACAGAAGTAGGAGATCCATAGGCAAATTTATATCATGTAGGGAGTTCCTTTAGGTTATCTCGCAACAAGAGAAGGAAGGAGGCCGACTTACAACAAATTTTCAAACAATTTCATCAACTCGAATAGGCTAATTGATTTTGGCTATTAGGTGGACCTATACACTTGGTTCAACAAACAAATAGGAGAAATTTCATCTTAGAGCGATTATATGGACATAAGGCAAACTAGACTTGGACTGAAATGCATTCTCATGCAGCAGTCCACCACTTACCAAGAATTGGTTCAGACCGTGCACCACCAATAAAGGTAAACTTTCATTCATACATGGTTTCATCGTACAAATATACAAGGAAATCAATAGATGGGTCAATTTTCATGTTATTAACCTAGTTGATGACGAGAACCTTGATAAATATCTTTATGTGACTTTTAGTCTTCAAATCTTCAATCTTCAGTGGCATCTGAAATTCAATGTATTTCGTCATGTACCTCTAACTTTAACTTAAATGATTGAAGTTGATTTTGGTAATAATTCGTAAGAATAGTTTTGGCATTCTAAATTTGACAATTCCAGACTTAACATACAAACGCGTATGGGTTCAAACGAGAAACACTAACAATCTCCCATTTGCTGATTTTAGTGAGAAAACTTTTACATATGGTGGTTTTTATTAAAAAAATTTACATCAAACTCTTTTCCCTATAGTCTTGAATCCCAATGCCTTGAACAATTCTTCTTCAATGGTTCTGCATGTGTTCATTAAGCTCTTTTGTTGAAGCATTGATAACCACCTTTCTCCCTCTTAAGAAAAAATTAATCACCTCATAGAATCATACATCAATAGCCGGAACAACTGTGGATCGTCAAAATCAAATAAAATTGCCACAATTATAAGATAACAACACCAAATCAGAAAAAATGAACAGACAAAGCATATCCTCATCCAAGGTTTCCTGCAAGACAACTGGGTTTTTCTGTGGTGCCCACTTGGGCTTCATATGAGTGTCTTAACAAACAGATTCTTCTGAACTATGGGTTTCTAATTCCTGGATTTCCTCCCGGACAGTATCAGGAGGATCAGGTTGTGGAGTTGGAAGAGACTCAGGAAATACTTCAGGCACACTAGGCTCGATTCCCAAGTTATGGACTTTTAATGGGGAAACTTGATGACTACTACCCCCAAACTTAGAATTTTGGGTGTCTCTAGATAGACTAGTCACAATATTCCTAATTTCTAGTCCATTAGGTTCTTGAAAAAGGTCATCAGGTGGTTCATCCTCAAAATGCATTTGAGGCATACAAACTGTAGGACTTATATATTTCATATCCTCTATGGGCAACCCTAAAGTTTCCTTATTGTCTTGAAGAACGGTCACTGGCCTACTCTCATGATCACTATCCAAATCGGAAGTTATAGGCAAAATCTCAGATGGGCCTAACAATGCATAATTATGGTCAAACTTAGGAGGATCTTTAGGCTCTTCAAAATAAGGGATTAAGGTAGATCCGGAATCTAGTAATGGTTCGACCCTAACTTTCCATTTATCAATATCTAACACAGGAATAGAATCCAATAGAGCATTTACTTGTTCAGTGTTGCTATCTTCGTTGAAATCCATGCTAAAGTGGGCTAGACAACTCTCTAATAGATCTTCCGATACGATGTTTGGTAATGACTCTTGAATTAAGGTTCCTATCATGTTAACCTATTCAATGCACGTGTCATCTAGCTCAAAATGTAGCTTATTGACATTAAAAATATTCAGCTCAATAGTCATATTACCAAAAGATAAATTCATAATACCAGTTCGACAGTTTATGATCGCATTAGACGTAACTAAAAATGGGCGACCTAAAATCACAGGTATCTGGTTCTCGTGGGTCAGGGACAGGTTGGGTATCTAAGACCACGAAATCCACAGGATAAATAAACTTGTCAACCTCAATTAGAACATCTTTTATCACTCCACGAGGAATTTTAACCGACCTATCAACTAACTGCAGTGTTATCTTGGTAGGTTTCAATTCTCTAAGTCCTAGTTGTAAGTACACATGGTATGGCAGTAAGTTCACACTAGCTCCTAAGTCAAGTAAAGCTTTATCTACCCGATGTTTTCCTATTGTGCAAGCAATGGTAGGGGCACCTGGGTCTTTATACTTAGGAGTCGTGGGGTTCTGAATGATCGAACTTACATGACTAGCTAAAAAGGATTTCTAAGGGACACTAAGCTTGCGCTTTCGCGTACACATATCTTTAAGGAACTTGGCATAAGCCGACAGCTTCCTAATAGCTTCTAACAACGGAAGGTTTATGGTAACTTTCTTAAAAACCTCCATTATGTCATTAAAGTTGGATTCACTCTTTGTTGGTACTAATAGATGTGAAAATGGGGCTCTAGGCATAAAATAGGGCCTCTTAGGAACCTAATTGGCATCATTAGAAATTTTATCAGTCCCCTCATCTATGGATGGTCCTAAGGGGTGAACTATATTATGCTCACTATCGGGCATGGTTACCTGATTGTCTACTAATCTACCGCTCCTAAGGGTTCTAATTGAATTTAACTGATGTGATGGTTTTGCACCTACTTCATGAACTCCTCTAGGATTAGGTTTTGTTTGAATAGGGAACCTACCTTTTTATATCAAAGATTCATTTATCAGACTAACCTGGTCTTGTAACTCGAAAATAGCCTTACTGTTTTCTTGTCCTGTCCTGTTACTAGCTTGTAGACTCGGTTCTACGGATAACTGAAATTTTGCAGTTTGCAGAGTTAACAAGTTGAGAGACTCCTCTAAGCTTAGGATTTTCTTATCTGACTGATTCCGAAACTGAGCTGGTCCTGAAGGATTCTTAGTATAACCAAAACCTGGGGAGCATTAGAATTACTAAACTGACCTTGACTCTGGCCCTTAGACCACGAAAGGTTCGGATGGTTTCTCCAACCAGGGTTATAAGTTTCTGAATATGGGTCGAACTTTTGAGATTTATCGAATCTAGTGTTATTGTAAAGAGCATTGGCTTGCTCTTCCATAGTATGGCCTTCCCAAAAAGGCTCCACTTGACTACTAGTGTGTCTCAATTGTAAAGCTTCTAACCTTTTAGCTATTGCTGCAATCTTGGCATCTGATTTATAGCTTCCTTCTACCATATTAATGTTTCCTCTGCCTAGAAGAATTATTTTCTGGGGTTCCTTACTACTTTACCATTGTTGTGTCTTTTCGGCGATTTCATTCAAAAATGTCATCGCCTCATCAACTGTTTGGTTTTCAAACCCACCTGTACACATAGATTCTACTGTGGTTGTAGTGGGATAATCTAAACCCTCGAAAAGGATCTGAACTAACCTGACCTTTTCTAGACCATGATGAGGACATTGGGCTAATAAATCAATTGAACCTTTCCAAATACCTATACAAAGATTCTCCCTCTTGTTGAGAAAATGTGCAGATTTGTGTCCTAATAGACGATGTTTTGTGCCTAGGGAAAAACTTGTTCAAAAAGGCAGATGTAAGTTGTTCATATGTTTGAATTGACCCGGAGGCCAAACTATATAGCCATGATTTGGCTTTATTCAGGGAAAAGGGGAATAACCTAAGTTTCAGAGCATTATCATCAAGATCTCTAATTTTTAGGGTACTACAAAGTTCTTCAAAATCCCCAACATGGAAATAAGGGTTTTCATTTTCTTTCCCTAAAAAGATTGGGAGGATTTGTAGGTTCCCAGGTTTAAGTTCATAATTTGCTTCTGTGTCATCTAACCTGATACATGAGGGATGAGTAGTCCTAGTCGGATTCAACAAGGTCTTCAAAGTGGACATTTCTGGCTCTATCTGAGTCCTAGGTTTTTCATCGAAAGACGGATGTTCAAAACTAGGTTGTCCAAGAGTAGAGGTTTCTAAATTAAGGTAATCAAGATGACAGAGACTGTTGTAATGAGACTGCAGTTTACAGAGACTTAACAGTAAAACTGTTGTAATGAGACTGTTGTCAATAGAAAAAGAAAAGATGACAGTTCCTGGATGTTACACAGAAACTGTGATCGTTTCTTCTTCTTCCTTCTGTGATGATCAAACACGCCTCTATAACTCTTTGATTTCTCTGCAACTGCCCCACACTTATCCTAAAGACTCGATTCCCCTTTCTATAACTTCCATCCTCTATATTTATATGACACTTGTTAGGATAATTAGTGAAATATTCCAACTATAATCCTGTTCTCTTCTCTGCAAGTTACGGGAGTTATACACGCCCCTTATTTTCTTCCAAACATATCCGATGATCAACCGAGTAGATATTCTTTCTTATCTTTTCATGAAATTTCCTTTTTCAAAACCAAACTCTGTGATATCCACTTTCCTTGTATCGTGATAACTTCACATATGTGAATATTCGATCCTTTTTTAAGCTCATAAACACGTCACTTTTATGCATCCCTGAGTAAATTAATCTTCCAAAGATAGAACCAAATCAAATCCCAGATATTATCTTCCTTCAACAGCCCTTACTTTCCCGAAATAATACCAAAGAAAACTCGATATATTCCCGGCCCCTGATTTCTTTCTCCCAGATTATTTAGTCTATTCCAATCGCTTTCAACAACAGTACCAACCCTGTTTCAACTCCATAGGCCCATAAAATTGAAATCCATGAGAAAGTCCGTCTAAAACTCATCCAAGTTCTTCACAGCAAAGTACGCAGCTAACTGTCCAACTTCCCGCCAAATCGATTTTTCAAATGAAGTAGATGACTTCCCCCTATCCATACTGAGGTGCCTATAGCCTTGGGGTTGTAAATAACAAACTAGGGTGCCCTTATAAGTGGAGTTTCCCTTAGTAATTGAGGTGTCCCTTATCCAAAATGAGAGTCTGAATAGTAGGTGTCCTCCGGATGAAACTTTTCGAGCCGATTTCTCCACACATGTTTATTTCTCCAAAAACACATACAAAGACACAAAATATCATAATAAGTACGAAAATGGGTACTAACAATATATACAATTGAGATTATATCAGACACAAAAATATGTCTATCAGTTCCGTATTGATCATTCGATCACTTGAAAATTACTTATAAGCTAATAGTTTGTGTGAGACGGATATTTTCGTATTTTAAGGATGTTTCGATGATGGAAATGGGAGTTTAGAACAATTAACCATAGTCTGGATATAGCACAGTATGCATACCAGTATGCAAACTATTGTAAGACTGATTCAGGTCCGAAAACCAAGTATGCATACCCTTATGCGAACGATTTTAACTGTCAAAGTCCGGGAACTAAGTTTGCATATCTGTTTGCAAACTGTTTCACCTGAGTTCGATCCAGAACGACAATATGCGTGCCCGTTTGCGAACTGTCGGAAAAGATCAAAGTCCGGAACTTAAGTTTGCGTACCCGTTTGCAAACTTATGTGGTTAAGTTCTAAAAACGGTTAACTATGATTTCATACTCATGAACAAATATATTTATATATTAAGGAATGCAATCTTTGCACCGTGGCTAAATGTACATGAATTGATTCTTGTGAATCAAATCTGATTTTGCTTCAATTGTGTCTTGTATACTTCTATGAGAATATAAACAACTGAACAACTCTATGAGTAACAAAATTAGAATCATTTGATCTGGAAGTGTTACAATGAATGAAGTTAATACAAAAGGGTTCATATGGCTAACATCTGTTAATTTTTATTGAGCCAACTCAATATACACGTTTAGGTACGGTTACCCATATCTAAATAAAGGTATATTTTATTTGTGTGTAACAAGCTAAGACTATCTAACAGTAGAGAGATATTGTTTTGGTTTTAAGCAAACTTAGCTTGAATCTTAAATCAGGATTTCATCCAATGGTGAATATTGATTATTTTGTTTCAAATATATCATACCCTGATTTGAAGACTATATAAGGGAAAACTCTAGCAACTGGGAAACCTAATCCCCACACCTACTATGTGATACTAGTTGCGACTAGAGTCGATTCTCCTTTAACCTAGGTTTTTCCTAAAACCATTATAGGTTAACGACTTGAAGACTTCATTGGGATTCTGAAGCCAGACCCAACTGTTTTCTCTGTAGTTGCGTGTTCTGATCTTACTTGTTCTATCGTATTGAGTGGTATCTTCTCTAAGAT
Source organism: Papaver bracteatum (assembly GCA_023529315.1). Taxonomy (NCBI): domain Eukaryota; kingdom Viridiplantae; phylum Streptophyta; class Magnoliopsida; order Ranunculales; family Papaveraceae; genus Papaver; species Papaver bracteatum. Next base: position 1,035,340 of record JAJJWX010002148.1, on the reverse strand, counting down.
TTACTCGAGATTTATCTCTGATAGGTAAGATATAAAAAGTAATCACAAAGGTCTTCGTCTCATTCTTTGTGATTCCACAATAACTTGTTCTACTACCATATAGTTAAGTTATTGTGAGGTGATTGATATTTCTAGGTTGTTCTTCGGGAATATAAGACCGGATTATGTATTAGTTCCTATTCACCTTGATTTATCAAAAGACAGAACAAAAACTTCGTAGATATTTATGTGGAGACATATTTATCTATCAGAATAGATTTTTTTGTGGGAGACAGATTTGTTTATCAAGACTTCGACTTTCGGTCGTAGCAACTCTTAGTTATGGGTGAGATCAGCTAAGAAAATCAAGTGCGTAGAGTCCTGCTGGGATTTAGAGGCGTAAGGAACGTGACTGTACCTTGATCAGTATGAGATTGGTTAGGGATCAACTACATTTGGGTCCAAAGTTAACATGTAGTAGGCTATAGTATGTAGCGGATTAATACAATATTGTGTTCAAATCTGGACTAGACCCCAGGGTTTTTATGCATTTGCGGTTTCCTCATTAACAAAAATTCTGGTGTCTGTGTTATTTCTTTTCCGCATTATATTTGTTTATATAATTAAAATATCACATATTGTGCATAGTTCAATCAATTGGTAAATCCAACCTTTGGTTGTTGATTGAAATTGATTGACACTTGAACATTGGTCTTTGGTACCGTTCAAGTTGTTTGTCATAATAATCAGGCTCACAGATTCCTATCTCTTTGATTTGCTAATTTTATTTATAAACATAGATATAACTCTTGGATATATTTTCCTTGATTGAGTCTGACTCTCTAGTTGATTCTTTTGGAATTATATTAGAGTTTTTACATACAGATTGCCGAAAGAAATATTGGGTATGGTTGTTAGACCCACACTTTTTCAATTGGTATCAGGGCAGGCAAACACGCTAAGACCTCATAAGTATGTGTTTATAGCAATCTAATTATTATGGACGAGTCTATCTCTAATAACATACCAGTTCGGAAATTACCAGATGATTCTGAAAGCTTGGATTCTCGTGAGAGAACTGTCACATATAATTCAATATTGAAACATTCTCGTGATGTAGAAACTATTGACTAGGAAACACGCCTAGAAAAATAATTGGACGAACTTTCTGATGAAGGTGATTCTGATATTGATAGATATGTTTATGAAGAAGTATCATGGTATGTTAAGCTATTTAGTTCGTTGGAAAAGAAGAGGATGGGAACTTTTCATGTCACACCTCTTCTGACTCCTCTCTGTCGAGAAAACAAGAAATTAAAAAGGATTTAGGGAGGTTTTTATGTTTCGAATCGCTCCTGCGAATTGATCCTCAAATATTCTAAGGAAAAACTGAGTAGAAAGTCACTTGAATGTGATAATGTTTATAAAAAATATTCCTTATTGGAAGAGAAACTTGCAGAAACAGAAGAAAGGATTAACTCACAGCAAGCAAGTTTTGATGACAGAGAAAGCGTTTTTCTCACTCGAAAAAAATGCCTTGAGGATGATTTAGTTGTTGCTCTTGATAAAATCAAGAAGTTGGAAGATGACTTGGAAAAGTTCAATACAAGTTCAAGCAAATTAACCACTATGCTAGGAGCAAGTAAAAATCACCGTGATACATGAGGATTGGGCTATAAGGGAATAAATGCTCCAAGTACTAGCAAAGAGGTAAAATTTGTCAAGACTAGTGATTCTTCTCAACAAAAGGTTTCCACTGATGGTAAAAGTGAATTTCCTTCACCGACAATTAAGATTCGAAAGACCAAAGTATATCAACCTCCAAAAAAAACACATATGAATCTGGGCAAGAACGTTACTTATATTTGTCATTATTGCGGAAACAAAATTCACCTGAAAAGGAGATGTCGTTTTCGTATAAGGAATGATAAACTTCATGATTTTCTTGTTTGGGCATCACAATAAGTTGTGAAACCGAGATATTATGGTAAGGCTAATCCCCTTAACATTACAGGTTATAACTATCCAACTTTTAGGCAAAGGAATCAGTGTTGTGATAAACCTAGATTTGCCTATAAACGTCACACGAATCCTTTTCACAATCGTAATGGTTATCAAAAGGATATCTTCGTAAAGACGAAGATAAAATCCGATGCTCCTAATTGGAGAAAGAATAACTTGCAAAAGAATAGTCAATCCAATTTTCTTCCGAGAATTCTAGAAGAGAGTAATGTGAAGAAGGTTACGGTTGTTCCTAAACACACTCAGAAGTGGATACCGAAGGAATTCAATGATGCTTTGAGTGTGAAAAGGAATGATCTCCCAGAAAATTCCATGACTATGGAGAAGGTAGTATCCATGATGTTGGAACTTAAAAATTTATTTGGAAAGATGGATTTGGATGTGAAAGTATCTAAAAGCGATCTCTTTCATGATAATCCAAAAGTGAAACAAAATAAGCCAAAAACTATAGATGGTGATAAATCCATAGTTGCGGAAAAGTATGTTTCAGTCACTTGTGGTGAGCAAGACCTTGTTCACTTCAACAAAACTTGATTGTGTTATAAGTGTATCATCACTAAGGAATTCTCTGCTATGTATACGGTGAGGGAAGCACGAGAATTGGGGAACACATATTGTGTCATGTATGATTTTGAATCTTTGGTAAGGTCGTAGAATTCGATTGGATTCCTCTAAAAATGTATGTCTATAAACTTGAGCAAGATTTATGTTTTTTTTTTAATCATTTGCTTAAAGTACTTATAATGATCCATGTACCTTGTATATCGTTCATGTCTATCTAACTTATTTGTGTTTAAGGTTCTTAAATGTTTAGGCTTGAAAATAGTAGTTCGGGATGTTTGGCCTTCATGGTACACATACCAGGTATGCATACCAGTTTTCAAACTGCTCCAGTTCATGAAATCTCGTTTGCGAACCGGTATGCAAACTTTTTCCGTTTTCGATATTTGATAAAAAAATCTTGTTTTGGCCATAACTTATTTATCCGAACTCGGAAGGACCTAATTCTTTCTGTATTCTCTTTCTTTTTGAATTCTCTTCAAAATGGTGATGAGAATTCCTGAATTTGGATGAGTTAAGGTGGGTATTTGTCCCGTCTCTTATTTTTGAGTGTTTTGTTCCATTTTGTCGCACTTGTTCCACTTCTCTTGGACTTGGGCACTTGGATTCTTGGATTACTTATCTTTTAAGATCATTTTTAGCTTTTAAAAGAATTTTGTTGGTGAATAACAAAGAAGAAAGTTTAAGAATGGGTAGTAGTACGCATTGCTATGGGATTCTTGAATGTTCACAATCATCTTATGTATGGTGCATGGTCGTTAATGACTTTGTAAGTTATTCTTTGTTAATGTAGGATCATAATATCGCAACATCAATATCCTTGTGAAATCCTTGAACGACACATTGCGAAGATATTGCAGATTGGTAATAAAAATGACGCAACGAATGACGACAGCCTGAACACGAGAAAGATGTGAAGACCTAGCGATATTTAGGAGTGTTGCGAGATTTAACATTTGAATACTTGCGAGAATTTCGCAAGCCAGATCCGAAAATAAAGGACACTTAGCTGTCATCCACTATGTAATGTACTATATAAAGAGCCGAGTAGGCCTAAGGAAGGAGAGATTTTTTTAGAGTGGAGAGAAAGTTTTGAGGAGAGAGAAAGTCTAGAGTAATAATTATATTCTTGGTTTCATTTCCTTCTTGTAAAATTTCTAACTCAATTAATAAAAAGGTTGACTGTTGATCTTAAAGATGTGTTGAATATTATGAATTCTTATGAGGGATGTATTGTAGGAATTCCTGCAACTACATAATGGCGCTAGAAACATGGATTGAGGATTGATATTGTGATTTGAAGGAATTTGGAGTAATAGGGAAAGAATTTTACATAATTTTCAACAATTCATTAAAATTGAAAAATGGCTAGAAGAAGAAATAACTCAAAACAACCAAAAATCGTAAGAAGGAGTAAGAGGCTTGCTGGTAGAGGGAGAAATGTAATTGAGGAGTCTCCAAGGATGGATGTGAGAAATGATAGAGAAAATCAAATTCAACAACCAATTCAACGTACACCAGCACAAAATAGAACTATAGATTATGACAGAGTAAGTGTGCATACTTGGCGATCAAATTCCATAGATGAAATGGAAGAAGAGCAACAATTAAGAAGCAAAGGACGTGAGGAAAGAGACCAAGAAATGATTGGAGGATTAATTCATAGAGATGAAGAGATCGAAGCATTATAGGCATTGAGGCAAAGAATACACGAGGAGAGGAGATTAGAAGCAGAAGAACGTGCAAATTTGACTAGACAAAATCATGAATTGAGGATGGAAAACATGAGATTACAGAATAGAAGATCAAGAAGCACTACAAGGTCAAGTTCAAGGTCAACTAGGGGAGAAATAAGGTGAAATTCGCCTGTGGTAAATGTTAATGAAGATACTCGAGGGAAAATACAAAATCTAGACGGAGAATACCGCGAAAGAAGAGAAATGATTGGAGATCGTTATATCCCACATGGAGAAATTCTCCAAAATGGACAAAATGATAGAAATCAAGGGAATGGGAAACATCAAGAACGAAGTAATCAAGATGATGAAAAAAATCAGGAAGAAGGAAGTAGAATGTTACACGGGAGAGGAGTTCAAATAAGTCAGCAAGTAATTGAAGATGAAATCGAAAGGAATTATAATAAACAAGCAAGTCTAGCTTGTGAAAGTGAAAAGCTGAGAGCAGAAATGGAAGAACAAGAGCTCCAAGAGGCAATTCGCCAGAACAATCATGATAATCGAGAAAGAAGGCATGAACAAAATCGCAATAATGATAATATCAATGAAAAATATGATAGAGTACAAAGGAGAACTGAAAGGCAACAAAGAGAGTTGAGAAGGAATGGAGAAAATCGCAGAGAAGAAAATGAGAGGCGTAATCATGTGCGAATTCATGAAAGAAATGAAAGAGAAGATCGGAGGAAAAGACAAGAAGAAAAAAATGAATAAGAAAATCAAAGCAGAGATGAACGCAGTTAAATCAAAATTCTAAATCGGTTTGTCTCGGCGCTCTGCAAATCGGTTTGACTCGGCGCTCTGCAAATTGGCGATCGACTCAAATTTTTTCTTCGTTTTCGCATCAATTTTCGAGAATCAGTGTAATTAATTCAGGTATTTTGATTCATATCTAATGATTGAAGTTTCATTAATCCTTCAGTTGATTAGATAGTAGCGGTTTTTTTCATTAAAATCTTTGAAAAAAAATGAGTATTTTTGGGTAGATCTGGTTATTGGTCTTCTGGTTTTATCTCGAAGATGATGGATGATTCGAATACAAGTAACTTTAGATCTTCAAATCAACATAAGATGAATTTAGATTCTAATCAGTATGAAATTCATTCCTTATATATACCTGATGAAGATTTAGAGGAAAGCATAAATGAATGGAAATTTAGTTTAATTGGGAGGTTGGACTTTGTTAAGATGAAATTTGCAACTGCTGAAGAAGAACTAAGAAAACAGTGGATTACTAAGGGTAAAGTACAATTAATTCCTATTGGGAAAGGTTTTTTTGTTATCAAACTTGAGAATGAAATTGATATGAAATACATTTGGAATGGATATTGGATTGTGAATTCTCAGGTCCTTAAATTGAGACTATGGGAAGCTAATTTTAATCCTGCAGCTCAGAGAACTACTACTGCTTTTGTCTGGGTTAATTTTCATGGTTTAGGCATGGAATACTGGAAGGAGAAGATGTTGCTGGATATGGGAGATGCAATTGGTAGAGCCATTAAAGTTGATAAAATTGCACTGAAAAGAGAGGTGGGGTACTATGCTAGTGTCCTAGTTGAGGTAGATTTAGCAAGAAATATTCCTGACCAAATTACTGTTAATTCTAAATATGGGAGTTTTGAACAAGTAGTACAAATTCCTAAAATACCTAGTTTTTGCAGTCATTGTAAGATGGTGGGACACTTAGTAACTAAATGTAGGGTGTTGAAGAAGGATGATATTAAAGAAGATGAGATGATCAATGATTATATTTTTCCTAAAAAGGTTTGGAAGATAAAAGAAAAGGTACAACAACCCATTGGTTTTGATATTTGTGAGACCCCAAAAAAGAAAGATGCACAGGATAATGTTAATGCTTTGTTTAGTGAAGATGAGGTAGTTGAAACTATTGTGCCTTCTATGGAAAACTCAGTTATTCAACAAAATGATTCTGGAAATCAAAATTCAGGTAAATTCCATACACTTCAAGATTTAATGAACGATGAGTTTCCTCCAATTACTGTGAACAAATTATTGGATATTGCATCAAGTAGTTCTTCTGTTATGAATAAGGAGTTAACAGTTAAAGAAGTAGTAAAGAAGATTGTAAAGCCTAAACCAATTAGTCTAATTACTACAAGAAAACAGAATGCTACTGCCAATTTAGTTAAAGAAAAAAAAGGATTGAGAAGTCCTAATTCTTCTCAAATTTCTAATTCTAAATGAAGACACTATTTCTTAATGTCAGAGGCTTAAGAAGACCTAGAGCCAAAGAAAAATTAAGAAATTTAGTTAAGAAGTTTAGTCCTACTTTAGTTTGGGTGGTAGAACCAAAGATTAAATGGAATTCAAAAGATTGTAAAAGTTTGAAATTACCTGGAATGAATCATAAGTTAATACATAATTCTTCTAATGGGGGGAAAGGAAATATCTGGCTTTTTTGGAGTGCTTCTATTAATGAACCTTCAGTTGTATCAATTACTAATCAAGTTATAACAGTAAATGTTGGTGGTGTATTAGTCTCTGGTATTCATGCTGCTTCTATTGCTTCTGATAGAAAAGAACTTTGGTTGGAATTAGAGAAAATGAGTGATATGGATTTACCTTGGCTATTAATTGGTGATTTTAATACATTTTTAAATGTGGATGAGAAAAAAGGTGTAAGAACACCTTTGAGAGGTGCTATGCAAGATTTTCATAAAGCCTTGAATGTTTGTAACTTAATGCAGGCTCCTCATTCAGGTTTAAATTTTACTTGGTGCAATAATAGAGCTGGAATCAAAAGAATTGTTTGTACTTTGGATAGAGCTTTGTTTAATCTAAAGTGGAGTGAGAAATATCCTGGTTGGACTTATAAAGTAGGCATGAGATGTGTTTCAGATCACAGTCCTTTGTTGGGTTCTTGTATGACAGTTCCAAAACCTAAAAATGCTCCTTTTAGAATGTTGAAAGTTTGTCTTGAACATGAAGATTTCAAGAGACTTATTCAAGAAGTGTGGACTGAGGAAGTTAGAGGAAATCCTATGTTTGTTTTTATGCAAAAATTGAAGATAATGAAGATAAGAATTAAGGATTGGAATTGGCATATTTTTGGTGATGTAAGATTGAAATTGGCAAAGGCAGATGAGGAAGTTCTAACTGCAACTGCTCTATCTGATCAGAATCCTAGTGATACTAGACTTTTAAATAATTTGGTGGTGGCAAGGGGACATCAAGAAATATTCACTCAACAACTTCACTCAATTCTACAACAAAATTCAAGAGAGAAGTGGTTAAATGATGGAGCTGCAAATACTAGATTCTTCCATACTTCTATAAAGCTAAAACAAGCAGCAAACTCTATAACTGAATTGGAGGATGCAAATGGGTCAATCATTACAGATCAAAATCTAATTGCTCACACACTTGAACAACATTTTGAAGAAAATTTTAAGTTCCAAAGGGTAAATTTTACTAAAGGAATTTTTGAAGCAATACCAAAAGTAATCACTCTTGAAGATAATTGTAAGTTAGAAGGGATTCCATCTGCTAAAGAAATACATGATGTTGTTTTTTCTCTTAATGCAGATAGTGCTCCTGGGCCTGATGGTTTTCCAGGTTTCTTTTATAGGTTTTCTTGTGAGATTATAGGTGAAGATCTAATAAAAGCTGTTCAATATTGTTGGAGACAAGGTTTTATACCAAGAGGTTTAAATTCTAATTTTTTATTTCTACTTCCAAAGGTGAAATGTGCAAGAAAACCAAATCAGTTTAGACCCATTGGACTTAGCAATTTCTGCTTCAATTTTTTTACTAAGATCATGACAACTAGATTAAATGGTATGTTGGAAAGAATTATGTCAGTTCAACAAGGAGCTTTTATTAAGGGGAGATGTATACAAGAACAAGTTGTTTTGGCTTCAGAAATGATAAATAAGTTGGATACAAAAAGGAGAGGTGGAAATATAGGTCTAAAATTGGATATCACTCAAGCATATGATTCCCTAAGCTGGGAGTTTCTGTTTGAAGTTTTGAAGAGATTTGGTTTTTCTGAGAAATATGTTAATTGGATTCATCAGTTATTTAAATCATCTAGAATATCTGTTCTTATAAATGGAGGCCCTGTTGGTTTTTTTGAAGTTGGTAGGGGTTTGAAGCAAGGTGATCCATTATCATCTATTTTATTTGTCATAGCAGAAGATGTTTTAAGTAGAAGGATTACTCAACTGGTTGAAGGAAGAAAAATCATTCTCATGGTAAACTACAGAGGTGTCCAACCCACTCATATTTTCTTTGCAGATGATGTTTTTTTGTTCTTTAATGGACACAAGAGGAATATACAAAATGTTATGAAGCTTTTACTGGATTATCAATCTTCTTCAGGTCAGTTAATAAATCAACAAAAGAGTAAAAAATTTATAGGTGGAGTAACTGATCAAAGAAAACAACTTATAGCTAATGAATTGCAGATGAGTGTCTCTAGACTACCAGATAAATACTTAGGTGTTGTCTTAAAGCCAGGAAGAGTAACTTCAAGTATTGTATGGGGAGTGGTGTAAATATTACAAAATAGGCTTGTAAGTTGGGTTGGTAAGATTTTTCGTTCATGGACAAACTAACTCTGGTGAAAACTACTTTAAGCAGCATTCCTATATATAACATGTCAGTTTATAAATGGCCCTCAAGTGTGCTAAAAATTTGTGAGAGATTGATAAGAAATTTTTTGTGGACTGGTGACCCCTATGAGAGAAAATGTGTCACTTTGAAATGGGAGAAAACATGCTCACCAAGGGAAGAAGGAGGCCTTGGTTTAAGAAGATTAGAAGTGATTAATAAAGCATTACTAATGAAGCTGGTGTGGAGAATTCAAACTTCTGATGCAGAATGGGCAAGATTTATGAGAGATAAATTCACTAAACCAACTAGTGAATGGATTACAGGTTATAGAAAATCAACTATCTGGCCAGGTTTGAAGTGGGTTATGGATGAAGTACAAAAACATACAAGATGGATACCAGGTAATGGCTTGCAAATTTCAGTGTGGAAAGATTCTTGGATCAAAGAAAAACCTTTAAATGAACTTTATGAAGAAGATGAATATATGAAACAAACTGTGGACATGAGGGTTGCTGACTTAATTGTGAATGGTGAATGGTTAATACCACATAGTCTTCTAAATTATTTTCAAGTGGAGGATTTGCCAGTCCTTTCAGGGCAAGAGGACAAGAGGGTGTGGGATGGTACTATGTCAGGCAACTTTATTGTAGCATCTGCAGCTGAACTAATTAGAGACAAATTTAGTAAAGTGAGCTGGTGTAATTATGTGTGGTGTAAAGTACTTCATCCTACCACTGCCAGTAACATTTGGAAGATAGTACAGGGTATATGTGCTACTGATGAGAAGATGCAACCGAAAGGCTTTTATTTAGCTTCAAAATGCTATCTCTGTGGGGAAGATACTGACAGCATAGAACACATACAGTGGAAGTGTAATTTTAGTCAGATAATATGGAAATGGTTAGGTGGTGTATTTCTTTTCTGTAACCCTGAGTCCTATGAAGATGTGAAAGGTTTGGCAAGACATTAAAGTGGAGCTATAAATGAGGTATGGATACTGGAAGCTTCCATAACAATGGTGGAATTATGGTTCTTGAGGAACAGAATATGTTTTGAGGGTGAACAAAAAAATTTTGTAAAATTCAAATTGAGAATAAAACAATATACAAAATAATGTGCTGGGAGAATAAAGAGTTTTATGTGGGACTGTAGCTATGACTAGATGATTTTTAAGTTTTTTGATATTAGTAACCAACCAATAAAGCTCCAGAAGATTGTTGAACTGAGGTTTTACCTCCCTGAAGTTAACCAGACACTCACTTGTTGTGATGGGGCATCTAGAGGTAATCCAGGAGCAGCAGGTCTTGGTTTTGTTTGTAGAGGAGCTGATGGTGAATTATTATATGCAGAATCAAGAGGTTTGGGGATAGCTACCAACTTCATTGCTGAAATGATGGCTATTATAGGTGCAGCAGAATGGGCAGTGGAGAATAGCAGGCTAGAGATTTGTATACAATCTGATTTTAATACAGAAATAGAGGCTTACACTTCTAAGAAACTGCCTCGAATAATCCAGGCAAGATGGCACAGAATAAAAGCATTACTAGTGAGGATTCAACTTGTACATAGAATGAGAGAATTTAATTTTACTGCAGATGATATGGCAAAAAGAGGTGCAGGTCTGGGAAGGGGAGTAGCTCTAAAATATACAACAAAACCACAGTTTATAGCCTCATTGGAGATGCCTGGAAGTGGGCTTGTTAGTGAACTGGTGTAACGGGCTTGATCCATTTATCTTAATTTTCTTTTTTCCTTTAGTTCCTTCCTTCTTTTTGTAAATAACTTTTAGCTCTATTTTTGAGTTGTAATTACTTCTCTTTAGTAATAATATTTGATGATTAAGCAAAAAAAAAAGAGATGGACGCAGAAGAAGGGAAACAACATTAAAAAAGACCAATGGATCCAAATTCTGGTGTAAATGAACAAATTTTAAGAGAGCTAGCGGAGATAAGAGGAATGTTAAACAACAGAAAAGAAGGAGGCATGAGACAATTGGATGAAGCCATAGAAGAAGCTGCGAAGACTCCATTTACACAAGAAGTACAATTAGGAGGAATACCCCCAAAGTGCAATCTACCAGCGCTAACTAGCATTTTTGACGGAACAACTTGTGCCATTCAACACATCAAAGCTTATGTGAGATGTATGTTACAATAGGAAAATCATGATATTGTATTGTGCAAATATTTTGCATCAAATTTAACGGGAGAAGCCTTAAAGTGGTTTGAAGGTTTACCCAAGAATATCATAAAATATTTTCACCATTTGCATACTACGTTCTTAGGGGCGTATATAAGTAACAATTCCTCGCGACCTGGCATTGAAGATGTATTTGGGTTAAAGAAAAGGATTGGCCAAAGTTTGAAGCATCTAACCATGAGGTGGAAGACAATGTGTTGTGATATGGCTGGTTGAGTGGATGAGAGATATATCATTCTATCATTCATTAACGCTATGTTCGCAACCAATCTGTTGTACATTCAAATTTTCAGAATCAAGAAAATCACGATGACTGAATTGCGAGAATTTCAGGATGAATATATTTCTCTTGAGGAAAAACAAAATGAGATGGAATCATACCCAGTTGCGAACACAAGTTCAAAAGTAGTGAATACAAGCTTGTTACCTAAGTTGATAAATACAGTGGCGAGCACCTCGCAAGGGCAACAAGAGAAGATAATGGGTGATAGTCAGCAGAAGCTAGTATCTATGGGGAGTCGTGATCAAGAAGAATTCGAGAGAGAGAGAAATTTATATAACCATGGTGGAAATAATAAAATCCAAAGACTTGATCAGCCATAAGAAACTTATGGTGGTCAGAGGCAAAACTATCACAGAGGACAACCAAATCACAAGATAATATGGGAAGAAATCAAAATGCCACCTTTGAATGCTAGTGTAGAAAATATATGGGAAGCTATAATCCTGATGGAAAACATACCCGCGCCATGGAACATGGGGAGTGAACCGCCTCCAAGCTACAAAAGTCATGAATTTTTCTCTTATCATCATTTCCACGGACATACAACAGATGACTGCAGAAATATAAAGAGAATCATTCTCAGGATGATAGACCACGGAAAATTAAATCACTTTCTAGTAGGACAAACTCAACCTCAAGCATTACCACCTCCTCCAGATATTCGCAGGACAAACACATCAAAATAAAGAGAAACATTTGTGATAGAAGTTGGAGGAAAGGAAAAGAATATGTTTTGTCACTCTATTGTACATTCATACAAGACAATTGAAGATTTTCACGATGACATTCTCAGCAGGGTTTCCGTAAGAGATGCCGATAATAGATAAATAATGAACATTGCGAAGACATCTCCACTGAAAGAATGACAAAATCAGACTATTTCTTTTACCGCAGAAGAAGTACCTGAGGGTGGAGAAATGCACGACAACCCGTTAGTAGTAAGATTGGAGATTAACCCAAAACTTAGCGATGATGAAGATGATAAAGCTGAGAATTCATGGGCAATCAACAGAATTATGATCGATACTGGAAGTTCCGTGAATATCCTTTTTTTTATCATACTTATAAAACTATGGGAGGGAAAGATGAAGATCTAATACCTTCAACTTACAAAATATATGGTTTTAATGGTACTGCCAGTAAGCCTAAAGGAGAAGTTCATATGCAAATTCCACTGAAAGGATTGTCCTCTGAAATTTTGTTCTGTGTAGTCGATATGGAATCACCATACAACGCATTGATTGGACGACCTTGGTTACATGAGATTCTGGGTGTAGTATCGACTTTCCACCAATTTATCAAGTTTCCCCATCCCAGTGGTATTGGCATCATAAAAGGAGATTGGATTGAAGGAAAGAAATATTATGAAATTTATATAGAATCTTGCGAAGAAAGAGCTGCAAAGAAGAAGAATTGGAAAAGTAACATCAGAGAAATACAAAAAAGTGAAAGATTGCTGGTAGATGCAATAGAGCAGAGAGAAGAAAATATGTTGTGAAACCGATGCATGCTAAAGGTAAGAAACGACGACGATTTCACATAAGGGAAGGAAGTAGCAGAAAATTTGAACAATGCAGAGGCAGAAAGTACCAGAAGTAAGAGACCCAAGGAGTGAATGAATTTGTTGATTTTATGATTGCGAAATATGTATGACTGATAAAAAAAAAAATTATTTTGAGTAACAAAGATGAGATTTCGAAATTACAAAAGAGATGATATACAGAAGAAGAGACAAAATAATCAGAAAGGGGCGAACCTGCTATAGCGTACACCCTAGTTCGCGAAATCAAAATTTCGCAAAAGGCAAATGTAAGACCTAAAGTACGTCATAAAAGGGGGTACCTGTTGCATGACTCATGGAAAAGGTTACACCACCCCTGGAACCTGAGTCATGGAGATTTGGGGTCAATAAATCCCATCCAGGAGAGGTACCTTGGATTTTCAACCTAAGCTTATGACTTAGGTTGGACGACTGAGGGTCTCTTCTAAGGAGTCATCATCTGATCAAGGCGCCTAGGTATACGGTTGAGCCAAGAGTACCTGGGGCGTTTGAAGCATCTCGGCCATTCTTGGAAAGTCTTGGCTTATGATGCACTCGGCCCGAAGAAAATTCCACTTAGGGCGCAGTCTCGTAACCATAAGCCCTATAGGAAAAAGGGATAAGATGTTACGAAAACAACTGGTTATCGTTAAGACCGGATGGGAGGAGCCAACCTTGTATGGTAGAGGTACATCTCCTTGAAGGGGCAACCAGGGGGAAGATAAGGGCGGAACCCTCCATTAGGGAGCTGATAAGTGTATTAAGATGCAAATGTCATGTGGCTTTATTTTCGCAAGAAAATTTAGGTTTGTCATATTTGTGCGACAATCATGAAGAGGCAATAATACAAAAGACAAAGATAAGACGAGATCAAGGGGTCAGTACATGAAAATGTAAGGACGTCCTACGATTTCGTCGCAAGATGGCAATGTCATGGGGCTTTATTTTCGCGAGAATTTTTAGGCCTGTCATATTGTCGCAACAAAATTTCAATAAAAAAGAGAGAGTTAAGGCAAGATCAATGGGTTTTTGCATGCAAGTGCAAAGACATCCTGTGATTTTGTCGCAATGACAAGAGGTGGCACAATAAGACCTTTAACTAGGAAGGCAAAATAATACCACATATATATATATATATAAATAAAATAAAAAAATCTTGGAAGAAACCAAGAAATACCTACTTGCAAAAAATCAGCAGGAACAGTTGCGAGACTGAGGCATGAATACATGTTGCCATTCAAAAGTAACTTGCTTAATCTTTCATTTGAATACAAATAACAGAGGCAAGTATGGGAATGAATAGAATTAGAACGTATTATTTGTCTCCATATGATAGATTTACGCACTCATAACATGAAAGGTTGATAATATATTGATTAACTATATTGCAAAAAAGAATTGCTTTTTTAACATGTGCATAAAGGAACAACAAAGGTAGAACTTGTATTTGAAGATTCAAGAAATTCGCGGCAAAAGATTACAAAGATAGGAGATTAAAAGAATGAATGTGCAAATATTACAAAAAGAGAAAGAAGGAAACAAAACTATTTTTTGTTTTATTCTTCTTCATCATCATCTTCATCAAATCCTTATTCTTCTTCATCTCCATCAGATTCCTCTTCTTCACTAGCATCACTGTCAGAGATATCCAGAGGAGGAACATTCTTGGGGATCTCTTCTAGGAGGCAAGGATATGCAGAATGAGGGATATTGTTGTTGTCGCAGACCGTCTTAATAGTCTAATTGCAAAAAAGAGTAGCGTCATTCTTAGAATTCGCGACAGTAATCTTTAATTGGCTCTTCAGTCTGGCATATTTGTCATTGCAAGAAGAAAGATTCTTTGCGAGCTGATCCTTTTCAGACTCAAGTTCTATTATTCTTTTGAGAAATCTCTCTTCAGCTCCTACGAATATATATCGATGAATCAGCAACTTGATGACAATTTTATGAAAGACAAACAATTAAATAAAGAAGAACAATTAACAACCTTCTCTGTCAGAAATCATATCCCTAGCCAAGGCCGTATGCTCAGCTTGAAGACTAACGTTAACATCTAAATTATTCCTGGCATCATCTAGAACTTTCGCATCCTTAGGGAATTCATCATCATTATTTATGAGAAGAAGGGAGCGAATTTGATTCTCTCTTTCGCAAAGTATATCATTTTGGCGATTAGATTCATCTCGCTCAATTTGAACCTTAAGAAGAGTCTTTTGGAATTTCGCTAATGCTTGAGCACCTTGTCTAGCGATGCGATCTTTATCATCTATGAGATCACTGATCTTGGTTCTTAAAGCATTATTTTTCTCTTTAGAACTAAGATAGATACGCTTAAATTGGTTGGCTAAGCCCAAACTGGATCTATGGTCAATTTCTAAGAGGCGAAATTTGGATTGGAGTTCATTTATGTGAAGATATTTAATCTTGTCATTTGAAAAACTATTCAAAGAATTATTGAGGTGTTCAAGAAGGGTATTATTATCCATGGAGTCAGGGAATGAGCGAAGGAGAATGGCTTCATCAAAAATATTATAGACGTCTGCGAAAATGGTAAATCAGATAAGGGAAGATAATGAGAAAACAAAACAAAGGAAAGGAGAAAAATTTCATACCATAAAGTTGCTTGTTGGCACTTTGAAGACTAGATATCTTGTTCATCTGAGTGGAAGAATCAGCTTCTAATTATTTATTCTTCTCGCGAAGATCAACAACTTCAGCCTCAAGTTCTTCATTTCTCTTGCGAAGTTGAAGGTTCTTCTTTTGGATAATACCACGCCTCTTTTCCAAATTTGAGGCAACAACGAAAAAAGCCTTCCCAGTCTGCGAAGGAAAATAAAGAAATTATCAAAATATAATATAATGTTAAATCATAGTTATGAAGAAAAAGAGAAATGAAGGCATACCAAGATAGCAAGAGAATTCAGAAAACTAGGAGTCACTGATATGGAGACCCTATGAAGAGAATCATCTCCATCTAATAAACGGGCATCACAGATATTCGCAAGAGCTCTGCATGTGCCAGTGAGATGGTCATCTCTGATCCCTTGCATGGAGTCAGAGAAGATGCTAGACAACTGTGCCATTGAATATTCAGGTGGAAAGTCTTCTCTTGCGAAAGAGTCATCAATGTTATTATCACCATCATCAGAATTTTTTCCAGAGTGAAGGTTTGAAGGAGAAGGGGAATGAATTTTTTGCTTCTTTGAAGGTGGGGTAGCAGATTTCTCCTTACGAAGAGAACCTTTACCTTTACCTCTGGCCTTCGCAATCTTAGATCCTTCTTATTCAACAACTACAACACCAACCTTCACACACAAATGAAGATAAGAAATGGAGGCAAAAATATTGTTAAAAAATATAAAAAATGTTTCTTACTTCATCTGTGATGGACCGCAGAGCAGATAAAGTACTAGCCTTCCCGGTTCTATTGTAGCTTGATCTCAACTTTTTAATCTAAAAAATTTCGCAAGAGTTAGAGAACAAGAGAGTAATAACAAAGGAAAAATTATGAAGTGAGAAAGGAAATGAAATATCTCTTTCACTTTTTCGGGCCAATTAAATACCCAAGGTTGATAATTGGCGAGATTCGCAGGAAGCACATTTGAACCTGAAATATAAGGTCCTTTCAAAACCAGCGGAAAGACGTACCATTTATCGTCTTTAGAGTGATGAGGAATATTGTTCTTGCAGAGTGCCAGTCAATATCCTGCATAAGTATTCTATCGCTGGCAACATTTTCTCTCCTCTTCAAGCGAGCACCCCAGCGAGTTCTATCATTCTTCATGTTTATTACTTCATAATTTTCAAAGAAGCTCTCTACTATATAATTTTCAGCGAATATTTCTAAATCCTCAAATTCAGGATCCCTGACTTCTTTTAGGTAAAGAGATCCTTTACCAGAACCGTGGTTGGCGAATTCAAGCATTAAGCGAATACAGTCCCCGCTCAATTGGTAGACGACTCGCGAGAATTTCGCATGATCAAGAATTTCATAAAATAAAGGAAGATTAGGATCATAGAGAGGAATGGGAAGGCCAGCGAGAATCTGACCAAGCGAAACTATGATTTCCTTATCATCACAATGATGATCAGTAAACAGTTTGGTTGAAAGAATGGATTTAGATTCTTGATTGGGAATGGTGGTTAATATGAAACCTTTCTCTTCGAAATCTTTCTGAACTATTTCAAGAGAAGTTTCATATTTACGACCAACTGGAGGCATTTTCAGTATGGGAATGAAGAAAAAACTGAAGATTAAAAGAAGTAGAAAGAAGAAGATTACAGCAGCAGAAGCGGAAGTTGCGGAGAAACGTTGAAGAAAAGTTACAGAAAAAATAAGAAGGAAAGTAAAAAGGAAGAAGAAAATAATGAGAAAAATATATTTAGAGAGAAGAATTCTCGAAAGGGTAAACACATTTAATGCGTAGAATATACATGAATGGTTGAGAAATAGCGGTTGAAAAAGACATGTCAAGAAATGGATGGAAGAAGAGATACGTGTAATAAATTCTGCGTAAAAGTACGAAATCATGTCAATACAGAAGAATATGGAAAAATGAACAGCTGCGGCATTTTGAAAGTACTAGTTCTCATGACATTCTCTCCTTCGCAGAGAAGACATGAGAAGAGGCAAGATGTAGGATCGGAATATCGCAACATCAATATCCTTGCGAAATCCTTGAACGACACATTACGAAGATATCGCAGATTGGTAATAAAAATGACGCAACGAATGACGGCAGCCTGAACACAAGAAAGGTGTGAAGACCTAGTGAGATATAGGAGTGTTGCGAGATTTAACATTTGAATACTTGAGAGAATGTCGCAAGCCATATCCGAAAATAAAGGACAACTTAGCTGTCATCCACTATGTAATGTCCTATATAAAGAGTCGAGTAGGCCTAAGGAATGAGAGATCTTTTTAGAGTGGAGAGAAAGTTTTAAGGAGAGAGAAAGTCTAGAGTAGCAATTATATTCTTGATTTCATTTCCTTATTTTAAAATTTCTAACTCAATTAATAAAAAGGTTGATTGTTGATCTTAAAGATGTGTTGAATATTATGAATTATTATGAGGGATGTATTGTAGGAATTCCTGCAACTACAGTTAATAAAATATTTTTAAACGCCTTTGGTAGCTATTCTTGGTGTAAATCCGTACGAAAAAGATTGATTCTACCCTCTAAGGACAAATCATCTTGTATGTGCATTACGAGTTTGTCATGATGTTTAGGAAACTTCTTATGGGAATTTATTCTTGTGTTTTTTAGAAGGATAACTAGGGTTTGGAATAGAAAATATTGTGATTACACATAGCTATTTCCAACGATTTTCACCGTGCACTGTTTTAGATTTATTTATTTAAATTCCAAGTTATTTGGAAGATGACTTTGCAGTATTAATCTTATTTATTGGTATTACATATTGCAAAAATATATGGGATATAAGTGTTTACGTCCGTGAACTATGATTGTCTCATATATGTCAAAATTTAAGTCTATTATGTCTTTATGCTAATATTGTTAAAAGTGAAAAAGCGGGGGTACAACAACCTCACCTAATATTTCGATTAGCAATCTGTATGGACTAACTCTAATATACTTTTAAGTGAATCAACTAGACAGTCAGACTCAATCTTAATAAAAAGTATATCAAGAAGTTAATATCTCTATCTCTCGATTTGATCTTTACTCAAGCAAATGGAAATCTGCGATTCTTTATCAAATACTAGAGAGATAAACTTGAATGGTACCAAAGACCAATATCCAAGTGTCAATCAATGTAAATAAAAAACCAAAGGTTGGATATTCTAATTGATTGATCTTAACGCACAACCTATGATATTTCAATTATATAACAAAATATAATGCGGAATAGAAAGAACACAAACACCAGAATTTTTATTAACGAGGAAACCGCAAATGCAGAAAACCCCCGGGACCTAGTCTAGACTGAACACCACACTGTAATAAGACGCTACAGACACTAGCCTACTACAAACTAACTTCGGTATGGACTGTAGTTGAACCCTAATCAATCACACACTGATTCAAGGTACAGTTGTGCTCCTTACGTCTCTTATCCCATCAGGATATTACACACTTGATTCCCTTAGATGATCTCACCCACAACTAAGAGTTGCTACGACCCAAAGTCGAAGACTTCAATAAACGAATCTGTATCACATAAAAAAGTCTACAGTGATAGATAAATCTATCTCCCACAGATAAACCTATGAGTTTTTGTTTCGTATTTTGATAAATCAAGGTGAATAGGAACTAATTGATAACCTGGACTTATATTCCAGAAGAACAACCTAGTATTATAAACCACCTCACAATAATCTAAATCCTATGGTAGCGAAACTAGATATTGCGGAATCACAAACAACGAAGATATTTGTGATTTCTTTTTATCTTGCTCTATCGGAGATATATTGTCAAGTCAATTATTCAATTGAACTCGTACGATAGAAAATGGAAATATCAGATCGCTCAACTACAAGAGAACTAGTTTCATCTGGCTTCATAATCCCAATGAAGTCTTTCAGACGTTAACCTACAGGGTCTCGAGAAGAAACCTAAGGTTAAAGGAGAATCGAATCTAGCAAAACCAACTAGTATCACACAGGAGGTGTGGGGATTAGTTTCTCCAGTTGCTAGAGTTCCCCTTATATAGTTTTCAAATTAGGGTTTGCAATCTAAGTTACCTTGGTAACAAAGCATTCAATATTCACGTTAGATGAAAAACCTGATTCAACCAAGTTAATATCTTTCAACTGTTAGATCGAAACTTAGATTGTCACACACAAATGAAATGTATTCATTTAGGTTTGAGTAACTGTACCTAAACGTGTACACTTAGTTGGTTCACAAATAGTTAACCAATGGTTATCCATATGAGCACTTTAATATTAACTGTATTCATCTTTCTCATAACAAGTTCAAATGACTCATAAGAACTAGTTCAACAGTTGTTCAATTTCTTAGGTCTTTATTCATAGACAAAATTGAAGCAAAATCGGTTTGATCCACTTGAATCGATTCATGAACAATATAGCCACTGTTTGCAAAGATTGCATTGCTTATAAATTATTATTTTAAGCTCATGAATTACCGATTTGATAAATAACCAGCTTGCGTATGCGTACCTTAGCTACCAGATTTGAATTTACAAACTTAGCAGAAATTTTCGGTTCGAAAACTTCCGTGGGTACGCGTACGGGTATGCGTACCTAAGGTGACTGATTTACTAGTTTGCAAACTTACAAACTCCAGAAGAAATTTTCGGTATGAAAACTTTTGTGGGTAAGCGTACTCAACCTGTGTCCTTCACCAATACCGCATGCACACATATGCACACATTTGGTTTCCGGTACATGGATTTATACACTAATGTGCGAGCACACTATATATTCTTATATCATAAGTTGGTAATCTCAACTCTACATTTCAATCATTGAAATATTCTTCTATAATGTTATAAAAATCATTATTCACGACTATCATCATCAAAGCTATTTTCAAGATTGAAACGTCATCATGACTTTCGTCACGGGTAAAGATAAAAATGGTTAAATAAAAAGCTCACCAACACATATTTCAAGAAAACGATAGGCGAGTAAACTCGGCTCGAAATAGAAAATGTGTATGTATGAAAACTATCATACTTATACGATTATTATCTCAAGAGTAGGGGATAGAGTATACTTTTGAGTGATAGATAAGTTCAAGTCTCCACATACCTTTTTGTCGGATGAAGTTCCCCTTGTTCCTCGAGTATTTCTTTGTCTTCGTAAGATGATCGCCATGGAATCTGGAGCTCAACTACACTTAATTATCCTAGACCGAGACTTAGTCATAAGCAAACTAGAAATCAAGACATATAGTTTTGATCACTAATATTGACAAACATGCTTGAGATAGCAACGCATGCGAGTTCGACCAAGCAGTGCTCTAACAATCTCCCCTTTGTCAATTTTAGTGACAAAACTATCAATACATATGGATTACAAATAGATAAAGTCCACATGCTTGATCTCCATGGTGCTTCAACGTTACTCGAAAACTTCGTCTTTTCCAAGTACTCCTATGATTCCGTAGATGTTCAATTCATCATCATAGTTGTTGAAGTTCTGTAGCCATAACAATGAGAAAACAAAAGCTCTCGATCATTGTTATACAATGTCATAGTATTATTACACGACATCAAAGTTCTCATATCACAACTTCGACAACAATACTATGGTGATATGTATCACTCCCCCTTAGTCAATACTTCGTCTCAACAAGAAAACCACTCTCCCTTACATAATGATCTGAAAACCATATGTATTTATAGTGTGAACTACATATTAATTCTCCCCCTTTTTGTCAATAAAATTGGCAAAGGTACGAAAACGGGATCCTAATGAAATTTTCATGGAGACACTTCAAGACCAAAGAAAAGTACGTATCAACTTTGTTTTGATGCAATCATAAAGCCGAAGCTAAATGCATTCATCACGGAGTTTATAAATATACAAGATAACTACTCAAATATTCCACAACCGCACTCCCCACAAAGATATGGCAATTAAGCACAAGTTCAAAAGAACTCTCCCCAATTTGATGCCATTCCTGAAAGAATAACAAGAGTGACCTTACTTTTACAAGAAAATAAGGATTTCTTTGGACACCAAAAACCACAAAATGATTTTGTATCGAAAATTCTCAATTAAACTAATCACAAGAGAACCCATGATTAATTTAATCGGAATACGCAACCAAAATAACGTCTAGTTGGAAATGATCACATAAGAAGACTTATGAAGTCACATAATATATACATAAAATATGGATCAGGGAAGATCAATACTGCGGAATATACAAGGATGCATTCTATTTTCCATTACTATTTACACAATGACATATAATAGACATAATCCTTGTAAACAAAAGATTTTAACCTATCTTCCATCAATAAATGGCATAATAGGCTTAACTTTTGTTTGTCAAAAGTTCATCGATCTTATATCAATACATGCATATCGACATATAAACGAGATAATTTTTGACATCGTATGGGAAAATAATAGTTCACGGACGCAAACACACATATCCCATACATATTACAATATATAAAACCATAAATATTAATACTGTAAAAATCATCTTCCAAACCAAACTTTAGAATTTAAACAAATAAATCTAAAAACATGAAGATGAAAATGTTGGACATAGCTATGTGTACTCACAATAATGGCTATTCCAAACCCTAGTTATCCTTCTTAAACAAAAACAAGAATAAAATTCTTTTAAGAAGTTTCCTAGACAAAACAAGAAACAATTCAACACCAATATAAAGAGACATGAAACACTACTCATCATCTTCATCTTTAGAGACCATGAAGGTGTAACGAACCTTGTCCAAGTCTTCTTTAATATCGGGGTACTTGGTAGCAATCACAAGAAATTGTTCTTGAACACAACTTAGTTTGGTATTCAATTTACAAACACCTTTGTAAATTTGGCGAAGAAGCTTTGTAGAAGGATCACTCGAGCCATCAGTTGTGTCATGCCTTTGTATCTTGCAAGCATATTCCTTCATTCGATTGAAGGTACATGGCCGAACAAGCTTGGGGTTTCCAATGGAGTTCCCAATGGGTTCAATGGAGAAGTTGCGACAAATACGCTCAAACAAGCATGGATAACCTAAATTCTTGTCAATGGAAGTCATATCTAACATTTGAAAAATAATGAATCCACAAATGTCGAGACCTTTGGTTTCCATCATAAGGTAATAAACCAATTCCGCAAACTCACGACTCCAACGAGAGTTCTCAACCATGGAAGGACAAAGTTTAGAAATACCCAATTTTCCAAAAGACTTTAGAGGAAAATCTACTTGATTAGTAGGAAATTTTCCTCCATTCCACACAACACTTTTTCCACAAAGACCTTTTGAAATGGTTTCATGTGAGGGTCTTTCATTGCTTGGTCTAGGAAGACGAAAATCACCCAAAGAGATTTTGGTAATCTTTGAAATTAATTCTCTATTCACTAGAATCCTTTCTATATTGACCATGGTCTTGAATTCCATGTCCTCAAGAACAACATAATGAATTTTGGCATAGAAAATTCTAGTAAGAGTATCATAACCTTCACCAAGGTCATTAAATATGTTTCCAAGCTTGAATTTTTCAAAACAAGATAAATCCTCGTTATGCCCACTAGTATTATCCAATTTATTTTCTAAAATAAACCCAGTAGAGGAGATCTTTTCAAATACTTTTCTATAGGACTCATCCACAAATCTAATCCTAATAGAATTTTGTTCAATAAGAAGATCAATTGAAGAGGATGAAGAACCTAGGTTATTTGAAAAAACTTTTGAACCCTTAAAATTCTTCATGATTTTAGAATGAAATAAGGGAGCGGGCAAGAGATTACTTACTTGATTTTTATATTGAGAAATCCCTTTACAAAAAGTTCTCCAAGAATTTTTAATGGAAAAATATCATGAACCCTAGAATGGTTCACGTATGCAGACTGATGAGAGAGGAAAGAAGGTATGCGTACCCGTACTTCTTTTATACCCTCAGTTGGGCTTGGACCCGTTCACAAACCGCGACCCACATAAGGAATGTAGGGTTTTTGAGGTACCATTCTGGGAGTAAATACCCGAAAGAAAAAAAACCTACACCATCCTTTTGAAAAGCTTTTGTCACAAAAAAAACTTAAAGAAAATATTACATAAACACAGTCAAACCGTTACATGCCCCATCTCAAGTTATATACAAATGGAGTATAGTCATTCCTGAAATCAGGTGGTGGAAGGTGCAGAGAATTTCTCATGCAATTTTTTTGGTTGACATATGTGATCTTTATCAGGAGCATGATCACAGTGATAATACTCAGAGTTCTTTAAGGTCCTTTTCTTATGACATGGAATTGACTTTTTCTGATAGATGGTTCCTTTACCAACCTCATAGGAAATCTTTTTATTAACCCCATATGAGTAGGTAGTTGGAACAGTGTATACATCATGGGACCATGATTTGACAGGTACAAAGTTTTTATCAGAATGATTCAAATTCTCTATGGAATTAAGATTTTCTAAGAATTTCAAAACATTTTCAAACGCTCTAAACAGATCCTTGTCAATTGATCCATTTTGGTAGTATTCCTCAAAGAGATTAAGATTAATTCTTGTGAGTGTCCATACTTTTTCGCGTTGATCATGTTTCTTTTGACGATTCTCATTAGAGAAATTCTTAATTTTTCCTTTAGATTGTTTCTTCACATCTAGATTTTCCGATAATCTAGATGGCATAAGATTATCACGGGAGACCATTGGTCTGAACAATAATATTTGAGCAGTCTTTAAGGAGCTCTAGTATGCGTTACAGATGCCATGATCAAGCCTCCCAAGAAGATTTCCCATAGGGATAGACTTTTGAGGATAGTACAAACACAAACTTATAAGGTTTAACGTGTTTGCGTGCTCTGATACCAACTAAAAAAGCGGGGGTACAAGAACCTCACCCAATATTTTGATTAGCAATATGTATGAACTAACTCTAATATACTTTTAAGAGAATCAACTAAACAGTCAGACTCAATCTTAATAAAAAGTATATCAAGGAGTTAATATCTTTATCTCTCGATTTGATTTTTACTCAAGAAAATGGAAATCTGCGAGTCTTTATCAAATACTAGAGAGATAAACTTGGATGGTACCAAAGACCAATATCCAAGTGTCAATCAATGTAAATCAACAACCAATGGTTGGATATTATAATTGATTGATCTTAATGCACAACCTGTGATATTTCAATTATATAACAAAATATAATACGGAATAGAAATAACACAGACACCATAAATTTGTTAACGAGGAAACCGCAAATGCTGAAAAAACCCGGGACCTAGTTTAGATTGAACACCACACTGTATTAAGAAACTGCAAACACTAGACTACTACAAACTAACTTCGGTCTGGGTTATAGTTGAACCCTAATCAATCTCACACTGATTCAAGGTACAGTTGTGCTCCTTACGTCTCTGATCCCAGCAGGATACTACACACTTGATTCCCTTAGATGATCTCACCCACAACTAAGAGTTGCTATGACCCAAAGTCGAAGACTTCAATAAACAAATCTGTATCACACAGAAAAGTCTAGTGATAGATAAATCTGTCTCCCACAGATAAACCTATGAGTTTTTGTTCCGTCTTTTGATAAATCAAGGTGAATAGGAACTAATTGATAACCCAGACTTATATTCCCTATGAACAACATAATATTATCAATCACCTCACAATAATCTAAATCGTATGATAGCAAAACTAGATATTGCGGAATCACAAACGATGAGACGAAGATGTTTGTGATTTCTTTTTATCTTTCCCTATCGGAGATATAATGTCAAGTCAATTATTTAATTGAACTCGTACGATATAAAATGGAAAGATCAGATAGCTCAATTACAAGAGAATTAGTTTCGCCTGGCTTCACAATCCCAATGAAGTCTTGCAGTCATTTACCTACAGGGTCTCGAGAAGAAACCTAAGGTTAAAGGAGAATTGACTCTAGCAAAACCAACTAATATCACACAAGAGGTGTGGGGATTAGTTTTTCCAGTTGCTAGAGTTCCCCTTATATAGTTTTCAAATCAGAGTTTGCAATCAAAGTTACCTTAGTAACAAATCATTCAATATTCACCGTTAGATGAAAAACCTGATTCAACCAAGATAATATCTTTCAACTGTTAGATCGAAACTTAGCTTGTCACACACAAATGAAATGTATTCATTTAGGTTTGAGTAACCGTACCTAAACGTGTACACTTAGTTGGTTCACAAATAGTTAACCAATGGTTAGCAATATGAGCACTTTCATATTAATCGTATTCATCTTTCTCATATGTAGTTCAACAGTTGTTCAATTTCTTAGGTCTTTATTCATAGACACAATTGAAGCAAAATCAGATTGATCCACTTGAATCAATTTATGAACAATATAGCCACGGTTTGCAAAGATTGCATTCCTTATAAATTATTATTTTAAGCTCATGAACTACCGATTTGATAAATAACCAGCTTGGGTATGCGTACCTTAGCTACCGGATTTGAGTTTACAAACTCAGCAGAAATTTTCAGTTCGAAAACTTTCGTGGGTACGCGTAAGGGTATGCGTACCTAAGGTGACTGGTTTATTAGTTTGCAAACTTACAAACTCCAGCAGAAATTTTCGGTATGAAAACTTCTGTGGGTACGCGTACTCAACCTGTCTCCTTCACCAATACTGCATGCACATATATGCACGCACTTGGTTTTCGGCACATGGATTTATACACTAATGTGCGAACACACTATATATGCTTATATCCATAGTTGGTAATCTCAACTCTACATTTCAATCATTGAAACATTCTTCTATAATGTTATAACAATCGTTATTCACGACTATCATCATCAAAGCTATTTTTAAGATTGAAACGTCATCATTACTTTCATCACGGGTAAAGATTAAAATGGTTAAAGCGAAATCTCACCAATATATTTCTATAAAAATCTCACCAACATATTTCGAGAAAAAAATAGGCGAGTAAACTCGGCTCGAAATAACAAATGTGTATGTATGAAAACTATCATACTTATACGACTATTGTCTCAAGATTAGGAGATAGAATAAACTTTAGAGTGACAGATAAGTTCAAGTCTCCACATACCTTTTTGTCGGATGAAGTTCCACTTGTTCCTCGAGTAGTTCTTCGTCTTCGTAAGATGATCTCCATGGAGTCTGGAGATCATCTTAACTATCCTAGACCGAGACTTAGTCATAAGTAAACTAGAAATCAAGACATATAGTTTTGATCATTAATATTGAAAAACATGCTTGAGATAGCAACGCATGCGAGTTCGACCGAGCAGTGCTATAAAAAAAAAGATATAATGAATTTTTGAATATTACGCAGTATTGATCTTTCCCCGATCCGCTTCTATGTGAAAGTACTGTATGGCTCCGTAAGTTTTCTTATGTTGAGCATTTACGATTAAATTAATTATTAAGGTTCCTTTGTGGTTAATTTAATGGAGTTTTCTGGATACAAATTCATGTTTCATTTGATTTGCTAATGTCCAAAGAAATCCTTATTTTCTTGTAAAAGTAAGGTCGTTCTTGTTGTTCTTTCGGGAATGACGGAGAGTTCTTAATTGAACTTGTGATTAATTGCCAAATCTTTGTGGGGAGTGCAGCTGTGGAATATTGTAGGAGTTATCTTGTATCTTTATAAACTCCTTGATGAATACACAAAGTTTCGACTATGTCAAATCATCGAAACAAAGTTGATATGTTCTCTTTTAGTCATGAATAATCTCTTTGAGAATTTCATTATGATCCTACTAGTTTTCGTACATTTGCCAATTTATATGACAAGTAGGGGGAGAATTATTTTGTGGTTTACACTACATACATATGGTTTACGGATCATTATGTAAGGGGGAGTGGTTTTCATTGTGAGATGAAGTATTGAATAAGGAGGAGTGATACGTATCACCGTATTATTATTATTAAAGTTGTGATACAATTGAACTTCGATGTTATGGAATAATACTATGACACTGTATAACAACAATTGAGAACATTTGTTTTCTTATTGTTATAGCTACAGATCTTCAACAACTATGATGCTGAGTTGAACATGTTCAGAATCACTGGAGTACTTGGAGTGATGAAGAATTCAATGAATATTGAAGAACTAAGTAAATCAAGCATTTGGATGAGAATTTTAAAAGTTTATTTATTTTGTAATCCATATGTATTGATAGTTTTGTCACTAAAATTGACAAAGCGGGAGATTGTTAGGCCCCTTCCTATGGGTGTGGCAAATCAATAGATTTTCCATTTAAGCACCCACTATGGAGGGGGCAAACAGGCAAACCGGCCTGTCTAAGTGGCAAATTTGCCACTTATCCAGGCCATGTGGAGTTTCTGCCGAGCGGTCGAGTCTCGACAGCTCGGTGTAGTTTAAACCGATAGGTGTAGTCTCCACCTCCAGCGGTCAATACTAGACCGGTATTATCATCTCATCTAACGGTGATAATTTCTCCATCCTATAAATACGATATCAATTTTCATTTCAATTCACACCATTTCTTCAATCTCCATTCTTTCGCTCAACAAATCCAACATGTCAGTTCGAGTTCGAGCTCGCAGATTTAACACATCTGAAGATGAATCCATTAGAAGGCATTATGTTTTTGTTATGCAAGATATGGCCATTACTGAACAACATCAACATCAAGAGATTGTATGGAGTCGTATATTTCATAGATTTCAAGAAGATACAATGAACCTGAATAATCGAGATGCAAATGGATGTTGTGAATGCTTCCGAGAAATCAGAAGGGAAGTGAAGTTGTTTGTTGCTACACTAACTGAAGGCTATCTAAACCGACAAAATGGTCAAAACGCATTTGATGTGGAGCAAATGTGTCGGCTCGAATGGCGCAACAGAGTGGGAAAAGATTTTCAATTTGATGGTTGTTATCTTATCTTGAGGGTGCTGCCCGAATATGATCAGTTTAGATTATCTGCCCAAATATGATACATCTATCATTTGTATCAAATTTTAATTTTAAGATATTATTAAATCGTTCGGTTAATTTCAACCGCTATAAAAATTTGTATCAAATTTTAATTTTAATATAAAACTAGTGCAACTTTCATTAAAAGTAATTTTTTTAATTTACATTAGTGCTTCTTTCATTCATCTAGATAATGACATAACTTACAATAAAGACTCTAAAAGTAAAAATTAGGGACGATGTTCTTCATCTTGTTTATCTTCCTCATTTCACCAAACTTCCAATCAATGCGCTCCTGAACGGAGTCTCCTTTGTTTATCTTCTTCTTTGCCTTCAAATTTTCCTTCCCTTGAACATTTTTCTTCCCTTGAACTTTTCTTGGTCTTCTCTTTGGAGGTTTGATTTGATTAATATCCAAAACTTGTAGACTTCTTTGATTTTTACCTATTTCTTTATAACCTTCACATATCTTATTAACGGCCGAATCAAGCACCACTCCAGAAAAATCAAGTTGGGATTCTAACTTTGCCATTTTGAAAGATAATAAGATAGAAAGATAAAAAAAAATTGTGTAAAAAATTTGGTGTAATGTTAGTGTGATTTTTGGCCCTTTTATAGCGGTGGGGAAAGAGTCATTGGAGGTTTCAAATCCATCTAACGGTTGAGACTACACCGTTACCGATTTAGTTGGCACCGCTACCAGTCGAGACTCGACCGCTAGGTGGATACTCGATCTCTTAGAGTTTTTACCATAGTGGCGCGGCCAGTTTTCCAGGCCAGCTGGCATGGCAAATGGGTTGGTTTGGCATTTTCCATAGGAAGGGGCCTTAGAGCACTGATCGGTCGAACTCGCAAGCATTGTTATCTCAAGCTTGTTTGTCAATTTTAGTTGTCAAAACTATAAGTATTGATTTCTAGTCTACTTATAGCTATGTCTCGGATTAGGATAAAATGTGTAGTTGGTCTTTAGACTTCACGGCGTTCATCGATTGAAGACGAAGATCTACTAAGGGGAGCTTGGAGGAACTTCATAAACAAAATGCATGTGGATAATTGAACTCATCTATCACTCAGAAGTATATTCTATTATATCTCATATTGAGACTAAGTCGTATAGCTATATATACTTTTACATTATGCACATTTGATATTTCGAGCTGAGTTTAACTCGCCTATATCTTTCTCGAAATATATGTTGGAAATATTTTTGCTTTAACTACGTTCATCATTATTCTTGACAAAAGTCAAAAGATGATTATGTGAAAATCTCCTTGTAACATCTTACATGATTTGTGTGAGACAGTCATTTGATGTAGACTCTAAATGTTTTGTATTGATCATTCGATCACTTGAAAGTTACTTATAAGCTAATAGTTTGTGTGAGTGATAAGTGCTTAATTTACATGTTTAGAATGTCAATTACATACTTGTTTTAGCTATAAGTCTTGCATATTACTTGTTATTATGATTATTTTCTAGTTTACGTGTCTTATCAGGTGAATCATCCAAAAAGGAGCTAGAAAGTGCTTAAATGGTCAAGGAAGTGGAGTCTATCGATAAAGGGAGGCCAAAGTCCAAATTCAACTCATTCAAATCTGTGAGTTCTTAATACCATCTTGAAGAGAATGAGAATACTAAGTGAACGCAAAAAGAATGAGGTCATTCCGAGTTCGGATGAAGAAGTTATAGGCAAAACATGATTGAAAGACTTGAAGATACAGAGAGAGGTTCGGCTGATAACTTCATCAGCTCGAGTCAGCCGAACCTGGAGCTTAAAAATCAATATTTTCGAAGAGTATACATGAGAGTGTTCGGCTCGAAATCAATCTAATCAAGTGATCCGAACCTGGTGATCGCATGGAGAAATTTTCACTTGTCAGGTTCGTTCGGGAAAGGTCGGCAAGGTATGAGCCGAACCTGACAACTTCCTAGGACATATTTGGATGCGAAATTGACTTCTAACTCAAGGAAACACGGTCCTAAAAGGATTATAAAGCCTAAATTTGAGAGTTCTATATAAGAAGATATCCAGATCCTTAAGAAGATATACCATACCTCGGGAGACATAATTATACCTCCCATATTACATCTTTTACACATCAAAACCTAGGGTTTACCCCTTTAGGGGGAACCCATTATTTTGTAGTTATGAATAGCTAAACCTTTTATTGATTGATGATGAATTCAATGTTCTATACATGAATTTTGATTTGTTAATACAAGTTTGTTTGAAGTTTTAATCATCATCAATTGTCTTTTCTATAATTTAGGTTTATGATGATTTCTAGATTGTTCAAGTATACAATTGGATTATTCTATTGATCATTCTATTGCTAGTAGAGATTTGGAGCGATCCATAATTGTCGTGCATCTCCTACACAATTAGAAAACGTGAGACCTTGCGGAGGGATTCTGTGAAGCAATCGTGTGTGAAGACAAAACCAGTAAGTGAATCGAGCGTACTGAGTTTAACTACTGGGATCAAACCTTAATACACAAAGCTTAAATCATTCGACCGGGTTACACCTTGTAAGCGTACCTCAAGGCATCTCAGTTGGATAAAATTTGGTGCCTAAGCGTACCTGTTATCCAGTGATAAAAGGAGTTTTGGGGATAGTTAAGCGTACCTGCTATTCTACGGTTGGTGATGAATGGTTCTGACGGAAGATATATAAGTATACTGATCCGATTAACGCTTGGTAACAACGAAGGATTCCTTGATCATCTTTCTTTTATTTGTTTCTTTACTTCTATTCAACAATCCCCCTTTATCTTTTATTACTTTGTTGTACTAAATAACCTATCAATTACAGAGCTCTCTATGGGAACGATCTCTTACTACCGCTATATTACCAGTTAATTCGTGGGAAATATCTTGATTAATTTGTTGTGGTTACTGATACGTATTGATCTCTATACCTTGGTAACTACTACTATAAAGGCAGAATTCAGAATAATAATATACGAGAAACTTAGAAAAAAGAACACAAGTAGTAATTCGAAGAAAATATCTTCTCTTAGATTATCAACAAGAAAACGATTACAATTCTCTCTTTGTTACGCTCACAATCTTATCTAAATAGTGGATTAACCTTAAACTGTTTGCTAAGATTGCACAAGTTTTGTCCCATGCTTTTTCTAGGTTTTATGTGCCTAGCTTTCTGTGTTTGCGTCTATATCAAGAACACACTAACTAGATGTGTTTAGTTATGAGATAAACATCCATATTTATAGGCTTGGTTTGGTTTCCCAAACGTCTTAGGAATCTATTTCCTTTTGTAGGACTATTCCCTTTCTAGGTATATTACCTAATCTAAGAATACTGCTCAAAACAATACTCCTTCCTAAACAAGGAATCCTTCCTAATATAGGATTCTATCCTCAATTCTTCTTGAGGATCACTAGTTCCCATAGAAAGGAAGATACACATGTATCATGCGCCCCCCCTCAAGAACTTGAACTCCTGTGAAAGTTATATGTGTAGGTTAGGGAACTCGTGAGTTCCTTTCACCATGCTGAACCATTTCTCCTTGCTGAGAACTTGACTTTGACATCTACTTATGAAAGTCTCATTCTCTTCCTGGCGTGTCTTTGTCGCTCTTCGCTCCATAATGCAATCTTCTTCGAGTGATTGGTATCTATCAAACCACAAGTATTTCACATGTGGAAAGATCATCTTGTCATCTCCATCATCATCTAGTAATGGTGGTTCAAACATACTTAACATTTTTAGGTCTTCTTGTTGTTGTTTGGTAATGTATTCCAAACTAACTCTACTCGGATTCTCGTCAAGAGAATGGATCACAAGGAGAATGAATTTTGTACTAGCATTCACCAACCTCTTAACATGAGTGGATGTAATCAAGATTTCTCCCTCAAGAGGAGAGTTAATAGATCGTATTACAAAGCTTTCCCATCTTTGGTAAAGGTATACTTCTTCTCCCTCCTATTTAAAACCGCATCTCGATCCCACAAGTAAGGACTACCAGGTACAACTTGACAAACATCCAATGGAACCACGTCGCATGTAACCTAGTTAATGTATGACTTATCAAAAGAAAACTTGAATGTGCACTGCTCTGCAACCTGTAGACCACCTTCCTTTTGAAGCCACCCTAAAGGATAGGGTTTCAGATGTTTGAAAGTTTTCAAACCCAACTTCTGTATCACAGAATGTGAAAGTAAATTCTTCTGACTTCCCGGGTCAATAACAACATCTATTAGTTTTGTCTTAACCTGCATCTTAACCGTGAAGAGTCATTCCCTAAGATCATCCTCCATAAGTTCTTCTACGCCTCCTTCCATTAAAGAGATTTTGATTAGGTTCTGTTAGTCCTTTGACTTCTTTTGGAGCTTGTGCGACTAGTGTTGCCATCATGGCTTCTTTCTTCTGCAACCATTTTGGTTTTAGATTAGGATACTTTATCTAACACTTTTCAAAAATATGCCCTGTTTGTTTGCAATGAGTGCAAACTAAACCAACTTTGTCACTTGACTTCCCTTCTTCTTTGCTCCTTTCATCTCCTTTAGTGACGAAACTTCCAGACTTTTCCTTAACGTTTCCCTCGACATCAGTTTTCTTCAGCCTACCTTCGATGGCATTAGCTTTTATGCTTGCTTCAGAGATAGTATCCATCGAAAACATCTTCAACTCCTTCCGTATATACTCATGGAATCCGGAAATATACTTCTTATAGATAGCATAATCTCCCAAGTCTAAATCCAAAATCATAGCTTGATTATGAAATTCCGAAGTATATTCTTGTACAGTTTGGTTGTAAGTATGCTTCAATTCGTACCACTTAAACCATCTCTCTTCAAGGTAGCCAACCGGATAAAACCGTTTCCTTACAACTGCCTTGAATATTTTCCATGACAATACTCCTTTACCTAGGTTTTGTATTTGATAAACTTTCTACTAGGTTAGAGCATGCTTTTGTAGCTTCAATTTCGCGAAAGCAGTCTTTTCCTTTGAACCATATTCAAAAAAAAAGAAAAATACGTCTCTAGACATTGAATCTAATCATGTAATTTTTCTATATCGACACTCCCATCGCAAAGTGGAATATCAACACGAAAATCAATTTTTAGATTCTTACCACAAGGTTTAGTTGATGTAGGACTTTTAAGAAACTCTTTCTTCTTCTTCTTCTTCTTCTTCCGAATCATCTTTTTCCGAAGCTTCAGGTAAAGGTGTAACCTTTTTATTCTTCTTTGGCTTGAGTGTATGCGAACTAATACCCACCTTTTCTTCCATAGTTTGTGGTTCGCCTTCCTTAGGATCACTATCTGACTTTGTCATACTTGATCCCCTTGTTTTCTTAACATCCTCTAGCTTCTCGAGTACCTCACCAAGCTTTATGTAAAGAGATCTAGTGAAAACCATACACCACTGGGATTTACCCTAAAAACTAACCTTGCTCGTGATGCCAACTTGATAGTATTGATCTCTATACCTTGGTAACTATTACTATAAAGGCGGAATTCAGAATAATAATAGACGAGAAACTTAAAAAATAGAACACAAATAGTAATTCGAAGAAAATATCTTCTCTTAGACTATGAACAAGAAAACGATTACAATTCTCTATTTGTTACGCTCACAATCTTCTCTAAACAGTTTATTAACCTTAAACTGTTTGCTAAGCTTGCACAAGTTTTGTCCCAAGCTTTTTCTAGGTTTTCTGTGCCTAGCTTTCTGAGTTTACGGCTATATCAAGAACAAACTAACTAGATATGTTTAGTTATGAGCTAAACATCCCTATTTATAGGCTTGGTTTGGTTTCCCAAACGTCTTAGGAATCTATTTCCTTTTGTAGGACTAATTCCCTTTCATAGGTATATTACCTAAACTAAGAATACTGCTCAAAACAATACTCCTTCCTAAACTAGGAATTTATCCTAAACAAGGAATCCTTCCTAATATAGGATTATATCCTCAATTCGTCTTGAGGATCACTAGTTCCCAGGGAAAGGAAGATACACATATATCAGTTATGACACACATCAGTGAGACAGCTATTGTCGTCTTCTAAGGATGTTTCAATGATTGAAATGGGAGTTTAGAACAATTAACCATTGTCTGGATATATCACAGTATACATACCAGTATGCAAACTGTTGTAATAATGATTTAGGTCCGAGAACCTAGTATGCATACCAGTATGCAAACGTTTTTAACTGTCAAAGTCCAAAAACTAAGTTTGCATACCGATTGATCTGAGTTCGGTCCGGAATGACAGTATGCGTACCCGTTTGCGAACTGTCGGAATAGATCAAAGTCCGGAACTTAAGTTTGCGTACCTGTTTGCAAACTTATGTGGTTAAGTTCTAAAATTAGTTAAGTATGATTTCATACTCATGAACAAATACATTTATATATTAAGGAATGCAATATTTGCAAACCGTGGCTAAATGTTTATGAATTGATTCTTGTGAGTCAAATTCGATTTTGTTTCAATTATGTCTTGTATACTTCTATGAGAATATAAAAAATTGAACAACTCTATGAGTAACACAATTAGATTCATTTGATTATCATTTAAACTGTAAGTGTTAAGATGAATGAGGTTAATACAAAAGTGTTCATATGGATAACTTAAGTTAACTGTACGGTTACCCATATCTAAATGAAGGTATATTTCATTTGTGTGTAACAATCTATGACCGTCTAACGGTGGAGAGATATTTCTTTGGTTTTAAGCAAACTTAACTTGAATCTTAAATAAGGATTTCATCCAATGGTGAATATTGATTGCTTTGTTTAAAAGATATCAAACCATGATTTGAAGACTATATAAGGGAGAACTCTAGCAACTGAGAAACCTAATCCCCACACTTCATGTATGATACTAGTTACTACTAGAGTCGATTCTCCTTTAACCTAGGTTTTTTCTAAAACCA
The DNA here is from genome assembly GCA_023529315.1 of Papaver bracteatum. Lineage (NCBI taxonomy): Eukaryota > Viridiplantae > Streptophyta > Magnoliopsida > Ranunculales > Papaveraceae > Papaver > Papaver bracteatum. The sequence goes on along the minus strand of JAJJWX010002148.1, from coordinate 999,974 downwards.
TTATATGCTAACGACTTGAAGACTTCATTCGGGTTTTGAAGCCAGACCCAACTATTTTCTTTGTAGTTGCGTGTTCTGATCTTACTTGTTCTATTGTATTCAGTAGTATCTTCTCTAAGATTTGCTCGAGATTTATCTCCGATAGGCAAGATATAAAAAGTAATCACAAAGCTCTTCGTCTCATTCTTTATGATTCCACGATAACTTGTTTTACTACCATATAGTTAAGTTATTGTGAGGTGATTGATATTTATAGGATGTTCTCCGGGAATATAAGACCGGATTATCAATTGGTTCATGTTCACCTTGATTTATCAAAAGACGGAACAAAAACTTCGTAGGTATTTCTGTGGGAGACAGATTTATCTATCAGAATAGATTTTTCTGTGGGAGACAGATTTATTTATCAAATCTTCGACTTTGGGTCGTAGCAACTCTTAGTTGTGGGTGAGATCAGCTAAGAGAATCAAGTTCATAGAGTCTTACTGGGATTCATAGGTGTAAAGAACGTGATTGTACCTTTATCGGTGTGAGATTGCTTAGGGATCAACTACATTCTAGTCCGAAGTTATCTTGTAGTAGGCTAGAGTCTGTAGCGGCTTAATACAGTGTGGTGTTCAAATCTGGACTAAGTCCCGAGGTTTTTCTGTATTTGTGGTTTCCTCATTAACAAAACTTCTGGTGTCTGTGTTATTTCTTTTCCGCATTATATTTGTTTATCTAATTAAAATATCACAGGTTGTGCGTAGTTTAATAAATTGATAAATCCAACCTTTGGTCTTTGGTACCGTTCAAGTTGTTTCTCATAATAATCAGACTCGTGGATTCCTATCTGTTTGATTTGTTGATGTTGATTCTCTTGGAATTATATTGGAGTTTGTTCATACAGATTACCTAACGAAATATTGGGTGTGGTTGTTAGACCCCCGCTTTTTCAATTAGCTTAGATACAATGGTCATCTAGGGGGGGGGGTGTTATAAACGACAGTTTATTATGTAGATTCCCACTTTAGTGGAACCCTATTACTTGGGACCAAGCATGTAAACTCTATAAATATAGTCATAAACCTTTGTATTCATACACATATTAATAAGAGTTTCTCTCTACTTCTTCTCCCTATTTTCAATCCCCTTCTCTTTTCAAAGATTTGGAATATCTTGGATATCTATTAGTTTTGGTATTTTTCGTTATTAGGATAACTAGTTGCTTTACTTAGTTTATCTTGTTTTTATAAGATTAATATTCTCCTTGGCTAGTTTATTAACTCCAGTCTTTAGGTTTTTACGTTTACATGCTATAAATAGTCTTTTGTATTATCATTTCAATTTAGCTTGCGAGCTCGTCTATATTAAAACTATTGTTTGGTTAAAGCCTGTTGATCGTTGTCGTATGTGTCAAAAATAAATAACTTTCTCACTACTCAAAATATATTATATAGCAAGGGCAAAAAAGGATCGTTCCGACATAGAGGACTGGGTTGTCAAGTTGTTTCGGTTTCCTATAATAACAATTGGGGGGTTTTCTGATTTATGTAAAGTAAATTAAACTAAAAGCAAAACAAAGCAATAAAACAAGCAATTCAGAAATATGTGAAAGTATTGGTCAAGGATTTTTGTTTTCATTCACTAACATGTTCTTGTCTTAATAACTAGAATTGATATTTAATCTCTCATTATCAAAAGCCCTAAGATACCTGGTCGAAAGATTATCCCGCAATTTCCTGATTTCAACACACATACATGTAAAACGATGCAGGTATGAATTCTACCAAAAAAATAACCTAACGCCTTGCGCTAATCGATTTTAATTCCCATGGAGCATTAAGATTCATGAATTTAGGCTAATTAATCAATGCAATTGAAATACCTTGCGCAAACAATTCGAACAAAGGTCATGGTTCACATATGATTACAAGGATATATCACTATAAGCTATAACCATATTTATGCTACTTGTGTTCAAGGATATCGCTCGATAATAAACCCTAAACTAGATATATATGTGATTACAAGTTCTACCAATTTGCAACTTGACAAAACAAACAGTCCATCATGTTGTAATACGTCAATCATACAACTATATTTTTAGAGAGTCATGAACGATAAATATGAGACAAAACTAATATATTGAATCAAAGAACCATGTCATGTGAAATCCAACTTAATCATTAACCAATAATAAAACTCTAGCTCATGTTCATGGAGTTCATAACAAGAAGAAAAAGAAAATCTTTTATGCTTCTAAACCCTAGAATAAAAGTACAAGAAAAGATAATCATAAGATAGACTAGAGTTTTTTTTTTTTTTTTGATTAAAAAGCATCCATTTTAATTAATAGCCTTCCAAAGTTACACAGGGATAAAGATGAAGAACACAAGAAAAGAGTAGCAAACTAGTACATAGTTGAATATTTCAACAAGAGAAAGAGAAGAAATACCAAGTAAACAACCAACAACAAGCATGAAAGAGCCTATTAAATCGGGAGAGGATGGTTGGAGATTAAATTCGACCATTGTTTGACTGTCTTCTTCTTGAATAAGATGAGCTCCTTTGAAAAACGAGAAATTTTCTCCGGCTGATCGAAAAATAGAAAATTATGTTGACCGAAAATCATCTTCATTCTTCAATACCAGTAACCATAGGAAAGAAACCCATTAATTTTAAATAAGAACGCTATAAAAACGCAGAAAGAAATGCTACAGAGCGCAGATAAACTGACGGAAACCAGCATGAAATAACATCAAACCCTAAAAACATCTTAAACCTAATCTATTCTAACACTAACTAATTAAAACTAGTAAAAACAGTAAAACTATGGCTAATACTGCTCAGATCTACCTAGATCCGTAAAGATCTAAGCAGATCTGAGGAGTTTCAATTTCGCCGGAAAAAGCTTCTCTGTTACACCGAAAATCGCACTAGAGGAGGAAAGAGAGAAGGAGAGATGTTCACCAGAGTTTATCTTTCTATAGCTTCTCTCCCAAAAGGATAATTTTTCCAAAATTAGGTAAAACTCTAGTCTTCTCCAAAGTCCATATCCATCTCCAAGTGGTCCACCAAGCCCATGTGTGAACGTAACCCATGTGAAAATCTCTGTCCAAATTTGGTCACCGGAAAACTGGTACTGTTGACCGAAAGTTGATCAGAATAGTTATCGCCGGCCACCTGAAGTTCCATCATCGGCCACTAGAGTCATCTAACAATTAAACGTTATCTTCTGCTGGTCTCTAACATCCATGGAATATAGTCAGCAGTCGGTTCAGCGATGTCAGATTGAGTCAGAGAGCTAGTCATCTGACTTGGCTATAGGCCAAAACCATTTTGCAAAGGCCAACATAATGCACCATCATGGTGAATCCCTACTTCAATGCCAGCCATGATGGCACTTCATCCTTCCCTGTAGAACCTGACTTCCACCAGCTCAACTGCAACCATTCAGTTCATACTCCGCATACCATGCATCACTCTCACCACTTCCTTGCTTCTCTTCCCATTCATACACAGATTGAGCTCAACACCAGCTAACAACACTATCTCTGGCATATCCCATTTACAACACCACCATCATCTTGTTGTTCACCAAACATACTCCATCTGAGCTGCAACTCCAGTATCATCCAGTTTGCAACATCTCGAGCCTAAAACTCCAGTTCACCTGCAATTTCCACCAACACTAGACTGCACCTGTTCCCAGCTTAAGCTATTCTTGCACTCATGTCTTCAACAACCTTTATCAGAACTTCCTGCAATTTTCAGTTTCATCACTAACCTTCAGTTTCAATCTTCTTGCACATAGACACCACCAACACCTTGTTGCTCATGTAACTTCAGTTTCACACCAGAAACCACAACCAACATCACAGCTTCAGTCGCATCTCAAACTCATTTCACTGAATCATTTTGCAACAATAACTACATCTCAGGTTCAACCATTCCATGTAGACTTCTTTCATAACATTCATACATTCCATCCAATTCCTTCAGCAGCAGCAATAACATGTAACTTCAGATCAAGCTACATCAAGCCTTCGTTTGACTGAACAATTAGAGAAGTTATTGAAGAAAGATGCATCAACCAGTGGATCTCGTAACATACCTAAAAACGATGGAAAGGTAATTTTTCCGCGATTTGAAGGTACGGATCCTGAAGGTTGGTTATATCGCGCTGAATTTTACTTTGAATTTTATGAAATACCGGCTGCAAAACAGGTGCAATTGGCGGGTATTAATCTTGTTGGGAAGGAGTTACAGTGGTATAAGTTGATGAAGACAATATCACCTAACCCTAATTTGGAAGGGTTCTCTGCATCTTTTTTGAAGAGATTTGGACGCACAAAATACGATGACCCAGCCGCAGCCTTGGCCAAGATTAGCCAGATTAATTTTAACTTTATTAGAGATTATCAAGAAGAATTAGAACGACTTTCGAACCTTGTAAGTGGCCTTCCAGAGAGTTTTTTGGTGAGTTGTTATATTGGTGGGTTGAAACCAGAGGTCCGACTTGAAGTACAAGTGTTAAGTCCAGAATCCTTAGTTGAAACTATAGGGCTAGATCGTCTACAAGATGAGAAGGTTAACCTAAGAAGACAAAGTTCCATACCTGTGTTTTGACCTAATCCTACACCCACGACACAAACAATTAGTCCCAATCGTATTCCTCCAATCAAGCGATTAACTACAGAAGAAGCAGAGGAACGAAGGAAGAAACAATTGTGTTTCAACTATGATGAGAGGTGGTTCCATGGTCACCGATGAAAGTCTAAAACTTTATTTCTTACTGAAGGAGAAGATGGTATTAAAGATGAAGAAGAGGGAGATGGAGATGAGGACATGGAACGAGATGTCACAACTGCTATAACTAAAATTTCAATGCATGCCTAAGCAGGTTCAACAACGCCGCAGACTATGCATATTATGGGTGAAATTAAAAAGGCAAAACTTACAATTCTTGTGGATTCGGGTAGTACTCACAATTTTATTGATCCAACTATACCAAAACAATTAAACATTGAGATGATTAGAGATGGAAAATTTGTGGTTATGATTGCTAATGGCAGTTGAATTCCGTGTCTAGGAAGATGCAACAACTTGGAGTTTCGTCTTCAAAATACTTCTTTTGTTAGTGATTTTCATGTGTTGGCATTAGGGGGTTGCGACATGGTACTAGGAGCTCAATGAATCGAAACTTTAGGTCCAATTCATTGGGATTTTAAGAAGTTAACAATGGAATTTGAAGTAAATAACCAACATTTGCAGTTGGTGGGAAAACAGTCTCCAGGTAACCAATTAGCATCTATGCACACTATGGAGAAGCTAATAAAAATGGGGAACCAACTTTAATCTTACATATGCGAAGTTTGGGGGCAAGTGTAACGTCACCAGTACCTAAAGAGATCAAACAATTAATTGATTCATATAGTCCAGTTTTTGAAAAAACCTACCAAGCTTACACCAATGCGAGCTCATGATCACAAGATTCCCTTACTACCAAACACAGCGCCAGTGAATGTTCGTCCTTATCGCTACGCATATTGTCAAAAATCTGAAATAAGAAAAGGTCATGATTCGAAGTAAGGGAATCATGATAAGGTCATATATGGAGCCAATGTCGGTATATCATCCATATAGGATCACCATAACCTTGCAGAAGCCCCCATCTTAAACTGCATCAAATGTCCATTCTTTGCAGTCAATTCATCACTGTATCACCATAACTTCCAATTTCAGTCCCTTGCTCTCATAATCACCAGAATGAGCTATTTTTTTTCTTCATTACAAAACAACACAATCTCAGGAACACTCAATTACCAGCAGAATCCTCCATTGGTTTTCTTTACTATTTCAGTCAATAACAGCTTTATCTTCTAATTCCACCATATCAGATCGAACCAACTAATCAATTCAAAACCCATTCTTCCATTTCTCGATTTCAAACTCCAAATCAAACCTAACACCAAATAAATTCTAGCCAATAATTCCTCCATTTTCTTGTCTGCACAATCACAAACTACTTGCAACACAGATTCAAAACCCCATATGAATCTCGACTTCAATTTGACATCTATTCACTGCAAATCTCAGATTCAACCATTAAACCCTAATCCCACAGTTCATTACACAATCCATCTTCTCCATCATCAGCAGATCGATTTACTGGTAACAACTTTAAGTCTCTTTCTGCAACTCAGACAACAACCGCCACTCCTGTACTCTCAATTCAATAGGAACATGATTGAGACTCTGAATTCTAGGTCTCATGTAGGAATGAAAATAACTTCAAGCACCCAGAAATAGGATAAGGGCCACCAGTCCATATATGGCTTGTCGGTTCCGAATAACCGATATCCTAAATATCTATTCAACCCAACTGTCAGTTCTAGGAGACTGACAGCTTAGTTTCCTGCATAACTCCTCTTGCACAACCTAGCATTCCCCAAATATCGCATGTGAATTGACCTTTTTTCCTTTTACGCTCCAAATGGATGTTTTCTCATTTTTTGCTCCCAATGACTCCAAAGTACCTAAACACTCAAAAGTAATCATAAGATACATAATTTACACGAAAAGTAGCAAAGAAAGCATAAACAATAGATAAATAACAAGGTGTTTACAACACCTATCACCTGTTTACTTCTCCTTGAGAGATTGATCATCATTGATCGTTTTTAACAAGACGTAGCTTAGAAGTCCTCCTGGGAATTTTTATATTATGGACGAGGGATCAAGAAACGTCCAGTACTATCTAGTTGGTCCATGTTTGTACACAATACTTCTGAGAAAAAGTTATGTTCCGCATGGTTAAAAATTCCAATGCATAATTCAAGATCAACTTGTGTCTCAAGGAGGAATGCAAAGATTCTTTCTTTGATTTTTCATTTTCAATGTAAACTCAAGGCTATTTTTATCACAGTAGGGGAGTCTGATATGTGACATATCCTGGCAAGTCGCATATATTCAAAGATTTGGAATATCTTGGAGATCTATTAATTTTGGTATTTTCGTTATTAGGATAACTAGTTTCTTTACTTAGTTTTATCTTATTTTTATAAGATTAATAATATTCTCTTAGGATGGTTTATTAACTCTAGTCTTTAGGTTTTTACGTTTACATGCTATAAATAACCTTTTCTATTATCATTTCAATTTAGCTTGCGAGCTCGTCTATATTAAAATTATTGTTTGGTTAAAGCATGTTTATTTCTCCTTGAGAGATTGATTATCATTGATCGTTTATCGACTATTTGCTCATGGCTTGGAGTTGTTTATCGTTATTGGGTCCCGTTTACCAGAGTGGATTCTCCGTGTGTCGGTTTATTTTAAATCGTTTCCATTGTGTCATATCAATTTTTTTTTTGTGAACCTTCATTTTTTTTTTTTTTTTCTAAAAAGGAAGTTGTTATGCAGTTATGTACTGTAAAGTGAGGATTTCATTGAATGTAATAAAGTTAATTAAATATAATGAAGTGCAGAGTTTTCATGAAACAAAGTTAATGAGAAAATAAACAAATACCCGATAATTCATCAAATAAACATTACTCAAATCAAAAGCATTACCAAATACCCTATAATTCATCAAATGGAATGAACTCCTACAAGAAAACAAACAAGAAGTGCAAAGTTAATGAGAGAGGATAAACTCAAATTATATATATAGTTTCAGGAGAAAATACTCTGATGTGGTTAAAAGCTGTATCAAGCTCAAATTCTAGAGCTTCTGGCCCCACCGAGAATGTTTAAACCAATCGGAAGCTGTCTTTTTTTCATACCACCAACCATAGTTTTTACGCCCCATCTCTCCTATCCCTACGGCTTTCAAATATATCCCCATCTCTCCTATCCCTACGGCTCTCAAATATCTCCGTATAATTCCATCTACTACCACCATTTTACAACAAACCCTAATCTGCTAATCAAGAAATCTATTTTAACTCAATTTTATCTCTGATGGTTAAACCCTAATCTTCTGTGTCGACGAACTCTGAGACCCATTTCATATTTTTTTTCCTCTAATGGTTAATCACAACTGTGGAAGAAAACGTGCTCCAGGTGTTCATCCTACACCAGATGTGTCAACAGATCATGCACGTTATAATGGATTCTCACCGTTAAGCATACTTAGCAGAAGAAGAAATCCACATAAAAAACAACAAATATCAATTGACCAAGGTATCATATTTAACGTTTGATTTATAAATATCTTCTGATTTTGTTTTATTGTTTGATTTTTAGGCGTTTGATTTGTTGATTTTACAGTCTCATTCACTTTGCTTTTACTCGATTTATGATTTGCTATTGATTTCCATTTTAGGTGCTCATCCTAAACCAGCTGTTTCTACTTATTTTGCAGTTTTTTTTTAGTGAAAATAGTAAACCCTAACCATATTCTCTTATGGTAAAACCTCTATCCTTCTTTAACGATTGATTTTGATATCTATTGATTATTAATTTTGCTTAATAAAAAAAATAAAATCTGTGGTTTAGTTTGTAGTGCGATTTTTAGACTAAAAGAACATCTTCCGGTATGTTTATTTTTATTTGACCGTATAACATTGGGTTGATTTAATTTTAATTTTAGTTGCTAGATTGAGCTGGTCCTGGGTTTAATGTTATTGGTGGTTAAATTATGGGACAATGGTTACATGGAAGTTGTGTTATGTTGTGAGATTCTTGCTCCAAATTCTGATAGAAACCTTATCGAATAAGATAAGGAACCCTTAAATAAGGTAATCGTGATTCCCCTTCTATATTTTGATCTTTGTTTTTTGTTTGTTTGGTCTGATATCCGTATTGAATTATTTTTTGGTTCTTCTATTATATTATTTAATCACGATTTTTACATACATCCATACTTCGATAAGGTAGTTTTATTTCTTAATCACATTTCCAATGTACGGAAGATGGTCACTCTTAGAGTTAAAATATAGATTTCGTCAACATCATATTGAAAGCTTTATCATTTGGCTGAATAATTTGGTAGAATAACAACGGTATCTTTAGTGCATTTAACCTTAGATGGTTTAGTTCAATTCATTTGATTTCCTATAAATATGAAAAAAATAATATTGGTGGTTAAATTGTTTAGTGTTCACATGTGCGCAGTTATGTAATAAATACTTGGCTAAATGATAAGTAGGGATGATTATAGTGATTTAAGATTAGTGAAAGCAAGAAATGTCTGTACCCCAGTCAAAAATATCTCTCTAGCTTGAGATTTTATGTTAGGGTGTTTTCATGTTTAAATAGATATAGGTACATAATCTATGTAGAAGTTTTCTACTGTATTAGTAATTTTTTTTTTCTTACTTGATTAATGCATCTCATGTATGTAGACAGTCTTTTTTTTTTCCTTCAATGTTCAACAAATGTTGCTATCACCCTTTTTCTATTGTTTGGACATTTTTCTTAGGATATTTTTGCAAACGCTTGATCATTGAAAAGGACCAAAGCAGTTGCTATATAAGATATGAGAATGCAAAGTAAGTGACGACATAGTTTATTTGATTCCACTTTAACCTAGATAAATAAACTCTGATTCTTATGTATTTTAAAATGCATTGTTGTCTTATGTACAATAACGTTGACGATGTCGACAAGATGTATGGGAAATATATAACATCAAACCAATTCAAGAAGCACCGTAAGAGAAGACAGGGTTGTATGTTTTAATGGGTAAAGGCTTGGTTTTTGGTTCATGATAAGACAAACGACGAGGAAGAAATGACATCAGAAGTATCATTCAAAATTTTTCTCTGGGGTTCTTGGTATTTCTTTACGGACGCACAAGGGACTGAATATTGAGCAAAGAAAAGTGTTGGGGGCCTATAGAAGTTGATGAAAATTTTGTCACATCGTCACACATCAAAGGAATTTGGTGCGGCATTCAGGCGCATGGGTAAGCATGCCTTTGAATCACTGGATAGCATATTCAAAGATCTTATGGGAACACCCATAGATATATTTTGAGGAAAGATATTTTGTGTGAAGATTTTAGGTAGATATTAACGATGATTCCCAAAAGAACCGGGGAAGTAATGAGTGAAGCATGGGTAAATTGGTTAGACCTGTGGGGTCATTTCAAAATCTTAAAACTTATTGAGAATGCAACTGAATTTGGAGTAATGGCTGCAATGAAAGAAACAAAAGAATTCAGAAAATGGGTACTGGATCTCGGGAACGGGTTATCAGAAGAACAGTTCTGCGATAATCAAGTAAGTTTTTTTTTCCCAACTTTCTTTTAGATTTGATGTATTTAGCTTTGGAGTATGCTGTAAAAGGATCAGGTAATTAACTCTCTTCTTGATCAACGTTTTATGCTTACAATTTTTTTCGTGAATCAATATTGACCTTTAAAAATTGGAGACGATACCACAGCATATGTAGTATCATTTTGTTTTTCTAGATTTCGAAAACTGATATTCACTCGATGCTCAAATGTCTGTTACAGGAGCTGACAACATGACTGACATAACAAAAGAGGGTTTACTTACCTCAAATCCACATGATTGACGTCACCCGAGCACCCATAGTCACATAACCGTTGTAGATGATTCTTTCATAAGCAATAATAAATGTTTAGGTCATTTTGTGGTTTATTTATCTGTTAATTCAAATATTTTTATGATTTTTCTTTTTACTAAGAATTTTTAGTTGTAAAGATTTTACTATTCCATACATAGAAGACAAAAAATTAACTGTTAAAAAATTTGTATGAATCTGCACACTGTTTGTGCAATTCAACTATTAATTATTTGAGATGATGAATCTGAACCCGTGCAGAGCACGAGCTCACCACCTAATAATTACGGAAATAAAACAATTACGGAGATTAACGCGAAAAGGTATTTTGGTGCATTTTATTTTCAAATAATTATGGATCAGTATAGACAAAACGATTTTTTTTTTTCATATAATCCGACAGTCTAGAGTTTTAGGGTTAGAATAGGGCGACCGATCCCTCTATATAAACAAACTATAAGTTTTCTAATTAATGAAACCCCACTAAATTACATTTAAATTACAGTCGATGGATACTAACTTTTTAAGAAAGGGGATATATACATGATAACTTTTGAAGAAAAGAAAAGGATCCGATTACACTAGAATGACATTATCATCACACGTTGCTAAGCTATTTCGAATTACAAGAATACCCCTACCCGGAACTAAAATGTTATTGGTTCTGGTTCTAATTTAGCAACAGATTAAAGACGTTTGCAACAAAAAAAAAAAAGTAAAGTCTTAATTGACTTGGTCAAAATCCATTTCCCCCCACATTTCCCCCCTGCAGTTACCCAGTTCCCCACATTCATCATCTCCACAGATATACATTCATTCACTCAACATACAAAACTGTATCATATTATGAAAATGGATTCTTCAATTGATTTTAACAAAAAGTAAGTATTTGATACAAATGTGTTCTAAGTATCACAACAAACTAGCGTACACATTAGAAACATACTTGGTTCCTAAGTTCAGTTCATGTAAAGTTACGAAATTCCTAAATTATTCTAACTTAAATCACTATAAGGAGATACTACATAAACTTACAAATCTTGCAGCTGCTAAGGGACCTAATGGCTGCTGCTTTGTTCTCCGCCTAATTTCTGATCTCATTTCCAACTTCAGTCGAGTTCTGCAAGGTATAAATCAAGACTGATTAACAATAGCATAAAGAATCTTACGAGGGTCTAGCGTTCCAAAATGCTTATAAAATAGTTCACCAATTTTTGTATTTTACTGATAGAGGTGGTTCCATCAAGCCTCAAGTGTGGATATCTTCTTTCCCGACACAATTGTGCAAAGAGGTCCAGAGTCTGGTAATCAATGGAAAACATAATTTACAAGAAAAGTTAGTAACAAGAGAAAAAACTAGTACAATTAGTTCTTGCAAAAAATAAGCCACATTATCAAAAAGGAAACAAGTTCCCTCCAAAAAGAGGTGTCTTCATATCTACGCACTCCCACGTAAAGTGAGAAACACCTGTTACAAGACTTCTAAACTCATACATCGCTGGGTTAAAGTCTAGGAGGAAATAGGCGGTTCATAAATACCCATCTTTTTGTAGATTGGGAACTCCGGTGAGGATGATTCCGTGGTAAGTAAACCAAAATTAGTGAATCATCTCTAAGGAAGCCCATAAGAAGCTAACTTCTGCGCACCTGATTTCTTGATATAAACGTGATGTAAAGTGATAGTGGAAAATACTTGCGTAAAGTAATAGAAAAGCATGCGTTGTATGTAAATGCATGATGGTTTCAATTAAGACAAATTACTGCAAAATGAGGCATCCTGTTAACTAAAATTTAAACAATAATTGGATAAGTTGTGTTGCTAGAATGAATACAAACCTGAGTATAGTTGGAAACAAGAACAATACGGTCATCAGTTTTTCTACCCAATTGGGCCAGCAACCGAGCTAAAACATGCATCTTCTCAGAAAGTTCAATCCAAACCCCATCACCACCAGTCCATGCTCCAGATCTAAAATTTACAGTGTTTACACTAAAATTAGAAATATTTTGCGGAAGATGGTAGAAGATAGAAAATGTAAGGTAAATATATACCTTACAGAAAACATTGCACGAGGAAAAAATCGAATGCAATCCTCAAATCCTCAAATCCAGACGTTCCTGACCCACTTTTGATCGTATCATATATAAGCTGAAAAGAAGATGTCTAAAGTGAACATAATACTAATTATCGAAGTAAAGACAATCTAAAACAGAGTAACATAACATATATGATATTTTTAAAGAAAAAACAAAAGCCCTGAAGAATAAGTATAGCTGGAGAAATAAACAAATTGAGTATTTTCTACAAATTAGGATAGGAAGTGGAAACTAATTAGTTCTAAGCTTTGTTTTTCGTCATCTGAAATGGGAACACAAAAAAAAGAACACTTCATCTGATGAAGGAAAATCAATAAATTAGTTATACAGTTTTATGTTGCACTAAACTACATTTCATGCTTTGAAATTGACCTCTACTTGACTACACCTTGCTTCTCTATAATGCTTACTAGTGGTGTAAAGCTGGACATCTGTGGAGTATCATAGATTATAATAAATACGCCACAACCAATACAAGAGTACATGAGCTTATTTTGCATCCCCAGAAGAAGCGTAAGTGTAAGAGCACACAACAAACACCAACTGTTAACAAAGAGAGTACTCTCCACTGATACCCTACCTTAGGATGATTGCAAAGATTTTTCAAAGCAGTAATATATGTCAAATTTTTTGATTGTTTCGCCTCTTCAGATATTGCTCGCTTAACCTGAAATAAGAGACCAACGAGAAAGGATAATAATTAGAGAAAAATCAATTACATTAATTTACCAGCAAGTTATCTGAACCATTTGAAATGGACAAATGAAAAGAAAAAAGACCTACATTTTTGGAATGTATAAAATGGTTATATAACTCTGAATGAAGAGGACTCAATTTCCAACAGACAACTTCAACTATCTGCAGACAAATTCAGTGCAATAAATTTCAGGTGTAGTATATCAAACAAATGTCACTCTTGAGAATTTGAGATGATTAAGATAAGGGATTAAGTAACCAATTTCTAGTGATGATTAAGATAAGGGATTAAATATCATATGTGAACGTTCACATTCCAGTGATGTTCCCGTAACTGATGGCGTAGTCTTTAATAATCAAAGAAACACTGTCAATGATGTTGCTTGGTACAATCCACGAGGCATGTAATTTGCACCTTATTTCTGATTTGCTAGGGTCATGCAGGTGGTTATTTACTCTTATAGTGCCCCTAAGTCTGACCTACACTGACTCCACCTACGTAATGATAAGGAAAAACTCATAAAGGTGAAGATGGGGTGCAAACTGTATCGAAAATATCGTGTAACATCGCAAAACTGAAAACTATGCAAGTGTATAAGGACATTTGAAAAGGCGAAATGGCATTGCAAAACACATCAAGTAGACTGAAATTGCTGAGTTACCTTTGGTGGTAGATGATTTGATAGCAAAGCATTGGTCCTCCTCAAAATAAACTGAAATGAAAATCCACGGGCGTAGAAAAGACGAGGTTAACTGCTGCTTATTCGAAAACCACAATAGTAGAAACAGAGAAATAAAAACAGAATATCACAAGCCCGGGGGATCATTAACTGTTTCACACACTGAAACAAAATTACCTGATTTACTTTTGTGCTTAATTCAGCAGATCGCTCAACGCTAAGATTTCTCTCTTCTTCTATTGCTGTAGGTTCTCTTCCAGAAATAATCGATGACTTCATTTGATGAGTTCAAAAATAGAGGAAACGTCACATTGCCAACATCTATCAGCTAGATCATTAATAACAATGAATACAAAAAAAAAAGGCAATACACTCACCTCATAGTATCGTCGAAAATATGCAGCATCCCCCAAGATTCCTGGATTGATAAAATTAACCATCGCAAAGAACTCTTCCAGATCATTCTGCCATTAATAAACAAATCAACATAGGTAAAACTATGTTATCAGAGAGACAAAAATTCAACTACAACAAGAAGCTAGATTAAGAACTATTACCTGCATCGGGGTCCCTGACAATAATATGCGCCAGTTGCATGAAAGACCAGCTAATGCCTGAATTCAAAACAACCATCTTCGAGTTAAGGATAAACAAACAATATTTTATACATATCAGGATAATACAAGGAAAGATATATGATAATTGTACCCGATTTGTTAGTGTATGGGTCCAGGGGATTTGGTGGAATTATGTTTCCCTTGCTATATTTGGTTGCCAAAATCCCTGGAATTATGTTTCCGACGGGATTTACTTTTACAGCAAATCCTCCATATGGAGTCCGACCCCTCCCCATAAGATTTGCTTGCAAACTTATCAGAGGATTTATGGACCCACTTTTTTTTAGTCCAAATCCCATATATATATACAATTTTAAGCTTGTTAGGGCAATGCCAAATAATACATGGACTTTAACATAAGAAAATTCTATGAATCCTAGGAATCTCAACTAAGTTACCAAACATACGAGGGATTTACATGAATCCCAGAATTTGTAATCCCATGGGATTACAAATTCCCGGAAATTGTGAATTCTGCAACCAAACCCACCATTAGCACCTTGTAAAATATAAAATGAATCAATATCCATGCTAAAAGTAATAGCTTATCAAGACAGATAATCTAAGACATACCTGATATGGACTGCACGGTCTAATGAAACTGTCTATTCCAGAAACAACATCATCCTTGGTGCTCTCACAAAGAGCAATAAGTTGAAGTCTATCTCCGACCCATTTCTTAATTTCAGATTCCCAATTACTTACAAGGTTGGTAGGAGTGACAATTATTGCCTTTTTAGCCATGGGCTCTCCATCAAATCCCTGCCAAAGAAGAGTATGCAGTAATGTGATTGACTGTAAAATCTTCCTCAAACTACAAAATATAACCAAATAGCACATTGAGAACATGATAAGAGAATAAAAAGACAATGGACTAGAACATCAATGTCTGATAAATCATCTGAAATAGGTAAATGTCTGATAGAACATCAATGTCTGATAAAGCATTAGATTCAGATAAACAACAAACCATAAAATGGAAAGAAAATATAAAAGGAACCAAAATAATCAAAACAATTTCATAGTTGGATATACCTTCTTAGTTCTTCCTGAACCAACTCTGACCAGTTCTTCTTCAAGCTCCAATGAACTGAACTTCAATTCTTCAATCTTGACAAACCCTAACATGGAAAAAAATGGGGGGTGGGGGTATTAGATTCAGATAATCAACAAACCATAAAATGGAAAGAAAAAAAAAACTGAAATTGAAAGAATCAGATTCACAAGTGAAATAAAAAAACTGAAATCAAACATTAAACCCTAAAAACGAAAAACTTAAATGGAACCCTAGGATTCGATAAACTTAAATCAAAATCTCTAAATCCTAGAAATCAAATCTCTGAACCTATAAACCCTAAAAACTATGTCAAAAATTATACCTGATGATATATAGTTCTACACGATGATAGATTTCAGAGATTGAGAGGAAAAAAACAGCTCAGCTGAGTAGATCGTGATAGAAATTGAGATGGAGACGAAAGGAGAGGGAGGAGATGAGTCTCTGTGGTTTGGCAGAGAGAAATGAAGAGGAAATTCGATAAGGGTAGGATATACCCTAGGTTTGGATTAAGGGTGGAAAAAAAAATGAAGTCTTGACCGAAGTTTGACTGAGGCGTGTTTATCAGCTCTATTGTTCCGACCACACAAGTGGTTCGCACGCTTGAACCAAGCGCAGTTTCAATTAGCAACCTTTCTTGTGAGGTTGCAAAATTCGCCACGGCATTCCTCTGTTGCGAAAAATTAGCAACTGGAATTCGCAACGGAAATTTCGCAACCGACCTACTGTCGTTGCAAAACTTGGTTACGAATCCCTTAAAATGGTGTAGTGTTAATTCTAGAGTGTCATTCATCAACCGAGTTCCTAGAAAATAATCTATTTATCTCATTACTCCTTTCCATGGATGATCCTCAGCCGGATTCCATGGATTATTAATAGATCATCATTTTATATCATTGCTCCGTTCCATGGATGATCATCAGCTGGATTCCATGGATTATTAATAGATAATCATCTTATCTCATCACCCCGTTCCATGACTGATCCTCAGCTGGATTCCATGGATTCGTAATAGATACTCAATTTATTTTATTACTCCGTTTCATGACTAATTGTCAGCTGAATTTCATGAATTATTAATAAATATTCACTGATCGAACATCTGGGCCAGCACCGAGTAAGCCCCGAGAAAATGGTGTGAGTGTACTTAGCAATAATGCACAAACGACCACCCGAGCGCACGAACGATCACTAAAAAAACATGGACAAACGAGGAAACCTATGCAAAATAGGGAAGAAAAATAATATTAATAAAATAATAAAGAGGCGCCCAAGGGGACCGGGCCCACCGGCCGGCCAGTCATGCCACCATGACATGTCCCATGCCTCTTCCTTTTATTTTACCTTATTTTATTATTTTTCCTAATACATTAAAACCTCCATATATTAATACACTTGGGGATTCACAAATTTATTAATATATGGAGGTTATTAATATAAGGAGGTATACCTAGAAGATGCAAAAAATTTATAGTTCAATATGTATGTAAGTACCATTGGATAATGTACATGCATATTTATAGTTCCAATACACAAGCACATGTAAGTATCTAGGAACTTGTGGTAACAACCTAAAAAATTATCTCTTTTTCTCAAACAACTATATATAAGTTATTTATGCATTATAAATTTCAACATGACTAGCTCGATATCTCTCTATATATAGAGGTGAATTCCTTCAGAAGGGACCGTAAAAAAACATTAATATTAAAATATGGAGGTTATTACTATTTACAACTGGCCCAAGTTGGGACCATGATTTTTTATTAATATATAGTGGTTATTAATATATAGATGTTTTACTGTATCATGAAAACTCCTTCATTTGAGAAAAACTCACATTTTCTTCACACAATGAAAAATAATGAAAAATAGGGAAAAGTCTCACATGACCGGGCCTACTAGCCGGCTGGCCGGCCATGCCCTAGCCGTGATCGGTTCCACACCTTATGATCCCTTATTTTATTATTATTATTATGAAAGGGAGCCACTAAGGCATTTATTAAGAAAACTGAAAGGTATATTACTTGGCTGGGAGTCGCGCAATTATTATTATTATTATTATAAGAAACCAAAGAGTAGAAGTTATACAGAAACATGAGGGAGTCGGGCTACAATCTGCGCCCCAACACCCTTCTGAAGAGCTAAGCCTATTCTATGAAAAAGTAAACCACCCACTTTGTTATTATTATTATTCCTTCATCTAATGAAACTCCTTCGTTTGAGCATAACCCTAGTTTTTCCATGTTTTCTCAAATATTGCTCAAACAGTCAAATGGCCAAAAACTCAAATGGTCACATGACTGACTAGGATACTCACGACAATTTTTTTTTTTTTTTAATATTGCTAAAATATTGACCGCTTGAGCAAAGTTCTACTTTCTCATTCGAGCAAAATCGAGAGTTTTAGTCAAGATCAAACTCTTCTGAAAATCCAAAATATTGCTCGAACGCGCATCAGAAAATATCAAAATTCTCAGAATTCATACACGGAAAATATGGTGACACGGGATGCCACCTTGACCGACCAAGGTCGCCTCTTAGGCTTGCAGGGAGCCGGTCCCACATACTTTAACAATTTTGACCTAATTAATCTTCTACAGTTCATATTGGGTCAAAACTCTCTCCAACCAACTTGGAACTTGTTCAATCGACCACCAGCTGGTCCCACGACTACCAAGGGACGATCTCATACCCCTTGGTCGGTCCCTCATCTCTCCATAATTAGGTTTTATTGCCTAAAGCTCAGACGAGAACTATTTTAATAAATGATTAAAGCATATTTAATCATCCTTTCACTAACTGGTCTACAAAGGACTTTGGTGCATGCTCACTCGATCACCTGGGCATTACATGGTTGGCCATCGCCCCATGTAACCGGTTCATCTATCACTCAGTGATTTATTTTCAGTAATACATCAATTGATAAACAATCGATCAAAATTATGGTTTTGAACTGAATGCTCTGCAAATCATAATTATGAGAAAGTTCAAGCACAAATAATTTCATGTTGATCCAGAAAGCAACATCTTGATTAATTATATAATATTTGGTCCAGCTTCCAATGTTTTAAATTTTTGGTCATGCTACCAATAATTGTCCAAACTAGCAATATTTAATCAGACTATCAATATTGATTTAATTATCAATATCCAGTAATCCATAAAATGAGCAATATTTGCTCAGACGATACTAGTAATATTATTAAATTATTAACGTCTGATACTTCAAGAAATATTCTCTCAAGCGAGCAATATTCGCTCAGACGAGCAATATTTGCTCAGGCTAACAATATTCATCATGTTGATCCAATTATCGAGAACTATACATATGTCCCAGCAGACATGTTCAATCCATGTATCATAGAGAATTCGTCAATCACGCTCGATTCAAAAAAAATAATTACACTCATCGTCTAATTAAGTCAACAACTGACTAATTAAATACACGTCTACCTTGCACACTCCACAATCGTGAGACATCAATCATGTTACATGAGGGGATATTAATTAGGGTTTTGGTATGTCTGCCTATGGCACGTGTTTTCATCCACGATGAGAAATGTGAGTAAGTCGTGCAAGCAGTTGAGGGAGTTAGCAAAGTAGTGGGTGAACAATCAACCAAGTCTCTGCACGACCTAGAACTGGTTAAACCACGATTTCCCACTTCCCCACTCTTTCACTCAAGCAACCGTTACACTTACTGGACATCAATGTGTCTACATTCTGGAAATATAAATAGGTCTATGAACTCATGATTGAATAGATAATCTCAGATATACGGGAATTACCGCAAGAATTCTCATCTGAACAATCAGTCTCAATTGAACAGAATTCAAACTTATTCGAACCCATCAGTTCATTTCCAGAAAACTACAACACATTCATAATCCTTGATCACCATTGATCTCACACACTTTTCAGCTTCCCTCCTACAGATCGACCATCTTCCCTCTTTGTGACCGAATTGATTCTGGAACGACCATTGTCTTGGTTTAGGCCGGAGTCCTACAAATTGATCTCTCGAACTCAAAGCACTCTCGCGTATCTATTTGAGGTTAAGCAATTTGCTTGGTCGAGGAGTCCACGTCCGCACGGTCGTCTCTTCACTTTCCTAAAAACCCAGTAAATCGTTTTTCCCCATCAACATATTGGCGACCACTGTGGGTGATTAATCTCTCGGTTGCAATCTCAATTCGCCAAAATGGTTGATCTTAGGTCAGGATAAGTTACAAATCCTAACCCGAACGGTTCTAGCACTTGCAACAACAATGGTGGTACTCCACTCACTCCAGCTTCCAATAGTGACGTCGCTAACACCACCCCTCCTCAAACTAACATCAGAAATAATCCTCTCTTTGTCCAGTCTCCAAATGAAATAAGATAAAATCCTCCTATCATAGTTGATCTCATGAAAATTCAGGAGGTTCTCGCCAAGAATCAGACAGATATGGATGCAATACAGAAGAAGTTATGCACTTATCTCAAAACTCCCACAGATAAAATGTCAAAAAAAAACTCAGGACGGGTCAGAGAAAGGAAATGCCAAATAAACATCCCCGACTGCTGATCCTGAGATCTCTCCAATTCACGTGGTGGATGATGAAGTCCGCTAAGCTACATACAACCTAACAACGAAGGAGTCTGCAGGTTTCATCACTCGTGAAGACCTGGAATGCTTTCTGGAGGATCGAGGGAAAGACAAGACATCATTTGTCCATCGTCACCAATCTACGTATCCTGTTGCTACACATATAATACCTCTCCCAAAAATCTACACTTCTCCAACGTTTAATCTTTACAATGGAACAAGAAATGCTCAAGAGCATGTTTTCTCGATTCCTAGAAGCATTGGGTGAGCAAGAATAAAATCATGTTGTCCGTCTGATGGAATTCTCAAGTCTCTGACAGGCAAAGCATACACCTGGTACGACAACATTTCACCAGGAAGCATCACCAGTTGGGGAGAAATAGTTAATGCTTTCTACCTGAAATATTTCTTCGTCTATGAACAAGTTACTCTCTCTGATTTGGGAAGGATATTACATAAGAACATCGAACATCCGAATGACTATGTAAAAAAGTTCAGATTCCAAGCTTTGGATTACCATGATCCGAATGTCACTAAACAAGAACTGGTGGACTTGTGCATCAACGGAATAATCCCGGTCTATAGAGCTTTACTGGAGAATTTGCGATTCCATACTTTCTCAGAGCTTCATGAAGCAGCTAAACGGTCAGTAACCACTACTCCAGTCATATTGGAAAGAGAAAAATCTACAAAGGTCGAAGAACCGCAAGAAACTCGAGGCATCACCAGGCGCCTGATCAATAAGAAATATAATCTCACATCTTCCACAAATGTTGTTGTTGAAGGTAACAAGAGGAAAGACGAGGTACAACAGCACGGGAATGCTTCTCCAACATCTCATCCTGTAAAAAGCATTGAGGAAGGATAACCAAACCCGAAATGCACAAGCACCAGCTCAGCATCAGCAAAACTACCAAGTAGACCAGACTTTCCTTTTCCCATTGAGGAGGTGATCGAGCCATTAGAGGTCTGGATCCAAGACGGTGCGATCAAATTTCCTCTGTAAGGAGAGAACCAACTATGGAGGAGATGGAGAATCCAGGTTATTTCCGCTTTCATATATTCGTCAATCATCCAACAAGAGAATGCATAATATTAAATCGCATTTTGAAAGAAAAGGTCGACTAAGGATAACTTGGGACTGAAGGGGTGCACATGAATCCTCTCCCAATAAGGACATTTACACTCTCTGAACAACCGGTCAAAGAAGAATTTCAATCCTTGATCGAGCATGTATGTGAATTACTTTATCAGTCAAAGTCTCAAGAGAAAAACATGTTCATGGCTTTGAATCAACATAGTATCGGGGAAGCGTTTGTCCATTCCAGAAACGCTCCCTAAACCTCCATCCACAAATAAGGATATGTACAACCGGGGACTTCTTACCACAGTCCATCTCAAAGGAAATGAGTTAAAGAGAGCGCTAATCGACATTAGTACGGCTGTCGGATGAAACTTGATGGGTCTTGGATATTGATTTCTGGAATCCTCTAAGTACTTTCACGGAATAATCAGGTTTACAGACTTGTCTTTGTTTACATTTTGATTGTGAGAGAAAGAGATATAAGCTCTTCATATAATTCCTGATGATAATCATTAAGTTGTAACTCTCGGAATTGTATTTGAGTTTAGACCATACAGGTTTCCTAAGAAAAAGTTGGTGGTGTATTTTGGTACCCCCACGTTTTCATTTTCCGCTGCTCAGGTGGTTACAAGAGCATGCTTTTTCCAGTGATGTACCTCTGTGGGTTTTGCATAGAAGGATCGATCTAGGAGTCTTGTGGTATCTGGGTACTTTATAAAAAAACATTTAAAAAGAATCATCTGATCTTGTTTGAAAAGTTGAAGGCATTGGAAAAAAGTTCAACTAGTTTGGGTTTCTTGCTTCGTCAAGCACCTTTATCGTCGGTCTGGTAAGTGTTTCCTACTACTATATTGTTTTTTCGGAAATACTCTTAGATTCATGCAACATTCCAATACTCTAGTTTTCATTTTTTCTTCCGAAAGAAAACTCCAAGTATTAAATCCTTTGATTCGCGTTGTAAAAGAGTTCTGTTGTCACTCAAGATCAAATCAAACTTTGATTGATATGAGCACAATCCATTAATTTTATAAACCTCTTGAAACCCACCTACTCATTTTCACAAGTTATCCAATTAAATATCCAGACCTCCTGTGAACATTTCTACGTCAAGAGCTAGTTTCTTTAAATCTTCCCAAAATCAATCGATACCTAGCCAAGAAACTTTGGTTATATATATGCAAGATTCAGGGATATAATCAGCATTTTCGAAGTCGATACAAAGATGAAAACACAGTTTATGATTTCATTACAAATGGTAGTTGTGAACAAAATTTGGTTTCGTTAAAAATGGTTAAATCATTAGGTTTTGAGATGGATTGGTGCCCTGTCCCGATTGCAACGAAATGAGACGCTTGCAACGAAATGGACATTACTTGTATAGGTGCCGCCGTTTACAAAATTCCAATAGAAATCGGCAAGTGTTACTTGGACACTGTCTTTTGTGAAGTAGTTGATATGAATGTTTGTGATGTTGTGTTGGGAGTGTCTTGGTTGGTTGATATTCGAGAAATTCATGGTTATCGTGACAACATTTATGAATTTATGTGGGGAAAAACTAAGGTCAAGCCATTGTCAGGTAAACGGCCGTCAAGAAAATGGAAGGAAATGGTTTCTAAAGGTCCACTTCATACAACAGGTTATGTTAAGCTTCAAGGAAATATTGGTGATGTTGGCGACAATGTCCAGGAAGTTAATCAAGTGATTGAAAATAATGAGATGTTTAGCGTGAGTCCCTCCCTAGTGAATGCATTTATGGTCATAATTCCCAAGCGCTCTTATAAAGATCCTTTTGATATGTTCGATGTACCAACTTCCTTAGGTTTCTAACAAGACATAGCTTGGAAGTCCTCATGGGAATTTTTATATTATGGACGAGGGATCAAGAAACGTCCAGTACTATTTAGTTGGTCCATGTTTGTGCAGAAGATTTTGGAGAAAAAGTTATGCTTCACATGGTTAGTAATTCCAATGCATAATTCAAGATCAAGTTGTGTCTCAAGAAGGAGTGTAAAGATTGTTTCTTCGATTTTTCATTTCAATGTAAACTCGAGAAGAGTTTTATCACAGTAGGAGAGTCTGAAATGGGACATATCCTTGCAAGTTGCATATATTCAAAGATTTGGAATACCTTGGATATCTATTAGTTTTGGTATTTTCGTTAACTAGTTGCTTTACTTAGTTTATCTTGTTTTTATAAGATTAATATTCTCCTAGGCTAGTTTATTAACTCCAGTCTTTAGGTTTTTACGTTTACATGCTATAAATGGAATTTTCTATTATCATTTCAATTTAGCTTACGAGCTCGTCTTTTGAAACTATTTTTTGGTTAAAGCCTGTTTACTTCTCCTTGAGAGATTGATCATCATTGATTGTTTATCAGCTATTTTGCTCATGGATTGGAGATGTTTATCGTTATTGGGTCCCGATAACTAGAGTGGGTTCTCCGTGTGTCGGTTTATTATAAATCGTTTCCATTGTGCCAAATCAAAATTTTTTTATGTGAACTTTCATTTCATTTTATTTTTTCTAAATAGGAAGTTGTTATGCAGTTATGTACTATAAAGTTAGGATTTCATTGAATGTAATGAAGTGCAGAGTTTTCATGAGACAGAGTGAACTCAAATCAAAATCATTACCAAATACCCGATAATTCATCAAATAGAATGAACTCCTACAAGAAAATAAAAAAGAAGTGCAAAGTTAATGAGAGAAGATAAACTCAAATAATTACGGAAATAAAACAATTACGGAGATTATTGTGAAAAAAGTATTTCGGTGCATTTTATTTTCAAATAATTATGGATAGTATAGACCAAACGATAATTTTCCTTTTTTTTTCTTTCATATAATCCGACGGTCTAGAGGGCGACCGATCCCTCTATATAAATACAAACAAACTATTTAGGGGAATTAACTGGAAAACGTATGCTTAGTTTTGCTACTGAGCCTAAAACCTGAAGGAATCATGGATCGTTCAAGTGGTCTGATCACCATTGATTGTTTATCAGCTATTTTGCTCATGGATTGGAGATGTTTATCGTTATTGGGTCCCGATAACCAGAGTGGGTTCTCCGTGTGTCGGTTTATTATAAATCGTTTCCATTGTGCCAAATCAATTTTTTTTTTATGTGAACCTTCATTTCTTTTTATTTTTTCTAAATAGGAAGTTGTTATGCAGTTATGTACTATAAAGTTAGGATTTCATTGAATGTAATGAAGTGCAGAGTTTTCATGAGACAGAGTAAACTCAAATCAAAATCATTACCAAATACCCGATAATTCATCAAATAGAATGAACTCCTACAAGAAAATAAACAAGAAGTGCAAAGTTAATGAGAGAAGATAAACTCAAATAATTACGGAAATAAAACAATTACGGAGATTATTGGGAAAAAAGTATTTCGGTGCATTTTATTTTCAAATAATTATGGATAGTATAGACCAAACGATAATTTTCCTTTTTTTTTTTTTTTTTCATATAATCCGACGGTCTAGAGGGCGACCGATCCCTCTATATAAATACAAACAAACTATTTAGGAGAATTAACTGGAAAACGTATGCTTAGTTTTGCTACTGAGCCTAAAACCTGAAGGAATCATGGATCGTTCGAGTGGTCTGATCACCTCAAGCAGGTAATCCACCCGTAGCCTCCTTCTTTCGTTAGATCTGTATATATCTTCATGGCGTTTTCAATCCTTAAAAGAAGATTTCTAACGACGTAAAACCCTAAGCTTCTCACCCATTCACTCTCACTTCACTTGTTTGCTGGGTTCTCTCTGATCTCATATACCTATTGGAGTACCTTTTTACCTCTGTAGACGCAATTTTTGTTTACCCTTAATTGGGCCGACCGATCGGAGGGCACGAAGGGCCCGTAGGGAGGGAGTCCCTTTTATGACCACTTTTTTGTTAAATGAAGAGTAACGTAAATGTTCAATTTCATAAAAAGATTGGGAAAGAATATTCCTTGCAGATTCCCGTCACATTTTCACTAGACAAGATTATCCCTCTCTTTTAGTCCAATTACTATAACTCTTTGTGTATCCTACTTTTCAGGGGTATAATTGGAAAACCAACTTTAATATAATATATATAAAAATCCGTGCCTTAGAATTTTACAAATTTTATCTCGTTGGAAAGGTTGTAAAAAAATCTACGCAACGAGCACAAACAACAATATCAAATTTAAACTCCATCTTCAGATTCTTTTTCGGTCGACCCTTCCACCGTGACAACGATTATACTAGTATATATCATTACAGTGTTAGTCTGTCTGTTTGTAATTTTATTTCCATTTTAAATCTAAGAAAATATATAAAAAGCCTTAGAAGGTCAGATTACATTATGTTGGTGGGTAGCCTGTAGACTAGATTTGGTAACAACAATATCAAATCATGGATCTTGGTAAGAAAATTGGGTTTGATTATTGTTATTTTAGCTCAGTCTACATCTATTGGCTGAGTTGTTAGGATGCTACTTTAGACTGTAGACTAGATTTGCCTGCTTCGAAGTGTTCTGTCCTATTTCGAGATAATTGGCTTTGATTTCTAGTTATGGTTGAGCTCTGGTTCTTGTAGTATTGTGCTGCAGCTGAAGTTGCAACTGTTCTGCTTTTGCTAGTCTGTTAATGTGTAGCGATGGATGGGCTTTTATATATTGTTAAATTTGTTCCCGATGTACTTTATACGTTAGTTAATGATGAGGCAATGTGTTTAAGATATTGGTCCTTCTCTGATTTTTTAGTAAAATACATTTCCCTAAAAGGTTGAGCTACCCAAATTGTTAAAAAATGCAGCATAAAGGAAATTTAGCTCAAGTCAAAATCTATTGGTTTTCAGGGACGAGATGAATAATGTACTGGATTGTTGGGAAACTTGCCCAGCTAAAGAAAAACGACTAGTCATATTTCAATATCTCGATGATGTGAAGAAAAACGTTGGTCTCCGGTCATATTCCAACCCTGCAGATTTTGATGCAGAAATGGAGATCTTGAAAGTAAAAACTCTTTGTTCCCATTCCTATTTGATTGGAAAATGCATGCATTAAAATTTTGATAATGTGATTTTTCTTTTCTTGGTTATTAGAAGCTTAATTTGAAATTGGATGCCGACCGGGAAAAACACCAAAAAGCTGTCTCTTTAAATCAACTTAAGGAGCATGAACTAGTGATTGGAATGCTTAAGGTAATTCGAGATTCAGTTAAAGTTTCTAATTCATTTTCTGTTATAACAGGTCTGCATAGAATAACCAACTTGGCAAAAGATAGAGACATCAGAGTTTTTACATATAAACTTTCATTGGGTCATACACTGCAGCTATCATGTGATGCTGTTTATCTCTAATTGCATAATCTCTCACTTATTGCACTATACCTATAGCTTTCTTGTATGTTATATATCTTCCTATGTACAATTGTATTAAAATGGTCCTCCAGGTAACTGCAATCAAATCATTCAGATTAAGGTCCATGTTGTCTATTTGAGACTAAACGAGATGACCCTGATCAAATATACGGCTATAAAAAAGAAAAGAAAAAAGAGAAGCTGTTTCCAATTCTTATATTTTATGTTGTTGTTATTTAGTAATATGGCTTGATAACTTGCAACAGATAAGAAATTCAGTGTGGGGTGCGCTAAAGCCTCTTAAACATTGTAAATATCACAAGTTCTTAACAGACCGAGAATGTGGACAACATCGAAACAAAACATGCTTTTTATCTCACAAATTTTTTGTGGGTCCCGTGGACCCCGCGGTAGCCAGCAGGGGGGGCCGCGTTAGTGTGTGAGAATTTCTTGGTTTTTTTGTTTCTCGGTTTTTTTCTTAGTTTGTAAAGACTTTTTGTGTAAATATAGACATTGGATTCAACATCTTTTTGAAAGCAGAAAGAAACTTTTAGAATCTCTTGAAAAAGAGAAGGAAAACAAAAAGTCCTTAATCCGGTTTTTGAAGCAATCTGGAGTTGAATATAGAACTGCAGAAAAGTCCAAGAAAAAGAGAATTCGTCGGAGATTTACTTTAAAAAAGTTTAGTATGGAAAAGGATAAAGATATATCTTTGTGGATCAAGAAGAAGAGACAAGAATACGCGGTATGAAAGACAACCAGATTATACCACCATTTTGTGTTTTGGTTCATTTCATCTACCATTGTTCTTGAAGAAGTTTCTTACTTATTTAATTTTTCTTGAAGAAGTTTCTTACTTATTTAATTTGTTTCTGGTCATAGATTTTAGCTGAGGGATTAAAGTGCGCATCGGATGGGTTGGGTGATCCTTGCACTGATTGTAGGCGACAAGCACGATTTATCTTTGACTACGTAAGTAGGTGGGGGAAACCTGCAAAGGTTAATTTTATGCTTAAATCCGGCTAGGCAGATGGAAAGGCTGAATCAATGGTTAAAATGTATGTTTAAAATATTATAAAGATAGTAAGTTGAGTTGCTGCGTATTTTGTATTTGCCCCATAAGATGGTGTATCTGGCTAGGTAGCTGAAAACGTTGCCTATTATCTAAGGTTTGCTTTTGTTGCACAGTTGAATTGGGATTAGATTGAGAAATCCGCATTAATTATCATACTTTTAATATTACCAGCATATTCTTAGATAGTTCAACAACATGGTGTAAACTGAAGTATGGGACAACGACATTTATTTCGTATATTGATGAAGCTACTACTTCAATCCGAAGCGCAGCAGACTACAATTTCCAGAAAATATTTTGTATATTGATGAAGCTACTTCAATCCAAAGCGCAACAGGCTACAATTTCAGAAAATCTTTTGTATATTGATGAAGCTACTACTTCGATTCAAAGGCAACAGGGGTTCCAAAATGTAGTAAAAATACTATTTTGCCCTTCAATAATGAAACTTAAAATTCTATTTACCTTTAACCCTAAGTCTTCATTTTCATCTTTTAACAAAAAAAAAATCGAAGTCTCTTCTTCTCCCTCCCACTCTCTCAACTTTCTTCTCTTCCATTAACAACACGAAGATTAAAAAAAAATCAGTTACAGTTGAAGGTCGTCAACCCGGAAATCCTAAAGCCTAATGATTTTTCATATGGATGTAGAGATTTTGAAAAATCGATAGGGTATATGAGGAAGGAAATAACGACCCAAACTCTAGTTTTTCATTTTTTTTACTTCAGCTTAGAGTCGTTACCGTAATATAGAAACGTATGACGATTCTTTACGAACAACCACTTTTTAAAAGTTAACGACTCTATATGAAAAATAAACAACTTCTCTGTCCCAAAAATGAAAGGGGTCGTCAAACTTACTAATGAAGTATTTCTAAAGAAAAGTTTCCAAAACTGAAAGGGGTCGCCAACTTTCTAAAATTGAAAGGAGTCGCTCCTCCACCCACCATACATGGCTTATAATTACTTGAGAGAACAAGCAAATAAGGAATTGCCAAGAGAAATTAAAAGAGAGGGTCCCATTTAAGTAGTTTGAATGAACTTTGAACGATCATTCATAGTTCAGACTAGAGTCGAGTCGTTATGTTAAAAAATGACAGTTACTCTATGGGGTCGTCAACTTTCTTAAACTGAAAATGAAAGGAGTCGTCATTTCGAATTTGAGGGTTGTTTGTGTGTAAAATTTTCGGGTGACGATCCTTGTTAGAATCGTCAGGATTTATTATATTACCATGACGATTTTTCATAACCTGAAAAAGTTACAGGTTTGAGTCGTCAATGGTGGTATCAATTAATTGACGACATCTCTAAAATCTTATTTTGATTTAACCACACTGATTAAATTAATTTAACTAACTTAATTACCACTAATGATCTCATGGTATTTTAACCATATAATTTTCTTTGGGATAAGGGATGACCATCAATTACTATTTCATGACTTCTTTTTTCCTTGTAGCTAGGGGCCCTAATTATTTCCCAAGGCCCCCAATTAAGCGATGATTATTATCAGTGGTCATCAGATTATCTTCTATGCGGACAATACTGGACAATACAACAGTACTGGACAGTACAACAGTACAAGTACAATGGTGCTCGGTATAAGTGGGGGGATTACGATTGTTATCTTGAGCAACTGGTGAACAATAGATAGATAGCTCTCAATGGGTGTGCAGAAAAACCGGAACCGCGGATTTCACTCGCAACCGTCCGCAAAATTGCGGGTGAGAACCAATCCGCAAGAGTTTATGGGCCGGTCACGATTGAGTTTTCAAATCCGCAAGGTTTAGCGGTTTGGTTGCGGTTGGTTTTGTAAATCCGCGGATTAAACCGCACCGTAGGGTACTAAGGGTATTTAAAAGAGGAACGACATGCTACCAAGTTAACCGACTTGATAGATACTAAAATAAAAGATGTAAAAAGCACTCAACATTTCTCCTAAAGGAAAAGATGAAACCAAAAGAAAAATATGCAACCATCACTTAACATTTATCCTTTCCTTTACCGGAGGCACTCACGTTCTTCATGTACTCCCCAATTGGATCATCAGCAGCTAATAGCTCATCAGCAGCTAACAGCTCATCAACATTAAGCAAAATATCATCAATATTGCTCAAGGCACCACTAGTTCCAGCACCCAAGATTTCCTCTGCTTTTGCAAAGCTTCGCTTTCTACCGGCCATACTTATCGGGGACCAAGGAACTATCGACAAAGCTGCATTAGACTCCATTGCGCTATACTCTTTCTCTAGATCCTTCGCTTTCTCGAACTCCTCTTTCCGCCTAAAGACATAATTACCAGTACTATCTTTTGTGTTAAAATTTCTAGATTTCTAGTTTCTTAACTTTGTATTTGTATTTTTTTTACTTTTCTTTTTTCTCCTGAGTAAATCTGCGGTTAATCCGTAACCAGCCCGTATCACCCGCTGATCCGCGGATGTGAAATCCGTGGGTGATTGGACCGGACACGGTTTGATTTTTCAAAACCGAAACTTTTACGGATTGGTTGCGGGTGACCCCTAATACGCAACCGTCCGTCCGTTGCACACCCCTAGCTCTCATCATCTCCGTCTTATCTAAGTTACCACATCACAATACGACTCGGGGTAAACCAATCCTATGATGAACAATGAAAGGCCACAATATTACCACATCACAATACAACCCAGTGTAAACCAATCCTATGATGAACAATGAAAGGCCACAATATTAACCTAAGAATTATGAATGAATACATCAAGTTACCAATGTAATGGGAAACTACATTGGTAAAAAGTATCTACATTTGCTATTTTGAGTTTAGCCTTTATAACAACTAGTAAGTATCCCGTGCTATGCGGGGCGACACTCCGCATCCCTCCCACAAGAGGTGTCAATTAACAGCTGCAGTGTATAATGAAAACAACAATTATCATTTAGTGGATTAACAATCGGAACTGAATTCACCAATAAAGTATCGTATAAAGTGTTGGAGATAAAAAATCCTCTTAAATTAAATACTTATGAAAAATTATACTAACCTTTGAAATTAATAAGTAGTTTATGGCATTGCCAACATCAATACTCCGGAGACAATTAGGAACGATAGATTTGAAATCTGCTGCTCAAAGTAACACTACACCTATCCTCAGTCTTGCTAGATTTTAGAATACCTTATATAACATTCTTGGTTAATCTTTTTAGAACTTAAAGCCAAAAATAAAGTCACAATAATATTCTACCTCAAAATCCAATGGCTTCAAGTTCTGCCAAATCCTTCTTGTACTTCACCCGCTATACACTCTCCGTATGCCTTGCATACCATATCATACACTTGCGTTAAGAATCTAGCTCCAACTCAACGGCTACCCCAGGCTCCAACTCCTTGTAGTTAGATGAAAATTCACACTCATTGTACAGTTGTATCAATATATGATATTAGAGAAACTAAAAAGAATTATATTAATATAAAATACAAAGTCAACTCTAAATAGTGCAAAGCATATGAAGTGCTTCCTGTCAAAGATGATATAATCAAGAAAGTGCACTGATATATATTTCTTTAGAAATCATCTACTTGTGTTAAGAATCAAGCGGCCAACTCAACTGTTCCTCCATGATGGGACTCTTTGTAGTTAAATGAAAAATCGCACTCACTATAAAGTTGTATTAATGTTTGATATTAAAGACACTAAAAAATGATATATTAAAATCAAATGGATTACGAACTCTAAATAATGCAAAATATATGAAGTGCTTGTAGATGGTGGATTTTCGACAAGGGATAAAATCGTAAAACCATAATTATACATGCTCCAGATCCAGCAATCAGACGAGTATTGAGGCTCATGTATCTCATCGAATCATGAAATCTCATGCCACAAGAATCTCTGACTAAGAATACTGTCTCTCAGAGTATATGTAGATGTGTAGTCTCTCTGCTGAGGCAAAGACATATCTCATGAATACTGAGCAATTTCAGTAATTACTTCTATAGATAATCGAATGATTGGATGGCTCCTAGACAGCTTGCCTGCTAGTATAAAGCAATAATGTCTTCAGGATGTAATAATGTTTTCCCTGACTATATAAAATAAATATGACGCTTCAACAAGCTCATATTACTCAATTCTCAGATAATTAATGCTCCTAGACAGCATGCCTGCTAGTATAGAGTCATCAATTAATTATCTCCAATCCTTAAATTCATTAACTAAATATTCAGAAATATTTTACGTTCTTCATAATATTTCGTTACTTCAATTCGTGGTTCTTCTCGGCAGAATTCCATGGATTAGTAATAAATATTCAACGTACGGGTATCTGAGCCGCTATCAAGTAAGTCCCGACCAAAATGGTGCAAGTGTACTCATCAATAATGCACTAACGAGCACCTGAATGCACGAACGAGCATTCCAAAATACGAAGGAACGATAAATCTATAAAAATAGGAAGAAAAATAATAATAATAAAATATTATCCAAGGCGCTAGGGGACTGAGCCCGCCGGCCGGCCAGTCACCCCGTGGCAAGTCCCACACCTAATTCTTTACTTTATTATATTTTACTATTTTTCCTTGATCTCATGAAAATTCCTTCATTTGAACAAAATTCCTTCGTTTCAAGGAAACTCCTCAGTTTTATGGTGTTTCCTTCACATCAAGGAAATAATAAAAATTAGGAAAGGTGTCGCGGGACCGAGCTTTCTAGCCGGCCGGTCATTCCCTAGTTGTGGCCGGTCCCACACCTTGTATTCCCTATTATTTTATTATTATTATTTCCTTCATCCCATGAAATTCCTTGGTTTCATGATATTTCCTTCAAATCATGAAAATAATATAAAATTAGGGAAAATTCACGGGACCGGGCCTTAGCCGACCGGTCCCACACGCCCATTTTTTATTTATTATTATTATGAAAGGGGCCACGAAGGCTTTTATTAGAAAACAAAAGAAGAATTATTATTATTATTATTATTATGAAGGAGCCATCATAGGCTTTTATTATTATTATTATTATTATTAGGTAGGTTTCATTTACTTTTTATATTTAATATTATTATGAATATTATTATATATTATTACATGAAACTAATTGGAAGCCTAACAACCAAGGATCCAACGACATACTACTACATTAATTGAACAGGTTGCTGTGCTAGCCTACCAGCGAGCCTCATGGGTAATCTTGCCAAGGGGAGCCGAAGCGGGCGGGGGATTGTGTCACAAGGGGGTCAAACTAACACTACCTTCCATGTTAATTCTCGCAATATTACGCCATTGGGGACTTGAACCTGGGACCTCCTGGAACGCATGAAACTTCGGGGAACGGGGATGACCAGCTGAGCTAGGGCCCGTTCTTGTTATTTTTTTTATTTTTATTTTTTTTAAATAATATTTTTATTTTTTTTATTAAACTAGTTGGAAGCCTAACAAGCTAGGCTCTGATGACATACTACTACATTAATTGAACAGGTTGCTGTGCTCGCCAACCAGCGAGCCTCATGGGTAACCTTAACAAGGGGAGACGAAGCGGGAGGGGGGGGGGGCGAGATTGTGTCACAAGGGGGGCAAACTAACACTACCTTCCATGTTAATTCCTACAATATTACGCCATTGGGGACTTGAACCTGGGACCTCCTGGAACGCATGAAACTTAGGGGAACGGGGATGACCAGCTGGGCTAGGATCCGTTCTTCATTATTATTATTATTTTTAAATTTAAATATTTATTTATAATATTATATTATTACATGAAACTAGTTGGAAGCCTAACAAGCTAAGCTCCAACGACATACTACTACATTAATTGAACAGGTTGCTGTGCTAGCCTACCAGCGAGCCTCATGGGTAACCTTGCCAAGGGGAGCCGAAACGGCGGGAGGGGGGAGAGAGATTGTGTCACAAGGGGGGCAAACTAACTCTACCTTCCATGTTAATTCCTGCAATATTACGCCATTGGAGGCTCGAACCTGGGACCTCCTGGAGCACATTAAACTTTGGGGAACGGGGATGACCAGCTGAGCTAGGGCCCGTTCTTATTCTTCTTATTATTATTTTGGTTTCCTTCATCTCATGGAAACTCCTTCACTTTAAGGAAAACGCCTTTATTTCAACAAACTCCTTGATTTCATGATATTTCCCTAAAATCATGAAAATAATTTAAAATTAGGAAAAGTGCCATGGGACCGGGCTTATTGGCCGGCTGACCATGCCTTGGAAATAACCGGTCCCACACTTCATGATTCCTTCATTTTATTATTATTATTTATTCCTTCATCTTATAAAGTTTCCCAAGTTTGAGCAAAAACCTTGATTTCTTCATATTTTCTAAAATGATTGCTCAAACACACGCCAAAAAATATCAAAATTCTCAGGACTGAGGCACGAGCATTTTGGAGACACGGGCATATTACTTTGATCGACCAAGGTTGGCTATTTGGCTTGCAAGAGGCCGGTCCCACATACTTTCATCATTTGACCTAATTTGTTCATATTAGGTTCAAATTCTTCAAAACAATTTGGAATTTCATAAAACGATCGTCATACGATCCCGTGACCAACCAGGTCCGGTTTCATGATCCCTTGGTCAGTCCCCCACATCTTCATAATTCGGTTTTATCACTTAAGGCTCAAACGAGCATTATTTTAATAAAATGATTAAACCAGCATTTAATCATCCTCTCACCAACTGGTCTTCAAGAGACTTTGGAATTTGCTCACTTGACCATCTAGGCACTACATGGTCGATCCATCATCCCATGTAGCCGGTCCCTCCTTCATTCCATGGTTGATTTTCAATAAATCATCAATTGATCGAAAGTAGGGTTTCGAATCCAAGGTTCATAATTCCAGATTCAAACACTAATAATTTTACGCTGATCCCATGATCAACATTTTTATTAATTATACTCAGTTCAGCTACCATTATTCTAAATTAATATTTTATTTTTGTCTTGCTACCAATAATTCATCAAACGAGCAATATTTTCTCAGACTAAGGAATATTGATTCAACTATCAATATTCGACAATTCATCAAATGAGCAATATTACAATATTTGCTCACCTTAAATATCAATGTTTACTTGAGAATTATACCTATGTCTCAACATACATGTTCAATTCATGAGTCTCAGAATATTTTCAAATCACGTTCAACTCAGCAATACAAGGACTCATTGTCCCATAAAGTCAGCAACTGATTAACTAAATACTTGTCTGCCTTGAAGACACCACAATCACGAGATATCAATCGTGTTACATGGGGGATATTAACTAGGGTTTTTTTTCTGGCGGTCTACATCACGTGTGTTCATACACACGATGAGAATGTGAGAAAGTCGTGCAATCAGTTGGAGGAGTTAGCAAAGTAGTGGATAGAAAATCAACCAAGTCTCCGCACGATGAGAAACTGGTTTTAACATGATTTCCACTTCCCCCCTCTTTGACTCTAGCAACTGTCACACTTCATGGGATCAATGGGTTTATAATTCTAGCAATATAAATAAGTCTCTGAATCATGATTGAAAAACAAGACAATCTTTCGTCAAACAGACATCAAGAGATTAACAACTCAACGTCTGAGAAATTACTCTCAACAGAGCAAATTCAATCAATCAGAACTTATTTTATTTATTTACGCTGAATACACAACACACCTACAATCTTCGATCACCATTGATCTCACACATTTCTTAGATTCCGTCATACAGATTGACCCATCCTCTCTTATGAAAAAATTGACTCTGGAGTTCCCATTGTCTTGATTTATGCCGGAGTCCTACAGATTGATCTCTCGAATTCAAAGCACTCCCTTTTTGCAGTGCATCTGTGTGAGGTTTGACAGTTTGCTCGGTTCAAGGAGTTTCCTCCGCACGGTCGTCTCCTCAATTCCGTAAAAACCAGCAACTCGTTTTTCCCCATATACAGATTGGCGACCACAGTTGGAGATCATTCTCTCGGTTGCAATCTCAATTCTCACAAAGATGGCTGGTCTTAGGTCTGGGTTAGATACTAATTCGGGTTCAAAACCCGACCCTAATATCGCAATCTCTAGTGGTACTACCACTACCACTCCTCCGGTGCAACCTACCACTACTAATCCTCCAAGCACTAGTGCTATAGTGATCACCCCTACAAGCGACGACACTGGTGCCATCAAAAATCCACTATTCGATCGGTCTCCTGAAGAAATCAAAGAAAATCCACCTACCATTGGTGATCTCATGAAGGGGCAAGAGACTCTTGCCAAGAATCAGACTGACATGGATGCCACCCAGAAAGAATTATGCAATTATCTCAAGACTCTTATAGATAAGATGTCAGACAAAACTCAGGAGAAAGGAAAAGCTAAAGAAACATCTTCATACGCTGATCCCGAGGTCACTCCAATCCATGTAGTAGATGATGAGGAAGTTTCTAATTAAGGCTGCAGATAACCCACCAAGGAAAGAACCGTCCAGTTTTATCACTCGTGAAGACCAAGAACGCCTTTTGGAAGATCATGGGAAATACAAGACGCCCTCTGTCCATCGTCACCAACCTCCATATCCTGTTGATACGCAAAGGATTCCTCTACCAAAAGGTTACACCTCTCCAACATTCACCCTTTATGATGGAACGGGCAATGCCCGAGAACATATTTCTCGATTTCTGGAAGCATTGGATGAACTTGAGCACAACCATGTTGCCTGTCTGAAGGAATTTTCAAAATCTCTGAAAGGCAGAGCATATACCTGGTACAACAACATCGCACCAGGAATTATCAAAAGTTGGGGGAAATGGTTAATGCTTTCTACAGAATATTTTTTCTTCGTTTCAGAGCAAATCACCCTATCTGATCTCGGAAGGATGTTTCAAAGGAGTAATGAACATCCTAACGATTATGTGAAAAGGTTCAGAGTTTAAGCTTTGGAATGTCATGATCCAAATGTCACAGAGCAACAACTCGTATACTTGTGCATCAATGGAATGATTCCAGTCTACATGGATTTATTAGAAAATCTCAGGTTCCAAACTTTCTCAGAACTTCATGAAGCGGCAAAGAGGTCGGAAACTACTGCACCTGCTTTATTGGAGAGAGCCATGACCACAAAAGCTTAAGAACCACGAGAAACTCGAGGTAGAAGGCGTTTAATCAATAAAAATTACAACCTATAACCTTCCACAAATGTTGTTTCATAAGGGGGAAAAAGAAAAGCCGAGACGCAGCGCAAGCATACTTCTCCGACCCTTTCGAAAGCACAAAGGAAGGATAATCAAACTCGAGATGCTCAAGCTCCTACCCAGCGCACAAGAGTTGATCAAGAAGCACATAATTTTCCTTTTCCCATCGAAGAGGTGATTGAATTATTAGATGTTTGGGTTCAATACGGTGCAATCAAGTTACCTTATGTCAAGAAATAACCAACTGAAGAAGACATGGAAAATCCTTGTTACTGTCGCTTTCATAGATTCGTCAATCATCCCACAAGGGACTTTAGGACCTTGAAGCACATCTTCCAAGAGAAAGTCGAATTAGGAGAACTTAGCTTGGGGACTGAAGGAGTGCACAAAGACCCTCTTCCAGACAGAACTTTCACTTTCTCTGAACCACCCGTCAAGGAAGAAGTTCAATCCTTAATCGAGCACGTCTGCGAATTGCTGTACTTATCAAGGGCTCAAAGGAAAGACACGTTTACTGCATTAAACCACATCATGTCAGGGAAGCGTTTATTGATTCAGGAGACACTTCCCGAGCCTTCAACAACAGACAAAGAAATGTATGACTGGGGACTTCTCACCACAGTCTATCTTAAAGGAAACGAGTTCAAACGAGCATTGATAGATGTTGGCACTGCTGTCAATGTTATCCCTCTGAAAACTCTCATAACCGCTGGTATCAAACGACAAGAAGCCATTCATGCTCTAGCATCAATCATGGATCATGAAGGGACGCCCAAAGATGCTTATGGACACATTACTCTCAAGGTGAACATAAACTCAGCCTGGACAGAAACAAAATTTTACATAATCCGAGAAGATCTAGGATATGATATGATCCTTGGACGTGCGTGGATTCATGATGGACAGGTAACCCCAACACCTTCAATTGTACATTTCTCTGTTGAGGAAACCTCTGATTCGGAAGAAGAAAAAGAGGATATTTCACCGTTCGAGTATCTGAAAGAGGTCAAAGCCTTGACAGACCTGACACAAAAGCCTGAAGAAAATGCAAATGCTTTCATCAAAATATTTCATACTCAGTCAAGTCTTATTCCTCCTCATGTGTCCATATTATCAGTTTTCAAACATGCTTATTTGGTCCGAGGGCTTTACTCCACCAACAACTTATCTATCCCAAAATGCTATGAATGGATAAACTCGCCTCAGAAATATTTTACTAATTAGCTGGACGCGGAACCTCTCCGAATAGAGTACCCCACTAATACAGTCATTGCTGAAATAATGGCTGAATTCGATAAACAGTATCCCAAATATTCTCCTTTGCACCAGTGTCCACATGTGCCGCAAGGTTGGAAGACTTCAACATCATGAAATTCCACCGCACGAAGGATTCCAAACCAACAGAAGATATTCAGGGCACGAACGATCATGTCTAAAAAGTTCCAGGAAGGAGATTTAGTTCTTAAAGCAACTAAGCATAACTTTCATTCTGCAAAAAACTCCAACTGGGAAGGAAATTTTATGATCTCTAAGTCTGTTGCTGGTGGATACTACAAATTAATCAACATGGATAGCAAGGAAAGTGTGGCAGTAATACACGAGAATTGGCTCAAGGCCTTTGATGTCTAAGGATTTGGATATTCGAGGTATTGGATGATCAAGGCACGCACGCCCAAAATATTTGGCATTTATAATTTTCTTTCATTGTATTTTAATTCCTCCAAAATGTTTGCAATACTTGCATTCAGTAATTTAAATCCAGCAATTTATCAAAATTTAGTTTACTTAAAGAAAATCTCAATCAAATCCAAGGAAAATCCTCAATCATTTACTTATCCAAAACC
The DNA here is from genome assembly GCA_023529315.1 of Papaver bracteatum. Lineage (NCBI taxonomy): Eukaryota > Viridiplantae > Streptophyta > Magnoliopsida > Ranunculales > Papaveraceae > Papaver > Papaver bracteatum. The sequence continues at coordinate 961,232 of JAJJWX010002148.1, read as the reverse complement.
AATCAAAACCGAAAAATAAAACCTCACATCTCTCAGAAGTTCAAGAGGTTATGAAAATAAATCAAAGAAAATCAGCGAAGAAATACTTTTGCTCCTCTGCATCCTTCAATACTTGTAAGTCCACCTTCTCCATGTTCAGCTCTTCAGTCAGCCTGGAAATCTTATATTCCTTCTCTATCACATCATCATTGGGAAAAGGGTATGCTATTCTCACATGCGTCCTTAATAGCATTTATCTTCTTACGAAGCCACTTCACGTTGAAAACAAGTCTCTCAGAATTCTCTAAGTTGAACTCCCAATCAAAGAGTACATCTGGAGTCACAGTATTTCTGGACCTAGCGCATATATCACTTACCACACGCAAGATAACACTTACTTGCATTGTTAAAGAATAAGCACGCTTGGGATCTCCGATAACGATGATGTGACCAAATTTCCTCCATATCTTCTCGTACAAGCTGGCATATACAATAAGGACACTGAATCCACCAACTAGTTCATGATATGGGAGTGATGAATCGAATGAAGGATCAAAAGCAATCCCTGCACTCGGGTATTCGTGCACCACTATATGATTCTTAATTACTGGAGAAACTTCTACAGTCATGGCAACAGTTTCTTCATTCTCTTCTACTCGTGGTAGACCTGGAAGTTAGGGCCAAAAACCGCGGGTCAACCCTAACCCGGACCATCCTAACCCGTGTTCTAAACAGGTCGGGTTAGGGTTGATGATTTTAGGACCCGTTGATAAACGGGTTGGCCCGCCCTAACCCGCGGGTTGCCCACCAACCCGTCAAATGTATTCATTTTTAGTTATTTTAGGGGTTTTTAAAAATAAACTTATACTGAAGCATCCATCAATTCTCAAAACCCATTTATAACCAAAGGTTTTGATCTTCACCAGGTATTTGTACCCCAAATCAGATCCAGATCTAAACAAATTCAGAAATTACATTGAAGAAATTTTCAATATCCAGCGTTAATCTTACGCCGCCTTACTTACGAATCCGTAAATTCAAGAAAATAAAAGAACAAACATATAACGAATTTTTAAGATACAAATATAAATCAACTGATTATCAACAAATACATAAAAAAAATAATATCTATGAGTAAATAAGCAAAGTGATAAAGGGGGGAGGAAAACAGAGGGGAGATGGGAATCTGGGATGTAACACATGAACCTTTGATTTAAAATAAAGGAAAAGAAAATCGACGGGGAGTGGAAGAAGAAGGACGAGAAAGGGGGATGACTAGGAAATGAGGGTACCGCTTGTTACTCAGAATAAGATGACTACTCGTTTACAGATACGTCGAGATGAAAACGGAAAATATACAACGACGGTGATGAAAAGTGCTAGAGAAAAATATAGATTTGTATTCTTTACTTTGACCGATTATTTAATAAGGGGTAAGGAAGGCCTAATATGCGATTATTATCAAATTTAGAGAACAAATTTTCAATAACTAAGCATCTAGCCTAGTGGTTATGAGCTTATATATCTAAGCAATAGGTATGAGGTTCGATCCTCATGAGATGCCTCATTTTTTTTATCCTTTAATATATGCAAAACTAGTTTCACCTAATATGTTAGGTCCGACCCGTCAACCTACGGGTTAACCCGCTACGGGTTAGGGTTAGCTATGTAGAACCCGTAGCAGTAAACGAGCCAGGTTACGGCTGTTTAGTACCAACCCGGAACCCGTCTAACCCTTCACGGGTTGACCCTAACCCGGACCGTTGCCACCTCTAACTCGTGGTTCAGCTTCTTCCTCTACTTAAGCAACAATAATTGAGGTCTCAGTCTCTTTAACAACATCCGAAACAACACCCTCACGACTTTGAAGTGCATATATGGTTGTTTCTTCATCAATAACCTCAGGGTTGCTCAAGTCATCATTATTGGCTCCTTCATTCTCAACTTCGGTATTTGGCGCCTAATACGAAGATTACATGAGATTAGAGTCATCTAAGCATGAAACCGAAGTAAGTCATAAAATTTAACATGTAAGTGAACTAATGATATTTAAGTTCTTCATTTTACACGCTAGACATCAGCAAATAACGTGAAAGTCATAAAAAAACGTTTTACAACAAGCTCATCTGAGAGGATTATACACTGCCCTATACAAAACGACAAACTGGGAGAAATTGGTGAATAATTTAAGGTTTATTTATATACCATTATCTTCGTATGGATGCTATCTACAACATATCAAAATTTCATAGCAATTGGATAAACGAGCAAAAAGATGTGGTCAAAACATTGTACTACATGACAACTGAAAATCTACTAAAAGTCTCATGGAAGTTCACTGTTTCGTCGATTTCGACCCCTAAACATGCTCAAAACCTAAAGAGCTTCTTTGTTAAAGCTTGGAATTTCCTGGGCATAAGGGCTGAATTCTGGAATTTCTGGTGACGTATTTCGGCAAAATGTTTCGTATATTCACATGAATTCTCATTCATTCATTCATAAATCAAGGATTTTAGGCTTCTATGGATAAAATGCAAGAGAAATACTTACTTGGGTGGTCTATGAAGCATTCAAAGAACCTGAATTTCCCGTATCAACATCAAGAGCACCATTGATTTCATTCGGTTTAAAGCTATGGGAATTCTCTTTATCGTCATTTTCCGAAGATGAACTAACATCACCAGTACTCTCCACTTACATGGAAACATCCTCCTGGACATATTATAAATAATTAGCATTTCATCTACAAAGCATCATAATTGGTTATATGACAAAATACTTACGGCCTCTTCTTCATCACTCAAGTCAGAAACTGTTTTCCCAGCAGTAGAGAACTAAAGACCGTCAATACTTGATGGAGTGAAATTCTGCAACGAAATAACAAATATTGGTTTTATAATCCTAATAATGAGGATGAGAAGAAGTCGCAGCAAAAGAAGCACTAACAACTCACCAAAGAAACAACTGGGGACTTTATGGTGTTGGACCACAATTTATAATTCTTTCTCCTACCTTCCCCGCCATGAATAGTTGCTTCAGTTTCTGAGAGGTATACATCGATTCGAGGTCTTACGTTATGACCGTCCTGTAAATTTTTTTTGATGCAATAGTCAAAACGCAATTATCATAATTTTATGAAGATTGTACAAAGAATACTTACTTGTGAACATCCTGGAGATGTTTTTCGTTTATTACCACCAGGGAAATGCTTCAGTCTTGGTCGAGTAACAATCATCTCAGCAGAAGGAGGCTCCTTCACCAAGGGTTGGTCAACCATCACGAAATTGGGTAAACTCCTGAGTTGTTGATCCCAAAAGTTTATGTAACCTGGAGTTACATATGTAATTCGCTCGGATTTAGGGAACTAGTATTCACTTCCTTCTATATGTGTGCGGTCTAAACAGGTCATGAGCGGTTCAACCGATGGTTTCCTTCTTCAAAAATTCGGAACACACTGATCCATACCCATTTGCCGAGATGCCCTATCAATATTGTATTCTTCCACCAAGAATTCTCCATGTATTGCCGATATCAAGTAACCATGAGTGCAACTCAGCATAAAAGACCTTTCGCCGTCGCTCAAATCAGCGCCAGATTTCAAAGTCGTACTCTCTTCAGCATTTAAAGTTGTCAACTGAGAAATATAAGGAGGAATTGACACCCATGGGCGGAAGTTGAATTCAGATTCACGGTCTCAAGAAAGCGGGTCTTGAATCGAGGCTGCTTTGTAGACCAACGCATGATCCTGGCATTGTCCCTCTCAAAGAAAACATGACGAGCATCAGCATTCAATCCTTGCAAGATAATACGTGGAATGGTTTTATAATTCTTGAAATGTTCCCACATCAAAGCTTGAAGAAACATCATATTAGCATAGCATTCGATCTTCACAAAGCCATTCGAGATGGCGGAGTCTATAATAAAGGAATCTAAGTTAGAGTACAAAAAACCCAAGAAAATACTACCTATTGGGAGTTTCTCACGCTGAGCCATCTTAATGGAAAAAGGAATCACGAACAGCTTCAACAAATTTCCAGTATCTTCAAATACATCTCTGGACAACCATAAACATAAGAAAGCAATAATAGATAATATACCGTCGACATGCCAGTTAATAGAAGCATCTCTTGGCCACCAATGTATCTACCAGTGAGCATAACAACCTTTGCTGCCGAACACCTTATTAATCACCTCCATTGCAGCTATCAATATGTTAGAGATTGATGTTTCCTCTATTCAAAGACTCTCAGGAAGGTTACCCGTGATCAGAAGATGCAACAAAGCAACTACATCCTCTAAGGTGACGGTAAATCTCCCCATCTGCATATGAAAGTATGAGTTGGAATACACCAGCAAGCAAGTAGAGCTACCATACCTCGCGCATCATGAAAAATGAACAAGTCTCCAGAGGCTTGGATAGCCCTTGTTATTTTCGTATCATGCAGCATGGCTCGAACACGAGGAAAACCCAGCATATACGTTGCCCATCTAGAAAACTTTTCTAAAGGCCGTCGAGAAAGCTTGAATTCTATGATTGACGCAGAAAAATATCCGCGTTCAAGACAGAACCGAATGTCTTCCTAAGGAGTCACCAATTTTTTCTGAGTAACCTCTCTAGGATTTATCAGAAGACGAAATGCTGGAGTTCTGAGGCGCTTTTCAGGCCCCTGGGCCACAAAGAACACATCCTCAATATTTGGAACATTCTTGATTCCAGGTGTTTCATCTCCTTCTTCACCAATAGAAGTCTCATCCATACACGTATCATCTCTGGAGACATAATTTTCTTGAGAGTCAGACATCCTTGCGAAGTAATTGTAACATGCACATAATACTCTACTTCAGTATATCATCATACAAGATGCAAACTTCGACAAGATGATGGAATTATGCACATGGCAAAACATCTACGAAAATAGTTATTCTTAACTCTTATCTTTTTACGATTCCACTAACAGTAGTGATTGTAATGCAAGAGTTAACACTTCAAAACTTGCTCGTTTCTTCGAAATCTACAAAAGACGAGCAAAACTAAGATTTTCATAAAATCATGAACACTTCTATTGTGTGAACATTAACCACTGAATTATGAAAAATAAACATTATTTCATCATAAATAATTGTTTACCTTTAAAAACTATCCAAAGTCAGGCTTTGATTTTTCGAAAAAAATAAAAATATTCATATATATATATATAAAACGTGAATTATTCACGTAAAAATAAATTTTGTTATTTTAATGTGAGTAAAACTCACGTAAGAAAAAAAAAATCCATGAACACGTCACAATTTTACATACAAAAAAAAAAAATCGTGGATATTCCACGGTTTCATAATATTTTTTTTTCCTTCGTACGATTGTCCGTCTTCGAAACGAGGGTTTATTTCGGTTTTGTGAAAATTCATACTTTTAAGATAAATTTTTGGTTTCCATGAAAGCTCATAAACAAAATTTTATCACTAGACACATGTCTATATATATATATATATATAAATCTCTCCTAAGTCAGGGATTATTACTAGTTTCTTAAACTAACGATCGAACGAACATACATTTTCAAACAAGGGTTTTCTACAAAACTCACACTCATATATATACATGTATATAAATTCGACATGAACAACTTATGAAAAAACAAACTTTTGAAAAAATAAATAAATTCACGTACCTGTCGGCGCCGACCGGACGGTGGCTGCTCCGGCTGGACAGTGAAAACTCCGGCGAAAAAATTCCTTCCCCTGCTGCTGGCGTGAAGGAGATGAAGATATGAAGGTGGTGGTCGGTCAGAGGTGAAATAAAAAAAAGAAGAGGATTAATCCCTTTTATATCAAATTATATTTCCAAAACCTAATTTCACAAGGATTTCCTTATTGGGCCCGACCCGTGAATCCTAAACCGACCAAGGTTCCGTCGTAAAATCAGCGGATCTACACAAAATTATGCTCATTAGACCATGCTCTATCATGCCATTAGGATATTAGTTTAAGCTGTGGTTCGCTCGTGCAATCGAAAATCCGGTAACATCTTATCTTACGACTAAATTTAACTACTTAATTCGTTTGTAACTAGAAAATCACCATCCAGTGCTGACTGAGGAACATGAGTGATCCTCACTAAGAAGGGGACTTAATGTAGATGGTGTATTTTCGACAAGGGATAAAATCGTAAAACCATAATTATACACGTTCCTGATCCATCAATCAGACGAGTATTGAGGCTGATGTCTCTCATCGAAGCATGAAAGCTCATGCCACAAGAATCTCTGACTGAGAATAATGTCTCTCAGAGTATATATAGATGTGTAGTCTCTAAGATGAGGCAACAACATATCTCATGAATACTGAGTAATTTCAGTAATTATTTCTATATAGAATCGAACGATTGGATGACTCCTAGACAGCCTGCCTTCTAGTATAGAACAATAATGTCTTCAGAATGTAACAATGTTTTCCCTCACTATATAAAAGAAATATGATGCTTCAACAAGCTCATATTACTCAATTATCAGATAGTTAATGCTCTTAGATAGCATGCCTGCTAGTATAGAGCCATCAATTAATTATGAATGCGCAATTGGGGGATATCAAAACTAATTGGGGGATATGAATTACTTCCCCCAAACTTAGGTGCCTGATAAGGGGTGTTTTTTGGGTATGAAAATACTAAAACACCCTTACATTAATAAAAAAAACCTTATGAAAAGACTGTTATACCCTCCCCAAAAAATAAAGATCTTAAAATCAAAACCAAACACAAAATCAGTTATCCCCCATTTCTATACTGGCATAGTCTTGTGAGGGTTAATGTTCCGAATTTTTTTTCATCTTCTTCATCGTTCTTCATCGACGATTAATCGTTAAATCAAAAATTTAAATCTACCCGAATCATAACCATGCCTCCACGTAAGAAAACAACTTCCAAATCGAACCCAAGTCAAGCGAATCCAAGTCAATCGAACCCAAGAACGATTGCTCAACATAAATTGAAAAAAAAACTTGATTTGATTGATCAAGAGGAGGAAGACAAAGAAGCAGAGTTATCGGACGATGAACTACTAGCTAAGATGGCTTCTGTGAGAAGGTTAGTCATTTTGAACTGTTTAATTAGTGTTTCACTCGATTTGTAGCTATGGGTTTAGGTAAAAATCGCAAAACCCTAACTGCAAATTATCAGTTTCAGAAGTTCCGGCATTCAATTTAGTATGAATACCGCTCCGATAGTTGAAACCGGCATGCAATCTTGGATGAATACCACGCCGGTAGATAACCCGGCAGAATATTTAGTATGAATACCACACCATAAATTGGTACCGGCGCCCAATATAGGTTGAATACCACGCCGGTATTGAACTTCTAATATATACATAGAACCATTATTTAGTGAGTTGTACCGGAATAAATTGAATTTTAGAAGTCATACCGGAACTCTTTCTTTGGTATCCAGGAATTTAAGAATTTCTTCCGGCATTTTAGACGTTTAAATTTGTATGCCGGTACTTTAATCCAGCATAAACGTTTATTATATGTAGATGCCGGTAGTGGTGTTAATTTTTATAGGAAAATTTCTGAAGTATACCGGCATTTTCGACCTTTAAGTTCGTATGCCGGCATGTAAACCCGACATTAAAATTTATTATATGTACATGCCGGAACTAGCACACGGCATGGTTTGTATGCCGGTATTAAAAATGAAAGTTAGTGGTATTAATTTCTTGCTTCTTTTGAAATAGATATAAAGACAAGGAAGCAAAAGCAAAGGAGGCTAACAAAGGAAAATCTAAAGCTGTTGTGACTAAGATTAAAAGGAAGGATGGTCTTGATACTCTTTAGTCTCTGCCTCCTCGAGGGAAATACAAAAAGCATTTGGGTTTTCAGAAAAGAGGGGATATTTGGGAGAGTGGTCGTGATCGTAGTATTCTTGTAATCCGTGAACCTACTGCAGCTGTTGAGGAGGAAGATGAGCAACATGAGCAAGATGAAGAGGAAATTGAGGAGGAAGACAATGATATTGATCCAACTCAATTAGAAAACCAAATCCAAGGAGTAGTTGAACAAGATGGTCCAAGTGAACAACTAGCACAAGGCAAGGGGAAAGGAAAACGCAAAGCAAAAGTTAAAGGTGAACACCTTCCTCATGTTGATGACATTTAAACTTATGTTCTTATTTATATTTTTCACGTCTATCCTTGTTATGTATTTAGAAACAATATATACTTACTTTTATATGTATAATTTCAAATTTGTGTAGGTGTGGGCTTATGAACATTTCCCAACATTGTTCAAGGACCACCCCTTTTTGAAGTTTAATCCCGATGTAAACCCCCAGGAGCCTAGAGCAAAGAAATACGAGTTCAACGCCCATCCGAAGCCCGGTAACAATGGTCGACTGATAAAAATGAGATTGGCTCTTGATGCGATGACTACCACGGATGTTGTGTTCGACCCCTACAAGGAGGCTAGAGATAACCGTCAATACGTTTGGTTTTATAACGTTGCATTATACCAAGGTCCTTTGTTCCACCCAAAGGGATACATTATGGCTGATCCTCGACGTGTGATGCGGAAAATTGGATTCAAACAATTACCTTGTTGTATGACAGCTTCTACTGAAAGGTACCTTCTTGATTTATCTCGTTGCATGTCAAGTTACACAAAGTTGAGGGTAGAGTATGATCCAACTCCTGAACCAACACATTGGATGGATAGGGAACCACGTCGTTTGGTGGATACTAGTAATTGGGAGGTTGTGAACAATGGTGATGAAGCTGACCCATCCTATATTGATGATTACTTGGAATGGTACCATCCACTTGTTGTGCATCCTGAAGATATTCAAGTTCCACCCCAGAAAAACCTCCATGTTCCAACTCCTATAGCGGCACCACCTACGATGATCCAACTTGATAAGACCGTTGGATTTCTAGTAAGTATTGTTAACTTCTTACTCGTTTAATGTACACATAATTTTATATTAGCATATATATACTAATTATGTGTTGTATGTATGAATCTAGCGGCATCGGCTTGGAAATTTGAAGAAGATGTTAGGTTGCAAGTACTCGGGAGGAGAGGTGATATCCCTTGAAGAGATGAAGGAAGTCGTGGACAAGCTTGATAAAATTGAAGAAACCGACCATAGTTCAAGAGTTTTTTTTCGGGGAAACGAGAAATAGATTTGCCCAAAAGAAGCAAAGGAACGAGTGATGACCATCTTAAGTTTTTACGTCTTGGTTTGCTTTTGGTTTATGATTCGTGGGTTAAGAACTTTTAAGCACGATCCATTTTTTTTTTGTTAGGTTGAACATGTTTAAATTTAAATTTGTAGTGACAATTATTAAAGTTTTATTTACAAAACAGTACCGGCATACAAATTATTCTATAAAACTATATCGAAATTGGAAAATTCAAAATTCAAAATTCCATGTTCTTGTATAGATATACTCTGGTACCGGCGTGAATGGTTTTCTAAATGCATGCCGTAATTGTATTTTTTTTCAAGGCATGACAATGTAGCGTTTTACAACGGACCATTGTTTCATCCAAAAGGATGGGTTATGCATAACCCTCTCCGTGTAATGCGCCAACTTGGGTACAAACAGAAAACACTACTGGTCAATATGATGCCAAATTCTCTCATTCCTTACCTGAATGCGTATCAGGTGAACAACATACGCTGGTAGTTTACAAACCAACTCCTGTAGTTGCACATTGGAATGAAAGGGAACAACAACAACTGGACAGGGCTAGTTGGGGATTTGCGGAAGACGGTTATGAGTCGGAACCATGGTTCCTCAGAGGTCATTTTTGGTACTCACATCCTTATATTGTACGCCCGGCCAGCGATGAGGTGCCTCCACAAGGGGAACATCTTGAAGAACCTACTTTACCCGTATTTCGCAAGACTCTACTTTTGATGGTACGTAATTCTGGTTCACTTCCTATCTTTTGAATGTTTACCTATAAACCTATAAAAGATAACGTACTAATGGAAATATATAACAACAGCGTTCGCGCCTAGCAAAATTTGGAAACTGGCTTAAATGCAAGATAAAGAAAGGAGAGGTGCTGACCCCGGAAGAAATGAAGACAATTGATGAGAAGATTGACAAAATTGAAGATCCATATGCAAATGACTTGTGGACTCCAAAGAAAAAGAGGGTTCACAAGAAGCCAAGGACCCAGTGATCTAAGATGTTTGTTAATGTTTCTTTTATAATATTAGATATGTTTGAACAATCTACTATCGGTTTATGTTTATGTGTGTGTCTTGATAAACTTTGAAATCTTTGTTTCATTTGTTTTCGGTTTGGAACATCTAAACTTTACATATGTTTTGTTACACAATCTAGTCTTTGCTTATGTTTATGTGGATTTCATTCGTTTTTGAGATTTGGATTTCATCTATTTTTCAACACCGTCCTGGTAGAAATTATAAAATTCATGCCGGTACTCTGTCTTTACCTTAGGAAATTTTGATAACCCCATGCCGGAAATCTGTTTTCTTTCAAGAATTAATAAATTTAGAATTCCGGCATTGATACAATTTTTAATTTAGTGCCGGTACTATATCTTTCCCTTACTTAAAAATGTTTATGTTACCGTTCCGGCATTGTCGTGAAGTTATTATGTATGCCGGAAGTTATTTTAATATGTCTGTGTACTAATGGTTAGTGACCGACATAAAAGGGAAAAGTATTTCTAAACCGGTATAAGTTTCGGCATTGCAAAGTTTGAATTAAATCATGCCGGCACGTACATAGCATATGCTTTAATCATTACAACTCAAACTTCAAAAAAACACAAAAGTTTGCGTATGTAGGAACAACATAGGCAACAAATTACTCATCTTTGCTTCCACACGTATAATGCCAAGAAGTTGCGTACATAGCAAAGTTTAAATTACTCATTATTACTCTTCAAGAGGTTTCTTTGATAAGGCCAACGCATCCCAAAATTGGCGATTCTCCTCATACAATGCCATCCATCCTTTCCAGATATTTGGATATAGGTCCTTGTTTTTAACCATCCCACAAACAGGTGGCAATGGACAATTGTCCTTGAGTTTTGGAATAACGAAATGATTTCCATTCACGAACGCCAAAACAACTCTTCTCTTCTTAAGGGATCCTTCGCATTTTTGCCACTTTGGTGTAAATGTTGTGACTACGGTGGGGAAAAAAAAGAAAAACACATCTAAATGTATCCGCCACTAGATGCCCACAAAGCGGCATTCTCATCCAATATTCAAAAGGAAGAAACTTCATCTCTTGCTCGGGCCCTAATACTCGTTGATACATATCATCAAACCTCTCGCCTTCACCAAGCAATTTCTCATAAAAGCTCTTCTTATTCACAAGTTGTTCAGCCATCCTAGTTCTAGCATATTTGCATGGTGTCATACCTCTACTAACCGCCGTGTCAAAGATTCCTAATTGTTCGGTCATAGCATGATAGCCGCAATTTCCATCTCCATCGACATCATCCGTATACACAATAAACTCACGAATAGCCTCAGGAAGTTGGTCTATGTAAGAGTCTATCTTCACATGGTAGTGTCTATAAGTCCTACCCGTTTGCAAATCCTTATACATCGTCATATTACCAACTTTTAGCTTAATTATATCCAAACCATCCTCTGCAATACCTACACTCCAAATGTCTTCGGTATTTGACGGGAGAATATTCTTCCTCGGCCTACCCCTACCCCTTTTCTTTGGAACCTCCAATACATAGACTAAGGGTGCGGCTTCGGAATGATCACCTTTTAGTCCTTCGTAGCTCAATGTTGGTACATTTGGCGGCCTACCCCTTTTCTTTGGAACCTCCAATACATCGACTATGGGTGTGGCTTCGGAATGCTCAACTGGTATTGGAGTTCAGTAGTCTAAAACTCATGGATGCTTTTCTAAGAACGCCGGGAACAACTACCGGCGTTTAAGATATTTTATGTACTACGTCGGTATTGGAGTTCGGTAGTCTAAAACTCCTGAATTCTTTTCTGTAAGTACCGGCGTCGTGAGTTAGGAGGGAAATATGCCGGTTAGAAGATTTTATGGAATATTCGGTGTTAGGTAAAAAACATAACTGATTCCCGGCATGGATAGATGGTTTCAATACCACGCCGGGAATGTTTTTAAAATGGGGAATATATTGTACCGGCATGAAAAATAGTATGAATACCACGCCGGGAATGTTTTCGAAAAGGGGTATATATTATACCGGCATTAAATGGAATATATATACTACGCCGGGAAACTCCTTAAAATGGGGGATATAATGTACCGGCATTCGCGTTGTATGAATACCACGCCGGCAGAACTGGTTCCGGCATTGTATTCATATAACGACAACGCCGGTACTAAGCTTTTACAGGAAAAAAATGGCGGTTTCTAAAAGAAAAATAAAATTTTAGTCTTCCTTGAAGCATTACCTGTGTGTTGGGGTTGCTTGTATGATGAACATGTTTACTTTCTTGGGTTGGTTATTCACAAAACACTTCATTCTCACGAAAATCATGATCCAAGGGTGTTGGTTGATCATATAACTCTAATTGTGAGTTGTTATCATACACCGAAGATTGAAGATATGATTGTTGTTGTAGTTGAGCTAAAGATTCGGCTGCTGCAATTCTCTCATAACAATCATCTTCCATTTTCAAAAAAAAAAATTCCACTAAATTTTTTTTTCCTCTCCTTCTACTCCTCACTCACACAAATTAAAATACAAAATCAAACTAATATATCCCCCAAATACTTAAGAATTTACTAATTATTATTAACTACTAAACATGATTAGTGAGGGCTAGATTAGGAATTAAAAAAATAATTACATAGGGGGCACCCAGAATTGCTATTGGGACTCCGTTTTTGTCCTGTAGCTATATCCCCCAATTAGTTTTGATATCCCCCAATTGCGCATTCTTAATTATCTCTAATCCTTAAATTCATTAACTGAATATTCAAAAATATTTTACGTTCTTCATAATATTTCGTTACTTCAATTCGTGGTTCTTCCCAGCAGAATTACATGGATTAGTAATAAATATTCAATGTACAGGCATCTGAGCCGCTATCGAGTAAGTCCCGACCAAAATGGTGCAAGTGTACTCAACAATAATGCACTAACGAGCACCTGAATGCACGAACGAGCATTCCAAAATACGAAGGAACGATGAATCTATGCAAAATAGGAAGAAACATAATAATAATAAAATATTAGCCAAGGCGCTAGGGGACTGAGACCACCGGCCGGCCAGTCACGCCATGGAAAATTCCACGCCTAATTTTCTATTTTATTATATTTTACTATTTTCCCTTGATCTCATGAAAATTCCTTCATTTGAACAAAATTCCAATGTTCAAGGGAACTCCTCAGTTTTATGGTGTTTCCTTCACATCAGAACTTATTTTATTTCTTTACGCAGAATACACAACACACCTACAATCTAATATCAACAGTGATCTCCTACAGATCGACCCATCCTCTCTTGTGACCGAATTGGCTTTGGAACGACCATTGTCTTGGTTTAGTCCGGAGTCTTACAGATTTATCTCTCGAATTCAAAGCACTCCCTTTTAGCAGTGCATCTGTGTGAGGTTTGACAGTTCGCTCGGTTCAGGGAGTTTCCTTCGCATGGTCATCTCCTCAATTCCGTAAAAACCAACAACTCGTTTTGACCCATCTACAGTGTTTCCCGTCGAAGATGATGTAATTAAGGAAATTCAATAAGATATTTTTATTCGGAAATAAAGTACTTGCGTTAAGAATCAAGGGGACAATTTAACTACTCCTCCAGGTTCCATGTAGTTCAATGAAAAATCACACTCACTTCATAGTTGTATCAGTATATCTGATATTCGGGACACCAAAAAAACATGATAATAGTATAAAATAGATTGCACTATTAAATAGTGCAAATCATATGAAGTTCTTCCCGTCAAAGAAAATGTAATCAAGCAAATGCACTAATATATCTTTCTTCAAAAATCTAACATGTTCTCTAACTGCCAGTGTGAGAGTTTCTCGCTGCAAGAGACACCACACTGTAGAATTCAGTAGATATTTCCTTTAAGATAGAAACATTACTACACGTTCGTCTCGAGTAAGATGTTATAACGATTAAACACAATATAGAAAACTAAGAAGAAACAAGAACGATTCGACAAACAAAAGATTTCACTAATTCCTTGAAAAACTCGTACACAGATTTCCTCACAAGAAATAGTCACTCAAAGCTCTCCCATAATAAGAACCCTAGATGCTCTTTTCTTTTCTCACAAACATGCGTTTTTTTTTTCTCTAAGAAGAAGATATCTATAACTCTAACCCTATGGGTCCTTTTATAGATCACACAAACTTGTTCCACAAGACCTTCCTAGATTAGTTTTCTACCTAAAATAGATGAATGACTCAACTAGGAAACCACATAACTTGGGAAACACCCAAGTAATATTTCTGACCCGTTTTGGAATATTCCAGAACTTAACGGAACAAATCCTAACAATCACAACCTTTTTTGACGTGAACAAAACCAACATCTATCTTCTTACTTCTTCACTTTGACGTACGAAAAAATCTTCTTTTGTCTCACCTTTATTCAGAGCCTCCCTCCCATAAGAGCCCTCAATTATCTAGGTTGATAATTAAGCTATGTCCAAAGAGGACATAGTCACCGACACCTTCAGTTGAGTTATCTTGAACTTTCGTCTAGAAGCACCACCTAAGCCTAACCTCTTCCTTGTTACATCAGCACCACCGGAACATATGTTTCTTAAACTTCTACAACACCACAAACAACTCTTCCATGTAATCTATACAAGTTCCTGCACCGTCTTGCCATCAAGATTACATTGTTGCCATGATATACACTCATTTCTCCATCTTTAGTAGAGTATATCATTCCAAGTGATTCTAATCTAATTAAACTAATTATATTCCACTTCATCTCCGACACATGTTTAACATATTATGATTGTTTGAACTGTTTCATCAAACAATTCCAAGCAAACTTCACCAACTCCATGAACCAGCAATCTAGATCCATTCCCCATGTAGACAAATCCGCTGCAATCTTCATAATTGTTGTATAATGAACGGTTGTTGCAAACATGCACATTGGCACCACAATCTAATACCCATCCTCCATGACTTTTAAGATTTACAGGTATCAGTAGGACCTCATCATGATCACCATCTTCTGATAGCATCGCTAAGGCTACAATATCTTTAGGAAAGTTAGCCAAAAATTTCCCAAAACCTTCCTATTTCCTAGGAAAATCTATAGCACAATGCCCTGGATGACCAAACTTGTAGCAATCACCTTTGAAAACTATTCATTTTCCTTTGTTGCTACCAAATCTCTTCCCATCAGATACAAATGCATCTTCAGAATTATTACTAACCCGATCTCTCTTTGTCATCATCTCCTCCGCAACTAAAGCGTTGAAGACTTCTAATGTAGTAAACGACGATCGACTCATAAAACTATGTGACAACATCTTTCACGATTATGAAAGTGTCCATATCAGTTATAGAGCTTTGTCTTGATCATTCAAATTGTCACCAACAGCTTCAAGCTTCGATATTAATGAATCAAAGGCAGAAATATGATCCATTCCCGGAGTATTCTCTTCCATCCTCATATCATGTAAAAGACCTTTATAAAAATATTATTAGTCATTGTTTTAGCCATGAACAAACCTTCAAGAGAATCCCATAGTTGTTTCGCTAATTTAGCATCCTTAATTGCAGCATGACCTTGCATCTTTCTAGCAATATGAAGACGAATCTCCAACAAACACTTTTTATCCATCTTTCTCCATGCATCATCAATATCTTCTGACGACTCCACCTCTTCCGAATCTTTCTTTTTCTGTTGCCTCATCGTAGGACCTTTTAGGGCATCATCCAAATCTAGCACGACAAGGTAATCTTTCATATTCATCTGACATAGACTAAAATCATAATTCCCATCAAACCTTTCCATATGATAAGACTTCAATTATCCATACTTTTCCATCGTAGCAACTCATTCTCGATTATCCACACTCACCACCCCAATTGTAGAATTCAGTAGATATTTCCTTTAAGATAGAAACACTACTACACGTTCATCTCGAGTAAGATGTTCTAACGATTAAACACAATATAGAAAACTAAGAAGAAACAAGTACGATTCGACAAACAAAAGATTTCACTAATTCCTTGAAAAACTCGTACACAGATTTCCTCACAAGAAATAGTCACTCAAAGCCCTCCACAATAAGAACCCTATCTGCTCTTTTCTTTTCTCACAAACAGGCGTTTGTTTTTCTCTAAGAAGAAGATATCTATAACTCTAACCCTATGGGTCCTTTTATAGATCACACAAACTTGTTCCAAAAGAACTTCCTAGATTAATTTTCTACCTAAAATAGATAACCGACTCAACTAGGAAACCACATAACTTGGGAAACACCCAAGTAATGTTTCTGACCCGTTCTGGAATATTCCAGAACTTAACGGAACAAAACCGAACACATACTAATGCGAGTAATGTAGTGAAAGAAAAAATTTAAACCCGATGTAAGAATATAAAACAAATTCTCAGTCACCAAAAACCACATCTCAACGATCCAGCGGTCATACATAACATACAACAAGGGCCGTCCGTCGGGTGTGTAACAACCACCTACCCAATTTACATCGCATGTTGCCACATCAACGCCCCATATATATAACACTGAACTTCCTCCAACAGACACAAATGTTTTTCTTTCGAGCCAACGAGAAGGGCCTCACTTTGTAGTTGTATATATCGATATATCTGATATTAGGGACACTATAATAATATGATAGTATTATTATAAAATAGATTGTCAACTCTATAAAGTGCAAAATATATGAAGTGTTTCCCGTCAAAAAATATGTAATCAAGGAAATGCACTGGTATATCTTTCGTCAATTATAAAACTTGTTTTCTAAATGCCACTTTGAGGTCTTTCTTGTGTTCCTCGCTGCAAGAGAAACCTACTAGTGTGAGTGATGTAATGAACTTTCAAATTAAATTAAAGAAAAAAACATATCCCAATTCTCATCTCGTTCGAACTGACAAACTCATAATTTGATGATCACTCAAGCCATAAAAGATCTATTCACTGAAAATATAATTAATTTTCACCGAAAAGGCAGTTGCAATTTCTCCGAGACCACATGCACTGCCCAGGTTTTTGTAAGATGGAAATTATGGATCGAGAATATCAAGTGATGATACTGCCTGTGGTTGGAATAAAGTGAATAACCATATTGATTTTATAAACAATCAATATAAAAGATGATTAATTACAATCATCTGATGATAATGAAAGGTTGTAAATGGAAATAACTGTTATGGTCAAATGATAATTGTCTATATGCCAACCATATCAAGTTTTCATCTGCAATTGAGAATATGGAAGACCCAATAACAGAACCACGACATACACTAACTTCTTATGAGAAGAGCAACATAGCTGTTATAATATTAAAAGCAACATCGTCTGCCTTCATTAACTGAATCACAGATTTGGAAGGTGATAGATTTTTAAGAGCGATATGAGAGTATTTTTTTACCCTACAATCATTCGAAAATTTAGTCATATTATAATTTTAAGATATTTAAAACGGTTATGGAACCACATTCCGGTTAACATTGGGAAATCAGATAAAGTAAAAGTGAGACTATTCTTTGAAAAAGGTTCCACATATTTGCCACCCACACTTTTCCTATTTGCCACCCATATTAGAATTATAAAAAAATTCTACTTTTCAATTCTAATTTTTCCTATTTACCACCTTTAAAAAATTAAACTTAATTTGACTAGAACTTTGACCACTATTATAGGTCTTCTTCTTCTTCTTCGCTATTTCCTTTTTCATTAAACACACATTAATAGACTATAAAACCCCAGGTTAATTCTGTTTAATATGATTAGAACCTTTAATTAGTGTACATGATGAAGAATTTCGTAACTTGGATGTTACCGTACCTAGCCTAGGAACCCAGTCAATGAATTTGTTAGGTTGTAAAGAAATTTATAAGTGACTTCCAAGGGTCTAAACACTAGTACTTTTTTTTTTAATTTCTAACTGGTGTTGTGCACCAGACAAGATTAATGTTTCCTGGGCTTGTATTGGTTAAACAATTAATAATCTTAGCAAGTAAGATAAGGATAATTGCAGCCGAACACATAGTAATCTCTATTAGAAAAATGAATCAGGACACTCATAGTAACATAATCCTGTTTCGCAATTTCTCTTAATCTATACTTTTGGCAAATATTATTAAAGCAAGTTCTAATCAATAAAGGGTGGGAGAGATGGAGAATAAGGTGACGGTGGAAGAGATGGGAAAACAGTTGTTTCGTAATTTAGGGTTAACTTTTTTTTTGTTTAGTATTTGATTGTTAGGTGTGGATAAAAAAGTCAAGGAGTGGTAAATAGGATATATGAAAAAACAAATGAGTGGTAAATATGATAAATGATAGTGGTAATTAAGGTGGGTGGTAAATAGGGAAAGTGTGGGTAGAAAATAGGGGAAACCTTGAAAAACTTCCAAAAGGTTTCTGCAAGCATTCTAGGATTCTTAATCACCTAAGGAAGGAATGTGTACCAAAGATACAGAAAGCATTAGCACAAGACATTCGAATGGAAGAGATGAAGGAAAAGGAAGAAGAGGAGAACTTTGTTGATGATCAAATCCAAAGACATAACAACTGCAACCTCTAATGATTCATCTCTATTACACCACAGTGGTTATCACTTATATCAGAAAGGGGAATCAAGAAAGTCTCTGCGAAGAGAGTTAGAAATGCAGAAGCTCTCTAGTAAGGACAAAGATGGAGGGGGGGTGAAAGAAACTCCAAGTTTCAAGATAGGGATACTACAACAAGAGACTCTTTTATATAATGAGGAAAGCGACTCTACTAATGGGGAGGAAATGACACCAGTTTCTAAAATCCAAAGGATAGTAGAAGCTATACTGATAAGGACTCATTGCATAAAAGAATCTAGTAGTTTTCGATTTGTGCATGGTTCATCAGTGGAAGTGAGTTGAAGCTCAATTTGAATCAGTATTTCATCTAGTGAATCATTCTTATTTCAATGAACCTCCACCAGGTTTTGAAAAATTCAAGAACACAACAAAGTATACTCAAAAAATCCAAATAGACAAGATTATTGAGAAAGATCCAACTAGTAAGGCTCACTTGGATAAAGGGAAAGGCAAACAATCCAATGAAACAAAAGTGGTGGAATACTGCATGGGAAGGAAAGGAAAAAAAAACCTCTTCATAGAAGGATCTAAAGGCAAAAGATTTTATCAATTTGAAGCATTAAAATCTCATTAGAATACTAAAGAAAAATCCAAGTTATCAGTTAATGTTGGAGAAAAGGAGGAAGTGAGTCATGTAGTTGCATCTTTTCTGATGACTACACCCAAGTAAATCTAACGACTATGAAACTATAAACATTCAAGATTCAAAGCAAAATAAGATGTAAAGAACATGAAAATAATGATGAACACAAGTATTTAACGTGGTTCAGCCTTGTTGACCTACATCCATGGTGAAGAAAACTATCCATATTTATTATTGAAGCTATTACCCTTAGATGAATTACAAATATCACTCAAACTAATAACTCATTTTTCTCTGAATCCTCTTGTTGATGGTGGATTTTTATTTAAGTATAAAATTGTAAAGGCCAAAATTATGCGCTAAGATCTTGTAAAAGATAAAGCCATTGATAAGTGATGAATACTTCTTCACTTTACTAATTCACCTAGAATGGAGCATGTGGCAAAAATCCCAGTATTCTGTGAATTAAATACACGAAATTCATCCAGGTTGGAGCATGTGGAAACAATCCCATATACCATGTGAATTTACATCATTATTAATTAATGCATGACCAACCTTGTATTTCCTGTACTCATTACTGGCGCGGCATGACGACTAAGTGTTGTTCTCAGCAGAGCAACACGAACCTCCAAGCATTAATAATGAAGCATGTACGAAATACCCATACATGCTACAACTCTCGGTATGTTATACTAGCCCGATTGAGCATACAACTCTCGGTGTGTTATACTAGCCCGATTGAGCATATTTGAATCTGGATTGACCATATCAGTCTCAGAAACGATCACGACCATCTAACTTCACCATCATGATTGGATGGCTTAGATTGAATCCATGACCCCAAGCAGGTATTGGAATATTCACCACCGACCCAATGCGGACCCGCATGGTCGGCCTCCCCAAAACGGTGGCATAGCTTGCCAAACCATCCAAACCAAAGCAGTATGGACGAAAAACCCCAAATTAGGGTTTGCAGCACATTACATGTGTCGCAAAACAGTCTCAACCATCCATCTTCGCATGCATAGATGGAGGGTGTAGATGTAGATTCAAAGGGCCCAGAGCATGTCAACACAAACACCGTGGGCCCACCTACATACATGACCGATCGGTTTGGACCAACTATAGTTAGTCATTCCAGTTCGTGCGTCCAAACATGGCATGACACACGGCCGGTGAAACCCTAATTCGGGTTTGAACATCACGAGCGTCCATTTTCTCCTGCACGAATGAAGGGTCCAAGATTAGACTAAGCAGGTCCAGTGCGCATTAACATGACCACCATGGGACAATATATATCCACACCCGATCGGCCAAGGCATATCATGCCTGGTTGCCTCGATTCGCACGCCCGAACTAGGCATGGTTGCACCTCCCGATTGCAAACTATCTCGACCACTCAAATTTTCCGGACAAATTGAGTGGCTTAGATCACATTTCTATGGGATATTAAGGTATGGACATGTACACTAGATCGCCGTTTGTATACCAGACTAATCGTCTAAGACCGACCAAGCTTGGTCGTCTTGAAACGCGCGCCTAAAATTGGCATGATGTAAGACTTTTGCGGCACCAGATTTCTGTTGCAAATTGATCTTGACCACTCAACTTCACCGGACAAATTGAGTGGACCATATCACACTTTCACGAGACAATGAGGTATGGGAGCCTACATCGTCATGTCGTCTACACACATGCACGATCGGCCCTGCCAAAATTGTATCCCAAGATTGGATTAGACCAAGCTGAAGAGTGATGCTTGCGCACCTCTTGAAAAAACCCTAATTCCACTAACGGTCGCAGATGAGTGTCTCAAAGATGATCTCGTCCATCCAACTTCACCGGCTTGGTTATACAACCTTGGTCCGGAGTTAATTGGTCAGTGAGGCATCATGGTGATCACCACCCGTCACTCTACCACACCATGATGAAGTACCTTCATAGAATACACACGATACTTCACAAGTATCGACTTCCTAAATAACTTAGTTATTTAATCTAGTATTACATACTACTTTCTGTGGGTTCCAAGATCCACACACTCGAGACATCAATCATGTCACAAACTGGGGGATACATATTGGGGTATTGGTATGGTGATTTAAAGCGTGCAACGCGCCATCACAAGAACGTGTCAGGAAGTCATGGACGGTTAGAGATGACATGAGAAGTGGGAAAGACTGGTCATGTAACAATAACACACAACTTCACTACTCCATCACTCTATTTCCTTCACTTCCCACGAGAGACGTGAATAAGGCTCAAGTGACTTGTATAAATAGGTTCTCCTCCCTATTTTCAAAAAAACAGAGGCAAGTGTTGATACAATTGTATTCAAACACCGGAACTGATAGCTTATATGCTGCAAGCCAGTTCAACTTTCTGATACAAGTCATTCATAGCCAACACCTTCACAATCTCAACACCTTCTTCGCTTCCCTCCCTAATATCAACCCCATCTCATTTACTTTGTGACCGAAACAAGTCTGGAATGACCATTTCTTGGTTTAGGCCATATTTGCACAAATTGATTTCTCGAATCTACAAGCACTCCCGTGCAGTGCATTTGTTTATGGTTTAGACTCATTTCTCATCCACACACCCCAAATTACCAAAATCGGAAGAAATAGTTTTCACCCATAAACAATTGGCGACCACAGTGGGAGGTTAATCTCTCGGTTGTAAAGTCAATTTCTTCAATACCATTCAATCAATTTCGAGATGGTTGGTCTTAGGACCGCCTCGACAGTCTCAAATCCTGACGGTTCCTCCAACGTAGATACCCCTCCTCCTAACGGCGTATCTAACGGCATGATTAGGAGATTTCCAACATTAAGCGAACTAGCAAGGGTATAGGAGATTCACATGAAGAACATGGAGATAATCAAAGAAGCGGTAAACGACATACTTGATCTCCTCATCAAGATGTCATCAAAGATGAGCGTTCCGGAGACCTCTACACCGGGGACTAGATCCCCTCATATCAACAATTTTAATACGAATCAGAGACCAGTGGATCAGGAAGCGGCATCTCTAGTGGAAATCTTGTGTGAACTCTTGCACCTCTCGAAGAATCAACGGGCAAAGACGTTTACTGCAATTAATAAAATAGCTCTGGACATACACCCGACTCCTTCACGTACATAAGTCTTAACTGCATCGAAAACATCTGTAAATAATGTTACATTTACAAAAGACGACATGATGGCAGATAAAGGTCATAACTGGGCCCTACATGTTACCGCACGCATCAAGGTTTCAGAGTTCAGGAGGGCCCTCTTCAACACAGGAGCATCTTCGAATGTGATTACTCTCAAGACTCTTAGGACAGCCAAGGTTAGCCCATGCAAGATTGTACGACAGCCCACCATAATGACAGACTTTGAATGAAGCCAGACCAGCACATACGGGTATGTCAATCTGAATTTATCAGTAGGACCCGTATAGTAAAAAGTGAAATTTGAAGTCATAGAAAAGGAGACGAACTACCATATGATACTAGGGGGACTGTGGCTTCATGAAAATAAGGTCATCCCTTCAACGTATCACCAGTGCCTGAAGACCATACTAAATGAGGAAGTCATCTGTATTCCTGCATCATTGCCTCCGTACGCACTAATATGCGGAGTGGAACTGTTTGAGCCAAAAGAAACTCTACAGGGAAGGTCAGAAAAAATCATGTGCACCCCACTACCCATGTGGGCTTCAATCCAGGAAGAAGACTGACTTTCATCACTGGGGGCTAAGCACCACGACACACCTTTTCTAACGAGTCGTCCATCTTTATCCGTTGAAGCTTCAACCCATGCTCACACCAAAAGGGAACGCAATTTTGAGGCAATCCGTGATCAGAAAGGGAAGACAATATACCGGCGCCGCTGTTAGCAATTAGCAGTAGAGATGTCATGTCCCTTAGCGGTAATGTTAGTGTACCTTGATATGGGCCACCCGTTAGGGGCACCTTCTTGTTGGATGTGTTTAACCTCTGTCAAGAGCTTTCCCTTCCCATGTATCTGTCCTTTATATTCTAGAGTCTGTACATGAGATGTTTATCAATTGAGTAATATAACTATCTCTACCTTTATCATCTTTCCTCTGTAATTCCTTCTACTGTCTGTTCGTCTATTCTATCTATGTCTTCTTCTTCTAACCTTCCAATTTCACCTTTTATTCTCCTCTAAATCTCTAACAATCTCTATCCTTAGAGATCCAAGCTGCTTATGAGTACCCATTGTAGTGTAGATCACTACAAGTGGTATCAGAGTAGTCGATTCTGCGACTGCAAATATGGTAACCCTCACAGAAATTGGAGAACTATCCCTTAAAATTGATAAGCTAGTAAACCTACCAGAAACTGAACAACTATCGCTTCGAATTGATACGTTAGTGTTAGCTCTGGATGAAATATCGAAAGAGTTGGGTGATTGCCAAAGTAAACCATCTCCGTAATTATTAGCCATATGGAAGCGATTTCTAAAAACAAAAGCAAAAATACTTCTTCTATTAGAGCATAAGATATATGTGAGTGAATCTACTGATGAAGATTGGAAATCTAACTCGTTTGAAAGCTTCAAATTAGTTGGGTCGGTGATGAAGAAAGTGCCGTTGATTGTGAAAGTAATCGATGAGAAACTTGAAGCATCTACTGTTAATTCAAGTTCAGCTAGTAATTTCACTCAACAATCTTCAAATCTACCAGTACCAGATGAAGTTTTAGGTTCTTCTCCAACAGTAGATTATTCTAGCATATCTGGTGAATCGGAGTCGAAGGTGCTGGAGGACAAAATCAATGGTGATTTGAAATCAGTTCCACTTGATTCTAGTTCAGTAGATGATTTCTTTCAAAAAAATTCTACTCTTACAGCAACCGATGAAGGTAATTTTCTATCTACACCAATAATTGTTTTCTCTAGTATGGTTGGACCTAATACTGTTAATAAAGTTCAGAAGTACAACGGGAATTCATCGTTTCTAGCATATCAGGAAGGTAAACCATTCATTTCTGATAATAAAATCCTTGATGTTGCGGAGGAATTTCAATTTAGTAAGGTTATAGATAGTGAGGTAAAGAATCTCAACCCGTTAAATCAGAATTATAATGTTAACCTTCAGCAGTTTGTAGATCGAAAGCTTATTAGAGGTCCTATTCTGAATATCTTCTTAACTAGTGACCTTAATTCTTTTACTTCAACAAATTTCATTACCAATTTAAATTCCTCAGTTAAATTTGTACCAGCTTTTTCTTATAATTATGATGTTATCAAAGACTTTTTGGTTCAACTTACAACTCGAAGTACTTCTCTATGTGATACATTATCTGGTTTCAAATTTATTCACATGCTGTTTGATCGAGGAAAACTGTCTGAGACCATATTTTGGAATTCTTTGCCGAAATGTTTAGGTGCCTATTGTTCAAATTACTGTCAGCATCATACTTACACAGGGGTGACATATATTTGGTTGGTTCTTCTGTGCGCAAAAGGTGGAGAATGTTATTATTTTGTCCTGGTTTTTTGTTGGGAGAGTAATTGATAGAGGAAGGACATTTGGATTGAGAAGGATATCTTCTTATTATGGAAGCATCAACTGTGCATTTTGTGTTTTTATTCTTACTTCTCAGGTAGTAGCTCTTAGTATATCGGTTCTAAGGTATACTTATGATTGGAAATTTGTGTATGAAGTTCTTCTTAAACTTGGGTTCTTACTCGAATTTTTGCCCACGAGTTTAATGGTGATTTTGAGTACTAAAGATGGTGGTAGTGGTGCTGCTAGAAATCTATCTTACAAAATGCATCTCCAAATTGATGTTCTCTGGACTACTAACTTGAGGTTTCAAATGCCATGGCAAGGTGGAAAAATATATTTCCAGATGCTTAAGGTTCTTAATGTAGAAAGTGCAACAGATGGTTGTAGTAAGTTGTTTGCTGAATTATCACGGCAAGGTAATATTCTCTGGGCAGTCTCGATTCTTCTCATGACGAGGAAAACTGATCATGACATTTCACAGAGACTGAGTGAGCAACTACAGGTGAACGATTGCAGTTCTCCTGTACATATGACAGTGGCCTGGAAGGTACTCATGAAGTTAGTAAAACTCTCAAAAGGCGATGGTATACTTCTATTAAGGACGCTGATCACTCTTCGAAAGTATGATTTTGTGGTCTGCTCATCTGAGTTTGATTTCATCTTGCTTTATTTGGGTTTAGGAAACAAAAGGCAGGGTATTATCTTTGTCTGGATGTTCCTGGAGTTACTCAGATCACCTGATCCTATTGTGTGTGATAACGGTCGTTGGAGTGTCAAATGAGATGAGAATCACCTGTTACAGCCTCAGAATGGTGTTTCTGTGAAGATAGAAGCAATGGGTAAACAATTTATGAGTATTGTGCATATGAGGTTTCTAAGCTGAGGTTCAAAGATGTTCAGCATTATCTGCTCGTATTGCTAGTACCTAAACAGAATGAACTGATAGTGGTACTGCACAACAGGTCCATAGAAGCTGATGGGATTGTTAGTGGAACTATACTTAACTTTTTAAATGAGTGGTTCATTCACATTCATGAGTATGTTTATCGCAATCCTTGGAGTTTTTATTAGCTGTGGAGTTGGGTGCACCTTCGTCAAGAAAAAATCTGGAGAGGAACTCTTTTATGGGGGGTGGAAATCGAAGATAATGAGAATATTTTGGACATTGCTTGTATTTCCATTTTGGTTATAGCTCGACAGTATTCTACTTGGCATAGTCGAGTGCTTAGTGGGTTGGAAATACATGAATGGAGAGTGAAAATCCAAAGCAAGTACATAGAAGCTAATGGAATTGTTCATGGTTCTCTACTTGCGGTGAGCAGATTACAAAAAAAGATTGAATTCAAGCTAGAGATACTCAAATTGAGTTCAGTTTCAGGAAGTAATGATGGTGCGATTAGGAAAAAGTCAGATCTTAGTCTAGGGTTGGCAACAGATTCTTCCTTCTCCTCTTACTACATTAAGTTTATGAGTGTTTCAATTCTTAAAAATATGCTCGAAAGGATCATTGCTGGTAGTGATGTGAAGTTACTCTTGTGTATTGGAAGTAAGAGTATTGACATGAACTTAGGAATGGGTAGTGTGATTGTCTATGAACCAATACAAGTGCTTCAGTTTTTATCACAAAACAAGTCATGTCATAGGAAAGTTGAACTAGATGTTGATGGGGTTACTGCGAGGTATGTTTCACCTGGGTGTGAGGTTTCCTCTTATTACTATGACACCTTATTAGTTGTTGCTGGTAGAACTATGGGGAGTGTGGCCTATCCTTATTGTTTACAACTCTATATGCAAGTTTTGTTGCAGTTGAAGACGGACCACAAGCCTTCAGTTTTGGGAGCCGTTGTACGACCTTGGGCCAAGAAATTCTTAGGACGAAACCAGTTATTAGAGTATTTTAAGAAAATGAAAGTTGAGAAGAAGCCGCAACAACTTCCTTCTATCCGCAGGGTTTATAAGATAAACCAACAACATTTTGTCTTATTTCTGTTACTGTAGTGTAAAACTTTCATATACAGTTACTGTATAGCAAAGGGAAAATACTTAGAAGACTATACTTGCTTACTGCATCATTCTTCAGGGGGCTTGTACAATCAGTTGTGGTGCCAATTTTGCAGTGGGGAAAATGTCACATTCTTATTGCGCTCACAAGTGGTGCAGTAGATGGATCTCCATTGACAGAGCTTGTTTCTTATCCTACATCCTTGAGGACAAGGATGATTTGGAGGGGTGGGTATTTGTCATGTCCCTTTGCTGTAATGTTAGTGTACCTTGATATGGGCCACCCGTTAGGGGCACCTTCTTGTTGGATGTGGTTAACCTCTGTCAAGAGCTTTCCCTTCCCATGTATCTGTCCTTTATATTCTAGAGTCTGTACCTGATATGTTTATCATCTGAGTAATAGAACTATCTCTCCCTTTATCATCTTTCCTCTATAGTTCCTTCTTACTGTCTGTTCGTATATTCTATCTATGTCTTCTTCTTCTAACCTTCCAATTTCAACTTCTATTCTCCTCTAAATCTCTAACAATCTCTTTCCTTAGAGATCCAAGCTGCTTCTGAGCACCCATTGTAGTGTAGATCACTACAAGAGACTGGCACCCAGTCTCTCCGCCCAATTGAATGCTGCAAGAATGGCGAAACACAATAGGATGTATTGGACGCCCTGCAACAAATATAAGATGGCCAACTCCACGACTAATGAGCTCGAGACTGTTAACATCGGGAATGAAGAATCTCCAAGGTATGTCTCTATCAGTTCGACTCTATCCGTGGACGAACGTGCGAGTCTTGTCTAACTACTCAAGGAGTACCAAGATGTGTTTGTTTGGATATACGAGGAAATGCCTGGTCTATATGAAAAATTGGTAACCCATCACCTACATGTCATACCTGGATCTAAGCCAATCAAGCAATCTCTGAGGCAATTTAGACACGAAGTAGAAGAACAAATCAAGAACGAAATTCAGAAGTTAGTAGCTGCTGGCTTCATCATACCTATTCATCATCCGACCTGGTTAGCTAATGTGGTCCCATTAAAGAAGAAAAACGGACATATTCGGTGCTACGTGGATTTCAGAGTCTTGAACAAGTGCTTCCCTAAGGACGACTTTCCTCTGCCTAACATCGACATGTTAGTAGACGCCACCAGCGGACACGGTATGTTTTCCTTCATGGATGGTTACATCGGCTACAATCAGATAAGGATGTATGAGCACGATGCAAGTAAGACAACCTTCTGAACCCCTCTTGGCAATTTTTACTATATTATTATGCCATTCGGTTTAAAGAACGCCGACGCAACATATAAACGTGCTATGGCGGTAATCTTCCACGACATGATGCATAAACAAGTAGAAGACTATGTAGATGATATCGTGGTAAAGTCAAGGGCTCGAGCAGATCACACCAACGTCTTACGACAAGTGTTTGAGAGGTGTCGAGAATACAAGTTAAAGATGAATCCTTTGAAATGCGCTTTCGGTGTCTCTTCAGGTAAATTTCTGGGATTCCAAGTGACTGCAGAAGGGATGAAGGTAGACCCGTCCAAGACTCAGGCTATCCTCACAATGTCGCCTCCACGAACTGTGAAGGAGCTCCAGAGTTTCATGGGCAAGGTGAACTACATTAGATGTTTTATACCTGGTCTAGCCCAACTTACCGCCTCATTCACCCCTTTGTTGAAGAAAGGAGCCAGCTTAGTTTGGACCGCAACCCCAGTAGGAAGCTTTTTGAAAGATTCAACGAATAGTGTCATCTCCAGCCATCATGAAGTCTCATGTACAAGGGAAGCCGCTGTGTCTCTACACTTCCTTCAATGACACCGCCGTAGGGGATCTAATCGCTCAGGAATACGACGAGGGAATCAAATGTCCCATATACTATTTCAGCCGAATATTAAGAGATGCTGAACTCAGATATCCCAAAGCAGAGAAAGAATGTTTAGCTTTGATCCATTCCATTCAGAAGTTTAGGCATTACCTACTATCCAACAAGGTGATACTCGTGTCTAAATATGATCCTGCAAAGTTTTAACTTTCAAATCCGGTCTTGACGGGAAGGACAGGTAAGTGGCTTCTCCAAATGTCATAGTTGGACATAACATGTACGTCACCTAGAGCTATCAAGGGTCAATCAGTAGCAGACTTACTAGCAGGATTCCCTGGATAAGGCACTACAGGGCTATACGAGGATCTTCCTGGAGAATTTCCAGACATCTCTGTTTTGGAAGAAGAAGTGTGGCTCTTGTATTTTGATGGCCCTGCTACCCATAGCAGTAGTACTGGAGGATCGGGCGTGGTATTAGTATCTCCAACTGTGGAAGTATTCTCATACTCCTTCAAGATGGACTTTGAATGCACCAACAACTCAGCAGAGTATGAAGCCTTCCTCATAGGGATGTCAATAGCTAAGCAAGCAGGAGTCACGCGTCTGGAGATAAGAGGTGACTCCAAGTTACTGGTGAATCATATGAATAGAGTATACGCATTGAAGGAAGTAACGCTAGATCCATACCGATCAGAAGCATAAAGGTTACTAAACTATTTTTCTGATGCAACCATAACCCATGTTGGTCGCAGCAACAACAAACACACCGATTGTCTAGCAACACTGGCTTCCAAATTGAAGTTCGAGGGTTTGGAAGAAACCCTGACAGTAAAGAGGAGAACCATAGAATCGACATGGCTATCACATTACAAAGATACCAAGACCGACGATTGGCGAACTCCAATCATTCAAGAGCTCAACAACTCACTCTCCCAAGGAAAGGTCAGTCTCAAAACCCTGCAGAACTTCTTTATGCTTCTTGGTATGCTGTATTATCGAAACCCGGATGGTTCCATGTCAAGATGTCTTGGGGATGACGAAGCAAAACTACAGCTGAGTAGTGTTCACAATGAAATTTTTGGACAATCACTGGTGGTAACGCTTTACCGACAACTTCAACGCCTGGGCTATTACTGGCCAGAGATGGAGACTCAATCCAGACTACTTCAGAAGTCCTTCTCACATTTCCAAGCACCGCCACATCAATTGGAAGTTTTTAATGTGAACCACACTGGGGACTGGAGAGAGAGCCATACATTAGTTATCTCCGTGACGGAACAACTCCTATCAATCAAAAGGATGCCATCAAGATAAAGAAAAAGGCTAAGAGGTTCGTATTCCACGAAGGGATCATGTATCGCAAGAGCTTCAGAGGTGATATATTATGATGCCTGGCTGGGGTAGAAATCCCAGTCATGATTAAGGAAACACATGAAGGGGAACATCAAAGGAAAAGGAAACTATTTCTCCAGATACACGAGAAATACTATTGGCCGACCATGGAGGATGACCCAGCCGCTTTTGTTCAAAGTTGTCACAAATGCTAAATTCATGGGAACCTTGTTCACGCGCCTTCCACCCATTTGCACTCGATAAGCAGTCCATGGCCATTTTATAGCTGGGGACTGGACATTATTGGGAAAATCAATCCACCATCATTGAAGCAGCACGAGTACATCATAACCGTGACAAAATACTTCACCAAATGGGTAAAAGCCATTCCCCTACGAGGAACTACAGGAGCAACAATTGCGGCTTTCATTAAAGAACATATCATTTGTCGTTTTGGTGTGACTAAGCATATCATCACTGATAACGGCACTCCCTTCGCCAATAAACAGGTACGAGATTTACTTGAAGAGTATGGTATTAAAAAAGTATTCTCCACCATCTATTATCCTCAAGGGAACGGACAAGCTGAGAGTACCAACAAGACATTGATCCAGATCATCAGTCGAACAGTACACGACAATCCTAGGGAATGTAATGACCAGTTACCAATGGCACTATGGGCATACCAGACATCACCCAGAAGCTCCATTGGAGTTTCCCCATACTCACTCGTTTACAGAGCGGATGCAATTATCCCTGCAGAGATCAAAATACCATCATCCAGGATTGCAGCGGCAATCGGGATCCACTGGAACGAGGCTGAAGCCTCTAACTCTAGAGTTGCGGAGTTAGACACTCTGGATTTCAGAAGAAACAAAGCATAAGAACACACTCAGGTGTACAGGAATATAATTTCCAGGGCATACAACAAAACTGTGAAACCACGTGTTTTCAAAGTGGGAGATTTGGTTTTGAAAACGGCCAAACACATCCAACAAGACATGTCCGTACCAAAATTCTCACCGAAATGGGAAGGTCCTTACACAGTCACCAAGGCTTACAATACTGGATACTACAATATCATTAAGGTGTACGGAGGCAAGATGGAAGCGGTCATCAATGGAAAATGGCTCAAGGAATATCATGCTTGACCATTGTCCGCTCTGTCATATGATGCTACAATACATGCATTTATTTTCATTACATGTTTGAATCATTAATTATATTTAGAGATGCATTAATGAAAAAACCCGTTTCACCAATCAAAAAACTAATGCAATTTATTCCGTAAGGATGTTCAAAAGAAAACTTTTGACATAAACATCATTAACAATGAGGGAGTACAGCTGAATGCGACTTAGATGGGACCATCTAGCAGATTATAGTTCCTTGAGAGCATCATCTCCAGTCTATCTTGATATCTCTATGTCCTTTTCTTCAAGTCCTGTACTGCATGCTTTACCTCCTTTGATTCCGCAGCCAGAGCCTTCTCCTCTTCCAAGATAGCTTTCACAGCAGGAACAACATTTACGAGGATACCATCTCGATCATCCTTGATGATATCAAGACGCTGCCGCAACCACCCACGTTGAACTCCATGGATTCGCAGGTAGATACCATATTCTCCCACTTTTCGAGGATTGATTCGGCAACTTTGCGGATAGAAATACTCTCCATCTCAATAATCATTGGAAGAAGGAAGTTTACCGTGGTGACCAAAGCATATGAACAGTGCCGAACCACATTCCTAGTTGCGATATGGCCATACTTTCTCCATAACTTTGTGTACAAAGGCACAAACTCCTTACGCACTAAGAATTCACCGACATCTCGGTAGCTGGAGGATAAACATTTCATGCGAGCATCGAATGAAAGACCTGCATTGGGGTATTCATAAGATGAGATACTCAGATCAGCATCCTCGAGGTCCACATGGGTAGGCGTGTTTGAGTTTGAAGAAAGAGGACTGGTTAAGTCGTAATCATCAATAA
This sequence comes from Papaver bracteatum, assembly GCA_023529315.1. Classification (NCBI taxonomy): domain Eukaryota; kingdom Viridiplantae; phylum Streptophyta; class Magnoliopsida; order Ranunculales; family Papaveraceae; genus Papaver; species Papaver bracteatum. Next base: position 929,200 of record JAJJWX010002148.1, on the reverse strand, counting down.
CTGTCACACATGTTCCGTTGGGGTATCTCTTCAAGAAGGAGAGGATTATTCACCTGATCATTATGAAGAATAAGAAATTGTTCAGAAAAGGAAAAGGAGTCAAACCGGTATGATCTTATTAACTCGGATAACACGAGCAGTTGATTCATCATAAATCTCAGACGCAGGTCGTGCACGTTTAATGGAAGATCCTGGATGGTATGAAGAAGACGGTCCACTGTTGTTCGACATGATGAGAAAAACAGAGTTTCTTCAAGAAAACCCTATTGTAAAATCGTAAGAGTGGTTCAAAATCTCTACACATGCATATATGCTGAAGAAACCATAAAGTATGACTAAAACGATTATGGCGAAGCCTGCCCGATATATGGGGATTCAACACCGACCAAGTCAGGATTTTTTTTGAACCCTTATCAAGAATCGGGAGAGCATTTGGATATGAGTGATTCAATTAGTAGTGTGTAAGCACCCACGCTGGGGGATCCCAGTAGAAGAAGAATCTTATTCCTAGCTCAAACACCTAAGGGAGGAAGCCGGTCCCATCAAGGCATGTGGTCATACATGCATGGAGGAATGCCCACGATTGGTCAGAATCCCTCCAGGTAGACTTCCTTTATCTTGTTTTCTTATGTTGTATATGTCACCATCTCATGCCTACCCCACGATAGTATAACCATCATGTGCTAGGTAGGGGACTTAATGTTGATGGTGGATTTTTATTTAAGGCTAAAATTGTAAAGGCTAAAATTATGCACTAACATCTTGCAAAAGATAAAGCCATTTATAAGTGATGAATACTTCTTCACTTTACTAATTCACCTAGAATGGAGCATGTGGCAACAATCCCAGTATTCTGTGAATTAAATACACGAAATTCATCCAGGTTGGAGCATGTGGAAACAATCCCATATACCCTGTGAATTTACAACATTATTAATTAATGCATGACCAGCCTTGTATTTCCTGTACTCATTACTGGTGCAACATGACGATTGAGTGTTGTTCTCAGCAGAGCAACACGAACCTCCAAGCATTAATAATGAAGCATGTACGAAATACCCGTACATGCTACAACTCTCGGTGTGTTATACTAGCCCGATTGAGCATACAACTCTCGGTGTGTTATACTAGCCTGATTGAGCATATTTGAATCTGGACTGACCATATCAGTCTCATAAATGATCATGACCATCCAACTTCACCAGCATGATTGGATGTCTTAGATTGAATCCATGACCCCAAGCAGGTATTGGAATATTCACCACCGACCCAACGCGGGCCCCGCATGGTCGGTCTCCCCAAAACGGTGGCATAGTTTGCAAAACCGTCCAAACAAAATCCGTATAGATGGAAAACCCTAAATTAGGGTTTGCGGCACATTGCATATGTCGCAAAACAGTCTCAACCATCCATCTTCGCATGCATAGATGGAGGGTGCAAATGTAGATTCAAAGGGCCCAGAGAATGTCATTACAAATACCATAGGCCCGCCTACATACTTGACCGATCGGTCAGGACCAACTATAGTTGGTCGTTCCAGTTCGTGCGTCCAAACAAGGCATGACACACGGCCGGTGAAACCCTAATTAGGGTTTGAACATCACAAGCGTCCATTTTCTCCTGCACGAATGAAGGGACCAGGATTATACTAAGATGGTTTGGTGCGCATCAACATGACCACCGTGGGCCCATATATATCCACACCCAATCGGCCAAGGCATATCATGCTAGGTTGCCTCGATTCGCACGCCCGGACTAGGAATGGTCGCACCTCCCGATTGCAAGCTAATCTCGACCACTCAACTTTGCCGGACAAATTGAGCGGCTTAGATCACGTTTCTATGGGATATTAAGGTATGGACGTGTACACTAGCTCACCGTTTGTATACCGGACTAATCGGCCAAGAACGACCAAGCTTGGTCGTCTTGGAACGCGCGCCCAAAATTGGCATGATGCGCGGTTTTTGCGGCACCAGATTTCTGTTGCAAATTGATCTTGACCACTCAAATTCGCCGGACAAATTGAGTTGCCCATATCAGAATTTCACGAGACAATAAGGTATGGGCGCCTACACCGTCATGTCGTCTACACACATGCACGATCGACCCTGCCAAAATTGTATCCCAAGCTTGGATTCGACCAAGATGAAGAGTGATGCTTGCGCACCTCTTCAAAAAACCCTAATTCCACTAACGGTCGCAGATGAGTGTCTCAAAGATCATATCGTCCGTCCAACTTTACTGGCTTGGTTATACAACCCTGGTCAGGAGTTAATTGGTCAGTGAGGTGTCATGGTGATCACCACCCATCAATTTACCACACCATGATGCAGTACCTGCATAGAATACACACGATACTTCACAAGTATCGACTTCCTAAATAACTTAGTTATTTAATCTAGCATTACATGCTACTTTCTGTGGGTCCCATGATCAACACACTCGAGACATCAATCATGTCAAAAACTGGGGGATACATACTGGGTATTGGTATGGTGGTTTATAACGCGCAGCGTGCAAAGCGCCATCACAAGAACGTGTCAGGAAGTCATGGACGATTAGAGATGACTGGAGAAGTGGGCAAGACTGTTCGTGTAACACTAACACACAACTCCACTAATCCACTACTCCATCACTCCATTTCCTCCACTTTCCACGAAAAAAGTGAATAAGGTTCAAATGACTTGTATAAATAGGTTCTCCTCCCTATTTCCAAAACACAAGGCAAGTCAAGACAACAGAGGCAAGTGTTGATACAATTGTATTCAAACACCGGAACTGATAGCTTACATCCTACAAGCCAGTTCATCTTTCTGATACAAGTCATACATAGACAAAATCTTCACAATCTCAACACCTTCTCTACTTCCCTCCCTAAGATCAATCCCATCCCCTTTACTTTGTGGCCGAAACAAGTCTGGAACGATCATTTCTTGGTTTAGTCCGGATTTGCACAGATTGATTTCTCGAATCTACAAGCACTCCCGTGCAGTGCATTTGTTTAAAGTTTAGACTCATTTCTCATCCACACACCCCAAATTACCAAAACCAGAAGAAATAGTTTTCACCCATAAACACCTCTCTACAATTCTCTAGAGAAATTCCATTAAATATTACATGTCCATATCCTTCTACATGGACATGTTGGTCGCAGCAAAAACAAACACGCAGATTTTCTGGCAACACTGGCTTCCAAATTAAAGTTCGAAGGTTCAGAAGAAACCCTGACGGTAAAGAGGAGAACCATAGAATCGACATGTCTATCACAATACAGAGACACCAAGACTGATGATTGGCGAACTCCGATCACTCAAGAGCTCAACAACTCGCTCTCCCAAGGAAAGGTCATTCTCAAATCCCTACAAAACTTCTTCATGCTTCATGGTATGTTGTATTATCGAAATCCGGACGGTTCTCTGTCAATATGCCTTGGAGATGACGAAGCACAACTACAGTTGAATCATGTTCACAATGAAATTTGCGGACAATCACTGGAGGTAACGCTTTACCGATGACTCCAACGTCTGGGTTATTACTGGACGGAGACGGAGACTCAATCCAGACTACTTCAGAAGTCCTTCTCAAATTGTCAAGCGCCGCCACACCAATTGGAAATTTTTAATGTGAACCACACTGGGGACTGGATAGAGCCATACATCAACTAACTTCGTGATGGAACAACTTCTGTCAATCAAAAAGACGCTATCAGGATAAAGCAAAAGGCCAACCGGTTCGTATTCCACGAAGGGATCATGTACCGCAAGAGTTTCAGAGGTAATTTATTGAGATGCCTGACTTGGTTGGAAATTCCAGTCATTTTGAAAGAAACACATGAAGGGGAACATCAAGGGAAGAGGAAGATGTTTATCCAGATACACGAGAAATACTATTGGCCGACCATGGAGGATGACGCAAACGCTTTTGTTCAAAGCTGTCACAAATGCCAGATTCATGGGAACCTTGTTCACGCACCTTCCATCCCCTGCACTCAATAAGCAGTCCGTGGCCATTCTACAGCTGGGGACTGGACATTATTGGGAAAATCAATCCGCCCTCATCGAAGCAGCACGAGTACATCATAACTGCAACAGAGTACTTCACCAAATGGGTATAAGCCATTCCCATGCGGGGAACTACATGAGCAACAATTGCGGCTTTCATTAAAGAACACATCATTTGTCGTTTTGGTGTACCTAAGCATATTATCACTGATAACGGCACTCCCTTCGCCAACAAATAGGTACAAGAGTTACTTGAAGGATATGGCATCAAATAGGTTGTCTCTACCATCTACTACCCTCAAGGGAACAGACAAGCTGAAAGTACCAACAAAACGCTGATCCGGATCATCAGTCGAACAGTACATGAAAATCCTAGAGAATGGAACGACCAGTTACCAGTGGCACTGTGGGCATACCGGACGTCACCTAGAAGCTCCATTGGAGTTTCCCCATATTAACTTGTTTACGGATTGGACGCAATTCTCCCGACAGAGATCAAAATCCCATCAGCCAGGATTGCAGCAGCGACCGGGATCCACTGGGACGAGGATGAAGCTTCTAACTCTAGAATAGCAGAGTTAGATACTCTGGATTTCATAAGAAACAAAGCGTAAGAACGCACTCAGGTGTACAGGAACAGAATTTCCAGGGCATATAACAAAACTGTGAAATCACGTGTTTTCAAAGTGGGAGATTTGGTCTTGAAAACGGCAAAGCACATCCAGCAAGACATGTCCGCACCAAAATTCTCACCGAAATGGGAAGGTTCCTACACAGTGACCAAGGCTTACAATACTGGCTACTACAAGATCGTCAAGTTGGACGGAGGTAGGCTGGAAGCGGTCATCAATGGAAAATGGCTTAAAGCATATCATGTTTGATCATTGTCCACTCTGACTCGTGATGCTACAATGCAGGAATTTATTTTCATTACATATTTGAATCCTCAATCATATTCATAGAAGAATTAATGAAAACCTATTTTACCAATCAAAAACCAGTGCAATTTATTCCTCAAAGATGTTCAAAAGAAAACTTTAACACAAACGTCATTAACAATGAGGGAATACATCTACATACGACCTAGAGAAGGATGTCCAGCAGATTATAGTTCCTTGAGAGAATCATCTCCAGTCTAGCTTGATACCTCCATGTCCTTTTCTTCAAGTCATGTACCACCTGTTCTACCCTCTTTGATTCCACAGCCAGAGCCTTCTCCTCTTCCAAGATAGCTTTCGCAGCAGGAACAACGTTTATGAGGATACCGGCTCGATCGACCTTGATGATATCAATACGCTATCGCAACCAACCCACGTTAAACTCCATGGATTCGCAAGTAGATACCATATCCTCCCACTTTTCGAAGCTTGATTCGGCAACATTGCGGATAAAAATATTCTCCATCTCAGCAATCATGGGAAGAAGGGAGTTCACCGTGGTGACCAAAGCAGAGGAAAAATGTCGGACCACATTCCTGGTTGCGATATGGCCGTACTTTCTCCATAATTTCGTGTACAAAGGTACAAACTCCTTCCGCACTAAGAATCCACCAACGTCTCGGTAGGTGGATGATAAACATTTCATTCGAACATCGAACGGAAGACCTGCATTGGGGTATTCATAAGAAGAGATACCCAGATCGGCATCTTCGAGATCCGCAGGAGTAGGCGTGTTTGAGTTTGAAGGAAGATGACTGTTTAAGTCATCATCATCGATAACTATCACACATGTTCCAATTGGGTATCTCTGCAAGAAGGAAAGGATTATTCACCTGATCATTATGAGGAACAAACAATTTGATCAGAAAATGAAAAGAAGACAAACCGGTATGATCTTCTTGACTCGGAGAACACGCTATGGGGATTCATCATGAAACTCAGACGAAGGTCGCGCACGCTTGACGGAAGATCCTGGGTGATATGAAGAAGATGATCTATTGTTTCTCGACATGTTGGAAAGATAGAGTTTTCTGCAGAAAAATCTATTTGCAGTTTTTAAACCTCGCATGAATGCTAAAGAAAATCCTAAGGGAGACCGGGTCAACTACAATGGAACTCGTCCGATGAATGAGGTCTCAACGTCGACCAGGTCGTACTTCTCCTCCAAGCCCTAATCAGGACTCCCAGGGAAACACCTGACGATGTCGACCTATCCGGTAAATATGCATTCACTTTAGCTTGGTCATTTCAATGTATAAATTTGTCACCATCTCATGCCTACCCCACAATAGTGTAACCATTATGTGCTAGGCAAGGGACTTAATGTTGATGGTGGATTTTCATTTAAGGGTAAAATTGTAAAACCTAAAACATTATGCGCCAACATCTTGTAAAAGATAAGGCCATTAATGAGTGATGGATACTCCTTCACTTTATCAATTCACCTAGAATGGAGCATATGGCAACAATCCCATTCTGTGGATAAAATACACGAAATTCATCCAGGTTGGAGCATGTAGCAACAATCCCATATACCCTGTGGATTTACAGCATTATTAATTAATGCGCAACCAGCCTTGTATTTCATCACTCATTATCAGTGCGGCATGACGACTGAGTGTTGCTCTAAGCAGAGAAACACGAATCTCCAAGCATTATAATGAAAGCATGTACGAAATACCCGTACAGGCTGAAATCTCTGTGTTATACTAGCCCGATTGAGCCACTCTTGGTGTGTTATACTAGCCCGATTGAGCCACTCTTGGTGTGTTATACTAGCCCGATTGAGCATCCAGACTGACCGTATCAGTATGGATATGATCACGATCATCCAACTCCACCAGCATGATTGGATGGCCCAGATCGATTCCATAACCCCCAAGCAGGTATGGAATATCCGTCGAACCAACGCGGACCTCGCATGGTCGGCCTACCCTTGGCCTAGCTTGACAAAACATCCAACCCAAAGCAGTATGGACGAAAAACCCTAAATTAGGGTTTGCGACACATTACATGTGTAACAAAACAGTCTCAACCATCCATCTTCGCACGAATAGATAGAGGCTATAGATGTAGATTCAAAGGGCCAAGAGCATGTAAAAACAATCACCGTGGGCTCGCCTACATACCTGACCAATCGTTCAGGACCAACCATGGTTGGTCATTCCAAATCATGCGCTTGAATGGAGCATGATGCACGGCCTTGAAACCCAAAATTAGGGTTTTGAATCACGAGCGTCTATTTTCTCTGGCATGAATGGAGGGTCCGAGATTAGATCAAAGCAGGTCCGGTCATACCAACATGACCACCGTGGACCCATCTATCCCCTCACCCAATCGGTCAAGAACAAACTCCCTTTTTCTCCTCGGTTCGCGCGCCTCCAACATGCATGGTCGCTCATTCCAAATTGCAAACTAATCTCAACCGCTCGATTTCGCCGGACAAATTGAGCGGCTTAGAACATGTTTTCATGGGACAAAAAGGCATAGGCGTGAACACCAGCCTACCATCTACATGCTGGAGCAATCGGTCAAGACCGACCAATCCTGGTCATCTTGGAACGCACGCCCGAAGTTGGTACGGGATGCGTCTTTTGTGGCACTAACTTTCTGTCGCAATTCGATCTCGACCACTCAACTTCGTCGGACGAATTGAGTGGTCCAAATCACATTTCCGTGGGACAATCAGGTATAGGTGCCTACACCATCACTCCATCTAAATACATGTATGATCGGCTAACCCAAAATAGTGTCCTAAGCTTGGGTTCGATCGGGGTGAAGAGCGGTACTTGCGCACCTCCTTCGAAACCCTAATTTCACCAATTGTCGCAGATGAGTGTCTCAAAGATCATCTCATCCGTCTAACTTCACCAACTTGGTTATATAGCCGTAGTCAGGAGTTAACTGGTCAGTGCGGCGTCATGGTGATCACCACCCATCGCTCTACCACACCATGTGGTCGGCCAAGGGAGGACTTGCTTGCGAAACCTACAAACCATCACATGAAGTAGGTTGGGCATGAAGTTATTACGCTCAACAACGATGCTTCATACATGATGAATATATTCGATGCAGTACCTGCATAGTATATACACGATACTTCACAAGTATCAATTTACTAAATAACGTAGCATTACATGCTACTTTCTGTGGGTCCCACGATCCACACACTCGAGACATCAATCATGTCACAAACTGGGGGATACATACTAGGGTATTGGTCTGGCGGTTTACAGCGTACGGCCACAACGCGCCATCACAAGAACATGTCGAAGTCATGGATTTGTTAGTGATGATGGGAGAAGTGGGCAAGCCAGGTCGTGTGATACCAACACACTACTCCACTACTCCATCACTCCACTTTCTCCACTTCCCACGAGATACGAAGGTTAGGCTAAAATACGTGTATAAATAGGTTCTCCGCCCTATTTTCAACAAGAACAAAACAAGACGAGATAGCAGAGGCAAGTGTTGATACAATCGTATTCAAACACCGGAACTGATAGCTTACATCCTGCAAGCCAGTTTAGCTTTCTGATACAAGTCATGCATAGCCAACACCTTCACATTATCAACACTTTATTCGCTTCCCTCCCTAAGATCAACCCTATCTCCTTCACTTTGTGACCGAAACAAGTCTGGAACGACCATTTATCGGTTTAGGTCGGACTTGCACAGATTGATCTCTCGAATCTACAAGAACTCACCGCGCAGTGCATTTGTTTTAGGTTTAGACTCATTCCTCATTCACACACCCCAAATTACCAAAATCGGCAGGAATAGTTTTCACCCATAAACAGGCGTGTAACACGCCCATTATAAGAAAGTGTTAGAAAGCAGGGCAGTTAGTGGTGTTAAGAAGTAGTGGGTGTAAAATAACCAGTTTACCACATGTTGGGAACGTGGTCTCTGGCATTTACACACAATCCCATTTCTCCATTACTTAATCACTCCCACTTTCTACGAGATCAGGGTGCGTTCAATATGACTTGTATAAATAGGTTTTACCTGTTTTGACAAAACAATAAGTTTTGGTGAGAACAACACAGTATCCATAAAAATACCAAAGAACTGATAACTTTCATTCCACAAGCCAATTCCAAATTTTGATACAAGTCATAAAATAGCCACACTTTCAGAATTAACCATTTTGATCTCAACACCTTCTTTGCTTCCCTCCCTAAGACCAACCCTTCTCCTTTACTTTGTAACCGAAGCAAGAATGGAACGGACATTTCTTGGTTTAGGCCAGGATTGTACAGATTGATCTCTCGAATCTAAAAGTACTCCCGTGCAGTGCATTTGTTTTAGGTTTAGACTCGTTTCTCATCCACACACCCAAATTTACCAAAACTAGTAGAAAGAGTTTTTACCCATAAACACGTGCTAATTGGGAAAAACACGGAAAAGGTTTCTCTTTAATCCAACTTAAACAACACATCATAACGATTAGTATGCTTGAGGTAAAAAAAAATTTTGAAGCGAAAGGAATGTATTAAAGAATTATGAGATTCCGTACAAAGTTCATATCAGCTCTTAATTGAGCTCTGATCTCAATTGGAGAAGAGTTATACCAAGACATAGTCAATCCATTAACTCTTGCTAGCCTAGACAGAATGTCAGCTATTTTATTTCCTTGCTTAGGAATGTAATAACATTTCCAGAAACTAAAAAAACAAAAGTACTCTTGGATATCTTTTATCATATTCAAAAGCTTCCAATCTATTGCATCATTATTATTGACCGCTTCCACTACTCTCTTAGCATCAAGCTCGAAGTGCACTCTCTTTAACTTTAACTCCTTTTCCCAGTTCACATCTTCCCACAGTCCAGTGCATTCAGCTTTCTCTGCACTTCTAATGACCTTCAGTTGGATACATTTTTCTGCAAGTTGTGTTCTTGAAAAATCGCGAATAATCAGTCCAATACCTGCAGAGTTATCATCAATCAAGAAAGATCCATCATAGTTAATGGTAAAAAAATCAATAGGAGGTGGTAACCAATGCACAGTGCTACGACAAATTTTATTGTTAGTAGCGACTATTTTGTTAAAACTTGAGGAATGCTCCTCAATGAAACGTCGACATCTTTTGATAGTGTTATCTGGCAGTGGATTGATATTATGGAAAATTTTGTCACATCTGGCAAACCATAATCACCATGCCGTAATAGCTCTATTGCATAATTCTTTTACTGTTATATTCCTCTGGTAGAAATATTCAAACCAACTGCATATCCAATCTGAAAGACTATGCAGGCCATTGGAAGTGAACCCTGTTATAGAAAACCAAACCAATCTAGGAAAGTTGCAGTCTCTTAAAACATGAGCTGGAGTTTCGATAACTTGTTCACAGAATGGACAAACACTTGAAATTCCAGGGATTTTCGTGCTAATAATGTCTCTAGTAGAGAGGAGGTTTGATATATCCTTCCACAAAAATGAGGTATTATGGGAAGTACCAGAAGTTTCCAAAGGGTTTTATAATTCTTAACCATTATGGGACCCACAGAATCCGATCCATGTTGATCTTCAAATATTTTCCCATAAGTAGACTTTATGGAGAAGTAACCATTTTTTTCTAGAAGCCACACCAACCTATCCTTCTAGTTCTTGTGAATAGGTATATTCAATATATACTCAGTTGTGGAGCTTTCAAACAGATCCTGCAGAATATTAATATCCCATGATTCTCCATCTGAAGTGAGGAGTTAATAGACATGCTTGTATTGTTGATGAGAAGAGAAATTTTGGTAAGGTTGTGGGGGAGAACTTAACTCTTGAACCCATCTTTGCTTCCAAATTAAAATTTTCTTTCCATTACCCAGACTCCAGCAACTGTGTTTATGGACAAAATCAAGTTCAGAGGATATGCTTCTCCATGACCAAGTAGTGTTCTTCCTCTTCTTTAGATTGTAAAGATCACCATCAGGATAGTATTTGGCTTGTAGAGATTTCGTCATCATTGAATTAGAATCTGCACATAGTTTCCAGGATAATTTTGTGAGAAGTGCTCTATTGAAAATATGCATATCACATAAACCTAAGCCTCCTTTCTCTTTTGGATTTTGAGTACTTGACCAAGAGATGACATGATTACCTTTGCATGAGTTTTTGTTTCTCCAGAAACGCTGCTAAATAGAGCTCATTTTCCGAATTGTAACATCTGGGAGCTTGAAGCTCGTCATGTGATGAATAGGTAGGGCAGAAGAGACATTTTTCACCATTACAGATCGGCCGGCTTTGGATACATTACTTCCGCTCCATTTTTAAAACCTGTGATCCATTTTATCGCAGAGAGTAGAGAATGGAATATGCTTGTTTCTGCCCACAAAGAAGGGTAAACCAATATATTTTTCATCTGAAATATTGAGATACCTTACTTGAAGATGGCCACTGATGGTCTGGCAGTTATTTTGGTCTGTGTTAGAACTAAAGTAAACCGCATACTTGCTGAAATTAATCAGTTGGCCTGAGCACTGAGAAAAATGTTCTATAACTTGAAGGAGTTTACTGACTTGAACATTATTTGCCTTGCAAAACAAGAGGCAATCATCAGCAAACAGTAAATGGTTGATCTTTGGGGCTGAACGAGAGATCTTCATGCCTGTTAATTGACCTATTTTCTCACAATAAGCCATATACCTTGATAAGGATTCCATAGCCAAAATAAAAAGATACGGAGACAACGGATCGCCTTGCCTTATACCTCTTGATGGTTTGAAAGAAGGTGTTGGACAACCATTGAGCATGATTTCTATTTGGGTGGTCGAGATGCACTGAGAGATGAGCTGCCGGAATTTTTCAGAAAAACCAAACTTTTTCAGAATATCTAATAATAAGCTCCATTCCAAACGGTCAAACGCCTTGGATATGTCCATTTTAAGTGCAAGATGGCCTGTCATTCCTTCCTTATTTTTCATGGCTTGAACTATCTCTTGAACTAAGAAAATGTTTTCAGATATTAATCTTCCCGGGACATATGCAGATTGCATTGATGAGATGATGTTGGAGATGTGCTTCTTCATTCTCAAAGCGATGATTTTAGAGATAATATTATACACTGTATTACACAGTGCAATTGGACGGAAGTCTTCAAGTTTACTAGCAACTTGGACTTTTGGTATCAGTGATATTCTTGTATTGTTTAGTTGCTTAAAGATATATCCAGAGTGAAAAAATGACTTCATCATTTTACAAACATCGTCTTTTACCAACTGCCATTGGTTTTGGTAGAAGCCGGGGGGAAATCCATCGAGACCTGGAGATGTCCAAGGCTCCATTGTCATCAATGCTTGGTGTATTTCCTCATCAGATGGGATTGCCTCCAGTTCTTGGTTATGCTCATCCGAAATACATTGCAGAATATGCTTGAGAAAATATTGACTATCTCTTGGAGATGAAGTAGACATAATCCTCTGGAAGTGACTGTTAAGGAGAGCTGATAGAGAGTTCTTATCTGTGCACGTCAATTCAATTTATATACTTTCTTCTGTTCATCCTGATGTGGAAATATTTTGAGTTCATGTTCATATCATTGTAGAAGTAATCATTAGTTTTTTTCCTGTTGGAGCTTGCCTGAATATCATTGAGCTTTATAATTTCTGACTCTAAATGAATTACTGTATCAGTGTTAGAACCATTTGAATCTGAAGCTTGTAAGGCAGTAATATTAGATTGCATATCAGAAATTTTGTTATTAATTTCTTTATAAATACCTTTACTCCAAGAAATAGAACATGTCTGGTATGGGAAAGTTTATTACAGAAAATATAAGCATTAGAACCATTGTAATTAGATGACCAAGCATTTTTAATTTCATCAACACAACTATCTTGATTTAACCAGTGTTCAAAATTTTCCAATTTCTACCTGTAACTCTATTTTCCTTACAAAGTTCTAGAAAGATTAGGGTGTTATCCGAACCGTTTTGGGAAAAATGACTAAGAAAAGAATCCGGGTAAGTTAAAAACCAGTTGCTATTAACTATAGACCTATCAATCCTAGATTTTATACGCCCTGTGCCGTGTTTATTGCTGGTCCAGGTATAAGGCTTACCATAAAATCCTAAATCAGATAGATCACTATCTTTAATTATCTCAAGAACTTCATTAGGGGTATTATGGGTGGATTCATTATTTCTATCACTAGGGGAGAAAGTGATATTTAGATCACCAATGAGAACCCATGGTCTATTGATATTTCTGCTTAGATTATTTATATAGGACCATTGTTCAAGCTTTTCATGGTTATAGGGAGTGCCAGAAACACAAGTCAGATACCAGTCTCCTTTACTGGGATCATTAGTAACCTGAGTGTGAATAATTTTATCAGATTGGTGAAGGATATTAACCACAAAACCATCCTTCCAGAGTAAGATCAGGCCACCAGCAACTCCTAAGGAGGGAACAAAAACTTTGTTTGGCATGCCTAAGATATTTGTGAGTCTAAGAATTATATTATCATTGATTTTAGTTTCACATAAAAAAAATCACATCAGGAGCATGAAGATTATTAAGGTATTGAAGATGATTTTGAGTATCTTTTCCTAAAAAACCTTGACAATTACAGCTAAGGATTTTCATCTTGGGTAAGAAGTGTGTAGCAGCTAAAAAAAAGGGATCAAATAAAAAATAAACCGTACTTGAAGCTTGTAAATAAATAAAACCGAGAGAGAAAATAATGGGTTTAGAAAATACCAGAAGAGGATTAACAACATCCGCATCCACATCATGGGAGTACTCCTTAGTGATAGCATCTCCTTCATCAATCGGATCATGCTCCATGCCATCAAACTCAGAGTTAGATGAATTTTTTCCAGTATTTTGTTCAATGATGATATTTTGAGCATTTTCATTATACAACAATTGAGCCTGAATAGCACCAAGGTTGTCTGAAGAATATGCATCGTCTTTCCTTGATCTCTTAGTCTTTTTAGTCTCAGTTTGATTATCATTCTCTTCAGCAATTCTTCGTTTACTAGCTTCACAGATTCTTTGCACCAGAAGATCTTGATCATCGCAAATTTCAACTCCAAAGGAGCCAGCTAGTTCATGCATATGGTTTATATATTGATCGTTAGTGAAACCTCTGATCATAAGTTCTTCCTCAACAATAGAACATTCCTCATTGTTGTGATCCACAGTCCAGCAACGAGTACATAAGTTATGTGGTTGACGTTCCCAATGATATCATACCCAAGTTACACCACCATCTCTTGTGTTCCACCATCCACCTCTGAACAACGGCTTTCTTAGATCTATCTTAACTCTGGCAGAAATCATGCATCCAAAGGCAGGTCTACAGTTGGGTGGATTGGTTGAAATTTTAGGACCCAACTCGACTAGATCTTCATCAATGAATTGAACAGAGTGGTGTTCAAGTAAAAGATTCTTAAATTGAACAATCCATTATTGATGAGTAAATTGCCAGTTACTCAAGGGGATAATATCATCATATTCGAGGAGATTAATGTGAGCTTTGCAAACATTCCAGGGACTCTTTTTTAACACAGTAGCCATTACTTCTTTTGATTTTTTTTTTGAAAAGGAAGATATTCCTGTCCAGAGCTCGAACTTCTCGAATTTTGTAGCGCTTCCACAGGAGCTGCAATTCCTTTCTGACATCATATGTTTCTTGAGGATCCTCGGACAAAACCTTACCAATAAGAGTATGACCTCTTTCTTCCTTAGCAGCAGCTAGAGCTCTAGCCGAACCTATAGCACGTCTCACTTGCATAGCAGAAATATCATGGATTTTTGTGTTTTAAAGCTGATTGGTAATGGTTGAAACTTGTTGATTAGAAGAAGATGCCATTGATATTACTTGAGTGTAGAGAACAAGAACTAGGGTTCGATGAGATGAGAAAGACTTTATGGTATCTAGGATATAAATATAGGTGAAAATAAAAGAATAACCATAGGTTGTTATCGTAGAATAAGAAGTATCCTCGTTTTTTGGTAACTTAAATATTTCCAAAAAGTCTAGGGTATAATCAGAATTGATTTTGCGAAGATTCTTTATACAAATATGGTAAGAAAAATTGATTGCTTGTTGTTGACCTGGAACAACTTTGAGAGAATGAAGGCGAGATTGGGTAAACTGAAAAAGACAGTTGTGATTACTCCAATTACGCGAAATCCAAATTTGAATTTTCCCTGGTTCAGAGATGATAGAGACTCGAATCGGTTGTGCTGAGTTTGAGTTTGCAAATTTATAAAAATCTTTGCAAAGATCATTGGCCGACCGAAGGGAGACCTCTATATGGTCACTTTAGTGTACTTTGTCAGTCACAATAAATGTACAAAAAAATCAAAATCAGTTTTTTAATTTTTCAAATCTCATGAAATTGAGGCTAATATTGACATAATCAACCAAATTGATTATAAATTTCCATCAACTGTAATCAAACAAACAAATTTCATGTTCAAAGATCATCAATAACTCCATTGATTCGACTGGAATCGATCGAATATTTTTGATTAGGTCTCTTTTTTCGGTCAACCCCCCACTGTTGTAGCAGTAATCTAGTTGTTATCATAAACATGATTCATGACAAAATACTGGAACATAGTTTTAAAATCCATCTTGAAAGAGATGGTATGCAATACTGCCGAAGGAGGAGACTTGCATATTACTTGTGACTGAAACAATAAAGTTTGAACAAGGAGAGTGACTATCAAGAAAGTCCAATAATGGATGCCTTCCATGCTAAGAGTGGATGAGACCCTGTAAGGAAAATTAGCAATTCATATTAGAACAAGAATTGAAGGAATGAGAAAAAACTTGGAAGAAATACATCAGTAAATGAAAAGGAAAAATTAACTGTGATATATTATCAAGAGTCATAAACTGATTAGGTACATAAGATTCTAACTAAGATCATTGAAGAAGTAATAAAGAACAAATTAGAAGAGAAAATCAAAGAAACATTAGAAGGAGAGCGATGAGAAAAACAAAAAGAAAAACTGTGTTAACTCAGTTAACAAGACTTGCATATTGCTTGAGGTAATTCGAGTTTTAGTTAAAGTTTCTAATTCATTTTGTTTGATCATTTGTTAATATGGTTTGATTATGTGCAAACAGGTAAGAAGAGTCTAGTGTGGGACAAGCTAAAGACTCCTAAACATAATTCCAAATATACCAAATGGATTACAAGACGTTTTGGAAGCAGGAAGGAACTTATGGAATGTCTCAAAGAAGAGAAGAGTAAGATGAAGTCCTTAATCTTGTCTTTGAAGCAATCTGGAGTTCCATTCACAAAGGTAAAAACTTCCAAGAGAAAGAGAAGCCAGGATTTGAATTTAACAAATGAGAACGAAAAATCTGTTTGGATTAAGGAGAAGAAAAATGAATACAAGGTAAGAAAGGTTGTACATGCGTATACCATTCATGTTCTGTTTCTGTTTATCTGCTACTCCGTTTTTAATATAGGCCAAATTGAAAAAAAATGAAAGTATCTCTTTTTTTAAAACGGAGGTAACATTTTTTTTGAATAAATTTCTAACTTATTCGGTTTGTTTCTTTCTGGTCATAGGGTTTAGATAAGAAACTAAAGTGCAAAAAGCCGGATATGTCTTTGCCTACTTGGCACGGATGAACCCATCAAACCGAAAATTTTAATCTGGCTAAGGAAGCTGAAAACGTTGAATGACTGGTTAAATTATGGAGTGTGTTAAGACTATTAGTCCCACATTGTATGGGCAATCTAAGATCCTGCGGTTTATAATCTTTTAGGGCCTCTTCACTAATTGCCAATTGGTTTTGAGTTGGATGCCCGTATTCTAACATGGTATCAGAGCAGGCTATTTGCGACGATTCATTGACCGCGCCTTTACTCCGCGTCACCCGATTTATTGTCCACGTGTTAGACCCAACTAAGCTACACGTGAGGGGGCGTGTTGAAACTATTAGTCCCACATTGTATGGGCAATCTAAGATCCTGCAATTCTAACAGAGTGTTTAAATATATATTTTTTTTTATTTTATTTTTTTAATAGAGTGTTTAAATATATATATTGTTTTTTTGATCGGTAAAGAATTTGGTGATGACTAGCGAGTTTCAAGTTGAACCTGTGTGCACATCGATTCAAGATGAAATTTATTAACCAACAAACAAAATAAAACATTGTCAAACGCATTATTGACCAAAGAATTATGAATAAATACATTAAGTTACCAATGTTCAAGCAATGGATTTTAGCATCTGTTTCAGATGTTAGTATAGGAAAGGGTAAAGTATACTACATTTGCTATTTTGAGAATATAATGGGAGCCCCTTTAGTTAAAACTTTACAACAACAAAAAAATGAACAACAAATTTTCCACCTATTCTTTTCACCTCTTACAACTTCCTGCCTCGATGAATAAAAGAATCAATGTAATGCGATTAACAAAAAAAGGACCGAAAAAAGAAAAAAAAACTACCCATTAGATCAAACCCTGGTGTCCTTGTGGCGGCGCAGGCTGTTGAGGGAATGTAAATGGATCACCGAATGGGTTAGACGATCCCATTTGTTGTTGCGGATATTGTGGTAGGTATTGTTGTGGTGGCATTAACATCAAAGGTTGCTGTGGTTGATGATGCTGGTGTTGCATTTGTTGTTGGTGAAACATCATTTGCTGTTGCTGTTGTTGTTGAGCCATTAAAGCCATCTGAACATTAGGTGGAGGGGCTACATTGTTTGACATTGAAAATGGATCATATGGGCTTTGCATACCACCTCCCATTCCATAACCATAACCTATATTTTGTTGTTGTTGTTGTTGTAGTTGATGTTGCTGCTGTTGTCTCCTCGTTGCATCCTCATATAAGCTGTTAAGTAATAGTTGATCAAACCCACCGCCCTAAAAATGAGAAAAATGAGAGAAAGATGAGACCCTGAGCATGATTTACACTTGTTTCTAACACTGCAATAAATTTCCGAACTTCAAAAATGACATACCAATTTGCTCTCAGCAACATGGGCGGTGTTGCTGCTCGGATGGGTAACAAGTGCTAGCTCCCATCCCGACCCATTTGTGCCTCCGAAGTCTAACATTCCTGGATTTGTCTGAGGACCACCTCCTG
The DNA here is from genome assembly GCA_023529315.1 of Papaver bracteatum. Classification (NCBI taxonomy): domain Eukaryota; kingdom Viridiplantae; phylum Streptophyta; class Magnoliopsida; order Ranunculales; family Papaveraceae; genus Papaver; species Papaver bracteatum. Next base: position 911,194 of record JAJJWX010002148.1, on the reverse strand, counting down.
TAAAGTTGTCAATAAAATGAAGAATCAATGACATAATCCTGAAATAGGTAAGAATATAAAAATGTGAACCATAGAGATGATTTAAAGAAATGTGACGACACGCCTCAAAGACGAGAAAAAGAGAGGAGTTATAACCTGGTGGAACAATGGCAAGGGCAAGTGCATTGCTTTCTTCAAGTTCAGCAGCTTTGGGATTTATCTCACTTAGACCCTATATAAACCAGAATAAGCATGAAAAAGGTTTCCCCAAGATTTTTCAAACTGAATGAAATAGGAGGAGGACAAGGAGAAATATGAGGGAAATGTAAGCTTACCAGAAAATCTCCTGTATCTATAAGAGGAGCAGGTTCAGGTTCAGGCTCGGGTTCTGGTTGAGGTGGTTCTTCCTCTACAACTGGCTTTTGTTCTTCTGGTTCTGGAGGGTTTTCCTCCTCTGGTGGTGAAGGTTCTTCTTGTTTCTCCTCTACTTGTTCTTTCTCATGATATTCCTAATTTAACAAATCGATACGTTAGAATCCAACAAGCTATAAAAACAAAATACATGATTTAGTGGAGAAAAATTACTAACCAGTCTTTTATTTGAAACAGACCCGGTACGAGGTGCTTCTCTTATGTAATCTTCCATTGCTGCAAGACATGATGGGGGTGGCTGCATATAAAGAAGTAACTTAGTTCAACGAATGCAAAACATAAACATGAACTTTTGACTAATTAGCAGAACTTGCGAGTTATATAATACCAAATGAAGAAAAACCTGTCTCAAAGTTGGAAACTGGAAGTTCCTAGCCAAATCCAACCCCTTGCAAAACTCGTAAAAATCAGCAAGGTGTTCAGCCTGCACAAATAAAAAGTATTCGGATCATCAATAACTCTCAGAAGTGGGTGATCCTCTTTTGCTATGAAAGCTAAAATGGTTATACAAACCTGTTGGCCAGCTCTTTTGTAGATATTGAGAGCTTTAACAGCGTCGTGTCTTGTCATGTCAAAGTACTGCAACCAAGATACAGTGAAATTGTTATGCGCGAAAAAATTAAGTTGAAAAGAAAGAAACTAGTGAGGTATTGAAGCTTATAAGCTTACCAAATCCATGAGATTGATAATGCCATCATTGACAGCACAATATAATTTGAAGCTTTCTTTTAGTACCTAAACAACCACACCAAGTACAAATTTGAGATATTGCATTCGCACAACTACTCTCACCAAATGAGTTTTTGGGGTTTAAGATTAGCAACAGAATTAGATTGAGAAACATGAAAAACGATATTTTGTAAGATATTTTGCTATTTGAGCAATCTAACTGCGTACAACAATGATAATAAAGAGAAATACAGACAGGTTGAATAGCGTACGAACCAGAGCCAATGCGTACTGAATAAGATAGTTATGATATGCTGCTCCTTCAGGCTGCAAAAAGTGAAAGAACAAGTGAGCTGTTGGTAATTCCAAAGTCAGAAACTTCGAATAGGAGTTTTATATCAGTAGTTACCTGGCAACCAATAAGCCGGTATAGTAGTTGCTGCAATGCAGGGAGGTGTTCCAATAGATCTTCTCTACTTAGAAGCCTTGTTCTGCTATGACCCTATTGACATATTCCGGTTTGCAACATAAAAATTTAAAGAATTGAAATTACTTAAAAAGCGAGTGCGTGCTTATTTTGAATCCTTAGTTATTGTAAACAGGGAGCACAAACCTTGGCCATTTTCTGTGATTTAGTCCAACGTTCTGCTTCAATGTCGTACTTTAGAATTCGGAAGCACTCCAGTCGTTCTTCTAGAAAGAGGGCATACGTTCGAACCCATGCAGAGCAATCCCAAGCTGCACCACGAAAAATTAGTCCATATAAGAAGAGCAACATGGATAAACATTAAGCTTTTTGGTATACCAAAGGGTTAGATTGTGTGAAGATAGTGCCAATGTCAAGGGATCCTATCCCCTTTACCAAAAACTTCAACACAAATTAGAGAATTACTTACCAAGAGGACTGGAATCATCCTTGAAATTGGATATTTGAAGAACATGTCCTCTATGTGAGTAGTTCAACAACTCTTCTCTAAACGTTGGATCACCCTCTCTCAATGTCCTATGGATAACTATCAATGTCTTCAATGCAACCTATGAAAACAAAATATAGAAAATTGGTTCAAATTGCAGATTAGCGACGAGGTAAGTTATTACAAAACACCAACAAAACTCCTAACAATGAATTTGCTTCCAAAGACACAAGTGTAGAAAAAAGAGAAAATGAAATTACGATCCAATTGCGGGTCTTATTCAATCTTCTTGACAATGCATGAATGCAATAAGCTACATCTGCCCGTGGACGAACAACAGAAGTCGCGGAAAAGATTTCTGCAACAACAACAACAGAGAAAAATCAACAAATGCAGCTTCAACAAATAACTCCACAGAAATGAAATGCACCAAAAAAATGAGCCAAATGACAAAACCAAAAACGCGAAAAACAGTCATTTTCTTTCATGAATCAATACATGCAAATAGAATCAAATCATTACAAATCCATCTCCTTGTTAATTGAAAATCAAAATTCGAAAAAAAGTTAAAAGAAAAAGAAAAGCGACTCACTTCTAACATGTCTTTCCTTAGGAGGACTCTCCACATGATTTGTTGCTTTAACAATGGCAATATCCAAATCCTTGAAGCCAAACCCAAAACAACCAAAATTAAATCCAAAAAATTCAAATGAATGAAATGAATTCACCAAAAGGGTTCTGATTTGATAATTAGTGAAAGTAATGCATCAAACCTTGAATTCACTATTGACCTTAGCAAGGCCAACCTTGGTGGAATCTTTGAGTGCTCCATATGCTTTTCTCAAGCTCTGAAGCGTCCCCATTAACAAGTAAGACCCCACAGAAGGATCTAAATCGACGAAACAACAAATCTATAATACAATTATGAATTCCAGGGAGAGAGAGAATGATTGCTGGTTTTTTTCTTTATTTTCTCTGGTTAATTTTGATCTTGTGTGAAAAATGAAACAACAACCAACCACCTCTATTCTATTCTCTCATTTGTTTTACCTCACACACTCTCTCCCCGTTATGTCTGTTTTGTTTGTGTTTCTGTTTTTCTCTCTAAATTTCTCCAAAATGTGCGCCAAGAACTAACGACATCACACAAGGGTATTTTCGGCAACTTTCTCAAATGATTGTTAAATCGGAATATTCTGCTTGCCGGATACTTGCAAGTCCGGTATGAATTGCACCGAAACAAAATAAAACATTGCGCACAAATATAAACCTATGCTCTATAGTGCAGAATTTCTATAAATCAAGCTCGTGAGCTGGGAAGTCTTGGGACGAAGGGCTTGAAGCTGAACACTTGGTTTTATCGTGGTCATGCTCTCGATCTCAACGACAAACTTGCGCATGGCCAGCCTTGGCAAACCAACCGGAACTAAAATACCTTCGTCTCCTTTGTTGTTCCTGTAGGACATGTAAAAGCTTGACATCCAGAGAGTTGCGCATTGATTACCTATGGCGCATCCGCCGTATAATTCCTTCCCCCATCCTAAATCAATCATTTCATCTGGAGTTTTTCTCACATCCGAGACGAAATATGTCCCCTCTGTAGAAATGATAGGTCTCCCTTTTGTCGCCATAAGATCTGCTGTTGATCTAATGTACTCTCCATTCACTTCGCTCTTAGCTTTCTTCACTAAGTTCACAGCAAAACCTAATGGATTATGACTCAACTTCTCTGTTGTTGACACTGCTACGGGATACACCATCGTGTTCCCGTAATACCCTGCCGGCAGCGGTGGATTAATTTTCCAACGTGTGTCAACAGCCATCACCACTCGTACTCGAGCCTTAGGATCCGAACCAAGTGCAACTGTGCGGCATCTCCACAAACATGCTGTAAGCAATTCAAAGGCACTGCATGCCTGGAGGTGAACTGGTAACTGCTCTCTTAGAGCTCCTTCTTCTTTCCGAGTAAAAAAGAAGTAACGGTAATCTATGTCCTGTGGAATAAAGAGAGGAAGCATGTTGTTGTTATCTGACATATCGTACTCTCGATGAGCAAAGGTAATCTATGTCCTGTGGAATAAAGAGAGGAAGCATGTTGTTGTTATCTGACATATCGTACTCTCGATGAGCAAAGGTGACTTGTGGCGGGTCTCGAGCATTGAGTATGTGTCTTTGCCAAGCCGGAAGGATAGACGGAGATACTTCTCCTCGAATAATTTCACCCAGAGCTATCATGAACCGGCCTAGACCTGGACCGCCAAAAATGGTGTGGTTAAACTGAACACCAAAGATGAACCCTCCGCAGATAAGACGAGTTACCTGTCACAGTTTACAGTTAGAAATTCAGATTGAGTATAGAAAACAATCAAAAATTTGGCCATCTCACCTGAATTTATATGACCATCTCACCTGAATGAACAACAAAGGAGAGTTCAGGAAATCTTGATAACCAGGTGGGACATACAGGAGTTCTTCCAGGCAAGGAAATGGTGGTTTTAAGGCATCACCACCACCCAATCGGTTTAGACAAACAGATGCATCGGCCTCGATGAACATTATACCTTCACCGGTGCATTCCACAATTAACTTATCCCCGGGGGCTTCCCTAAGCCTACCAGCAAGTGGGTAGTAGAAAACAAGTACCTTTGCTAATGCTTTCCTAATAACATCCACTGGGTCTCTTCCTTTACAAGTACTAGCCATAGAAGCATCATTCTTGCTTGGATAGAAGAAAATAGCGGGAAAGTGGAAACGATGACCTTTCCGATCATCGATGTCAGAGAGGTACTTAAATTCATGAGGTGTGGGTTTAGATGGAGCTATAAATTCGGGTTCTCTCCTGTGTACCATGAACACAGGAGATGAAGTGGATAAAACCTCCATGTTCTTCCTGTTGTACTGGTAAACTGAGAGTTTGGCGAAGAAAGAGAAAACGGGTGCAGACAAATACAGCTGCTTCACTGGTCTGTGTATGTCAGTATGTCTACTATATATGCCTTTTTCTATTTGGTTACCCATTGATGTAAAAAAAATTAAATACAAAGTTGCTCTTTGCTCTTTTTGGAGTAATACAAAAATAGAGGTAGTAGGTTGTCAAGGTCTCGAGGTCAGGTAGAGAAGGAACTTTAATATCCAGAAAATTCGGTCTTATCACTTGACATTACTCGCGCTGTATCAACATTGTTCTCATCCTTCGCCATAATAATATAAGAATTTTTTTTGGCATTTGGTATGTTGAGAAAGATAGTTTCAAGCCAATAAAACATCATAAAATTGATTAAAAAGACCAAAATCAAAATTTTCTGGGTGAAAAAGACAGTTAGATTTTGATACTGTTTAAACAGAAAAAAATTTAAAAATAGGCAAGATGTAACCAGTTTCATCCTGCCCATTTTCGAATATTTTTTCTTATTTTTAATTTACACAGGATGCATCCAGTTTCATCCTCATTATTTTTTAAGATTAAGCCAGGATGAATCTAGTTTCATCCTTGCTATTTTTATTTTGTCCATTTCACCCATAAATTTTTTTACCCGTCTATTTGAACCGTGTTTTAAATTTTTTTGAACAAATGACCCATTTTCCGATAAAACAAAACATATCACATTCGTTTTTTTGTTTCATTAAAATAAAAAATTCAACCTGCTACATTTTCAAAATAATTAGCTTAACATTTTTTTTTTATCTATAACTATTTATAAAGGAAACTACCCTTACTGTAGTTGTGAACAGTAGTGAAGCTGCAAAATTTGAAAACCCAATTTTGCCCTTGATTTTATAGCTTTATTGAAAATCCTTTGAAAATTAAGTGAGGTCAAAACAGTAAAAGTGAAAACAAATAGAGAATTTAGGAACAAGACAAAATTGATTTTTGCAAGGGCGTGCATAGCATGTGCCGTGTACTAGTGTATTATAATAGTAAGCTTGTATATATTAAGCGTGCTTTGAATAAGTTTGCTGACCGGCTTGCACGTCGTGCCAGGAAGTTTGGTGCAGATGAAACTTGGGTCTCCTGTCCTTCTTTCTTAAACTATCTTGAGAAGGAATAGATGGTGTGTGCTTGTAATTTCCTTGTTTGTCAATGAAAAGTTTGTTTTTCAGCAAAAAAAAGTAATTTGTTCAAACATGATAAAAGTTGTTAAAATATTTTGTTTCTTTCCAAGACTCCAAGCTGCAATATTAACTACTAGAATCCAAGAGCATAACTCAGTGGTATCCCATCAACTCTAGTAATAGTAAGGAGGAAGTCAGGGGTTCAATCCCTGCCGCCATAAAGGTTTGTGGTAGATTAGTTCTATAGTGGACTGAGCGGGGTTGGGTCTAGCAGTGGGCCAGTCCAACTGGCTGGGTACATGCAGGAGCCTAGGTAAAAAAAAAAACTATTAACTACAATGACCAAAAGGTTAACTTCGGGTGGTTTAAACTTTTTGTTTTTACCACCTCTTCTTGTTATTTGAGCAGCTCAGAATAACCCTTGCACGAAGGAGGATCCGAAACCAAACCCTAATTAAAAATCATCTTCTAGTTTTAATGGCGACTTCGATTCTTCTTAGATATGGTGGATCTGCTCTAAGATCTACCGATTTGGCTACCAGATGTCTGCCTGCAATAACTGGTGCAACAGGAATGACTGCTTTACCATTGATCAGTCAGAGATCAGGGAACATGGCCAGACTATTCAGCTCTAGACCTCCTGTTATTACTCTGGAACGTAAAGAGTATGATAAAGTTATTGAGGTAACAGATGATATTGTCAATTTTGAGGCTAAGCTCTATGCTTTGTTTCTGAAGTGGCTCTCGCATAATGAAAGCCATTTTGATATTGAAGACAAAGAAGCTTTTAAGAAGAGGTTTGAAATTTTCAAGGACGAAGCTCGGTTTCCACTTGCGGAATAAACGCATTTTCAGATTTGACTTATCAGGAGTTTGCATCGGGGGAGATCAATTCGAAGAAAGCTGGTTTTCATAGGACAAGGGGAAGATCTTTAGGAAGAAAAGCTAACCAGGTTATTACCAGTGGTCCTTTTAGGTTGATTTATTAACTACCTAGATAGGAAAAAAAAAAAAAAAACAGTTATTTTAAATTATGGTGTTGTTCAAGTATGCCGGAGACAACAGTCTTTGCTCTGTTAGTCCCCTAGTTTTGTATTAAAGCTATCCTCGCTGAGGAAAGTAAAACTATGTAATCTTTGCTTAGTAATGAATTTTCTTTTCGATCAAAAAGAGAAAAACTTTTTGTTTTTTTGTTGTTACAATAGTATATCTTCCTTTATTGATCGAACAAGTTTTTTTCTCCAGCCCACCTAGATTCAACTTGCAAACAGTGAACATACTTTCATGAGATTTTCCCTTCCTCTTATTTTACAAAAATAGAAAAATAATACTGTAAAATTGTTAAAACAGATTTGTCACACCTTATTTCATCGAAATTAAAACAGATTTCCCCACCTTCATTACATCCAAGTTTTAAAGTTTAAATGGACATGAAAAGAACTACGTACACATGATTTCCCAATATGATTTAGACCATTAATTTGGTTCTTGAAATGAGATAAATCATAGTAAAAAACAGAAATCATGGAGTACAATTATACTTGATGGGTACAAGTAAAAGAGGCATTTTTTTCCGAGCGTTAATACCCATTGATTCTTCCATATCTATGTCTTCCTTGTTCATTCCACTTGGCAATTCCCAGTGAAAACTGTACAATAAATTTGCGAGTACGAGCTCTACCATTGCGATTCCTAAGTTAATCGCAGGACATACCCGTCGACCTGCTCCAAATGGCAAGAACTCGAAATCTGACCCTCTAAAATCAATAGAGTTATCAATGAACCTTTCAGGGAGGAATTCCTCTGGTCTCTCCCAGTACGCAGGATCTCTCCCCATTGCCCATGTGTTTATAAGGATCATCGTTTTAGATTTTAATTTGTACATGTTAACCTTACCGTTCTCAGTACTTGGTTCCCGGATCAGTATCGGAGAAGATGGGTGAAGTCGTAGAGTCTCTTTCACTACCATTTTGAGGTAAATAAAATGTTCAAGATCAGCTTCGTCCACCTTTCCCTTCGTTCCTACGAACTTCCGAACTTCTTCTTGCACTTTTTTCATGGAGTCGGGTTTTTTAATCAGTTCGGTCATTGCCCAAGTAATCGGAATAGAGGTATTCTCACTTCCACTCAAAAGATTCTGAAAATTCAAGAAAAGAAAAAGATCAAATTAAGAAAGATCAAAAGTGTGGTTTAGTGGCTTAAAAGAGTGTACTTACCGTAATGGTTCCCTTGATATGAGCTTTGGTGAAACCATATGATCCAAACTGCTCCTTTTCGAGCTTTAGCAAAGCATCTATAAGATCTTCCTCATGCTCCAATTTCGACCTCTCACCAACCTTGAGATGATCGTTGATGACTTGTTCGTAAAAAGAATCCAAATCATGGAAGCTCTTCTCAAGTCTAGCATGCGATCCAGTGAGCCTGTCAATGATCCAACCTACCATCGGGAAAACGTCGGTCGCAGAAAGCCTACCAACCATTTCAATAGCTCCGAAAAGAGTTTGAAATTTACCATTTTCTTCTCTAATCTCATAACCATTACCGAAAACAATCCGGAAGACAATCTGAGCAGAAAGTGACCTTACTTTCTCGGATAGATTTATAGGAGTATTAGAGAGAGAGGACTTAGAGACACAATCAACCATATATGCAACTTCCTCTGCTCTCACAAACCCGAAATATTTCACTTTCTTCACACTAAGAAATTCAAGAACACATTCTTTTCGTATCTCTCTCCAGTACTCTCCATAAGGTGCAAATATGACGTCTAAGTAATTGTAAGAAAGTCGCTTAATACTAACCAGTAAAGAAGATTTGATTCGAAAATCAACGTCACTGGTTTTCAAGACTTGTTTCGCAGATTCGACAGAAGAGATTACTAGTACAGGTACACGACCGTAATACAGAAGTATGTTGGGACCATATATTTGAGAGAGTTCCCATAAAGCACGGTGAAGTGGAGGCTTGCGGATTTGGTACAAGTGACCTAAAATGGGATGCTTTGGAGGGGTAGGAAGAAACTTGTAGCTGTTCAAATCCTTCGGTTTACTCTGTAGCACCGGAAGAATCAGACTAACAATGATAAGTACAAGGAAGGGTATGATCAAGCATGAGGTTATGAGAAGAATAAACTCCATTAGAAAAAGCTAAGTTGTTTGAGAAGTCCCACTCATTATATAAACTTCACCGTGAGGGTTTGAGATATCAGCGTGAGAAGTCCCACTCATTATTTTATGTCGCCCTATGGGTGTCCATGGGTCCCGAATACTCACCAGTAGATTCCGGGAAAATTATGCTTTTTGGGCCTTTTAAGGAGGTCTTTGAAGCACATTTAAACTTCTTCCTTTATTTTTACTATTATTAACTAAATGAACATTTAGATCAATATGAGGATTTTGTAATTGGAAATACATCACATATACCCTTGGTTGGGCATGTAATTAAAAGAAATTATTAAAAAACAAACGATATTTTCTTTTGAAATTTATACATTTTATATTTAAAAGAATATTATAATTAAATAATAGAAGAGGTTTTAGTTTTTTGAGAATTTTGTAATCCGTGCAACCCAATGCTTAACTCAGTCCCATAATATGAGGCCCTTAATTAAAAGAAATTATTAAAAGAAAAATGAAAACAAGTACTGTGGACACCCATTCCTACCCACTTTCCTACTGTGAAACCCATGGACAGAAAAATGAAGGTGCGCACCCATTTTTGGGGAAAAAATTATTCCCAAACCCAAAATTAAATTTTTTTGGTTCCTTCGTATTTTTATTTCTTCTTCACGCGAATTTCTTCTTCAATTCTTTTTATTTTCTTCAGGGGAAATCGAGATGACATTGAAGGGTTTTCGATGATGATTTGTCGATCAAAGATGGATGATTGTTGCTATCACTGAATGGAGTCTCGATGTTGATGAAGGGGATCTGAGATTTGTGGTCGTAATCGATGAAGAAAAGAAATTATGAATCTGTGATGGAAATGGAAACCAAGGTTTGAGATGTTGTTTGAGATGATTGAAGAGATGGCAGCAGTTGATGTTAGAAATTAAAGAAGAATTTATAAATATCTAGGGTTGAATGAATGGAAACGGCAGCAAATAGATTAATTACCTGAGATGCTGGTGTTGGTTGGATGATGGATTCTCTACGGATAAAGAACGGTGCCATTAAATTGATGGTGATGGATACAAGAACAGATAGTGCTGTTTGTCGTTGCTAATGGTGATGGATGATTAAGAATGGTACGACGTGCATCTTGGAGTTCCAGTTAAAAGGGAATTCACATCCAGCCAATTAATAAATTATTATCCATCTTAATTTGGATTCATATGTGAATGATTTGCTTTCCTGTATAATCTTTGTCTTTTCATTCTCTGCAAGGGAGAAAGATCACGTTAGGCTCTCTTCGAAGTTCGAAGTAATTAATAAGACAGACCTTGTATCTGAAAGATTGGAAACTATGTGAACCAATTACTCAATCTTATTGCAGCTGGGCATGATGTATATGTGGTCACCGGTCATAGCAAAGGATATCCAATGCAACATTTGCTGTCTACAAAATTTGTTGCATAACTTGTTATGATGTCCGGAAAATGTTTGCATAACACGTTATGCATCTATTGTTGTAGGTGCATGACAAGTTATGCAACCTTTTTTTGTTTGCATAACTTGTTATGCAGTACAGAAAATGGTTGCATAACACCTTATGCAGTTACTTTTTGTTAGTATTGAAACCAACAACAAAAAAAGGCTGCATAACACGTTATGCACCTATAATAATATCTGCATAACATGTTATGCAGTCAAGAAAATGGATGCATAACCTGTTATGCATCCGAAAATATGACTGTATAATGCGTTATGCATCGAGAAAAGGGGAAATTAGGTTTGGAGTTATTAAAAGGGGAAATTAGGGGAGACCCAAAAAAAAAAAATATTCTCATTGTTAAGCCCACAATTAATTTTTGGTACGGTGACACCCATAATTATATGAAATTATTAATGAATCAATACATAACTCGTTATGCATACTATCTTTTCAGGCATAACTCGTTATGCAGCCTAATTTTTCAGGGGTATAATTGGAAGCGCAACTTGGACATAACATATCTAAAAATCCGTGCCTTAGAATTTTACAAATTTTATATCGTTGGAAATCTTTTTAAAAGAGCTACGTAACGAGTACAAACAAGAATATCAAATTTTTGTTTTTCACGAAAAAATCGGAGGTGATGCTCATTTTAGGGAAAATTTTAGAAAACTTGATACATAACCATTATGCAGTCACCAAAAACGATGCATAACACATTCTGCAGATGCATAACGAATTATGCAACCATTTTCTCGACTGCATAACAAATTATGCATTTGGATAACAAAGTTATGCATCTATAACAAGTTATCTAACCATTGTTTTGGTCGATTTTAGTGCGTACATAAAAAAAATTAATGCATAATGCACTATGCATCCATATTTACGGATGCATATCAGGTTATGCATCTATTTTCTCGATGCATAAAAGATTGTGCAACAATTTTCTCGATGCATAACGCATTATACAGTCATATTTTCGGATGCATAACAGGTTATGCATCCATTTTTTATTTGCATAACAGGTTATGCAGATATTATTATAGGTGCATAACGTGTTATACAGCCTTTTTTTTTTGTTGGTTTCAATACTAACAAAAAGTAGCTGCATAACGTGTTATGCAACCATTCTCTGTTCTGCATAACAAGTTATGCAAACAAAAAAAGGCTGCATAACTTGTCATGCACCTACAACAATAGCTGCATAACGTGTTATGGAACCATTTTCCGGACAGCATAACAAGTTATGCAACAAATTTTGTAGACAACAAATCTTGCATTCGATACCCTTTGCTATGACAACATTACAACCAACTCAGCTTATATATATTAACTGCACAACCAACTCCACGAACTCTACACAACCACAACTGAGTTCAACTCAACAATTCTTCATGTCAACAACTCCGGAAACTTCTAGTAGCCTGAATTCTCTCCTTGCCTTGATCGCAAAAGCTCAAGCATCTCTCCACCATCGATCCTCCACTGTCTGCAACTGTATCGACCAAAGCACAACCAACTCCATCTCCTGTGTTGTTTCCAATACTCAGTCCCAGATTATTCTCACTTGCTGACGACATTCAAATCAACCGAACATAACAGTTCGTTCCAAATCAAACCCAATTCTAGACCGTGAGAAGAACCCTCAAATCCATTTGATGTTGCCAATTACTTCAGCTCATTATGTTTTCGCCATTCGCTCATCTAGCCATCACCACCAGCGAACTCATTACTAGAACCAGCTTACTTTTCTCGAGAACAACAATCATTAAACACGATCATGGACACTCAACCCATTTTGCAGGAACTAACACTAATTAGAATTCACCACGAATCATCCAGAATTGCTTATTCCATCTCCATCTATCAAAATTATTAGAAATACTTCACCTATCAAACTACTTGGACCACAAAATCAATTTAAGATTTTAAAAAACAGGCAAATCGAATCAGAAATAGTCTTAGATGGCAAAATTGATGAATACCCCAAAAACAACGTATCAATCCAATCTGAATCAAACAAAATTCATAGAAAAATGGGAAAATAGGGAAAATCGTACCTACCTCTCCAGCTATCCATAATAATCAAAAATGATACTGTTTGATTTCAGGTACCACCACCAATGGAAGAAGACAATATATAAACGAGAATATAATCAATTTTCTGAGAATCATCAATTTCAGTGCTGCTACTGTTTGTTTCAGGTACCACCACCAACCTTCTTTCTTCTTTCATCTGGATCTGAATCCAACTTTGATAAAGATTTTTACCGATTCTCCTTCGTCGATTTACTGGAAATTGTAGATTAAGATTGTGATGAAGCTGTCGAGGTCAATAGAAGAACGGAGAAGATGGGATCTTAGAAGAATCGGGTGATTTTAGAGTTTTTAGTAATGAACATTTTCCGTCTTAAGTTAGTTTGCAAAGAAGAAAAACAAAAACATAATTTCTCAAAATTATGGGCCTGTGCGTAATTTAATCACCGAGAATGGGTGCGCGCCTGTGTTTTTTGGAGCGTGGGTTTCACAGTGTCCAAACTCTAGAAAATGGGTGTGGCTGTAGTTTTCACTTATTAAAAAGATATTCATACCCTTTTATATATTGTCAAGCCCATAATTAATAAAATTTAAATCAGGACCCCAAATTATTAAAATATTATGTGATGATGTTCCAACCATCACAGCCACCGTCAACCACCTTCGACCACCACCGCCACCAACCACCTCTAACCACCTCCGACCACCACTTTCAAACCACCTCCGACCACCACCACCAGTCAAACCACCTCCGACCACCACCACCAGTCAAACCACCTCCGACCACCACCTCCGCCTCTCACCACCACCTCCAACCACCAACCGTCGTCGCCTCCCACCGCCTACCACCACCACCATCTCCCAACACATCCATATGGAATGTGTAACTAGAAGTTACATCTAGTATAATTGTTTGCAAGTTGATGCCATTGGGAGCTCGAGGTATTTTCCGAGCCCCAGAAAAACGATTTCCAAAATCGACTGCTATCTTCTCCGAGTGTTCGCTTGGAATGATTTATCCCCGGTGCTCGTGCAAGATTGGCTTGGCTTAAGTGGCTTGGATTGCTAGTTATACTGGAGATGTTGAAATTCCGATGACGGTTTGGGCCAGAAGATGACGTCATTGAGGAATGCTACCTGGTTGATCCTGCTAGTAGTCATATGCTTGTCTCAAAGATTAAGCCATGCATGTGTAAGTATGAACTAATTCAGACTGCGAAACTGTGAATGGCTCATTAAATCAGTTATAGTTTGTTTAATGGTACTTGCTACTCGGATAACCGTAGTAATTCTAGAGATAATACGTGCAACAAACCCCGACTTCTGGAAGGGATGCATTTATTAGATAAAAGTTCGACGCGGGCTTTGCCCGTTGCTCAGATGATTCATGATAACTTAAAGGATCGCACGGCCTTTGTGATGGCGACGCATCATTAAAATTTCTTCCATATCAACTTTCGATGGTAGGATAGTGGCCTTGGCCGACATGCCCGGGTAATGATGGTAGGATAATGGTTACTTTTAAGTACATGTTTATATTCACTATACCATTTCAATGAAGTTGCGTTGCGTTGCGTTGGCGCTAAGCTATATCTATCTAACAAGTTCCATGAGGATGTAAAATTTAATCGAGTACATTATTATACTTAGTACAAAAATGTTTCTATTGTGCTTGGATATGAGAATTTCATCTCCCAACACATATTCGTCATCTTCCTTTAGACGAAATGGTAAAGTACTTACATTTGAACCTCGACTAATCATGGGAGTACTATCAGGATGCACATGTCTTTGTTAAATTGCCTAAAATCTTTAGACATATGAAAACTAGTGGAACAATATACCACAAGCTCAGTATTCGGTCGACCTTTTCCCAGATTTTTCATCTCAAAATCGGATTTCAAATAACTTTTAAGGTCTCTTACTACATCAAGAGTTCCCATCATGTCTGTACCATCGACATAAATAACTATAATTCCAAATCAGGAACTTTTTTGTGAATACGCAAGGAAAAATAACTTACTTGTATATCCCCTCCAAGTCAAATAGTCACTTAGACGGGTATACCACATCCGTCTGATTGCTTTAATCTATAAGTGAGCGTTCTATCTAACCATAAACACACTTTGTGGTTTACAGTCACTTGATTTGGGCAACAAAAGGCTATCAAGTACTTTTGTAAATATCTTCTATCTCTTGAGTCTTTCAGAGATACGTAACGACCACATACATATGCTACATTTCAACTCCTTTTGAAATTACCAAGCTAACTAAGTAGTGGAACGCTATAAAGTTCATTACAAGAGAACAATTCCGGGGCTTTTTGAGAAACCTCGTGCCACAAGGCGAGTCTTTATACTTTCAGACTGCTTTATTTACATTATTCTTTGTGACAAATCAATCATGCATGTCCAATAGGATTTACACTTGGTTGGTTAGCACTACCACACCAAATACCTGTTTATTTGTCAAAGAACCAAGTTCTAGTTGGATTGTATAGGCCAAATATGCTCTTCGTTGACATTAAGCAACAAGGAGCTTGATTCGATCTCATCTTGATCTATTTCCTTAAGAAAGTGTATATGAGATTAATCATCAATATTCTTGCATGATTTTTCCATTGACTCGTGCGCATTCTCATAATCCACTTGGGATGTCATTGTTCTCTATAATCATTAAACTTCAGAGCATCCTCCAGTTTGATTCATGGACATAATCATAGAAAATATAATGAGATGATTAAATTAATGATATATTAGGTTGTGCCTTGTTCACCTACTTCCTTTCTAGGTGAGCATTGATCGAAGTTGATGGTCTCTCCATCTTCCTTTATGGAGCCACGACCTCAACTATACTTCCACCAGGTGTAGTTACAACACCTTAGTCTATGGTGTACCCCATACTGAGGATTTCTAACCTTGCAGGAACATTTGTAGCTGGTATGTATGATCTTGTCACGTTATTGATATCAGTGAACTTTATGAAATTTGATTATTCTTTTCACTTCACATTTACATTTGTGGAGTACAAGAATCAATATGAGACAGAGTGGGAACACACAACGACAATTTCTATTGTTCTCTTAGAAAATCCTTTTTCGTATCTCCCCTAGCAATGGGAAGACTGTCTCATCAAAGTGACGATCCGCAAATATAGCGGTTAAGAGATCGTCTGCCAAAGGTTTCAAAATGTGGATAATTGTTGGGAGTTCATATCCAACATACTTAATCATTTTGATGGCCAACTACAGTACGATGTGGAGTCGTAGTGGCACATATATAGCATAACCAAAAATGCGTTAGAATAAAAAGTCAGTCTTATATCCAGTTACCAACTGGTACACAGAAATGGTTGACTAATTGTGGGTTCTAAAATGAATAAGTGAATATGCGTGTAATATTGCATATCCCCCGAGAATTTATAGGAAGGTTGTTACGCATAACCTATCCTTAGACACCATATATAACCTATGATGGTAGCCACTGCGAGACCATGGGGTATAGGATGCTCTACAATGATCCTATTAAACATGTAATATCCATCAAGTCATTCTGATGTAAAATATCTAGCAATAAAAAGGTTGGTGAGACCTTAAATTGGATAATATGTGCTAGAATTGTTTCAAAAACACATAATTTCTTGTGAACAATAATTAATTAAACACTTCGAATTATCCACCAGAGCCATAAATCACTTGAGTGGATCGCATTCTGTATGGATATGTCCACAAATATAACCTTGTTTCTTTTGAAAAAATAGGTTGTTTACCATTTGCATCTTAGGATGGTCTCAATCCTTTTTACTAAAGAATGAATTTGTAAAATAAGTTACATGCTTTATTACTTTAAAAGCATAATGGGAGAGGATGTGGTGTTTCTGGTACTTTAGAAAGAGTTGACTGTGAGAGATGCCGTCACTTTGCATTCTTTCAATCTTTGTGATTCTCATTCTCTTGTTAACTCAAATAAAATGATGTCCATTTGAGTTCTTTCAAAACAAAACATCATATCACAACCAAAGTGTCTTTATGGTTTTGTCAATTCCCAACATTAAATTGTCAATTATCCAAGTATTAGTGATTTACAGTTCACTAGACTAATTGACTCATTATTTTCTCTAAAATGTGATTCCTTTCACATTCATTGGAGGTAATTTGTAGATGCATTCCCATTCTCACGGTTAGTTTTCGTTCAATAACCGTTTGCGCAGACTTCGTAGAAACTTAACAAAGTGTGACTAGCTCTTGGTTCTTATAGAGCTCATGTAACTTTTAATCTTTATACTAATTAGGCAACAAAGATTGAGCATTTTTTTGTTCGGTTATTATCTATAATGATCCAATCATCGCATGGTATCACATAAGGAAACAATTCAACAAGAAGTTTAATATATTTCCTTAAGAGCTTCGTGTAATAAGTGGTATGGCCTTATTACGTAACAAAGGAAAATTTATCACATTTACTTTAGAGTGTTACAATTCATGAGGATGATATACTTTTCATCATAATGTACGAATGATCCTTTTAACTCAAGTACTTATGAGTATATCTCAAGTGCTTTAGAGTATTTCAGTCTTATGGAAATGATATACTTTTCATTTCATAAGTACAAACTATGAATTTAGTTCTTCACATAAAAAAGTTCTTTATTTTAACTTAAAAAAAATGTTTACTAAACTACCATACAACCAATAATCCAGGATCAAATCATACAAAATTCAGTTGAAGTAATTAATGAAAACTTATCAAAATGTAAGTGTATTAATTGGGCAAGTTTCTTATTGCCACTGAAGTTGACAAGCGGGGGTATGGCCTTTTTTTTTAACATATAGTGAGTTTGTTGTCATTTAAACTCTATATATATCTTGTAGTTGGCTGCTACTATATGATACATGCATTCCATCACTCGTACCATACTCAGTAAATGTTTATACCAAGCGTCCAACTCTCATTCCAATGAGTCATAATTACGTCTCTGTCTCATGCTCAGTAAATACATATCTTTATATTGTTACTACTTGAGCCAATATTACAAGTGTATTAAATTCCAATGAACATTCAAATTTTCGGGGGGAAAATTTCATGAATGTTTCAAAAACTTCCTTCAGAGCATTCCATCGTCTGAAATCACCATGTCGCTTTAAAACGTAGAAGTTATGCCTTCATCTTTTGAACAATGCATCTTCATTGGTTTAAGGTTTTCATGATGGAAGTAAATACCTTGTAGACACAATTGACTTCTGTATCAGAGGCTCTTTAATGGCGTTCAAGTACTTCTGAGTCTAAAAGGTAAAATTTTATTCGAGTTGGTTTAATCAGAACCCAATCCGTTACAAAAGTCCACATATATGTTCCATTATATATGAAGTGCTCAGGCCCATTGATAATAACCTTGAAACTATTAGCATATGAGCCCAAAACATATTGTTAACCTTAAAATTGGAAATTTCATCATCCAACTTTAGTGATCTGAAAACAATTTTAGAAATCTTCTATGATTATGAAAGTTTTACAGTAACTTTATAATTATGTTTCAACAAATATAACAAAATTTCAACTAAATCCAACGGCTAGAAAAAAAAATTATCCATGACGTCGTATGACTGTTCTAATTAGCGTTTATGTGGACACAGTTTTAAATATCACGTACTTTTGACTATTTCTATGGTTGGATCTTTATGAAATTTGTACAGTATATCACCAAGACCAATATATAAAACATATCTAAAATATAGAATAATCCAACGGTTGAAATTCTCAAAACTTAGGTTTGTAGACGCTGTTAAAAATTAGGGTTTTCTGAACTACATAGTTTTATTAAACGCAAGTTTTGGAGATTGCATCTTATTCCAATTCGATTGAAATTTTCAAACAGTAAGTAATGACTGATTGGGTGGAACATATTAAAATTTCATGAAAATCTAACGATTACATCTGTATTTTTTATAATCATACATTTATGGAACCCTAATTTATACTGCGAAAACGAAATTTCTTTGTTCAAAAGAAATACCTGGTCACGCATCCATGGTGATAAAAAAATACGATCAGAACCACGCTAATATTCAAGGAATAATCCATAACCAATCTTGAACGAAGAAAAAAAAAAGTTGCACCAGTTGGTAGCGTCGTGCATGATAACGTGTTGCGGTGGAAAATATGGAGAAAGTAAAGAGACAAAGAGAGGTTTCTATTGATCAGGATAATAAGGTTACATGGATACAATATCCTTTATATATATGTAAAGGTAAACTCTAGGTAACTAGATGGACCGCACATCCATGGGTCATAGGCCCTGTAACATCTTGTGTTTTTTTTTTTTTAGTTTAGATCTATTTAGTTTGATCTCGATTCTCATTTTTTTCTCACATTTGATTATCTTAATTTTTTTTATTAAGATAAACTTAATTTAAGAAGCCCGGGCTCCAAACTTTTGGTTTTTAGGGATCACGAAATGACAAAATATAGAGTCATGAAATAGTAATCAATAAAACCCTTACCCTATTAATTTTGTTAATCGTAATATCCTCTATTAGTTAGTGCTAAGAATTAGATTAACTAAATTAAGTATGACTAGTGATTAAGTTAAACTAATTTATAGTCAGGGTTTGAAAATCAAAATTAAAATCAATTTTTTTTTAATTTAACATACGGTTATGAGTCTCCAATTTTCCCAATCGTAAAAAAAAAAAAGGTTCAAATATGGTTGGGAGTTCATATTTTCCCAACCGTATAATTGATTTACAGTTGGAAAAACCAATATTTCCCAACCGTATATAATTCTGAAACTATTTCAAAATTCCTACATTGATCAAATCCAACCTATTTATGCGATCAAAAGCAACAAAAAAATGGTGGATTTTCGATTCTTACTTAATTGAAGTAATTACTTGCGGATATTCGATGATTAATCGTCGTGGAAGAACAACAACAAAAAAGGATGAAAAAGAAGAAGAAGACGGAGAAAAAGAATATAAGAAGAGGCAATATTGATTAGGTTTAAGTTTAGTTTTTAGCTTTAGGTTAATTATTTAAGGGTAATAAGGTAGTAATAAATATAATTAAAGAATATTTTTTCATTTTTATTATGAGTGAAATATCTCTTTATCCACATTTGGGGCACTTGAATTTATAGGAGCCCTCAAAAGCAAAATCTTGGAGCCCTTATAATGGACTTCTAATATAAACAGAAATAAAACTACATGGGGATCCATTCTTACAACATTCCCTACTATGAAACCCACACGCATGAAATGTCACACGCGCACCCAAACACGCCGTGAAAATTATTCACGCACCCAAAGTTTTCAAAAAAAAAATTTATTTCCAATTTAAACCTCACCCAAACAGAAACTTAGTTCACAGCTTCGTTTCAGATTTCACAAATTCGGTTTCGAGAGAGAGATTTCACGCTGAGCGATTGAGAAGGAGATAGAATACCAGCTAGAGCTGAGAGATTAAATTATCGAGAGCTGAAGAAGGAGATGATCTAGCGCAATTTACCAATGAAAAAGATAATTGAAGAGATTCAGTTTCGATCCTCACTTTCACTTTCTGAGATTCAGTTTCGATAGAGATTGATAGCTTGGAGATTCAATTTCGATAAAGATTGATAGCTCAGAGATTCATAAGGAGTTGATTGAGGGATTTAATTTACTTTGAAATTAAAGTGTCAGGTTCGAGCTACATTCCAATTCTTGTTTTTGATTTTTGTTTAATATGGATTCTATTCTAGGTTTTAGTTTCTGTAAGATTAGGATCTATTATTTTAGGTTTCCGAAGATTAATTTAGGTTTTCGAATCGGTTTTTAGATCTTTTAAGCTTGTTTTTGATTATTTTTTTCTAGGTTCTGAAATTGTTACGATTAATGTAGATCTTTTCGATTCAATATGTTTGTTTCGATTCATGTTCGGATGTTGATACACCAATTTTTTAAGTGTTGCTTATATTCTATTTGATTTATCAATTGATTTGTTTTTCCACTCATACTTTTGATCCGTTTTCTGTTACGTTAATGGAGATGTTATTGATTTTGGTATGTTTGTTTATTTCTGATCTGATTATGGTTAATGAAGATTTGTTTTTGATGTTGTTGATTATATCTTTTAATTTTGAGTAAGAATTCTTGTGAAGCTATGCATGATAGATTTTTGTGTTTTGTGTTTTTTGTAGGGTGAAATGCCTG
This sequence comes from Papaver bracteatum, assembly GCA_023529315.1. Classification (NCBI taxonomy): domain Eukaryota; kingdom Viridiplantae; phylum Streptophyta; class Magnoliopsida; order Ranunculales; family Papaveraceae; genus Papaver; species Papaver bracteatum. The sequence goes on along the minus strand of JAJJWX010002148.1, from coordinate 890,329 downwards.
CTGCTAGTGCACTAGCTGTAATTCACTACTTTAGTGAATTCTTAGCACATCTTGTTGATGTCAACACAACTCTGGAGAGTTTGAAGACAGCCGTTTGCCATAAGTGGACCTGTTTACTACCTCATCATGTCAAATTTTCTTATAATGATAGAAGCAAGTTTGTGCGAGTTGATTCTGATGTTCTGCTTCAGTGTTTTGTATCTCGTTGCCACTGTAAAGGTCAGAAGATATTTGATTTACTTGTTGAAGTTGGCTTCAATTATTTGAACATTCGTAGTGGAGCTTCATCAAGTAGGCGTGTAATAGAACCTGAACCAGAAGAAGCTATGGTGAATTTCCTTGAAGATGGTTCTATGCCTATTAACAAGTTCTTAGGACTGAGGGCTGGGATAAATTACTTGGTGATGTTGATAAAGTATTTTTTGGAGGTGTTGCGGAGTGTCGTATTGCGACAGAACGTAAATACGAGGTAAAAACTGGGCATGTTCTTGTATATACTAAGAATGAACCTAGCAGGTTCTATGCAAAATGCCCTAAAGAAAAATGCCCTTGGGAGTATAAGGTTTGTGTTGTTGATGTTGAAAACACGATGCTTAAGGTTAAGAAGTATGTTAGCGGTCATAATTGTGGTGTGGGATGTCAAAGGCTTTTCCACAGGCTTAGCGGTAAATTTGTTTCTAGTCTTATCAAGGATGAAATTAGAATTGATCAGAGTTTCAAAGCATCTGATTTGAAAAAGTTTTTTAAATCTAGTTACGGGATGAATTTGAAATATTACCAAGCTTACAATGGAAGAGAGAAAGTGTATGAGGAAATATTTGGTGATAAGGGCATGTCGTATTCGCATCTAGTATGGTATGTAGATGCCATTCGCAGCACAAATCCTGGGAGTTGGATTGATTTTCAAGTTCAAATTGATGAACTTGAATTGAACGAGGATAGTTCAACTGAATTGGAATATGAGGCACCTTCAAATAAGTTTGTGCGTATTTTTATTGCTTTCGAGGCATGCATCCATGGTTACCGTTACCTTCGTCCCATGATATATGTCGATTCTACCTTTCTTACTGGGACATATAGAGGATGCCTCATGGATGCAACCACTATCAATGCTGAAAATGGTATTTTTTTCTGATAATGCATGCTTCTTATATATGTGCATAATGTCTCATGCATTATTGTTTTCACTTTTCTGGTTATGCATCATTTATGTTTTGATGCATAAGACATTATACATTATTTATTTTAACTGCATAATGTCTTATACATATTTTATTTTAGATTCATAAGATATTATGCATTTTTTTGTTTCACTTTTATGGTTATGCATCATTTCTGTTTAGATGCATAAGACATTATACATTTTTATTTTAACTGCATGATGTCTTATGCATTATTGTTTTTCACTTTTCTGATCTTATGCATCATTTATTATGCAAGTGCATAATGTCTTATGCACGCACTATTTAGTTTAGATGCATAAGATATTATGCATCTGTTTTTAGCACGCATACTTCATGTTTACGCTGGCTTGATTTTATATTTTTTTTCTGTGCAGGGTTCTTTACACTAGCCATGGCCTTGATACATGGTGAAGATAATGATAACTGGGAATGGTTCATGAGGAATTTGAGTTATGTTCTTGATCATGATCAAAGGCCAATCACATTTTTATCTGATCGTGCAGAAGGATTAAAGAGAGCTATTCCAGTTTATTTTCCTGGAGCCTTCCATTGTTTCTGCTACTATTATCTGCAGGTGAACTTACCAATTAATGGCTCTGACGAAAGGTATGGTACTGTTATTGATGCATTTCAAGATGCTGTGTATGCTCTTAGTCCCGAAGGTTTCCAAACTGCCATCGCTACGATTAGGGGTCTTGGTTGTGGTTGGGTTGCAGACTATATTGAATATATCCCTCCGTAGAAGTGGTCAAATGCCTTTTTTCAGGGTTGTAGGTATGGTAGGACATCTTCTACTCTTGTTGAATCCTTCAATAGTTGGATGAAGGTACACAAGAAGCTCCCTGCAAATGCTCTTGTGGATCAGATAAGGAAGGATGTGATGGCTATGATGTTAGAAAGGCGTAATACTGGTAAAAGTTTCATAACAATTCTCACACCGAAGAATAAAGCTAAGATGAAGGATCTTATTCATGAGGGATTAACCTGGATGGTTATACAGTCCGATACTCATGTTTATGAAGTGGGGGGAGGGGAGAGTTCTCATAGTGTTAACCTTGAGGCAAGGACATGTACCTGTCAGAGGTGGCGCGTCTATGGATTTCCATGTGTGCATGCTTTCGCATCGATAACAATGTCTGGTTCTAATCCGTATGATTTTTTTGAACCTTATTTCACTACTGCATACTTCAATAATGTCTACAGCCATGAAATTCATCCTATTTCGAACTACAATAGGCCTAAAGTTTATGAAGGTAATGATATTATCGATGTACCTGATGTTAGGAGGCCGCCAGGGCGACCACAAGCTAATAGACATTTGAGCCGTTACGAGAAGCCGCCCATGAGAGCTATGTGCTGTGGTAATTGTTGTGAGATTGGTAATCACAACAAGCAAACTTGTACAAAGCCTACCTGTTACAAGAAGCCGCCAAAGCCTCCGAAGAAGCCGAAGCAGCCTAAGGGAAGTTAAAGGAGATCAATTATCTTGGTTGTTTCTTCAGACTATTACTTTTATGTTTGAACCTTATTCATTTTTCTTTAATTAGTTTTTATGAACAAGTACTTTTTCTTTACTTAGTTTCTTTTTTGTATTGGTTTTATGAAAAAAATACTTGTATCAGATTATGTTTTTCAGTGTGTGTTTTTCTGCTTGTATCAGATTATGTTTTCATTTTTTTTTATCTTAAATGCATAGCAGATTATGCATTAGTTTTCGATGATGCATAATCTCTTATGCATTATGTTTTGAAGATGCATAATCTGTTATGCATTCTCTTTTGAAGATGCACAATTTGTTATGCATTTATTCTTTTTGGCTGCATATTGGTTCTTTCATGCATCTGTATCTGCATAAAAAATAATGCGTATGCATAACAAGTCATGCACATTTGTTTTATTCTGCATAACATGTTATTCAGTTTTGTTTTTGTTGCATAACATGTGCCTTTTTGTTGCATAACATGATATTTAGATGTTTATATGTAACCTGTTGTTCCTTCATTTTCCTTGTAAGATTTATATCATGTTATGTTTATAATCGGGGGTCGAGGGGGCAGCGCCCCATCGTTATCATAGTACAGTTAAATTAAATAAGATTGCAGCAAATATATATATATATATATATATAAATATCGACAAGATAACAAGATATAAGTTGTTCAGACAAGATTCATACCAACACATAACTACTGATTGAAGTTAAGCTTCACACTAACTACTTTCCCATTAGTTTTCACTCCCAAGTTAAATTGCTCATCCTACCAACAACACACAGGTTGTTAAAACAAAGTTACATTTCAACCTTTCTATTATGCACAGCTGTTGATGGTGGATTTCTATTTAAAGGCTAAAATTGTAAAAGCCAATTTTTGTAAGCTGACGTCCTGCAAAGGATAAAGCCTTCAGGTGATGAATATTTCTCACCATGATAATTCATTGGAGCATGTGCAACCATCCCTGAGAATTATAAACTACCCAAAGCGGAGCATGTAGCAACCATCCCGATTTTCTGTAGGTTTACAGCATTACAAGTAATGCCCTACTCAATGCCTTGTGTTCGACATGCAAACACCCGTAGGCTACCTGACGGCGGGTTATATTAGCCCCGTTGAACGCATGCAAGACTACCCATGTTAGTCTCACCTGCTAAAAAAAAATATCGGCATATTACATGTGTCGCAAAACAATCTCAACCGTCCATCTTCGCATGCATAGATGGAGGGTATAGATATAGATTCAGGGGGTCCGTAGCATGCCGGCATGATCACCGTAGACCCACCTGCACACATAACCCGTCGGATAAGACCAACTACAGTTGGTTGTCCCAAACCATTCGGCCAAAGAAGGCATGTCGCGCGGCCAAGGGCTTCTATTGATCGTGAGCGTCCAACTTCGCATGCATAGTTGGACGGCTTAGATCACACTTTAAACACGCCGTAAAGTGATGGTGCACCGTTGGCGGGCCCACTTTCCACCTGCATGATCGACTCCCTAGGAAAACCGTGATGCAAGATACGATTTCCCAAACAAGGCTAGTTTGACGCCTTAGCAGGTTGAGAAGATCCAAAAACGATCACGACCATCCAAATTCGCAGGCATAGTTGGATGGCTTAGATCATGCCCAGAGCCATGGAGCAAGTATGTACATTCTCACCGACAACCAAGGTTTCTGCATGCGTGGCCGGCCTCCCTAAAGGAGACACGCAACTCTTAAATCGGTCACCCAAAGTGGTCGGTCCGAAACCCTAATGTCGTAGAATCATCTCATACGTCCATCTTCGCAGGCTTGGATGGAAGGAAAAGATGGAAACTTAGAGGGAACCGAGTATGCTAGCATGACCACCATGGGCCCAACTTCACGCCTAGATGATCGTCCAAGACCGGCAGTGATCAAGTTTCTCGGTACGCGTGCCCAAAGGTGGCATGTCACGACCCCTCCATAAGTTCTAATCTCGACCACTCGTCTTTGCCACCTAAATCGAGTGGCTTAGATCAAATATTTGCGAGCCAAGCAGGCATGGGCGTGGACACCATGGTACCACCTCCATGCAGGGATGGTCGTTTTCTCCATTGGAACCCTCTAAGCATGCAAACGTTTGGGCCAAAAGAGGCAGCATGCGCGCCTCCCATCCAATGATCGCAAGAAAGGCTACGAGCCATCTCGTCCGTCCAACTTTTCAAGCTTGGACAAATGACTTAGGGTGCGAATCAACCAGCAAACAAGGTATCACCATGATCACCATCCATCACTCTTCTTCACGGGTGTACCAGACCAAGGCATGGCACATCTGCATCCTCCAAATGGTCACTGAAGATGGCTGCATGCGATGTTATACCAAGTTCACGATTCACCCTGCACTATTTTAAGTGGGTCCCACGATCCACACACTCGAGACATTAATCACGTCACAACTGGGGGATACAAACTGGGGTATTGGTCGGCGGTTTACGTCGTGCGGCATGCAACACGCCATCACAAGATCGTGTCGGGAAACATGGGCGGTTAAGTCGATGATAGGAGAAGTGGGCGATTAACCGTGTGACACTAACATACAACTCCACTTCTTCCATCCTCCACTTCCTCCACTTTCCTACGAGAGACGTGGTGAAGGCTTAATGACTTGTATAAATAGGTTCTCCTCCCTATTTCCAACAACAACAAGAAAAAAAACCAAGTGTTAATACCATCGTATTCAACACCCCGAGCCTGCAAACATTTGCTTTGCTCAACCTTCTGTTAACAAGTCATTAAATAGCCCTCACCTTCATACTCTCAACACCTTCTTCGCTTCCTCCCTAAGATCAACATCATCCTTCACACTGTGGCCAAAACAAATCAGGCAGCCGTGTCTTGGTTTAGGCGATAATTGTCAGTTATCTCTCGAATCAAAAGTGCTCATCGTGCAGCACATTTGTTGAAGGTTTAAATTCACTTCTCATCCGCACACACCCAAAATTACATAAACCTGGAGAAGTAGTTTTCTCCCACAAATAATTGGCGACCACAGTGGGAGGTTAATCTCTCGGTTGTGAAAACTCGATCTTTAAAGTACCATTTTTATTTTCAAGAATCTTGGATTTGATTCGATTTTCGGATCTTCAACCAATCCCGAAGTTCATCGCTGAGATGTACTCCGGTTGTTAAATCGCCAAGCCATGGATAATCCAAGTGTCATGGAAAATGTGACTTCACCATCTTTACCAGATGTCCGGCGGATCAAGCGGACATTCCGAAGGGTGTGACACCTCCCATTACAAGAGATAGAGCGACTGCAAATCCATGCATTTCCTCAAGTATCTACCCAGGGAGTATCACTAATGACGCAAAAAATTCTGAAGATCAGGTTTTCAGAAGAACCTGCGGAACACATGGCCCCAGAGAGCCCAGAGACGAACAATACCTTTCACCTGGCAATGATAGCTCGAGACAGATCGACCAGCATGAAGAATTACGACGCTTGCCGGATAAAAACAGAGAATCAACTACATATGAAGCCTTGTTAGAAGATTTATACCTTAAGGCTCTTGCCAAAGTTCATAACAATGCCCAACCCGTGCTGACTCTTCATCTAGGGGAAGAAACACTAGAGGAAGGCGAAATCAATCAGAGAGAATATGAACGTAGGAGCTTACAGCCTTCAAATCACCAAGAACAATGACAACACCATCGCTAGCGCAACGTCCTCCATGTTTCAGCAGAATCACCCGACCAAGAGAGCCGCGGATGCGGTGACACGTGACAACGCCTCAATTCCGTCTCCAAAGCGTGCTTCACACCGAGACCCAAGGGGAGAGTCACGACACGCGCCGACGCAGAAAATTTTAGAATCAAGAGGTCCATGATTCCCGTTTCCCATAAGGAAGATTGTGGAGTTGTTGGATACATGGGTACGTGATGGAGAAGTACAACTACCGCCTGTGTGGCGTCCGCATACCGATCAAGAGACATCCAACCCGAGGTATTGTCATTACCATCGATTTCTCCATCACCCCACCAGCAAGTTCCACGCATTGAAACGCATTGTCCATGATAATATAAATTCAGAGAAACAACCTTTCCCCTCGAAAAATTAGCATGCACTCTTTGGGGAGAAAGTATTCGGGAGTGCTCATTCTCTCATACTGCGGTTTCGAAAGACAAGTAAGTTCCAGCAAACGTTACTGTAAGATAATTATATACCCTACTGGGGACTTGGCGTCCTACATATATGAACATGATACTCAATGAGAAAGCGCCAAACATGATCACCACCCCTCACCTTTCCCTTTCACACTGCGTTTTCAATTTCACATGACATGTATGATCACTCATAATATAAGATTCAGATTCTATTTTAGAATAATCTTTTCCAAGAGTCAAACATTCATAAAAGCATGTCGTAAATAAACTAGTCCAAGATTCAATCACCTATCAATTCAAAACCTAAAACCAAACTGTGTGAAAGGAAATCCTCACAATCACTCGAAAAGCATCTAAAGAGAAAACACAAGTAGACGGCATGAGTACTTCAGGGAAAGTCTTTCAGCAACACCTCATTCTTCTGAGCAAGAGCGGCTTCCATCTTCCGGAGAACGGCTTGCTGCAATTTCAAATCCTCGGCCAACCTACCAACATTTTGTTTCTGACAAACGACACATTCAGTGGAAGGCACCATACCTTTCTTCTTCTGAATCTCCTGAGTTGCATAAAACCCTTTGAAGAACCAAGGAGCATTGAAGTCATACTGCGCAAACACATCCAAGTGGCACTTCCAGTCTTCCATCACGTCTTCAGAAACATCACGACCAATTGCGACGCTCATCTCCCGAATAGAGGGTAAGGCCTCCTGAACGCGATTTACCAAAGCAAGACGACTCTTCAGCTTCGTGGTGGTAGCAATGTGGCCATGTTTCTTCCATATTGTGGTGTACAACTCCTCAAACTGGGCCGACACGCTGAACCCTCCAACCAACACATGATCAGGACGTGGATTATCAAAGGGAAGGTCGAACATAGCACCAGAAACGACTGTTGGCGACAACATCTCTTTAGAAATAACCATCGCAGATGATGTCCCTTACAGACTCTTCGAAGTGCTGGTCCATATTGCTGACACGACCTCATCTACAAGCTCACTAAAATTACTGGTCTGGAAGGCATTCTCTTCAATCGAGCTTGCACCATCTTCATCGTTGTATATGATAGGATCATTGTTTCCAGACTTCTCTGCATGAAGATCGGTGTTGCCAGACTTCTCCGCATGAGGATCAGTGTTTCCAGACTGCTCTACATGAAGGTCATTATTATCGGGCTTCTCAGCATGAAGATTTCCAGACTTCCCGTTGCCTCCACGCTCCTCATTGTAAACTCGAGCCAGTACATCAAAGGAATTTTCTTCAGGAATCCTCTTATCGCCAACAAGGATTAATAAAAACTTCTCATGGAAGTCGAAACTGAAAATTAAGCATAAAGAATTCAGAATACCTTCATACTGGAAGAGTTGAGAATTACTGGACTACATGCTCGCTTCTTTTTCTTGGAATTGAGATTGGAGTCGGTGGTGTTGACCCTGCCTCGTTTTCCTAGAAGGGGTTTCAATCGCCTATAACCAGCCAAGACGTCATCAAGAGGTTTACCACGAAGGTCAGTTGCCATTTCACTAGCAAATAATTTAAAGAGCAGCAGTTGCCCCCTCCAAAAATCTTTGTAACCAGAAGTATCTACCGGCTTTCTCCCCGGGGAAGGAAAAGGAAGTTTCAACTCCGGCGAGAAAACATCAACGTCAAGGCATGATGACTTAAGTTCTTCTGAAGGCGTTGCGGGACGACGAAATGGGACACCTTGATCAAAACCCATTTGTCGAGAGGCTCTATCAATATTATATGGAGTGATGCTTAGCCTGTCATCATAAAAATAAGGAACATATCCTGGTATACAGCTCCGCAGGAAAACAACTTCTTCAGGGATCATATCTCTCCCCTCAGGCGGCAGCTCAATGACATGGACGATGGCGGAAGGATGAACCGGCCCCCAAGGATGAAAGTCTATGGCACTCACACTATCGAGCAAATCTACAAGACTCACCCCAACTTTTGGACGTCTATTCTGCCAACGGAGTATTCTTGAACCACCATACAAGCTTGGGACTGAGGTTGTAGGAATGGGAGCGTAATCCTTAAAGTGTTCCCACAAAAGCGCTTGAAGAAAGGCGAAGTGCACATATGTATCCACCTTCATGTACCCGTTGGAAATATACATCTTCTCCACTAAAGAATTCAGGTGACCATACAACGAGCCAAGGAATAACGAATCCAAGGGGAGAGTTATACCTTTGCCTAGCTTAATGGCGAACAAGATGATCTTCCTTCTAATAGTTTTCGTGTCGAAGCCGTCATCAAGAATATCTCTGGACAACCACAAGGACAAGAATGCAGCTGCGCTAAGATCGTCATTACCTTGCATGGAAGACCATTCACCTACCCACCAAGTGTAGAAACATTTCGGCTTCTTCTCCAACTGATCGTATTCGTTCACCTTCTGAATTATAGCCTGATAGATGACGTCTTCGTCTTCAGACAGTTTGTAATTAAGACTACCAGCGACAGGAAGTATCATTAATGCAGACACGCTCTCAAGAGTGATAGTCATTTCACCCCACGTGCATAAAGCTGTGTTCGTAGAAGGACGCCATCGAGCAACAAAAGCGACCAAACCTGGGATATCCTTCTTGACGTGAAGAATTACAGACGCCTTGATAGCATCAAGAATTCTCTCCCTGGATAAGTTGTCTCTAATCCCTTCATTACCCAACATGCGCCACATCCATCCTTAGTATGAGTTAAGTGGAGTATGGAAAATTCTGAAGTCAATAGGGGAAGGTGGATATTCTTTCTTCTGGAGACAAAACCTCATCACGCCTACTAAAGACGATGGTAGACCCTCTTCACTTTCTGAACCGGTAATAAGTATTGTATTATGGCTGGGGTGCTTCCTGACGTTTGGAAAATACTTGGTAAGCATTTCATCATCTATGTTTGGCATATCTCTGAGAGGGTCAGCACCTCCCTTCACAACATTATCCTCCGCATTCATCATTTGAGCAACTGCAATAAGATTGGAAGTGTCAGCATGTTTCCAAGGAGTCGTACGGCAATAAAAGATTCTCGTGATTCCCAACTTCTCTGTTAGGCACCTAATATGGAGATTACATGGGATTGGGATGGTTCAAGCGTCTTCCAAACAAACACAGTTGAGGGAAATTTACACTACCCCGTGTTCGATCACGAACTGGGAGCAATGGGTTATGGAATCTAGTGTTATGTTATTTGCCATTCTCTTCATATGGAAGTTACCTACAACATATCAAAATTTCACGACAATCGGATGAAAGAGAAAGAAGGGGTGGCCAAAACATCAGAAGACACGCAACCTGAAAAAATTCTGAAAACCTCCTAGAAGTTTACTATTTCGCGGTTTTTATCCCCTAAACACGCTCAAAATTCAAAAATCTTCTTTGTTAAAGCTTGGAAATTTTCTGGGCTTGAGGATACATATGCGGACCGTCAAAATACGAGTTTGAATGAGGATTCTACAGCAATTTCGATAAACGCAAGCGCAAGAGTACCTCAAAAATCACGCAGGCGGGCACTAAAGTTTGCATGCGCATCCCTAAAACTAAGCCAACATGTCAACATATTTTCTATAGTTGGTTATCATGTCTACAAGTTCAAGGCAGCGGTTCTATCAAGCTACAACCTGGGTTTTGACATGCAAGGATAAAGGGAACGAACAACATGTTTATGCTTTCTTTTACTACGCAATCATGCCAGGCGGTAAAGAAATCAATTATGGTATGTTGCACCTACAATCCTCTCAAAGTGCAAAAGAAACTCTACCTAAATAATTAGGGTTTGCAAAAAAAAAAAAAAAAATTGCACGTACCTGATTAACGGCGCTGGCGGCAACAAATCCGGCAGCAACGACGATGGCGGCAGCACGAGCAGAGAGCTGGACGTTCACAAAAAAAAAAGAGAAATCGTGAAGGGAAAACAAAAAAGTGTTCTCCCTTTTATAGGCAAAAATTTGAAGAATTCTAATTAGAGAAGGATTCCTTTTTGCTTCCAAAAAACCAAGAAGGGAAACCGGCCCACCCAAGGTTTCATGCTGGCGACGGTGCGTTCACATTGACAATCACTAGCGGCTGCCTTCCAAGGTTAGTTACCTTTATTTGTTTTACGTATATTTGTCACCATCTCATGCCTACCCTACAATAGTGTAACCATTGCATGCTAGGCAGGGGACTTAATGTTGATGGTGGATTTCTATTTAAAGGCTAAAATTGTAAAAGCCAATTTTTGTAAGCTGACGTCCTGCAAAGGATAAAGCCTTCAGGTAATGAATATTTCTCACCATGATAATTCATTGGAGCATGTGCAACCATCCCTGAGAATTATAACCTAACCAGAGCGGAGCATGTAGCAACCATCCCGATTTTACGTAGGTTTACAGCATTACAAGTAATGCCCTACTCAAAGCCTTGTGTTCGACATGCAAACACCCGTAGGCTACCTGACGGCGGGTTATATTAGCCCCGTTGAACGCATGCAAGACTACCCATGTTAGTCTCACCTGCTAAAAACAAACATCGGCATATTACATGTGTCGCAAAACAATCTCAACCGTCCATCTTCGCAGGCATAGATGGAGGGTATAGATATAGATTTAGGGGGTCCGGAGCATGCCGGAATGATCACCGTAGACCCACCTGCACACATAACCCATCGGATAAGACCAACTACAGTTGGTTGTCCCAAACCGTTTGGCCAAAGAAGGCATGTCGCGCGGCCAAGGGCTTCTATTGATCGTGAGCGTCCAACTTCGCAGGCATAGTTGGACGGCTTAGATCACACTTTAAACACGCCGTAAACTGATGGTGCACCGTTTGCGGGCCCACTTTCCACCTGCATGATCGACTCCCTAGGCAAGCCGTGATGCAAGATACGATTGCCTAAACAAGGCTAGTTTGACGCCTTAGCAGGTTGAGAAGATCCAAAAAAGATCACGACCATCCAACTTCGCAGGCATAGTTGGATGGCTTAGATCGCGCCCAGAGCCATGGAGCAAGTATGTACATTCTCACCCACAACCAAGGTTTCTACATGCGTGGCCGGCCTCCATAAAGGAGACACGCAACTCTCAAATCGGTCGCCCAAAGTGGTCGGTCCGAAACCCTAATGTCGTAGAATCATTTCATACGTCCATCTTCGCAGGCTTGGATGGAAGGCAAAGATGGAAACTTAGAGGGAACCGAGTATGCTAGCATGACCACCATGGGCCCGACTTCACGCCTAGCTGATTGGCCAAGACCGGCAGTGATCAAGTTCCTCGGTATGCGTGCCCAAAGGTGGCATGTCACGGCCCCTCCATAAGTTCTAATCTCGACCACTCGTCTTTGCCACCTAAATCGAGTGGCTTAGATCAAATCTTTGCGAGCCAAGCTGGCATGGGCGTGGACACCATGATACCACCTCCATGCAGGGCTAGTTGGTTTATCCATTGGAACCCTCTAAGCATGCAAACATTTGGGCAAAAGAGGCAACATGCGCGCCTCTCATCCAACGATCGCAAGCAAGGCTACGAGCCATCTCGTCCGTCCAACTTTGCAAGCTTGGACGAATGACTTAGGGTGCGAATGAACCAGCAAACAAGGTATCACCATGATCACCATCCGTTACTCTTCTTCACAGGGTGACCGACCAAGGAATGGCATGTCTATACAGCCTCCAAACGGTCACCTGAAGATGGCTGCATGCGATGTTATACCAAGTTCACGATTCACCCTGCACTATTTTCTGTGGGTCCCACGATCCACACACTCGAGACATTAATCACCTCACAATTGGGGGATACAAATTGGGGTATTGGTCTGGCGGTTTACAGCGTGCAGCGTGCAACACGCCATCACAAGATCGTGTCAGGGAAACATGGGAGGTTAGCGATGATAGGAGAAGTGGGCAAGCAACCGTGTGACACTAACACACAACTCCACTTCCTCCATCACTCCACTTCCTCCACTTTCCCACGAAAGACGTGATGAAGGCTTATCGACTTGTATAAATAGGTTCTCCTCCCTATTTCCAACAACACAGAAAAACCAAGTGTTAATACCATCGTATTCAACACCCAGAGCTCTTACTGCAACATTTGCTAGCCTGCTCAACCTTCTGTTAACAAGTCATTAAATAGCCTTCACCTTCATACTCTCAACACCTTCTTCACTTCCCTCCCTAAGATCAACCTCACATCCTTCACCTGTGACCGAAACAAATCTGGAACGGCCGTGTCTTCGGTTTAGGCCAGAATTGTACAAATTATCTCTCGAATCAAAAGTGCTCATCGTGCAGCACATTTGTTGAAGGTTTAAATTCACTTCTCATCCACACACACCCAAAATTTCATAAACCTGCAGAAGTAGTTTTCTCCCACAAACAACAGCATCAGGAACATTTACGCACAACTTCATCACATTGACGCGCAACATCATCTCTGATGTTTTCATTGGCATTTATCCCCCAACTGTTTCCAATATCCTTCAGAAATTTCAATACCAGACTTACTCTTTTCTTGTTGTCTTTTTCTACTGCATCTTCCTTTCCCAACTTCAGCCATTTCTGCCTGACTCCAGACTTCATACTCATTTTCATATAGTAGCATACAAATATGAGGCAGTTGGGGTGATGACCTTGTTCAGGAACAGTCCTGGCAAAAATATCCTTGTATACAAGCGGTTCCCTCTTTATATCCACGATTTCTGGTGATAGATTCAGTTTGTCATACCTTTCGATCAAATAAGGCATACAAGCCTTTGCCATTATAACCGCTTGTTTCTTGCAGTTAACTTTATAGCCTTCAAGACTGTTATAGAAGTTCCACTCACCCTCTGAAAAGTCATACTCTAACAATGTCCAATGTGTACCAGCAGGGTTTTCCTTTGTCATATAGTTCATTGGGATGAACATCTTCCCAACTTCAATAGGGAGATTCAAGATGAATTCTCTAACATATTTGGAAATCCCATCTTTCTCCTTTGTTTTAACAAAGAACTGCAAAAGAAATATTTTTTAGGAAAAAAAGGTTAGTGGATGTAATTGAAAGGGTGCACAACAGGTGTAGGAAACAATGACGAATAACTTGTTATGCATTTCAAAACTAGTTGCATAACATGTTATGCAGAAGTAATAATATGGGCATAAGATAATATGAAATAATGACTTGTTATGTAGCAAAATAAAATTCTTTTTTTGACTTACCCAAGCATATGGCCTCATGAATGCAGACTCTGCATACCTCTGTTGAATACTCACATCATTCTATTCATTTTTCCGCTTCTTGAACAACCTATAACTGTAGTAGTGTAGTACTTGTTCTTCTAGGTATTCATTGTTCATTAGCTACCTTATTATATCTCCGTGAATCCGAATATCCCATAAGTATAGGTCTTATCCTTCTCTGATACTCCAAGACGAATTTTTGCAGACAACAAAATTAGTGAGATCATTTATTCAAGTGACATGCGGTGGAACCATAAACTAGAGGTTTGTGTTATGCATGGATTGTTTTAGAAGCATAATTTATTATGCATGGTTGTTTTTTTTAACATAACTTCTTATGCATTTATTTCATAAAAAGCATAACCTGTAATCCATTGATTTTTTAAAGAAGCATAAACGTAGTTTTGATGTACTTACAGGCTGTTGGCATTCTCAAAGTACGTCTTCAGTAATTCCATCAAGGATGGTTCTATTGTATCCTTGTAATCTTGAAAGCATTCCATTGTTTCCAGCAGAGGTAATTTTCTGAACGGCCCACCAGTAGACGTACGAGGGTTTTCTTCTTCAACTTTATTCTCTTCGGGTTTGTCTTTTTACTTCTGCTGCTTCCCTATCTCACAATCTTTGAGAAGTACACTGTTTGTCCTATCATTACATGTTGTCCTTTCCTTGATTCTTCTTACCTTGCTTCCTGGTTGGTTCCCATCCTCTTCTGCATTGTTTGCTTTTCCTTTAGTGGCGTATTTCTTCATAGCTTTCTTCTTTTCAAAGACTTCTTTTGGAACAAATTCCTCTTCTAATTCTTCTTCCTACAAATTCATGTAATCAAAAATGTATTAGATATAACCAATTTATTTTCAAATTAAGTAAATAGCAGTTGATTAAATAGCAAAACAACAACATAATAAATAGCGTATGGTTGATTAAAAATAATAAATAATACATAGTTAATTGTGACATAAAAAAAATACTTCAAGCAGTTCATGGATTTTAAATACATAATCTGTTTTATAATTTCTGTACCAATGATGGTGAAATGTTCCCCATCTCTGCAGCTTCATTGTTTTCAGCATCAGTGGCCATCTCCTTATCTGCAGCAATGGCCGTCTCAACAGCTGGTTGTTGTGACTTTTCTGCGACTTGCTCTTCTGCCATCTCAATAGTGGGTTGTTGCGGCTTTGTTGCGACTGGCTCTTCTGGAATCTCAACAGCTTGTTGTTGTTGTCCTCTAGCACCATCTTCTCTTTGTGAAATATGGAGATTAAATGAGGGCCCTTCAGCTACATTCTGAGTCTTTAGAAGATGTTCACCATCTTCTTATCCAACAACATCTTCTCCTCCAGTACCATCATCACCATTTTCTCCTCCAGCACCATCATCACCATCTTCTCCTCCTGCACCATCATCACCATCAAGGAATTCTTTTTCATGTGCTTCAATTCTTTCTTGAGTTGTTGCAAGATTTGGTGTTGTCTGCAATTCCTCTGGCGTGTATGTTTCCTTATCGCTGGATATATTAACATCTTTTTACAGGTCCATGAACTTTTAAGGTGAAGACTAAAGTCTCTGACTAGCCGTTTGGTCTTGGCTATCTAGTCTGATAACTTGCGGCAATGATTCTTGTGTGGGTGGCTCAGTTGAGGATACCACTTCAACAACTTTCTCATTCCTGGGCAAGTTTTGGCTCAGTGGGATGCTTGGATCAGCTGATGATGCATTGACGCTAGGGCCAGCTGATGATTCCACTCGCACTTCCTCTTTCACGCCTGATGCAACGAGCAACTCCTTCACTTTATCGTACAACTGAGAATTGAAGTCTCCTCCAGTCTGTCTATATCCCTCCTGAGTCAGCTTGATGTCTTTTAGCATTTCTTGGACATTCTTTAACCTTGCTCCAGGACTATCGGGAAACTTCTCCTCTTCAATGATCTGTAACGCATCTTGAAATGCATCTTTATACTTGTCCATGTTCACTTCAAGATCCATTGCGATGAGCTCATATAAAGTTTTCATGTTCTCTTGGTTCACAGAGTTCCAACTCCATTGGACTTTAAGCATCTCTAAAGTTCTCATGAAACTGCAACATGATTAATAACACATATCAGGGAATGCATAACAAATATAACAACATTTCTTATATGCATAACATGTGATGCAGATATTTTAAACAATGCATAACTAACTATGCATTAAATATTGGAGCTGCATAACATATTATGCACTCATATTTCACAACCCTGCATAACACTTTGTCATTTTTAAATAATGCATAGCTGGTTATGCATTCACAATTGCATATGGATAAGATGTTATGCAACTATTTAGAAAGGTTCATAACATATTATGCACTCATTTTTAATATAACAACATTTCTTATATGCAGAACATAACATGTGATGCAGATATGTTTAACAATGCATAACTAACCATGCATTAAACATTGGAGTTGCATAACATATTACGCACTCATATTTCACAACCATGCTTAACACTTTTTTCATTTTTAAATAATGCATAACTGGTTATGCATTCACAATTTCATATGCATAAGATCAACTATTTAGAAAGGTTCATAATATGTTATGCACTCATATTTCACAACCCTGCTTAACACTTTTGTCATTTTTAAATAATGCATAACTGGTTATTCATTCACAATTGCATATGCATAAGATGTTATGCAGATAATTTATAAAGGGTCATAAAAAAATACCTGCAAGTCTGTAATATGCTTCTTGATCATTGATTTCTTCATTGCTGCAAAGTCCCACCTCCCAGCTCTTGGTGTAGTAGCACTGTCACTGACCTTGATGTCGGATGCCAACTCAGCTATGTTAGATTTCTCAGCCAACCAAAGCTGCAAAAAACAATAACTAATATATAAGATATTTTATAGATTTGATTTATTGAAAGAGAATTAAGTAAACAAAAAAAAAACCCAACTCACAAGAGAATATATAGTGCAACCAGGGCAATTCCTGATCTGAAGATTCTTTTCTTTCACAGTTTCGATGTTGTTCATCAGGTTATCGTGAATCAAATCATGAAATGATACAGAGTCCATGGTTCGCAAATTCTTCACCAAACCAACATATTTGACGTCCAAATTGTCTCTCATTGACCTACAAAAGAACAAGACGACTAGCATGTAGAGGCAGACGAGGCAGACAACTTCCTCTTCACAACCTTTCTTATCAAGTTTTTCCAACACCAGTGTTTGAATATCCTCTACCCAAACCTTTGTTACCCTTTCTTTGGGATTTGTACTCACTTTACCAGTTGTTGTTTTTAGTGGGAATTGCTTGACCAAGGCAAGTGGCTGAGTCAGCTCTAGCTCTTCCTTTGAATTCAGAATATTTCTTCCTCTATCTCCTTGGACTCTTGGAATCAGAAAAGTAGCAGCAAGCTCATTGGTTGTTGACGGTATGCACTTGTTTTCAGAAATCTTGAATGAATGCTGACTTAAATCATCATGGTTATATGATAAAAAAAGACCTCATCCATCAGCTGGATGCTCTTACCATCAAACAATGCCATGTCCGCAGTAGATACCCAGTTATAGAATTTCCCAAATGGACATACATTCATTATACTAGCTTGTGTTGGAGTAAAGCCACCTCTTTCCTTTATTTTTGTGAACAAGGTACCTACCCTTAGAAATCCTGCTCTATAAGTACCTTTCTGAGTTGCAGGCTTGGTTTTAGGTTTAACTGCATAAATAAAAGAGCAAAAAAATTGCATTTTACTAAGTTAGAAACGCCATTTGACTGCATAACCTCCTATGTCTCTTATTCATGCATATGCATAAACTGTTATGCACAATTATTACAATGCATAACCTATAATGCACTACCTTTTAGAATGTATTTTTTGCAGATTTATTATGCTGCATAACCTATGATGACTTTTTATGCACACCTAGTTGTCTGCATAACCTATTATGCATTTTTTTAAAGAAGCATTATGTGCTTTATTTACAAGTTGTTAACTACAAAACTAGCAGGTAAATGATCAACATAATTTTATTTAGTGATGCATAAAAGGAATTCAACGCACCTGGTTTATAGACAACACATTGCTGATCAGGTTATTCTTCTTCATCATCTTCTTCTTCATATTCTTCTTCACTTTCAGATCTTTCAATTTGCTTCTCCTTCTTATTACTTTTCACGTCTTTTGATTTTCTGGGTTCACTTCTTTTTCTTTTCCTTTTCTTATCAACAGCTTGCTTGACTGAAACAGACCAAATCAACATTGAAACAAATCAATCACACTAAAAAAATAATTTATCACACAAAAAGTAAATCACGAGCAAATCTTACCAGTTTCCTTTGGTTCAGCTTTCTCAAAATCATCTGAGTCATCATCCGAAATTTCCTTTAGTGCAGCTTTCTTTGCTCTCATTTTTTTCTTTTCTGCTTCAGGTTTAGGTGAAGTAGGTGATTCCTGATCTTTCAATCTCTGCGACTTCCTTGATGGGGTGGTTTCTTCGGGATCTTATTGACACACAAATAAATATGTTATTTATATCAGGTTATGGAGTAATTTCGGTAAGCATAACAAGTCATGCATTTTCATAACAAGTCATGGCAACATGGATCATAGACACATGAAGGAATGTAAATGCATACCAGAGATTTTCTTCTTCTTCTTGGTGATCGCTGTCGTATGCCTCAAAAATAATTACACTTTCTTACTACTCAAAATATAAATATAGCAAGGGCAAGAAAGGATCGATCCCACAGAGAGGTCTAGGTTGTCAATATATTTTCGGTTCCTTATATAAAACACCGGGTATTTTTCTGATTTTTATATACTAAAATAAAATAAAAGCAAAAAAATAAAAAGTAACACGCAAATCAAGGTAGTGAGAATATTGGTTAAGGATTCATCTTCATTCACAAATATGTTTTCTTCACAATAACTAGAATTGATATTTTAATCTCAACTTTTATCAAAAGCCCTAGAATATCTTGATCGCAAGAATATCCCGCTAATCTCCTTTTGTCATCAACAAACACATTAAAAGATGCGAGTATGAGTTCTATCTAAAAGAACAACCTAACGTGTAAAAGCACTAATCAAGTTTAATTCCCTAGATGCATTAAGTTCTATGAAATCAGGCCAATCAAAGCAATTGAACGTGGAAAGCGCACTAATTCAATTTAACAAAGGTCATGATTCACATATGATCATAAGAATATATCACTACAAACTATAATCATATTTATGCTACTTGTATTCAAGGAATATCACTTTTACGTATAATAAACCCTAAACTAGCAATAGATGTGATTAGAAGCTCTACCAATTTGAAACTTGACAAAACAATCAATCAAATCATGTTATAATACGTCAATCATACAACTATATTTTTAGAGAATTGTGAATGATAAATATGAGACAAAACTAATATATTGAATCAAAGAATCATGTTTTGTGAAATCCAACTATTCCATAACCAATAATAAAATTAAGTACTCATGTTAATGGTGTTCTTAACAAGAAGAAAGAGAAACCCTATCATGTTCTCAAACCCTAGAACAAAAGTAGAAGATAAGATATTAGATATATGATAAAAGATTTAGAGAAAAGTCTTCTCTTTTATATGTTTCTCAATTTCCATAAAGGATACTCCTTCCAAAATTAGGTTTTGTCTTCAAAGTACATTAGATGAAAATCCACCAAGCCCACAAGTAATAAAAATCCGTGTAGAAAATATGTCCCAAAAACGCTCGCCGGAAATTGACCGGAATCCGGCTCCGAAAAGTTGCAGTCGGTTTGCTGAAAATCCACCTCCGTCATGGAATATTCCGTTTAGATTCTGTTATGTTTAACTGTTGACTAACGGTCTTAACAGTTGACCGGGTCAAGGGAGAAGTTACTGAGTCAATTAGGTCAACTGGGTCAGAACCTAGTCAGCTAGCTAACTCGGCTGACTGGTCTGGGTTGGAGTTGGCCAAGCTCAGTGCACAGCCAAGATGGCCCTGTTGCACCATCATTGTGCTCCATCACCTCATTCACAGCCAAGATGGCTATATACCCTGCAATTTCAATACCACCATTTTCTCCCTGCTAGAATACAATCACAATTTGTCAGCCAATTCCATAACCTCCACCTGCAACAACAAAAGTCATTCATCCACAGTTGTAGCTTCAATTGTCCTTGCCAAATAACACCAGCACTCTTCATCCACCATTTCATGTCAGAAACTACCAGCACCATCTGAGAAAGCAACTTCAGCTCATACACATTCAATTCCTCATCTGTGCTCCACCTACAGCCTTTTATCCTTGTATATCAGCAGCTTCCTCCATGCTCTTAACTTCAGCTACCAGAGCCACCCTTTCCTTCCATGCACATAATCCACATTCACACAATCCTAACATACATCTATTTGAGCTTCATTTGTATCAGTTCATACCAGCTTCACCATCTCTACCCTGTAATCTGATTGCTCTTCAAATCAAACACAAAATAACTACCCACAGCATCAGACCATCACCCATGGACCATTCCATCTGCCTCTATTGCTGTTGTTCCTTGTAAACCAAGTTGATTACAGTACCACTAACATCTTCCCAGTCTTGATTTCTTCACGGCATCAGAATTTGTTCTTCAAAACTGAATCCACACAAAACCCATCTCCGATTCAAACTCATGGCATCAACAGACTCGGTTTCTCCTTGTAATATCGGTGGAGAATTCAACCTTACGAGTTTACCCATCTTCAATTTCACAGCAGCGAAATCTCTCTGTTCTCTTCGAACACAGATTCAACCAGAAACCCATTTAATCCGACAGAAGCTTCATCGATCTCCTCTTGATTCGAAATAGCACATCACAGAATCCCTTTAAATCTGCAGCTTACTCACTCAATTCGACCTAAATTTCTCAATTACTGCTTTGAATTCGATCTCAAATTGAAATATGAAATCAACCCATTCTTCTCGGTCTCAATTCCATATGCAGAACAACATAAATTCCTCCATTTCATTAACCTAATCAACCAAACCAAACTCCAATTTCAATCCGTGTTCTGTGTTTTCAGCTTAAGAGATTTTGGGAGAAAATATCTTCTCTCGACTAGATGTAGGTCTTGAACGTGGGATGGCTATCTGCGCCCACTGTGCATGGATACAACCACCCAATGGCTGTCCCTTAACCTCCTCTGGGCTGGTTTTAGTATTCCTCCAACAAGAGTCGCCCCTTAACCTGGCATTAGCTCCTAATATTGTTCACATGTGGAAATAACCTTTTTTCCCTTTTGCTCCATTTTGGACGAATTCTTCTTTGTTTCCTCCGTATGACTCCAAAGTACCTAATAAACTCAAACTCACACATAAGATACATAATTTACATGAAAACTCCCAAAGAAAGCATAAATAGTTGATATAAAATTAGGTGTTTATCACACCTATCACTTGGCAGCGCCGGGCTTTATGTTGGTCCTCGTCTCCTTTTGTTGATGTTCACCATCAGTTTCCGCCTTTTCCACTTCTAGATTATCATCATTAGCAGGTAAAAATGATGTTAAAACTTAAATTGATTAAAATGAAAAATTAACACTTATAAATGGGTGTTTTTTTGAAAGCATAATATGTCATGCATCTGCAAAAACATGTTATGCACATCTATTTTGATGTTGCATAACCTTTCATGCATAACTAGATTTTATGATGCATAACCTGTCATGCATAATGCAGAACCTGTCATGCATTCACAATTGCAGATGCATAACCTGTTCTGCAATCATTCATAAAGTATGCATAACTTATTATGCACTCAAATAACTTGTTATGCAGTGTTTTTTTTTATGCAGAATCACACATCAATTAGTTAGGATGCATACCAGAGACTTCCAATCTCTTCACAATATCTTTCTTTGCCTTCTTTTGCATCTTTACCAGTGGTTGGTCACTATCACTGTCTACTTTTTCATCTTCAACATCATCAGGTAAAAATGATGTTAAAATCAAAGAGTGGGTAAGTTATAGACAAAAGAAATTAGGGATAAACATATTTAGGATGAAAATTTCACCAAAAACAATTTTCTTCTTAGATTTGTTCTTCTTTTTGGGATTTCCGGCTTCTGGTTCATCATCGAATTCTGGTACAAACAAAAGTTAAAATTAAAGATACAAAAATGGAAAAAACAAAATCAAAACACAAACAGATGAAGTAATTGCTGAATCTCACCATTTTTTTTCTTTTCCTTCGACTGAATTTATCCTTCATCTTCAACATCAAGAACAAAAGTTAAAATCGAAAAAGAAAAAAAATCTACTAAATGCAAGCAAGAATACATCGATTAAAGCTAGTTTCAATACCAGTTTTCTTCTGTTTCGACTTCTGAAGACGCGTTTTACTTGGCGTTCCATCCATTTTTGACGAACTGTTTCTAGGTTTTGTAATCACGACCAGTTTCTAGGGTTTTCGATTTTGTGGTCTGCAATCTGTAATCTGTAAGTAGTTTCTAGGGTTTGTTTTCTGCGAACTGAAATAAATGATGGAGAAAAAAATTCGAGAGGAGATCGTGAAGGAGAAACCGATGAAGATGAAGAAGAAATAGAAGTAAGTTGTAACAGTTGGAATTGAAATAAATGGGACTTATTCTAACCGTATGAAACTGCTGAGGGTATTAGTGACTTTTTTCACGTTTTTAATTTTTTTTGGGTGTGACTGTAGGGAAAACTAATCGTGGGCCTGCTAGTGAGAATATTTTTTTTGGGCCTGACCCTAATTTTCCCATTTGTAAGATTAAAATATTATTAATTTTTTTTTTTATTGTTTTCTAAAAAACCAACGAGTAGCCGAATATTTTAATTATCAGTTCCCGTTCCAGTAATCACCACACCATATCAAAATTTTTGAGACTTGTGGATTTCTTGCTCTATTTAAGTTGTTAATGCTGCAACGTATATACGTCCAAATAAAAATTGATGTGTTGCGTTAACTTCTATTTATTAGGATTGATCGAGAGACTTTTGAATCCTGGCCTGATTGGGGTATATACCCAGATTAATTGGGGTATACCTAATGAGACAAAATCCAGGTCATTTAGACAAAACCCAAGTTATTATGTTAATTAATTGATTTTAGATGAATTAATTAAGTAGATTAAAACTTATCAATTTAAGTTATGAAAAAAAAAATTGATTGAACTCATGTGCGTAGATTTTTTATGAAAAATATTTGTTTTGAGCATTTTTTTGCAATGGAAATGAAAACATACTACCAAAACACTTCTGAAAAGGAGATTGCAAAGTTGATGTATGAAATCATACTCAAAATTAAAAAAGAAATCAACACTTTCAGTTCTGAAAGTATGAAAAGCCGGCAAGGTCGACGAATGAAGACCATGCCGACTATATTTGGCATGCAAGATAGATGAATGAAGACGATGCCGACTAACTTTGGCCGGCAGGGTATTCAAATGAAGACAATTCCGACTTTATTTTTTTGACACACATGAAACGACTAATATTATTCGGCAAGGTATACAAAAAAAAAATCCCGCCGACTGTTGAGAAAAATACCCCGCCGGCTGTTGAAAAATACCATGCCGGCTGTATTAGCCATAAAGGTCTTCAAAAAATACCTTGTCGGTTGTTGAATTTTTTTACAGTCGCCATGGATATTATGAAAACTCGACAAGATATGCATGTTACGACCTTGTCGGCTGTATTAGTCGACAAGGTCTTCAAAAAATACCCTGCCGGCTGTTGAAATTTTTTACAGTCGTCATGGCTATTATGAAAAGTTGGCAAGATATGCATGTTACGACCTTGCCGACTAAAGACACAGAAATCATAATTTTCGATTTCTAACCTAATATAACAATCATATAACAACCAAATCACACAACACAATGATGGGTTTGAGTTTAGACATCACTTATAGTCTTCTTTTCGCCGGTAGAATCAACCATTTTTTTGGAAAATCAATGTTGAAGATTTTCGGTTGATGGAAGAAATGGAAGAAGATGAAGGGGAAGAGCAGAGATATTAGAGAAGAAAGATTAGGGAAGATTATGAGTTTTTTAGTTTTTAATTTTAGGGTTTAATTTTAAGTTAATTAGTTCAAGGCTATTAAAGTAAAATCACCAATTTTTCCCACCCCTTAGCAAGAGCACTAGGTCCATTTAAATTTGGGTATACCCCAATTAATCTGGGTTTACCCCGATCTAGCCAGGTTTTGAATGTACTTATATTCATCTTGAAGTGTTTCTAAGACACTTTTTTTAAGGAAAATTGATACTTTCATTCTTTCAATTTGACATATTTTTAGGTATAAGTGAAAGAAATAAAGTATCAATATGTCTCAAAGTATGACAATTGACACACTCGTAGGTTATGTAAATAGCACATGCATAAGCTTTTCCTAACAATGAGTTTTTATAAATTTTTACCTAACAAAATGATGATATAAAGTCGATGTCACTGTACTATAGTGATAAAGTCACCGGCTGATGATACCAGTGATCTGAGTTCAAAACTCTCCATCATTAAATTCGTTATCAATCAAAAGGAAAATGATGATGCAAAACTAACAGTTTTCCATACCTTTTTGTTATATCTTCTATGATCCAAGAAAATTTCTTTCTGCCCAGAAAATGGATGACGAAAATTGATAGTTGCTCGTGCATTTTAGTTATAGTAGTGTTATACCCTCCAACCAAGTTCTTTTTCTTCCTTAACAAAATAATGATAATTATTAGTGATAGTTGTTTATACATTTTTGTTATACCATTTGATAAGGCTATTTGTTTCCCTAACAGAATGATAATGAAAATTGATAGTTTCCCGCAAATTTCTGTTACACCCTTCAACCAAGTTACTTTTCTTCAAAACAGAAGGATGATGAAAATTGATAGTTGTCCGTATCTTTTGATTTTACCTTCCAACCAAGCTTAATTTCTTCGTACCAAAATAATAAGGAAAATTTACATTTTTGTTTAAATAGATTACGTATATATAGTATTTTATACATTTAATTCATGACTCTATTTGTAGCCGTTAAACTTTTGAAAATAAGTTCTTGATTATTGAGATAACAGGCTGTGAGTTATAACCCCAAAGGTATCATTATCCATATACAAAAAACTCCAACAAAACAAATTATCCACAAAAACCCCCATTTGATTTAATCTGTCTAAAATACCCTATTTATTTAGGCAGAAAAATGATGAACCCGAATTTGGTTTCAACATAAAATTTGCATTTCACCAACACGACTTCAACGAAGAAACCAAATGCACCAAATTAAATAAACTAGGAAAAATTTAGATGAAACAAAATTTGGTTCAACATAAACGTATTGTTTCACCATTAAATTTTGGTTTCATGATAAAAAGTAGGCAAAAATTAGATGAAACCAAATTTGGTTTCAACAAAACTTACTCTTTTCACCAACACAAAAAATTGTTTCGATGTTGTGGTTTTTGTAAAATTTGACGAAACCAAATTTGGTTTCATCATTTTTCTGACATTTTACCAATATAAAAATTGGTTTCAATGTTCTTTAGTTTTTGTAAAAATTGATGAAACCGAATTTGATTTCATCATTTTTTTGACATTTCACCAACACAAAACCCTAGTTTTGACAAGGATGATGTATCACTATTTTTTTGATGATTATTTTTGACGATGATGATCTGGAGGTGTTGGTGATGTTTGTAGGGGATAGAATAAGGAGGAGAATGCGTTGTTGGTGGCGGATCTGGAAATATAATAAGTTTACTTGAATATTTCCTTATAGAAGATGGAGATCGTAAAATTGGAGGCGGAGATGGTGGAGGTGGGTTGGAAATGAGATTTGATTATATTGGAGTTGGAAAAGGTATAGGTGGTGTTGGTGCTGGGGAAGGAGGACGAAGAGGATACGGATCTAGCGTTTGTGGAGGATCGGAAAATTATAGTAGGTACGGTGGTATGAGGAAGGAGGAGGAGGTGCTGCCGGTGTTAGTAGATAACGAAGATAAGGAGGCATATGTGTTGTTGGTCAATCATAAATGAAGATTGAATTTAACGAAGAAAAGTAAAAAAGAAATAGAACATATGGGTGGTGTTGTTATTCTTTAAAAATGAGATGGATGTAATTTACTTACTTTAAAATATTTGGGGTTTTTGTATCCATTTTGTTCCATGTGGAGTTTTTATAGATCTCAACTTATGGTTGGAGTTTTTGTCTCCTATATTTGGTCACCTTGGTGTTTTATTACTTGTTATGTTGAGATAATTAATGTAAACAATAGCGACCCCTGGGTGATTGCTAGCCTGACCATTAAGTTTAAGTATATCATTGAACGAGGTGTACTTTTTTATCAGGACTGCGACTCACAAATTGGGTTTCTATCATCATAAAATACATATATTACTTAAGATGTTGTAGATGGTGGATTTTTGACAAAGGCTAAAATCGTAAAACCATAATTGTACATACTCCTTATCCAGTAATCAGATGAGTATGGAGGCTCATGTCTCTCTTGAAGCATGAAAGCTCATGTTGCAAGAACCTCTGACTGAGAATACTGTCTCTCAGAGAATATGTAGACATGCAGTCTCTCAACTGAGGCAATGGAATATCTCATGAATACTGAGCAATTTCAGTAATCACTTTTATATAGAATCGAACGATTGGACGTCTCCTAGACAGCTTACCTGCTAGTATAGAGCGATAACGTCTTCAGTATGTAACAACATTTTTCCTGACTATATAAAAGACATGTGTACAGAATCTTAATGATTGGACGGCTCCTAGACAGCTTTCCTGCTAGTATAGATCACTAACGTCTTCATGATGTAACAATGTTTCCCTGACTATATAAAAGAAATATGACGCTTCAACAAGCTCATATCTCTCAATTCTTAGATAATTAATGCTCTTAGACAGCATGCCTGCTATTATAGAGCCATCAATTAATTATTTCTAATCATTAATTACTGAATATTCAGAAATATTCTACGATTCTTCATAATATTTCGTCACTTCAATCCGTGGTTCTTCCCAGCAGAATTCCATGGGTTAGTGATAAATATTCAACATACGGGCATTTGAGCCGCTATCGAGTAAGACCCGACCAAAATGGTGCAAGTGTACTCAGTAATAATTCACTAACGAGCACCTAAATGCACGAATGAGCATTCCAAAATACGAAGGAACGATGAGCCTATGCAAAATAGGAAGAAAATAATAAATAATAAAATATTAACCAAGGTGCTAGGGGGATGGGCCCATCGGCCTGACGGTCGTGTCATGGCCAGTCCCACGTCCAATTTTATATTTTATCATATTTTTATTATTTTCCTTGATCTCATGAAAATCTCTTCATTTGAGCAAATATCCTTCGTTTTACGAAAACTCCTTAGTTGCATGGTGTTTCCTTCACATCGAGGAAATAATATAAAATTAAGGAAAGATGTCGTGGGATCGTGTCTACTAGCCGTCCGACTATGCCCTAGTTGTGGCCGGTCCCACACCTCATGATTTTATTATTATTTCCCTCATCTCATGAAAACCCCTTAAATTCATGATATTTCCTTCAAGTCATGAAAAATAATATAAAATTAGGGAAAACTCGTGGGATCGGGCCCTAGCCGGACGGTCATGTCCTAGCCGGTCCCACACACCACTTTTTTTTTTTTATTTTTTTATGTTTCCCTCATCTCATGGAAACTCCTTCACTTCAAGGAAACTCCTTGATTTCAACAAACTCCTTGATTTTATGATATTTCCCTAAAATCATGAAAAATATTATAAAATTAGGAAAAGTATCGTGGGACCGGGATCGTTGGCCGGACAGCCATGCCTTGGCCATATCCAGTCCCAAACTTCATGATTCCTTCATTTTATTATTATTTATTCCTTCATCTCTTGAAGTTTTCTCGGTTTCAGCAAAATCCATGATTTCTTCATATTTTCTCAAAATGTCGCTCAAACACACATCAGAAAATATCAAGATTTTCAGGATTGAGATACGGACACTTTGGTGACATGAGAATATTACCTTGACCGACCAAGGTTGGCTCTTTGGCTTGCAAGGAGCCGGTTCCATGCATTTTCACAATTTGACCTAATTTGCGCAATTGCACGTATTAGGTCCAAAACTCTTACAAACAACTTGGGACTTCATAAAATGACCGTCAGTCGATCCCATAACCAACCAAGGCCGGTTTCATGATCCCTTGGTCAGTCCTTCATCTCTTTATAATTAGGTTTTAACACCTGAAGCTCATACGAGCGTTATCTTAACAAATGATTAAACCAGCATTTAATCATCCTTTCACCAACTTGTCTTCAAGAGACTGTGGTATTTTGCTCACTTGAGCATCTGGGCACTACATGGTCGATTCATCATCCCATATAGTCGGTCCCTCCTTCACTCCGTAGATGATTTTCATTAAATCATCAATTCATCAATTGATCGAAATTAGGGTTTCGAATACAAGGTTCATAATTCCATATTCGAACAATAATAAATTTATGTTGATCCCATGATCAACATCATAATTAACTATACTAGGTTCGGTTGCCAGTATTTTAATTTAATATTTTATTTGGTCCTGCTACCAATAATTCATCAAACTAGCAACATTCGCTCAGATGATAAATATTTTCTCACACTAAGGAATATTGATTCAACTATCAATATTTAACACTCCATCGAATGAGCAACATTCGCTCATACGAGCAATATTTGATCACATTAGAGAATATTAGTTCAACTATCAATATTCAACGATTCATCAAATGAACAATATATGTTCACTTTAGCTATCAACATTTATTCTAGAATTATACCTCTGTCTCAACAGACACGTTCGTATCATGAGTCTCAGAACATTTGCAAGTCATGTTCGACTCAGCAATACAAGGACTCATCGTCCCATGAAGTTAGCAACTGGATAACTAAATACACGTCTGTCTTGCTTACTCCACGATCACGAGACATTAATCATGTCACATAGGGGGATATTAACTAGGGTTTTGGTCTAGCGGTCTACGGCACGTATGTTCATACACACGATGAGAATGTAAGCAAGTCGTGCAATCAGTTGGAGGAGTTAGCAAAGTAGTGGATGGAAAATCAACTAAGTCTTCGCACGATGAGCAACTGCTTTTGACACAAAGTAGTGAATGGACCCGTCGGATAGTGATTTTGCTAACGATTCCAATCTTTGGACCCGAAACCGGACCCGACACACCCGATTCCGTTTCGGTTCCGGGTAATCGGGTACCTGTTGGCAACCCTACCTCCGGGTATTAATACTGGCTGATACTTGTCGGGTAGGGGCGGCTGATGGCGCCGTAGTCGTCTTGTCTCACCACACAGTAATTTTTCTATAGGTATCTTTCCACGGATTCTTGTGACATTTTCGTTGGCTCTCCACCCTTGTGTCCTTCACTCGCTATCATTACTTCGAGGATATCTTGATTTTCTTATTGTAGCTTGTTCCATCCATTTTTCATCTCTTGTTTCCTTTTTGTGCATATTTCCAATTCCTTTCGTATGTCTTGCATCTTTAGAGGAGAGAGCTATGGTGGTTGAGTTATTTGATGTGCGTGCTTTCCTTGTATCACTCCCACTTATTTATTCTTGGGTTCATGTTTTATTCGTTTCCCATATGCGCCTTGTGTTAACGCTTCTTCTTTGATGTCTTCATTTTCCTCCTCTATTATTACCTGGTCGGGATCAGCGAGATGATCAGTCGATTGGTTTCTTAGCGCGCCTATGCTAGTTGTAGATGGGGAAAAACGGTTCGCTGTGTTTTTAGGAAAGTGAAGAGTCGAGCATGTTGTCAAGACTTCTCGAACCGGGAAAATAGCTTAACCTCACACATAGGCACTACAAAAGGAGTGCTTAGATTCAAGAGATCAATCTGTAGGACTCTGTCCTAAACCAAGTCAATGGACGTTCCAGAGTCAATTCAATTGTAAAGAGGGAGATGGGTTGATTTGTAGGAGGGAAGCTGAGAATTTTGTGGGATCAATGATGATCAAGGATTGTAGATGTGTTGTGGGTTTCTGCAATAATTGGTGAATTATGGAGTTCTGAAGGATTGATGAATTCTTGAGAGTAATTACTCGATAAATCATGTGTAGACTGAAAACGTTGTCTGTTAGCGATCGTTCGTTGTTTTCAATCATGGATTCAGAGACTTATTTATACTGTCAGAGTTGTGAACACCTTGATCCCTATAAGTGTGACGGTTTCATGAGTTGAAGAGTGGGCCGGTGGAAGATCGTGGTAAAGTCGGTTCCATGTCGTGTGGAGACTTGACGGATCGTGTACCCACTACTTTGCTAACTCCTTCAACTGTTGACACAACTTACATACATTTCTCGTCGTGGATGAATCCACTTGTTGTAGGTCACCAGACTAAAACCCTAGTTGTTATCCCCCAATTTGAGGTGATTGATTTCTCACAAATCGTTGATTCTGCATGACAGACGTGTATTTAGATTGTCAGTTGTTGACTGATTAGGCAATGAGCCTAGAATTTGTTGAATCGAGCATGTTTGATAGGTGCTCAGCGATTCATGAACGTAATATTGTAAATTCAACGAGTTGTTGAAATATTGAAGAGTTACTGAATATATATGAATTATTCGAGCAACTGAGCAAGTATTTCTCGATTCGACGAAATAATGACAAATTGCTAAATATTGATAGTTGGGTCAATATTCGAGCAACTGAGCAAGTATTGCTCAATTCGACGAATTACTGAATATTTGAGAATTTGACGTGCAATTGAGCAAGTATTGCTCAATTCAACAAGTTACTGATGAATTACTGAATATTGATAGTTGGGTCAATATTCGAGTAACTGGGAAAAGTTTCTCAATTCGACAAAATATTTATTGGTGACGTGACCTAATAAAATATATAAAAATATTGGTAGATTACCAAATATTATATGATTAATCCCCATGGATCAATATATAAATTTATTTGGTGTCTGAACTTGCTCAGAATAATGATTTGTTGAGCGTTTGTTCGAAAATCCTAATTTTGATGAATTGCTCATTATTCGACGAATTGATGAAAATAGGTCATGAGCAAAGGATGGACCTACCTCATGGGACCATGGACGTCCATGTGATGCCAAATTTCCCGAATGAGCGTGTAACAGGGTTCTCAGTTGGAGAGTTGGTGAAGGAATGATGATTAAGTGCCGTTTCATCATTTATTGAATTACTGTTGGGTTGAACATTAGGAAAAACCTAAGTATGAGAGATAAGGGACCGACCAATAGAGCATGGGGCCGGATCTTGGTGGTCACGTGACCAATTATTGGTCGTTTGAGCAATCCCCAGGTTGGTTGGAGAGAGTTTGGGCCCAATATGAGCGATTGTGCAAATTAGGTCAAAAGTGTGAAGATGTGTGGGACTGGCTTTGTGTAAGCCCTAAAAATAACCCTGGTCGGTCATTCATGCATGCACATGTTTCCATGGTGTCCGTGTCTCCATACTGAGAGTTTCAGTATTTTCTGACGTGCGTTCGAGCAACATTGTGAATTTTCAGAAAAGTTTCGTCTTGACTGAAATTCTTGATTTTCGTTGGAATGAGCATGTATGCTCAATTGATCAATATTTTGTAAATATTAAAATAAGAATATTTTAACATCTAAATTTTCCGTGAGAGGCTAGCCAGTCACGTGACCATGTTGGCTCTTGAATTTTCATGATTTGAGCAAAATTTGAGAAATTATGAAGAAATCATGATTTTTGCTCAAACCATGATTGCTCAAATTATGAAGAAATCATGATTTTTGCTCAAAATTTGAGAAATTATGAAGAAATTTGAGAAATTCGAGGGAGATAATAATTATAAAAGACTAGGGATTGCAGGGAGTGGGACTGGCCACTGCTAGGGCATGGTCGGTCGGCCATGTTGCCCGGTCCCATACTCCTTTCCCTATTTTATAATTTTATTTTTGTGAATCTGTGATGTTATGAAGAATCTGTGAGTTTTTGTTGAAACGGAGGAGTTTCATGAGTTTAGGGAATAACAATAATTATAAAAATCTAGGGATTGCAAGGTGTGGGATCAGCCACGGCTTGGGTATGGTCTTCCCCACGCACCTTTCCTTATTTTATAATATTATTTCATGAATCCATGAAGTTATGAAGAATTCATGAGTTTTGCACAAACAAGGAAAGTTGATAAATTGAAGGAGTTTTCATGAGTTCATGAAAAATAACAAAAATTGGGAAAAATAATTGGAAAGGCAAGGAAAGGGCCACAACTAGGGCATGGACGGCCGGCCCGGCCTGTGGATGCCTCATATTATTTTATTATTATTTGTTTTCTCTTGTTTTGCGTAGGATTCCTCATATGTTCTTATTTTTGAATGCTCGTTCATGCATCCGAGTGCCCAGTCGTGCATCATTGTCGAATACACTTACACCATTTTTTTGGGTGTAGTTGCAGGAAATCCCACACTACACCCCTCACAAGAATTCATACAATCAAATCATTTTTAGATGAACAATCACAATCTTTATTGATTAATCTCACAAATTTTACCAGAAAGGGAAGAAATTAAATTAATAAATTAACAATTGCTCTGAACTTTATCTCTCCTAATGACTTACTCAATACTCGAAAAAGATCTCCCTCCCTTAAGCTTGTTCGGCTCTTTATATAGGAAATTACATAGTGGATGACAACTAGTTTATCCTTTATTTTAGGATCTGACTTGCGGTACTATCGCAAGAGTTCTATTGTTAATCTTCGCAGACATTCTAAATATCGCAGAGTCTTCATATTTTTCTCATATTTCTGCCATCGTCATATGTTACGTCATTCTTCAAATCATCCTGCGACGCTCGCAAGGTGTTGTTGATCAAACTTCTCAAATGTGTCCTTCTTGCAATATTCTGATCCTACATCTTGCGTCTTCTCATGTCTTCTCTGCGAAGGGGAGAATGTCATGATAAACCGTTCTTCAATATACCGCAACTGTTCATCTTTTCATATTTTTCTGTACTGACACGATTCCTTAAATTTAGAGTAACCGTCTACACGTGCCATTATTCCTTTATTTACCGGTTAAACTGGTCATCTTCTTTCGTCTATTTAAAGAGGGATCTGATGAAGAAATAATTTTCTTATTTTACTTTTTATTTTACTTCGCCTCCATCTTTCATATTCTCTGTAACTCTTCATCGTCTGCAACTTTCTTCATCTTCCCAATCTCCCTGCTATGACTCCTTTTTGCTCCCATGGAATCAATAAGGTTAGTTTTCTTCTTTTTCTTCTTTTTATTTTGTTGAAACTGATTTTATTTTACTGGAATCATCTTGTTTATTTTGTCTTTTATGTAATTCCCATACTATTTTTGTTTCAGGAAAGACTCTGTTAATGTTGAATCTACAACTCAAAACCCTAATTCTCCCAAAAAATCGCAGCCAAAAGTTGTTGCGAGGAAAAAAAAGTCTGGGAATAATAAGGTAGTAAGAAACATTATTCTTTTAATAACAATATTGTTGCCTCTGTTTCTTATCTAGATTGTTATTCGCAGGGTGACAAAGATGCCAACAAACCCTCCAAAAAAGGTCGCCTTCTTAAGATTGTTGAAACTTTTGTCCCATTTTCTTCACTTATCCCTTTAAAATCTCATGCGATACCTTCGCAATCTGAACCTTCAGTTCTTATTGGAGAAAGTTTTGCCTCAGACATTTCCCCTTCAAATGGTCTTCTTACAAACGAAACTCATCTTATTAACCCTTCTGCGAATGAAGCCCCTTCTTCCCCTGTCGTTAATTCTTCTCAAATCGTCTCTTCCTTAATCCAAACTACTAATCTTCCCACAACTTCACCTTCAAATAACACAGTTATTGCGAAGAATGATTCAATTCCTCAATCTTCTAATATCACCACTTCTTCATCTGAACTCTCTTCCTTTTCCAAAGATGCTTTAGATGGGATAGATATTGTGTTTCAAACTTTATCTGATGCTTTGGATGGTGTCAAGAAATCTTCCACTAATCCTATCACATTGGATTCTTGCGAAATTTTAAATAAGTATGTTGTCTCTGAGAGAATAGCTTCGCAAATAGCGTTGGAGAAAGAAGTGGATATTTTGAACAAAAATATTCAAACAATGACCTTGGAATATGATGCTCTTCCCATGGAAAATCAAAAATTCCAAAACATCTCGCTGGATTGTGAACTTCTTCGCAAGAATAATAATGAACTGAAAGGTATGATTTTCTGATTTTCGTCTTTGATTTATCTTATAGGTAATTCTGTCTTTTTCTCATGCAATTACCTTAAAGTCTTTTATTCGTACGCTAAACTTCTTCTGGCGAATTCAACATTGAGGATTGGGTTTCTTATTTAATTCTGTCTTCTTGAGTTGTTTCATGTTCTTTACTTTTTGCGAATAATGTGCCTTAATCAACTTTGAAATTTACTCTTTAAATACTTTGCGGCAAGAAAGATAATGCCTCTTGTTTATTAATTCACACACTTGCCTCTCATTATCTTTCTTTCGATGAATTATTTGCATAAAGAATAGTTAGTATTTATAAAAAAATTGTTATGTTATGTGGTCTTATTTTGCCTTCCTAGTTAAAGGTCTTATTTTTCCATCTTTTGTCATTGCGACAAAATCGCAGGACGGTTCTGCACTTCCATGCAAAAACCCATCGATCTTACCTTAACTTTTTGTTCTTTTGTCATTTTTGCTACGACAATATGACAGGCCTAAATTTTCTTGCGAAATTAAAGTCCCATAACATTGTCGTCTTGCGATGAAATCGCATGACGTCTTTACACTTGCGTGTGATGACCCATTGATCTCGCCTTATCTTATCTTTTGCATTATTTCCTATTCAGGATTGTCGCACAAATATGATGGTATGGTTAAACAGATACTTGAGCTTGACTACACAGAGTTTACAGAGGTGGTATTTTACTGCGATTGGGGGAAGGTCGAGAACAAGAGTCGCGAATGTAAAATGTGTCCGGATTCCAACTTGGGCTTGGTTAATTTGAATAATTTCAGAAGTTCAGATGGTGACTTTGATGAACCTTCCATACTCGACTTTGATTCTTCTCAAGTGCTTTATTCGACAGATTTGAAGGACCCTGATTGGTCTGTTGTAATTCAATCTCCAAGGAAGATAACTAGACTAGAAGATGACTTATTGAAGCCTGAATTAGGAGAATTCCAGTCGATATTTCAAGATGAAACCCATTTGAGATCTTTGCTAGTAACACGCAGTAGTTAAATGTTGATTATGTCGTAATTATATTTTTTTTATTGGGTCAGAATGTAACTTTGTTTTCTTTAACAGGCAGATCACAAATTTTTCGTGTTTACATGCATTTGTTGTGTATGATGATATCATGATATGCTTTCTTCTCTTTGTAGTTTGATATTTATTTGGTCTGAATATTGCTCCTTTCTGTGATTTTACTAATACTTCATATTTCTTTTTGCAGTACAACATGTCCAGCTCTTCAAGAGATGCAACATCTCAGCAAAACATGTCCAGCTCTTCAAGAGATGCAGCATCACAACAAAACATGTCCAACTCTTTAAGAACTCGCTCTTGAACTTTGGGAAGCTTGGAGAGATAAAGTTCCACATGGGATTAATCGAAATGTTTGGCATGAGTTTGTTGATCATGAGAAGAAACCTGAGACGATTGCAAAGAATGCTGCCAATTCAAAACGTAGAAAAAAAGCCATTGTCTGCCATACACTTGGGAGATGCTCATATGCCAACAAGAAATATAAACTAGTAAGTTTATTCAATCTATAACTATTTGTTAGTACAATAAAGGTTCTGTGCTAATATGATAAACCATTTTTTTTTGTAGGATGATTCGGATATTCCACAAATACCAAAAGACACTACAGACAAGTGGTTGTTGGGACACTAGCGGAGTGATGGGAGTGTGCATCCTAGTTCGATCGAGCCATATGTAAGTATTATATGTTTCTTACTCTTAAGTAATGTGCAAAACAATACTTATTTGACTGCTACTATCTCTTAGTTATTGATTCTAACCACCAAGTTTCAATTATGAAATTATAGAAGAAAGTATCAGAAGCTAAACCGAAGCGTCAAGAATCATGAACAAGTGGTAGCAAAAGCACTATGGTTTCAGAAGTACTAGAAGATGTGTTTGGAGAAAACCGAAAAGATGGTGTTCGTGGCTACTCATCCAATATGTCGAAGAAGCATGCTCAGGTGGCAGCTGTTGCGTATTCTTCTCTTCAAACAAAACCGTCCCAGAATGAGGAAAAAATGAACACAATTCAAACTGAAGTTTCTACTTTGGGTTCCAGAAGGAGCGGTGTTGAAGGCGCAGTTGGGTCGTTGAATGGTAAAGTAGATGTAAGTGTTCTCATCTTACTTGTCGTGAATTAGTAAATAAGTTTTATGCACATTGAATGATATGTGCTAATTCTAAATTGTTCTTGTTCACAGGAGATATTACAGTTACTAAGACCTAATAATGGGTCTTCACCGGAAAGTACCAACAACACTCCTAGAACAGTCACTCCTAGCCCAGAGAAAGGTTCCACTACTTATCATGTTGGTGGAAGTCATCATGTTGTGGAAAACGAGGAAATTGTATCTCGTGTGGTTACATCTGGGCAAGTTTAGCTAATGAACAATAGAGGTAAGGTTGTTGCATTAGGGAGTATAAAGGGTGGTTATGATGGTGAATACGTACATTGTGTAAAGGTGATGCCGAATGAGAGGAAAGTCTATGTCGAGGAAGTGTATGACCAATCAGCTATTATTTGGGATGCCCATCAAGGAGACGATTATCACTTCTTAAAATAGCTACCACTACCTACTTTCTTGAGATGGGGCGAGAATAGGCTGCAACCTGCAGTTAGTTTAAGTTTTTAAGATCGGGCGAGAATAACAATACATACTTTTTTTTTGGGTATTTTGACTGAAGGAAGATTGATCAATACACTATCGTATCTTACAAACTTCTCTTTTTTGCTTTTTTGACTTACAAAGATTTCCTAACACAATGGCGAATCCTACATGCTACTTTTTTTGCTGTTTTTTGGCTGTAGGAAGATTAGACAGACTATGCATCTGTCTACTCTATCTTTAGTAGTTGGTTGTAGTTTTCTGTGCCAAATGGATTATATATATATACATATATATACATATTTTGCTTCTTGTTGTTTTTCATGGTCAACCCCTTTTTAACTCCGCCAATGCGAATGCGTTGCCGGTCCCAAGCCCGGATAAAGGAAGAGGGAAAAGGTTGGTGTATATATTCCTGTTATTTTATTTCCCTTTTACAGGTGGCAGTTCAACTCCATGCTAACCGGTCGGTGTGAAGCTGTGCTACCAGGTTTGTCACTCTCTTTTTTCAATTTGAAATTTCAATTTTTTCCCTTAAACTGTAGTTTAGACTCAATATAATTGTTAGAAGCTGCTTTCTATCCATGTGCATGGTAGTTCTACAAACTAAGAACAAGAAATCAAGTGAAGGTATTCTATCGACTAATGTTATTCTATACCTACAAGTAGCTGCTTTTTATTTTTGTCGGATTTGGAGTAATTCATGGCGTTGTTTCATTGCTTTATAATGCATCTTTTTTGTGTCCCCAATTCTTTTCTTCTTGTTCGCATATCAGTTCTGCAATGATTCAATATCTCTACTTTCACCACTCTCTCCTTCGTATCTGTGGTAATGCAGTTTCAAATTCAGTTTCAGAAACGGTAATGCAGTTTCAAATTGTTTTACTCTTGTCCCAAGCTTATACTAGGTACTGGATCACCGGAAAACTAAAAGACACTAATAATTGATAACTCTTGTCCTTCGGAACTTCAAAAGCCTCCAATGGAAGCTTGTGGATCTGTTAATCTCTTTTAGTTGGGTTTAAGTCGCAAAGTATGGGTTCAACCAATATGAAGCATGTAGGAACTTGTATACTTGAATGGAATTCTTATTTCGGGATACATGCTTTGATCTTTGACTCTCAAGGATGATATAAAAGATGAACAATATCTCTTCGCTGGTGTGAAGCTCACGGTAGGAGGTCTGCAGCTCTGCAATAATGACAGTGTATGGGAGGTAGATGTAAGTTGGCTTCCTGTTTTATATTTATCATTCAAATATACAGTTGAATGCTTACATTGCCTTTGGAGTTGATGTTCTTGTGATATACCTATTCAATTATTTATGTGCTGAAATATATTGTCTTTCTTATTCAGGTATTAGGGATTATGGGTGCTTTGAATCCCCTTTCATAAACGGAATCAGCAAATATTTCCGGAGACAGTGATACTGGTCAAGGACCAAGGTTTCTGTTTGTTCTCACCTTCGTGTTTTATATGAGTTTGTTAGTCACTTTCTGTTTTTACAGTTGTGAAGGTGTTATTGTGAATTCTCTTGAAAAAAAAGAATTTTTCTCAAGGTATTATTCTTGACGTTAAGTTCTGGTCATTTGTTAACTGAATTTGCATTGAATATGAGACTAAAGGTTGCATGAAGTACCAGTAGGGTTTATTTTGAGTTGAGACTTGAGACTATGTTGTTGTTTCCATTTTAGTAAAGGTTGTATGAAGTACCAGTAAGGTTTCTTTTAAGTTGAGACTTGAGACTATGCATGAAAACTCCTCTGCCTCTGAGTTTATGTTAAGGCATGTAAATATTTTATAGGCTTGGCATGCTAGAATTCCGAGCCTAGATTGTCAGTGGACCTTGTGATCTCGTATTTCGTTATAATAAGAATCATGAACCTATTATCCTAACAGTCTCGATCACTTTTATGTGACCTGGTGTTTCTGTGTTTTATAATTTGATCAAGTGCTGTCATCTATGTGCAGCCGTTCATCGAAGAATTTAGCAGTGAAGAGCGTCATCATGTTTGGGTTGCTCTTGCAATATAGCATTCTACCCAAGAATTTTATTCGATCACATTGACTCCACAGGTATAGCAAATTCTACACCAAATTCTTTCACATGTTCTTTCTTTCCCAAAATTGGCCATACATGCTTCACATATGTGGTAACTTCTTTGAGTTCAGAATTGGATTCTAATTCTGTCCTTTACTCTGCAGGAATAGTTAATGTTCTTCCACCTGTGGTAGTGTTTGGAATGAAAAAGACTTCTCAGAATGTAACAACATGTAGTGCAGTTGATATCTTTAGTTCTCAAATTATAACATGGATTTTTTTTTCTTCGTATATTAAAATTGCAGGGTCACATAGTGGCTGCTGAAACCATGCCTAAGGATGATTTTTCCTCGAACAAAGCAATTGGTTCTTATGGAGAAAGTCTTATTCAATCTAGGCTGACTGACTCGAAGAATATATCCGTCCCAGCCCACTGCAATACTGGCATCTCAAGATGTAGCACCAAACCTTAACGTTAAGCTTTTCAACGAATGGACTTTCGATGATATCCCGGTAACCCCTCAACAAAATCATTAAAATCTTTAGATTTAATCTGTTTTAGTTGATTTTTTTTCGTTTGATTGTTTTGAATTTGGTTATTTTTTGACAATCTTATATCCATTTTTATTCTCTAGATTTGGCATTTTCTTATGATTTGTTGTTGATTGTTCTTATTTTTCAGGATAGTGAAATATCACTTGCAGATTACATTGGAGTAAGTGCATCTAGACATGCTACATACGTTCCTCAAACTGCTGGGAGATACTCTGCTAAAAGGTTCCGTAAGGCTCAGTGTCCTACTATTAAAAGATTGAAAAACTCACCCATGATGCACGACCATAACAATGGAAATAAGCTTATGGATGTTTGAGCATGCTATGGACATCATTCACCTTTTGACTAATGCTAAACCTATCCAAATCATTGTTGATGTTGTTATCAACAGGTATATCTGCTAGACTGTCTATTTGAATTGTTCCATTGTTTCACTTTTTGTGAAAAAACTTCTTGTACTTATGCAATTTAGCCCATGTTCCTTTAGAATCTTTGTTGTTGTGAATTTCTGTATAGTTTACCGAGTAAAAACTGAACTGTTTAAATCTAGTGATTCTTTAACAAAACACTCATCAGTTTGAAAGTGTGTATCAGAAGATTCTTTGGTGAGATCATATAACAAGATCTATCTACTTAATTTGTTGATATATGAATCGTTCTTGATGGATTGTGATGATCAATAATTATTCTTGGTCGATTGAAATTCAGGAGCAGAAATATGCCGGAAAATGTGTCGGCAGTAAAAAAAAAAATTAACCTGGAAATTAATTTGCAACGGATATAAACGTTGTAAAATTATACGTTGCACAAATTACCGGAAATGAGCAACGGATGTAACTGTAACCAAATAAATAAAACGTTGACAAAAGTGTTATTCTATAAATAATATTTGTTGCACAAATAAGATAAGGTACAACGGTTGTGCAACGTTTATAAGCGTTGTACAAATTAATTTGTGCAACGGATAATATGTGTTGCACACCAATGCGCAACGCCATTTTGCCAACGTTTATTTCCGTTGCACAAATTATGCGCAACATTTATAAACGTCCCTAAATGGCCGTTTTGGTGTAGTTGACGAGGCGTCGAATCTCGCAAAAATAATATTTCTATACTTTTACACTAACAAGTAGTATAATGTAAGCAGGATCATCCCAAGGGAGGTATGAAGTTTCTAGTTGTTAATAAAATACTCTTAGCAAAGATGATTGTGTTGTAGAAAATCTGAAAATTGTAAAATGTATTCAAATATGAGATGGAAGTGATTAAAGGTTCATTCTAGACCACGGAATACAAACCAAATTGATATATAGCCAAGTTCGTTTCATTATCATGTTACTAACAACCCTAGAATAATTAGTACGCTCAACTATTCCGTTATTATCTCCTAGCTCACCGGATACGGAAGCGCTCGACTACACCGTTCCTACTTGCCAAGTTTCCTAGAGGTACGCTTACTAGGTTTGACTTAAACAAGTGCTCTAAGTTACTGGTGAGATAAGGTTGGTCCTAGTGATGAACTCAAAAGCATGAATCAACCTACTAGTGTTGATTTCTACATATGGATACTTAACAAAGTCCCATCATCGTACCCACATATTGCTACTTGTGTTTATCTTCTCTGACAATTACGGTCGAAGAAAATCTAAACTAGCAAATAGATTAAGAATTAATGATTCAATTTCGAACTTAAACCCTTAACAAATAATCCATAGACAATATTAGAATAGTAGAAAATCAATCAATAACATAAATGAATGCAAGAGAACAAGTTATTTCATATCAATTGAAGATTCATATTTCGGGCTTCAAAATCGCCCTTAATCAAAGAGAGTTTTAGTTACTCATAATATTGGAGTTCATCATCAAATATAATAAATGAAATAAAGAAGATGAAAATAAAACAAGGAAGCAAACCCTAGTTCCAGCTCTCTGCAAAACTCCCAGTAGAATAGAAAATACGTTCTTCTAAAAGTTGTAGAAATTTCCCTTTTTGTAGCCTTTTTCTCCTTCCAAAACTAGGTCTCAAAGGTCCAAAACATAGAAGTCCACCATAAGCCCATCAAACCCATGTGTCAAAATAGCCCAGTAAAAATCTCTGTCAAAATATAGTCGCCGGAAAACTGGGTGAGGTGCCGGAAGTTGGCCGGACCGGAAAAGTCACCGGTCGCCGGCCAAAGTAATCAACTCAGTTGAGTCAACTGATTCATAGTCTAACTCAGCTGAATGGGCTGAGTTGAATCTGTGCTGCTTCACTTCCATCCATATTGGTTGTACTTCACCAGTTCAAGCTGTGTACACCAACTCCAGTTTTACTCTCAGCTGCATAGCCACAATGAACAGCTCCACTGTCACCTTCTATCATCTCCATAAAACCATAGCCTCCACCAACTTCAACTGTATTGCACTGCTACACATCAACTTCACACCTGCAGCCTTTGTAACTTCCATCTGTTCCATCACCAGGCTTGTTCTCTTCACAACAGCTTTAACCTGGCCACCTTTGCCTAATACCAAGTCTGCATACCCATCTTCCTTGTAGCATCACCACCTGAGCCACAGCAACCTACACCAGTTCCAGTTGCACAGACTTGCAATCAAAATACACATAACAACACCACTGCCAATTGGCAATCAATCACCATAGTTCTATTCTTCTACGTATTTCGAGCTCATTCAACACACACACATCACCAGATTCCATGTCTCCTGTTCCATACTCAATTCATTCCTGCAACTGCAATAAATCCATCATTCACCCACAACAAACCTATTCTATCTGTTCAGTTGTACTATCTCTATCTGCCAATTCTTCTTTTCTGCCTATTATAACTGAACTGAGATGCAACATTCCATCTTGTAGCTCCGCTTTGTAGTTTCACTACCTGCCATTAGCACCAAAACCTCTAGGCTACCTGCAATCATCTCTGCAGCATAACCTGCAATAGTACCCTGAACATAGATCATCTCCAGCTGTACTTTACCTACAATGTTAATCTAACATAACACAGCAACCCCCCCCTCAAGCCATCTCAGAGCACCAACTGCTACCTCAGTTCCAATTTAAGATCAAAAACTCAGATCCCATTCTAACCAGCAAATGCCTAACATACAATTCCAACACCTACCGCTCCCACTTGGTTCCCTACTATGCTCATTAAATCCATCCATCTATAGCAGTTGCATTGACATTGCACCTTCTTGGCCTTCTCTTTGCTGAATCATTCCCAGTCACCTCCAAAGCTTCCACTGCATTCTGCAACTCTAGTGCACCATCAATTTCTAGTCCTTCCTTCACCACATCTTGGTCCTTGTTGGCTGGTGGTTTGGTAGGTACATCCAATGCTCTAAGTACAGGTTGATCCATATCAATTTTAACCTTCCCATCATCTTGAATTTTCCATTATCAGCAAACCCAATTGAACAATTCTTTCTCTTATAACTGAATCATCAACCAGTGACCCAATTCTGCAGAGACCCATAAATCATCCATGAACACGACGCCAGATTCCAAACCCATTCTTCTCTACTAATTCAACTGCTACTGCTTGTCAATTTCAGAAACAAGTTGAAACCCTAACTTGTAAATCGATCTTCTACCTTAAATCCTTCTTCACAGTTCATTACACACTCCATATTCTCATCTCTTCATCTTAACAGACTCCATTCTTGTTCATCTCCATAAAACCCATATTCAATTTCAGAACCCAAATCACTTCAAACCTGATTTCTCATATTCACACAACCCCCTAATTGCTCACTGAATCTTCCTTTAAATATCATCACAGATCAACCCAATTCATTTTCCCCTTCAATTTCATCTCTAAATCCAACAGCATCATCTTCTGCTCGATCTCAACCAAAATCACCACAGAACCCTCCACTTCCTTTAACTCAGTTCCTCTTCCTTTCTTAATTTCAGCTCACAATGATTGAGAGACAAATCTTTTCTCAATTTTAGGGTTGTAATAATTTGGGTGGATAGTTACACCCCATGGATAGGGACCACCCCACTCACTAGATAAGGGTCATCCAATAATTGGTCACCTCTTAACCATAGCTAGTCTTTGTTTAACTGTGAATCAATCTTTTGTGCTCCTTTTCACTCCAAGTTGATGCTCGCCTGTGGATGACTCTCTCCCTTTCGAATTCTTTCACCCGCAACAACCATCCTTTACTTCTCATATCCACTTCTTTCCTTCAATTCTATTCATCACTAAAGCAGTCATGCTTTTCAGACAGGGATGAAGAAATAAAAGCAAATATGAGAAATAATCGCCTCC
The DNA here is from genome assembly GCA_023529315.1 of Papaver bracteatum. Classification (NCBI taxonomy): domain Eukaryota; kingdom Viridiplantae; phylum Streptophyta; class Magnoliopsida; order Ranunculales; family Papaveraceae; genus Papaver; species Papaver bracteatum. The sequence goes on along the minus strand of JAJJWX010002148.1, from coordinate 846,599 downwards.
AATAGCCATTGCATATGAGATGAACTTTTTCCCGGTTTCTTATTCTTTTGTTCCCAACGACTCCAAAGTACCTAAATAATCAAAAACAAAACATAATATACATAATTTACAAGAAAACTAGCAGAGAAAGCATAAACAATAGATAAATAATAAGGTGTTTTAAACACCTATCAGTAGTGGAATGTTGTTTTGTGGTAATGGAGAGGTGAAGTGTTGCTGATTTGATAAGTTAAAAGCCTAGTTTTGGTCGATTTAGGATTTTCGGGTCCGAGCCCTAAAGAGGAAACCCAAGTGTTTTAGGTTTTGGAAATAAAAACAATATAAAAGGTAAATAACCCTAATATTTTTATTGTTTTGACCAATTGAGCATCTTCATCTTTTCACCATCTTCACGTGCGCAGCAGGGGAGGAAGAAAATTTTCCACCGAAAAATCCAGCGCCGTCGCTGCCTCCGATCACCGGCTGGCCAATTTTCGGCCGGCAACAGGTAAAATTTTTTTCTTTTTTTTTTCTGTGTGTTTTATGATTCATGAGTTGTTCATAAAACAAAAGGGTCCCATAGTTGCATGCATGCATAGGATTTATGAAGAATTTGTTTTTAGAAAACGTATGAATGTCCGTTTTTCGTTAGTTTTGGAAACGAACAAAAATCCCTAATATGGAAGAGACACATAAAATTTTGCATGGACTTGATATAGTTGCAGTAGTAAAAGTTTTTCTTTATTAGGTTTCATGAAAACCCAAGTTTGTTTTCAAAGAATGAACATTGTAAATACTTTTAAGAACGTAGGATTGTTCGTAATAAATGTAGTAAATAATAATCCTTAGGGTTAAAGGAAAATTTGAAAAGACCTGGAGTTCATGATAAAAGATACATACAACTCCGTCTCGTCGAGGCTACGGTTACTATAAGCATAAATAACAAGACTTTGAACCCCTAGGTGTCCCTAGTGGACGAGTTTTAGTCTCGTGAAGGTTTACAAGAGGTCTGCCTACAAAACCTATATTTCCAACTCCGTCTATTTGTGACAAATTAATGAACGAATCCAAAATGACTACAGGAGGAGATACCTTGCGCAAATTTAGTTCATATATAAGTGCATAAAGTTTTCTTAGAAAGTCGAACAAACCACAATACTCGGAATCTGACTAACCACAATCACAATGAAAAGATTAAGAAGATGGATAAAGAGGTAGATGTGGCGAATATTCACAAGTGATCGATGTATCCCATATTTGTCTGAAGGTCACCACCAAGATAAACCTATGCATCCTATTGGATTGAGCTACTGGTCAATTCTAGTGTTAACACACTGGCATATACAAGGGAACCAATGGTCAACAAACTTATTTCTACATCAACTCACTGGCATATACAAGGGAACCAGGAGTGACTTTATTCAACACAATAATAATATTTTTTTTTTCTTTTTTTTTTTAGACGGCATGATTAGATCTTTTGGATCCAAGCGCATGCTTCTTGTCAGCAAGTACATGATACTTTCCTTGGATCCTGCATTCCACGCTTGTTTAGGCGACGGAGACAGGGACTACGTTTCACACATACTGCTATTCCCAAGTGTCATTTTTATTCCGTTTGGTCTAATTGGTCTGTCTCTTTTTTTTTATTTCTTTTTTTAGCAACTCAATCACTCTATTTCATCCTAGCAACAATAACAACTCGATGTTTAGTGACCCACCAAAACACTTAGAGAACAATAGATAAATATGGAAAAATAAAAAATAGAATGTGATATGGTGATATTCCGAGATATGGTAACAACTAACATATAATTTATAATTTCTCCTGCAATCACAATGGTTCCATTCACTAATAGTGTCATCCTAAAGGCATAAATTTCTAGATTTCGGAGTTCAAAAAGCACAATTTTTTTTCTTTGTTTTTTTTTATACAATCATATAAATGCTAAAGGCATAAAAAAAACTCTACAATCATATAAATGCTCCCCCACACTTAACCTTTACATTGTCCTCAATGTAAAATTTAGTCATTCAAAGTAAAGTTCAAGGTGGGAAATTCCGCATATGATATGCAAAAACATAGATAAAATAAAAGATAAAATGCTGAAAAATAAAAAGATAAAGGTAAAGATACAAAACCGGTGGGTTGCCTCCCACTTAGCGCTTGGTTTAACGTCGTCAGCCCGACGTTCATCTCCAATTACTCCTTGATGAGTGCCAAATATTGCATATTCATACACCTTTTCATTGGCACTTAACTCATCTTTCGCGCTTCAAAGTCATATATTATCCCAAATTCTGCATTTTTACCATTTTCAAGAATAAATATTTGTATTAATTAATTTTGTGTTTTTAAGTACTAAATAAAGCTTGGAAGAATTGAGAAGACAAAAGAGAAGAAAGTTGGAAGCGTTGCAACCCGCTCGCAAGATCGGTGGAAACCTGTTTACAAATTCATGGGATTAAACAACCCATGATCCAAAACCCAAGACCCAAATCCATTTCCACCTCACTCCCATTGGATTCTTTCCAAAACATCCACCTCACCCCCATTGTATTCCATTTCATCCATCAATTAAAGAAAACATCCCCATTCTCTCACTCAATCACTCCCAATTTGTTTCCCACAACCAAATATATTCCATTCAATCCATCAATTAAGAAAACATGTTTTGTTGAGTGGATGATTTTCAAATTTCGAATCCAAGTGCTTGAGGGAATTTTGTGTATAAATAGAGAGGGTTGTTGTGTTGAAAAACCATCCAAGAATAGCTTGTTCATGTTAGTTTATCAAATTTCAGTTTTGTTGTAATGTTTTTCATGTTCTAGTTTCATTTGCTAGGGTTTAAATGAAGCCGTAACTCATTGGTATGTATTCATATCTTGTATCTTGTTCTTGAAAGTTTAGAATTGTTTAAAGATATAATTTAATCCAAGTTTGTCAACATCTTGCTCTCACAATGTATGCCATGTATCCATTGTAGTTAGAATATCTCTTTGTTGATTATGCTACAACTCATGCTTAACCAAATATTGATCCTCAGATTAGTTGTGCTTTAATTAGACAGTTAATGCTCTGGAGAAATACTTTAGTTGTGATTAAATTATCCATTGGAGAAACACCTTAGATATATGGTAGACTTGAATCTGCTGTAAGGACAAGAATAATATTACAAGTTGAATGCATATCATAAGTTAGCGGTGGATTTGAATACCCTAGTATCCATATTCTCAGTATTTACACCTTGATTTAATTGTGTATTTTAATTCAATATTATTTTTTGTTTAAGTCTTTGCCAATATCTCGTCGTATCGAAAAAATAAAACCCCTTTTGGTTACTCTCTGAATCAGTTCTAAGTAAGGATTTAGAATCAACTTCTACACTCTCCAAGTCTCTGTGGTTCGACCTGTGCTTGCCCTGTGTTGCTTGTCGACACTGTGCACTTGTAGTATACACAATAGTAGGTATCTTTCCGAGTCTACCACTCCTCCAGAGGGAATGGATCACTCAATGTGATCATATCTTGATTCTCCGCCACAAACTGCTCATAGTATGGTTTCAAGCGATGGCCGTTAACCTTGGAAATCAGCCCTGTTTTGGGACTAGTAATCTCAACTGCACCATGCGCAAACACATTAGTAACAACAAATGGTCCAACCCATATGGACCTAAGTTTACCCGGAAAAAATTTAAGACGAGAATGGAATAAAAGTACTTTCTGCCCTACTTCAAAACTCTTTCGGGAAATCATTTTATCATGGAAAGCTTTGGTCTTTTCTTTATAAATGCGTGAACTTTCATATGCATCATTTCGTATCTCTTCTAACTCATTGAGTTGAAGTTTCCTATGTTCACCAGCTGCACCTAATTCCATATTACATACCTTGATAGCCCAATAAGCTTTGTGTTCAAGTTCGACGGGAAGATGGCAAGGTTTTCCATAGACAAGCCTAAAAGGAGACATACCAATGGGTGTCTTATAAGCTGTCTTATACGCCCACAAAGCGTCATTGAGTCTATAACTCAAATCCTTCCTTGTAACGTTCACCGTCTTCTCTAAGATGGTCTTAATCTCCCGGTTGGAAATTTCAGCTTGACCACTCGTTTGTGGATGATACGGTGTGCCAACTTTATGAGAAATGTTATACTTCTTTAGAAGAGCGTGAAAGGATCTCTTGAAGTGCGAGCCTTCATCACTAATCACCACTCGAGGTGTTCCAAACCTAGAAAAGATATGTTCCTTCACAAACTCACAAACAACATGAGAATCATTGGTGGGAGTGGCTTTAGCTTCCACCTACTTAGAAACATAATCTACAGCAAGAAGTATAAAAAATTTCCCATTGGAATTCACAAAAGGCCCCATAAAGTCTATACCCCAAACATCAAAAATCTCAACAACGAGAATTGGTGTTTGCGGCATTTGGTTTTTAGCACCAAGGTTGCCTGTCCTTTGACACCTATCACAAGCCTTACAAAATAAATATGCATCCTTAAACAATGTAGGCCAATAAAAACCACTTTCGAGAACCTTGAGGGCTATCCTATTGGCTCCGAAATGGCCACCACAAGCATATGAGTGACAAAAATTCAGAATTGATTGGAACTCGGATTCAAGTACGCACCTGCGGATCATTTGATCGGAGCAATGCTTCCACAAATAAGGTTCATCCCATATATATTGCTTGGCAATCTTCTTGAGCTTGTGTTTTTGGAATGTAGTCATGGAACTAGGTACTTGTCCCATCACCAAGAAGTTAACAATATCAGCGTACCATGGAGTTGTGCCACCAACAACAAAGAGTTGCTCATCCGGGAAGCTATCATGCAAAGGAATCGCTTCTTCGGACATAACCAATCTGCTTAGATGATCCGCTATGGTATTCTCACTGCCCTTCTTGTCCTTGATTTTCATGTTGAACTCTTGAAGAAGGAGTATCCACCTTATGAGCCTTGGCTTATCATCCTTCTTTGTTAGCAAGTATCTAAGTGCAGCATGGTCGGAGAAAACAACCACCTTTGTACCCACTAAATAGGATCTAAACTTCTCAAGTTTAAACACTATAGCCAAGAGCTCTTTTTCAGTTGTGGAGTAGTTGATTTGCGCTCCGTTGAGAGTTCTAGAAGCATAATAAATGACATATGGAACTTTACCATCTCGCTGTCCCAACACGGGTCCAACGGCGTAATCACTTGCATCGCACATCAACTCAAATGGATTGCTCCAGTCGGGTGGTTTGATAATTGGTGTGGTAGTTAACAACTCTTTCAAGGTGTCAAAAACTTCCTTGCACTCATTGTCACAATCAAAGGCCACATCCTTTTTTGCAAAAGTCTACACAGGGGCATTGCAATCTTGGAGAAATCCTTGATGAATCTCCTATAAAATCCTGCATGACCAAGAAAAGAGCGAACCTCCCTCACATTTGTGGGGTATTGTAAGTTCTGAATCAAATATATCTTAGCCTTGTCAACTTCTAACCCTTTAGAAGATACAACATGGCCTAGCACAATCCCATGAGTGACCATAAAGTGACATTTTTCCCAATTAAGCACAAGATTATTTTCTACGCATCGTTTAAGAATAAGTGCAAGATTATCTAAGCATTTGTCAAAAGAATCACCATACTCGCTAAAATCATCCATAAACACTTCTATGATGCTTTCCACATAATCTGAGAATATGCTTACCATACAACGTTGAAAAGTGGATGGAGCATTGCACAAGCCAAATGGAATACGTCTATACGCAAAAGTGCCAAAAGGACAAGTAAACGTCGTCTTTTATTGATCTTCCGGAGCTATTACAAGCTGGTTATAACCTGAAAAATCATCAAGTAAGCAATAGTAATCACGTCTAGCCAACCTTTCAAGCATTTTACCAATGAATGGTAAAGGGAAATGATACTTTCGGGTGGTAGAGTTGAGCTTTCGATATTCAATGCAAACTCTCCAACCGGTCTGGATTCTAGTTGGAACCAAGTCGTTATCTTCATTTTTCACCACCGTGATTCCGGACTTCTTTGGAACGACTTGAATCGGGCTCACCCATTTGCTATCGGATATGGGATAGATAATCTCGGCATCTAACAACTTCAGGATTTCTTTCTTGACTACTTCCATCATTGGAGGGTTCAAGCTACGTTGAGCTTCTCTTGTTGGTTTTGCCCCCTCCTCAAGAAGTATTCGGTGCATACATGTTGAAGGACTGATTCCTTTGATGTCGGCAATGGTCCATCCAATGGCATATTTGTGCTCTCTTAGCACTCGAATAAGCTTCTCCTCTTGCACCTCGGTGAGGTTGTTGGCAATGATCACCGGTAAATCTTCATTGTCACCTAAATATACGTATTTAGGGTGATCCGGAAGAGGTTTCATCTCAAGAGTAGGTGCCTGCACAATCGAGGGTAAAAGTTTCTCATTAGTAATCAGCAAAGAAACATAAGACGCATTATACTTTGGTGGAACTTCTTGTAATGAGTTAAGATATAAAACATCCTCTTTAAGCTCATCACAAATAGACAATTCACTTTCAATGTCTTTGTATTTCCCATAACCTAAACCTTCGACTATGGTGTTCTCAAAAGCATCATAACTATTCAATTCAAACATCTTTTGAGCTGGAGTATCAATAATATCAATAGAAAAACATGAATTCACGTCACTAGGATATCTCATAGCCTCAAAGATATTGAAACTTATGATCTCATCATCAAATTCCATAGTTAAAGCGCCTTTGAAAACATCTATCTTGGTTCTCGCGGTTCTCATGAATGGTCTACCCAACAATAAGGGGGTAGTCGATGGTGAATCCTCATCCATCATGTCAAGAACATAGAAATCAGCCGGAAATATGAGTTGATTAACCTACACCAAAACATCTTCAATAACCCCTTTCGGGTAAGAATTAGACCTATCAGCAAGTTGTATAACAATACCGGTATCTTTAAGAGGTCCAAGTTTCAATGATTCATAAACGGAGGCAGGAATAACATTAATGGATGCTCCTAGATCTAGCATAGCACGCTCAAACCTGACTTTACCAATAGTACATGGTATAGTGAAACTATCGGGATCTTTCAACTTAGGTGGGAGTTTCTTTTGAAGATATGCTGAAGCATTTTCCCCCACACTCATCACTTCATTACCGGTCAATTTGTGCTTGTTAGTGCATAATTCCTTCAAGAACTTTGCCCAGCGCGGAACTTGCCTTATCGCCTCAATGAGTGGAATGTTCACTTCAATCTTCTTAAAGATTTCCAAAAGCTCTTGATACAATGTCTCCTTGTTCGACTTTGCAAATCTGCTAGGAAAAGGAGGAGTAGTAACATGAGTAGAAACACGAGTTTTAGAGTTAGAATTTGTTACCGGGTCAGCCTTTTTTAGGGGTCATTTTCACTCTCTTCTTTCTCCAAATCGGGTTCATTGGACACCGGTGATGTTTCCGGTTTCTCTACTTGCTTCCCACTCCGTAGATCAATAGCATTAGAATTCTCCTTGTGATTTACTATTTGCGAAGGAAGTTTTCCCTCGGCTTGTGCTTCCAATTTGCTCACGACAGTAGATAATTGACCCATTTGAGTTCGGATGTCTTTTATATCCATCTATGACTTTTGCTTATCTTTCACCATTGTGTTGGGGATGAGATTCAACTTGTCATCTATACTCGTGCCTTGAGTCTCTTGACGTGGCTTTTGCAAGAAATGGTACCCACCTTGTTGATTAAAAGTAGGATTGGGAGCTGCAGCTTGCTTGTTAGCGTATCTGAAATTGGGATGATCACGCCAACCCGGATTGTATGTGCTAGAGTACGGATCATACCTCGGCCTTTGCTGATTTTGGTACATGATATTTGCTTGCTCAACATCTTCGGTATATGATGATGATGGTATGATAGCCGCTGCTATTTGATGCATCATCCTCTCCATGTTGCCCATCCTCTGTTCCAAGTGTGAAGAATTGCCAACTTCATTCACCTTCCTTACCGCTGATTCATCTCTAGTGAAGAATTGTTGTGTATTTGCAGCCATGTTCTCCAACAAACTTGTAGCTTCCGCAATGGTCTTGTTGGTAAGTGCACCACCACTTGCGGCATCAATCAAATGTCTCTCAGTAGAAAGCAATCCTTCATAGAAATATTGAATCACAAGTTGATCGCTGATTTGGTGGTGTGGGCAGCTAGCTAAAAGCTTCTTGTAGCGCTCCCAATACTCATGAAGAATCTCTCCCGATATTTGCCTAATACCAAAAATCTCTTTGCGAATCACAGCTGCTTTTGATGCTGGAAAATACTTCTCGAGGAACAATTTCTTCATCCCATTCCATGTGGTTATGCTTCCAGCGGGTAAGCAAAAGAACCATTCTCCTGCAGAATCTAAAAGAGATAAAGGAAATGCCGTCATCATAGCCATATCTGCATCTGCAGTTGCTTGCTTCATACTAGTTACAACATGATGAAATTGTTGTAAGTGACGATTAGGATCTTCTCCCGATAAACCTCTGAATTTGGGCAGCAAGTTGATCAATTGTGGCTTCAACTCAATGTTTCCATTCAGCTGAATACATAAGGGCTGCTGATCTAGGTTTGGAGAAGTGAGCTCCTTGAGTGTTCTTGGATCAGGCGGTCGATCTCCCATTGTGTTATCTTCCTCTTGTTCCGAGTCCAAGAATTCACTTGGTGTAGAACTAGGAGGAAGTGGAGTATTGACTGCTTGAATGAAATCTTTTAGTAAAGTGCCTGAACGAAGACGTATACCAATAGGACTTGGTCTGCCTTCTCCGCGCATTCACCAAAGAAATCGTACCTGAAAATCAGATTCTTAAAGATTGATTAAGTAAACTGAAATTGTAGCCAAAAGCAAAAATATAAACTAAGAATAAAAATAACAACTAAACTCGCCAGTGCCTCCCCGGCAACGGTGCCAATTTTGACGATGTGTCGAATCTCGCAAAAATAATATTTCTCTACTTTTACACTAACAAGTAGTATAATGTAAGAAGGATCGTCCCAAGGGAGGTATGAAGTTTCTAGTTGTTAAGAAAATACTCTTAGCAAAGATGATTGTGTTGTAAAAAATCTGAAAATTGTAAAATGTATTCAAATATGAGATGGAAGTGATTAAAGGTTCATTCTAGACAACGGAATACAAACCAAATTGATATATAGCCAAGTTCGTTGCATTATCATGTTACTAACAACCCTAGAATAATTAGTACGCTCAACTATTCCGTTACTATCTCCTAGCTCACCGGATACGGAAGCGCTCGACTACCGGTTCCTACTTGCCAAGTTTCCTAGAGGTACGCTTACTAGGTTTGACTTAAACAAGTGCTCTAAGTTCTGTGAGATAAGGTTGGTCCTAGTGATGAACTCAAAAGCATGAATCACCTACTAGTGTTGATTTCTACATATGGATACTTAACAAAGTCCCATCATCAGTACCCACATATTGCTACTTGTGTTTATCTTCTCTAGACAATTACGGGTCGAAGAAAATCTAAACTAGCAAATAGATTAAGAATTAATGATTCAATTTCAAACTTAAACCCTTAACAAATAATCCATAGACAATATTAGAATAGTAGAAAATCAATCAATAACATAAATGAATGCAAGAGAACAAGTTATTTCATATCAATTGAAGATTCATATTTAAGCTTAAATCGCCCTTAATCAAAGAGAGTTTTAGTTACTCATAATATTGGAGTTCATCATCAAATATAATAAATGAAATAAAGAAGATGAAAATAAAACAAGGAAGCAAACCCTAGTTCCAGCTCTCTGCAAAACTCCCAGTAGAATAGAAAATACGTTCTTCTAAAAGTTGTAGAAGTTTCCCTTTTTGTAGCCTTTTTCTCCTTCCAAAACTAGGTCTCAAAGGTCCAAAACATAGAAGTCCACCATAAGCCCATCAAACCCATGTGTCAAAATAGGCCAGTAAAAATCTCTGTCAAAATATAGTCGCCGGAAAACTGGGTGAGGTGCTGGAAGTTGGCCGGACTGGAAAAGTTATCGGTCGCCGGCCAAAGTAATCAACTCAGTTGAGTCAACTGATTCATAGTCTAACTCAGCTGAATGGGCTGAGTTGAATCTGTGCTGCTTCACTTCCAGCCATATTGGTTGTACTTCACCAGTTCAAGCTATGTACACCAACTCCAGTTTTACTCTCAGCTGCATAGCCACAATGAACAGCTCCACTGTCACCTGCTATCATCTCCATAAAACCATAGCCTCCACCAACTTAAACTGTATTGTACTGCTACACAGAAACTTCACACCTGCAGCCTTTGTAACTGCCATCTGTTCCATCACCAGGCTTGTTCTCTTCACACCAGCTTTAACCTGGCCACCTTTGCCTAATACCAAGTCTGCATACCCATCTTCCTTGTAGCATCACCACCTGAGCCACAACAACCTACACCAGTTCCAGTTGCACAGACCTGCAATCAAAATACACATAACAGCACCACTGCCAATTGGAAATCAATCACCATAGTTTTATTCTTCTGCGTATTTCGAGCTCATTCAACACACACACAACACCAACTTCCCTGTCTCCTGTTCCATACTCAATTCATTCCTGCAACTGCAATAACTCCATCATTCACCCACATCAAACCTATTCTATCTGTTCAGTTGTACTATCTCTATCTGCCAATTCTTCTTTGCTGCCAATTATAACTGAACTGAGATGCAACATTCCATCCTGTAGCTCCGCTTTGTAGTTTCACTACCTGCCATTAGCACCAAAACCTCCAGGCTACCTGCAATCATCTCTGCAGCATAACCTGCAATAGTACCCTGAACATAGAACATCTCCAGCTGTACTTTACCTGCAATGTTAATCTAACATAACACAGCAACCCCCCCTCAAGCCATCTCAGAGCACCAACTGCTACCTCAGTTCCAATTTAAGATCAAAAACTCAGATCCCATTCTAACCAGCAAATGCCTAACATACAATTCCAACACCTACCGCTCCCACTTGGTTCCCTGCTATGCTCATTAAATCCATCCATCTATAGCAGTTGCATTGACATTGCACCTTCTTGGCCTTCTCTTTGCTGAATCATTCCCAGTCACCTCCAAAGCTTCCACTGCATTCTGCAACTCCAGTGCACCATCAATTTCTAGTCCTGCCTTCACCACATCTTGGTCCTTGTTGGCTGGTGGTTTGGTAGGTACATCCAATGCTCTAAGTACAGGTTGATCCATATCAACTTTAACCTTCCCATCATCTTGAATTTTCCATTATCATCAAACCCAATTGAACAATTCTTTCTCTTATAACTGAATCATCAACCAGTGACCCAATTCTGTAGAGACCCATAAATCATCCATGAACACGACACCAGATTCCAAACCCATTCTTCTCTACTAATTCAACTTCTACTGCTTGTCAATTTCAGAAACAAGTTGAAACCCTAACTTGTAAATCGATCTTCTACCTTAAATCCTTCTTCACAGTTCATTACACACTCCATATTCTCATCTCTTCATCTTAACAGACTCCATTCTTGTTCATCTCCATAAAACCCAGATTCAATTTCAGAACCCAAATCACTTCAAACCTGATTTCTCATATTCACACAACCCCCTAATTGCTCACTGAATCTTCCTTTAAATCTCATCACAGATCAACCCAATTCATTTTCCCCTTCAATTTCATCTCTAAATCCAACAACATCATCTTCTGCTCGATCTCAACCAAAATCACCACAGAACCCTCCACTGCCTTTAACTCAGTTCCTCTTCCTTTCTTAATTTCAGCTCACAATGATTGAGAGACAAATCTTTTCTCAATTTTAGGGTTGTAATAATTTGGGTGGATAGTTACACCCCATGGATAGGGACCACCCCACTCACTAGATAAGGGTCATCCAATAATTGGTCACCTCTTAACCATAGCTAGTCTTTGTTTAACTGTGAATCAATCTTTTGTGCTCCTTTTCACTCCAAGTTGATGCTCGCCTGTGGATGACTCTTTCTCTTTCGAATTCTTTCACCCGCAGCAACCATCCTTTACTTCTCATATCCACTTCTTTCCTTCAATTCTATTCATCACTAAAGCAGTCATGCTTTTCATACAGGGATGAAGAAATAAAAGAAAATATGAGAAATAATCGCCTCCAATAGCCATTGCATATGAGATGAACTTTTGCCCGGTTTCTTCTTCTTTTGTTCCCAACGACTCCAAAGTACCTAAATAATCAAAAGCAAAACATAAGATACATAATTTACAAGAAAACTAGCAGAGAAAGCATAAACAATAGATAAATAATAAGGTGTTTTAAACACCTATCAGTAGTGGAATGTTGTTTTGTGGTAATGGAGAGGTGAAGTGCTGCTGATTTGATAATTTAAAAGCCTAGTTTTGGTCGATTTAGGATTTTCGGGACCGAGCCCTAAAGAGGAAACCCAAGTGTTTTAGGTTTTGGAAATAAAAACAATATAAAAGGTAAATAACCATAATATTTTTATTGTTTTGACCAATTGAGCATCTTCATATTTTCACCATCTTCACGTGCGCAGTAGGGGAGGAAGAAAATTTTCCACCGAAAAATCCAGCGCCGTCGCTGCCGCCGATCACCGGCCGGCCAATTTCCGGCCGACAACAGGTAAATTCTTTTTTTTTTCTGTGTGTTTTATGATTCATGAGTTGTTCATAAAACAAAAGGGTCCCATAGTTGCATGCATGCGTAGGATTTATGAAGAATTTGTTTTTAGAAAACGTATGAATGTCCGTTTTTCGTTAGTTTTGGAAACGAACAAAAATCCCTAATATGGAAGAGACACATAAAATTTTGCATGGACTTGATATAGTTTCAGTAGTAAAAAATTTTCTTTATTAGGTTTCATGAAAACCCAAGTTTGTTTTCAAAGCATGAACATTGTAAATACTTTTAAGAACGTAGGATTGTTCGTAATAAATGTAGTAAATAATAATCCTTAGGGTTAAAGGAAATTTTGAAAAGACCTGGAGTTCATGATAAAGTTTATTTGTAAACTTTAAAATTTTGTTTGGAACATGTGAACTTTTACAAAATAGAAAAGACCCTGGTTTCGTAGATGAATGCTCGTTTGAGAAAAAAAAAATTATATATAGGTGAGCTATTAAACTCACGATTTTTTTTATTTTTTTGAAAAGAAAATACATAAATCATGCTTTGGTTTTATGAAAATTGTTAATAGCAAACAATATTTGTATGAGTTGATGGATTAGTAGTATGTGTGCTTTTGGCGATTTTATAATGTATCTACACGTAAAAATCAGCGAATATTCACATGGAAAGTTGTGTGAATTATTCATAGTTTCATGAAAAGCCAGTGTTGACTTTAAATAATAATAAGTTTTTACTCGACTTTGCAGGTTTGAAAGAACGAGCAAGTTTTGAGGTTTTACGCTGTTATCACTAAGTTCGTGAAATCGTAAATAGGTAAGAGTTAAGAATTACCATTTTGTAGATGCTGATTGTAAGCATCATAATTGTTTGATTGCTTTAACTCCATTGTATTGATGAAACTCGTGCGGAATATTGCAGCGACTTGGCGGAGATGAATCGACTCCATAATAATGTTGAAAGTGACATTTCCAGAGACACTTCTGGAAATGATGTTTCCACAGATGCATCTTCTAGAGATGATGATTGCTCTAGGGACGGCGATTCTGGAACTTCTCAGGGGAAAGAGGAAATTCCCAAACTCAAGAACATTCCAAGTATCGAAGACAGATTCTTCGAATACTTGTATAGGCCTGAAAAATGTCCTTTAGGATCCTCGTTTCGATTGCTCATAAATCTCAGAACTACTGCTCATAATAAGTTGGTGTCTCCTTCAGCAATAATTCAGTTTTGTTTGGAAGGAAAATATTATTCATCTTCCCATGTGGATCTCAAGCTTTCTCGGAAGCCGCTGATGCATTTTTATGGATGGGAAAGGCATATGCTAGGCCACAGCCATGTGAGGGTCTTGATGGATAGTGCGCAGGTGATGAGATCCATTCAAGCTACTGTTGATTTGATCATTAATCATGATATACCAGGTATCATGGCTTTGCTTGCTCGTTGGTGTATTCCTACTCACACCTTCATATGCAGATGAGGAGAGTTCACAATTACCTTAGAAGATATAGTTGCTTTGTTGCATCTTCCAGTCACTGGAAATTTCCCTGGAGAACTCTTGACAGAGGAGAAGTTGATATCTCGTACCTTGGAAACTAAGATGCACGAGTTCAACGAGTCTCCCAAATTTTGATATGCTCAATGGTTGAGATACTGGTGGCCTAGAGATAGAATTCATGAAGAACATGTAGATGGTACCCTATCCATTACCGCTTTCCTGTGCTTGTGGCTTTCCAGAGATGTTCTTGAGGACAACAGACATTTGTTGAAGCCGTTGGTGATACCTTTTGCTATTAGGATGGCTAAAGGTGAGAAAATTCCCATTGGTAGCCTGTTTTTAGGTTTACTGTTTGCCAACTTGTACTTTTTGGTTATTGACTCTAGTGTTTCTAACAGTTTCATGAAAATTGAGACATATGCTAATACCATGTTCCTCCAAGCTTTGATGTGGGAACATCTTGAGAGGTATGCTCTGATTCCACGTAGTGTTTTGCAAGGGCCTAATGTCGACACTCGTCATGCTTTCCTCGAGAAATACAATTCCAGGAGCATGAGGTGGTCTACCAAGCATCCGAAGTACAAGATATGCATCACTGATATTTTGGATATTGAATATGAGTTCAACTTTCTCCCTGGGTGTCGGTCCCTGATCTCTTTTCAAAATTGATCACCTTTAATACTGCTGATGCAAATGTCACATTGAATACTGGTGTTGGTTTGAATGATGGAGATAGATCTTTAATATTAAGTTGCACTCCTGGTCACTTAGTATCAGTAATGCATGGAGAGTTCAGAGTAGAGGAGTATAATATTGACATGGCATCTCGGCAGATGGGCATCGACTAGTGCATCCCAGGTCATCGAATGAACAAACCATCAGTTGAGTATTTGAAGGCTAATCTGGATTGCACTCATGTGCAGGGAAATGAGTATTTATCCACGTGTTCTGACCGTGCTAGTTTTGTGACTCTGAGTTACATAGACTTCTGGCGTCAGTAACTTGAGAGCGTATGTATGCTTTTGTAATGGATGTTAAGTCGCCAGCGCCAGATTTTCCTTCCCTCGACTCTATTAATGATCGACCAAGGCTTAAGTACCTTTCCCGTGGTGACAAGAGGAAGACATCTCAAGAATATGCACATGTAAGCCTCTTTTCTTCACGATTGATGAGAGTAAGATAGAAGTATTTTAAATCATTTGTTGATTCTATGTAGGATGTCTGTGCTGTGAGGCCTCGAATCTGTGTAAACTTCTTAGACATTCAAGAAAGTCCCCAGTGTGAAGAAGGAAGAAGCAAAACAACTCATTGAATGATACCGAATAAAGTGCAGTCCCCTGCCGCTTCTTTGGTAAGTTTTTAGCACTTCTCTCATCGTTGTGACTTTCTTGTCCATATAATCAGGATATTATAAAAGTATTACTAATTTGTTTCAGAAATTTTCTCCCTCAGTTATTGACAGTCTTCATCTTTCCTCTATACGAACAATTCAGGAATCCAACATCGATGGAGAGGTTGATGTGAGTATCCTTTCGTGTAAGTGATTTCGGCATTTCCTTGAATAAAATAAAGATAAGTATTGTTGATAATTCTAGGAGGAAATTGTTATGGAAAGCCGACATGGTCATTCCATTTATTCGTCTTTGAATAGTAGTGAGAAAGAGAATCCTCAAGAATCGCGACTGAATGAAGATAATGGTACTCCCCATGTTGATGCCGACCATGTTATCCCCTAGAATGAGTTGGAGACTCCTCAAGTAAGTATCTACTTTGTATTATATTCATAGAAGTATAATGTTTCTGATTTGTTGATGAATGAATGGGGATTCCAACAAACATAGGAGAAATTTTGCCGAAATACGTCATCAGAAAAATCCAGGCCTCAAGTTTTTAGTAAAAATGCAGTAGAATCTTCATTCGACATCAGATTATTTTCAATATACCCACGCATATTTAAGCCCAGGAAATTTCCAAGCTTCAATAAAGAATCTTTTTAAGGTTTGAGCATTTTTAGGGGTCAGAATCGACGAAATAGTAAACTTCCATGAGACCTCCATAAAGTTTTCAGTTGGTATGAGGTCCAATGTTTTGGACAAAACTCCCTGATCGTTCATCCAATTTCTATGAAATTTGATATGGTTTAGGTGACATCCATACGAAGAGAATGGTATATGACTCAACCTTAGATTCCTTACCAATTGCTCCCAGTTCGTCGTTCTATACATGGTAGTATAAAATTCTCCTGACGGACTTACTGAAAAACGTGTTTCATGACTCTTATGCTATTTGATCATGTCTTGGATGCATAGTAAAGAACTTAGATGATGTTAGTTCACTTACATGCTGTAATTTATGATTGCATTGAGTCCCATGCTTGAATCTCTCTAATCCATGTAATTTTCTTATTAGGTGCAAAATACCAAAACTGAGAATAATGAGACTAATAATGATGATTCGAATAATCCCGACGTCATTGATAAGGAGACAACCATCTCTGCACTTTAATTCCGTGAGACAGTTGCTTCTGATGTTTTTGAGGCTATTGAAACACCAATGGTGACTCCAGAAGTAGAAGAAACCGTGTCGAGGGTAGAAAATACTATCCCATAAGAGATTGCGCCTATGATTATTGAAGTGGCTCCTGAGATTGAGAACCGTATAATAGTGCATGAATACTCTACTGCAGGGATAGTTTGTGAGCCTTCATTTGGTACTTCACTTATATACCATGTGTTTGTTAGTCGGTGCAGCGTTCCCACTGGGTATGCCAATATGTATGAGAAGTTGTGGAAGATGTATGGCCATATCGTTGTCACGAGGGATCCAGAACGTAGTTACTTCCTGACAATGCAATTAGGAAACATATTGCATGTCATAAACGATATTTGTACCAG
This sequence comes from Papaver bracteatum, assembly GCA_023529315.1. NCBI lineage: Eukaryota > Viridiplantae > Streptophyta > Magnoliopsida > Ranunculales > Papaveraceae > Papaver > Papaver bracteatum. The sequence goes on along the minus strand of JAJJWX010002148.1, from coordinate 829,602 downwards.
GCCCAGAAGTAGTGTCACTCGAGATGTACTCTTTGATTGGGAGTACAATTTGGAGAATTCTGAGAGACTTGGCTTTAATCTGAAGTGGCTTCGTCAGAAGATCAACGCCATCAAGGATTCCATGGTGAATGATGTGCACTTTACCAGTGCTGATGTGGTGGAGAAGATGGCCAAGATTGCTGAATTGACTGAAAAGCTGGAGTTTGAGAAAACGGCCTTGCTAGTCTTAGAGGATAAAGAGAATCAGAAGTCTTACTTTGCTGGCTTCCTTTAATTTTCTTTCCATGATCTCTTAAACATTGAACTTCTGAGAGATGTGAGATTTTATTTTTGATTTTGAATTTTGATAGGTTTTGGGTGTTTGGGTGTTTGGGTGATTGAGGATTTTCTTTCGGAGTTTTGGATTTGATAGAGATTTTTCTTAAATAGAAGAACTTTGATAAATTGTTGAATTCAAATACTGAATACAAATATTGCAAACGTTTTGGAGGTATTGAAATTACAGGTAAAAGAAAATCCTAAAAATGCAAACGTAAAATATTTCGAGATTTTGCCTCAGACATAGAGCACCCAACGTCGAATGCTTCATGCGTCAAAAATCTTGAGCCAATTCTCATGAATCACTGACACATTTGTCTTTCCATTTATGTCATCTAATTTGTAATATCCTCCAACTACTGACTTAGCAATCATAAAAGGTCCTTCCCAGTTAGAGCCCTTTACAGAATGAAAGTTGCGTCTAGTTGCTTTAAGAACCAAATATCCTTCACGGAACCTGTTAGGCTTTGAGGTTCGTGCTATGAATATCTTTTGTTTGTTCGGAATTCTTCTCACAACGAGATGCTCTGTTGGAGTTTTCCAATTCGGTGGCACATATGGACACTCGTGCAAGGGAAAACATTCGGGGTACTGATTATGGAACTCGGTGACTATCCTATCAATGACCGTATTGGTGAGATGCTGAATTTCGAGAGGTTCGACATCTAACCACTTGGTGAATTATTGCTGAGGTGAGACTAACCACTTGTATCGTTTGGTAACAACTGATTCATGAGTAAAATCAAGTTCCCTGACCAGAGTTGCATATTTGAAAGTTGGTAATATAGATGCATGAGTGGGAATAATACTTGCCTGAGTGCGGAATATTTTGACAAATTCATGTGCGCTTTCTTCAGGCTTTTGTGTGAGTTCCATCAAGGCTTCGACTTTTCCCAAATGTTTAAATGGTGGAGAATCCTTCATCTCTTTTGAACTGGAGCCTTCTTCTGAGTCAGAGCTTTCCTCGACAGAGAAATGTGAAATCTAAGAGGATGTCGCAGTGAACTTTCCATCGTGAACCCATGCTCTTCCAAGAACCATATCATACCCTGGATCTTCTCTAATTATGAAAAACTTGGTCTCAGTCCAAGTTGAGTCAGTTTTCACCTTGAGAATGATGTAACTATAAGCATCTCTAGAGATCCTTTCATGGTCTCTGACTAAGACAGGAGCGTGGGTTGCTTCTTGTCGAGTGACGCCAGCAGCTCTGAGAGTCTTTAGAGGGATTATATTAACAGCGATGCCAACATCAACTAATGCTCGCTTGAATTCATTTCCTTTGAGATGGACTGTGGTGAGAAGTACCCAGTCGTACATCTCCTTGTCTGTTACAGGAGGTTCAGGGCGTATTTCCTAAACGTCTAATCGTTTTCCAGATATAACGTGGTTTAATGCAGCAAACATATCATTTCTTTGAGCTTTTGATAAGTACAGTAACTCACAGACATGCTCAATCATGGATTGAACCACTTCCTTGACCGGCTGCTCAGAGAGTGTGAATGTTCTAATTTGGGGAGGGTTTTTGTGTACTCCTTCGGTCCTCAGTTCCCCTGAGTCATCTTACTCTTTAAATATACGTTTCAGGATCCTATAATCACTTGTTGGATGACTGACATACCTATGGAAATGGAAGTAGCGTGCATTTTCCATATGTTCATCAGTCGGTTCCCTTTTGACAGGAGGTAATTTGATTGCACCATCTTGGATCTAGACTTCCAATAGTTCAATTACTTCTTCAATAGCGAAGGGGAAGTCAGGTACATCTTGATCGTTCTGTTGTTGTTGAGCGGGTGATTGTGCATTCTTGGACTGACCATATTTCCTTGGTGGAGGGGCATTATTTTGAGGTTGTGCTTCAGCCTTTCTTTTGCTCCCCTCAGCAACGTTCATGGAAGTTTAAACACTGTACTATTTGTTGACTAGATGCCTGGCATTGCTGCTCCGAGTGTCTTTCGATTCCTCTACTTTGACAGTTCTCGTTCTTTCTAGCAAGGCGGGAGCGGTAGTTGTTGATCGCTTGGCCGCTTCATGAAGTTCTGAAACCTGAGATTTTCCAGCATGGCTCCATATACTGGGATCATCCCATTTATGTACACATCTACCAGTTGTTTTTCAGTGACATTTGGGTCATGACAATCTAGATCCTGGAGCCTGAACTTCTTTACGTAATCGTTCGGATGTTCGTTACTCATCTGAGATATTCTTCATAATCAGAGAGGGTAATATGCTCCGAAACGAAGAACTATTTTCTGTAGAAAGCATTAACCATTTCTCCCTAATTAGTGATACTCCTTGGTGCGATGTTTTTATACCAAGTATATGCTCTTCCGGTCAGAGATTTTGAGAACTCCTTCAGAAGGACAACATGGTCACTTTTATGGTCTCCAAGCGCTTCCAGAAATCGAGAGACGTGTTCTCGAGCATTCCCTGTTCCGATGTATAACGTGAATGTTGGATATGTGTACCCTTTTGGAAAATAGATCCTTTGTACAATAGAGGAATATGGAGGTTGATGACGTTGGATGGATGTTGCATTGCCTTTTCCCCGATCCTCCATAAAACGTTTCAGGTCTTCACGAGTGATGAAACTGGCAGGTTCAGGTTCTGCAGTTTTGTGGGCTTCATCATCATCAGGGACTAGAATGGTTTCAGGATCCGTAGTTGTAGGAGTATCCTTATCTTTTCATTTCTCTCGGGTTTTGTCTGACATCTTGTCGGTAAGATTCTTGAGGTGATTGGACAGCTCTTTATGCATCGCAACCATATTAGTCTGATTTTTGGAAAGAACTTCCTGGACCATCATGAGATCATCAATATTAGTTGGATTTTCTCTGAGTTCCTCGGGATGTCGACCAAAGAGAGGATGATTTTCGACATTAGTGTGAGGAGGAGTAGTGTCTCCACCACTGTTGGAAACATGAATTCCTTCTGGAATTTCGTCGTTATTGCTGGTACTAGCGATGTTTGCATTTGGGTTTGTAACCAATCCCGACCTAAGACCAACCATTTTTGAAAGCTTGAAATTGCAACTGTGAGATTAATCTCCCACTGTGGTCGCCAATATGTAGATGGGGAAAAACGGTTCGCTGAATTTTTAGGAAAGTGAAGAGTCGAGCGTGTTGTCGAGACTCCTCGAACCGGGAAAACTTCTTAACCTCACACATATGCACCTCAAAGGGAGTGCTTAGATTCGAGAGATCAATCTGTAGGACTCCGGACTAAACCAAGTCAATGGCCGTTCTAGAGTCAATTGGTCGCAAAGAGGGAGATGGGTTGATCTGTAAGAGGGAAGCTGAGAAATTATGTGGGATCAATGATGATCAAGGATTGTAGATGTATTGTGGGTTTCTGCAATTATTGGTGAACTATGGAGTTCTTATAAGTTCTGAAGGATTGATGAATTCTTGAGAGTAATTACTCGAGAAATCCTGTGTAGACTGAAAACGTTGTTTGTTAGCGATCGTTCATTGTTTTCAATTCAGAGACTTATTTATACTGTCAGAGTTGTGAACACCTTGATCCATGTAAGTGTGACAATTTCATGAGTGGAAGAGTGGGACGGTGGAAGATCGTGGTAAAGTCGGTTCCATATCGTGTGGAGACTTGACGGATCGTGTACCCACTACTTTGCTAACTCCTTCAACCGTTAACACAACTTATGCACATTTCTCGTCGTGGATGAATCCACGTGATGTAGACCGCCAGACCAAAACCCTAGTTATTATCCCCCAATTTGACGTGATTGATGTCTCACAAATCGTGGAGTCTGCATGACAGACATGTATTTTGTTTGTCAGTTGTTGACTGATTAGGCAATGAGCCTAGATTTTGTTAAATCGAGCATGTTTGACAGGTGCTTAGCGATTCATGAACGTAAATATTGTAAATTCAATGAGTTGTTGAAATATTGAAGACTTACTGAATATATATGAATTACTCGAGCAACTGAGCAAGTATTGCTCGATTTGACGAAATACTGATAAATTGCTGAGTATTGATAGTTGGGTCAATATTCGAGCAACTGAGCAAGTATTGCTCAATTCGACGAATTACTGAATATTTGAGAATTTGACGTGCAATTGAGCAAGTATTGCTCAATTCGACAAGTTACTGATGAAATACTGAATATTGATAGTTAGGTCAATATTCGAGTAACTGGGCAAAGTTGCTCAATTCGACGAAATATTTATTGGTGACGTGACCTAATAAAATATATAAAAATATTGGTAGATTACCAGATATTATATGATTAATCCCTGTGGATCAATATATAAATTTATTTAGTGTTTGAACTTGCTCAGAATAATTATTTGTTGAGCGTTTGTTCGAAAATCCTAATTTTGATGAATTGCTCATTATTCGAAGAATTTCTGAAAATAGGTCATGAGCAAAGGTGGGACCGACCTCATGGGATCATGGACGTCTATGTGATGCGAAATTTCCCGAATGGGCGTGTACCAGGGTTCTCAGTTGGAGAGTTGGTGAAGGAATGATGATTAAGTGCCGGTTTCATCATTTATTGAATTACTGTTGGGTTCAACATTAGGCAAAACCTAAGTATGAGAGATAAGGGACCGACCAAGAGAGCATGGGGCCGGCTCTTGGTGGTCACATGACCAATTGTTGGTAGTTTGAGAAATCCCCAGGTTGGTTGGAGAGAGTTTGGGCCTAATATGAGTGATTGTGCAAATTAGGTCAAAAGTGTGAATATGTGTGGGACCGGCTTTGTGTAAGCCCTAAAAATAACCTGGTCGGTCATTCAGGAGGGAACATGTTTCCATGGTGTCCGTGTCTCCGTACTCAGAGTTTCAGTATTTTCTGACGTGAGTTCGAGCAACATTGTGAATTTTCAATAAAGTTTCGTCTTGACTGAAATTCTTGATTTTCGTTGGAATGAGCATGTATGCTTAATTGATCAATATTTTGTAAATATTAAAGTAAGAATATTTTAACATCTAAATTTGTCATGAGAGGCTAGCCAATCATGTGACCATGTTGGCTCTTGAATTTTCATGATTTGAGCAAAATTTGAGAAATTATGAAGAAATCATGATTTTTGCTCAAACCAAGGAGTTTCATGAATTCGAGGGAAATAATAATTATAAAAAACTATGGATTGCAGGGTGTGGGACCGGCCATGGCTAGGGCATGGCCTTCCTTCCATGTTACCCGGTCCCGCACTCCTTTCCCTATTTTATAATTTTATTTTCGTGAATCCGTGATGTTATGAAGAATCCGTGAGTTTTTGTTGAAACGGAGGAGTTTCATGAGTTTATGGAATAACAATAATTATAAAAATCTAGGAATTGCGAGGTGTGGGACCAGCAACGGCTTGGGCATGGCCGACCCCGCGCACCTTTTCTTATTTTATAATATTATTTCATGAATCCATCAAGTTATGAGGAATTCATGAGTTTTGCACAAACAAGGAAAGTTGCTAAATTGAAGGAGTTTTCATGAGTTCATGAAAAATAACAAAAATTGGGAAAAATAATGGGAGAGGCAGGGAACCGGCCACTGCTAGAGCATGGCCGGCGGCCGGTGTGCCCGACCCTTGGACGCCTCATATTATTTTATTATTATTTGTTTTCTCTTGTTTTGCATAGGATTCATCATATGTTCTTATTTTTGAATGCTCGTTCGTTCGTCCGGGTGCTCAGTCGTGCATCATTATCGAATACACTTACACCATTTTTATGGGGCTTATTCAGTGATAATCTAGATGCCCGATGGTTGAATATTTATTGCTAAATCATGAAATTCAGTGTAGAATAGTTCATGAAACGAGATAATAAAATAAGTGGTTATTTATTATCAATTCATAGGATCAGCTGTGGATTCGACCATGAACTCGGAATAATAAAACATGCATTACCATTCCATGGGATCGTTGATTCGACCATAGAATCGGAGTAATAAAATTATTTATTACTATTTCATGAGATTAGCAGTAAATTCGATCATGAAATCGGAGTAATGAGATAAATTGTTGTTGCCATTCCATGAGATCAAGTCATAGATTCGATCATGGAATCAGAGCAATTGTTATTGCCATTCCATGGGATCAGGCCGTGGATTCGAACATGGAATCAGAGAAATGGTTATTGCCATTCCATGGGATCAGGCCGTGGATTCGACCATGGAATAAGAGCAATATGAGATTATCATGGGAATTAGGTGGTGAATGTCGCGGCAGAATTAATCTATGTGCATAGTCAGGAGATGGCAAATCCTGAGGGTGCTTTCAGACACTACGGAAAACACTCGAGTCTATACAAGGTAGCTCTACATAGTCAGGATCAGTGGGTGTCCCTGTCCTGAAAGAGTTGTTGATCTCAATCTTACGGAGAACCGCCCAATCGTTCTTCTATGTAGATGGGAGTTACTCTCATGTAGTCAGGGAACAGTGAGTATCACCGACGTCCGGAAGGCGTTAAGCCCCCTCAACAAACAATTATGTAGGAGGACCGCCCAATTCTATTATTCTACATAGAGTGCATGATGAAATGCTAGGGATCGAACGCTCAGCTAGTGGAGGCTTTTCGAAAGACATGTTCATCATGGCTTCATAAAATATGAATCGTCACCTGCCTGAAGCCCTATCAGAAGCATGCAGTATCATGATTTTACGGATTTGACCCTTGTCAAAAATCCACCATCAAAACTAGTACTTCCTGGGTGCGTCATGGCGAGCTAGGCATGATCCTCCGGGTGTGGTTGCCAAATGTTGAAGGGTGAACATGATTTTTGGTCCTACCCGTCCTAGCTATACCAGATGACTACACTTTTTAGGAATAGTATCAGACAAAACTTGTTTTCATTATGCTATGTACCTCCTTTTGTAGACTTTCCCAAAATCCCTTCCTTTTATGACATCATGCCACATGTCCTAAACCTCCTTAATTACCACTAATTCCATTCCTTCTAATATATCCTCCTCATTTTCCATTAATTCCCTTCTCATCCTCCTTTCTTTGTGAACACTTCTTAGTGGACTTGGGCTTTAGTCCCCATGTTTTATGTTGGGCTTGTCTCCCCTTTAAGGGCCCTCTACCCATACTAAGGGTTAACAATTTTCAGATATCAACACGCGACAACAAGGTTTGTTACCAAAATAAGGGCATGATGGCACGATAGCTGGATCAAGTTGGCGTGGCCCATAAAGGTCATACTTGCATAAACGTTTAGGAGAGTTAAAACTATGCATATACCTCCATCACTCGGGGACTGATATCATAAGCAAACACACACACAAAAAAAGAGCAAAATTTTGGGTATGTGACTACTGGATAACCTAGACATGTAATTGGACAGTTACGAGACTTAATCTAGATATCCTAAAATCATAAAAAGGGGAATTACACCTTGATAATTTCCAAAGAACGACGGAAAAGGGACTAAGGAAAATCACGTAAGGGATATCATGAAGGGAGGTCATCCTAGTCATATATTGTCGCAGAAGATGATGAGACTGTAGATAGTGGTAAAAAGGATTTTGATTCTCAAACTCTTAAAAGTTGATTCTAGATTTAAATTCAAACATTAAGCTAGCAAATAAACGAAAAGATAATAAAAAAGTTGAGAGATACTGGGACAAAGGGTTTCACAATTATTCATATTGAGTGATGCATACAATCAATCTTGAACAGTTATAGCTCTTTTATTTACTCATTCAATGAGAATTATGACTCTATTTCTTTGCCAAACATGCATTTCCAAAATATTAATTGTAAATGGTAAGCGTGGACCATCAAAATACTCAAGACCTATCAAACTGTAGGACCATAATATCACCATGATATTACTCTTGCGAGATTAACAACACTTCTGCGAACACCACCGCGAGATCTTCAACAACACTTTGCGAGTATCACAAGATAATTCAAAGAGTGGCGAAACAGCTGACGAATGAAGAAACACGAAAAGAGCATGATTTTTCTGCGATGATTACAACGCTTGCGAGAAGTGACATTATAACTACTGCGATAATATCGCGAGCCATATCCGAAATTAAAGGATAGCTTAGCTATCATCCACTATGTAACTACCCTATATAAGGAGACCCAGTAGATTCAGAGAGAGGATGATGTATTTTTGAGTGTTGAGAAAGTCTTGAGGAGAGAGAAAATTCAAGAGAACGGTTGTATTCTTGATTTCTTCAATTTCTTGTAAACATTTCTGAGAATCAAGTAATAAAGTGTTGTTTTTAATCTTCAAATATGTGTTAATTACTGTAAATTCTTATCAAGGGTATAGTGTAGGATTTCCTGCAACTACATTTTGGCGCCCGAAACAGGGATGAATTGGTGATTATTTGAAGAAAAAGATAAAATTAACATTGTGATTGGAAGGAATTTGGAACAATTAGTGAAATATCTTATGTAATATCCAACAGTTTACTAAGATTAATGGCTAGAAGAAGAATAAATACATCAGAACCACCAACAACCGTAAGGAGGAGTAAAAGATTTGCAGGAGGAGAAACAAATGAAATGGGAGAATCCTCAAGAATAAGAACAAGAATAAATAGAACAAGGAATGACGAACAAAATCAGATTCAACAGCCAAATCAACAAACACCAATACAAGATAGAGCTATGGATTATGATAGAGTAAGCGTACATACTTGGTGATCAGATTCAATAGAAGAACCAGAAGATCAACAATTAAGAGATGAAGGATGAGAGGGAAGAAACCAAGAAGTAAATGGAGGATTAATACATGGAGATGATGAAAATGAAATAGTAGAGGTTTTAAGAAAAAGAATACAAGAGGAAAGGAGATTAGAGGCAGAAGAACGTGAAAATTTGGCAAGGCAAACCCATGAATTGAGAATGGAAAACATGAGGTTATAAAATAGAAGATCAAGAAGATCAAGTTCGAGAATAATCAGAAGTGAAGTAAGAAGATGCTACCTTTCTTCAAGTTGTCTCTATTATCCAACATTACAGACCAAGTTGTAGAGAAGTTTGTAATTTTCTTGACATCCCAAAAAGATTTATCTCTGAGATACTTAGCACACATGATTTTTTTCCCATAGACTGTCTTGATCATGCAGGAATCTCCAAGTAAGATTTGCAATCAAAGCTTGATTAAGATCACTTAAAGATCTGAGACCTAGCTAGGCCCCCTTTCTCCTTTGGTAAATTAAACCACTCCCACTTTAAAATATGCATCTTCTTTTTGTCTCTGGTATGTCCCCACCAGAAGTCTCTGATAATTTGAGTCAGTTTATTAAGAATGGATTTAGGGATTAAGCAAGCAGCCATGTAATAAACTGGAATAAGTGCCAGAACTGATTGAATAAGAACTGTCCTTCCATCATGAGTTAAGGAATTCATCTTCCATCCAGTTAGATTTTCTTCAAACTTTTCAATCAGGTAGTTGGAATTGGAGATTCTCAAAACTTGCTGTCTAATTTTTACTCCTAGATACTTCTCATCTTTTGTAATTCTTCTAACTCCAAGTGTTTCTAGAATTTCATCTTGAAAGGAGTCAGGTACATTCTTTCTGAAGTGAATTGATGACTTTGTGTAGTTTACCTGTTGACCAGAGATCTTGTAGTAGTCTTGAAGTATAGTGGTGATTGAATTTATAGTTCTTATGTCAGTGTTGCCAAATAGCATGATATCCTCAGCAAACATGATATGTGACACACTTGGATCCCATCTGTTGACTTTATAACCACTATATATGCCTTCCACCTCCATTTTGTTGATGATTCCACTCAAAGTATGGGCACAGATGATGAACAAATATGGTGAAAGGGGGCATCCCTGCCTGATGCCTCATCCGCTCATAAAGAAACCTTCAGGTTGGCCATTGAGGAGAATAAAAAAGGAAGGAGTTGTTACATAATTCATAATAAGGGAGTGATCTCTTCCATTAATTCCAATGTTAATTAAAGCTTGATTGATAAAATCCCATTTTATTCTATCATATGATTTACCCATGTCTAATTTAAGGGCAAATGATCCTTGAGTAGTGTTTGAGGTATGCATGGAATGGAAAATTTCCTTGGCAATGTCAATGTTATCAAGGATTTGTCTACCTGGGACAAATGCAGATTGGGTATCCTCAATAATGTTGTCAAGGAATGGGCTTAACTTGTTTGTGATAATCTTAGTAACAATCTTGTATAAGATATTACATAAGGCTATAGGTCTGTAATCAACAGCTGAACTGGCATTCTTCTTTTTGGGAATAAGAGCTAAATATTTTTGGTTCAAACCTGGAGGCAAATATGAAAATCTGAAAACATCTTGAATTAACTGAGACTTTATCACCAGTTGAACATTATCTTGACAGTGTAGATCTAAACCACCACTTCTACCATTGCTACAAAGATATATTTTTTGTAATCCAAAGTGCTGCATACCTTTCTGCTATTACTTTCATTCAGTCTTGTCTCAGATAAAAAGAGAATAGAGGGGTTGCAATTGTGCAGGCATGATTTGAGTGTTAGAACTGTCGTATCATTCCCTAATCCACGACAGTTCCAAGATTGTATTAATATTTATCCTGCGACTTTTTAGGGAAAGTCGCCACAGCCTCAGTGAGAACAAACAATAAACCATACCCGGAAAAAATATGGCTTAATTAGAATTAAAAATGTAGTAGAATTAAAAATTGGGGAGCTACATTCCCTAATCCATGATAATTCCAAGATTGTATTAATATTTTTAATTCTACTTCATGATCTGTAAAAGTATCAGGGTCATTGATTTTGTTTGTAATGGGCACATTAGATAATGTATGATAGAAAATACCATGGATTAGGAAATTTGCATCTTTGCATTGAAAGGAAACATAGGATATCACCTGCACGAGATATTCATGGCCTCCTTCAAGAATGAAGAAACATACAGTTAGTGCACAACCACATTTGAAGTTGCACCAAAACCTCTTCCCATGCTTTATAAACATCCTTAGTGGTAGTCCTTCTCATCCCCATTGACAAAGTTATTTTCATTCAAATGAAGAAACAATGAGATTATCATCAGAACTATAACCCCAACATCATCTCTACACCCATGTAGTAGAATTAAAAATTACAATCTCTCTAACGTCACTTATCGCTAGCTCCCCCATTGTTATCTTTTGGAGCGAAGAATTCACTAAGACCTGGGATATCCCCACTTTCCAACATATTAAATAAATTTCCATAAAGGGATACAACTGGTTGAACAATATCAGGTGATTGGAAAGAACTAGGCGATTGGAAATAACTCGGTTGTTGGAAAGCACTCGGTGCACTTGGTTCTCAAAGCATATAAGATGTTTGTTGTTGTGGTGGTGGTGTAACATTGTATCAATCATTTGGGTTGTAAGGTGAGAATAATGATGAAATGCGCCTAGGATCTAGCCAAAATATTTGAGGTTGAGATACAAGCACAGTTTTTGGTGAAGTACTATTGTTTTGGGGGTAAAAACAGATTCTGCTGGTTTTGGTAAATTTGGGTGTGCCGCCGAGAAACGAATCTAAACCCTAAACAAATGCACTACCCGGGAGTATTTTATATTTGAGAGATCAATCTGAACAATCCTGGCCTAAACCAAGAAATGACCGTTCCAGTCTTGCTTCGGTCACAAAATGAAGGAGAATGGTTGATCTTAGAAAGGGAAGCGAATAAGATGTTGAGATCAGAATGGTTAACTCTTAAGGTGTGGCTATTTTATGACTTGTATTAGAATATGGAACTGGATTGCATAATATAAGATATCAGTTCTTAGTATCTTTTTGGATACTTGTGTTGATAACCAAAACTCCGTCGTCGGTTGAATAGGTAAAAACATATTTATACAAGTCATGGTTGAATGCACCGTGATCTCATAGGAAGTGGAAATAGTGGAGTGATGGAGAAGTGGGGTTATTGAAAACCACGTCCCTACTATGAGGGGATACAGGTCGGTTTGCATTCACTACTTCTCTGCTGCCACTAACTTCCCGCTTTCCTGACACTTTCTCATAATGGGCGTGTTGCACGCCGCACGTTGTAAACCGCCAAACCAATACCCTGATGAACATCCCCCAATTTGTGACATGTTTGATGTCTCGAGTATTTTTGTGAAAAATATGCAGCACATTGTTGAATGGGTCTTATTTGTAATACCTAGTTATTCTGACCAATCACGCGCAAGCTAGTTGGCGGGTGGTCATGTGTGGCGAGCCAAGTCATGGTACTTGCCACAAAGAATAGCATGTGGCACTATTATTTTAAATATCTAAGTTATTTATGAAACCGATACTCATAAAATATCGTATGTACTCGATGCATGTAAAGCATCGCTTTAAAGAAAGCAGCTCAAAATAATCGATGCATGTGAACCATCGTTGTATAGAGCCTATCTTGGTTGGTCGCGGAACCTAGCTAGTTTCTTAAAAGCAGCATGACCGACCACTTTTAGGGAACTGCTGGGAGATATTTATGCATGCCAAAGGTAGGCCGGTCAATCCATATAAGAGAGTGATGGCTGGTAGCCATTTTGACATGTAGGAAATACCATATAGTCCTAAGAATAATATATTAGAGAGAGTCTAGTCCAGTTGACCTAGTCAACTTTTTATTTGGAAATATAAATTATAGTTTGGTCATAGAAATAATGGTTTGGTCCTAGGGCGATGTCATGTATGATGTAATTGTCACTAAGTAGTGGCAGAAATACCCTTTTGGGGCCACATATATACAAAAATCAATAGAGAAAAAATCTTTTCCATATTTACTTTCTCTCTCATATTTATTTTCAGATCTAATCTCTTTTTTTTTTCCTTCTTCTTCTTCTTTTTTTCTTCCTGGTAATAATGGCGTCTCCATTATTTTTTCTTCTTTTTCTTTATACTACTGTTGAATACGTTGTTACTGCTCATGTTGGTGATGATGAAGATGAACTTAGCGTTTACGATGATGAAGAAGAAATCATGTTATTTGTTGCTGCTGCGGTTATACATGATGAAGACGATTTACGAAGAAATTCGCCGCCGCTGTTTGAAGATTCATCTACATCTGTTGAAGATGTTGAAGACGACGATGAAGATATTGAAAATCTTGATTTTTTATGAAGATGTTGAAGACGAAGATTTTGATTTTTTATGTTAAAGATCTTGATTTTGATGACGATCTTGATTTTTTTTTATGTTTGTTGCTGGTGTTTTTGAAGAGGACGATGTTGCTGCTGCTGTTGAAGACGTCGAAGAAGATGAAGATGATGTTTATGATGTTTTATATGGAGTTCATTCCAGAAATGAAGTCTGGTTCGTATAGGTTTTTATATGGAGTTCATTTCTAGAATGAAGTATGTTTTTTTAGGTTTTTATATGGACTCCATTTTTGGAATGAACTCTGTTTTTTTTTTAGGTTTTTATATGGAGTTCATTTCTGGAATGAACTCTACTTTTTTAGTCTTTTATATGGACTTCATTTCTGGAATGAAGTTTGTTTTTTTAGGTTTTTATATGGACTTCATTTCTGGAATGAACTGCTACAAGAAAATAAGTAAAAATTAACAAGGAATGGTACTTTTGTCAGTTTAATATTTTTAAATAATTATGGACCAAACAGTAAAGCCGTTTTCTTAAAGGTCCAAACATACATGGGCCCACCTAAAAAAGGACCAAACGATATTTTTCCCTTTTGACATAATATTGGTCGGTCCAAGTTAAATTTAGACCGGTTAAATTGGCTGGCCAAATTGGATGGCTGAGATGATTTGCGGCAGTTATTGGTTGCCGCTAATTTATTTAAGATTTTTATACGAAGCGCGGCCAGCCATCTTCGGGAAACCGTTTAGGAACCACATGAGTAGGCCGCGGTGCGGCCAATTGTTCCTTATGGAAGAGGATCGACCAATGGTCACGAAGACATTTTGTTGAATGCTTAGAATAAGAGTTTGACCGGACGATTCGTCTGGCGAAGTTAGGCGGTCGAGATGATTTGCGACAGTTAATGGCGGTCGTTGATTTATTTAGGTTTTATAAAAACTGTGTGGCCAACTTATTTTGGGCTAACAGTTTTTGGTGTTATCCGCACGCTGAGAGTTGTTCGACTGACCAACACAATAGCAGGGCCGCGGGTGAACATATCCACACCTTTCCCGTTGATTGAGATTGAATCTAGGCCGATCAATTTGGCTGGAGAAGTTGGGCGGCCAAGATCGTTTTGCGACAATAATGTAATATAATGTCGCTTGATAGAAATTAGGGTTTTGTAACTCGTGTGGCCAACTGTTTTGGTAAACGTTTAGTGGCTCCGTTTGCAAGTCGGAGAGATGCCGATCGGCCTAGGCATTAGTAGGCTCGACGGTGTACACGATGGCGCTTGTCCAACCATATTAGGATGCGACTAGGTTTGATAAATTGACTGGCCAAAACGTGCGGCCGTGATCGTTTTAAGACTGACATGGGCAGCCTATATTAAATTCCTTAAGGAATTAGGTGCGTCGACCAACCAACTTCCAACTTTATTTAAAAGTTCGTGTGGCGCATTTAAAGCGATCTGATTGGTCGATGGGAAAGAGAGTCGGGAAGTGGAAACATGGAGTGTAGCCTATCGGCCACGGGCGTCACCTGTTGGAGCAGGTCGTCCGGCCAAGAGGCGTGGCCACGCCTCCCTTTGATGTTGCTTTTACTTGCCGCGGTTCCTCTTTATTTCTTGTTTTCTGATTTTGGTAGGATGCTCCTACTAGTTCCATGTTGGATCAATTTCCTAGTGTATCTAGGATTAGTTTCGACCAACAGGGTTCGAAATATCGCGCAGAGCGCAAAAAACCTAATTTTTGCAAATTGATAAAATTAGGTTAAAGAGCTGAATTTTGTGGGTTGCCGCAAAATCAATCAATTTTTGGTGAGTTTTGCATAATGATACAAAAAATCACTAATTTAATATCAAAGCACATCATAACTTTGTGTTCCTCTGATTTAGTACTTCCACGTGCATCTTAATCCTGACACTTAGGGAGATTCATGCTACTTGGCTGGGAGCGAGCATTAGTCGTCATGTCATGTCAGTATTAAGAGTTCAACTGGGGAACATGGCATAGAATAAATACTCATAAATTAACAGAATATGTGGGATTTTTGCTACAACACCATTCTAGATAATTTTCATATAAAATACTGAATTGCTCAATACATATGTAAGTAAAGAGGCCTGAGCACTCATCACTTTTAAATGGCTCAATCTTCTTTGCAGAATGATGGCGCATTAAATACAGGGTTTTAAAATTTTAGCCCTGAACTAAAAACCTCCATTAACAACTGTGCCGTACATGTGGTGAAGAACTATGTCGTACTTATGTTTTTCCTACCACTGTATTATCACTATCGTGCAATGATCTGTTGCTCCTTGTGGAATCGGTAGACGGTGAACGTCCATCATCATTTGGATTTGGACTCAATCTAAACATTGTGTCCTCGTTCCACTGACTCACACACAAGTGTATAACCTCAATTTGCCGATTCACCCAATACAAATCGTTCAGTCAGCTATGCGACTCTCCGTAATTGGCAGTCACAATGTAGGAAGAATAATCACTTTCCATAGTTTGGGAAACAATGGGGATCTTGGTTGGCTCACTTTGTGAAGTAATACTTGGCATCTTCCAATGAATTTTGGGCATATTTGACGAAGATGATGAAGAACTTGTACCCGTGGTGGGGTAAGTCATAAAGCATGGATCTTTTGGAGGTGGATGGCTAGGAACAATATTTGCATCATGGGAAAGGCTTGATAACCCTGGGAAATGAAACCCTTAGATGTGCATGTTGTATGTCTCAATTACAGGCTTCACAATCGACTTGTACCAGGTGACATACTCAGCTTCACCAATATCCCTCTTTGTATTTAGTTCATAACTCTCCCAATTGGTTCCTTTCAGCCGATCATAATCTGATCCAGAGGTTTGCATATGTTGTGGCGGGTTAATTGCAATTACATATATACCTTGTATTTGGTACCGTAGTCTTTCTCCCATGTACCAAGCCCCTTTATCCAAATATGGAGTGTAAAAAACAACTTTACGGAGAGAATAATCTAGTTTACGTTGTCCATCATTTTCAAAATACTAAGGAAAATAAATGTAATGGTGAACAACAACATTCTTGTGGCTCCAAGTCATCTGTTGAAACCTCTGAACAAAACTGGAACCCGAGACGTCACTGCCAGTGTCCATCGCCCAGTTGGTCGAGACGTACATGTCCAAGATTGGTAATCTATGGGTATCATATTTAAGGATTGGTTTACCAACACAGAAGTATGTATACCACCAATACTGCAAATTACTCCATAATTTTAGTATTTTGACTTAACATGCATTTGTTCATAAAAAATATTTAAATTTTAAAAAAATAATAATAATTTTGATATTTACCTATATGATGCTCCAGAAACCAGTGAAATTAGGAATACTCATGGACGCTTGATCCAGCATACAGTACAACTCTGCTAAAATTGCAGATCCCCAGTCATAATCTGGTGTTTTGTCAAGATCTTCTAACGCTTGAAGCCAACCAACATGAGCAACATAAGTTGAGTTTGGAAAGAATGTCTGACCCAGTACCCATAAGATAAACACCCTTTCGAGTTTAGGATAGTCATCTACATCTTCTGGGTTTATGCTTTGGGTAATGCTGAATATTTAATCCCACCTCCTTTCAATTTTGTATGATCTTCACGTATTCCTCATTCTATAAACGAGGGAAAAAGCATCTCCCATTTACTATTTGATATCCATTCATCTTGGTTGAATGGTACCGGTTCTCCACTCCACTTGTGATCCCACAAATGAAATACAAATCAAAGGGCGTAATTCCTATTGTACAATAATAATATCAACTAATGATTAATTATTTTGATTAATAATTATTTAAAATATATAATTTAAGTTGAGTTAAACAAGCTTACAAATTTCAAAATCCATAAAATGTAATGTGTGCGTCGTCAGCCACCACCTTTCTACCACTGTTGTCGTAATTTTGTTGTTGTGTCTTCTAGGCTTCACACTATAAAGCGCACGCCAGAGATATCTGTCAACCCTTTATCGGAGGTAGACCTTCATAAACAACATTTAAATCAGAAAATCCACCTCTCATTCTATAATAACCTCATTCATGATGCCCCAACACATGACCTTGAACTAATGATGGAGCAGCAACGACACTCGGCGAAGCAAACTCTGCTTGACGATTTTGAGAATAATCTACATCTGTGACAGGCCGTGGTACCGATTCATTTCTTCGATCTCTTCTCTTCTTCACAATATTGACAGTTTTTTTTGGTAAGTTGCTCATATTGTATCAAAAATATTTGGTTTAGAAGAGTTTTAGAAAAAGGAAATAGTAGGTGACTGAAAATGATTTCAGTTGTAGAAATTTATAGTTTTGAAAATAATACCGTTGAAATATGGGCGTTAGAGAATTGGCCGTTGGCGATTTTGTTTCTAACGCCCGCGTTGGTGTCTCCAACGCCAGCGTTTGTGCCTTCAACGCCCGCGTTTGCACTGCCAACGCCGCGTTTAAACCCCACACACCAGCGGGTGTCCCAAATTCTAGCGCTTGATTATCAACCTCCCCCTGTTTTACCATAATGGAAAAACCTGTTTGGCAATCCACCTGACTAAAAAAAAAATGGATTTGTACATTACCATAGGAACTGCCCTCGTAGAGTTTTCAGCTCTGCTCTCACATAACATAAGTCAGTAAGTACCAGAAATCGAATCCATATGGGGAGCATAAATCGATAACAGAGCTTAAAGCACTTTCAGCCTGCTAGAAAATTAGACTTGTTTTGCCTTATAAAAAAAAAGGAAAATTCTTCACGGACCGAGAAAACTGACTATGGTAAAACTGCCTGACTCAGTTTTTTTGTGTGGGTCCCACCGGACCCGCGAAAGCCAGCTTGGGGGGCCGGCATGTGCGAGAGAAAAGAGGAGCGTTTTTTTTTTCCTCGGTTTTTATCGTTGTCCGTTAAGAATTTTTGTAAAAAAAATCCAAAATCGACCAGAAATGAATTCTAAGAAATTGGTGCCTATTTACCGACTTTAAGTAACCTAATTTCAGGTATGAAAACCCATTTTTCAGAAGAAGATTCAAGAACAAAACCTGGAAGATTCAAGTACAAAACCTAGAAGATTTAAATACAGGGCTGGGATTCAAGTATAAACCCCAACTCTGTTTCTTGTTTTTGGTTTTCAATCTTGATTGAGGTTATTCTGATGTGAATAAACAAATTGTATGGTATGACTTTTTTACAGATCTATAAGCTTTGTGTTTGTGTCCCATATTGCTTGGATGGTCATCCAGTTACTTTACATCTATTAACTGCAAGTAGATATTACACAACAGGAGCGAAGTAGCTAAAAAAGCGTTTTCTCTTCTTGCAGGTATTCGATGGGACCTGCTGGTATATGCCTTGGTTTTTGTGCTTCAATCATTTTGGATGGGAAGGTTAGCCGATATTCTATTTTAATCCCAGTTACATGAAGGAACAGTCACTGGAAACTTTAATAGAGAATTGTTTGGAATGTTTGCAAGTTGACAGGTGCGTTTTGTTACGTACTTAAATGGGGATTATGATAAGTTGGTATTCCAGTTCTTTATGGTTTTTGCTTAGACTTTCTTACATGATGCTTTTAATCCGGTAGTTCTTTGGAAATTCACTAACACTAGCTCTGTTGGCATCTGTAATGATAGGTTAATCTCTTATGCTATTTGACTATGCAACTTCGCCATGCATATTACAAATTCCAATAATTTGTCGACAATTGTTAGGTGGTTAGTTTAATTGAAATAACTGATTTTTTGCCAGTCACCTGGTGCTAATATTGAAGTTCGCTATGTTGTTCAATTTTACTGATTCTAGATGGCTCAGTGCTCGACAGTTTTAGTATGTTTTTACAGGAATGAAAACTAGTGGAACAACGTTTTTGTTTGTAGGGTATCATACTAATGTTCTTTTTGCATGAAAGAGATGACGATGGACAAAATCTCATAGAACAAATTTTTTCTGTCAGCAGTGAAGTTATAGCTCCTTAATCGGACCTACCAATGTTGCTAGTTATCCCACTTATCGCGTATTCAGGTTTACAGCAAGCATTTGTGTGGTTTTGTCAGTTGTCCCAATGGAGTTTTGTCTATTGTTGCTAATAATCCCAATGGAGTTTTGTCAATTGTTGTTGGATGTGAGTACGAATTGAGAGTTTATTGATGATAAACAGTTGTGGCGTTGTCTGTGTAATGGTTGATCTGCAGTTACAGCTATGGGTCGCAATAATATATACATATACTCCCTCCGTCCCACTATTAAATGACCTATTTGATTTTAGATTTTGTCCCACTAATAAGTGACCTATATCACTAAATAAGGAGATATTTCTAAAATTATCCTTATAGTTACGTAGGTGTTTTAAAATGTTTTTCAATGGTATGAAGTTTGCGAACATCCGTGGAGTAGTTTGAGAGATAAATCATTTCTAAATTTCACTAATTACTATCCATAAGGGGTATAATTGTAAAAAATGCTTAAAAGTACTATTTTCCTTGCTTGCCTTAAAAATTGTGCAAAAATTGTGGAAACTTAAATTAGGTCACTTAATAGTGGGACGGAGGGAGTATTTAATAAGATTGCTCTTTTTCCATCAAAACTATAAAGTCTTTTTTTTCCCAGCTAGCACTTAAATAGCGTTTTGGTTGATAATAAAAACACTTCTATGTTTTTTTGGTTTTCAGTTGTTATGCAACTTGAACGAGGAGGTATGGAATCTTCTAGTTTGGATATGAAAACCACAATGACTTCTCCAGCTGGTGATTCGAAGTTGCACGTAGAGGGGTCACTTAGATTACATCCTTATTAATGAAGAGCTTGTAGATGGAAAATTAAGAAAGGATGTGGAGTTACAAGGGAAAGATATTTAGGATCCCATAAGGGCAGCAAAAATTCATGGTTTCTGCTTTGGAATTCCTTCTGGTAAGTGTATCCTGCCGAATTTCAAATGTATAATTTATTATAGTATAAGTACGTGATTTACTTAACATGATATATGTAAATAGGCGTATCATATATGTCCTGAATGATTCTCCAATGTGTATGGAGATCATCATTATCTTATTTGTTCATCTTTAAATTTAATGAAAGTCAAATTCGACCATATTGTCGGATATGTTTCTGCTCATTTTGGTCTGACAAGTCCTTATGCTTATCATCATCTGGCATTTGAGATAGTTATTCTTAAGCTTGTATGGTGCATACTATTTAATAACAGACTGAAGTCAATTCTAAGTTGCACTGATTATGCCCCAACTGGCCTGTCATAACTAGTAGGCTGTTACTAGTTTTAGCTTTGTTTTGCTTTCTTATAGGGTGGTTCAAATCTTTTGTACCCTCTCTTTGTTTGATCAATGCATCTTTTTTTGTCGATCAAAAATAAAATAAAATTATGCTCCGACAGTCCCAATCCTAGATTCTCAAAGTAGCTGTAATTTGCCTATTGTCAGATGTTAATCTGAAAAGTTTGAAATAATTTTATGTTCGTATGTTTAAAAGCCGTTGAGTTGATTGTGGCACATGAAGATGAGAATTCAACCTTCTACTTTTCTAAATAGCATATTTCTGTCTAAACTACTATTATACTGTTGTACTCCATATGGTAGAGATTTTGATGACGATCTCCAGTTCTCTATTTTAATGATGAACTGCGTCTGGTTTCAGGTGGCCTTGTTTCAAGTAGAGGATTTGCGGGGTTTCTCTTTTCAAGAAATCCATCGGCTCTAGCCACGGGGATTCTCTATCGAGGTGCTTTGCTAGCATTGAGCACCTTTAGCTTCACACATGACCACCAAATTAAAAGGCATACTTTAGTTGTCCTCAATCCTCATTCTTGAATTTTGATATGCAGCGGTGATCTTGATATGTGTCCCACTTACTCGGACTGGAGCATGGACAAGGTCTCTTGGATATAAAATCGTCGATAAGTGGAGGCCTTTTGAGTTTTCAACGATCAGGTTGCTGGTATGTTAATACCATTTTCTACGCATCTATCTTCTATTACCTAGGTGTATAAATTTTTAAAGTAGCAACTTCTTGAAGTTCGATAGACAAGCAACAAACACATAAAGTTCCAAACTCAAATTGATTTATTTGACATGCAAATGAAGTTTTCTTTCTCATAAGATGGACTGTTTCCATTTGCCTGTTTCAGGTACACTCAAGGTTACTACCAGAATCTTACATTTCTCATTGTGAGGGTAAGAGAACAATGAAACCCTATCTGCTTCTGCTACTGTTACAATAAAATTCTATTTGCTAGCTATGTTGTGTTAGGCGCTAGGCGAGGCGAGGCGCCTAGCCCGTCGCCTAGCGCCCTAGGCGATCACTAATACATTTTATGCTCTTTGGACTTCCATGATATATTTTTATACCGCTGAATTGTAAATAAAGGAAAAGAACATAGTCCCCTTGAAATTTCAGAAGCAATGCATCTTAGACCATCTTCCCTTAAAACTAAATCAATCACGTTATCCCTTAAAACGTGATTACTATTTGTTTCTATATTTTTGATTGTCGATGGCGATTGATTGACTTTTCACTATATATACTAGTAATACCCCATGTGCGATGCACATGCTTGAATTGGATTCTTTTAACAACACCAAATTTGATAATAATGAAGAAAAAAAATCTTAAAATAAAAATTTAATATTCTTGTTTGTACTCATTATGTAGATAATTAAAAGAGCTTTCCAAATAATCTAATTTTACAAAAATCCGATATATATTTTTAAAGATATCTAAGTTTTAATTTTTTTTGATCTATTTTTAAAACAATGGTATTCCTGTAAATATTCAAACATTGATTAAAGACTTATTTAATAGGGATATTGTTGTCATGTGAAAAGGCTTCACCAAACAATTAACTCTTTTATTTATATTAGTATAAGATAAGATTATTTGAGGGTCAATTTAGACATTCCGCCGTGCTACACCAAAACCACCCAAAAAGGGGTCTTTTCTTTATTATAGTATAAGATATATGAAGTTTCCATACTTAGATCATTGATTGTCGATGGTGATTGTCAATCACGTTATTCCCCTGATAATATGTAACTATACTGAAGTTTCCATATTTTACCCAGTGGAGGTGAAGTTTCCATATTTTTAATCACTAATTGTGCTTCTGTTCTTGACGTTTTTGCATTCAATCACTAATTGTGTCAATTTAGTGCAGATCATAATATTAATGATGTTTCCATATATTTCTTGGCTGTTTTACACAAGGGAAGTATTACGATACATTTATAAATTTTACAAAGAATAAAGGAAGATCAATTTAGTGCACAAAATGTGCAAGACCGATAGCTAAAAATCCTCCGTCTTGAGTTGATTGATATGCTTTCCAAACTTGGTTGTAGCTGACATCTTTTGCACAAATATTCTTCCCTAATTTGTTGCTGACTGCTATATATTAGGCAGGATATCCTGAGTTGTCAAATCTTCCAGCTGTTGGACAGCTATATTACCAATATATTCAAGATCTTTATCAAAATTTGGCGCCTTTAACGCTTAGGCTAGCGCCTAACATTTCCTATAGGCGCTAAAAGCGCCAAACGCGCTTGCCTAAGGCGCCGGTGAGGAAAATTGTGTAGATTTGGATTCCTTGGGCGCTGGATCAGAGCTTAATGCGCCTTTGGCGCCTAGGCGAGCGCCTTTTACAACATAGTTTGCTAGTGTTCTTCTTATTGTGATTACGTATAACAGGCTAGAGTTACAAATCTCGTTTTACTGAACAAATGAAACTCAACTTTTTCGCAGAATGTTTAAACCACATTCTCTATCAATACATGAACCGTAGTTATACATGCAAAAACTAACAAAACAAAGACAGTGTTTCAATTAGTTTCGATATCATGGCAAAAACATTCCAAATTTCATATGCACCTCTCTCAGTTCCGGTTCCACACAATTCTGTGCTGGGTTGTGGAGATCAACAACTATAACCAAAAATATTTAGAACAGAACAAGCAGAACTGAGATGATCCCCGTTGACCTAACTATATCCTCATTCTCAATGTATTTTTTTTTTAATTCAGAACCTTTTTTACTCCGCTAATGCTTGGGTTGCGGGTCTCATTTGTTGATTTATCCTTGCTCTGTGTTGCATGCATCTCAGTTTCATTTCTCCATCTCGGCATATTGAACTGATTGTAGGTACCATTTGCAATATGTAATCAAGCATTTGCAGAGTGGTATGAGGTTGCTGTATGTAATTCAAAGGATTTGAGCTCAACATCAATATCAGATGTCAGCTTTGCCGCAAATGAATGCCATGATTATAAAAACACCACCCAATTGTTGCGAGTGTATTTGCAGGAGTTCTCTTTGGCTGATGTGCTAATACTTGTTTTATCTTGCACAGAGTAAATGACCTAAATACGCTGTCTGCAAGATCTGATGATCTGAATGCTGAAATACTTTCCCTAAAATCTGTGCTATTAGTTTTTTCCATGATTTATTATTTTTATTCTAGTGTCTGCCATCACCGACTACCATGTCTGTAATCGACTCAATGCCGGTCCTCAAAATTGTTTGTATTTTAGTTCGCAGCACTACTTAGTCACTTACATATCCTAAGAACCCAATCTATCTTAGTGCTGGAAGTTGTGAAAACCGAAATAAAGTGTTCAAGCAGATTTATGGTTTTACACTTACAGACTTCTTGTAAGTTAATTACAGTGTGATTCTCAATCTCTGCCTCCTATTTTGACATAATATTCCTGCTATGTTCAGGGACCTTGGTGAGTTTGATTCTTATGAGAAGCTCATGAAGTGCTGAACCCGACGAGTTGCTCAACTTCAGTCTTTTTTATTAGGTTCCAGGTTTCGAATCTTAAAACTGTATACGCTGAACTTCGATGCCAAATTTTGGTTACCGTTATAGGAAGTTGGGTATTTTTTATTTTTTATTTTGTTATAATTTTTCGTATGTGAGTGATCGATTGAATCTGATTGTTGATATTGATTTGTATGTGATGGTGAATGCAATTAACTGAATGATTGGGTTCATATTTGATCGAGAATGGAATGGCTAGAAATCTGAATGCAGGTGTAGCAGGTACCGGAGATTTTGATTGAAGGAATCCCCCAAATGGAATATGTAGGGTTTCCTTTATAAAATCTCTCAAGTTTGGGACTCATATAATCGTAGCAAATAAAACATACAAGTGGCAAACAATATTGCAATGTGTCACAGCCGTAAACAACAGAATTCAGAGTCCCTGATTATAAAATGTCGCTTTAATAAGCCAGACAAAATAACTTTGGTTCTCATAGAAAAGGTCTGTAATCATTTATACGACATATATCAGGAGTCATTTAAGCGACCCTTAAATTGTCGCCATATCCTTCTCAAATATTTTCCATGCACTATTTGAGACAGCTATAAAGCGTTGCTAAAGTTCAAAGCAACGGCAACATATGACTCAAAATAAGTAATTTGGCGTGGTGTTCTGTTAATCAAGAAAATCAAGAAAGAAGAAACAATGAATTCGAAAATACGAGTCAAAATTGATTGTGGAACTGACTCAAGAACGTGATCTGGGATTGGTTCTACTTAAAACCGGCTCTGGAATCGTTTGGAGTCAATCATGAATCCTTATTTCAAAACGAAACTTAGTTCGAGTTCAAAGTAGCTTTTAAGTATATCACGAAATCCGTTTCTAGCATGCTTTCAAAGCACATGTTCAAACTAGATCGATATTAAAGTTGAACACTAAGTAGTAACATTTGGACTCAGTTTCTTTTGTTCATTAGCACAGGGAGAGTAATAGCGCAGCTGATCTTCTTGCTCAAAAAATAGCAAATAACGGATTGTCAGATGTTTTTTTTTTTTTTTCGTTAATGTATTACAGGAGGATCTTATGGGAAGGGCTTCTCCAAAATTTGTAAAGCCCACTTTGTTTGTTTCATGCATCGCTGATTACGAAAAAAAAAAAAAAACTAATTATCCCGAAAAAATATGTCACCCTGTGTAAATTTGTTTGAATACACATCGCGATCCATTAGGTATAAATCTGCGTCATGTATAAATAACAACTCTAGGCAACCAGTGTGGCAAGGACCATGATTGTTTGTAATGCCTTTTATCCGATTTAAAATTTGATTGTTTTTGGGAACTTAGTAATATATTGGACTTTTCGAGGGTTTCAATTTTGTGCATATTTTATGAAAACGTAAACATGTTTTTTAAAATTTCATTTTGATACTCTTTTTGTTTCTAAGAGATAAGTTTGTTTGGCTTTGTACAAATATTAAGAAACTAATCATTGTAGCCACTTTTTTATATTTATTCCACATTTGTCAATAATCTCGTTTATTTGATATTAGGGAAAAAGGTCCTCATGAGAAAAAGAAGGGAAAATAGTCATCCTTTTGTGTATTGTGTTAAGAGATACTAACAAGAGAAATAAATGGTCCCTCCGTATGTAGATTAGTAAACTCATAGTAACATTTAATTTTCTATTGGCAGAAACCCCGTCTATCCTTCTGACATACCTAAATAATTAAGGAAACCAAACCTATATTTTAGCATCCGAGTACTATAAGTTGGCAAGTATGTAACAAGATGCAATTCTCAAAACGCCAACTACTGGGACCAGCAAGATTGCTACCGGGACTATGGCACAACTAACCCATAATCGCTGCATGTAATGTTCTTTTTCCTTTAGGACGAAACAAACCCTATATAGTACCTCAAAAAATAAAAAAATAAAGGGCTTATGGCTAGAGGTGTAAATTGGGATGTGCCAGCACAGCACGCTAAAATTTGAGCACAACACGGCACATCACATGACTTAGCCTAGCACAGCATAACACGTTAGTTAAATATGACGTCCTGGGTTTGACTAATTGGCACAGTAGCCCAGCACAGCACGCGGCACGGATTAGCACGTGACACAGATTAGCACGTGGCACGACACATCATAGCACGTTAAGAAAGCTCGTCATAATATGTATAAAATACTACAAAACATGGCATAATACATCACATTTTTTGTATATTTCACAAAAAAAATATTTATTCTAGCCAATTATTGACATTCTGCTACCGTTATGTTGACTTATTTTCATAATAACACATACAATACTTAAATATTTGGAAAATATTTATGTTGTAAAATATAAAATAAATGTGACAGAACACAACAGACGCATCAAAGACGACACATCACGTTAATTTTTCTCGCACAACCCAAGACAAAGATGCCTTTAAGCATCGATGAAGACGACAAGTCATAATCTCCTATGACAACACATCACGACACGGCACATAGCACGCTAAGCACGTGATTTCGTAGGTTGTGCTGGGCTGGGCCGGCACGTTTTACACCTCTACTTACGGCGCAGCTTGTTGCTCGCTTGCCTGCTATATAATAATTCATGATTATTTTATATGTTATTAATCCTTCTATCAAAGAAAGAAACCTTATAGTATTACTTAAACTGTACTGTAGTAGGTTTGGGATGGCAATGCCTTTTTATATATCTTTGGGCCATAAACCTTTTGCATAGTTAAAATGAAACAATGAGGAAAATAATACTATGGAGAAAGTAGCTGAAACTGCCTGTGATAGTGCCGAAAAGACGCTAGAGAGACTGCCAAAGCTGAAATATAAAAAAAATATTATGTAAGCATACGAGACAAGATTCAAGGATGCTTTCATTCATCATAGCCGCCCAATGTCGTCACACAGCTCCAATACTAGCCTCTAGGTATGAATATATAGTTGTTGGATATTCCTCGGAAAGCTATCCCATGATTTAACATGTTAGCGACTTAGTATTACTCCATGTTTATGCCAGTGCCGGTGGAAGATCTTATTTGACTCTTTTTTAGCTCTCATTGGTCCATTGATCGTCGACAAAAGAAGGAAGTAAGGTAAAACATCTCCTTCGCATCTCCAATAAATGAAGCCTGCAGCCAATAATGCAAACAAATATATGCATGCTTTTTTGTCATTGTCGTTATGGCCTTGGAGAAATCATTGATATCAAACATCTCCTTCGCATCTCCCTCATTTATTATTACAAATATGAAGCTATAATATAAAATATATATGTCACCTCGAATTGACGGCTTAATAAACCTCGAATTGACGGCTTAATTTATTATTACAGGTTGGTAAATGATGGATAATTGTTTAAAGATATTTTCTATTTACATTGAATATATTTGTAGTTTTTGATTCTTCCCTTTAATTTTTTTTTATTTTTTAGATAATAATGGCTTGTAATTTGTGTTTTTAAAGACACTGGATGACATCTATTTTTTAGTTTTTTTTCTACATGGGTTAATTCAATAGTACGAATTCAAACATTAAATCAATTTTATGGAAATTCATTTGAGTATCCCACTAAATTTATTTTTAGGTTTATTAAGAACGCGCGATTGGGGGATACTCAATCTAATTGGGGGATGTAGCTAGAGGACAAAATAGGTGTCCCAATAGCAATTTGTGGTTTCCCTCTATGTAATTTTTTTTAATTCCTAATCTAGCCCTCACTAATCCTAATTAGTGATTAATTTTAATTAGTAAAAATGTTAAGATTTATTTATAAGATTAAGTTAGTATTTTTATTTGTTTTTGGGTGAGTGAGGTTAGAGTAGAAAGAGGGAAAAAAGATTTGGGAGGAAAAATGGAGGATGATTTTAAAGAGAGAATTGCTGATGAATCTTTAGCTCAACTCCATCAAGTATCATATCCTCAATCTTCTTGTAATGACAACAACTCACAATTGCAAGGTTTTGTAGAACCAACACCCTTAGATGATGATTTTTATGAGCATGAAGAGTTTTTTGAAGAACCTACACAAGAAAGTAAACTTGCAAAGCATACAAGCATCCCCAACACACATGTAAAGTTCCTTAGAGGTCGAAAATTTGATTTTTTGCTTTGAACCCACCATTTTTTCTGCTGTAAATCCTTTGTACCGGCATAGACAAAGTATGAATTCAATGCCGACACAACTTAAGCCAGCATAGTATTCATAGAACGAAAATGTCGGTAGTATAGTATCCCCCATTTTGAGGCCTAAACCGGCATAAAATTCAAACAAATAAATATGTCGGCACATAAGTTACTTTTTACCTACCAAGGAATATTTTAGGAATATGATACCGGCATTGTTTAATTCAAAATTTACTATGCCGGTACTGTATCCAAAAACATCCAGGAACCAATAGTTGCTGAAGCTATAAACCGGCATAGAAAACTAAATTTAATACCACGCCGGTAGAGTGTACCGGCATAGAATCCTAGATAACGATAATGCCGATATTTATGTTGAAAAATTGTTCTTCATTTATGTTTTAGTTCGACAATGCCAGGACATTGGTCGATAGTGCCGGAATCTGTATCCGGCGTAGAATCTTAGATAACAAAAATGCTGGTACCTAGGTTTAAAATTTGTTCTTCATTTCTGTTTTAGTTAGACTATGCCGGGACAAAGGTCGATAACGCCGGAATCCGATTCCGGCGTGGTTTTCCATTTCTGTTGTAACTAATATTCATTCGATTCTTAGGTGGTGGCATATTTTGATCCAACAAATGCAAAGTCGCTTGGTCGTGATACGTCGGAATGCTATAAAATTCCTCCGGTATGTTACCAAAGAATACTTATCACCTAGTACTAACGGATTGCTTGTAATGAACCTTCTAATATCCCATTGTTGTCCTTGTGTAGGGAATAAAAGATCCTAAGGAAACAATTGCTTGGGCGAAAGAGACGGCTCTTAAGAACATGTGTGTGTTGGTGAGGAATAGCCAAGGCAAACCAACTCGTTTTGAGATGGTTTGCGAGAGAAGTGAGAAATACAAAGAGAAGAATAACCACAAGAGAAAGGGTTATGTATATCCAAAGAAGACCAATAAGGTGTACAAGACTCGCACGAGGAAGGATGAGTGCCCCTTTAAGCTTGTATTCCATCTAAATGACTTGAACAAGGAATGGGATTGTGCGGTTTGGTTCAAATCATAACTTCCGGATCCGAAAAGTTATGTTGGACACTCCCTAGTTGCGAAGCTAAAACCTCATGAATTGGAGGATGTAAAGAGAATGACCAAAGCACTTATCAAACCAAGACAAGTTCTCAAAGGCTTCAAGGAAAAGGATAAAAGCAACGTGTCTTCCCTAAGTACGATTTATAGCTCACAAGCAACTATTAAAAGGGGGGAATGGGAAGGGAGGAGCGTGATGCAAGAATTTGAGAAGATTGTTTGGGATCACAACTACACGCGTATCATCAAAAGAGGGCCGGACAACAAGCCCCTTCAAATATTCATTTTGCATCCTTTGCTTTCACAATTGGCTAATACATGTTGTGGTGTTATTTTCATGGATTGCACCTACTGGACAAACAAATACAATATGTCGTTGTTCAACATCGTGGGGAAAACATCGGACAAGGTAACATTCACATTGGCTTGGTGTTTTATGGAAAACGAGAGGGACTATAATTATCATTGGGCATTACGAAAATTGAAATTATTCTTCCGGGAAGATAAACTTCCGAAGGTCATCATAACCGATCAACATGACGCCTTAATGAATGCAATTTCCGACGTCTTCCCAGACGCACAAAATTTCCTATGTACGTATCATATACGTCAAAATATCATAAAAACTTGTCATGCCTTGTTTGAACCCAGCAAGTCGGATATTAAGAAGAGAATGATTGTTCAATTAGAGGAAGATGTTCGCAAGAAGAAATTATCCCCCGAAGAAGAAGAAGATGCGAGAGGCAAGATAAAAGAGAGAGTGGACAAAGAACACGCGAAAAATCATAAAAAGTGGTTGGAATTTCTCAGAGACTAGGAGAAAGTTTATTGGTCTCTGACCGAGGATATGTATGAACAGAGGTTAGACAAGTTTACAGCCGATTGGAACGAGGTTTATTGGTCTCACGTTATAGTTACATACCTCATAATTTGGTTCCCAACTTATATAGCCAAAATCGGAACTGCGTTGATCACGCACGTCCCAGAACCAAGTCCAGAACGGGACGGGATGGAACAAATTTAGCCTAACTGATGGGAAAGTTTGGACCGGGACCGGATCGAAATGGGACTAGAACCACTGGAACAGGAATGGAATGAACCACTGGAACGGTTGGAACCAGGACAGAACGGTTGGGACCAGGACCGAACGGGACAGCTGGAACCAGGACAGAACTGGAGATTTTACTCGCACAGCCTTTCTTCTCCATGGAATGCGAACAGATGGGTTTTCTCCCACCGACCTCAATTTGACACATCGTGATCCAAGATATGGGTGCTGCATCATCGTACATGGAATCGAACATGGGATCGATTTGATGGGTGCAACAGATTTAGTATAAGTTACCCATCACTGTCCAAATCACTCTCTGAACGATGGGTCTTTCTCCGCGTTCCCGAAGAGAATGCGAACAGATGGCACAAACAATCATTTGATTAAAATATGGTATAGGACAGATGATATAAAGATCCATCAAATCAATTTTTAATGAATATGCCAAAATAGATATGTTTTCATCAAATCAAATCAACCCCTACCAAATCATATACTACAAAGATTCAAAACAATTTTTAATTCCTGATTAAATCATATACTCAGCTTTAATAAACCCAATTAATTTAGATATGTCAATATCATAAACAGGGGAAGGGAAAAAAGAAAAATAATAAGAGAAAATTGATCCAACTTATCTGATTTGACGATAACGATTGCATCGATCCCAACGTAGTGTATCTGATAGCAACCCAAAGGAAAAAATTAATCAAAATCCATTGCCGCTGGGTTAGAGCTCGTGGTGATAACGTGTTGTAGTGGAATAGCAGGGAAGGCAAAGAGACATGGAGTTTCTATTGATTAGCATCAACCTTATTACATAACTATAGTATCCTTTGTATACATGGAATGGTAAACCCTAACTATATAGATGGGCGTGCATATGGGCCGTAAGCTCTACAAAAAATTTAATATTCTTGTTTGTACTCATTATGTAGATAATTCAAAGAGCTTTCCAAATATACTAATTTTACAAAAATCCGATATGTATTTTTAAAGATATCTAAGTTTTAATTTTTTGATCTATTTTTAAAACAATGATATTCCTATAAATATACAAACATTGATTAAAGACTTATTTAATAGGGATATTGTTGTCATGTGAAAAGGCTTCAACAAACAATTATTTCTTTTATATTGTGATATAGAAAACAAAGAACAAGAGACACAAAATAAAGGGGAAGAAGAAGGGAGAAATTCTATTCATTAGTGTGTCAGACAAACATTAGAGCCTCTATTTATAGGGCTAGACACAAGGGCATCCCAATAATAAACGAGATTCACCCTAGATATTCTTAACATAATTACACGTTTATAACACTCCCCCTGATGACATTGTGTCTAAGCTAATTGCCTCGTTAAAACCTTGTCAGGAAATTCAAAAAGGACAAAACCTGGTCGAAGGGAAAAGAGTACAATTAACAAAACTTAGAAAAGATTTGGACACGCAAATGTCGCCTCACTAAAACCTTGACAAGGAAAACCCAGTGGGGAAAACCTTGATGAAGGAAAAAGAGTACAAAACAATAAGTCCAACAGAATGCACCTTATGCGATGGTGCTCCCCCGATGAGTACTTCAGTAAATTCTTGGCTTGCAAATCTTTGAGATGAGACTTCCCAATTTCGGTGAACGAATTTCTTGAATGCTGAATATTGTAATGCGTTCATGAGATCTTCCAGTTGATGAAGTCTTCGTTTGTGTTAGTCTTCTATTGGTAGTGTTCTCGAGTCTTCATGCTTCTTTTAGATACATTAAGTACTTGTGTCTTGGATTGCTGATTTCTTGGAGAACAAAGTGCCAAGATATGAATACCTTATCATACGTGAACAAAAATCGTATTTGTTATAAGGAAATCCAAATTCTTAGGAGATGATTAAGTTGATTTGGTTTAATCAAATGTGGGCATCCACTAAACAATCAAAATATATACAACTCCCCCTTGGATGACCATCATGTTGAATTAAATTGCCTCACTAAAACCTTGCCAATAAAACCCAATGGGAAAAAATTGGGACGAAGGAAAAAGAGCACAAATATCAACATTAAAAATAATAATAAAAATAATATATTAAACTTCAGAGATGTTGCCTCGTTAAAACCTTGTCAGGAAAACCGCATGGGACAAAACCTGAATCCAAGGGAAAAGAGTACAACTTTTGACATATTTATCGATACTAACTCAATTACATGAGTTTTTCAAGAAATAAGCATCAAAATAATAACTCTAGTCTATTTTAAAGAAGAGTTTAAGCTAGCATAATTCCAACTGCAGTTTTAAGAAAGAGAAAGAAAAAAATAGAATTTATCTTTGCTAACGCGTGGTTTATGTGTTTTTAAGGACTCCTCAAGAGACCTATATAGTTGATAGCATCAACTAATTAATCTGGATTCTAGGTTTTGTACCAAATTTCTAAAAACACATAAAGGATTGTTAAACCTTATGTAAGCAAATAAGGTAGCCGCCTATAATTTGAATCCTCCAAGGATTACAAATTTAATATGTTCTCCGACCACATTTTGTGTGTGAATATAAAAGTCCTTCAAAGACTACCACGCCAGATGCATCATATAGGAAGAACAAAGTATTATTGAACAATCCCAGGGTTTGAACATATAAACCCCAATCGCTCTTAAAACGATTTATTTCTCTTAATGCGCAATATGACTACACCAACCTTTAAGTAATAGGCTTGGCAATTTTACAGTGTTGAGTCTTGGATCCAAAATCGCGTTAATTGAGAAAATAATCCAATCTAACTTGGATTGTATGCCAACCAATCACATTTGTCGATATTCCTCTGCAGAGGTCGGGGTTCACAACCACCATTATTTATTATTTTTAAACCTAATATAAATGAATATTCGACAATTTATAGCTCACTACGATCCCACATAATTCTCAAATGTATGCATACTTTGAAATTTTCAAAATTTACTGGTACCAGCGCCTACGGGCTTTATAATCTCCTATTATTCAAATGAGGAGATATGAATTTTGAGAATGTAATCATATTATGATAGACTCTATCAGAGCACTATCTGTAGCTTGTACTAAAATGTTACATGCTTGATAGAAGTGATTGGATTTTATTTTCAAATGGCATCATAAGCTTATGGAAAAGCTAAATGAGACATTTTCACGCCTATTTTTTAATGGCATCATTTATCGATTTGATTTAATGGGAGAGAAATTGATATAACTTTTAAAGTTAATTAACACCATCTTTTGATAGTGTATATAGTCTCTCCCTGATTATGGCGGAAATAATTGTATCTCATATACGAAATCAAGTTTCGTAAAGTATTATCCGATTAATTCGAGGACATATACTTATAATAATTTCTGGATTTTAACAATACCAGGTTGGACAGTAAATACTCACTCAAAGAGCCATAAAAAAAAATTTATCCTAAAATTGTAGTCCACTTGAAACACAAATTGAACAAACCTTGGATTTTATTGGTTACAACCAAAAACATATAAAATATGCAAATAAATCTCCAAAAAAAATTAAGTTTCGGAAAAATAATAATTTATGGACAATTTCTTCATCAAAAGAAAATCAAATTAAGATCAATATAGTCACTACAATGACTAGTAATATTGGCTAATAAGCCGGGTGCGCACACCCATTAATCTTTTATGTCCAACCGTATATCAACATCAAGTAGAACGGTCTTTATTTAGGAGATTAGTAGTAGGAAGAAGAAAATTTGCACAACATCCCTTGGGAATTCAACAATTGGTGTTTGCAATTGGCTTTTACCGTAATAACAGTATCAAATCCTTGGATTATAGATAAAATCAAATCCAATTAGTGTAAATGATTCTTTTGAGAAAAATAAAGAAATCATCTACTTTTTGGTTGATAAAGATTTCTTTGAAGGAATAGAAATCAATAATCAAAGATTGGCTAAAAGTTCTTAGAACGCCAATTTTTACGTCCATTAAGGAGAATTCATGGAAAAAAAACAACATCAATTGGATTTTACAATTAATAAAATTGTATAGACAAATTAAAAACAAATATTGTCTTTTCCAATATCGCATAGTCAGCTGCTGACAGATGGTTTCTTACAAAAAAATAAAATAAAAATATATAGAAACCATTAATCACATGATCTTCGTCTAATGGACAAAAATACCAAATAGAATTGGCCGGAGGTTTTTCAACCATGCACGTGATTGGTTACCGTAAAGATAACCAAATATGCGATAACACCAATTTTTGGTGATTATAGTTTTATTAGAGGAATAAAAACTATAAACCATCTTTCCATAGATTTTTTTTTTCTATTAAAAGATGAGAAAAGAAAGGAAAATCAACTTATTCCAAAAAGAAATATTGATCACCCACATCGATCCCATAAATATAGACCATATGTTTATAGGTTTCCAACGGATTTTAGTTATACCCTCGAACATAACTCCGAGAATTACATCAATTATAATCTCACCGTCGGATACAAGGAGGTATAAAATCCATAAGAAGGGAGTAGACGGTGATACGTGGTACACCGATAAGAGAAGTAAAGAAAACACACCTTCTTTAATATTGATGATGGAATAATTCGTTCACTCCACCACTATCACCGTGTATGTGTATGTATACACGTTGGATACAGTTTATGTCAAAAGAGAAAGATGCTTTACATGTTCGAATCAAAACAAAATTTAAACAACTTGTTGAGATACAACAGAAACAAACAATGGTTAGCGTATAAAAGGAATAAAACAAAAATACACACGATATAATCCTGTTCACAACCCCCACTGTTCGTTTTGATCTGCGTGATGCCGTGATCCGATCACATACAAACTCTTTCCATATGGTTTGTGTACCATAGAAATCTACAATAAAACTGATAGAAGATTTATTAGAACCCTTTCAATAAATTAAATAAAATAAAGGAAATAAAGAAATCAACCCAAAAAAAAATTAGATATGGATATGATTAGTCTTCTCCGCTTCCATTGATAGAGCAATATGCTGATAACGTATTGTGATATAGAAAACAAAGAACAAGAGACACAAAATAAAGGGGAAGAAGAAGGGAGAAATTCTATTCATTAGTGTGTCAGACAAACATTAGAGCCTCTATTTATAGGGCTAGACACAAGGACATCCCAATAATAAACGAGATTCACCCTAGATATTCTTAACATAATTACACGTTTATAACATTTTATTTATATTAGTATAAGATGTATTACAGGAGGATCTTATGGGAAGGGCTTCTCCAAAATTTGTTAAGCCCACTTTGTTTGTTTCATGCATCATCGTTGATTACCGAAAAAAAAAAAAAAACTAATTATCCCGAAAAAATATGTCACCGTGTGTAAATTTGTTTGAATACACATCGCGATCCATTAGGTAAAAATTTGCGTCATGTATAAATAACAACTCTAGGCAACCAGTGTGGCAAGGACCCATGATTGTTTGTAAAGCCTTTTATCCGATTTAAAATTTGATTGTTTTTGGGAACTTAGTAATATATTGGACTTCTCGAGGGTTTCAATTTTGTGCACATTTTCTGAAAACGTAAACATGTTTATTAAAATTTTATTTTGATACTTAGCTATCAGAAATTGGCAAGCTGCAATTATATAATCTGCAGCTCTGTCAAGACATCTCTTTGTATTTTTGTTAATGTGTTCACTACTCTGTGAATATCACTATTTTTATTAAACTTGCTCTTTTGAGTTAAAAAAAAAAATTTAATTTTGATACTCTCTTTGTTTCTAAGAGATAAGTTTGTTTGGCTTTGTACAAATATTAAGAAACTAATGATTGTAGCCACTTTTTATATTTATTCCACATTTGCCAATGATATTAGAGCAACTGCAGTCATACGACTATAACCAAAGAGTAAAGACTAAAAAAATTTGAAAATTTTGGGTTTACTCCGTGTGTGACGCTACGGGTGGGAAAACCAAATTTGGTCAGGCGCAACTTATGATTGCGCCCCATCTTTTTTTTTTTTTAATTTTTTTTTCGGGCGGAACTTATGAGTTGCGCCCCATTTTCAGTTTTCAAATTTATATTTTATTTTTTCCCCGGGCGTAACTGTGAATCGCGCCCCAATTTTAATTTTTTTTTTTTTTTTTTTGCTCGGCGTAACTTGAACTTGCGCCCCATCGTAATCGGAATCTACGCCCGAGTAAAGACCAGAGTAAAGACCAAATTTGGTCTGGTATTTGGTCTTTGGTCTTTGATTTGATCTTTAGTCGCTCGATAGTGTCTGCTATTTTGATGTTATTTGGTCTTTAGTCCCATAACTATGGTTGCTCTTAGAGAAAAATGTCCTCATGAGAAAAAGAAGGGAAAGTAGTCATCCTTCTGTGTATTAAATGGTCCCTCCATATGTAGATTAGTAAACTCATAGTAACATTTAATTTTCTATTGGCAGAAACCCCGCCTATCCTTCTGACATACCTAAATAATTAAGGAAACCAAACCTATATTTTAGCATCCGAGTACTATAAGTTGGCAAGTATGTAACAAGATGCAATTCTCAAAACGCCAACTACTGGGACCAGCAAGATTGCTACCGGGACTATGGCACAACTAACCCATAATCGCTCCATGTAATGTTCTTTTTCCTTTAGGACGAAACAAACCCTATATAGTACCTCAAAAAATAAAAAAATAAAGGGCTTACGGCTAGAGGTGTAAATTGGGATGTGCCACCACAGCACGCTAAAATTTGAGCACAGCACGGCACATCACATGACTTAGCCTAGCACAGCACAACACGTTAGTTAAATAGGACGTGCTGGGTTTGACTAATTGGCACGATAGCCGAAATACGACAAGACGCGGCATGGATTAGCACGTGACACGCAGTTAGCACGTGTACGACACAGCATAGCACGTTAAGAAAGCTCGTCATAATATGTATAAAATACTACAAAACATGGCATAATACATCACATTTTTTGTATATTTCACAAAAAAACATTTATTCTAGCCAATTATTGACATTCTGCTACCGTTATGTTGACTTATTTTCATAATAACACATACAATACTTAAATATTTGGAAAATATTTATGTTGTAAAATATAAAATAAATGTGACAGGCACAGGAACATCACGGCACATCACGTTAATTTTTCTGGCACAACCCAGCACAGCATACCTTTAAGCACGGTACAGCACGACACGTCATAATCTCCGGCACAACACATCACGACACGGCACATAGCACGCTAAGCACGTGATTTCGTGGGTTGTGCTAGGCTGGGCCGGCACGTTTTACACCTCTACTTACGGCGCATCTTGTTGCTCGCTTGCCTGCTATATAATAATTCGTGATTATTTTATATGTTATTAATCCTTCTATCAAAGAAAGAAACCTTATAGTATTACTTAAACTGTACTGTAGTAGGTTTGGGATGGCAATGCCTTTTTATATATCTTTGGGCCATAAACCTTTTGCATAGTTAAAATGAAACAATGAGGAAAATAATACTATGGAGAAAGTAGCTGAAACTGCCTGTGATAGTGCCGAAAAGACGCTAGAGAGACTGCCAAAGCTGAAATATAAAAAAAATATTATGTAAGCATACGAGACAAGATTCAAGGATGCTTTCATTCATCATAGCCGCCCAATGTCGTCACACAGCTCCAATACTAGCCTCTAGGTATGAATATATAGTTGTTGGATATTCCTCGGAAAGCTATCCCATGATTTAACATGTTAGCGACTTAGTATTACTCCATGTTTATGCCAGTGCCGGTGGAATATCTTATTTGACTCTTTTTTAGCTCTCATTGGTCCATTGATCGTCGACAAAAGAAGGAAGTAAGGTAAAACATCTCCTTCGCATCTCCAATAAATGAAGCCTGCAGCCAATAATGCAAACAAATATATGCATGCTTTTTTGTCATTGTCGTTATGGCCTTGGAGAAATCATTGATATCAAACATCTCCTTCGCATCTCCCTCATTTATTATTACAAATATGAAGCTATAATATAAAATATATATGTCACCTCGAATTGACGGCTTAATAAACCTCGAATTGACGGCTTAATTTATTATTACAGGTTAGTAAATGATGGATAATTGTTTAAATATATTTTCCATTTACATTGAATATATTTATAGTTTTTGATTCTTCCCTTTAATTTTTTTATATTTTTTAGATAATAATGATTTGTAATTTGTGTTTTTAAAGACACTGGATGACATCTATTTTTTAGTTTTTTTTCTACATGGGTTAATTCAATAGTACGAATTCAAACATTAAATCAATTTTATGGAAATTCATTTGAGTATCCCACTAAATTTATTTTTAGGTTCATTAAGAACGCGCTATTGGGGATGTAGCTAGAGGACAAAATAGGTGTCCCAATAGCAATTTGTGGTTTCCCTCTATGTAATTATTATTTTTGATTCCTAATCTAGCCCTCACTAATCCTAATTAGTGATTAATTTTAATTAGTAAAAATGTTAAGATTTATTTATAAGATTAAGTTAGTGTTTTTATTTGTTTTTGGGTGAGTGAGGTTAGAGTAGAAAGAGGGAAAAACAATTTGGGAGGGAAAATGGAGGATGATTTTGAAGAGAGAATTGCTGCTGAATCTTTAGCTCGACTCCATCAAGTATCATATCCTCAATCTTCTTGTAAAGACAACAACTCACAATTGCAAGTTTTTGTAGAACCAACACCCTTAGATGATGATTTTTATGAGCATGGAGAGTTTTTTGAAGAACCTACACAAGAAAGTAAACTTGCAAAGCATACAAGCATCCCCAACACACATGTAAAGTTGCTTAGAGGTCGAAAATTTGATTTTTTTGCTTTGAACCCACCATTTTTTCTGTTGTAAATCCTTTGTACCGGCATAGGCAAAGTATGAATTTAATTCCGGCACAACTTAAACTAGCATAGTATTCATAGAACGACAATGTCGGTAGTATAGTATCCCCCATTTTGAGGCCTAAACCGGAATAGTATTCAAACAAATAAATATGCCGGCACATAAGTTACTTTTTACCTACCAAGGAATATTCTAGGAATATGATACCGGCATTGTTTAATTCAAAATTTACTATGCCGGTACTGTATCCAAAACATCCAGGAACCAATAGTTGCTGAAGCTATAAACCGACATAGAAAACTAAATTTAAATCTACCATAATCGTTGAAAAATTGTTCTTCATTTCTGTTTTAGTTCGAGAGTGTCTTAATAGAATCTAGATAACGATAATATTTTGATCCAACAAATGCAGATCCGCTTGGTGTGAGAATCATTATCACCTAGTACTTAATGAATAACTTCTAATATCCATTGCGAGTATATAGAAAGAGAATACCACCGAGAGAAGTTACAAAGGAAGAATAACCACAAGAGAAAGGGTTATGTATATCGAAGACCCGATAAGGTTTTTGAGGATTGTATCGACTTGCCAATGGGATTGTGCGGTTTGGTTCGACCGTCATAACGAAAAGTTATGTTGGACACTCCAAGTTGCGAAGCTAAAAACCTCATGAATTGGAGGATGTAAAGTACTTATCAAACCGAGACAAATTATCGTAGGCTTCAAGCGAAGTAACTTTAGGTTGAAGGGGGAGCTCGGCGTTTGGGATCAGGCATTAAAAGTTCAAATATTCTTTTCGCATCCTTTGCTTTCATTGCTACAAATGTAAGATAAACACATTGAGAATATACTTCAACTTATTTGGCCATTAACCAACGGGATTACCCATAAAAACTTGCCATGCCTTGTTTGAACCCAGCAAGTCGGATATTAAGAAGAGAATGATTGTTGATTAGAGGAAGATGTTCCCCCTCGATCAACGATAAAAGGATTCTTTTCACTCAAATGAGTCCATCATTATACAATGGTTGGATAAGTTCGATGTCCAGATGAGTCAATTTGTTTCTCATAAAGACTAAAAACATAGTGATATCGAGTCATCTTAATTTTCTTTCAATGTAACAATAAAACATATGATTAGAGGAATGGAATATGAGATAAACTACTTGAATATTATGGACCTTTATTGATCCCTTTTGGAAGAAACTATCATTGTGGTTCCAAACTTAGCACCACATGGCCGTGTCTAATGTTGACGCAATTTCAAGTCGATTGATTTCACACTTTATAAACTGTAGATGGGATCAGTTTGGTGGTTAAGCGTCTCAGTAACCAGCAATATACCTAATGACAGAGTACTCTAGTATCATTTTCTTCCGCAAATTTTTTCATTTACTCTCAAAAATATCGTGACTTCATTCCATTACATCCACACTTACTTGGACAGAATCTCATGGGTCATATGTAGAAATGCAAAAGCCCATGTTATGACATGATCCGGGCCATCTAAGATTGAAAAACCAAATGAAAATTAAATTAAATGAGCATATTGCAGAAGTCATAGTTGTTGGTTTTCCTGCATTGTCTAATGGACAAAAATAAAGATGATGGTTTTAGACGTCTTTGAGATTCTATTGGTCAGGGACTCAGGATTCACATATATCTACTCCAAGAAAATAACTAATGTCTGAAAGATTAAACTGTCCAAGTATTTGGTAACAAATAAGGATGACTATATTAAGCGATGTCAAGTTGACAATATATATATATATATATACATACACATACCTTTTCTATAAAATGTGAAACCGGGTGCTTCCATAAAATCCATTGATTAAACAAACTTATTTACGCATGACTCAGTTTTTCACCAATTCTCACATCGGTGAGAGACCTTCTCCAGATCATAAACGATAATTATAAACGAAATGCAAAAATAACTTGATGTCTGCAGTGACTGGAAAAAAAAAGTATTTACATTCCTGGTTATCTGAATTTGAATCATAGAAAATTCGGAGTTCATCCTAAGAACCATTGACACCATACTATATTGGAATGAAAAGGAAAGTATAGGTTGGTAGGTCAAGGCAAGAATTTTTACAGCACACACATGCACCTTTACTGCTCAACAAAAGGTTGGGAAATTATTTGACAAATCCACTAAACTTTGATATAAAAATTTAATGTGCAAAAAAGGTAGTGTAAAAATTCACATGTGGTAAGTACGGATTACTATATCCTTAAAAGTTGTTATAGTATGTTCTACATCTCCAGATTCATTCAATGTGTCTGTATGGATATTGAGGGAGTCAAACAAATATAAAACTTACAAAATAAGGAATTATAAGTAAGATTGTTTACTTGAACGTGATATTTGTCTTCGACACAACAATTGTCAATTGTAGCAGGGGTGGTTCCTCAGTCAGGTTCACACCATCGCATCTGACTTGATTATATCTTCCAACCCCTCTGACTCAGCACTGGTCCCCTAAAGAAGTATAAGCAATAAGTATCAGAAGAATGACATTAAAAGGTGAAATAGGAAACTTCAAGATAATAACCTCTTTCTCTTAAAGGAACGGGATATGTTGAGAACGTTTCTTTGTGCGATGTTTTTCTTTCCTGGTTCAAATGAGCAATTAGAGAGAAGACGTACTCACGTACAGTAGTCCAATGTTGAAGTTAAACTAAACATATAACTTTCAAAGATATTTGAGGTACTTCAACAACAGAGAAGACATCATCGCGCATGGGATTCTTCTAGATTAACTTTTTTTTCGTCTCATATTTGTTTCCCGATACACACAACTGCAGAAATTTGGTGAAGCTTTTTTTTTTCCCTTTGTAAGCCCTACTTGCTATAAGGAAGGCCAATTTAGTTAGTGGTTATTATTGTTATGTGAATTCAGTAACTATCTACGCAATTTAAACACCTATCGATTCTAACATACGAATGGGGATATTCCCGATACTCGCAAATAAAAAAGAAAGTGACTTGGACAAAAGGAGAAGTTACTTGGAT
The DNA here is from genome assembly GCA_023529315.1 of Papaver bracteatum. Classification (NCBI taxonomy): domain Eukaryota; kingdom Viridiplantae; phylum Streptophyta; class Magnoliopsida; order Ranunculales; family Papaveraceae; genus Papaver; species Papaver bracteatum. Next base: position 787,337 of record JAJJWX010002148.1, on the reverse strand, counting down.
AAATCTTGATTTGGCATCAATTAAATATTGCGTATCAGCATGCAATCACCAAGTAACTCTTAGAACCGTCGTCATCATAAAATGACGACGGTTTGTATAAGCTACTGACTGATTGCCAGGGGATTACCTAAATAATGGTCACGAATAATGCAACACCTGCAAAAGTAGTACACGGAGGTCAACAGAAAAGGGTTCTCTATCCCAATATACCGAGACTATATACAATTATGCAATATCTGTTAATTTATATTTTGACTTAGATAATATACATTTATATTTTGACTTAGATAATATACTGATTGCATTAACAATTGTGCAACACCGTGCAGAACCATCTTGAAGCCAAACTTATATTTTGCACCAGCAGATCATGTCTGAGTGAGTGTGAGTCGATGGAAATTTATATTTAATCTGTTAATGACACTGGCTAGAAAAACTACATTTTGACTTAGATAATATAATGTAGTGAGTCGATGGAAATTTATATTTTGACTTAGATAATATACTGTAGTGCTTAAAATCTTTGCTAAAAAGAATTCTGAAGTATCTCAATTTCATCTTCTAAGAGCAAGGTCTATGGGGTTGAAGGATCCTAGCTACTATGGGTAGAGGGAAATCACCTTTCACCCTCAATCACCTTCTCTTTCAGTTGAAGGAGTGAGTGAAAGTCTTCATTATACAAAAAACAGTTTTTCTTGTGAAACTGAAATGCAAAAAATGGCAAATAGTTTTCCTTGTGAAACTAAAATGCAAAAACGACAAACCTCTTGCGTTATGAAATTAAAATGAGAAAATAAAGGCAAACAGTTTGTCTTATGAAACTAAAATAAAAAACAAAAGGCAAACAATTTGACTTACGAAACTAAAATGAAAAAAAAAAAAGGCAAATAGTTTGCCTTATGAAACTAAAACGATAAATAAAAGGCAAACAGTTTCCCGGGTAGTCTATTATCACTCTATTCCACGATAAGTTTTACACTCTTTCAGCTAAACTATCTTAATTTCATTTTGAAAAGGATAGTCTGTTTTAGAGTCTATCCCATAGTTCTTGCCCAAAGGAAGATCTTCAGCAAGAGCATGTACACATAAACAAAATACATCAAGGACATGTCATAAAATTAAATTAACCGTATCATTTATTTTTCCTTAACTCTACATTATCTAGGTCAATATTAGTTACGTTACTATACGTATGATAATTGAAATATCTTGTCATCAATTTGATTTTCATAGTAAACGCCACCATGTACGTACCTCTTTCACTTTCATTTTCTTAAGATTGATAGACCTTATCATATCCACATCCCTTGACTGGAGCGGAAGCCATCACATGGGAACTTTTACCAACTCCCAATTGATAATTGAAATATCGTGTCATCAATTTGATTTTCATAGTAAACGCCACCATGTACGTGATTGATAGACCTTATCATATCCACATCCCTTGACTGGAGCGGAAGCCATCACATGGGAACTTTTACCAACTCCCAATTTCTTTTGCTCACTTCTACTTCTACTATAGTATTCCTAATTTCTTCTTCCTTGACTGGATCCGAGGCCATTGCATTGCATGGGAACATTTCGTTTTGCTACTTATCAGGATTCTCGTTGGTGTTATCAGCCAAGACTCTCATAAGCTACATTTTTTGGAACTTTCATTTGCTCTCTCGGATCCAGGTAATAAGTTAAAATTTATGGGAGCCCAAGATGTCACCCTATGAGACCAAGACGCTGAAAGATAAATTCTGAAATCAAACTGACAATTAACATGAATACAAAATAAATGAAGAAATAAAGATAGGTAGTCAACGTATAAACAGAATAATCGCACCCACATACGGGAATAATCGCACTCATGGATAACTATGATTTAGCCCAAGGATACTACATATTCAATTGCGTTCATTCTTTTCCTCATTTTGATATTTTATACGGGAATAAAACTCGGTCCATTTTTATAATCGCTACAAAATATAAATAGTTAATCACCAATGATTTTTACACCATCCCATGTACTAAATTACAGCTAACTTAATAATGTACAAATGATTATGCATAATCTAGAACGACGCTTGAAGATATGTCTCGATTTTTTGTTTCTCCCTCACAGAGACCTTCCAGAATCAAAATTTATAGACTCGTTTTATATCTCGTAATCTATTAATGATAAATAAGAGACACCTAATAAAATAGAAGGTTATCATATCAGTCGTAGTGCAACATTTTTTTCCCAATTATCCCAAGTCTGAGTTACATCGTCAAGAGCAGCTGGAAGAACCTTCGACAAATTTTGGTCCTTCCTCCTACTATGCTGCAAGGTGTAAAAAAGGATATCATCTAATAGATGTTAATGAAATACCCATTCCCAAAACAGATGGAACCAAGATTTTAGCACCAGGGGTGCAACTATTAATGAAGTATTGTTTCGACCGTAACACATTAATAGTTGTTTGATCAAAAAAGTTCCAATCTATTACCAAGGTAACAGAATTTGGACAGCTGAAAGATGCACAAATTATGTGACATGGAAATTAAAAACAAAACAAAAAAATTATAGCAAGTACCGAGTGCCATGGAACAGGACCATTGATTTGCAAGGAGTTGAAAAACAATGCCTAAAAACAACCTACATTTTATATTAGGTATGAAACATCTAAGAGTTTCCAAAAATGGATTGACCACCAAATAATAACATTGAAAGAATAGTTCTATTTGCATTACTCTCAATACTTTGTTGAGAATTGATTCACTGCTGCATGGAAATCACACAGACTGTCATATATATGAAAATAGAATAAACACAACACAATATAAGAATCAGGTCACATAACTAAACCACGCAAAATAGAAAAACAACAAAAGCTAGAGGATATGAAAAAAATGTGTATCTATTTCATTATGAAATATTAGCACTAAGACTTCGAAGTTGAAACTTAAAAAAATATATAAAAAAACACAATTTCATGTATATTCTTAGATTGCCGCATACAGTCTTCTGGCCTATTCACTGAACTCCCATGATTAACTGGAATTAAAAAAATACCATCACCTGGATGGCCCTGCACGGGAAGATATATGGGACCCGATAGTATAAAATTCCCACTCTCATCCCCCCTTAAGCAAGGAAACGATCCTCAACACAATATTGACAAAACGAGAATTTTAACAACACGCTTCATGTAAAAAGACTTTTAACGAAGACAGCATGGACGTCGAAATGAACGACTGTAAAAAAAAAAAATAGAAAAAATACATGACTGTGTACCTTTACTTGAAGATGATGCTAGCCGAGCAGCAGTATAAACTGGAATAGTATTTGTTTTCCTAGCTTGAATTAAGTTAGCATTAATACATCTAACAGGATATGTTTCTCAATGTAACAAATCTTAGATGTACAAATGCTAACCGAGTTCACCTAGGAGCTGCAATTTCTTCTCTGCAATATGAGCATGAATGAATGCAAAACATCAAATATCCAATTAAATCGATTTTCACTTTTGGATATACTACTTGCGAAGAATGCTTACATTTCGATTCTCTTACCTCGCTTGTTTTATCTGTGCCATTCATGGTGCTCATACCCTCAAGACCCTGGAAAAAAGCACCAAGAAAAGTGATGTTCAGCTTTTAGGAATATAAACAAAGCTTGTAATTCAATTCCATGCCTCATTTATCATAAGATTCATAACGTCGAACCTGTTTGAGTAACTGGGCATCGGTTTCAATATAGGTATCCGTCAAAATATAAACTTCTAATCAGAATCAAATATGGAGTTAGATAATCATCATACTACCCTAATTATGATGAAAAAATAAATTAGGACTAACCAAACATACAATCCAAACATAAAAAAAATATATCAGAATCAAGTCCCACAAAAAAGAAAAGAACAGAAATTACCTCGTTATAAATAAATAGATTGAAGCAGGTATATCAATGATTTAAACAATAAAAAATCGATCAAAACAAAGAAGGCGGACTGCAGAAAAATAGAGAAAAGGAAAATATTAGGTCTAGGTTTTGTCTTTGTGACAGAAGAAATCTGAGAGAACAAAAAAAAGTTTTTAGTTTCAAATCTGCAGACGTATATATCTCATATAACGGAGGAGTCGTATGTATAAAAATAAATTCACCATATATATGGTTACCGAAGATCCTATCTCAAGAAATAAATTTAAAACTTCCAAAATTTACTAAAAAAAACTCCTAGAAATAATTTGTTTGAAAGTACTATATTTAAATCGCTTGGCAAGTTTCCAGCCTAATAATATATACTTAATAGGCATGGTAAGTAATTACAGTATATTAGGAATTATAGATTTGTTTCTTAATTTAGATTTAACATGAATGGCAAACACCTACGTTGATTTAGGAATTTCAGATTTGTTTCTCAAAGTAAAAAGATACACATTTATAGAATATATATAATTTTTTAAAATCGCCAAAAAATACTTCTCGTTGTTTCTTTTATTAAATTCATGTAAACGTTGTGTTTCCTTTAATGGAAAAGAAAGATAAGCCCATTCCTCGCAGTCAACTAATGTACAACCATTAAAGGGGAAAGGGGAAAAGATAATCACATTCTGATCCATAAGATGAATCTCAAGACCCCATACTTGCCCACTTCTTTTGCTTTCAATTTTCCACACCTTCAACACTAATGCTTTTACAACTTGATTAGCTTCCTTGTTTGGTTTGAGATCGATGAAAGGTGAATAAACTGACAAAGAAACAACAAAACGATCAACAAAACCATCAATAACCAATAAATTCAAATACCAAATCACATATCATTAAAAAACAAAACAAAACACTGTTACTAACCTTGCCCCTGAATCTCCATTGATGCCCGATGTTCTTCCTCACACACCGACCGTATGATATTGACCTGATTACTAATATTAATTAAAATAAAAAAATACTGGTTACTTGATACCCTACCCACGCTTAACCGTGAAAAGACATGAGTTTTGCGTGAATTATATATATATTTCCCTAACCTAAACCAGACGAAATTTCCTTTTCTGTTTCTACTAAATAACTGCCAATATGGAATTTTTTAGATTTTTTACTAAAAAGGAAAAGGGAATAATTCGATATTACCCTAAAGTTTTTTGAAGATTTTATTTCTATTAAAGGTTTTTTTTTTCCTTTGGTATTTAAATATCATAAAATAATTATACATGTTGATTTTTCTTCTACATGGAAGTTTTTGTTTTTTTCCCAAAAAAAAAACGTGTGGGCCCTCGCTATTCCAATTTTTTTTTTTTTTTTTTTGGTATGTAAATCTGGTAAAAAAACTTATACATGTTGATTTTCCTTCTACATGGAAATTCTTGTTTTTTCCACCAAAAAAAAAGAAGAATTAATTGGGGGATATGGGAATTAATTGGGGGATATGAATTACTTCCCCCAACCCATGGTGTGTGCTAAAGGGTTACTTTTGGTTATGAATATACTAAAATACCCTTCCCTCAAAATCAAAAAAAAAACTTAAAATCAAAAAACAAAATCATATCCCCCATTTCCATCTCCACTTCTTCCCTCAAAATAAAAATTAAAAACTTAAAATCAAAAATCTAAATCATATCCCTCATTTCCATCTCCACTTCTTATTAATCTTATTTAGGGGTAGTGTTTTGAAACCCAAATATTCTCCATTCCCTTTCAAATTCTAAACTCTCCCCACTCTATATCAAATTCTCTTCACCTCACTTTGGAAACGAAATTTTTTATTTATTCGGAAGTGATGAAGATCATGCTGAAAGTGATGATGACCATGCGGAATTGATGAAGACCATGCTTATCGGGTTCCGCATATGGTCTTTATCAATTCCGGCATGGTCTTCGTCACTTCCATTTTGAATTTTTCTGGCTTTAAAAGCTTGGTACCGCATGGTCGGTTGATATGAAGACCATGCCGGTATATTTTTTCCCCAACATAGTTTTCATATTTATTTCCTATGCAGAAAAACAATACCGGCATGGTCTTCATATCAACTGACCATGCCGGCACCAAGCTTTTTCAGCTGCAACAATGGTGGATTCAAAGAAAAAAAATCAATTTTTCAACCTCTTATTATCAGTAATTCTCTCATCACAATCATCTTCCCATTTTCAAAAAAGAAATTCCTCTCAAATATTTTTTTCCCTCCTACTCTCACCCAAACACAAATAAAAATACACACTAATTTATCCCCCAAATACTTAACATTTTACTAATTATACTTAATCACTAATCCTAATTAGTGGGGGTTAGATTAGGAATTAAAAAAAATTACATAGGGGGTCACCCAGAATTGCTATTGGGACACCTATTTTGTCCCGTAGCTATATCCCCCAATTAATTCCCATATCCCCCAATTAATTCTTCAAAAAAAAGTCAGGGCCCTCCCCGAAAGATATTTATAGATTTTTGAGGATTTCTTTTCCATTAATTGCTCATGAAAGATTCTCGTAAAAAAATTTATTTTATTTTTGGTATGTAAATCTTCTAAAAAAAACTTATACATGTCGATTTTCTTCTACATGGAATTTTTTGTTTTTTTTTTCCAAAAAAAAAACGTGTTTAATTTTTTTTTTCTTTGGTATGTAAATCTTGTAAAAAAACTTATACATGTCAATTTTCCTTCTGCATAGAATTTTTTTTTGTTTTTCCAAAAAAAAAAGGTATGGGTCCTCCCTGAAAGATATTTGTAGATTTTGCCACTAATCCGAAGGCCCGGATTTCATATTCCATTAAAAATTAACGGCTACGAAATGTAAGGGGGCTAACTTTGATTTCTGCCAATCAGGAGCGAGGGTTTTGTTCACCGGCCAATGGGAGGGGAGGTTACCGCAACTCTCGACGTGGTGTGAGAGATGTAGTTGGGTGTTTAGGTTATTGATTACTGCATGATCCTATATGACTCTTCTGTAACTCTGATTGGTCCTGACCGCTGACCAAATAAGGAAGTAAGATAAAACATCTTCTTCGCATCTCCAGTAAATGAAGCCTGCAGCACAATGCAAAAAATAGATCGTTCATCTAATTTATTGATTTTTTTATCGTCATTATACTAATATATGCCCTATTGTCATTATCGTGATGCCTTGATCGAGGTAGACAAATCACGCAATAAACAAATTTGCCGAAGACTATATGGTGTGACATAAAGATCCGAATGCTAAAATTGCTTCCCTCATTAATTTCGAATAATATAATAAACTATAGTATAAATTATTCACCTCGAAGTGTCTGCTTAAGAAAATGCCTTTTGGTCTTACATAAGATTGGGTTCCTACTTCCTATGGAGAAAAAAAACCACCCATATCTTTCGGATGTCCATTATTTATCGACCAAAAAATGCTACGATGAATAATTAAACATCCATATTTGTGAAGTTACCAAGGGACTCCTTAAATTGGAAAGGGTTGTTACTGTTACTACAGAAAATCCATAGTTACACCCACTTACTAATTTGACTAACACAAAGTTAAGCAAGTACGAGTTTATCAACAGATCTTTGTTTATTGAACCTTTTTTAGTATCTAAGTTACAAACCACTCAAGAACACTCTCGAGAACTAGATCGCTCTCTCACAAATATCCTCCCTCTCTTACCTTAAAGATCCAACCCCTTTCAAGGAAGGTTACGTCCTCCTTTTATAGGGGAGGGTTACATAGTGGGATACAACCCGATTTATCTCGGAAATACACTTTTTACTTCGCTCAGAACAACTTTATGCTTCCTTTACGCCTTAAAGATCGGCTCCGGTCGGGGAAAACTGTCCAATTTCTTGCACAACAATCCACACTTCGCTCAATATACTTCGGGAATCTTTCTATTTCTTGGACAACAAGTCGAACTTCGCGTAATCGACTTCGTGTTGGAATATTTTCTTGAACGTAACAGTTTCTACAGTTTCGAACATATCCAGAATGTTCGAATCCAACAGACGCCATTGATGTATATTGATGAAGAGAAACCTGTTGGTGAAAAGATATGTCTTTTCCCAACAGATGCAAAAAACCTCTATAAGAAGCATCTCCCAAACTCGTTTCATATCATCTCTCGAAAACCCTTTCTCTGTTTTTCTCTCTTTTCTGAAGCATCATCAGAACCCTTTTTTACATGTGTTCATGATTGAATCAAGGGGTACAAACCTTGAATTCAATTTTCTGTTGTAGGGCTTTCATTGTATCCGAAGGCATTATTTCACATACCTGTTGTAATCTCCAATTCATTGGGAGGGTAGAAATAATTGTCTAAAAGAAATCGTATGAGCCTTGAAAGCTTTTGAGTACAACAATTTCTTTATGTATTATTTCATCTTCTATTGTAACCCGTGTTTTCCAACAGTTTTAGAAAATTAATATTCTGACAATGGAGAGTGAATCTTCAACTTCGAATGCTACTGCACAATCCCTGCAAGTGATGAACCAAACCCTGACTCGAATGGAACGTTTTGATGGTGAAAATTTTACTCGCTGGCAACAGACTGTGAAGTTTTTCCTGATCACCATCAACTTTTGGTACATACTTGAAGATGGATTAGAGGCGATTACTGCACCGTCAGACAAAGATACTCCTGAGTTGATTACCAAACGAAAGAAGCGTCAGGAAGATGATTTCATGTGTCGTGGTCATATTTTGAATGCCCTGGAAACTCATGTTTACAATGCACATCGGAGTATTGCGACTGCAAAGGAATTATGGACTGCGCTTGACAACAAATATAAGATTTCTGAAGCAAGCAACAAGAAATTCCTGACTTGCAACTTCATGGATTTTAAGATGGTTGATAGTAAGTCAATTATTTCCCAGTTCAGTGAACTTTTACTCATTGTTAATCATCTTAAGGATCTTTGGAATTGATCTTCCTTCTGTGTTTGTTGTCGGGTTATTATTTCTCGTCTTCCCCTTCTTGGAATGGTTATAAGAAGAAACTTAAGCATCTTTGAGACCGACTATGATTTAGAGGCCTTACAGGCGTCATCTTCGCATAGAAGAGGACTCTCGTAAACGATAACTTAAGGATAGTCCACGATCGAAAACCATTCTAAGGTGAATAGCGTAGAAGATTCTAAGACACCGAATTCCTTGAAACCTAAGAATGATACTCAGTTTAAGAAGCATCATCCCAACAAGAAGATAAGAAGAAGGGCAATTGTTACTTCTGTGACAAACCCGACCATTTTGCTCGTGACTGTCGTCTCAAAACGAAACAACAGCAGAACCAGAAAAAGGAGGCAAATATGGTCGATGACAAACTTGTGATCGTGGTGCAAGTCGCCAATGTTGTTGTTGAAACTGTGGTTGGATGGTGGTACGAAAATGGTGCAACCGTCCATATCTGTAAGGATAGAAATCTTTACAAGACATACGAACCGGTTAGTGGAGAAGGAAACGAAGTTGTCTCCGCAAACGGCCAACACATCAAAGTCATTGGGAAAGGCACTGTTGAACTCTAGTTTACTTCGGGAAAGACCGTTACTCTTACTAATGTGTTACATGTCCCTGACATGGTGAAAAACCTTGTTTCCGGCGACCTTGTTATGAAGGCTGGATTCAAGACGACCTATGAGTCTAATAAGTTTGTATTGTCCAAAAATGGTGTGTTTGTTGGACAAGGATATGCTTATAATAGTATGATTAAGCTTAATTTAATAAATAATGGTTCTGCTTATATTGTTGACTCTGTTAATTTATGGCATGTTATGTTTGGTCATGTTAATTATGGTTCTCTTAGAAACATGAAACGACTAGGTTTGATTTCTGATTGCAATTTTGATCATGCTTCTAAATGTGAAATATGTGTGTAAGCAAAGATAACTCGAATTTCACATAAGTCTGTAGTACGAAATTCTTCCTTACTTGAATTAGTACACAGTGATGTGGGTGATTTGCATGGTTCTGCCATTCGTGGTGGAAATAAGTATTATGTCACTTTTATAGAGGATAGTACTAGATATGCTCATACATATTTGATGAAATCTAAGGATGATGTTTTTGACATGTTCAAAATATACAAAGCAGAAGTAGAGACATAATTAGGACTGAAAATTAAGATTTTACGTTATGATCATGGTGGTGAATATTTTCCTAATAAATTTAAATTCTTTTGTCAAGAGCATGGTTTTATTCATCAATTTACTACTACAAATCATCGCAAGACCCAATCTCTCTCTCTTCTCTCCTCTAGAGCTGCGATTTCCGGCAGAGAGAAAACTTTTTTCCGACAGCCTCCTAACTGCTCAGATCTTCTTAGATCTGGGCAGTATCATCTTTAATCTTAAATATTAGCTCAATATCAAACACATAAAGTAAACCATATCCCTTAATTCAATCTTCACTTTCAACTTCAAAACCCTAAATCAAGCCTCCATGGATTTGGCAAACCTCGTCGGCTAAATCCTCGGTCACCGGCCTTTCAATTTCAATTAGATTTGATTGTTGATTTTTGATACCCCTATTTTTCGTGGAGATTTGAATCTAATTCATCCTTTTGCTGTTGGATGTGATGTAATTTTCACCTGAAGTTATCGGCTCCGATCTACTCCGACAACCTAAGTGGCCTGGTCTCCAAATACAGTAGCCTCTTCTCTATTATTCGTGAGGTAATCTTCAAGTTGGTACCTCCTCAATTTCATCATCTTCGGAAAAGCAGAAGGAACTTTCTTTAGATATTATCCATTTACCTAGCATCTCTTTTCATGATGTTTTATCTTCTCATTAAGCCTCAATTTTATGCTGTTATGCCCAGAGTCTCAGTTTTCAACTTTTTTCTCTATTCCTGTGAGACCTTGCATCTGTCTTTCCTATCTCACAGGATAAACCAAAAGTTTTATGTTTAATTTCATTAAACCTTGATTTGTATGTCTGTCCTGCAAGCGATGTCTGATTCACAATTTCTTATTTACCCTTTTAGTGTAGGTTTCTAAATATGTTTCTTGTTCTATTTCTTAGATTTTCTTGGGCTAGTGAAGTTCCTGTGAAGATCCATTGTTTTCCTTTTATATTTAATGATCTTGTTTTTGAATGTTGAAGGAATTTTCTATCTACTAGACTAGTGTGTCAATTCAAAGTGTGGGTTAGGTTTGTTGGTGGTGTCTCTTTAATGCCTGTGTCCTTTGTTATTGCAAAGTTCAGTATGGTTTTCGTTTCCAGATTTATCTGCAGAGGTCCTTTTGACTTCTTTTGTTAGTTTTAATTGCCAAAGTTCTGGTTCTTTCCTTGTAGTTTGTGTGTGTTTTTTGTTTTTTGTTTTCCGATTTTGTCTGTATCCCTTTGGAAGCCATCCTTGATTTGGGTTTAACGTTTTAGTCTCTGGCATAACAGTATATATTTAGCATTAAATTATGCAACCTCAGAAAATAGCATCATGAATTTCATGCTTCAGCATTTTATCACTTCTGCGCCAATTATCGAGATACTCAGCCAAAAGATTTCAGCCCCTTTTGCGCTAGATTGACATAACATATCTTCAGCTTCTCAATCAACCTTATATGAACATGTCTGGATAATGACCAGCCCTTAATGCATTTGGTGAAACCTGTGAAGAGCCATACTCGCATATTCATCATTTCCACATAATGAAAAAATTGATTACTTAAATCCCGGGAAGGTATCATGGCTTCAACTTTACTTGATTTCTCAGCAGCATGCTTCAATCCTAATTGGTATGTTAATTGGCCGGTGAACTCGACACTCAGACAAGTTTTCTCTTTGGTTTTAAGTTTAGTTGTATTTTATTTCCCAAGAAATTGTTATCTTTTAGTTCCTAGTTTTCTTTAGTTTAAGTCTGTAATCCCTCTTGTTGTTTTCAGTTTTATGTAATTGTATTAATTATTATTAGCAGAATCCCTTAGGTTAATCTAGTTGAGTCTGTATTTCCTTCCGTATCTTAGCTCAATTTTAGTAACCTTGTAATAGCATTATGAGCACTACTCCTACAAGAGCAGAGACTGGATTCTTCTTCAAGACACACTTAAAGCTAAAGAATCAATTTAAAGTGATGGATCAAGTTGAAAATAATAGGAGTAGTCAGATATCTCTCGGGCATTTTACCGCAACAAGAAGATTCGAAGGCTTGGCTAGCATATTCAATCATCTGCATCGAACACCTCTACCACCAACCAAATTTATGTGGACACTGTTGTGCCCACTAAAAGTACATCTTTTCTTGTGGAAAGCATTGACAGAAGGACTTTTGACCTTCTACTACAACATTCCCCCTCGATGCAACCCCGATCCGAAGTCTGTTATTCTACCCCAAAATCAGGTTGATGTTGATTCTTGGTTTACCACTCTTTTTGTAAATGATGAATCTTGGGGTATTATATACCCTTGTGTAACATTCCCCTAGTTATTTAATATAAATTATATGCTTCAAAAAAAATATCAATTTACTGCACCTTATACACCTCAACAAAATGGTATGGCTGAAAGGAAAAATAGAACTTTGATTGATACGGTTAATTGCATGCTTATAAGTTCTAGTTTACCTAATTCTTTGTGGGGTGAAGCTATGTTGTCTGCATGTTATATTTTGAATAGAGTTCCTTTGAAAAAGAATAATGTTTCTCCTTATGAATTTTGGTTTAAGAGGAAACCAAACTTGAAGAGACTTAAAGTCTGGGGTTGCTTAGCATATGTTCGAAAGCCTGATCCTAAAAGACCAAAACTAGGAAACAGGGCTTATAAATGTGCTTTCGTGGGATACTCTCTTAATAGTATCACCTACAGATTTTTAATCCTGGACACTTTTGAGATTATAGAATCTGTAGATGTGGAATTCTTTGAGAACTTAAATAGGAACAGTTCTCAAATGCAACCCATGGATAACTCATTGTTACCTAGTCTAGAATCTGAAGAGACTAATGAGAATGATGATCATTCTGTTCCTACTCGAGACGTGGAGGATACTTCTGAACCCATAGAAGATATCGAACCTAGAAGGAGTAAGAGAGCAAGAATAGAGAAAAAATTTGGTCCAGACTTTATAAAATATCTTGTAGAAGGTAATAAGGATAGAATTATTAGTGTTACCAAATATGTTATGCATGTTGATGATGACCCTAAAACTTATGATGAGGCTATGAGTTCCAAATATGCTAGTTTTTGGAAAGAGGCTATCAATGATGAAAAGAATTCTCTTTTGACCAACGGTACTTGGATATATTGTGATTTACCTCCGGGCGTAAAGCCTATTGGATGTAAATGGATTTTCAAGAGAAAAATAAATGACGATGGTTCCATTGAAAAGTTCAAAGCCAGATTAGTTGCTAAGGGTTATAAGCAAAGACATGGAATTGATTGCTTTGATACATATGCCCATGTTGCTCGCATTTTATCTATTCGTTGTTTAATAGCACTTGCTTCTATTCACAAGTTAATTATTCATAAAATGGATGTCAAAACCGCCTTCCTAAATGGAGATTTGGAAGAAGAAATATATATGGAACAACCTGAAGGTTTCATATTTCCAGGCCAAGAAAAGAAGGTTTGCAAGTTAGTAAAATCTCTTTATGGCTTGAAGAAAGCTCCCATGCAATGGCATGAGAAGTTTGACAAAGTGATTTTGTCATATGGTTTTGTGGTGAATGATACGAATAAATGTATCTATAGTAAGCATGATAGTTCTGGATGTGTAATTATCTGTTTGTATGTTGATGATATGCTTATTTTTGGATCTGAAATATCTGTTGTAGAAGAAACAAAGAAGTTTCTTAGCTCTAACTTTGATATGAAGGATTTAGGAGAGGCTGATGTAATCTTGGGAATTAAGATCCTAAGAAAGGGAAATGAGTTGTCTTTAACCCAATCTCATTATATTGAGAAATTTCTCAAGAAGTATCACTAGTGGAAATCAGCAGTTTCGCGACCGACAAAGAAAGTCATTTAACTCGTATCTATGACTTGCTTTGTCGGTCAAAGAAAGGGTCGCTGTTTGAGCGTCTTTTTCAACTATGACGTGTCTCTGGGGGTCGTTGAAAATCTTATATCAACGACCGATTTTAATAGTCAATACTTTATGACTGACTCTAATCAGTCATAGATATAAATCTTAATATAAAAAAAATAGATTCAGATTGTCTGTCAGCTCGCCGATCAATCTGACTAAATCAAATCAAACTCAAATGAAACTCAAATTTAAATGAGAATCAAATGAAACCCAAATTAGGTGATTCAAATGAGAATGAAAACAAAATTCAAATCAAATAAAAATGAGAATCAAATTAAACTTGCACACAAATAATCATTCAATTAAACATTCATTGATTCATTGGTTTCAAATTACACAAAAAGAATTAAAATCAGTAGTTAAACCAGTGTAATCTTATAAGAAAACGTAACTAAGTTCTAGGATTCAGTTACAAAACGATGGACTAAAAAACTATTGATTAAACAACAAAATTATAAACTCCGATGATGATGAAAAACTTATTCCTAGTTCATAACGGTGTACCTGCACAAAGAAAATCCATCAAATTGATTAATGTGGGGATGTCACAATACTCAAGAACTAAAACATATACACAGTATAGGAAAATAAACCCACGGGAAAATAGCTCATCCATATGCACAACTAATATACGATTCAGACATCAAAAAATACATTGGTTGATCCCATTAGTACATATCAAAATGAATCATATTTATGGGAATAGATAGAAAGGCGTACTTGTGAAGTAATCTTCATGTATAGCATCCTTGGTAAAGCAGACACCAAGAACTTCAAAAAAAAATAATCTTATTCCAGTTCACAAAGAAACGTTAAAACCCAGATTGCGCACCAGCAGTTAAGATGAAAGGCTCACACTAACCTCACCCCCATTAAGGATTTCAAGTAGTGCCAAACGTGCAATCAACATAAATCTAGGAATACCACCTTTGCTTATTCCCATGATTGGATAATCGGAAAGCCTGATGTCCATCACAAGCCATCAGTATAAAACATAGTTGGAAACATTAGTATGTATATTTCTAACTACATATGCTTATAAAAAAATGAAAAAATTGTTAGAAACATAGGTTCCAAGGGGGGAATTAAAAGAAACACAAGTTTTCATCCTTCCGATCCTCAACTATAGCTTGCTAAGGTAATACATTACTTTAAACAGGTGAATGAATGTTCAACTTCACACCCATACCTTTCTCCCTTGACTGCAAGGACTCTTGCCATGACATCCGCGTGCCTAGATATAAATTGGTAGCTGAGTGCATTACATTACTCTGGAATAATGAAAATGAATTAGTAAGAGCCTAAATTAAACTTCATTTACATTGTTAAGAAGTTCAGATGCAACGTTGTTAAGAAGTTCACATGGTCTTATATTAATGGATATTTGCTGATTTTAAAAACCGAAATTCATTGTACAATTCATATAGGTTCAAATTTCCAAACCTCAATTGAATGAAACATGCACTTACCATGTCGAACATGGACGCAAATAACATCTTCTTTGTGCACTTAAATTTTTTATATCGTGGCTGCAACAACATTAGCGGTGGGATTTCAAAGGTCTAACACACTCGATCAGACTTATCAGCCGACCTGATGCAATAGCGCAAACAATATTATAAGATTCATCATCAACTGTTATCTATGACTATGAAAAAATGATATTTAAAGAATGTTACCAAGCTTCCTTAATACAAAAAATGTGAGAAAGAACTGGTGAGGTTTTCAGGATTCCCATCCCTGCCTGCTACTTCAACAATTACCCAGAACTAATCACATATGGTCGCCTTCCTGCTTTCTTCACAAGATTATTTGCTGCAATGGATTGTCTTGGACCAATTGCACTATGCAACAACTCTTCCGCCAATAAATTTCCCCAAGCAGTGGTTCACTGTTACATTGGCAGTCTGTTAAGTTGAACAACAGAGGTGGATGGTCACCAACCATTTTGCTTGGCATTTCAAGTATGTGTTCTGTACGTGTTTTCTACCGACAATTTATGGTCTTCCGATGAATATGAATGTGTTAAGTTAGTGTAGCCACCTAATGAAGAACCTGTTTCTAAGTGTAGCGCAGATAGGTGGTACGATCTTTGTGCATGTAGTGGTGGTGGCTCATTGGCGAGACCCAAGACGGCCAAAGTTGATCTGTTTTTATTTTTTCACCATTACAATTTATTAGTCAGACTCGGTCATGGTAATATTTCTAATTCACTAAAACGTTTTCCCTATCAAGAACTTATGCATGAGAACTTTCAAATGGTCAAAACTCCACAGACAGCAGGTGCAGTTTTTTACATGGGGAGTTCAGAGTTCTCATCACGTTTTGGAACATCCACCACTCTTTTTAAACATGTACTCACCCTAAAACCTAGAACCCAAAACCCATGACTTGCACAGGGTAACTAGAGACAAATTTCATTTCCACGAAATAAAACACGATCAAAAACTTTAGCCTCTTCCTACCATATGTTGATGGGAAACATCTTTCATTTTAATAGTTAGATATTTCACTTTAGAGGTACAATGATATGATTGATTACCTTGGCAGTGTGGATCTTATACTAGGTTGGTTGGCATGAGAAGCAAGACCAACTCTGAGGTTTGCATGCCTGTTTAGCGTACTCTCAATCTGTGGAGAAGGTAACTGCAAGAAGTCGCACCATTTGAGGATTTAATACAACGCAACAAAAAGTAAAACAAAAAGTGCCCATCATCCAAAAGAAACTAGATGATTTACCTGCAATAACACGCAGAAAGAATGCGGCTGGGTTTGAGATGCACATTTTAAGAATCCTACCCACAACTTTGGCATTTTCCAAATCTAAAGCCAAAAATAACAATCAGTATATCACCAAACATCATTCACAACCTGAACATATGCAGAGACAAACATTGGACAAAGAACAAGGCAATGGTTTGAACCTCAATACCTGTTTATTGACAAGTTTGGTGAGTATCTCCATCACAAAATCAACCTAAGAGGCACAAAAGCATATAAGTTAACAACAGTCTGTTGTACTCAAAGATAAAAGATTTGGGCCCTTTAGAAAGTGTAAATGGGGTCACAATGGTCGAAATACATGAACACTCAAAGAGAAAACTCTTGCATGGATTCGTTGGTGTTACTTATTGGCTGTAAAACAACTAATCTTCGTCCTAGCTACATAATTCATACATTCATTGTCTTTGAATGGAGGGATCATGTGGTTACATAATCACACATAATAGGTACATGATCTCACTCCATCTTATGCTATGGTAACTGCAGTGGCAATAATTTTCCAAATTTGCCCAATAATTTAGAAAAATGCATGTTGAACAGAAAACAACAGATAGTTTAATTACCAGAGTTGGAAAATCATCAATATCTTGAATAACTGTTCTCATGAATAGAAAAGGAAGAGGTGTCTGGTCGACCTGAAAAGGAATTTTACGACAACATCAGTGGCTATAGTACAAAAAGGAAAGATATAAAAATTAAAATACATCTATAAATTGAATGCACAAGTAGAGAATCAACACACACCAGCTAGTTCAAGGCCTTGGCTAAGACCTGCTGTGTAAAGACAGTTCGCTACTCAAAACATAAAAGAAAAACAATCAACATGAACTGTCAGATCCCATACCAAATTATAAACATAACGAGAAAGGATGGATCTATGAATCCAGTAGATAAGTACCAAATAATCAGAGACCAACACTAAAAGGCATCAAACAAAAATGCTTACTTAAATCTAACAAACCCAAAGGTCATGACACTCTCTACTGATGTCTCTCGAGTACCAACCATATGATCACATGGGATAGTTATTCATACCGCTCCAATGCTAGTAGCCTTTGTAGGAGTAATAAGAACATTATCTTTCCTCACATCCACTGCTTGGGGAGTACAAGTCATCGTTTAGCCTGCAAACCAAATCATAATGCACAATTATAAGAGATGTGAGTATCTGTTGTATGTCTCAAGCAAACCAAACCCACCAAAATTAGAATTAACTAATTAAGATAAAAGACATAAAACATCCCATGAAAAACTATGATCTTGTCTCAAGCAAACCAAACCCACCATATGATCTTATCTAATCAGATCATTGGAAGAAGCAAAAACAAAATCAAGTTAAGAGAGTTGTTAGCTGGCTATAGTTTACATGATAAATTAGATATTGAAACTTAAAATCAGAAAAATGAGAGCAAGAACGAGAGCATACCTGCTGTTGGTGTTGTTGATTAACCGGGACTGACATAGCCTTGGTAAGAATACTTTATAACCTCCATTGTATATATACATATTGCATCATCCCACTGGTTTGGATCAACATGTTGTTGAACCATACACCGGATAGATCCTAAATTTAGGAAGATTAGTTTGTTAGCCATGCATACAACACTTAAATAGAGCAATATTTAAGAACAAGGGACATAAATCATCTTTCGCTATCATCCCTAAGCTAAAATTTCATTTCCACCAATGATTCCTTTCCAACAATTCCAAACCAAGGCTTAACACAATCAATTACAAACTCAATTTGAGCATTAACCCCAGAATTTGACTACTACGACTCTGTTTGAGCAAAAATCCCAGAATTTAACTACAAGAATCATATGCATAGGTCATTATTGAGTATGAAAACCCGTTATCTCAGTCTAACACAACATCCAGTCATACTCATTTTGAAACGCCAAACTAAAACCCTCTTCAAACACTAGGAATTCTTAATCAAAATCAAATCAAATCCTCTAATTCGGTCAAATCAGGACATCAAAAATCAAGAAAACAAAAACCCTAACCAGAACCCCCCCCCCCCCCAAATCAACCCTAATTTACTAATCATACCAACATTGATAACTAGAAATCAAGAAAAAACAGAAGAACATGAAAATAGCCCAAAAAAAATGGCGTAAATAGAGATATCGAGAAAAGGAGAAGTCGTATCATCACTGGATGGCACAAGCGTGAAAAATTCTTCCACATCTATAACCACACAAAACACAAACAAATTAAAACCAAAACCCATAAACCCTAAAATTAAAACAAAAATCAAAATTAAATAAAAAAATGAAGATTGGTAGAAGAAACTGAATACTAACCAAAAGTAAGAGCTTTAATTTTTAACCGGGGGATTCAAAGACATCAGCCTCCAGAATCTCATCATATGCAGCACACAGCAATAACTATTCTTTAATCTTCTTTTCTGAAAATCGACAAAGACCCTTTCGAATCTGATTCAGCAAGAGCACACTTTCAAATAAAGAAAAAATAACATAAAACATTCAAACTCATCCAGCAATCGAACCCTAAAAATTATAAAATCAAAACCCTAACCCCAAAATTAAAATACAAGAGAAAAACCAAAATAAACTTGTCATGTATGATATTCCTTAAAAGAAGATACTGTGAATCTCTAATCAACAACAATACTGTGAGATTCATTGGTTTCAGATTTTTCAGATTCAACCCAATGTCTTCTTCTACTTCCTTATTAACCACCTTCACTTCTATTTCTAGTATCACAGGTAGGCATGATTATCAAACACTAAGAGAAATGAGTTAGAGAAGCGTTTGATGTGCGGATGTGAGAGGATGAAAGAGAACTGAGATTCGTTCTCTTTTGACAGGGAGTATAAAGAAGATATGGGTGAGGTGGTCAAAAGAAGAATGGGTGGTCAAAAGAAGAAATATGTATAGCTTATCCAGTCGTTCAGTTTGGTTAATCGTGACCATCAAAAGGGTGGGGCCCAAAAATCCGAACTATAGGAAAATCTAAGATCATCGGTCACAGTGTGGAATAAAATATTAATAAAAAATCTTATACAATGACTGTTATTGACGCTCCTAGTTATGATCCGCATTTTTATTAGATCTAGGACTGTCTTGACCGGTCTAAGGTCCTTTGACCGTCAATGAGGGTCACGGATGTGGGTTGAAGATACCCCATTTTCCACTAGTGTATGGTCACTTTGATGACAATCTAGTACTTACTCCTTTAGACCATACTATCAAGTTAAAGAAGAACACCGGTTGTACTCATGCGCAACTTGAGTATTCTAGTGTCATTAGAAGTCTTATGTATGCTATGCATTGCACAAGACCGGACATAGCCCAAGCCGTGGGAATGTTATGTCGTTTCTCAAGTAATCCAGGATATGAACACTGGAGAGCAGTTTCAAGAGTTATGGCTTACTTGAAAGGTACAATGAATTTTGGCTTGCATTACCAAGGCTATCCCGCTGCACTGGAAGGGTACAACGATGCTAACTGGAATGATGTAGAGGCCAATTCCAAATCAATGTATGGATGGATCTTTACATTAGGGGGTTCTACTGTGTCTTGGAGTTCCAAGAAGAAGACTTGTATTTATGATTCAACAATGTTGTCAGAATTAATAGCCTTAACAGATGCATGTAAGGAGGCAGAATGGCTTAGGAACCTACTTATGGAAATTCCATTTTGGAAGAAGCCAACTCCGGCAGTCTTGATTAATTGTGATAATCAAGCTACCATCTATAATGTCTCAAATAAAACTTATAATGGAAAATCAAGACATGCAAGTCTTAGACATCAAATGGTTAGGCAACTACTCAAGAGGGGAGTGGTTACGGTTAACTTTATTGATTCAAAGAGGAACTTGGCAGACCCATTTACAAAAAGTCTACCAAATTCGGTGGTTTCAATAAAAAGTAAAGAAATGGGACTAAGGTCTGTGAAAGAAGTTTGATCACCCATAGCAAAAACCAAATCTATGTTTTGAAAAAGATAAACAAGGTTCAATGTGGTACCAACAAGTTATGGAAGTGATTATGGTGCACTAAGTAAAACTTCTCATTTCTATTTAGTGTAGGTTCTGCAAGAAAATAGGATGGATGTAAATCCTTAATGAGTCTGTGATTAGTAAAAGGTGTATCGCAGAAACACCTTCGAGACTTACCTATATGAGTATGGAAATCAAGCCGTTTCCTAAGAGAAGAAGACAGTTCTCTAAAGAAGACTCATGAATCAAGGATATAAGCACAAGGCCATTAACGTGCTTGGCTACAGAACACATGATTTATGAAATCAATATGTGTGGAGACTCCGGTTTTATCATAAGGGATACTTGGTTCAAGACTGGTTTCACCATAGAATCTCGATAACGTTTTGAGTTTCTTACACTAAGTGAAGGTTCAAATCCAAAAGATACCTATCATTTATGTGTTGATTTCAACGATGATGCTTAGTCTCAATTGTGCTAGAACTACGTTGTCTTGATCCCACTCGGCACGTAGGCAGTCACTTCGGTGATGCAGCTGCTCCGATTTAAAAGTTTTTTAACTTTGTTTTATGGTTTTTGAAAATAGGGGAAGAATGTTGGAATATTTTCAACTGCGCTAAGGGGGGTCCTGGGGGGCGTAGCCCCCCGATTTAACAGTTTCTGCAGTTTTGAACATATACAGAATGTTCGAATCCAACAGACGCCATTGATGTCTGTTGATGAAGAGAAACCTGTTGGTGAAAAGATATGTCTTTTCCCAACAGATGCAAAAAACCTCTAAAAGAAGCATCTCCCAAACTCGTTTCATATCATCTCTCGAAAACCCTTTCTCTGTTTTTCTCTCTTATCTGAAGAATCATCAGAACCCTTTTTTACATGTGTTCTTGATTGAATCAAGGGGTACAAACCTTGAATTCAATTTTCTGTTGTAGGTCTTTCATTGTATCCGAAGGCATTATTTCACATACCTGTTGTAATCGCCAATTCATTGGGAGGGTAGAAATAATTGTCTAAAAGAAATCGTATGAGCCTTGAAAGCTTTTGAGTACAACAATTTATTTCTGTATTATTTCATCTTCTATTGAAACCCGTGTTTTCCAACACTTTGCAGGTCTCTTCTTTTCTTGTGCAACAATTCATACCTCGCACTCCTTATTTACTTCGCTAGATGTCTTTCCGAGCAAGTTAGTGCTATCTCATGGCAGATCTGACACTTGATTTGACTATTCGCTTACACCTCTTTGGGAGTGGTGAATAATATATTTCTCGAAGATTCTCCTTATTGTCTCGCTCAATCTACCTCGGACACGTGGCAGAGTGTTTTTCTGTACCTACAGTTACGGATAGTCCATCCTATCATAAAGGATACTTTATTTGATATTCAGTTTCCGGTTGTATATATGCACTCATTTATTTATTTTTCCTCTTTCGAGCAGATGAAAGTTTTAGATTTTATGAATAAACATTATTAGGGATAGATAGAGAGAAATTTATTCTTATAACCTTGGAAATTATGGGTCTTACGCTTTTGGTCTCAGGGTTATTTAATAAAATTTGCAAATTATCTCAGTGGCCCTGAAATATTATAGGAACAAGATAACCGGTGTGCATATTTCCCGCACATAAAATTCGTGTGCATATTTTCTGCATACTATAAAGTATGAAGAAAATTTAAAAATTTATGTACAAAAATCCATGTGCATATTTGATGCACATAAAATCAGTGTACATATTTTCTGCATACTATAAAATTTGAAGAAAATTTTAAAAAATATTTAGAGAATAAAAAATTTCATGAAATGAAAATTTGATAGTTGTATTTATGCTCGTTATGTAGGTCTTTCAATAAGCTTTCCAAATATAGAAATTTTTTTGCATTCTTACGTATGATTTGTGAGACATGTTATGTTTAAGTTGGCATGACAATTATACCCTTAAAGGATATAGTTTATCATTTGATTACATCATCAAACATCTTTATCCAAATGACCCTCCTTCTTTTATAAGGGTCATTTCAATAAAATGGATTAATTTGTTTAAAAATGAGTTTTAAATCAAAGGTCATTTGAGTAAAAGAGAGTAAGGGGAGGGTCAAACACTTAATTCCCACTAGATATAAACATTATTAGCTACGCTTTTGTTTACATCCAACATTTATAAGAGTTGCAAATTTCAAAATTTTGAAACCTGGCTAATTCTTTTTGTAGTTTTTTTCTTCTTCTTCTAATTGTCTAGACTAATAATGACTGGATGCATCTTTTTCTTTTCCTTTTTAGCATATCGTAGCATTGGGCTCTGGTAATCGATGAGGGTTCGCATATGTGTGGATACCATTTAAGTTACGGATTGTAGCTCCATCCTTTAAAAGGGTGCTAATAAATAAGGATGAGATTTTTGACATACCAATTAGAGCTAGCACTATGGGAGGGGTTATCCCTTCTCTAACCCTCCATTTCCCTCAAAATCCCAAAAATGCAACCACTATGGTCTCCCATATCCCTACACGAGTAGGGATACACACCACCATCCCTATATGGGTGAACAGATCTGTTCAGCCATGTAGGGAAGGAAAATCACACGGGTACCCGTATGATTTTTCACTTTATGGGTACTGAGTACGCGTAAAGCCGTTGATACGCGAACTCAGTTCCCATTTAGGCAAATAATATTTGTTTGACCTTTTTCGTTAACACCTCTCTCACACCCGATCCTAACCATCCATCACTAATAACGTCTCTATTTTGTACGTCGTCGGATCCCAAAGACCATTTTTTCAAAATCCCCTATAAATACCACTCTAATTCTCTACTCAAACCACACCAAATCAATTGATTTTTTATATTCTCCCTCTTCCGCTTACATCAATTAATTTCTTCTTTCTCTGCATCTTATTACAATACGTTTTTGGTATATAGATTTAGATTTATTCTACCACTTATTTATTTTTTAGCTTAGTTTCATTAAAAATGGTACTTAATTTTGTCACACAAGAAGAGGTTGATCTTACCACTGCTTTTATTTGTGTGAGTATGGACGAAATTGTGGGTGCGGGACAAAAAACCGCTTTGTTTTGGAAACGTATTCACGAAATTTTTGTACAACGAAATGGCAATCCATACAGAAGAGATTGGGATGCTTTAAAGAGCAAGATGAGAGCTATTAAAAAGGATGTCAAAGAATTCGTGTCCATTCTGAACGCTATATATCAGCAAACCAAAAACGGTACAAGCCACGAAGATTTGGTAAGTTTATTAAATTTGTTAGTTTTTCCATATAGCTTGTGATAATAGTAATAAACCTAATGTTTCTTATATAATTTTTCAGACAAAAGATGGTCGCCTTCAATTTCAGGAACAAAGAGGACAACCTTTCAAGTATGCTGCATGTTATGAATTGTTTAGAGAAAAGGTCCTTGGATATAATGATGAATTGACTGTGAGCCAAAAAAAGTGAGTTGTTTGAATCTCATCGTAACTTTTTATCGGTCGAAGATGGTAATGAAGTTCTTCCCAATGGAGAAACTCGTTGGAAATACAAGGAAAATGCACGTCCTATAGGAACAAAGAAAGCCAAAAAATTAGCTAGACAGAAGAAGGATCGTGAGCATTGTCGTCATCTATGAACAAAGTTCAAGTATTTTGGAGTATCTTAAGGAAACCCGATCAAGGAATGAAAAATTGATAATGGAACAAGAATGCCAATACCAAAATTTTTGGGGTTATACTCAACAACCGAGTTATCAAATGGAAGATCAAATCAATTTGCAAACGCTTCAACAATAGACTAATCAAATGCATCAACAACAAACGCATTTAGATGACAACAATGCAATAATGTGTATGTACCTTAGTCGTTTAGGGCCCCGCGAAAAACAATATTATCAACGCAAGCAAAATGATATTTTGAAGGGGAAGGGTATAATCAGCGTTGAATATTCAGAAGATGAAGATGTAATCCATCTCTAACTGAGCTTAGTTTTTTAATTTATATGACATGTTTAAATTAAAAGTGTTGTATTAAATTCTAGTTATTACAGTTCTTAACTTAATTCTAAATGTGTTTTCTATATTTATTGAAATTGTTATTTGAATTAATTAAATTTTTCAATTTGTTGTGACCACTCGATTTTCAAATCTAAATTCAAATTAATAACTTCATTTTTTCACTTCATTAAACTAATGTTCATAAATAACTTTAAAAGATAGTATAACATATCATTCGATAGGTATGAAGACATTACATGTTGTTATTTTCGTTGTTGTCAGATTCAACAATCAATGCTGCTTCGAAATGAAAAAACGGTTCTTTTCTCCAAGATGTGTATGCATCTTGTGCAGCGAAACGGTCACCTCTGTACCTATTGAGAAACTCATTGTACCGGATGCATAATTTCCTAACATGATATGTCCTTGAACAAATGTATGATGGTAGATAATTATGTCATGGTTTCTTGCCCGTCTCTTTAACAAAAGAACCCCAACCAACATTAGTCCAGAATATTGTTTGATCTTTAGGATCTTCTGGAAAATCATCCTTGAGAAGGTAATAGTTTCTAATCCATTCAGTCTCTTCTTCAACATCCTTTAACCTTTACCTCAGTTGGAATTGTTGTTGACCGCGTTCTTTTTCCTTGCAATTATCTTCGTATTCCTTGAGTTTGTGTTGGTATTCAGTCGAACACCCAGATGAATATTTGGTATGTTTTGTGGACTTTCCTTTGCTTAAAACTTCATTCAACAACTGTGTTAATTTGGTAGGTGATGAAGACGTCGTTGCGTTCGCAATATCTTGATGACCTCTTTTGCATATCTCCTTTTCCATTGCAGCAATTGATGTAGTGGGTCGCTTGCATCTTCTAATTATGTCTTCGACTGAGTTAGTAGTTGCTGATTGATTTTCTATTGAATAGATGTTTAGCTTTGATGTTCCAAAGAAAAATAGGTAGATTTATGTTGAAAAGAATAATGGGTTATCTTTCTTATATATAGGATTCCTTACTAACGGCTCTATTTCTAACAACTCGTGCCCAACGGATCTTTTCCCCACATATATTTTTATAACAATTCATGCCCAACGGATCTTTTTCCCAACGACTATGTTTCCTAACGGGTCTATATCCCAACTAATCAATTTCGTTATATAAATACTATCAGCATTTTTTGGTTTTTACCACCAACAATCTCAACACATTGTTATATACAAAAAACCTAAATTATGTATTCTAATAGTTCGAGTAGAAATGGAAAACAAATAGTATGTGTGGAAGCAAAAGAGGTTTGTCCATGTTGTTTCATGGATACACACAATTTTCTTCAATGCCCATGGCTATATACAAAATGTCCACAACCAGGATGCAGCGGCACTAGGAAGGTAAAAGAGTCGATACCAGAGAAGATAAGGTATTTGGAATGTGAGTATGCTAAATGTCCGGGAGAAGCAAAATGTTTGGAGGATGAAATGAAAGATGCAATCAAACAACAAAAAGTAGAAGAACTCGGCAACAACTTCAAACTAAAAGGTAAGGTGGAGTTTGAATGTACCAAGGGGATTCCGTGTGAAACTGAGGGTTGTTATTTCTTTATGGAAATGCACCGTTCATTCGCCAAAAAAACATATGGAAAGCGTTACCGGAGATGCCTTGAGTGTGGAACAGTGGCATGGGATGAATAAGTGTTATTTTAGTTGAATCGAATATCAATTGACGTAATGTGAAATTTTATAATTAGTATGTGTGAGTTTTTGAATGTCATGAAAATTTAGCAATATGCGTCTACAATAAATAATAATAGTAATTTTCTTATTCAGATTAACGATTACATTAAGCACGTTCAACCAGAATTTAAACCAATAGGCGACCCTATTGGACGAGTTGTGTCTCGTGAGGGTTTACAGAGAGATATACCCACAAAACCTATCTTCATTTTAATTATTTACTCTTCATCTGATGATTCAGATGATGAATCTTCAAAGGGGGAAGGGTCATAATCTGAGAAGTTATTTCTCAAAATGACATAGCAGTTAAAAAATCTAAATGGTTTCCCCTTATTTTTTTCATAACTTTCCAAAGCGCGTTGCTCCTACAACAAAATAAAACAATGTCAATTTACAATAAAAAAAATTAAACAATTCAGTAAACATACTCAAAATATCGTCTACAATAGGTAACCACTACATTTCTTACGATTTCCGAAGGTACTCCAACTATCCATAAATATAATGATCTTTGTGTCGTTATATATACTTTCACGTCTGAAGTTATAACGTTTAACCTTGTTTTCAGATACTTAACCATGAGTTGATTCGAATTCCCGTTATGTATAGTCAACCATTGTAGCAACTGCTCCAAAAGGTTGGTGTTATTGAGTTTTCCATCTTCTACTTCATTCTCTAGATGAACTTCAACCCATAAACTAACTATCATTTCGTCTTTCTCCGGATTATAACTCACCATAATTAAGAAATAACAGTGGTGTGGATAATAAGTTTTTTTTTTTATTATAAAGATGGAGAACAGACACTAGTGGAATATGGGCTATCTGAGACATAATAAAACGACACTATCTAAACATCGCGATATGACAACATACAGATAGTGTCGTTGACTAGAGTCAAATAGTCGTTGTCTAAAGATTTTTGTTGACTTAGACAACGATACTTTCTGAATGATCGTTGACTAAGTCAAGACGTGGTTGTGTTAGGACTTTAGTTGACTTATCCAACGACACGTTTGTAGTATAGTTAGTGTGGTCAGATTATTTTATTATATGGTTGGAATTTACTCTCAAAAGGTTATCTAAAAACATCTCACCTTCTTATCCTATCCCATTTTCTTCTCTTTCCTCAAAGTCGCCTCCCTCCTCTCCGAAGATTTTTTTTTTCTGCACTCACCAGATCCATATCACGGCATGAACCAGGAAGAAAATCTCCACCACGAAAACTCTTTCTTATTTGAGGTGATGTTATATTATCTTATGCTATTTCTCTCAAATTATTTCACTATCTCTCAACTAATTTCAGATCTGAGCATTTTTTTTCGGGTTTACTTCACAGGGGTTGCTTCTTCTTGAAATAAATTCATGATATAGCATACCCTAGCTCTAGATTCTTGATTTGGTGACTACCTTTTGGGTAAATATCTGACTCATTGTTCTTCATCATTTTCAATATCAAAAATGTAATTTTATATTAAGGTTAGGGTGAATTTTAAGCTCTTGATTTTGTTATTAATAGTTTCGATTGAAGTGGTTTTTTTCTTGAATAGGGTTTCGATTTTCTTCAACTAGTTCCTATTGAGATGATACAGAAGACATGATACATCAGAAAATCCTATTACCATTTGATTTGATTCCTGATGATGATGGTGTGGTGCTGGTGCTGGTGATGAGACGGAATAGGTGGTGTTCATGAATGGGTAAGGGTAAAATTATATTGTCAATTCTTTAATTACATTTGTAATTTCAATTCTGTCTAAGTCCTCTAGTGTGAGTTTAGAACTCTCAAGCTTCATATAGTGTTTTGATTTTCCGATCAAAAATAAATAAATAAATATAATGTTTTGATTTTTACTTAAATTTTAGATGTTAATATAGTATGACCTCTCTCACTACTGTTGTTGATTACTTGCTTCCCACCAGTTCCAGAATCTTTACCCGAGACATCATCCTTTGTTCGATCTGAAATTAATGTCATATAGTTGTCCCTTAACTTCTTGTTGTTAAGATCAAGTTAAAGATAGATAAGAACCTCCCAGCACTGCATGAACTGTTTCTTGTAAAATCTTCAAAGTATTTCTGACCTCTTCAACTAAAACTGAAGGTCGATCTGATTCGAACTTGTAGGTTTTCTTTGAGATATTCTTTTTGTATCAGATGTGAAACAACTGAATCAACTGCGGGTTTGGTTTCATCTAAAGTAAGTAGGCGAAGTGTGTCTATCCAGGTTCGGAGTTGATGGAGGTATTCAGATAGCTCCTCGATTGCCATGTTATGAGCATTCTCAACTATTGCCACAGAATTCAGAACCTCTGGAAGGTGACGGCCGTGGCCTTGGCCCTTGTAGGGAGGAAATATCAACATCTGCATCGCAATCACAACGATGTGAGTATACTAAAGAAAACGAAGGAAAGATATATATATATATATATATATTTGCTTGTTTTTTAATAAGGGTGTTGTTCTATTTACTAACAACGAATTGTCGTCAATAAATTGGCTCGATGTAGCTTGAATTGTTGGAATTTGGCACGTCTCCAACTTGTTCTCTGATGAACATGACCCTTAACTCTACGGAAGAAGCATAAAACTTGAGAGAGCCTGAGTAGTCGAAATACACTTAGGATAAACTCGTCTGTAAGCTAGTATACCAATTAGATACACTTTAAGGATACACAATTTTATAGACGCATTCTTGTTTGTAAGCTAGTATATCAATTCTTGGTAGTAAATAGATGAGAAGCTACCAGTGGAATATCCATTCATTCTTCAGATTTCGGGTCATTAAGTGAGTCACTTTAGAGTAGTTTCAGAAAGTTTCATCAAGTAGAGCTTGGGTCTCAGTTGCTGCAGGAGATACTCCATGACCCTCTTCAAACACCAAAAGAATAGCAAGAATGTCGATAGATTGTGAATGTTTGAATGATATTTGCAGAATGTCCTGTCATTGATTAGTTTGGTGAGATTACTTTCTTCAAATAATCTTTTTGTCTTGTTTGTCTCAATTTTAGCTTCAATTCAGTTTTCAATATCTTCCAGTGGTGAAGGAGGATCTTATGTAGTCCCTGGAAAAGAATTACGCCCATCCTTGGATTGGACCTCCAAACAGGGTTGGACTTCACTCTTCTCCAAGGTGATTTTCTGTCATTCATCTTTACCGTTATATATGAGTATACTTCTGTGTTAGTAACCAAATTAACCTTTCTATGTTATCTGCATCTATTTTACTCAAATGTCATGATTTATTTTAATTGAGTTCATATTGACTATCTGTTTTATGGTCGTAGGTATGTTGAATATCTATCTGACCATTTTACCTTATTATTGTGCAACAATGGATGCAGTCATGTAGAGGAATATGATATGAGTTGGCGAATTAGAATGCATAAATGAGGCATACTTCATCTGTTGCATCTGAAACTTTTCTAGTTCTAAACTAGAAAGTTTCGGTCTGCAAGGGAAGGTATGCTGGTTCATATGAGACCTTTTCAGTCCTTGTATCTTCTTTACAAATTATGTGATAATCATATATTAGCTCAATCATTCTGAATTTTGATCTCCATTCCAGATGAAAACCTCTCTAACTTGAGGAAATACAAAGGAAGACATGTTCAGTTGTGTAATGGGATGAATTGCAGACTGCTCAGGAAGTATGGTTTTGAAGGTTAGTTTCTTTGATAATTTGGTACTTTGGTTATTATAGATACAAGTTCGTAGTCTTTATTATTATTGATCAAGTATGGTTGTTTGTTGTTAATGTAGATATGGTGGTTTGTAGAATGGATATTCCATAGTTGTTAGAGATTTGTAAGCCATTAACTTTGACCTTGTGCAAATAGTCACTATTAATTTCTTGATCATCTGAATTTGCGGTTATGGCTGTGACTCAGTATTTTATGTTACATTTCGACAATCTTAGCATCTAATAAAAATTTATTATTAAATGATGTCCAATTGCATGCATTTGTGAAGTCACTGTTTAACTTGCTGAGAAAGCTGTAAGTTTTCGATATGTTCTATTCTATCATTTGAGACATTACCATTGCAAAGAACTTGTCTCTTGTGTATAATGAGTATGATTAGAACAGGGTATAATTATATAACTATATTGATTATATTTACTTTTGTGTCTGTACAAGTTCTTGTGCAATCTGGTTGCTTTGAATGACATTTATCGACACGGCTTTATATCTCAATTATGTAGGTGTTAAATCTTGTATATGTTGACCAGCCTACTGGAACTGGTTTTAGTTGCAGTTCTGATGATCGTGACCTCCTGCATGTGAATAATAAATAAATCTTTGTGATGGCGGTAAGTTTACTTATTTATGATATATTTCTGTCTTCTACATCGTAGTAAGATTTTGTATTGGATGTTTCATGTAGGCATGGGAGGATTTGGTTAACTGCTGTTGGAACCTTTTCTTTATATATTGCAGGTGTTCCGTTCTTAAGTGTTGGCTCAATTCGTCATCCCGCAGTATCTAATTTTTTTTCCTGGTTTGCAGTTGTCTTAGTGAACCTTAGGACTTAGATGTGAGTTGTATGAGTGTGCATATGAATTCAGAAATTTAGGATTTTATTTTATAATTTTTAACCTCAGTGTCGGTTGATTAGAATTAAAATTTGTGTAATACAATGAATTTTTTTATGTGAATGGTCATTTGAATTTATAAATCCAGTTTTATTTCCTAGTAACTTGAGTTTCAATCAGATTTATTTCATCCCAGTTAGAAATACTGTAGTCAGCTGAATCAGCTTTAGAATTCAGCTGAATTCTCAATTTTTTTTATTAATATAAAATTAACTCAACGACGCAAGCATAATATCGTAAGTAAGGACATACTAAAAGTATCGTAAATAAAATTTATTCAGCTGCAACCTGAAAGTGTCGTTCCAGAAAAAGACACAAAATCTACGTCACTTTCTGCGGCATACCTAAAGTGTCTTATAACTAGCTTATACGAAACTTTCTGACTATCTTAAAACGCCTTTCTTCTAGTAGTGAGATTTGGTCGAACTAATGTGTTCATTTCTAAAAATAGGTTGTCAATCCTTTATTCATGCACCGTATACATATCCATAAACTGTTAAATGAGATTTCATGGATAAGTATACTAATCCATATATTGTACTGGTAGATTGCGTGGATATGTATACATATCCATATACATATACTGTGTAAATGATTTCGCAGATTATCGTAATTCTAAACCATATGCCACCAAATATAAACTTCATAATTTGCAAACATAAGTGAATCCCAAAAATTATCTAAAATTTGTTATTACAAGTGTGTTTAACATTCGAAAACTTAAAAGAGAACAATGAAATACATCATATGCCTCCTCCTCCTCATCATCATCAGCAGCAACATCAGCATCATCATCATCATCATACATACCAGCATCATCGTCATCGCCAACCTCAATATCGTCGTCCTCATCCTCATTGTCATACTCAGAATCCTCCTCATCACCAGAATCCTTATCGTCATCTCCATCATGTTGATATTCGTCTCCCACTTGTCCGTGTGCATCTCCATGAGGGAAGTCATCTGGGATGTGATTATTGTAATCTCCTTAATACTCAAATGTGCCATCCTCGTTCTGTCCTGGGACAACTTCTTCTTCTAAGTCTGTATCACCATAATCTCGTTCTGACGATGTAAGTACCACGTATTCCATATCTGAGCCCTCCAGACTAGACAAGTCCCCTTCCAAGCCTCCTCTACCAGGACGCGCAACAATGTGCTTGACAAGATCATTTCTCAGTTGTAGGTGCAGTTCAAGGTTTTTCAGAGATGACATAAATATACGACCATTAACAGTAGGTTCCGGAAGTAAAACAGGAACAACCCTGCCCCAATATGTATCCCGACACTCATGCTCGATAATGATGTTGTGTAAAATAAGACAACATTTCATAAATAGATTCAAGTCTGATTGGTGCCAATACTTACAGGGAGATCCGACAATTCTGAATTTACCCTGAAGCACTCCAAAAGCACGCTCGACATCCTTTCTTTTAGCCATTTGATACTTGTTGAACTTAACATAGTCGGGAATGTCCAATGTCTGAGAAAAAGATTGTACAACTGTAGTCAACTTTGGATAGATACCATCGGCTAAGAAATAACCCATATTGTATTGGAGACCGTTGATGACATAATTGCATGGAGGTGCTACACCCTTTAGCATGTTTTCAAAAAGGGGTGAGTGTGCCAACACATTCAAATCGTTGTTTGATCCAGGCATTCCAAAAAAGGCATGC
The DNA here is from genome assembly GCA_023529315.1 of Papaver bracteatum. Classification (NCBI taxonomy): domain Eukaryota; kingdom Viridiplantae; phylum Streptophyta; class Magnoliopsida; order Ranunculales; family Papaveraceae; genus Papaver; species Papaver bracteatum. The sequence goes on along the minus strand of JAJJWX010002148.1, from coordinate 754,655 downwards.
CAAAACCACAAATCATATGATGCCACCGCCTCTAATACCAAACTACTCTTTTTTTATTTACCCCGGTAAGTTCCTTTCCAAGCTACCGGATAATTCTTCCATGGCCATTGCATACAATCAACACTACCAAGCATTCCTGGAAAACCTCGGTCCGCATTCTCAGCTAGCAACCTCTGAACATCTTTAGGAGTGGGTTCACGCAAATATATGGCTCCAAAGGTCATGCAAATGGTGTGGCAAAATCTTTTTAAATACATGTATATTGTAGTAGCACCCATACGAGTATAATCATCAACACTATCAGCTGGCATACTTTTGCATAAATATTTCATCACAATAACTAATTTCATATGCGGAGAATGCCCCATAGTACCAGTTACATCCGGAAATTGATGCCATTCAGGATCCACTTCAATCAATTTTCCTAACAATTTTTCGAATAACTCTTCCCTCATGCCTAGACGTTGTTTGAATTATCTAGAGGTATAATCGGTTCCAGGCGTAAAATAATCATTCATCATTTTGGCATCATGCCACACACGATCACGCGTAATTACACTACGTGTCTATACCTCCCTTGGTACATGTTGTCTAATAATACGCAATCGTTCATCCAAACATAGTTGTGTAAACATAAGCAAGGATTTCTATTCTTCATAACTATCACCAGAAGTATCCAAATAGATTCCATATTTGTATCTCACATAAGAACGCATTAGACTCATTGTAAACCTTAGCAAACCAAAAATACAATATCAATTTATGTATAGCATACATAAACACAAGTATATCAATGTTCTACATTGATATGCATTTAAATGAAACACTTCATTCTATATAAATCAAGACAAACAACAAATAATCATGCATTTTTCACTAAATACATGTTTTAATAACGTTATTTAATTGCATACTACATATCCAACCAACCTAGTATCAACAATTTCATCAAAACAAGAATCAAATTAATTTGAAAACCCTAACATTAGAATCACTCACCTTTGATGTTTTTTTTGATGAAATTCGAAATTGATTGAGGGATTACATTCACCTTGAAGTAACCATCAAACCCATTTAATCTTAGCAATGGAATCTCCCTGAGTAAACAACAAAATCGAAGGGGGGTTAGAGGGGTTATGAGAGGAAGAATTTAAGTGAAGAAGAGGAAATAGGAGGAAGAACCGAGTTCTGTGAACTTAAACCTATCAAACGGGTACTGAGTACGCGTATTTAGTCAAGTCAACGAGTTGACAAATACGCGTACTGAGTACCCGTTTGGCACTATTCATACGCGGACTGAGTACGCGTATAGTGTAGGGAAGGGATAGCAAAGCACCATAGCAGGATTTCCTTTCGTGTGCCATCCCTTCCCTTTATTTGAGGGATAAGGAAGGGATAGCTAGCACCATAGTGCTAGCTCTTACTGAGACAACCTACCCATTATGGGTTTCCAGTAATATTTGTAATGTTCCATAAACAAAATGCCAGGCTCCCCGGGAGATATCTTTTAAGGGTCGTCCAATGACTATTGGACAACCTCTTCAGTATTGAGATTAAATAAACCTGGTGTTTTTAGGGGCCAATAATAAAACAAAAAATGTCACCCAAACGTAATTGTAGCCAGCCCTTATCTCGTGTGATTCGTAATGGCCAAATTTCCCTTAAATAATCGGTAGATAATATATTATTTTTATCCTCCGAATGCATTCGGTAGACAAAATAAGAAGTATGTGTCCGAATGTAGTGTTGGCCCCTAAATCCTTTTTTGTGGCCCCTAAAAACGCCATGTAAAATCCTAGCATTTTTATGATTTTATAGGCAACCGTATATTCAGGAGTTTATTCAAATGACATATCTTCCGAATATTACTATGACAGAACCTACCATGCCATGGCTCAAGGTGGTTCCAAATCCCTATATGCCAAGGCTCATGGTGGTTCTCATTTGGGAGCCAACAAATATTCGGAGGTCAAATGAAATACTTGTCTTCCGATTATGACGACTAGTACAAAACTCGAAAATTTGAGTTTTTTTCCAAAATCTGATTTTTGGGCCACTCTATATTCGGAGGTTCGAGTAACAATATAAACCTCCGAATATAGTAGTACCAAGTCTCTATATGCCGAGGATCATGGTGGTTCCAAAGCCCTATATGCCAAGGCTCATGGTGGTTCTCATTTGGGATCCAACAAATATTCGAAGGTCAAATGAATTACTTGTCTTCCGATTATGACGACTAGTACAAAACTCGAAAATTTGAGTTTTTTTTCCAAAATCTGATTTTTTGGGCCACTCTATATTCGGAGGTTCGAGTAACAATATAAACCTCCGATTATAGTAGTGCCAAGTCTCTATATGCCGAGGCTCATGGTGGTTCCAAGGCCCTATATTCCAAGGCTCATGGTGGTTCTCATTTGGGAGCCAACAAATATTCGTAGGTCAAATAAATTACTTGTCTTCCGATTATGACGACTAGTACAAAACTCGAAAATTTGAGTTTTTTTCCAAAATCTGATTTTTGGGCCACTCTATATTCGGAGGTTCGAGTAACAATATAAACCTCCGAATATAGTAGTGCCAAGTCTCTATATGCCGAGGCTCATGGTGGTTCCAAGGCCCTATATGCCAAGGCTCATGGTGGTTCTTATTTGGGAGCCAACAAATATTCGGAGGTCAAATGAATTACTTGTCTTCCGATTATGACGACTAGTACAAAACTCGAAAATTTGAGTTTTTTTCCAAAATCTGATTTTTGGACCACTCTATATTCGGAGGTTCGAGTAACAATATAAACCCCTAAATATAGTAGTGCCAAGTCTCTATATGCTGAGGCTCATGGTGGTTCCAAGGTCATATATGCCAAGGCTCATGGTGGTTCTCATTTGGGAGCCAACAAATATTCGGAGGTCAAATGAATTACTTGTCTTCCGATTATGACGACTAGTACAAAACTCGAAAATTTGAGTTTTTTTCCAAAATCTGATTTTTGGGCCACTCTATATTCGGAGGTTCTAGTAACAATATAAACCTCCGAATATAGTAGTGCCAAGTCTCTATATGCCGAGGCTCATGGTGGTTCCAAGGCCCTATATGCCAAGGCTCATGGTGGTTCTCATTTGGGAGCCAACAAATATTCGGAGGTCAAATGAATTACTTGTCTTCCGATTATGACGACTAGTACAAAACTCGAAAATTTGAGTTTTTTTTCCAAAATATGATTGTTGGGCCACTCTATATTCAGAAGTCTGGTTAACTACTCAAACTTCCGATTATTTCAAGTCCTCCGATTGTAAGTTTATCTCCCGAATGCTACTCAAATATTCTTGAGAAATGAAGAACACGACTACATTCGTGAGATAAAAATCATGAATATCTCCCGAATATTGGAAAAAACTGAAAAATCCTAGAAGAAAAAAAAAACGAAAAAAAATTCATGCAAATACTGCACCCACTACATTCAGACACATATTTCTTATTTTGTCTACCGAATGCATTCGGAGGATGGAAATAATATATTACCTACCGATTATGTAAGGGAAATTTCGCCATTAAGAAATATGCGAGATAAGGGGTAACTCACTTTAGGTTTGGGTGACCCTATTTTGTTTTATTGTTGGCCCCTAAAAACGCCAGTAAATAAAATCCCACCTCTTTGTGGTTTGTACCATTGGATTTATTTCAGGAATTCACCTTTAGTGAATTTTCGACTCCATATAGGAAAGAATGTTATTATTGGGGATGGAACCCAATAGGATTTGGGGGCTGAAATGGATATTCATATCCGAAAAATGGATAAGGGACCTTTATTATTGGGGCTTTACATGCATCAATTATGCTTAAGATGCTTTCTTAACAACAATGCTTTACATGGATCGATTACAAACGATATTTTATAAATATCGATTTTACAAATAATTTAATTATTTAACCTAAAATCACCATATGCTATTTTCTGAGTGCCGGCTCACAACAATTCTTATTCATACGGCTTGACTTACTCAAGGCCGAGCCTCATCCAGGTAAATCAAATTATACGAGTAGGCTTTTACCTAGGATCCTTAGAAATATAAATCATGCCAGTCATGGATAAGTACTATTTCCTACAAATACTCGAGACATCAAACATGTCACAACTGGGGGATGTCTCTACTAGGGTATTTATCTGGCGGTTTACAATGTGCGACGTGCAATACGCCCGTACATTAAGAGAAAGTGTCTGGAATAGCGGACAATGGACAGGTAGAGGAGTAGTGGGAGTACAAATCGTCCAGTCTTCCATAACCATAAGACACGTTTTTCATCACTCACCCATGATATCCACTACTTCACAACTCCCACTTCCAATGAGATCAGTGTGTTCAACTATGACTTGTATAAATATATTTTTCAATTTATTTCAACCAATACATCGATTATCAACACAAGTATTCAGAAACCATCTAGAATTCACAACTTACACTCTACAAGCAAATTCTACATTCTGATGCAAGTCATAAAACAACACTTTACAGAATTCATCATTCTGATTTCAACACTTTCTTTGATTACCTCCTTAAGATCAACCTTTTTCCTTCATTTTGTGACCGGAGCAAGAATGGAATAACCATTTCTTGGTTTAGGCCAGGATTATACAGATTGATCTCTAAACAAATGTTTAGGGTTCAGATTTGATTCTTACTAGGACACCCAATTTACCATTCTTCTCTAGGATCAGTTTTTACTCTACTATAAATTGGCGACAACAGTGGGAGATTAATCTCTCGGTTGTAAAATCAATTATCGATTCACTTATCTTTTTATTCTCAATTTCTTTAAAACTCACAATGGTTGGTCCTAATCAAGACTCAACATTTACCAACTTTAATCATGTCGACATCCGTGTATCTACTGTTATCGACCCTGTCTCTCTTGTTATCAGTGATACAAAATGACCCTTCTCCAACGTTCATTAGAGAAGTCAGAACCACGCAGCTCCAAATTACTATGGAAGAATTAATGAGAATAGAAGAACAACTGGCAGGAAAGTTGGCATGCTTGGAAAGTACAATATTGAATGGCGTGTTCACCATCTTTCAGAGGCTGTTGGATGACTTTGGGCATCGTGGCATTTTCAGAGACCCAATATCTCCAGTGCAAGGAGCAAATACTTCAACTGACAATTCCACTCCTTCACAAATTGGAATATTTACTACCAACAAGCAGTAGCAGACTTGATAGCAGCATTCCCAGGAGAAGATATTACTACGCTACATGAAGAAAATCCTTGAGAGTTTCTGAAAATCTCTTTTATCAAATAAGGAGCGTGGATGTTGTATTTTGAAAATTCTGCTACCCCTAACAGTAATACATGAGGAGATGGTGTAGTTTTAGTATCTCCAACCGATGAGGTCTTTTCACATTCTTTCAAGATGGATTTTCAATGCACTAATAATTCAGCAAAAATATGAGGCTTTCCTTATAGGGCTGTCACTAGCCAAACAAGCAGGAGAAACTTACCTGGAAGTAAGAAGAGACTCAAAGTTGTTGGTCAATCAAGTGAATGGAGTATACTAGCTCAAAGAGGTAACCCTGGCCCCTTATAGAGCTGAAGTACAAAGGCTATGAAACTACTTTGATGACGTAATCATAGTTTATATCGGCAGTAATAACAACAAACACGATGATTTCCTGACTACCATAGTCTCTAAATTACGGTTTGAAGGCCTGGAAGAGACTTTGACAATAAAGAGATGAACCGTGGAATCAACATGGATTTCAAACCCAAGGATACTAGAATCGATGATTGGAGAACTCCGATTATTGAAGAGATTAATAGCTCAATTTCTCAAGGAAAGATGGTCTTAAAACCCTAAAAAATTCTTCATGCCTAATGGAATATTATACTACAGAAACTCAGATGGATCTTTATCAAGATTCCTAGGAGACGAAGAGGCACATCTACAACTTAAGCATGTTTAGGATGAAATCTGTGGGCAAACATTAGCGGTGACTCTTTACCGATATCTCCAACGCCTCGGATACTACTGTCCGAATATGGAGACCCGATCCCGAATGTTGCAAGGATCCTGCTCAAATTTTCAGGCGCCACTATATCAACTGGAAATTCTAACCGTCCATCATGATGGGGACTGGAAGGGACCATACATCAGTTACCTGCAGGATGGTGTGCTGCCTATTAGCAATGAGACACAATTAAGATGAAGCAGAGAGCCAAGAGATTCATATTTCATGAAGGAATCCTATACCTTAAGAGCTTCGAAGGATACCCGTTACGATGCTTTGAAACGTCTGAAATCCCGACTATGTTGAGGGAAGCACATGAGGGTGAACACCAAGGAAAGAAGAAGTTATTTCTCCAGGTGCATGAAAAGTAGTAATGGCCAACCATGGAGGATGATTCAGCAACGTTCGTTCAAAAATGTCACCAGGTCCATGGTAATCTTACCCATACACCCTGCGTTCCCCTTCATCAAGTAAATAGTATGTGGCCTTTTTATAGTTGGGGACTGGATATTAATGGGAAAATTAATCCCCCGTCGTCAAAACAACACAAGTACATCATAATTGCAACAAAGTACTTTACCAAATGGGTTAAAGCTATCCCTCTCAGAGAAACAAATTGAGCGACTATTGCAACATTCATCAAGGAATACATTATCTGTCGGTTTGGTGTTCCTAAGCACATCATCACTGATAACGGCACCCCTTCGCCAATAAGCAGGTACGGGAGCTACTTGAAGGAGACGGTGTCAGGAAAGTCTTTTCTACTCCTTACTACCCTCAGGGAAACGGGCAGGCCGAGAGTACCAATAAGAACTTAATCTGAATTCTTAGTCGAACAGTGCACGATAACCCCAAGACATGGAGTGAACAACTCCCTGTGGAAATATGGGCATATCGGACTACACCCAGGATCTCTACTGGAGTCTCTCCTTACTCAGTAGTCTATGGCGTTGATGTTATTCTCCCGGCATAGATTAAAATCCCGTCGACCAGGATTGCAGCAGCAAGTGGTGTCCAGTTGAACGAGACTGAATCATCAAACTCCAGGATAGCAGAGTTAAACACTTCGGATTACAGGAGAACTAAGGCAGAATAACACGCTCAAGATTACAGAAAGAGGATCTCCGAGGCATATGACAAGGCTGTAAAATATCGAGTTTTTCAAACAGGAGATCTGGTGCTAAAGACAGCCAAACACATTCAGCAGGATATGTTAGCACCAAAGTTTTTCCCCAAATGGGAGGGCTCCTACGTTATCACCAAGGCCTATAACTGTAGGTACTACAAGATTGTTAAGGTGGATGGGGGGAAAATGGACGCAGTCATCAACGACAAGTGACTCAAGGCATATTATACCTAACTACTATTCCATCTGTCATTTAGTAGATCGACTCATCAAACATTTATCTCACAATCCTACTTACTTAGATTTCCTACCAGTCAGAACAAATTTATGTAAACTTTATTTGCTTACCGAAATTCAAATGCAATTCATTATCCAAAAACTAATGTTCAAAACCTAGAAAAATGAGGGAAACAATCAACCTTTCTCATACCTACTTATTCAACAAAAACAAAAAAGATTTCAAAGAAGATCATCTAACAAGTTGTAGTCCCTGGAAAACATCATCTTCGGCCTATTTTGATACCTTTTCGTCATGCTTTTCAATATCTGGATTGCCTGCTCTAATTTTTATGATTCATCAGCCAGAACCTTCTCCTCCTCCAGGATATCCTTTGCAGCAGGGACAACATTAGCGATGATACCTGCTCGATCAATTTTGATGATATCAATATGTTTCCAGAGCCAGCTCACATTGAACTTCATGAATTCGCATGTAGATATCATATTTTCCCATTTTTCAATAGTTAACTCAGCAACATCACGAATAGATGTACTTTCCATCTCCGCAATCATGGGGAGAACACAAACTACCAGTGACCAAGGCAGAAGAGTAGTGTTGGACCACACTCCTGGTATCATCGTACCTTCTCCATATCTTCGTATACAAAGGCAAAAACTCATTCCGTACCAAGATCTCACCGACAGTACAATAACCAGAAGACAAACACTTCATACAAATATCAAATGGTAGACCTGCGGTAGGATACTCATATGAAGAAATGCCTAAATCAGCGCCTTCCAGATCTATAGTCATAGGTGTGTTTGAGCTATAGGGAACATGAATAGAAATATCATCATCAACAACTACTGTCACACATGTACCGGAAAGATACCTATACAAAAAATTATATATATATATATATGGTTATCTTCTGGCCATGACATACGCATGTCTATTAACCAGTTAAAAAAGTACACCTGTATGACTTTTTTAACTCTGATGATCCTGACAGGGGAGTTATCACGAGAATCAAAGGTTCGACCACTCTGAAAGAACAACGTCAAAGATTAAAGGAAAAATAAAAGAAAGCTACTATTTCAAAACCAAGAACCAATCAAATCTTACTCTGGATACGAGTCATCTGGGCTTGGTTGAAGAGTCTAGCTGAGCGGAAGATGATGTAATCTTCTCTGACATGATGAACGAATATGGGGTTGGAAAGAGATCGTCGTTACAAATCAAGAAGAACAAATATATATCGATTTGATGCAATCCTATGTGCATATAAATGTGCCATAGAAACCCTAGGAGAAAGCGGTGTGAATACTGAACAACCTCAACGAGACTTATCCGAAAAATAGGGCTCAATGTCGACTAAGTCATGTTCTTGATTGGAACCCTAGTCGAAGCTGAAATAAGATCGTTTAAACATTCAAACACCCGACCTAGTTCAAGATCCTGACCGGCCATGTTGGTTATTGCGTCTTACAGTTCAATCAATATCAGCATGTCAGGAAAGAAAAGATGATTGATAGCTTCCACTGACTGGTAGCTCAACTCAATACTTCAAATTCAAGTCAACTGATATTTTCCTAGTAACATCTGCCTCTTCTCATTAATGATATTTTGTCTATCACCATATAGTGCTTACCCCGCAATAATGTCATTGTTACATTCTAAGCACGAGACTTAATGTTGATGATTTTTTTTAGTTCAAGGCTAAAACTATAAAACTCCATATTTGTATGCCTACTTTCTGCAAAGAAGTAGGGCTGTCAGGAAGCTGATGAGCGTTTATACCTCTCTGCTTAAATATGTACTTTGTAATTCAATATTTTCGAAATTTATTAGAATAATATTTGTGCATGTTGCAACAATCCCAAATATTCTATGAATTTTATTTTAAGCTCATGGTCGCATTATTCATTAATGCATATCCCACAGAGAATTTATCCTATGCTATGTTCCTAGATGAACTCTTAACATTGACATGATTTGAAATTAATGCTCACTCTCAGCTAAGTAGCATGAATTTCCCGAAGTGTCAAGATTAAGATGCGCATGAAAATACTCAATCGAGAGGCGTGCCGAGATGCGCTGCTCTCCAGGATAAAAATTAATGATTTTGTATCAACGTGCAAAATTCACCAAAAAATTGATTAATTTTTTGTCGATTCACAAAATTCAATTTTTGACCTAATTTTGCCAATTTACAAAAATTAAGTTTTTTTCCCTAAAATGGAGCATGCATGATATCTCGATCCATATTGGTCGAGACTAAACCTAAGAAAGATAGGAACCCCCCCCCCCCCCCTGGAGCTAATATAAATACAATTTTATCAAAATCGGAAATTAGGATGAAAAAGGGAAGCCGTGACCAATTTAAGCAGTAGCAAAAGAGGTGTGTCCACGCCACTTGGCCGGTCGGTTAGCCCTGGATGGCGCCTTCCATCACCAACCGGCCTTGCTCAAATTTTTTGTCCATCGGCCCCTCTTCCCAACCAACCAATCACATCGCTCCTAGCCTACCGGCCTCACTCAAAATCATCGATCAAAGTAGGCTATTTGAGCATTTTTTTTTATAATGGAAATTGAATCTAGACTGTCCATGACATGCCAAACAAGTTCCATGATGTTCACGAACGGTCCCTCTATTATCCTAGCCAATCAGAGCTCTCATAACTCAAAGTAAGTTTTAATAATTACCAGCCAAAGTAAGCTAGTCGAGCGGCCCCAAAAGGGTTTTAATTAGGTCAGGATCGCCCATGGTAGTCTTAAATTGATCACAACCGCTCAACTTAGCCAGCAAAATTGGCTGGCTTAGATTCAATCTTGGGCGAACGATGAGGTGTCATTATGCTCACCGGCGATCCATGTTTTTCCTTGATCAATCACGTCGATCCTAGCCCGCGTGTACTTCTCTGAATCATAGGCCAAAGTAGGTCGGTCACGCTACTTTTAAAATCTAAAATAAATATTAACGACAAATATAGAAAAACATCGCAACCGTTCAAGTTAACCAGTTGACTTGACCGGCCTAGATTTAATTTGAGTGAACCAATGATGTTATATGATGACCACCAGTCGTCCCTCTTCTATGAGGACCGGTCACCCCATCCTAAACCTACGCCGAATAGCTCCTGGAAGTTGCTCAAAGATAGTCGGTTACTGTGAAATTTGCGAATGGTCTGGGAAGACTATGAACAACGATGCTTTACATGCATCGATTATACTTAAACCGCTTGCTTAACAACGATTCTTTACATGCATCGATTACAGACAATATTTTATAAATATCGACTTCACAAATAATTTAATTATTTAACCTTAAAACAACATATTTTATTTTCTGAGTGTCGGCTCACAATAAAATCTTATTCATATGGCTTGAGTTACTCAGGGGCCTCATCCAAGTAAATAAAATTATATGAGTAGTCTTTTACCTGGGATCCTTAGTAATATAAAGCATGCCAGTCATGGCTAAGTGTTATTTCGTACAAATACTCGACACATCAAGCATGTCACAACTGGGGGATGTTCACTAGGGTATTGGTCTGGCGGTTTACAGCGTATGGTATGCAATACGCCCATTAAGAGAAAGTGTATGGAATAGTGGACAGGTGACAGGTAGAGGAGTAGTGGGAGTACAAACCGCCTAGTCTTTCATAACCAATTTTACACGATTTTCATCACTCACCCATGATCTCCACTACTTCACAACTCCCACTTCCAACAAGATCAGTGTGTTGTTAGATCTATGACTTGTATAGATAGATTTTTCAATCTATTTCAACCATGGACATCAATTATCAACACAAGTATTCAGAAACCATATAGAATTCACATCTTACACTCTGCAAGCAAATTCTACATTCTGATACAAGTCATCAAACTACACTTTACAGATCTCATCATTCTGATTTCAACACTTTCTTTGCTTCCCTCCCTAAGAACAACCCTTCTCCTTCATTTTGTGACCTAAGCAAGACTGAAACTACCATTTCTTGGTTTAGGCCAGGATTGTACAGATTGATCTCTCGAATCTAAAGTACTCATGTGCAGTACATTTGCTTAGGGTTCAAATTTGATTTTCATCTGGACACCCAATTTACCGTTCTTTTCCAGGATCAGTTTTTAAAAATCGCGATGAATTTTTTTATTTAATCAAATGATCAATCTTAATCTATACACTAATCATTATTAATTTAGTTATTCATCATAATTAACACTAATCAAATTGGGGGTACTTTAATCATTATGAAAATAGTTGGACAAGGGGTTCTAAAATTTACTACTAATGATCTGTAGAATCTCAAAAAAAAATCCATCCGGGGTACATCCCCAATAATAAGATTCATTAGGAAAACTGCACATAAGAGACTGACAAAAACTTGAATATAAAAAGGATGAGCTTATCTCATGCAATTATATAAATATATATATCTAAAATACAAAACAAAGCTAGGCTAAGTTTGCCTATGTAAGTGGTGGTCAGGATTTGTCCGTGGGAAAGATAAATTAAAGGTTGTGGTTCTCCGTGCCACACCCTACAAGTCGCACATGTGGTGTTAATTCCAATATTATGAATTAAAAATGAATACTCAAGTCAAGATATGAAATTTCAAAAATTATAACGGGGAGGTTCGTACTCATGACCTATTGTGTCATAAGAGTGGCCTCTAACCATTGTTCCACCTTGGTTGGAATTGATATAAAAGATAAATCAACAGTGGTTGTTTGTTCAACTTAAATATTAATTAGTATAAGTGTTTTATTAATTAGTATTATTGATTTGTCTAGAGAGAAGATAAATCTATTGTTATGGTTTGTTCAAATTCAATATTAATTAGTATAAGTGTTTTATTAATTGATGTCTCATTAATTTCTCATGATAAATGATTTATTAATTTTACATCATAAATGTCCTTTAATTAATATTAATACATATCTCCATCAATAAATAATAATTTTGACAAAAATTATTTCAATAGATATTAGTGGTGGTGGTGGTAGTAGAGGAAGAAGTAGGTGGTGGAAGCGATGGAAGGTGTTAATAAGTGGTGGAGGCGGTAACATTAGTTTTGGTGGAAGAAATAGTGGCGCTGGATGGTTTTAATGGAGGTGGTATTGGTTTTTTCTTTTCGAATCAAAAATAATAATTATTTTTTTTACATGACGGGTAACATTGTATTGTGAAAAGTATAGTTGGTTGTTTTTGACACAATCAATAAAGGCGGATAAAAAATACTTTTGGGATGATACCAAATTATATAATACAAAATGGCTGTTTTTGGTACCACTGCTATCTTTGGTAACCGTTCGTACGCATGATTTTCAGTATTAATAAAAAACATATAGTTGAAAAAATTAATTGACGACCTAAGTTTGTTAAATCTAAACTTTATACATGACGTCTGGGATTAAAAGTTATAAGTGTGCCCAATATTCTACGAGGGATGGGAAATGGTGGTGGTGGAGAAATAAGTGATATCTGGTGGTTTGTGGTACTGGCCGGTATTGATGAGTAGTAATTGACTATGTTAATTATGTGCTGCTACAAAAGGATAACACTGTAAATTATAAATGTGGTTGATCGTATTAATGCTAATATAAACTTGGTTAAAATACATGAAAATTAAGAAGAAGAAAAAACATTTGGATGTCACGTTATATAATAAATAACACTAAAAACTACATATTTAGTATCAAGGTTTCTCCCTCCAATAGATAAATCTAAGGTTGTATTGAGATCCCGTAAGCAGAGGGCGAGTTGTTCTTGGATTTCTGAATGATAATGAATATAATGAAACGCTCCCTCTCGGTTTCTCCAATGAAAACCGAAACCTTCTAAAAAAAATAATCAATCGAACAACACTTAGATGGAATGCATCACCACCAGTGTAAACTTCTCTGAATTGCTACATATCCAGTGAAATTTCTACAGATTAATCTGGTGATTTCGTCTTACCGTAGTTTTTAACGAGGCATGCAATTAAATCTCTAATAGTGATTTTAAAGGTATTTAATAATTACAAAATTCTCTTATAAGTTTTGATTATGCAAGTATTGATTTAACTTGGGTTCTTTTATATATTTGTGTTAAGTTGATGACTTTTTAATTTGAATACATGTTTGGTTAACAAAATTTGATACATTAGGGTATTTTCTTTGTAGCACGGATGTTAGTCTCTCACTTTTCCCGTTAGCACTTTGTTTAGATCCCGTATTTGTAGACATTATTTGACTAATGTTGGGGTATTTGTTTAATCTCAAGGATGATTAAACCCAGTGTGTATTCTACACATTGAAGGCGACATAAGTTTGTGTCGGCTCTACCTTGAAACTAATAATTTTTCTTCGGAAGGTTAGTTGAATTTATGTAGATACAAATATTAATATGACTATGCTCTTTAAAACTCCAAATTACTTGAGTAACACTAAATGTGAGAACGTCATTCATGCACTACTTATCATAGTTGGTGTGAAATCTTTTTATCCACGAATTTCTTCAATTTTATGTTATCAATATGATTGACAAAGAATCTTACAGATGTTTTGATTTTCTATTATAAGTTTATTTTTTAAACTCACATGTGTATATCTCAGCCTTCCTATAGCCAAGGGTTATTCATTTTTATAACTCTCACATTTGCAAAAACTAAATAAATAGTGTTTATCCGTAGGGAAAATATTATGGGTTTTTGCTTCACTCCTTAGAGCCTTAGTTATCAATAATTTCGGAACAAATGTATTCATAAACATCATGGAGTTGGATTGCCAGTTTAGGTATATGTACTGTTAGATGAAATATTCTTTTTGAAATTTGAAATGATGGTATGATGGAGCAATAAATGGGGAAAATTTTTATTTAGAGTATTTTTTATTTTTTTTCATGTTGGCACAACATTATTACTCCGTACAGATAATAAATTGGAATAACATGCTTAAGTAAAAAAATAAAAAGATCAGGTTACCCATTTTGTTTCCCAAAACCTATTTGAATATCAAAATAATTACTCACGAAAAAAATGAAGCAAGAGGAATGTGAACAACATCGTATTAGAGCAAAACATCCCGTGCCGTTACGGCACGGGTTAAGATCTAGTAAATAAACAAAATACCGAATATGTTAATTACGAGATTTATGCCCGCGTTATGTTCTGGGCATCCTTTTTCTTTTGACTTGGTGTGCTCGGGGTGAAAACATTAAATAGGTGGAAAAAATATAGGAAATACGTACGGATTTTGTTTATTTTTTCCTGTTATTTTTTTGCAGAAAATATATGTGAAATACAGTAAAAACTCCATTAATTAATACTCGATTATTTAATAAACTCCCTTAAATAATATTTTCAGCCGGTCCCGAGTCGGGACAACGTGCCAAATTAATAATTCACTAAAATTATTAATTAATACATTTTTGATTACCTATGTAGACCTTGATGTAGTTTTAATTGTGGTAAGAGAGGGTTTGATTTTCGGACTTGTGAAGATGATTTTAGACTTAAATTATAAAATTAATCTAGCAAATAAAAGAAAAGATAATGACAATATTGAGAGATTACCGGGAATCAGGATTTCACCAAATTCTTTTTCTATGGTTCAATATTAATCCTTAGACAATAACAACTCCAAAAACAATAGGTATTGACTCTTAATCTTTGCCAAGGTAGATTTTATAAAACATTAATTGTAAATGATAAGCATGAGTTATCAAAACACCAAAGCTAAGCATAACTCATCAAACTAAATGACAACTAATTAATTTAAAATCATAATTCAAATTATATTAATGCAAAAGTCATAAAAAGAATTAAATAAAGTTACCACAGTGATGAGAATTGGCTTTCTCCGTCAACCCCAGTGATAGGGTTTAGCTCCACATGGTGAAAATACGCTCAAAATGTTTATTCATGGCTCAAAAGATGTTTACAAGAGGTGAAAATAATAAGCAGTGAAATTACAACGAGATATAAGTGTTGCAAAGTCACATTTGTAGTAAACGATAAATCGAAAGTGTAGCAGAATAAAGGGTTGTCTGTTTGTGTTTGTTCTTCGTGTTCTTGAGCACGACACTTTTGTTCTGTCGTCTGCAACTCTTCTTCTTCCTCTTCACCTGTTGCTGCTGCAATTCCTCCTGCAGAGTGATTTTCTACCTATGCTCCACCCCAAACTCTCGATAACCATTCTTCGGACTCGAACCAACTTATATATACACAATAGGCCACTAAAATCTCGTAGAAATCTTCTCTTTTTCTTCGACAGGAAGTTTCGAACTTTTCTCTTCAAGTTGCGAGAAATTTCTTTTTTTTATCTCTTATGTACGCGTTTTCCTATTCAACTAAAACTTACATTTGATATAAATATCTTGCAAGTATATAGATTCCCTTATTTACATGATATCTTTCCGTATTTTTGAAATCAGCTACCGTTATATCTCGTTCCCTGTTTTACAAAATCACCGAGAATACAAGGATTTGATACCTTTTTAACCTCCCAAAACACGTCACAATCCCTATGTATGCGTAACAGACTGTTTGCAATCCCATAACAACAACCGAATCCGACTGAAACTCTCCAATTTTAACCCGTGATATTCTTCACCCATGTTTCATCGATTTTCCGATCATCAAGCCCAATTTATATGAATATAAACTCTTTACCAGGCCTGTTTATTTTAATCTCGTTCATCCAAACTTAATTCTGCAATTGAATCTCTCCATAACAGCTTCAAAAATCGAACCCTAATCTGTTCTTTACAGTAGTAAATTTTCCCGCCTTTTTCTGAATTCAAATGATAAAGAAGATGGTCTCCCCTTATCCTGATGCTGGGTGTGAGGATAGTACTTGGGTGCCCCTTAGTAATTATGTTACCCCTTATCCACTGCTGGGGTCCATTTAGCATTTGGCCCTCATTTAGTAATTTTCTCCCGCGGTCACTTTTCGAGCCAATTGCGCCGCAAAAGGTTATTTCTCCAAAAACACCTACAAAAACATAAAATACCATCATAAGTACAAAAATGGGTACTAATAATATAGGAAATTGAGATCAAAATAGACACATAAATGTGTCTATCAAATACCCCCAAACTTATTATTTGCTAGGCCGGAGCAAATCAAATCTACAAAAAAAATCCTAGCTCACTGTCGCAGGCATCGTCGATTGGCCCTAGTGACCGAGTTATAGTCTCGGGAGGGCTTACTAGAGATATACCCACAAAACATTTACTCCAGACCTCAGATATCTACGCAGAACCTTGGAAGGCACTAAAGAATCTCCTTGGTTGGCATACTTATTGACTACAGGAGGAAATACCCTGATGCAAAATTCTAATTGATGTACACGAGTTAGCACTCAAGCATACTAAAATTCATATATAAGTGACATAGTTCTACTCAGATAGTTGCACTATGGACATCAATAATCGGAGTCAACAAATCACATGGATAGATTAAGAGATGGATATAGAGAAAAACATAGGTGGTTTTGATGTTGACTAGGTGAACGGTGTTTATCATATCTGTCGGAAGGCCACTGCCAAAATGAACCTATCCTAATGGACTGAGATACTGGTCTGACTAATATCAACACAACTGGCATATACAAGGGAACCAGTGGTCCAAAATCTAAATTCTAGATCAACTCGTCTAGCATATACAAGGGAACCAGCGGTCGATTTATTCACTAAACATTAACAATTTTTTTTTCTTTTAACAATATGATTAGATCTTGTGGATCCAAGCGCATGCTTCTTATCAGCAGATTACATGGTAATTCCCGTGGATCCTGCGTTCCACGCTTGTTTAGGCGACGGAGACAGGGAGAACACACACATATTGCTATCCAAATGTTTATTTTTTTTATTTTTTTGAGAATTATTCCGTTTGGTCTGGTCTCTTTTTTTCTTTTTCTTTTTCTTAGTAACTCAATCACTCTATTTCATCCTAGCAGTGGTAACAACTTGAATCGTGAGCCCCACATAATCACTTAGAGAAACATATTTTTAAAAGAAAACAAAATAAAAATAGAAGTGAAAAGGACTCAACGAGATATGGCGGAACTACCATGTTATTTCTAACACCTGAGCTCTGTGCTTTTATGAATAGACTCTTTAGATGTTTCCATCTAATCAGATTGGTCCTCAACTCCTACAACTAAAATTCTTCCATCCACTTAGATTGGTTAGTGCCATCCTTAATAAGCATAAATTTCTAGGCTCTGAAGTTTATTCATTGTAACTAAAACGTTTCTCCCATACCCCCAAACATAAATCTAACATTGTCCTCAATGTTATAAATATAAAAATTAAAAGCATGAACAAGGAGAAATTGTTACCAATTGAAGAAAAAGAGTTAAGGAAAGATATTACCGTGTTGCATGAGCATGGGTTACCTCCCAAGAAGTGTTAAATTTAAAGTCTTCAGCTAGACGTCAAATACCACAAAATGGCTAATTACCTTTTAAATAATATATCAATAGTCGGAACAATTGTGGATCAACAAAACCAAATAAAACTTCCAAAATTATAAGATAATTGCATCGGATTAGAAAAATAAACAGACGGAGCACAACCTGATCTAAATTTTCTTGAAAGACAGCTAGGTTTATCTGTGGCGCCCACTTGGGCTTCATATGAGTGTCTTGACAAATAGACTCATTCGAATAGCAGGTATCCAATAGATGGATTTCCTCCTGGACAGTATCAAGAGGATCAGGTTGTGGAGTCGGAAGTGACTCAAGTAATACCTCAGGTACACTAGGCTCGAGTCCTAAGGTAAGGACTTTTAATGGGTATACTTGACAATCACTACCCCCAAACTTAGGGTAATCAGTATTCTCAGACAAATATCTAACTATTGCTTGAATTTTTGTATCCTTGGAGTCTTTAAAATAATCAAGAGCTTCTTCTAGGTCATTACCCCCAAACTTAGGGTCAATACTACTCTCCGTAAGGCCTAGCACTATGGCTTGAATTTCAGGGTCTGTAGAGTCTTTAAAGTACTCGAGAACTTCTTTTAGTTCAATAGTTTGGTCACCTAACTGACTTAAGAGAATCTCATCAAATTTATCCAAATATTCATCCAGTAAAGTGTCGTCCAAATTATCCTGAATTAGATCCTGAACTAAAGTGCTAATCATATTCACTTCCTCCAAGTCATCAGAAGGTTGTCTATTAATATTAAAGACATTTAGTTCTGTGGTCATATTACTAAAGGATATGTTCATAAGTCTGGTCCTACAGTTGATGATAGCATTAGATGTGGCTAAAAATAGGCAACCTAAAATCACCGGTATTTGAGCACTAGGATCCTGAACAGGTTGAGTGTCTAGAACAACAAAATCCATTAGATAAATAAATTTATCAACCTCAATCAGTACATCCTCTATGACACCACAAGGTACTTTAACAGACAAATCAACTAACTGTAGGGTCATTTTAGTCGGTTTCAACTCACCAAGACCTAGCTGGGTGTACACATGGCACGGGAGTAAGTTAACACTAGCTCCTAAGTCAAGTAATTATTTATCAACCAGGTGATTACCAATCGTACAAAATATGGTGGGTCATCCAGGATCTTTATACTTAGGGGTTGTTTGGTTAAAAAGGATTGAACTTACCTGACCTGCTAAAAAGGCTTTCTTATGGACATTAAGCTTACGCTTTCGAGTACAAAGATCCTTAAGAAACTTGGCATGAGCAGGCATTTGCTTAATTGCTTCTAGTAAAGGGATGTTAATATTTACCTGCTTAAAAATCTTCATTATTTCGTTGAAAGTAAACTCTCTCTTAGTTGGAACTAACAACTGTGGATATGGGTCTCTAGGAACAAAATGAGATCTATCGGGAACCACATGGGCATCACTAGAATTTTTATCAGTCTCTTCAGCTAGTGGATCCTTCTGGGCCTCATCTTTGGAACTAGAATGGAAACTAGATGGTGGATCTATAGTATGTCTACTATTAGGAATAGCTACCTTATTGTATATCGATTTACCACTCCTAAGGGTTGTTACAAAGTTCATATGATTGAACTCTTTCTCTCTAGAGGATACCTCATGAATCCCTTTAGGATTGGGTAGTGGTTGATTGGGGGACTTTCCTTTTTTCTTTCGCTCAAAAATTCTGCAATTATACTAACCTGATTTTTTTAGCTCTGAAATATCCTGAGAGTTTTCCTGTAAAACTTTCTCAACCGATTGCTTAAACACTGCACTTTTATGAGATAAGATGGTGAGAGACTCTTCTAATCTCATGATTTTTTTATCCGACAGGTTCTGATACTTATCTGTCCCTAAATGGTTCTTAGTATACCCAAAACCCGGAAAAGTATGAGAACTACTAGGATGACTTTGACTTTGACCCTTAGACCAAGAAAAATTAGGGTGGTTCCCCCAACCAGGGTTATAGGTATCTGAATATGGATCAAATCTCTAACGGTTTTCAAACCTAGAGTTGTTATAAAGAGCATGGGATTTCTCTTCGTATCTAGCATGGTGTGACCCTTGATTCATTTCTAAGGCTTCTAGACGCCTAAGAATATCTGACCCATAATCAACTCTATCGATCCCATGGATAGAATTTCTAGGAATTCTTGGTTCTCTCATTGAAGCCCATTTCCTAGTTTTCTCAGCTAACTCGATAAACTCATCAAAACATTCATCTGGGTATTGATGGGTAAATTCTCCACCACTAATTGTTTCTTCCTGCATACAAGTTTCAATATCAAGGTCCTCATATAAAATTTGGGCCATGTGGGCTTTTTCAAAACCGTGATGTGGACACTGGTATAACAATTCACTAAACCTTTCTACATAATCATGAAGTTTTTCACTTAATTTCTACTTAAAGGTTTGGATAGACTTCCGAACACAAGCAGTCTTATGGTGTGGGTAGAATTTCTTAACAAATGCCTCTACAAGACCATCCCGGGTGGTAATTGTTTTAGAAGGAATAAAATGATACCACTCTTTGGCTTTCTCATAGAGAGAGAAGTGAAACAAACGTAACCTAAGCACATTTTTGGAGACATTCAGATAGTTCATTGTGTCACAAATCATTTCAAAGTCTCTTATGTGGATATACAGGTTCTTATTATCTAACCCCCTAAAGGTACGAAGCATGCCAATAGTCTCAGGTTTAATATCAAATTGGACCGTAGAAGCTGGTAGAACTACACCTAGGTCACGCACTACTCTAGACAGGTTCAAACTATCCCTAAGGGTTTTTACCGGGACCTCATCATCATTTTCCTTAACCATTTCGGCAAAAATAGAAGTATTAAGGATATTTTCCTTACCGTGGGAACAACGTCCAAAAATAGGACTTTCTATATTAAGGTCAAGATTATTGTTTCCTAAAATATCACTTCTAGGTTTTTCACGCATAAACCGTCCTAGAGCGTCTCTCTTACGTTCTGGCATACAAGAATTTAACCAAAAATTGTGCACATGAAAATGCTGGGCTAACTAATTTAGGTAGGCTTGGGTTACCTACAGCAAAATATGCCTACAATCAAAGACTGGTCATAGGTACTGGGCTGAGGTTTGTGGTGTTTCGGATGATAACTCCCAGAGGGTTTACCATACTAAACCACGTGTTTTCCTAAAATCGGTGCCAGACGAAATGCAATTGGTGTGTGCGTGTTTTTTTTTTTTTTTTTACAAAAAATAAAATACTAAAAAAAATAAACAAACAAATAAAATAAAATTACAAGTCCAAAATATGAAATAAAGAAACTAACAAAAATAAAAAGTCCAAATAAAATAATATTTTCGGTTTCCTTTTTTCTTTTTTGTTTTTTCTTTTTTTGGCAAGTTCAACTTTCCACCTTTAGCTTTGAGTCAATCCTGCATAACAATTTTTTTTTTTCCAAAGACGTAAAATAGAACAAAAAATCTAAAAACAAATACAAAACATAAAAAAAAAAAAAAAACCTAAAACCTAAACCTAAATACAAGTCTGCGTCGACGGCGCCAAAAACTGATGTAGTTTTAATTGTGGTAAGAAAGGGTTTGATTCTCGGACTTGTGAAGTTAATTTTAGACTTAAATTATAAAATTAATCTAGCAAATAAAAGAAAAGATAATGATAATATTGAGAGATTACCGGGAATCAAGATTTCACCAAATTCTTTTTCTATGGTTCAATATTAATTCTTAGACAATAACAGCTCTAAAAATAATAGGTATTGACTCTTAATCTTTGCCAAGGTAGATTTTATAAAACATTAATTGTAAATGGTAAGCATGAGTTATCAAAAAACCAAAGCTAAGCATAACTCATTATACTAAACGACAACTATTATTTTAAAATCATAATTCAAATTAAATTAATGCAAAAGTCAAAAAAAGAATTAAATAAAGTTACCACAGTGATGAGAATTGGCTTCCCCCGTCACACCAGTGATAGGGTTTAGCTCCACATGGTGAAAATACGCTCAAAATGTTTATTCATGGATCAAAAGATGTTTACAAGAGGTGAAAAATAATAAGCAGTGAAATTACAACGAGATATAAGTGTTGCAAAGTCACAGTTGTAGTAAACGATAAATTGAAAGTGTAATATAAGTGTTGCAAAGTTACAGTTGCAGTAAACGATAAATTGAAAGTGTAGCAGAATAAAGGACTGTCTGTTTGTGTCTGTTCTTCGTGTTCTTGAGAACGACACTTCTATTCTGTCGTCTGCAACTCTTCTTCTTCCTCTTCACCTGCTGCTGCTGTAACTCCTCCTGCAGAGTGATTTTCTACCTATGCTCCACCCCAAACTCTCGATAACCATTCCTGGGACTCGAACCAACTTATATATACACAACAGGCCACTAAAATCTCGTAGAAATCTTCCCTTTTTCTTCGACAGGAAGTTTCGAACTTTTCTCTTCAAGTCGCGAGAAATTTCTTTTTTTATCTCTTCTGTACGTATTTTCCAATTCAGCTGAAACTTACATTTGGTATAAATATCTTGCGAGTATATAGATTCCCTTATTTACAGGATATCTTTCCGTATTTTTGAAATCAGATGCCGTTAAATATCTCGTTCCCTGTTTTACAAAATCACTGAGAATACAAGGATTTGATACCTTTTTAACCTCCCAAAACACGTCACAATCCCAATGTATGCTAAACGGACTGTTTGCAATCCCATAACAACAACCGAATCCGACTGAAACTCTTCAATTTTAACCCGTGATATTCTTCATCCATGTTTCATCGATTTTCCGATCATCAAGCCCAATTTATATGAATATAAACTCTTTACCAGACCTGTTTATATTAATCACGTTCATCCCAACTTAATTCTACAATTGAGTCTCTCCAGAACATCTTCAAAAATCGAACCCTAATCTGTTCTTTACAGTAGTAAATTTTCCCGCCTTTTTCTGAATTCAAATGATAAAGAAGATGGTCGCCCTTTATCCTGATGCTGGGGTGCGGATAGTTCTTGGGTGCCCCTTAGTAATTAGGTTACCCCTTATCGACTGCTGGGGTCCATTTAGCATTTGCCCCTCATTTAGTAATTTTCTCCGGCGATCACTTTTCGAGCCAATTGCGCCGTAAAAGGTTACTTCTCCAAAAACACCTACAAAAACATAAAATACCATCATAAGTACAAAAATGGGTACTAATAATATAGGAAATTGAGATCAAAATAGACACATAAATGTGTCTATCAGACCTCATATAAAATATAAATATAAATTGGTAATCCACCATATATATACACATACACATATATATATATATATATATTTAATACACTAATGTTTTATGAAGATTTCTTGAATATGAATCAATTGTCTTCTGTTTTTTGGTACAATCAATAACACATCGAACTAATTTTTCTTATTATCGTAAGAATTTCTAGTGTTGTTTGTCATAGCCCAGCGAAAAATTATTTAATGCGATTGTCGCTTTAACAACCTTGTTTCGTGAAGAGGGATCTATTGTAGAACTTTCATCATCTTTCTTCCCATCTTTATCAGTTCCCATAACGCTCTCAATTATTTCTTCATCATTGCGTAACTTCATTTTCTTCCAGATATTCAGGACATCTTGACATTCACTGAATTGAGATAACCCAACTCTTCGATCAAATTTTGCAAGTCTCGAATGATATCACCGTCTAACTATTCATCCGAACTATCTAAACCTATGATATTTGTTGATCAAAGTTAAATTTATCTATAAGTTAATAAAATATAAATTAATAATTATTAGTTTATCGTTTAATTAATATCTCGCTTAATTAATAAATTATGGTAGTCCCAACAACATTAATTTATAATTTTTTTACTGTATGTGGTTTTTTCTTCTCCGTTACATGTATGTATTAATTTGGAAAAAAGAGTCCTAATATGGCAGGTACTCAGACTTCCGAATTGAATATGGACTTCCACAAAATTCTAAACACGGTAAGTTGAGTTTTACTTTTGAGTTTGGAATTTTTAAACCAATCATATGTTGCTAAGTGTCGTCACCAATACTTTCGTTTCACAAAAGCCACAAAAACTTTATAGGTAGGAGCCGTTGCTTGTTGTATCAGAAATATCAAGATTTTGGCTTATTTCGGCCAATAAGATGATCGTGTATTTTGCATGTTAATTGATGTGCGTTCAGTTTATATATAAGTTACATATACGTAAATAACCAATGATTATTTAGAATGAATTACACATACATTCTTATAGAAGTGAGAAAACGGTGGAATACACGCTACTTCCATGGAAAGATGACTAATATGGAATTAGCTTTTTTTCTTTTTCGCTAGGTCAAAAACTAATATGGAATTAGCTCTTATTGAACACAACCTAAGAAAAAAATACTAGAAGGAAACTGATATTTGTAAATAAGAATCTAAACCAAATACCAAGTTAAATTAAAAACCTAATAAAAAAATAAAAATAAATCAATTCGCAAAGCAAGAGAACTTCATTGAAGAAAAGCAGAAAAAAAAATCTCTTCAAACTCCCTTTAGATCTTAATCCTTATCAGTCCCTCTTCCTTTGTTAAGATTTTCCTTTTTTCCAATGGTTAGTACCATGATATATGTCATCACCAACGAATATGTTGAGAAACAGAGCTTCCTTCTTAAACACGTGAAGTTAAAAATGCATTTTCGTCCCCTTAGACTTACTCTAATGGCCTCCAAGATTCTAGTTTATCACTATTGAAGTGTCATTAATGTTGACAATGTTTTCTTGATTCCGAACGAGTGCTTCAATTTGGTTGGATGCAGGATGGAAATAACCCAGACACGCCATTAGAAACGGCGTATCTAAAAAGCATCATACGCTATTAGTAATGGCGTACAAACGAATATTCCATCAAAATATTATTTAACGCGCCATTAGGAATAACGTTCCACGATACTCAAAATGGCGTATTCTGAATAACAATATCGAACGCCATTAGGAGTGGCGTATGGACCGGTCAACATGGTTAACACGCCATTCCTAATGGCGTATTGACCGGTCAACATGGTCAAGCTTTCCAAGGCCACGCCGTTTAAAATGGCGTGTTGCTCCTTTTCAAATGGCATATGAACTGGGAATGTTGAATCGCCACTACGGCCAGGCGCTGAGTTTTGGTGATGTATATCCAAGAAGAAACTTGAATCTTGGTCTACCATTAGAGTAAGTCTTAGGCAAGTCCAGACGATAACCCACATCCTTATAGTTATACGCTGTAAAATCTTATAAGGCACAAGATACCTTTGAGATAGTTTTTTTTCTTTTTCCATTGTACATTGGAATCTTCCCAATATAATTTCAAGTACACATGATTACCAATCTTGATACTCAATGTGTCAACACCCTTCGTCTACCATTACCTTCATTTTATTTCGCAACAGTTTATCGTTCGGTGTTCATGTAAATTCATTTCTCTTGATTATCTTATCATCCAAAGATGTAGATTTTGCTTGACTGGGTAACTAAACTAGAGAGTTGTTGCAGCAGTGTTGGATGACCGAGAAGCCAAAACAAATGTGTTAGAGCACTGCTCGGTCAAACTCGCATGCGTTGCTATCTCAAGCATGTTTGTCAATCTTAGTGATCAAAACTATAAAGTCTTGATTTCTAGTCTACTATAGCTAAGGTCTCGGACTAGGATATAAAGTGTAGTTAAGCTCAATATCTCCATGGCGATCATCATACAAGACGAAGGACTACTCAAGGAACATTGGATCTTCATCGACTAAAAGGTATGTGGAGACTTGAACTTATCTATCACTCAAAAGTCTATCTACTTTATCTCCTATCTTGAGACAAAAGTCGTTTTACTATATAGATTAAAGATATGCACATGTGACATTTAGAGATAAGTATATCTCGCTTATCTATTTCTCGAAATGGGTGTTGGTAAAGCTTTCGCTTTAGCCAAGTTCGTCTTTGCGTAGTGACGAAAGTCATGTTATGTTTCAATCACCTTGGAAATTGCTCTGACGAAAACTAGTTCGTGAATAACAACTATATGACGTCCTCTGAGAATGTTTCAATGATTGAAATGAGAGTTTAGACTATATAACCATTGTGAGATATAAACATTGTTGTGGTAAGTGGTAACACATATATGTATAAGTCCTTAACACTTGAACCGAAGTTTGCGAACTTTGTTGATCAAGTGGAACCAGAAAGTGAGCAGCAACTCAGTCCGTGAACTCATTTCGCGAACCCAGTCCGCGAACTGGCGTAAGTTCTCGAACCCGAGAATATCTGCTGAAGTAGAAGCTCAGGTGCATTCCGCTAACTCAGTCCACGAACTGACGAAAGTTCTCATCCCGAGAAATTCTGCTGGAGTTTATTAACTTCAACCGGTTAGCTTGAGTCCGCTAACTCAGTCCACAAACTCAAGAGGTTATGTATGAAAGCGTTGATTCATGAACTTATCTTAAATTACTAAGGAATGCTTTGGCAAAACGTGGCTTTATAGTTCATGATTAATGATTCGAGTGAATCACAACGTTTTTGATTCAATTGTGTCACTTGTAGTACTTGAGATCTCATAGCAATTGAATAAATCTCTAACTAGTTTATTTGAGTCATTTGAACTAGTTATGATGAAGAAGAATATAGTTGATATGAAAGTTATCATTTGGATAACCATTTGGTTTACTAATATTGAACCAACCATTGTACACGTTTGGGTACGGTTACACGAACTCAAAACGTCAAGTACATGTGTGTATGGAAAGCTAAGTTTTCGATCTAACGGTTGAGAGATATTAGCTTGTATCTAATCAGGTTTTCATCTAACGGTGAATATTGAATGCTTTGTTACCAAGCTAACGTTATTTGCAAACCCTGATTTGAAAGACTATATAAGGGAGAACTCTAGCAACTGGGAAACCTAATCCCCACACATTCTGTGATACTAGTTTGCTAAGCTAGAGTGGATTCTCCTTTAACATTTGGTTTTCTTCTCTAAAACCAGGTTAACGACTTGAAGACTTCATTGGATTGTGAAGCTAGACCGATACTACTTTTCTTGTAGTTGTGTGATCTGATCTTGTTGTTTCTATCGTACGTGTACAATTGTAATAATTGGCTTGAGATTTCTATCTCCGATAGGCAAGATAAAAGTAGTCACAAACATCTTCATCTCATTGTTTGTGATTCCTCAATAATCTTCTACACTGCGTCGATTAAGTTTATTGTGAGATGATTGAAGAAACTGAGCTGTTCTTCAGGAATATAAGTCTGGTTTTATCGATTGGTTCCTGTTCACCTTGATTTATCAAAAGACGGAACAAAACTCAATGGTTTATTCGTGGGAGACGAATTTATCTATTACCTGTAGACTTTTCTATGTGAGACAAATTTGTTTGCTAAAGTCTTCAACTTTGGGTCGTATCAACTCTTGGTTGTGGGTGAGATCCGCTAAGGGAATCAAGTGCACAGTATCCTGCTGGGATCAGAGGCGTAGGAGCATAGCTTTACCTTGGATCAGTGTGAGATTGGTTGGGGTTCAAATACAGTCCATACCGAAGTTAATTTGGAGTAGGCTAGTGTATGTAGCGTCTTAATACAATGTATGTTTAATCTAGACTAGGTCCCGGGGTTTTTCTGCATTTTCGGTTTCCTCGTTAACAAAATTTTGGTGTCTGTGTTATTTCGATTCCGCATTATATTTTGTTATATAATTTTTAATAATACAGGTTGTGCTTTGTTCAATCGATTAGAATATCCGACCTTATTAGTTTTTGATTAAAATCGATTGACACTTAGATATTGGTCTTTGGTACCATCTAGTTATATCTCTCTCTTTGATTAGACTCGCGAATCATATTAATTTGCTTGAGTAAATCAAATCGAGAGATTGAGATAATAACTCCTTGAGATATTTTCTATTGATTGAGTCTTGTTGATTCTCTAGAAAACAACTCGGAGTTGTCCATACAGATTTCTAATCGAAATATTTGGTGAGGTTGTTATACCCCCGCATTTTCAATTGGTATCAGACCAGGCAAACACAATAAACCTGATAAGTTTGTGTTTGTTCGGTCCTTGAAATTTGTCTCATGGGAAATTTCTTTGGAAAATTTGCTCTTGGCATCTGTAACGCACACCAGATATTCTTAAAGATTGATCAAGATCCTTTATGGTCAAAATATCTGATCTCTCATGATAATTTCATTTCATCTGAGAAGGAAGGTTTAGATGATATGTGTCAATCTAAAGAAAAAAATAAAAAGGAGGGGAGATTAAAGAAACGCTCATGGTGCTCAATAATATGGATTCTCACGAGAACAACTATCGATCTCTATGAGAAGTATTATCATGATGGATCAGCTGGTAAAGATCTTTTTAAAGAGTTCGAAGATGTTTTTAGATCCTTAGAGAAACTTAATTCTGTTAAGTCTAAGAATCACTCCAAAAAGGACTCTGTACACATTAAACCCTTGAATAATAGTGTACAACCCGGAAAATGAATGAGTTCTCCTTCTAGGCATATCAAGCAAAGGAATGAAAGCACATATTCCCATGAATATCATCGCTATGGTGATTACCTTACAGGGACTGTTTACACTGATCAACCAAAAATGTTGCATGAGAATTTCTCTGCACATTATGCCTCTGTGTAACAAGACTGGCACTACCCCATATGTATATATCTTGAAGTGGGGTAAGAAATGGTTGAATCATGTACAAGTTTTAAATTAAGTTTCTATGTGCATCCTTTATGTTGTGAAATACATAATCCTTGATATGCAAACATTTAACAAAACCTTGCCTTATTCCTTATGGGTTGAAGTTCGCGAACGGGTCCAAGCCCATTTTTTGTTCTTATTAAAGGGAAGTTCACATACTCTCTTCTTCCTCTCACCGTACGCATACGTGAACTTCTAGGTTTTGTGTGCCATATCCATTAAAGACTCTTTGGATAAACTAAGAGAAAAGGTGTTGAAGATTCACTCCAAGTAATTAAAATCCTCTTGTTCCTTTCAATTTCTTGGATCTCATGATGAACTCTAAGGGCTCAAAAAGGATTCCCAAGGTGTTAAATAGCTCTAGTATAGATCCTCCTTGTGATCAAAATTCTCTTAGGATTAGATTTGTGGATGATTCATGTGCTAGAATTTTTGATAAGATTTCATCTAAAGGTTTTATTTTAGAAAAGAAATTGGATTTGTCTAGTGGACATAATGAGGATTTAACTTGTTTCAAAAAATTCAATCTTGGAAATATCTTTGATGGTCTTGGTCAAGGTTTTGATTCTCTAACAAGAATTTTCTATGCCAACATCCATGATGTTGATCTTGATAATATGGAATTCAAATCCATGGTAAATAGAAAAAGGTTTCTTGTTAATAAAGAGTTAATTTCAAAGATTACCAACATACCGTTGGGAAACGTGTATCTCCCTAGACCAAGTGATGAACGTCCCTCATGTGATGATATCTCTATGGGTCTTTGTGGTAAGAAGGTATATTGGAATCAAGGAAAGTTTCCTACTAATGATCTTAGTATTTCATTAATGGCATTCGGAAAACTTGGTATTCCCAATCTTTGTCCCTCCACAATTTAGAACTCTTGGTGAAGTCATGAGTTTGCTGAATTAATCTACCTTCTTGAATCCGGAGTTCAGAGTCTTGATATTTTTGGATTCATTGTACATCAAATGGTTTCAATGACTTCTCCCATCAAGATGTTAGGCTATCCTTGTTTGATTCGTCAAATCTTCCATGATTGTGGTGTTGACTCTATTGGAAAATCTCTTGGGGTACCCATACCGGTTCGTCCCTGTACCTTCAGGCGCATAAGGGAGAATGTGTGCAAAAGACAAAGAGATGCTTCATTGAATGAGTGTGACCCTACCACCTCGAGTTTACTTAAAAAATTCACAAGGGAGTGTGTAAGGTCAATTCAAAGGTCAAATGTGTTCAAGAACATTTGTCGGTGGTTACACTAAGTTTCCCGATCTCAAAAATGAGTTGAACACAATTCAAGCTTCTTGGTGTATCTCCGATGAAGATGATGAGTAATGTGTTAATGTCTTGTAAATATTCTATGTTTTATGTTTTATTTAGAAGAATAACTAGTGTTTTGGAATAACCATGATTGTGATTACACATATCTATATCCAATGATTTCATCTTATTTTTTTTAGATTTATTGGTTTTAATTCTAAACCTGTTTAGAAGATGATGGTTGCAGTATTAATCTTTTTGGGTTTTATATATTGCAATATTTTGATGGGATATGTATGTTTACGTCCGTGAACTTGATTGTCCCATATTTTGTCAAAAGTAAAGTCGTTCACGTATTGGTATGCAAATATTGATAAAGGAATGAATGGACTTTTGGCAAAACACAAAAGTTAAGCCTATATTGTCAATTGTTGATGTAAGATAGGTTAAAATCTTTTGTGATTCAAGGATAAAGTCTATTATGTCACTTTGTGATGGAAAAATAGAATAGGTCCTTGTTTTTTGTTATCCACGGTATAGAGCTTAATTGTTCCATATTATTATGTATTACCGTGATGGTTCCATTGTGTATCTCATGTTGAGCACGATACAACTAAGTCGATTTCTTATTGGCATGGTTGGTTGTTCCATGAGATGTTCTATGTTGAGCATTAAGAACTAAAATAATCAACTTGTGTGGTTATTTATTTTGTATTCCATGAGTTCTCTCATGTTGAGTACATGTACGGTTAAGGTTGTCATTTCCTATGATAATCTTAGTCGGGGTTCCATAATCTCTTATGTTGAGCCCAAATAAACTAAATCAATCATCTTGTGTGATTATTTAGTTAGCACTCCATAGATTTTTCTCATGTCGAGTGTGGACAATTGAATTGCTTACTTTGTGATTAGTTTAATTGTGTAATCCGGTTACAGTATTTATGGCTTCTCTTGTGAATAATATAATCGATGAATTAAGTCTCCATAAGTTTACTTGTGTTGAGCATATTTAGTCAAATTAATCTTGGTTCGCTTTGGTTAATATGATTGAATATTTTGGATTCTAAATTCATACTTGTATGCATTTTTTTGAGTCTATAGAAATCCTTCTTTTCTCTTGAAATTAAGGTCGCTCTTGTTGTTCCCTTGGGAATGACACCTTATGGGGGAGAGTTCTTTTGAACTTGCGCTTAATTTCCAAATCTTTGTGGGGAGTGCAGCTGTGGAATTTTAAGGGGTTATCTTGTATCTTTATAAAGATCCTTGATGAATGCATTTAGCCTCGGCTTTATGATTGCATCTAAACAAGATGATAGAACATTTACCTTTGGTCAAGAAATGTCTCTTACGAAAATTTCATTAGGATCCCGTTCTTGTACCTTTGCCAATTTTATTGACAAAAAGGGGGAGAATTAATTATAGTTCAAACTACAAATACATATGGTTTTTGGATCATTATGTAAGGGGGAGTGGTTATTTTCCATGTGGGATGGAGTATTGACTAAGGGGGAGTGAAGTATCACCATAGTATTTTTGTTGAAGTTGTGATGCAATTGGACTTTGACGCCATGTAATAATACTATGACACTGGATAACAATGATTGAGAACCAATGATTTTCTCATTGTTATAGCTACGGATTTTCAACAACGATGATGCTAAACTTACAACCTTTGGGATCATTGGACTACTTGGAAGTGACAAAGATTTCGAGTATTGTTGAAGATTAGACATGTGGAATAGGAGCTACAAAGTTTATTTATGTAATTTTTGTATTCCATATGTATTAATAGTTTTCCCACTAAAATTGACAAAGGGGGAGATTTTTAGAGCACTGCTCGGTAAAACTCGCATGCGTTGCTATCTCAAGCATGTTTGTCAATCTTAGTGATCAAAACTATAAAGTCTTGATTTCTAGTCTACTATAGCTAAGGTCTCGGACTAGGATATAAAGTGTAGTTGAGCTCAAGAACTCCATGGAGATCATCATACAAGACGAAGGACTACTCAAGGAACCAGTGGATCTTCATCGACTAAAAGGTATGTGGAGACTTGAACTTATCTATCACTCAAAAGTCTATCTACTCTATCTCCTATCTTGAGACAAAAGTCATTTTACTATATAGACTAAAGATATGCACATTTGAAATTTAGAGATAAGTATATCTCGCTTATCTATTTCTTGAAATGGGTGTTGGTAAATCTTTCGCTTTAGCCAAGTTCATCTTTGCCTAGTGACGAAAGTCATGTTATGTTTAAATCACTTTAGAAATTGCTCTGACGAAAACTAGTTCGTGAATAACAACTATATGACGTCCTCTAAGAATGTTTCAATGATTGAAATAAGAGTTTAGACTATATAACCATTGTGGGATATAAACATTGTTGTGGTAACACATATATGTATAAGTCCTTAACAGTTGAACCGAAGTTTGCGAACTTTGTTGATCAAGTGGAACCGGAACGTGAGCAGCAACTCAGTCCGCGAACTGGCGTAAGTTCTCGAACCCAAGAATATCTGCTGAATTTGAAGCTCAGGTGCATTCCGCGAACTCAGTCCATGAACTGACGGAAGTTCTCATCCCGAAAAATTCTGCTGGAGTTTATTAACTTCAACCGGTTAGCTTGAGTCCGCGAACTTAAGAGGTTATGTCTGAAAACGTTGATTCGTGAACTTATCTTAAATTACTAAGGAATGCTTTTGCAAACCGTGTATATATAGTTCATGATTAATGATTCGAGTGAATCACATCATTTTTGATTCAATTGTGTCTCTTTTAGTACTTGAGATCTCATAGCAATTGAACAACTCTCTAACTAGTTCATTTGAGTCATTTGGACTAGTTATGGTGAAGAAGAATATGGTTGATATGAAAGTTATCATTTGGCTAACCATTTGGTTGACTAATATTGAACCAACCATTGTACACTTTTGGGTACGGTTACACGAACTCAAAACGTCAAGTACATGTGTGTATGGCAAGATAAGTATTCGATCTAACGGTTGAGAGATATTAGATTGTATCTAATAAGGTTTTCATCTAATGGTGAATATTGAATGCTTTGTTACCAAGCTAACATTGATTGCAAACCCTGATTTGAAAGACTATATAAGGGAGAACTATAGGAACTGGGAAACCTAATCCCCACACATTCTGTGTGATACTAGTTTGCTAAGATAGATTCGATTATCCTTTAACCTTTGGTTTTCTTCTCTAAAACCAGGTTAACGACTTAAAGACTTCATTGGGATTGTGAAGCCAGACCGATACTACTTTTCTTGTAGTTGTGTGATCTGATCTTGTTGTTTCTATCGTATGAGTAAAATTGTAATAATTGTCTTGAGATTTCTATCTCCGATAGGCAAGATAAAAGTAGTCACAAATATCTTCGTCTCATTGTTTGTGATTCCTCAATAATCTTCTTCGCTAAGTCGATTAAGTTTATTGTGAGGTGATTGATGAAACTGAGCTTTTCTTCGGGAATATAAATCTGGTTTTATCGATTGGTTCCTGTTCACCTTAATTTATCAAAAGATGGAACAAAACTCATAGGTTTATTCATGGGAGACGAATTTATCTATTACATGTAGACTTTTCTGTGTGAGACAGATTTGTTTGCTAAAGTCTTCGACTTTGTGTCGTAATAACTCTTGGTTGTGGGTGAGATCATCTAAGGGAATCAAGTGTGCAGTATCCTGCTAGGATCAGAGGCGTAGGAGCATAATTGTACCCTGGATCAGTGTGAGATTGGTTGTGGTTCAACTACAGTCCATAAGAAGTTAATTTGGAGTAGGCTAGTGTCTGTAGCGGCTTAATACAGTGTATGTTTAATCTGGACTAGGTCCCGGGGTTTTTCTGCATTTGCGGTTTCCTCGTTAACAAAATTCTGGTGTCTGTGTTATTTCGATTCCGCATTATATTTTGTTATATAATTGAAATAATACAGGTTGTGCGTTGTTCAGTCGATTAGAATATCTGACCTTATTGGTTGTTGATTTAAATCGATTGACACTTGGATATTGGTCTTTGGTACCATCCAAGTTATCTCTCTTTGATTAAACTCACAAATATTTGCTTGAGTAAATCAAATCGAGAGATTGAGATAATAACTCCTTGAGATATTTTCTATTGATTGAGTCTTGTTGATTCTCTTGAAAACAACTCGGAGTTGTCCATACAGATTGCTAATCGAAATATTTGGTGAGGTTGTTAGACCCCCGCATTTTCAAAATGCAACAGATATATCAGTCCCTAAGATATTTTACCACGGCCGCACCGTCACCTAGTCTGCAACAGTCCTAATTCCCAATTATTAGCAACAGTCACAAAAGTGACACAATATGCAACGTTCGTAGAAATTGCAAAATGACCTATGGAGCCTGCCCGGTTCTTACTCACGCGTGACCCGGTTTTCTGAGCAAATTTTGAAACTTCAAATTTTTGCATTTCAATCAAATTCATCAAAATTATTTTAAACTCATATGTGATAAAATGATCATCAACTGTCCAATGCAAAAATGGCGAAGAAAAACAACGTAAAATCAATGAAAACTGAAACATGAAACTAAATCACTTGACCGAGTAATTAAACTACATTACTGTTGCAGCTGTGTTGGCCGACCGAGAAGCCAAAACAAATGCAACAGCTATATCAGTCCCTAAGAGATTTTACTACGGTCGCATCGTCACCTAATCTGCAATAGTCCTAATTCCCTATTCTTAGCAACAACCACAGAAGTGACACAATAAGCAACGTTTATAGAAGTTGAAAAGTGACCTACGGAGCCTTTCTTCTTCACGCGGTTCCGGCCCGCACGTGACCCGGTTTTCTGAGCAAATTTTGAAACTCCAAATTTGTGGATTTGAATCAAATTCATCAAAATTCCTTTAAACCCATATGTGATAGAATGATCATCAACTGTCCCACGTCAGAATGGGAAGAAAAACAACTTAAAATCGATGATATCGAAAAATTAAAATTCTAAGAAAAAAAATATCTGGAAATTTCAATCCGAAAATTGTTATAGATAATATGTTGCATAACTTTTTTTTTAACTTTTCAAGACATAATGATTGATAACTGTGCACTGCATAAAAATCGAAAGAAAACGATCACGAATCGATCAACTTCGAGTTTTTTCTTTTAAACTTAATTTTGTGTATCACAAATCGTGAGTGACAGTTTTAAATCTTCTCATCACATTGAAGGCATCCTTAACAGTCCGTCAATAAGATGCTAATAATGTGGCTGCGTGGATAAAATGCCACACAAATCCTCGAACAGTGTAATATTAGTTGAAGTATGATACCGTGTGTATATATAGTACCAACTTTTTGCCCATAGTAACCAAGGTGACCACCACCCTTTAAGTTTATTTTTATGTATCGTTGTTTGCACCCCATTTGGCTAATATTAGTTAAAGTGTGATACGATAAACCGAATCTTCTAGTTAATCTAAAATGATATGCAAGTGGAGACATCTATCTTGAACAGTATACGCAGGGTATGCAGGTGTTCATCTATCGAATTAAAATTTTCTCTCAACCAAGATTAATTAACAACGAATATAGAAGTCGGGAAGCGTTACGAAATCAGCAACGCATTAAGTTGCTAACTGCTAAGTAATAATCGTTAACGACAATATTAGTTGTGGAACCCAACCAAACGTTTATTCTAATAGAACGGTTGCTGAAATTCATTTTCACCTTGCAACAATTCCAGAAAGAAAATATTATGCTCTATTTGACATCTGTTGCTAAGTTATTTAAGGAACGTCAAATGTATATTTATTTATTGTTTTAATTAAAATAACTAACACTTATAAGCGTTCTGTAAACATGGTAAAATTGCTCGATGTTGTGTTTACAACGGATATTTACAATTGCTTAAAACCAGAGCATCTGAAATAAGGCTTATTCCTATGGTGTGCTAATGTAGCAGCTAGATTAGCAGTCCATGTCAGTTAGGACAACCTCTTAAGTCCTATGGTAGTTCTAATCTAGCATGCTAGTCGCAGAATAAAATAGCGTCGGGCGCTGAACAGTTACGCAAGCACCTGGCGCCAGATGGAACAACGCTTGACCAGTCAAACTGGTTGACTGCGCTGAACCAAACAGCGCGGCGAATTTCCCATATCAACTGCAGCATCGACTTCTTCTCCATTTCTTCATCTTCTCTTATTTTCTATATCTCATTTCCTTCTTCACTGCATGATTCCATTCCATACGATTTCTTCGTCATTTCTTCAATTCGCTATGTGGGTTTGTTCAGCAAAAAATTTGTGATCGTTTGAGGGTGGTTTGGTGCGATTACGTTCACGAAATCAATTAGGTAAGAAATTTAAATTTTAGGTTTTAAGTTCTATGATTTTTTTTACTATATGATATTTTGATGAATTGATGATTGTATTAGTTATTTAGATGATATGTGTTAGTCTTGTATGATTTAATTTTATTATTTGTGATGTTGTTTTTTTTTTTATTTAATTTGATTATTTGTGATGAAATGAATAATAATTTGTATGATTAGTTTGTAGGTAAATTTGTATGATTATTTGTGATGAAAATTTGTAGGTAAATTTGTATGAAATTTAGTTATTCTCCTGATTGATATTTTTTTTCATGTTCGTTGATTGTAGTATGAGTATGGATGATTTTCCAAACGGTTTGGATATAGTATCGGCAAAGAAAAATGATAGCCATGTATGCAACGATATTACGGGTGATCCTCGGAGTGCAAATTTTAGAAGTAGCTTGAAAGAGGTTGAAGCGTTTTATAAAATTGTAGTGAAAGGTAATCCGTCAGCACAACAATATTGTGATAATTGCGGATTTTCTTCTGTTTTTGCATTTGATTTCGCCAATGGGGATAGAGGCTTGGTTGAAGCCATAGCTGAGAGAGGGTGGGGAAAAACTAAGAGCTTTCATTTTAAGGAGTTCGAAATTGGCATCCTTCCTTTAGATTGGTACATGTTAACGGGAATTCCCACTAGTGACCCTAGTAAACGACCAGTAGCTATGCCGCAGTTGGGTAGTGATCTAACATATCCTGCTATGGATGACTTATATTTTTTTGATATAAAAAAATCAAGGTACATGGAACACTAAGAGTAGTTCAATATCCTTGGGTACCTTGAAAAACTACATTAAAAGTAGAGAAAACCAGGACAATATTGGATGTGTAGAGACATTGACACTAACATTCTTTCTTTGGTGTTTTGGTTATTTTCTTCTTGCGGATTCTAGTGGAAGAGTAGATAAACGTTGGGTTCTATTGTTGAATAACTTAGATACAGTTGGGGAACATGATTGGGGTATAGCTTTGGTAGGTAATACCTATAAATTTCTTGATTAATGGTAAACCAAAGGTAAGGATTTATCTGGCATGATTATGGTACTTGAGTATTGGTACAATTGTTACTTCCGCAACATGCACACTTGCTTTGTCAAACACTAGGAGGACACCAGAATGTTTTTCCAAAAGTAAAGTGATATATTAGTATTAAGTTAAGTTATTAGAAGTTCATTTTTAATTTTTAATTAGAAGTAAAATTTCAATTTCAATATACTTTTTTTAATTTTTAAAAGTAGAATTTTAATTTTAATGTACTTTTTTTTTTAATTTCTTCAAAAAACATTATAAGCTTGTTTGCAATGTAATGAAAGAATTCCTTAGTTTGGTAAATTTTAAAATTTTAAAACAAACAATCGTTGGAACAAATTGTCAAACATTTCACAATTTAAAAATTGAAAACATAGTTGTTGGTGGTGTAAATTAGGCGTAGGAAAAAAAAATGGAGCATTTCAAAATTCAAAATTTGAAAAAAAATAAATAGTTGTTGGTGGTGTAAACTAGGTGTAGGAAAAAAAAAGGTCAAACTCGGGTTGCGATGTATGGTTCAGCGCTGAAGAGATGCACGTTTCCATTCAGCGAAGACCCACATCGCCAATGGTTCAGCACATATACCATGGAATATTCTTCCCTGCGCTGATCCATTCATCGAAAAGCTGAACTTTGTTGCGCTGAGCCATTCAACGCAATTATCTCGCTACTATATGCGAGCAGATGCCAGGAGAGAGAACTAGTGTTAACAAATAGACAACACTTTTTTTAACCGCAACACTTTTGGCTAGACTAGTAGCCAAATCCAGTCCATCAGACTTAGTCTAAACATCCCTAAAGGTCGATTTTGAGCGGTGGATATTGCTTTTCATCTAGGGATTTGTTTTCAATTAAGTCAAAAAAAAATTCCATCCAAGCACAATTAACATAGGATATGGCCAAAATTTCACAATGTTCAAACTTTCCAAAAGTGAATCGTCAACTTTGCATGGATTTTGATATAATTTTTGTGTTAGATCATGAGTTTTATTTAATTAACAAAAAATAAAGTAATTATTTATTTATTTATTTTGTAATAGTTAGATCAGATCAGATCAGAACTAGTAGTAAAACACCAAGGTGACCAAATTTGGTGTACAAAAATTCCATTCAAATGTTGGGATCCATTAAAACTCCGTATTAAACAAAATTGATACAAAAACCCCAAATTTTAAAAAATTGATACAAAAAACCCAAACAAAATTGGTTTCATCAAATTCTATGATGAAACCTAATGTGGTTTCATCTTATTTTTGCCTTTTTTTGTTATCATGAAACCTAAGATTTTAATCATCAAACAGTAAGTTTACGATGAAACCAAATTTTGGTGGTACTGTTTCTGGTTAGTGGTGGTGTTGGTTGGTGGTAGTGCTTTTTATGGTGATGGTAGTGTTAGTATTTGCTGGTGGATGTGGTGTTGGTTTCTAGTAGTGGTAGTTAACGATGGATATGGTGGTGGTGGTTGGTGATCGTAGTGGTTGGTGATGGTAGTGCTGGTATATATTGATGGTGGATATGGTGGTCGGTAGTGGTGGATATTGATACAAAAACCCCAAATATTCATATTATTTGGGGTTTTGTGTCACTTTTGTTTTGATGGGTTTTTTTGTGGATGGATAAGGACTCTTTTGGGGTTATAACTCACGACCCATAGATCAGATTTCTTAATATTTTTTAATTATTAGATAAAGAATATTACATTAACTAGTTAGAAGCCAAACAAGCTAAGCTTCAACAACATACTACTACATTAATTGAACAGGTTGTTGTACTAGCCTACCAGCGAGCCGAAACGAATAGGGGTGGGGGGAGGCTGAGATTGTGTCACAAGGGAGACAAACTAACTCTACCTTCCATGTTAATTTATGCAATATTATATCATTAGGGGCTCGAACCTGGGACCTCCTAAAATATATCAAACTTTGGGGAACGGGATGACCAGCTGAGCTAGTTACCCGTTTTTATTCAAAGAGGTTGGAAACTTGGAATCCTATAAACTAAAACTTGCGTGGTCCAATCCATTGACAAAGTGATCATGTGGCTTGGATTCTGCAATTCATAGGTTGCAAAAACGAAAAGCCTTTATTCATTGCACACTGATAAGGACAAACATACATCCGAATGAAGCAAACTGGATACTAGAAAAATGAAGCACAAACACACGCTCACACATTGTTTAGATAAGAAACGCAAGCAACACTTAAAGAGTTTCATCTTCTAGGATTTAGCGACATGCTTGATAAACATGTCTTCTATGATCTAGAGATATGCTTGATGAACAAATCCAACTCTTCAGTTGAACTCATCCCTTCTTCTGGTAATACAGATTTCCGAAGAGCCAGACTCAATTCCTCTGCTCGCCTTTTCATGTCCTTCCCATCATCCGAATCCATCAGTTTCCTAACCACATTTTCAATCACAGTTGCAGAAACCATGTCGTTTCTATTTACCCATTCCTTGATAAAAACGCCAACTTTTAACACCTCGGTCACCAGCACAGCGTTCCAGGGGTGGTCCGAGTGCATAGGCCAAACTGCCATAGGCACACCCATGCCTAAACTTTCCACGACAGAGTTCCAACCACTATGGCTTAAAAAACCTCCTGTTGACGGGTGTGCCAATATCTCAACTTGTGGCGCCCAATCCCGCACTATCATACCCATTTCTCCTTCGGTGATCCTCTTTTCAAAGCCAATGGGTAGACCAATTCTCCGGCCTTCATTATTAGCATCAACCACGTCGTTTCGATCTGCTTCTCTGAAAACCCAAATAAACCTATGTTGACTGCATTCTAGCCCCTTCGCGAGTTGGTCTATTTCTTCCTCTGATAATGTCGTTGCAGTTCCGAATGCTACATACAGTACTGAATTTTGAGGTTGTGCATCTAACCATTCTAGGCATTTGTGGCGAGACTTTACTGACGACTTCTGCGGTGACCCTCCAACAGCTGGTAGTCGTCCTACTAATGGCCCAAGGCACCACAAAGTCGTATTCCCTCCTTGAAAAGGCGGGACAGATAATAATATGTCGATGAATTTACCTTCTAGAGGACGGCATGAGTTATATATATAACCAGAACTTATCTGTGATGCCAGTTTCATCTGCGGGAGCATGAATTGTTCAAAAAATCCATCAAGTAGGCAGCCATCTAGCGTCAGTTGATGTGAATACTCCTTAAGATACTCAAAGCTAGGCCAATTTGGTCGACCATAAATCTCCCATCTGGTATATAAGGCAGTGAAAATCGTAAAAGGACTGAAACAATACACTTCTAAATTGTTAATGTTGGCTGCTGAGGAGGCTTTTTCGACAGCGAAAGCCATGAAACAGTCGTGAACCAGGACAACCCTTTGAGCAGTGGCTGAGAGAGAGCTTAAGAGTTTGGAAAGGGGCTGGTGGAAGTTCACTACGCCCTCAAAAGTGGGTGCTAGCTGGACTGGTAATTTGTTGGAAGCATTTGGATCGGGAGGAGGTGAAGGGAACGAATGAATCCCCAAATCATGAAACTGTATTGGGTTGGTGGCAGACAGGTTGCTCCCTTGCACACGTTGTGTTATTTGCTGAATGTTTACGGCTGTACTAATAAAATGAACGGGTATTCCTCGTGCCGATAAGAGATGGGATAAGTGTACTACTGCGCTGAAATGACCTTGTGTAGGAAATGGAAACATCACGACTACCACCGGTTCTAGTGGTAGTAGTGTTGATGTGACATTATCATGATCTTGTTGATGTGCCATAAATGGTGTTTGTTTTGATATCGATTTCTAATTAGTGACTGATGATAATCAAGTGTTTGGATGACATTTTGGCTTCGATGTGCCTAGGTACTTATAGTGTATTATTTCGAAAGGCGATAAAATTAAAAGATTGGCATCGAATAGTTTGAAGACAACAAACTAAGTAATTATGCATGCATCCCTGTTTTTTGTCTTTTGTCCGCAATAATTGCTGCTGGTGGCAATTCATTAAAAAACGTTGTTGCAAGTAGACAAAACACTTATCAAGTGGCCTCGCCCAAACTATCGGGTAAACTGTTGTGAAATGATAAGATATTGTGTAATGATATCTTATTATTAGTACTAGTCGGGTTGTAATGATAACTAATAAGTAGGAAAAGAGGAGCTAAAGCTTTTTCATCTCTTCTCTCTTTTCATTTCTAAGTTCTGTGTGTTCTAAACACAAGTGATTAACGAACGGCTATTTATAGCTACAAACTTTGAGTCGGTTAAAACAAGATAAGTACACATGTCTTGATATTTTTCCTTTAATGATGATAAAGGAGGTGGGATAACTATCCAGAATTCTCTGGACATAGCTCGAGTAGAGTTGGTGGGCCACAACATAAAAACGTGTTTACACAACACTCCCCATTGGACCACCATTTCTAAGATCGTTGCCTCATTAAATCCTTGCCAGAAAAATTCAACGGGGACAAAAAATGGTCGAAGGAAAAAGAGTACAACACTGGTAGCTTAAAAGTGATGATGGTCGCCATGAATTTTCTCCCGTTGTTAAAGCTTCGCCAGGAAAACCATCTAGGACAAAACCTGAACGCCGGAAGTTCATAACAATAATGTCGATGTAGCTTGTCTGTCTTCGTGTAGAACTTATCAGGAAAAACCGTCGGTGGTAAAAACCTGACTTAAGAGTAAATGTGATAATCTGAACACTGATTCCTGTCAATACATTCCATGGATACACATCCTTTTAGATGATGATCACCGTTCTAAGTTGTATCTCATTAAAAATCTCGTCAGGAAAACCCAGAGGGACAAAACCTGAACGTATGAAAATATGAGTCCTCAGAACAATGGTAAATCCGCAGATATTGCCTCGTTAAAACCTTGTCTGGAAAAATCCAGAGGGATAAAAACCAGAACGAAGGAAAAAGAGTACAAAAATGCGAACTGCGGATAGCAGTGGGCTCGCATGCCTCATTAAAACCTTGACAAGGAAAACCCAGTGGGACAAAACCTTGACTAAGGAAAAAGAGTACACGAAGTAATATCCAACATGCCCAATATCCATAGTCTTCCATGGTTTACTCCCCCTGATGAGAAGCCTTCTCGGTTGATCATTATGCTCAGTAGTACTGCTTAGATTTCCGAACCACCCTTTAAAGTCTTCAGCAGCTCCAGCTTCCTTTAGTTGAGAAAACCAGTCTGATTTTCCTCTGTGCAATTTCTTAATGATCATCTGGTTATGCCAGCCTTTATATATTCTCCACTAGATTTGTATGAACAATCATAATCGATCGGAGGATAAACGAGCATCCTCTACAACCAGACTTTAGCTAGGAAAATATTTTAGATGCTTTAACAAACCTGCCAAAATCAAAAACTTAAACAGTCTGATTAACTTTTCTCTGTGAGAGACATCTAGCGATCTTTTAAGCAAAAGATCAAGCTTAATGGTACCACGAAGATGAGGGGAGACTTTCTTTGGACCAATGTCTTGATATTGGTGCTGGGTAGAGCTAGACTTACATGTTTACCACAAATCCAATATCAGTTATCTATAGCATATTTCAGCTAATATACCATTTACACATCTTTGTGTAATACAAACCACAGAGTGATATATCTCTATTATTGAGATGCAAATCGATCAATCTTGTAAGTAAGAGATCGAATGACTGCAGTTATGCAAGCTCGTCCATTTAAATATGTCTAAACCTTTAAGGTTGACGAAATTAATGGACTTCCAGCTACAATACTCAATCCACATATTGAGACCTTGTTTTACCGAGAATCTTATCTTGAACTTATGCATTAAGCATTTTTGTGCTTTGGAGAATTCTTCAGAAGTTCCAATAAGGTAGATGTTGTATGAATCAAATCTAGTAAATGCATAGTATATGAGCACATATGATGGTCCACATATCCCTGGATAATAAGCATTCACTTAGACGATTGACCATGTTCGTCTTTATAGGGCAAATGCATATGACATGGTAATTCTACTAATAGGTAAAAACCTTCAGGAATTTATTTGCAGTTATCTGTACTTCATACAGATTCACAATAACCACATCCTCTAGATGCACGTCGAGTCCTTAAAAGACTGCTAGACAAATACCAAAGAGGTAGTTGCATCTATAATAGGGAATATGTTACAAAGAAATCCATCTCAGGTTCATGTAAAAGACTTTGTGCCATTAGTTGACTTTATTTTTCTCACTATGCACATTCACCCACCTGTATCCACTAGGGGTTACATTATCGGATGTCGGAACTGCAAATACCCGTATGTGGCAAAGAGTAGATCACATTATCGAGCGTTCGGGCCACAATACCAAATCTATGCATTTTATGAGAAATTATTATTCTGCTTGAATCTCTCCTTTCATGTTTAACCAATCATTCCTTTGATGACAATCTTATAGAGAGTGGTTCAATACCAACATCATCTATGGCAGTATCAGTGGATACTTTGACGATATCATCAACAATCATTGGATTATTATCACAAATTTCTCTATTTCATGCATGCCTTAAGGAAATCCTCTCATTTTGAGGTTCCACAGCCTTTGCAGAGACATTCTCTTATTAAGATAAATATACTTAGAGAAATTAGATCTTCCACTAATAGTCACTTTAAGAGCACTATCTTTCAATGATTGTGACTGGCTCTTCCTTTCAGGAGGTGCAAAATATTTTAAAACAACTAGTTATCCACGCTCAAGGTGTGTTTTATGTGACACACTTACTACTACACTCATAGCTTCTCATGAATAAACTTGATTTGCAATTCCTGAAGATACCAAATCTTCTTCATGTCTTTCATTGCTGTAAAAATCCAGATGAGATGCATCCTGGTTTATCTTTGTCCAAACCAGGATACTTCACGCCGTTTTTCAGGCGATAGCCTTTCCTCCCCCTAATGGTGGGAAGACTTTCTCATCAAATTTGCAAATCTTGTAGTAGAATAGTAACAGCAGTGGAATATAGCACGTCTCAAACATAAAACATGACAATGGTTTCATGAGTAATAAGTTCAAAATGCACAAGAACATCAAACCATCAATGTCCAAAGCATCACTAGGATGATACAACATCAACGATTGACAAACAATAGTTTCTTTTAAAATCTATACGAGTATAGATACACGGTTACCATACAAGTGATATGTCGAGTCATGCATGACTACCATACCATACTCCTATGAACCTGGTTAGTGTTCGTGCAAACTAGTTGTCAAGGTTATCGTTATATAACAAGCGACCTTAATTCTCTCATTACACTTTCTTATAAGCATCAAATTTCGAACTAAAGTTCTTGGATGCTATGACTGAGGTCCTAAAAACAAATACAAGTGAGAGAGCAACTCAATATGGACTAATATCCATATTTTCCAATCATATGAACTTTGTCGATATTTCCTTTGCAAAGGGGATATCTACCCACAACGATTTCAGTAGCTACTCTGAGTATTATCGACAACCAAGTTATTAATCAGTTAATAAATGATCTTACATCATTCTCCAGAGTATGAGGATATCATAATCCATTGGAACCAAGTTTCAACATGCGGATATTTCTCTCCATGAGATATCAACGCATATTTTACGGATGTTCTCCTCGTCAGGAGAGATAGCAACTCATAACTCAAAGAGAATATGGACGTT
Organism: Papaver bracteatum; assembly: GCA_023529315.1. Taxonomy (NCBI): domain Eukaryota; kingdom Viridiplantae; phylum Streptophyta; class Magnoliopsida; order Ranunculales; family Papaveraceae; genus Papaver; species Papaver bracteatum. The sequence goes on along the minus strand of JAJJWX010002148.1, from coordinate 709,887 downwards.
ATCTGATTAGATTGGCATACCTCGAACTAGAGGTTTTCGTCTATGCATGTAAGCAAATTTCCAGACTAAATAATCGATGCGATTACATGGAAATCTTTGCAAGTACTTTAATATATGCCGAATCAAGAAAGCGTACTTTTGTAAAACCTAGCAACATCGTAATCTCCAACACCTCAGGCACTTCTCGGTATGAGAATTTAGATGAGACATAACTGGAATTAACCAATATCGTCGAAGATTCTCCCCCTGATCCTTAGGCGGGAATGTCTCATCAACAGAACATCCAGTTCCGCATTACTCTACCTATTAAGGGAGCAACTGGGTGCAGAAAAATAACAATAAAATGCATCCCAGGAGAGGTGATTGATCAGGTTTCCTCTCTCGTTTACTGTCCAACTGGAATAAATTAAATAATTTACATCTTCATGTAAAATTAACAGTAAACTGTAAATGAATATTGTGACTATAGACACTATCTCAATATCAGTACCATTCCTGCCAAAACGACCGATAGAGATTTAAAACAATGAACGACACTTCAGGTGCACGTAATGCGTATTTTATGTCAAAATGATATCAGAGCTCTACCAGGCTCAAAGATGGCTTATTCAAACCAATTATTATGCTATCATCCCGTATTTCTCCACTTCTGGTGGTACGGGGTTTATCAGGTTCTTAAAACCCGAGAACTATTGTGGTTCCCATATTCAAAAATATGCCTACCACAATTATATTTTCCTTCTTTGCCAAAGACAAACGTATCTGCATAGGTACTGTTGCAAATTTAATTCACGAAATTCAGGATTTTAGGTAATAGCTCAGGCGACGAGAAGACATGATATTAACTTTAAATATCATTTACAAAAATGCAACACTCATTATCGCTCGACGTTTGTATATCTACGAGGCGCAGTTAACATTTGCAGCACTCGGTGTTGTTGACACAACATATACATAGAGAAATTTAAGCACTAGCTCTTTAAAGCTCGCCGATGCATATAATAGGCGCATATAATGCACGCTGTAAAACTAGCAGGAACACATAAGGGAGAAAAATATGCAGCTCTCCTTATTGCTCACCACTATATTATATACAGTGCATATATCTTCTCTAAAATCAAGCCGAACTAGTTTCCACAAATATCAATGGTGAAATAATACCGACAAATCTCCAATTTCGTCCATTGGGCTTGACGAAATATTAATTTATCAAATTTGAAATATGAACACATTCTTTATTTCTTAAAATAAATTGTCTCAATATCAATTGCAGCTCATTTTAAAGACCGCATATAGATACTGGCTAACTGTGTTAGCCCAGTGTCCATTTTTCATCGTATTCCGACCTCAAGCGGAACAACTTTAAATTCTGGAGATTACTATAGCAAAGGAATACTAAAATTTTGCTATCCCAAGGATGCAATAATTCCTTGCTCTGTCGATATTAAAACCGTTAACACCAAAAATCATTGGTGTACCAACAAAGGTAATTTTATTCTCTACGCTGTCGAAGAGGATGCGGAAAAACCTTCCGTTGGTTGGCTAAGGAGGAAAATAATAAAACGATGCAAAACTCAAATATTTGGCTAAATTCGGAAATCGAATATCATCACAAATATGAGTTGTTGCTAATACGTACCTATTTTGGATATCTCTTCATATACCGTGTATTTCAAGTGCTCCAAATAGCACATACAAATACGGTAATATGTATATTTCTCTCTTTAACAAGTCCTAATCAAAATAGTAAAACAAGGTTAGACATAATAAATATTGTATGCATAAAACTACTTAGAAGCAGTTAAATTAAATATGCAAGGGTTGAAGAAAATTATCCTTTTTCGTATCGTCCCCACGTCGTCTTCCACAGAGCAATTCGTGTTGATAACGTGTTGTGAAATGATAAGATATTATGTAATGATATCTTATTATTAGTACTAGTGGGGTTGTAATGATAACTAATAAGTAGGAAAAGAAGAGATAAAGCTTTTTCGTCTCTTCTCTCTTTTCATTTCTAAGTTCTTTGTGTTCTAAACACAAGTGATTACCGAACGACTATTTATAGCTACAAACTTTGAGTCGGTTAAAACAAGATAAGTACACATTTCTTGATACTTTTCCTTTAATGATGATAAAGGAGGTGGGATAACTATCCAGAATTCTCTGGACATAGCTCGAGTAGAATTGGTGGGCCACAACATAAAAACGTGTTTACACAACATAAACATAATTTTTATTTCTTTTTTTCTCTTTGTTAAATGGAAGCCCCCACATGGGAGAGTAATAAAATTTTAAAAAGAAATGTGGGTGGAGGGGCCTATGCCAAAGTCCCCGACCTTATACGATAAAAGGAAAAGGAAAATACAAAATTATCACCAATCTCACAGGAGAAAAGGAAAAGGAAAAGGGAAATACAAAATTATCACCAAATTCATGTTGAATCGTGTGCGACATTTTCTTAATAAATTTATCTCGAAGACTTGACATGTTTTCATTTCTGGTCAATATTCGATTCTATTATCATGACAAATGGAAATTTTCATTCCTTTAAAGCCAAAAAAAAAAAGATAAGAATGGTTGGATGACACTCAAAATAGACTTCTTTAAAGCTATTTATTGTGTTCGCTGGAATTTTCTGTCAAACATTTTTCATTGTCTTGGTTTCAGTACTCATTGGATTAACTTTATTCATACATGTGTTTACTTGGTTTATTTTCAAGTTCTTGTAAACAGTTCTCTAACTGATATCTTTTTTTTCACTAGGGGTTTTAGACAATGGGATCTTCTTTCCCCTACCTTTTTTATCATTATCCTTGAGGTCCTTTCTAGACTCTGTTAGAGCATTGCTCGGTCGAAATCACAAGTGTTTCTATCTCAAGCTTGTTGTCAAATTTAGCTGTCAAAACTATATCTGGATTTCTAGCCTACATTTTGTTGAGTCTCGCATTTTTTTTTATGAGTCTCGCATTAGGATAACAGATGTAGTTAAGAAATAGACATCACGACAATCATCATTGCGTTCTACCATTTGAAGGAGAAGATCAACCGAAGTTTTTGGATAACTTCCTTAACAAAAGGTAAGTGAAGATTGAACCACTTATTTCTCAAATTATATTCACCTTTATATCTTTGATACGTTGTCGCGTAACTAATTAGACCATCGTAAGCATATGAAGAATTTCGAGTCAAGATTCTTCTTGTAATTAGTCCTCGAAATATGACTAAGCTTAATGAACATTTCATACTTGATGAATTTTAGCTAAAAATAATTTATTGTTCGCAATCAAAATCATGATTCAAGATTATCATTCGAAAATAGCATGTAATAGTGATATATGTCATTGATGTTATTCGGCAATGTTTCGAATCAATTTAGAGAAAAATATAGAACTACTATAAATTCGTATACAAGAAAATGTATATATCAGTCTTACAAACTGGGAAAATTGTTATAATTCTGAAGCCGTAATACATGTACTCAGTACACGTAGCAGAGTAGTTATATGTCGAAAAATAGATTTTTGGAACGCATACTAGTATGCATACCTTTAAAAGTCTGTGAACTCGTGAATCTGGACCAGTACGCAAACCAATGCGCATACTAGAAAAGAACTGTTGGTTACGGGATCGATTTGGTATCCATACCGGTACAAATTTGAGAAAAGTTTTGTGATCTCCGGAACTTGGTTATGTTTAAATGGTATCCATACCAGTACGCATACCAAAAAAGTTATGTGTTTACGCCAGAACTCGGTTATGTTTAAATGGTTTACATATCGGTACACGTACTGAAAAAGTTATGCTAACTCCAGAACTCGGTTATGATATAAAGTATACATACCGGTACACGTACCATGACATAACTGTTCACGAACAGGTTAAGTACTTGTACCATGTACGCATACTTACCATGTCGATTAAATTCATATGCATATAAAATTATTTCTCCGAGATAATTAGCATTTGAATAATCTCTATCACCATAGACATATTTGATCACTTTATTGTGACTCGAGTTAAGTCCTAAGTGTTTATGAAAATTCTCAAGCTTATAGTTTAGTTGGCTAGCTTCAGCTAACCATTCATGAGAGTAGTCTTGTACACGTTTCAGTTACGGCTCATCCTAACCAGAGTGTATATCTTGATTATGTAAATTAGATTCAAAGATTCATCTAACGGTGGATATTTCTTGCTAGGTTCCAACTCTATCTTAGCTTAAACCTAAAACAATATATGCTTTGAATGTCTATATAAAGGGGAACCTCAAACAACTGGGATCTTTGAATACTGACACAACTTCTCTTGGTGTGTCCAAGTTGTAAAACTAAAGTCGTCCTCTTCCTATAACCTTTTTAGGGTTTATCGACTACAAAGAATTCATAGGGATTCATGTAGCCAGGTCCAGATATTATTTATCTGAGTATCCTAATCTTGATTGATTGTTGAGCTACTCACTTGATTAAGATATATAGTAATCATCAAAGTTATCTTCATCTCAGACTTTGTTGATTCCATAAGTTTAATACTTGTGGGGTGAATAATAATCTAGGCTGCACTTCGAGTTACATAAGTCCGGATTTTGAGGTTATCTAGACTTTATCTATTGCTATTAATTTTCATCACCTTATATATATATGCTTATCTGGGGGAGGTAGATTGGTTCAAAGTCTTCAATTGAGTTGAAGCAATTCTTAGTTGGTGTGACATTAGCTAAGGGAATCAATTACGTGGATTTCTGCTGGGATTCAAGAGGCATAAGGAACGCGACTATAACTGAATTGTTGTGAAGGTCAAATTCAGTCTCAACTACATTCTAGTCCGAAGTTAATTGGTAGAAGGCTAGTGTCTGTATCGGCTTAATACGGCTTGGTGTTCAATATAGACTAGGTCCATACATACACAAGATAGTTCAACTTACAAGGACTTCAAGTGACCCCTTCATAGCTGGGCCATACAGGGGCACAACCTCCAACATTTCCGGAACCGAAAGAGTGTTGAAACTAGAAGAAGAAAGGCACCAAGCGAGTCTCATGCAGCAACCGAGAAGGCAAAGACCGAACCACCAGCCAAGTCTTTGTTCAGAGGAGAAGGATGATCCCTCTCGCTGTTCTCAACAGGCCCGGTTTCCCGAGAGGCTTGACCCTTCCCATCACCCAAGGGAATCTCATCTTACTTATGCTCTTATTCCACTCCTTCGCCCGATCCTTTTATTTCAGCGTCAGATCCGAAGAGTTTGTCGAGGTCGCTACCATCATCAGAAAGCACCACAATTAGATTTGACTTAGAAGCGGCAGTTTGTTGACCCGACGACTTCGTCCCCGATGATTGAAGTTGGGAACGTTATTCCTAGAACCTCCGACAGGGGGACCCTTGCTACCTTTACTTCCCTTTCCACCCTTTTCAGCTTTATCAATTATAATGGTAGACGAGACATCAAAATGCTTCTTGATCAACCATTTCATTATGAATCGAGATAATGGAAGTCAATCGTCGAAATCCTCACCACCTTTCTCAGAAGAACATTATATACCTTCTTCACTAATATTCAACTTCTACAAATACAACATCGTCAGATCCATTAAAGGCAAAAAATAGGGGCAAGTACATGTACTGAGAATGGAGAAGTTATATTTGTTACCTTCACTGGATTTTCCTCGGTCTTACCGCTAGCACCGCTCTTCCAAGTAATTTGAGTTTGGGGCTGCAAAACAATAAGGTCTCCAGAAATCATTCTACCCGAAGCGAACAAAAGAACTTAATTCAATAAAAGATCCAAAACTAGCAAAGTAGTAGAGATCAAATAAAATTATACCTGATCAACATTGGCAACCCATGATAGATGCATTTATGTGTCTATTTTGATCTCATTTTCCTATATTGTTAGTACCCAATTTTGTATTTATTTTGGTATTTTATGTCTTTGTAGGTATTTTTGGAGAAATAAGCTTTTGCGGAGAAATTAGCTCAAAAAGTGTTATTTGCACCCGCCAGAGGAATTACTAAAGGCACACTAGAAATGGATAAGGGGCACCCTAATTGCTATCGGCACCTCGGAAGCTGGTTAATTAAGGGGTAACCTTCTTCCACAGTTTGAATTTCATAAATCGGCGGCAAAACTGGTTTCAGTCAATGACAGATTCAGGGTTTAAAATTCGAAGATGTTAGAAAGAAACTAAAGTGCTGAAACTCATTGGGTATGTTCCATTGGTCTAGAAAGGGCTGTTATGGGTCTTTGTTTCGATCAGAATTGGCTGGAATCACAGATTTGGAGAAAATATCATTCTCGGGTTTATTTTGCACAGAAAAGTTCTGTACAGAATTTGGAGAAGATTTGGTGCAACTTAATCGCTATAATGGATTGATATCAACCTGATAGGATCAAACAGGACTGGTAGGTGTTTCATAAACAAGAAATAAATAAGATCACACGTGTTGGACCAAAACAGGGAAGAGAAATATTTTCAATATTCTGTTGAGTTTAATTTGGGAATTGGATGTGAATAGAGCGAGTTTAACAGTTTCTGCAAAGAAACAATTAATTGGGCACAACAAGATGCGTGTATGAGACAAAGAAGGGAGTAATATCGGAATTGGAAGGATAGTATTCCCGAAGTAAAGAAGAATATTTTTAATTTATTACAAAGATTCAATGCGTCTGTAGAGTATATATAGGGTGTTGGATACTAGGGAATGTGACGAAGAGTTGGGGTCGAGTTTAGAGAGCCACATATCGAAGAAAAAAAGTTGCAGGAAACTTCCGTGCTGCTGCTGGTGTAGAAGAAGCTGAAGAACAAAAGTCCGCAAAAGACAGTCGCGAAATCAGGTACAAAACAGAATGCTTCAGTGTAATTCATTGTAACAGTTAATTCGCAACTCTTATAAATGTTGGAGTTTTCTGTTTTTATTATTCATCTCTTTTCATCATTGTAAACACACTTTTGATCTATGAATAAATATTTTGAGTGTGTTTTCACCATGTGGAGCTATACCCCATCACTGGGATGACGGAGGAAGCCAATTCTCATCAATGTGGTAACTTTATTTAATTCCTTTTGTGATTTTTGCATTAATATAATTTGAATTATGATTTTAAATTAATTAGTTGTCATTTATTTTGATGAGTTATGCTTAGATTAAGTGTTTTGATAACTCATGCTTACCATTTACAATTAATGTTTTATAAAATCTACCTTGGCAAAGATTAAGAGTCAATAATTGTTATTTTTAGAGCTAAAATTGTCTAAGAATTAATATTGAACCATATAATATGAATTTGGTGGAATCCTGATTCATAGTAGTCTCTCAACATTGTCATTATATTTTATTTTATTTCCCAGTTTAATTTTATAATTTAAGTTTAAAATCAACTTCCCAAGTCCGAGAATCGAATCCCATTCTTACCACACTTTAAAACTACATCAGATTTTGGCGCCGCCGACACGGACTTGCTTTTAGGTTAGGTTTTAGATTTTGATTTGTAAATATTTTGTTAGTTTATTTTTATTTATTTTTATTATTATTAGATTTTACTCTTTGGGTATACTTTATTTTTGGTGTGTAGGATATTTGGAATTTAAATTGGAAATAAAATTTGCGCTCCAAACAGGTAAGTATCCAAGTTTGTATTTATTTATTTTTATTTTGTTTATTTTTGTAAATATTTATTTTAGGAAATGTTTTGATTCTTTAGATTTTATTCTCTTTGTACATAATTAGTTTAAGACTTTTTTTACTTTTGTAAATAGTGTATTATTTTTTTTACGCGTGCACACACCAATTGCATCTTCCGATACCAATTTTAGGAAAACACGTGCTTAGTAAGGTGAACCCTCTGGGCGTTATCATCCGAAATACCACAAACCTTAGCATAGTACCGTTGACCAGTCTTTGACTGTAGGTATATTCTGCTTAAGGTAACCTGAGCCTACCTATTTTAGTCGACCCTGCATTTGCATGTGCATAGAATATCTGACACAGTTTCAAAATGGACATTACTACTTTAACCATAATGTGTATAGTGGTTGGGAGCACCAACCTTTTTAAGGTTATGGTTCATACCATGGTGAGCCAAATTACTATCCGCACGTGTATCGGTCATACAATCAAGAAAATAAGAAATGTCATAGTACTAGTTCATCGTCTTTGGATGACTTAATTAAACAATTAAAAACTAGTCCTTATTATGATCCATCTGTTTAAATTCTTCCTCTAGAAGAGTATCTCAAGATATTAGATGATCATTCTGGTTATATTCTTCCTTTAGAAGAGTCTTTCAAGATAATAGCTGAAAACACAGATAGGTTCACGTTAGAGATTAAAGAAAGAATTTCTAGAATTAATCTTAATTTCCAATATAGTGTTCCCAATACCACTCTTGAAAATGAGGATAGTTATTATTCACCTAATCAAGATGACGAGGTTAGAATTGTAAACATTACATGTAGGATCAGAATATCGCAAGAAGGATACATTTGCGAAGCTTGATCAACAACACTTTGCGAGCATCGCAGAATGATTTGAAGAATGACGTAATAGATGACGATTGTAGAAACATGAGAAAAGTGTGATAATTCTGCGATATTTAGAGTGTTTCCGAAGATTAACAATATAACTCTTGCGAGAATATCGCAAGTCAGATCCTAAAATAAAGGACAGATTAGTTGTCATCCACTATGTAAATCCCTATATAAAGAGTGGAATAAGCGTAAGGAAGAGAGAGATCTTTTTCGAGTGTTGAGCAAGTCATTAGGAGAGAGAAAGTTTAAAGGGCGATTGTATTCTTGTTTTCTCCCATTTCTTGTAACATTTCTGTGTATCAATTAATAAAGTGTTGTTCTTAATCTTTAAAAGATGTGTTGATTATTATGAATTCTTGTGAGGGGTGTAGTGTGGGATTTCCTGCAACTACATATTGGCGCTAGAAACAGGGAATGAATATTATCAAATCAAGAAAGTTTGATTAGAGATTGTGGAGATTATTGTGAAAACTGTTTAAATCGAGAAAATGATCAAAGAAAACAACAAATCAGTTGGAGAAAAGATGGTTTAGAGCAGTGAGAATAAAATAAGATTGGAGTGTAATGTAATCAAAAAAACGATGGTTAATGAATTTCATGAAAACATTAGAGGGAGGATACATAAACGAGATTTTGAAGGAAAAAAGATTATGACGGTAGAAAAAATATCTCCGTTGAAGGATTGGGAAAAGCAGAAAATTACATTCACATCGGCAGAGATAATAGAAGAAAATTTGAACCACATATCTCCTTTGGTAATCACAGTAACAGCTATACGAAAAGAAAAGGAGAAATCAGCAAAATCTATGGAAGAATGGGTGGTGAATAGAACTTTGGTAGATATGGGAAGCTCAGTGGATGTAATATTTTATCATGCATACAAAGGAATGGGATACAAAGATGAAGAAATGTCTCATCCAACATATCATATTCATGGTTTCGGCAAGTCCACAACTAAACCAAAAGGAGAAATAACAGTGAGAATTTCGCTGGGAGAAATTGAAACATAAATAACGCTATGTGTGGTGGATATGGAGTCACCATATAACATGTTGTTGGGAAGATCATGGATACACGCAATCAAAGCTGTAGCATCAAAATTACATCAGTGAATCAAGTTTCCTATGCCAAGCGGGATTGGCGAAATTAGGGGAGATATTGAAGGTACGAAACTATGTTATCAAATTGAAGTAAAAAGTTATGAAGGACGAGTGAATAAGAGAAAACCTCGCAGGAAGATGGAGAAAAAGGCAAAGAAAGAAGAGGAGTTTAAAATTTACATGATAAGAGCAGAAGAAGGAAAAGGAATACCCAGCGAAGTTTTGCAGGAAGGAGATAAACCAGCGAAAATTATAAAAGAACCAACACGGATGGGAGAACCTGAAGAAAGTTACACTGCAGCAGAACCAACAAAAAAAGTAAATATCGGAACTAAAGAAGAACCTAAAATGTTGAAAATTGGAACTAAGATGGATACAAATGAGGAAGAAAGAACCGTCAATCTCTTGCGAGAATATAAAGATATTTTTGCATGGAATATGGATGAAATGCCTAGAATAGATCCATCAGTTGCATGTCATAAATTGGAGATCAACAAAGACGCAAGGGCATTTAAACAAAGGATAAGAAAAATCGCAACAACTTACCATCCCAAAATAGAAGAGGAACTGCTGAAAATGCTTGATGCAGGAATTATAAGACAAGCAAAATACCCGGAGTGGATAGCAAATATGGTTGTGGTTCCAAAGAAAAATAATGGGATAAGAATTTGCATAGACTTTACTGATCTAAACAAAGCTTATCCTAAAGACATCTTTCCATTACCAGATATACCTCAAATGGTCGAATCAGCAGCAGGAAATGATATAATATCTTCTCTAGATGGGTATAAAGGTGTTGATGGTGGTTTTTTGCTTAGGGTTAAAATCGTAAAATACTAAACCCTAGCAGACAGTAATGTCACAACATTTAAAGAAACAAGCATTTACTAGGAACACTTACTGAAATCTTTAATGTGTCTTTAAAATAAATACCCGGGTATATTTTTCAAATTAGGGTTATGACGAGCCAAACACTAATTCCCCTCTATGCCAATGGAAAATCATGCCAGCCACACCGACCGCGCCAAGGCATGCCAACCATGCTAGCCGCACCTATGTGCCAATGGAAAATCATTCCAGCCACACCGACCACGCCAAGGCATGCCAACCATGCTAGCCGCACCTCTGTCCCAATGGCAAATCATGTCAGCCACACCGACCGCGCCAAGGCATTCCAACCACGCTAACCGCACCTCTGTGCCAATAGAAAATCATGCCATCCACACCGACCGCGCCAAGGCATGCCAACCATGATATCCACACCTCTATGCCAATAGAAAATCATGCCATCCACAATAACCGCGCCAAGGCATGCAAACCATGCTGGTCGCACCTCTGTGCCAATGGAAAATCATGCCATCCACACTGACCGCGCCAAGGCATGCCAACCATGCTGGCCGCACCTCTATGCCAATGACAAATCATGCCATCCACACCGACCGCGCCATCACAAACAAGTCTTTCCATGACCCCTCATGCTGCGCCACCATGCTGGCCTTCCCCATGCAGCTACCAAAGTGAAGTTGTGCAACAATCAACGGTTTCCCTTCAATCCCAGGAGAAAGTCCTGGACGTCTAAGGTCCCTTCATTACCTTTGGCCCAAAACACTAGCTTGGTCACGCACTTAGCCAAAGCTAGCCACGCCGGCCGCGCCATGCCAACCACGTCTCGCCATGGCCACTCATGCCACGCCACCATGCTGGCCTTCCCCATGCGGCTGCCAAAGTGAAGGCGTGAAACAATCAACGGTTGCCCTTCAATCCCAGGAGAAAATCCTGGACGTCTAAGGTCCACTCATGACCTTTGGCACAAAAGCCTAGCTTGGTCACGCACTTAGCCAAAGCTATCCACACCGGACGCGCCATGACAAACACGTCTCGCCATGGCCCCTCATGCCGCGCCACCATGCTGGCCTTCCCAATGCGACTGCCAACGTGAAGGCGTGCAACAATCAACAGTTGCCCTTCAATCTCAGGAGAAAATCCTGGCCGTCTAAGGTCCCCTCGTGACCTTTGTCCTAAAATCATAGCTTGGTCACGCACTTAGCCAACGCTAGCCACACCATCCGCGCCATGCCAAACACGTCTTTCCATGGCCCCTCATGCCGCGCCACCATGCTGGCCTTCCACATGCGGCTACCAAAGTGAAGGCGTGCAACAATCAACGGTTTCCCTTCAATTCCAGGAGAAAATCCTGGCCATCTAAGGTCCCCTCGTGACCTTTGGCCCAAACCCTAGCTTGGTCACGCGCCTAGCCCAAGCTAACCATGCCATACGCCCATGGAAAACCCTTGGCCCCATATCCCAAGTTAAACCAAACCTAGCCAAGCTAGCCGTGACATGCCAAACGCATTTTGCCTTGGCCCTAGACATGCTAGTAACGTCCTTCCAAGACATGCACCCTCACCTTGTCCCTAGCCATTCCATACGCCCATGGAAAACCCTTGGCCCCATTTGCCAAGCCAAACCAAACCTAGCCGAGCTAGCCGCGCCATGCCAAACACACTTTTCCTTGGCCCTAGCCATGCTAGTCACGTCATGCCATGCCAAGCGCCCTCGCCTTGGCCCTAGCCATGCCATACGCCCATGAAAAACCCTTGGCCCCATATGCCAAGCCAAACCAAATCTAGCCAAGCTAGCCGCGCCATGCCAAACGCACTTTGCCTTGGCCCTAGCCATGCTAATCACGTTATGCCAAGCCAAGCGCCATCGTCTTGGCCCTAGCCATGCCATATTCCCATGGCAAACCCTTGGCCCCTCATGCCAAGTCTAAACACACCCTAGCCATGCCACCCTGTTGGACCTCACTACGCGGATACCAAAACGAAGGCGTGCAACGATCAACGGTTTCCCCTCCTCTCAAGATGCAATATCTCGACCGTCGAAGGTCACCAGGCTAGGAAGTTCCCAGAGCTCAACTTGCCAAGCCACAACAACGTGTTATATGTTTTCCAAAAACCTTAGAGACATCAACACAAATTGGGGGATCCTCTTTGGGTGAGGCGCCTAGTAAATACGGGAGTTATGTGGGAAACGTTCATGGGACATAAATCCGTGAGTTAACAACCTTATGGAACATAAATTCCATAATGTTAACAGTTTCATGAAAACCAGTTTCATGCGTTAACCACTTTATGGAACATCAAGTCCATGCATACGGTTACCACCTCCTCCCATTTACTTCCCCACTCCTTAATGAGACCAGGGTACGTTTCTACCTCGACTTGTATAAATAGGTCTTACCTATTTCCATTTGAAAAACAAGTTCATTCGGACAAGACAACACTCAGAAATAATTACTTAACTCTCCTCGTGAGCTCTCCTATCTTTTCTGATAACAAGTCGTAGAAACCCAACTGCTCTTCCAGAATCAACTATTGTGGTCTCACCACTCTCCTTTCTTCCCTTCCCAAAACCAACTCATTCTCCTCCTCTTTGTGATGAAGCAAGTCTGGAACGGCCATTTCTTGGTTTAGTCCGGACTTGTACAGATTGATCTCTCGAATCTAAAGTAGTCCCTTGCAGTACATTGTTTATGGTTTAAACAGTTTCTCACATTCACACCCGTAATTACCAAAATCAGTAGAAACTATTTTCACCTATAAACAATTGGCGACCACAGCGGGAGGTTCGATCTTTCGGTTACAATGTCAATTTTCTACTGTCGATCTCGTTCTTCGACCCAGACGTCAAGATGGTAGAGGAAGGCGACTCACTCTGACTCAGTCACTCGGTGACTCATTATAAGTCATGACACGACAAGGGATGACTGGGTACTTCCCAAAGGATAGAAGAAGACAATCCACCCAAGGATCAACGGATCGGTTATCATACGGCTCAGTAACGACTAGGGACTTCCCATGGAGGTGTTTCCCATAAGACTCGGTCTTACACTCGGAAGGTTCACTTTTCATCAGGAGACCTAAAAACCAAGTAAGTCTTACCTAGACAAGATACGTGGTTTTCTATTTCAAGTTTTCAAGACAAGATACATAGTTTACCCCATGTCACCTTCCAACACACGGTTCTAAGGTTTCTCCTGGGATGTCTGTGGCACTTTCAATCATAACCAAAACAATCAATTTCTAAAAAATTCATTCCAAAAAGAATAACCCAAAATCGTCAAGGTAGTATTTGTCTATTAACCCGAGAAAATCAGAAAATCATAAACCAAAAACCAGGAGTCTCATTTGCCTTTAAAAAAAAAAAAAAACTAAAGATAAGAGGTCCAAAAGACAGATATATATTCAAGGAAAATTTTCCAACAACGGCTTGCTTCTCTTGGCAAAGGCCTCATTTGTGCTCTGGAGAGCCGCCCTTTTCAATTTCAATTGTCGGCACAATTTCTTGAATTCTGCTTCCTGCTTCTTCACCATGTCTTCGGATGGACCTTCGACTATTTCGACTAGCAACCTTTCAACATCAGATAGACCTTCAAAGAACCAAGGAACGTTGAATTCGAAGCCCATGCACATGTCACGATGGTACTTCCAGCTCGAGATTACATCCTCAGAAACTGTATGACCAGTCACGTTGCACATCTCATCAATTGAAGATAAGGCTTCCTCCACACGCTTGACCAACGCATGTCGACTAGTGATCTTCTTTGTCATAGCAATGTGACCGTAGCTTTCCCAAATTTTGGTGTACAATGTCGCATGTTTAGCTGGCACGCTAAATCCACCAATCAACACATGACCTAGGAAAGGGGATGGATACGGAGGATTGAAGGTGGCACCTGCAACTGAATCAGCAATTGGCAGGAGATCCCTAACTACGATTTCACCTACCGAAGTGCTCTCCTCCACCTGAGTCACGGTGGCGCCCTCGGGACGATGGATCTCCATGTATAAATTGCTAGATGGTGCAGTTTCCGCAGTAGGAAGTACAGTTACGTCTTCGCGCTGGTGGTCTTCTACTTCAAGATCATCCCCAGGAACGGTTTCCTCCTAAAAATCAAGATTTAGTTTACTGCAAAAAAAAAAAAAAAAAAAAAAAAAAAGAGCGGGGAAACGAAGAAAACGTGGGGAAGACTCACTGATTCATTTTCAGACTGACTAGAGGAATACTCAGCACTGTTGTCAGAAGAACTAATATCACCAGACTCAGAACTTTCATCCTTCTCGGATTCTTCATCACTATGGATAGGCTCGACAACACTACTCTTTGTCTCGAGAAATTATACTTTTTGACTGCTCGCAAGTTTGGCAAAGGCGTTCGTACTACTGAGACCCTGGACGGAATACAAGAGCGCATTCTCAGAAAAGAAACAAAGATATAGACGTTCCAAGCTAAAGTCAAGAGGAGAGTCGTACGTACCCGCATATTGGATGAACTAAAAGTCGGTAAATCTGTGGAGTCTGATCGGAAACCTCCTGCATGATTTTTAGACCTTCGCTCCTGCACCTGGGGACTTTCCGCTTCTAGACCGACATATTTTCTTTTAATTGAAGAAGTATCCCTCAACAACGGATGCTTTGATAAAACCTCGACGGAAGGCCTACCATGGGTATTCTCCACCACGGATTTCACAAATACCTGGATGACAAGGAATTCATCCTGCCAAAATTTATTATATTTGGAAGTCGTTGATGGGTTCCGTTCTGCGATAAAAGGCAGGCTTTTACCCGACACAAGAGCACTGGCATTGAGAACAGTTGACAACGGAATTTCTTGAACACCCGACTAACGAACAAGTGCGACCCCTAGGTCAAAACACATATGTCGAGTAGCTCTATCAACATAATAGGAAATCGCTTTGCAAGCTCCTCGGAAAAAAGATGGCACGTGACCAGGCGTGCATCTAAGCATGAACACTATCTCTCCAACGATCAGGACCTCATCATCAGAATACAAAGACATGTTCGAGATGGGAGCAATGGTACTAACCTGAGTTATGGACGCATGCATCGGATCCCATGGACGAAAATTAACCGCATACGAGTTGTCAAGAAACCTAATCAGTTTCGGACCATTTTTTCGGCGCCTATTCGACCAACGCAGTATCCTGGAGCCACCTAAAGACTCGGGAAGTATGGACAATGGTTTCGGGGCATACTTCTCGAAATGCACCCACAACCATGCCTGGAGAAAAGCGGCATGAACATATGAATCCACCTTCATATGGCCGTTCGAGGCATGCATGTCCGAAACTAGCTGATCCAGGTATGCGTACAGAAAACCAAGAAACAAACCACCGATAGGGAGAACGACGCCCTTTGCCAATTTTATGGAAAACTTGATAAGTTCCTGCCTTATCTCTTTCTTTACCGAGCCATCGTAAAAGATATCCCTGGATAGTCAAAGAGCCAAGAACGCCGTGACATAAAGTACGTTATTTTTCTAGTCTGACTCCAACTCATCAGGAAACCACTGAGACACCCACCAGTCATAAAAGCACTTCTTCTTGTTTTTTCTCTGAAATAATCCATTTGACTTCGCAACCAGGGTGGTTCGCATTTCTTCTTCATCTGCAGACAGCTTGACATCGAGGTTTCCAATTACAAGAAGATTCAGCGAGAAATAGTCATTTCGCCCCACCTGCATACGGCCGTATGGGTGTCTGGAATCCATCTAGAAACGAAAGCAACCAAGCCTGGAATGTCTTTCCTAATTTGAAGTATTGCAGAAGCCATAACAGCATCAACAATCTGCGCCCTGGTCAAATTGGTCTTTACAGGCTCCTGCTCCATCAAGAATCACACCCATTTCTCAAAGGAACGCAACGGACTTGCAGGGATTTTAAAGTCGATAGGATAGGAATGATATTCTTTCCTCTGGAGGCAAAACCTTATTACGCCTCCTGGACGAACCGATCGATCCTCTCCTTCACTCTCCGAACCGGTCAGGAGGATCGGTATGTATTGGGGATGGTTTCTCCTAACCGTGGCCGATGCCGTGAAGAACTCATCATCTATGTTTGGCTTGGAATTACTCACATCCTTCGGTACCACGAAAACTATTGACATCTTAAAAAATTTATCTTACGTCGTTTTTCACCACTGCGATAACTACAAAGGAACAAGAGGAGCGGGAATTATTACATAAAGCATGAAGAAATTATTTTATCAGACACAAGGGAGCCGCCCTGGGCACAAACCGACTGGTTTCAAGACTCTACATCACCACTACACGCAGCCCGGGAATTCGCGCCCAGCCAGATAGACGTTCCCAACAACACACAAAAAAAGGGGGTGGATCATGCACACGGCTACACCAAAGCAAGGAGCAAACCATAAGAAGCTAGGTTTTCGTGAGAATACATGGCAATTACTATCACATGCCTACCTTGCACAGTGAGTAGGGGAGGTCAACATTCCTATGGTATCCATGCCTAAGTGTTACTACAAGCTAGGGAAAAATACCTAAGATTCACGCCAACATTTCTACAAGGTCATGAAGAGGTACGCCTACAACTAGGGTTTACACCAGCAAAAAAAAAAAACGAGTTAAAGAAAAGTGTTGGAAGGCGTACCTGGGATTCGCTAGTCTGCTCTGCTTTACTGCTGTCACATGGCTAGGAGGAATAAATAGGCGTGAAACAAAAGTGACCCCCCCCCACCTTTTATATATACATGGTACGTGGGAGTTTGAACAAATAAAGGATTTCCTATTTTGAGCCAAGAAGGGAAAAGAGGAAATCGGTCCCGCAAAGACCAATTTCCATGTCCAAGACCACTCATGTCATATCACAGCCCCATCATACCATACCACGTCCCCACCATGCCTAGATGCCCATGTATTCCATTGTCGTGGCCTTATCCAATCCCTCGCTCCATCATCGCGGCCCCACCGCACCTATCCGCCCGTGCATGCCATCGCCGCGGCCCTAGACAATACCTCGCTCCATCACCACGGCCCTGCCACGCCTAGTCGCCCCTGCACCTTTCACCATGTCACTTCCGTATCCAGGACCATGCCACCTCTTGGCCCTTCGATCCAAGCCGTCCACTCTCTTTGCCTTCCACAACCGCGACCCCCCTTGCCTTGGAGGTGTACGACCAGAACAAGACGGTAACTTTCTGCTCACAACTCCACGGTCTGCATTCCCAGTACAACTTACGCAGGGCCGCCAAACACGGGAAGCCAAAACACTCTTTACCACTCAAAAGGTTAGTCGGATTCTCCTGACCATCTTTTCAATGATTTACGCCTCGATCCCGTCCTTGTCTGTCACCATCATATGCTTACCTCGCAATAAGGCACATGTTCCGAGATAAGCAGGGGACTTAATATGATGGTGATTTTTAGCTTAGGGTTAAAATCGTAAAATACAAAACCCTAGCAGACAATAATGTCACAACATTTAAAGTAACAAGCATTTACTAGGCACATTTACTGAAATCTTTAAGTTGTCTCTAAAATAAATACCCGGGTATATTTTTCAAATTAGGGTTATGACGAGCCAAACCCCAATTCCCCTATATGCAAATGGAAAATCATGCCAGCCACACTGACCGTGCCAAGGCATGCCACCCATGCTAGCCGTACCTATGTGCCAATGGAAAATCATGCCAGCCACACCGACCGCGCCAAGGAATTCCAACCATGCTAGCCGCACCTCTGTGCCAATAACAAATCATGCCAGCCATACCGACCGCGCCAAGGCATGCCAACTATGCTAGCCGCACCTCTGTGCCAATGGAAAATCATGCAGCCACACCGATCGCGCCAAAGCATGCCAACCAGGCTTGTCGCACCTCTGTGCCAATGGAAAATCATGCCAGCCACACCGACCGCGCTAAGGCATGCCAACCATGCTGTTCGCACCTCTGTGCCAATGGAAAATCATGCCATCCACACCGACCGCGCTAAGGCATGCCAATCATGATGTTCGCACCTCTGTGCCAATGGAAAATCATGCCATCCACACCGACCGCGCCATGCCAAACACGTCTCTCCATGGCCCCTCATGCCGTGCCACCATCCTGGCCTTCCCCATGCGGTTACCAAAGTGAAGGCATGCAACAATCAACGATTTCCCTTCAATCCCAAGAGAAAATCATGGCCGTCTAAGGTCCCCTCATGACCTTTGGCCCAAAACCCTAGCTTGGTCACGCACTTAGCCAAAGCTAGCCACGCCGGCCGCGCCATGCCAAACACGTCTCGCCATGGACCCTCATGTCGCGCCACCATGTTGTCCTTCCCCATGCGGCTACCAAAGTGAAGGCGTGCAATAATCAACGGTTGACATTCTATCACAGGAGCAAATCCTGGCCGTCTAAGGTCCCCTCATGACCTTTGGCCCAAAACCATATCTTGGTCACGCACTTAGCCAAAGCTAGCCACACCGGCCGCGCCATGCCAAACACGTCTCGCCATGGCCCCTCATGCCACGCCACCATGCTGGCTTTCCCCATGAGGCTACCAAAGTGAAGGAGTGCAACAATCAACGGTTTCCCTTCAATCCCAAGTGAAAATCCTGGCCGTCTAAGGTCCCCTCATGACCTTTGGCCCAAAACCCTAGGTTGGTCACGCACTTAGCCAAAACTAGACGTGCCATGCCAAACACATCTCTCCATGGCCCCTCATGCCACGCCACCATGCTGGCCTTCCCCATGCGGCTACCAAAGTGAAGTCGTACAACAATCAACGGTTGCCCTTCAATCCCAGGAGCAAATCATGGCCATCTAAGGTCCCCTCACGACCTTTGGCCCAAAATCTAGCTTGGACACGCGCCTAGCCCAAGCTAACCATGTCATACGCCCATGGAAAACCCTTGGACCCACATGCCAAGCCAAACCAAACCTAGCCAAGCTAGCCGTGCCATTCCAAACGCACTTTTACTTGGCCCTAGCCATGTTAATCACGTCATGCCAAGCCAAGAACCCTCTCCTTGGCCCTAGACATGCCATACGCCCATGGCAAACCCTTGGCCCCACATGCCAAGCCAAACCAAACCTAGTCGATCTAGCCGCGCCATGCCAAACACACTTTTCCTTGGCCCTAGCCATGCTAGTCACGTCATGCCAAGCCAAGCGCCCTCGCCTTGGCCCTAGACATGCCATACGCCCATGGCAAACCTTAGCCCCACATGCCAAGCCAAACGAAACCTATCCAATCTATCCGCGCCATCCCAAACGCACTCTTCCTTGGCCCTAGCCATGCTAATCATGTCATGCCAAGCCAAGTGCCCTCTCCTTGGACCTAGCCATGCCATACGCCCATGGAAAACCCTTGTCCCCTCATGCCAAGTCTAAACACACCCTAGCCGTGCTACCATGTTGGACCTCACTACGCGGCTACCAAAATGAAGGCATGTAATGATCAACGGTTCCCCCTCCTCTCAAGATGCAACATCTCGACCGTCGATGGTCACCAGGATAGCAAGTTCTCCGAGCTCAACTTGCCAAGCCACAACAACATGTTATATGTTTTTTAAAAACCTTCAAGACATCAACACAAATTGGGGGATCCTCTTTGGGTATTAGTTTTGTGGTCTACAACGTGCGGCGTACACTACGCCCTTCATAAGGAAGTGTCATAAGGGTGAGGCGCCTAGTAAATACGGAAGTTATGTGGGAAACGGTCATGGGACATAAAGCCGTGAGTTAACAACCTTATGGAACATCAATTCCATAACGTTAACAGTTTCATGCGTTAACCACTTTATGGAACATCAAGTCCATGCATACGGTTACCACCTCCTCCCATTTACTTCCCAACTCCTTAATGAGACCAGGGTACGTTTCTACCTCGACTTGTATAAATAGGTCTCACCTATTTCCATTTAAAAAACAAGTTCATTCGGACAAGACAACACTTAGAAATACTTACTTAGCTCTCCTATCTTTTATGATAACAAGTCGTAGAAACCCAACTTCTCTTCCAAAATAAATTATTCTGGTCTCACCACTCTCCTTGCTTTCCTCCCAAAAACCAACCCATTCTCATCCTCTTTGTGACCGAAGCAAGTCTAGAACGACTATTTCTTGGTTTAGGCCGGACTTATACAGATTGATCTCTCGAATATAAAGTACTCCCTTGCAGTACATTATTTAGGGTTTAAACAGTTTCTCACCTTCATACCCGCAATTACCAAAATCAGTAGAAACTATTTTAACCTATAAACAAAAGGATACAACCCGATTCCTATCGCCGAATAAGATCAAGAACATACTGCTTTTTTCGCTCCAAGAGGATTATATTGTTATAAAAAAATGCCATTTGGTTTGTGAAACGCAGGAGCAACATATCAAAGGATGGTAGAGAAGGTATTCGCAAAGTGGATACACAAAACATTAAAGGTGTACGTAGATGACATGTTGATAAAAAGTAAAGAAGCTAAAAACCATGTACAAAATCTGAAGGAGATTTTTGAACAGATGCGGCATTTTAACATCAAGGTGAATCCAGAAAAATGCATTTTTGGAGTTGCGTCAGGAATTTTTTTAGGATACATTGTATCCAAGGAAGGAATACAAGTTGATCCAGAAAAAGTGCAAGCAGTTCGCGATATGCCAACACCAGCAACAGTAAAAGATGTGCAAAAGTTAAATGGATTCTTAGCTTCGCTGGGAAGGTTCATCTCGCGATCATCTGATAAATGTAAACATTTCTTCAGTATACTAAAAAAGGGAACAAAATTCAGAAGGACAGATTAATGTGAGAAAGCTTTTCAAGGAATAAAAGAATACCTGGCGAATACATCTATTTTACAAAAGGCAGAACCGGGAGAAGAGCTGTTAATCTATCTTGCAACAACTTCGCATGCATTAAGTGTTTTGTTATTGCGAGTAGATGAAGGAGTTGAAAAACCAATATACTACATCAGCAAGATGTTCAATGCCGCAGAAAGAAATTATTCTAAGATTGAAAAACTAATTCTAGCATTGGTTTATGCGACCTTTAAGCTCCGCATATATTTTCAGGCACACAAATTTAAAGTGTTAACAAAGGTACCAATTGAATCAGTAATGAAGAACTCAAAAAGATCATGCAGAGTAGAGAGATGAAATGCGTAAGTAGGACATTTCGAAATTAAATATGAAGTGTTATCTTCACCAAAGTCGCAGGTTGTTGCAGACTTTTTAGCATAATTTCCTTTAGAAGATGATGAAGCTGTTGAGGAGATGATGGATGTAGAGGAAGAACAAGAAGATCCAAAAGACTTGTTAACATAACCAAATAGATGGGAGATATTGGTGGATGGATCCTCAAATGGGAAAGGTAATGGAGTTTGAATTATCTTGATTTCACCAGAGGGAACAAAGATGGCTTTTTCATTTAGGTTGGAGTTCGCATCCACTAATAATGAAACAAAATATGAAGCTGTGGTACATGCCCTAAAATTTGCAATAGAAATGAAATTAGAAAATGCTAGAATTACCAGTGATTCGCAGCTAGTCATTCGCCAGATAAAAGGAGAATACACAAAAAATAAACCATCCTTGAATAAATACAAGAAACTTGTTGAAGAATTATCAGTGAAAATCCCAAAAATAAAATGGAGGCATATATCAAGGAAGGATAATAGGCTCGCAGATGCTTATGCTTTCATTTCAAGCATGATGACAGATCCAACTGCGAGATGCATAAAGATACAAACACTTTTATCGCCATCAATAAATAAATAAGAGGAAGAAGAAGTAGATGTAATTATAGTAGAAGGTGGTGAAGAAGGGCCAAATGACAATATCGCAAATTGGAGAACAATACTTCATGCATATTTAGCAAGAAGGGAAATACCAAGAAACAGATTAGAGGCACACAAATTAAAGAGTCGCGCAACAAATTTTGAATTAAAAGATGGGATATTGTATAGAAAATCATTTAATGGACTATCACTTAGATGTTTGACACGAGAAGAAGGAGATAAAGTGTTAAAAATGCTGCATAGTGGAGATGCTGGCAACCACAGCGGAGGAAGATCTTTGGCATATAGAGCAAAAACACAAGGTTATTATTGGCCATATATGCATGAAGATGAAAAACAAATATCAAGGCCTTGCGAAGATTGTCAGCGACATGGAAAGAGAATACATGCACCTGGAGCACCCTTATCATCCTTAAACAGTGTGTGGCCTTTTGGAAAGTAGGGATTAGATATTGTGGGACCATTTGTACCAGGATTTGGATAAAAAAAATACTTAACTGTCGCAATAGATTATTTCACAAAATGGGCAGAATTAAAAGAAGTACAACACGTTTGCGACAAAGACATATTTACATTCATATTTGAAAATATCATCTACAGATTTGGAATTCCAGCATAATTGGTATCTGATAATGGGAAGAAATTTGAAGGGCGGAATATAGAAATGTTGATTAATGCATTTAAGATAAAATGTAGAAAATCTACTCCTTTATACCCACAGGATAATGGGAAAGCAGAGGCAACAAATAAGACAATCGCGGATATATTAAAGAAGAAGTTAGAGGGACATCATAGAGCATGGTGCGAACAAATACATAATGCAGTATGGGCATACAACACAACTATGCGAGAAGCCATTGGAATGTCACCTTTCTGTCTAACATATGGGGTTGAGGCAGCGTTACTAACAGAAGTTGATATACCCACGAAAAAAAGAGAGGCCTAGGAGAAGAATATTAGTGCTAAAATGATCCTAAGCAAACTGGATGAATTAGAAAAGAAGAGAGAAAATCTTTACAGCATATGGAGAATTATAAACGGAGATTAGCACAAGAATACAATAAGCGTGTCAAACCACGTGAATTTCAGCCAGATGATTTGGTTCTTCGCGAGATGCCAAATTATCAGCGAGAAGGTGGTGGAAAATTAGCGAGAAAATGGGATGGACCTTACATTATAAAAGAGATAATTGGAACAGGGGCATACAAATTGATGGATCCAGAGGGTAAAGATGTTGGTCAAAGACTTGGTAGACCATGGAATAGACTATATTTAAAGAGATATTACCCGTGAAGAACTTTGAGAATCCCTAGTTGATGAAATGATGTATTATACAATAAAGTAAGTATTAACAAAAACAAAATTGAAAAAATTACTGCGAGATTATTCAAGATCAAATTAAAATAAGAATGTGCGAAAATTTCACAAGAAATGATCATTTATGATCCAGAATGGGACGAACCTTTATGGCGTACACCCTAGTTCGCGAATAAAATTTCGCAAGAGGCAAATGTAAGACCTAAAGTACGTCATAGAAGGGGGTATCTATTGCATGGCTCAGCGATAAGGTTACACCGCTGCTGGAAACTGAGTCATGGAGTTGTGGGGTCAATGAAAGCCCATCCAGGAGAGACACGTTGGATTCTCAACTTGAGCATATGACTTGAGTTGGGCGACTAAGGTAATAAGAGCTCTCCTAAGGGGTGCAGAATATGACCAAGGCGTCGAGGTACACGGTTGATCCAAGAGTGCCCGGGGCGTATGAAACTATCCTGGACATTCTTGATAAGTCTTGGCTATGATGCACTCGGCCCGAAGAAAATCCTACTTATAGTGCAGTCTCGTAACCGTAAGCCATATAAAAAAAGGGATAAGAGGCTTCGAACACAACTGGTTGTTGTTAAGACTGGATGGGAGGAGCTAGTCTTGTATGGCCGATGTATGTCTCCTTAAAAGGGCAACCATGGTGAAGATAAGGGTGTCACCCTCCATTAGGGAGATGATAAGTGTCTTAAGATGCAAATGTCATGAGACTTTTTACTCACGGGAGTATTAAGACTTGTCATATTTGTGCAACATTCCTGAAGAGGCAATAATACAAAAGAGAAGATAAGACGAGATCAATGGGTTAATGCATGCAAGTGTAAAAATGTCCTGCGATTTCGTCGCAAGACGGAAATGTCATGGGTCTTTAATTTCGCAAGAAAATTTAGGCCTGTCATATTTTAGCAGTAAAATACAAATAACAAAAATCTAAGGCAAGGTCAATGGGTTTCTACATGACAGTGTAGAAACGTCCTACGATTTTGTCGCAAAGAGAAAATATGGAAAAATAAGACCTTTAACTAGGAAGGCAAAATAAGACCAAAAAAGATTTATAAATACTAACTATTCTTCATGAAGATCATTCGTCGCTAGAAATATAATGAGAGGCAAGTATGGGAATTAATAAACAAGATGACATTATCTTTCTCGCAAGTACCTAAAATACCAAAAGTATAACTGAATTCGAAAGTGGTCCAAAGTACATTGTTCGTAAGAAAAGAAAGAGTAATTCAAGAAAATAAAACAAGAACTCAGACTTCAATATCTTCTTCACCAGCTTTATCTTCTTCGCCAACCTTATCATCTCCACCAACTTTATCATCTTTGCTAGTATTTTCCTCATCTTGGTCCACTCTGGATTCTTCTTCATTTGGCTCATCACCAGCAATTGTTTCATCACCGGTATCTCCTTCTTTAGTAGGGATCTCTTCTTCTTCTTCTAAAACTTCTTGGGAAACGCTTTCTTCACCACTTTCATAATCAAAGTCACTATCACCATCACGAGGAGTTTCATCTTTATCTACTTCCAAAGGTTTGAGTGATACAGGAGAAAGAGATTTGGACAACAGAACCTCATTCACAAGAACTTCAGCACTGAGATGAGCTTGGCGAAGGAAAGCTCTGTCACGGATTCTAATCTCCAGGTTTTTGAAATATTCAAGATAGTCATACTTTCTTTCTGCTCGATCACGAGAACAGGCAAGATGAGCATCAAGCAAACCATTTTTTTTGTGAACCTTGGAAAGTTTAGAATCCAAAGTAGAAATGGAAGACTGAAGATTTCTTTCATATTCTGCGAAAGGTAAAAACAAAAATTATTCAGGAGAACACCTCGCAAGGGAAATATTGCGAAGAAGTTTAACAAAAGAAAGATTTCTAAGGCAGTCAAAATGACTACCTTCCTTTTGAGATATTAGATTTTGAATTAATGCCAAGCAAGTATTCTCCCAATGATTCATGGCATCATCAAATTTATCTCCAACTAGACCTTTCAGACGTGACTTTAATTTCTCTTCTTTAGAAATGAGAAAAGTGTTTTCCTTCGCAAGTAAAGAGTGAGATTCTTCTAATTTGGAATATTGTTCTTGAAGCTGATTGGCCTTTACACTTAAAGTTATTCTACCTTGAATGAGTGTATTTTTCTCTGCAATAGATGATTCGATTACTTCTTTAAGTTCATTTTTCAGCGAACGAAGAGATTGTTCTTGATTATCACACACTTTTTGAAGAGCACTTAATTTCTGCGAAGCGACCGCCACCATATTTAAAAGGGTTCGCTTTTCCTGAGAAAGAGTTCTTTTTTCATCTGATAAAGTTTCCATATCTAAGTTAGCTTTAGTTAAAAAATAAGAGAGACGAGATATTTCGTTGCTTAATGAGTTTTTTTCTTGAACTAATTGAGTATTATCTTTGGTAAGATTATCTATTTGATCAACATAATATGTATGAAGATTATCTAATCGGTTATATTGATCCATCCAACTATCTTTATCAACACGAATTTCTTCAACGGCAGATTCAAACTGAAATCTCTCCATCATTTGTTTCTGGTTTAAAGCTTAACAAGCGAAAAAAGCCTCTTAGAATGAACAACATGAAAAGAACAAATTTTTTAAGAGGAAAGTTAAGAACGAAGAAAAGAAATTCATACCTTTTAATTCATTATTTTTCTTGCGAAGAAGTTCGCAGGCCAAAGAAGCATTTTGAAACTTCTGCTTTTCAAGACGAAGATTCTCTTTCAAGACTTCAACTTCCTTCTCTAAGGATGTTTGCGAAGCTATCCTATCAAAACCAAGATATTTACCTAAAATTTCGCAAACACCAGATTTGACAGGGTCCATAGATGATTTCTTGGCGTCAACTAAAAGATCATATAAGACCTTTAAGGGAAGAGCCACTCCGTCTTCAGTTTCCTTAGAGAAAGGGAGAGACTCGGATGAAGAAGTAGCAACAATAGAAAGTTGATGATCATCATCTTTTGGTAAAGAGACGTCATTTGAGGGTAAGGTGTGAGGCAGATCAAGGGTTGAGATTATGGTGGAATGAACTTGAGAAGTATTGGTTGCGGGGGAGGAAGAGATTTCATTCGCAACAGGTTGTGCAATAGGTATTTCATCCATAGAAGGATTAGTTAAAATATCAGAGCTTATTGCGATATTTTCGCAAACAGGAAGTGGATGTTCAGTTTGTGAAGAAGAAGTTTAAAGACCAAGTTCGGGAAAAGAAACAGAAACATCAACAGTTTTAGCTTGGCGAGATTTCTTGGGAGGTTTAGTGGCATCCCCATCACCCTGCGAATCACAACTCAGATAAGAAACAGAGGCAACAATATATTGTTATTAAAAAGATCCATGTTTCTTACTACCTTGTCATTCGCATACTTTCTCTTTTTCACAAGAACCTTGGGATGTGATCCTTTGGGAGCATTAGGGTTTTGAACTGTAAATTTGGTACCGAAAGCGCTTTTGCTGAAACAGAAACAGTATGGGAATTACACAAAGAACAAACAAGATGATCTCAGCAAAACAAAATCAGTTTCAGCAAAATCAAAAGAAGAAAAGAAGAAAAACTAACCTTGGTGACTCCATGGAAATAGAACAGTAGCAGGAAGAGGAATTTGATAAATAAGGAAATTTGCAGATGATGAAGATTTGCAGAAGATATGAAGATGAAGAAGATGAAAACGAAACAAAAGAAACAAAATTCTCTTTCTTCCGATCCCTCTTTAAATAGGCAAAGGAAGATGACCGGTTAATGATATAACGTGTCAGTAATCAAAGGAATATTCAACATATATTGACGGTTATGCTTAATTCACAGAGCCTTGTCGATAGAAAAATAAGTTGAAAGAAAAGATGAACAATTGTGGCATTTTGAAAAACAATTTCTCATGACATTCTCTCCTTGATAGAGAAGACATGAGAAGAGGCAAGATGTAGGATCAGAATATGGCAAGAAGGATACATTTGCGAAGCTTGATCAACACTTTGCAAGCATCGCATAATGATTTGAAGAATGACGTAACAGATGACGATTGTAGAAACATGAGAAAAGTGTGATGATTCTGCGATATTTAGAGTGTTTGCGAAGAATAACAATATAACTCTTGCGAGAATATCGTAAGTAAGATCCTAAAATAAAGGACAGATTAGCTGTCATCCACTATGTAAATCCCTATATAAAGAGTGGAATAAGCATAAGGAAGAGAGAGATCTTTTTCGAGTGTTGAGAAAGTCATTAGGTGATAGAAAGTTTAAAGAGAGATTGTATTCTTGTTTTCTCCCATTTCTTGTAACATTTCTGTGTATCAATTAATAAAGTGTTGTTTTTAATCTTTAAAAGATGTGTTGATTATTATGAATTCTTGTGAGGGGTGTAGTGTGGGATTTCCTGCAACTACATTACCTGTCTGGATAAGGTTCGATCATCTTCATGTTATTATGATGATGATAAGGATAGTGTTGATAAATAATATGAAACATGTAGGCATAGTGATCAATAATTTATCACTCGAATTGAGCTTCATAATGAAAATTTGATCTCTGATTCAAATCCTAATAATTTTGATGACTATTCACTTATTCAAAAGAATGAGGATTTGACTAGAGATACCACTGTTTTAAACGATGAAATATTAATTCGTGATCCTTTGGCCTGAAATATGGTTGACAATCCATTATTTGATGAACCTTTCAATGAATTAGAGGAAGTAACTATGCTTAGCACATTAGTTGATGATCCCTTGTTACAAACTTTCTCTGATAATCCTTTATATGATTATGATGATGGTTTGGAGGAAAGAGTTTATCCTAAGACTAGAGTTTTAGACTCTAGAGATTTGGAAACAATAGTCTTTCCTGAGGATTATAGAAATGTAGTACCACATGATTACAACCTAGAAGAAATAAAAGACCATTTTCAAAAATATGATAATTTAGAAATTAAGGAAATTGTGACTAGTTTATCCAAGGATATTGACAACTCTAAGTTTGGGGTGAATACCATTCTCCCCGTAGTTGACTCTTATAAAGGTCCCTAACTTGGGACTTGACGTATGTGCCTCTACCATCTTAAAAGGTTATCTTCATGCACGTTTTCCTGAACCTAAATATGTCCAAAAAGAAACTCAGTTGATAAAAACCCATCCTATGGTTGATGTGGTTAATCCGGTCCATGATACCGTAATTGACTTTGTTCTCCCACCAAGAATTTATTTACCAAATGTGGGAGTATATGAATTTAAAATGTGTCATTATATAGTTTTTATAACTAAACCTAATTATTTTATGGAATTAGAATCGTTGACACATTTTCTTAAGAATGACCACCACTTTCATTGTGGTCAACTGTGTCAGTCACATCTGATTGACTTAGAGGATCCGCAACTATTAAGGTTATTATTATGTGCTTCTAAGTTTTTCCAGACTCTACAACCTGATTCCCCAGATCCTGTCTATGAGGAAACTCATCCAATGAAAATATTTTATCTAGACCCTTTCATAGATCCTGAACCCGAACCACAGCTAGATGTAGTTGTCTTAAACATGAAACTAGATAAAGGTGTGTTTTTTTGTTTATTTTCTTGGCATTCCTTTTATTTGTGGTAGCTTTATTCGGTTTTGATGACCCACATAGGTTTCGACTATTGCTATATGATTTTGTGTGGTGACTAATTCTACCAGCGTCTGGCTGAAAGCAATAAACTTAGCGCTTTATGGGAGGAAACCCATACATGGTGAAATTAAGGCCCCTCTAGAGGACTCTGTTGTTGTTGTTTTTGTATAGTAGTTTTTTTTTTGTTTTTTTTTTCTTTGTTTCTTTCTCCCATGGAAGGATTGTTATGCTTTATTCAGGTACTATCTTTCTGATTTCACTCTTTATTGGTTCCTCCTGTTACTTATATTTTTGGTACTGCACTTTAATTTGAAACATTGAGGACAATGTTAGATTTAAGTTTGGGGGTGAGGGAAAAAGTTTTAGTTAGTTTTTAATTTAAAAATAAAAATTAAAAGTTAAACTCCAGAGCCTAGTAATTTGTGAAAATTTAGGATGACACTAACCAGTCTAAGTGGATGAAAACATCTTGGTTGTAGGAGTTAAGGAACCCAATAACAGAGTTTATTCATAAAAAGACAGAGTTCAGGTGTTAGAATGGAATCATCACACTACGTTCATTTTTTATTTTATTTGAAAAATTATACTCCCTCCGTCCTATTTTAGATAAAGGGGAAGGGATTTTTTCTAGTACCAAAATAGATGAAGGTTTCCATAATTTTCACACTTTCTTCCTAAATTGACCCTGCATTGGAATCAACCACTAGAAACAAGGAACAAAAAACTAGGAGATTTAAATATTTTAACAATTATTATTAAGGGATATACATGGAAAAAAATTAATATCTTTCTATTTTCTTAATCTGCATGAAAACACCTTCCCCTTCATCTAAAATATGATGGAGGGAGTATGTTTCTCTAAGTGATTTGGTGGGGCACGGAACATCGAATTGTTACCACTGCCCGGATGAAATGGACTGATTGAGTTACTAAAATAATGAAGAGAACAGACCAATTAGACCAAACAGAATAAAATAAATAAATTGATTAACACTTGGATATCAATATGTGTGTGTTTTCCCTGTCTCCGTCGCCTAAACAAGCGTGGAATGCAGGATCCATGGGAACTATCATGTAATCTGATGACAAGAAGCATGCGCTTGGATCCAAAAGATCAAATCATGCAGTTAAAAAAAATGAAAAGTTTATTATTGTTCAATTAAATCAACCGCTGGTTCCCATATGTATATGCCAGTTGAGTTGATCTAGAATTAAGACAATCTACCGCTGGTTCCCTTGTATATGCCAAGCTGTGTTGATATTAGTCCATACTAGTCTCTCAATCCATTAGGATTCATAGGTTCATATTGGCGGATGCCTTCAGACGGATATGGGAAACACCGTTGACCTTAGACAACATCGTTTTGAACTATCTATCTCTATAATCCATCTTCTTAATCTGTTCATTTGTAAACCCTCTCAAGACTATAACTCGGCCACTAGGGCCACCAAGGGGTTTAAAGGCTTATTGCACATACTAAGTGAAACCGCGATGCCTGCGACAGTGAGTTAGGATTTTAATTTGAAGATTAGATTTGTTCGGGACTAGAAAATAATAAGTTTGGGGGTATTTGATAGACGCATTTATGTGTCTATTTTGATCTCAATTTTCTATATTATTAGTACCCAATTTTGCATTTATTTTGGTATTTTATGTCCTTGTATGTATTTTTGGAGAAATAAGCTTTTGCGGAGAAATTGGCTCAAAAAGTGTTATTTGCACCCCCACCGTAGGAATTACTAAAGGCATCCTAGAAATGGATAAGGGGCACCCTGATTGCTATCGACACCTCAGTAGCTGTTTAAGGGGTAACCTTCTTCAACAGTTTGAATTTCAGAAATCGGCGGCAAAACTGGTTTCAGCCAATGGCAGATTCAGGGTTTAAAATTCGAAGATGTTAGAAAGAGACTAAAGTGCTGAAAATCATTGAGTATGTTCCATTGGTCTAGAAAGGGCTGGTATGGGTCTTTGTTTCGATCAGAATTTGCTGGAATCACAGATTTGGAGAAAATATCATTCTCGGGTTTATTTTGCGTTGGAAAGTTCTGTACATAATTTGGAGAAGATTTGGTGCAACTTAGTCGTTGTAATGGATTGATATCAACCTGTTAGGATCAAACAGGACTGGTAGGTGTTTTAGAAACAAGAAAGAAGGAAGATCACACGTATTGGACCAAAACAGGGAAGAGAAATATTTTCGATATTCTATTGAGTTTAATTTGGGAATTGGATGAGAATAGAGCGAGTTTAACAGCTTATGCAACACATATGGGATGTGTTTGGATGGAATTGGGCACAATAAGACGTGTGTATGAGACAAAGAAGGAAGTAATCTCAGAATTTTGGAGGAT
The DNA here is from genome assembly GCA_023529315.1 of Papaver bracteatum. Classification (NCBI taxonomy): domain Eukaryota; kingdom Viridiplantae; phylum Streptophyta; class Magnoliopsida; order Ranunculales; family Papaveraceae; genus Papaver; species Papaver bracteatum. Next base: position 678,385 of record JAJJWX010002148.1, on the reverse strand, counting down.
AGTATTCCCGAAGTAAAGGAGAATATTTTCAATTTATTACAAAGATTCAATGGGTCTGTAGAGTATATATAGGGTGCTGGGATACCAGGGAATGGGATGGAGAGTTTGGGGTCGAGTTTAGGGAGCCACAGATCAATGAAAAGAAGTTGCAGGAAACTTCCCTACTGTTGCTGGTGAATAATAAGCTGAAGAACAAAAGCCCGCAAAAGACAGTCGCGAAATCTTTTACAAAACAGAACTGTCGTTCTTGCTTCAATGTTATTCATTGTAACATTGAAATTTTCTATTTTTATTATTCATCTCTTTTCACCATTGTAAACACACTTTTGAGCTATGAATAAATATTTTGAGCGTGTTTTCACCGTGTGGAGCTAAACCCCATCACTGGGATGACGGAGGAAACCAATTCTCATTAATGTGGTAACTTTATTTAATACTTTTTGTGACTTATGCATTAATATAATTTGAATTATGATTTTAAATTAATTAGTTGTCATTTAGTTTGATGTATTATGTTTACCTTAAGTATTTTGATAACTCATGCTCACAATTAATGTTTTATAAAATCTACCTTGGCAAAGATTAAGAGTCAATAATTGTTATTTTTAGAGCTAAAATTGTCAAAGAATTAATATTGAACCATAAAATATGAATTTGGTGGAATCCTGATTCCCAGTAGTCTCTCAACATTGTCATTATATTTTATTTTATTTCCCAATTTAATTTTATAATTTAAGTCTAAAATCAACTTCCTAAGTCCGAGAATCGAATCCCTTTCTTCCCACACTTTAAAATTACATCAACCCAGAACTGATAGGGCTCGGCAGGAAAGGAAGGAGGAGGGAACTTTCCACTCAAGATAGGACCTCGGAGAGCCAAGGGAACTCGTTCCAAGTAGAGTCACCGATGTGACGAGCATGATTTTTAGTGTTGGTACCTCCCTCGGGATCTTCGTCCAACATCAACTTTTCAAGCCCGGCAGCTAGAAATTTAAGGCGATCAGATATGGCAGCAAAATTAGCGAGATAACCAAGAGAAGGAGTACCACTTCGGTAATTTCCAAAAAATCTGGCGGAAGTATATTTGCTCGTTTGGGAAGGATCATATGTAGACCACTCAGTATTTGAGTCCTCACCTCTCCCACTCAGCCGTAAGGCGAAAAGTGTTATCATTCCACTGACCCAAGGCCCGAGGAGGATGAATCTGAGACATAACCTCACAAACAAATAGTCGGTTTGGGTCGTAGAGAGGAATATGAAGCACGAGCTTGAGTTGACCCTTGGTAATGATCGTCGCTTCGAGAGAATGGTCAAACTTCTATTTTTTTCAAAATACCATTATGTACCAATTGCAATTGAATATCATAATCATGGAGATCATAATATTCTTTCAATTGATTGATGAATTATGCGTCAGTAAGATTCGATCACTTTTAATATTTCTTCTTAGCCCTACATGCATATACATAAGGATTATTGAATAGAATCATATCGAGTGCGTGATGATCATGGAGGGAGGGACATCGACAGAAAATAATGAACCAAAAAGGAAAGAATCTTCATCAGAGAATACATAAATTATGCACATTTTCACGGTCATCGATTGAGTTGATGAAGCCATTGACGTTCTGAAAGTTAGAAGATGAGTTTGATGATGGGAGTTCTGATAATGATAATAACAACAATGGTGAGGATAATCCCAGCAAAAACAGAAGTAAGGGAAGGAAAAGAAATGACACAAAGATACCAAAAGGTAAACGATAATGTTTACAACAATTGAAGTGAGAGGTTGCTGAGCGGTAGGAAAGGTTTGAAGTTCTCTAACTTAAGGAATGAAGAAGCGAAGGAAGTCAAGAATCAAGGCGGCATAAATATGGAGAGAAGTTGTAACCGTATGAAGAGGTAGAGGGTCATAAAGGCGAGTTAGTGGGCAACGCGGTGGCGGATAAGGCGAAGCAGGAGCGGTTACAAAAACCGAAGCAGTTTCTTCCATTGTGTTGATCACACGAGTGGAAAGAAAGGAGAAGAAATATAGTATCACTCAGTTGACAAGTATAGGTGGCACAATAGTAAGCTATAGTATACGAAAATAATGAATAAGAATAAGCATGGGATCATCCTTTCATCTCGACACGGTAAAAGAGATATCTACCACATCAATGAGAAAAGCGAACACATGTAAAGTGAATGTTATATCTGATGGTGGAGTTTGAATCGGGGGACAAAGCATTAAATGCAATGGATAGAGCACATGTGGGAAGCAAAGGGGTCGAATCATGGTGGATCTAGGTGCAGAGGATGGTAGGTTCGGATCAGGTGGAGTATTGGCATCGGATCAAGGGACATCGAAATCGCCATCATCGGATAAAAGAATGATTGTACCAAGTGAAGGTAAATCGTAAGGCATCCACTTCTGGTGATTATAGGGTAGGGTGTTCAGCATCGGAAGAAGATATCGATACTCGTCCGATAGGACCATCAGATTTGATAAAATAATACCAATACTATAATCTTGTTGTATGTGCATCTTGGACTATAAATACACAGTCTTATATTGATAGGAGGGAAAGTGATTGTAAGTGAGCGAGTAAGGAGAGAGACTAAGTATTGTGGAGAGCCATCATGTTTGTAACTTGAAATCAATTATAAGATCATCCTTTCACCCCCGTGGACGTAGGTAATCATACCTTACCATGTATATCTTGTGTTCTTGTGTGTCTCTTTACTTGGAATCTCTTCATCTTGAATGTTATATGTAGGATATATTATTTCTTATACCTACAAAGGGAATTAGACAAATTCTAGACACTTACCGCATAAGGGCAGGTCAAGTCATTAGTGATGCTAAATCAAGCATGGTGTTCTCTTCCATACTATATAAGCGGATATCTTGACATCAAGCCAGATGCTTAAGAATGAGGTTAAATGTCTCTCCAGAGATGTATTTGGGTGCAAGATTCAATAGGGAAGAACTAGAATATCTGATTTCACATATTTACTTTTTAAGATGACAAATAAGTTGCATGGGTGGAAAAATAAAGCTCTTAATTTTACATGAAGAGATGTTCTAACGAAAGCAGTTCTTGATCCTTCTCTTAATCATCTAATGTTGACATTACAAGTCGCTAAAGGGGTTATTTTTTATTTATTTTTGATCGATCAAAGAGAATAGATTAAAATGCACACAAGTCGTGTGTGGGAAAGTACAAAACACAGTGAGCGAAAAAGCCCCAAAAACAAAAAACCAAAGTAAAGAACAATTTAAGAAAACAAAGAGTGTCAACATAAGAAGACACAACTTGTGAAACCTGGAAAACAAAGGCTCAAAGAATAACTTGCAGATGCAAAGAGGACCACTGCCTTTTGTCAATTAGCAGATTCGTCAAGATCTTTTATAATTAAATTATCGTGGTTTTTTGCGAGATCGCTAAACATTTTCTCATGATTAGTTTTCAGAGGTGGAAATTCTAAGCCCCATGAGAATACATACTCCAAGAGTTTATCTACCAGCTTTTTCTTTTTTAAACTCAAAAGAGTACCATTTGGGAACGTACTTGTTCCCTTGGGTTTACTTTTACCTTTTGGTTTGATACTCAATTTCATACCAATTCCTATGATTTCTTTTGAAGATGATGGCTTTACAATGTTTACCTTGGAATCTTTCAAAATTAAATGGGAAGTGACTACCTCCCCTCCTCCTTCTTCTTCTTCTTCTTCTTCTTCTTCTTCTTCTTCTTCTTCTTCTTCTTCTTATTTATTTTTTTAAATTATTATATTATTGGATAATGATTATTACATGAAACTAGTTGGAAGCCTAACAAGTTAAACTCCAACAACATACAACTACATTAATTAAACAGGTTGTTGTGCTAAACTACCAGTGAGCCTCATGGGTAACCTAGACAAGGGAGCCGAAGCGGATGGGGGGGGGGATGAGATTGTGTCACAAGGGGGGAAAACTAACACTACCTTCCATGTTAATTCCTGCAATATTACGCTATTGGGAGCTTGAACCTGGGACCTCCTGGAACGCATGAAACTTTGGGGAATGGGAATGACCAGCGTTTCCCACTAACTCGCCTTTGTGTTCTCTTGTGGATTTCGTTCCTGACAATTTAAAGTTTCTTCAGGTTAATGATTTAATTGATCCTACTAGTCAGTGAAGCCTCTCTTAGATTGAGTATTTGCTTCCATCACATATTATAGACCAAATTCTGGCTATTCCTGTTGCCTATTTCTCCCGTACAAAGGATCGGCTCGTGTGGAACAAAGATGATTCGGGTACTGTAACAATAAAAAGTTTTGAATATTTATGCGAGCAAAATTTTGGTCATTTTCCACTTTATCTCAATGGATTAGATTATGGAAACTTGATGTCCATCCTACATCAAACAATTTCTTTGGATTTTAAGTCACAGAAGAACTTTAGTCAGAGAAAATCTTTGTTCTCGATGATTGAACGTTTCTGATTTATGCCTCTTATGCCAGCTTTACCCAGATACACTTGACCATCTATTTCAAGATTGTTCTTTCACTAAGAGTATTTGGAACTGGATTTCCTAGAATTGAGGTCAATCTTCTGATTTGCATACAATTAATATTGAGTGGGTTACCAATCGATCTAGCATGTATTAAGGAAACTGGAGTACCGTGATTCCCATCGATATTCTTTCTTGTTTATCAAGCATCTACTAAATTTAGAGATAGTTCACAGAAGGAAAGTTCTAGCCTTGTTTATCAATCAAAGAAAGTTCTAGTAATTTCCTATGTCTTCCTTTGTTTTAGTATAAATACAACTCCATCACCACATGACCTGTGTGTGGGATTCTCATATGTTTATTGATCAAATTGATACGTTTACATGGTATCATTGGGTCGATCCAATAATGGCGCCTGAAGTTATTCCTTCTTTTTCTTTTTCTTCTTTTCCTAATCTCACTAAAATCACCCACCTCATCTCTCTAAAACTCTCTGATTTGAATTATATAATTTGGTGCACACAATTGAATCATCTTCTTCGCAGTTATCGTCTTAAAACATTTGTTGTTGGTACTCATCCTTGTCACTCACCAACCTTTACAGATGGAAAAAATGAAAATCCAGTTGAAAATCCAGCCTATGTTGAATGGATGGAACAAGACGCTATTATCCTTGGATGGTTTTTTTCTTCTATGATAGATTCTGTTTTGCTCAAAGTTGGCGATCTTGAAACATCCAAGGCTGTTTGGGATGCCCTAGCTACTTTGTATGCCTCAAAAACTAAACTCGTTTGATGCAACTTCAACGAGAATTAAGAACGATTCACAAAGGTGAAATTACAATGGTTGTTTATCTTCTCCGTGCAAAGACATTAGCCTAGGGGTGTACATCGGGTCGGGCAGGCCAACCCAAGCCCGATTATAGCACAGGCTGGGCCAGATGGGCTTTTAGTCCTTACGACCCATTAAGTTTAACATGTCAGGCCGGGCCGGGCAATAGAAAAAATTTAATGCCCATGACCCGTCCATACCCATGAAACAATACAGGCCAGGCCAGGTCGGGCTGGGCAGGCCTCGGACCAAGAGATAATTCAAAATTTTAAAGTATATAGGTTTTTTTTTTTTTTGGCTTGATGAATGATAATAATATATTTATAACTCATTCAAATGATAGTTCAAGCAATTCATATTCATTATTGTGAAATGTAATTCAGAATTTTTTATAACCCCAATAAATTGTCCAAATATGAAATTTAAGTTCTTGAGAAATCCATCACACTAGTAGAAAACTTTATTCCAGACTGTCGGCAGTCACGCAGGCCGGGTAACTAAATAGGCTACCGGATAGGCTAATAGGACGGACTCCAATATTTGAACAAAACCCGGGTCCGTCCAGTTATAATTATCGGGAAGGACAGGCTATCCCATGACATGTTTTCGGGCACCCATGGGCTCCTTCGGACCCGGGCGGTACATGGCAGGCAACATGCTTCCGGGAATTTTGTACACCCCTACATTAGTTGATCAACTTACGGCAGCTGGGACTAAAATCTGTCCATCATAATTGAAGCAAAATATTCTTGAAGGTCTCAAAACCTCTTTCGATTCCATTGTTACTTCTCTACATACTACTATGTCTGATATGTCCTTTGAATATTTTAAATCTCATCTTATTGCATATGAATTGCGACTGAATCATCAACACACAATTATTCCAACCCCTTCTACTGTGCATGTTACTACAACAACAAATAATTCTCGTCCTCCTCCTTTTTCTTCTTCATCTCCTCGTCCTCCACCTTTTCATACTCATCGTCCCAATACTTATAACCAAGGTCGTGGCTCATATATACCTCCATCCCATCGTTTTAATCATTCTAATAACTTTCCAGTACCTTTTCAGTTGTGTGGTGGTCGAAATCATAATGCTCTCAAGTGTTGGCATCGTTTTGATCCTAATTTTACGCCTCGGTCATCAAGCCAACAACCTCCTCGATCTAATCCTTCGTCGGCATATGTTGTTGCGCCAAGAACTTTTCAACCAAGTCATTGGATAGCAGATTATGGCGCTTCTAATCATGTTACTGGTGATATGCAAAATTTGCATATTCAAACACCTTATAATGGTCTTGATCAAGTACGGATAGGTAACAGTGATTCCTTGGATATTGGAAATTATGGTAAGGCTTCTTTTATTATGGGGGATGTTCTTTTCATCTTAATCATCTTTATCATGTTCCAAAAATTAAAGCAAATTTGATTTCCGTATCTCAATTTTCTGCGGATAATAATGTTTATTTTGCCTTTTACCCCTCTTATTTCCTTGTCAAGGACCGGCAGGCGGACGAAGTGGTGCGGGCGAATTGAAAATGGTTTATACAAATTTAAACTGGCAATGTCCTCTCCTGCTCCATCATCCTTGGATTTAAATGTAGAGTCCTCTTTAGATATATGGCACCAAAGATTGGGTCATCTAATGCTTCGTACTGTGAAGCAAGTCGTTAGGAATTTTTGTCTTCCTGTTACATATAATCGAATTATGCCATGCCAGTCTTGTTTATTAGTAAGAGTACTAAAATACCTTTTTCATTGAGTTTAAGTGAATATACTTCTCCTTTACATTTAGTGGTTGCTGATTTATGGGAACCATATCCTCATCTTTCTCGTGATGGTTTTCATTATTATTTGTTAATCATGGATGTATTTAGCCATTTTGTATGGATTTTCCCTCTAGCCCGTAAATCGGATGCTCTACCTAATTTCATTGTCTTTAAAGCTAAGATAGAAAAAAAAATTGAAAAGAAAATTAAGGTCTTTCACTCAGAGAACATAGGCGAGTTTAAAAAATTCACGCCATATCTTGATTCACAAGGTGTTTATCATCGATTTTATTGCCATCACAATGCGAAATAAAATAGATTAGCATAACGTTGTCATCGCCATATTGGCGGTATCGGTGGGGCTCTTCTTCACACAGCCTCTCTGCGGTAATCTTTTTGGATTGATGCTTTTCAAACATCATGTTATCTTATTAATCGCCTTTCGTCCCCTGTTTTGGGTAATCTATGCCCATACCAAAAATTATTTAATAAACCTCTTGATTATTCGTCTTTGAAGGTTTTCGGGTGTCTAGCATATCCTCATTTACGTTTTTATGCATCTGATAAAATTGCACCACGCTCCCTTGCTTGTGTTTTTATTGGATATCATTCCGGTTATAAAGGTTATATGTGTTGGCATATTCCGACTAGGAGTTTATATATTTCTCGGCATGTCAAATTTGTAGACGACCAATTTCCGTTTGCAGGTCCTAGCACCACTACTCCACGTACCGCAGATTCCTTTCCTGTTATTTTTTCTCCACCATCACTCCCACAACCCAATCTCCCTACTGCACCAGATACATTATTTCCACCTGAAAAAGCGGGGGTCTAACAACCACACCCAATATTTCGATTAGCAATTTGTATGGACAAAATCCGAGTTACTTTACTAGAGAATCAACTAGGCAGTCAGACTCAATCTAGATAAAAATATCTGAAGGAGTTATTATCTTTATCTCTCAATTTGATATTACTCAAGCAAATATAATATGCGTGTCTTTATCAAAGAGAGATAACTTGGATGGTACCAAAGACCAATATCCAAGTGTCAATCAATTTGAACCAACAACCAATAAGGTCGGATATTCTAAGTGTTCCCACCGAACCCTTTAAAACCCCACACCCCGTAAATCAAGGTGGAATGGCAGGTCCACCAAATTGGTACACCCTTCGAAAAGCTGACAGGCGACATTCTCTTTGTCCAAGATTCGCATTAAGAAAAAACATCTTCTTCGCATCTCCAATAAATAAACGCCGCTTAATTGGGGGCCCCAAGAAATAATTGGGGGCCTCCCACTACATGAAAAAGATAGGACATCTAAACCTAATTTTGGTTACCCCTTATCTCAAAAAAAAATTAATGTCTAAACTACCCCTAAATAATAAGTGTCAATAATTAGTTAAGTTAAGTAAATTAGTGTGTTTAAGTTAAAATCAGATTTAAGAATTAAAATTTGGAAGAAAAAAAAAGTTGTGCTTTTTGTGTGCTGTGGAGAAGAAGGGGAGTTTTTGGAGGAAAACTTAGGGGTTTTAGAAATGAGTGATTCAAGTGGAGGAAGTGATGTTGGTGAAGCTTCAAATAACAAACATGATTGTGTTGATGGTAAGATTATCTTAAATTCTATTATGGATTGGATATATATCACAACACATAGCAAGAGTCGTCAATGTCGAGGGGTGTATACCCTAACGACTCTACTAAGTCGTCAATGTATTGACACCAAAAATGATGACTCAAACCTGCAACTTTTCCAGGTTATGAAAAATCGTGAGGGTAATATGATACACCCTGACGACTCTTAGTAGCTTGGGTAGGAAGAGTTGTTATTTTGTGTGTTTATACCAAGACGACTCTGAAATTTTTTGGGACAAAGAGGCTATTTGTTTTTCACCTAGTTCATAGAGGATCGTCATAAGTTTCTATATTATGTTAACGACTCTAATCTAGGTCAAAAAATATGAAAAACCAGAAATATGGTCGTTATCTTCCACATCATATACCCTAACGATTTTTTATGGTCTTTTCATGCATATGAAAAATCGTTAGGGTTTAGGCTTGTCCTGTTGACGACTCTCCTACTGTAACCGAAATTTTTCGGGTGAAGAATTTTTTTCTTCTTCTTGGAGTCGTTAATGGATGAGAAGAGAAGAGAAGAGACGAGAGAGTTAAAAGGGAGGGAGTCTGATTTTTTTGTTTAGAAATAGAAATGAATTGGGGGCGTAGGATTAAGGGTTCATAGGTTTATTAATAGTGAAGGCAAAATAATATTTTCACTACATTTTGGTACCCCTAAAATATTTGGGGTGAGAATAAAATAACTGAGGCCGCTAATTGTTTTTTGGGCCCTAATTAATCCATGTAAATGAATCCTGCATCCAGTAATGCAAAAAATAGATCTTTCAACTAATTTTTTTTTTTATGGATGCTCGTTTGTCACTATCGTTATGCTATATCTTGAACCAAAATTAAAACCTGTTGTCCCTTATTCATCAATAAAGTTTTTTAAATCAACGGAGTAACTAAGTTTATAGGCTTTTCAATCAAGAATGGTTGATTACTTATTTAATTAGCTTTGAAAGTGATTGTATATATTTTTTTGAACGTAGTATGGGAGCACTACACCATTTTTAGGAATTAGCAACGGAGCCTGGCCGTTGTTGACTAGGGTCACAACGGCAGATCGCCATTCCAAAACACGGTGTTGCATTTTTTCCACAGCGACGTAAGCTTTGTTGCGAATCTTGGTCAGCAACGGAGATTCGCAATATACCGTGCCGTTGCGACTTTGTTTATTCGCAACCAAGGTCTGTCATTGCTAAGTTGTTTCTAATTACAGGAATACCCCTATCCGGAACTAAAATGTTGTTCTGGTTCTAATTTAGCAATAAATCAAAGACGTTGCTAATATTTTGCAACATAAAAAAAAAAGGTCAAGTCTTCATTGACCTGGTCAAAATCTATCCCCCCCCCCCCCCCACCCCACCCACACACACCCCACATTTTCCCCATGAAGTTACCCAGTTCCCCATATTCATCATTTCCACAGATATACAAACTATGTCATTCATTCATTCAACATACAAAACTGTATCATATTAGGAAAAATGGATTCTTCAATTGATGTTAACAAAAAGTATGAGTATTTGATACAAATGTATTCTAAGTATCACAACAAACTAGTGTACACATTAGAAACATACTTGGTTCCTAAGTTCAGTTCATGGAAAGTTACGAAATTCCTAAGTTCTTCTAACATAAATTACTATAAGGAGATACTACATAAACTTACAAATCTTGCAGCTTCTAAGGGACCTAATGGCTGCTGCTTTGTTCTCCAACCTTAATTTCTGATCTCATAACACAACATCATTCAATCCACTTATGATTTATGTTTGCTCACCAAAGGAAGCTTGCTGTCTCCAAACCTGAGATGAGTAAACAAAATTTAAATGAGCAAACACTAAAACCAACAACAACCATTCTAAAAAAATTAAGAGACTGTAACAGCAGTTGATGGGGTTTATAAATCAAAATAAACGACATAGTGCATATGCACTAATGTCAAACTTGTAAAGTAAAATATACTGACGATATTGAAAATCGTCGATGCAATGATAATGAACTAGCACACAAAATTTGATTGAATAAGAAATATTACAGAAACTAAAAAAAATGGATACAAAAACTTTAATTGATTAAAGATAGGGAAAAGAAAAGGTTCTCACCGCATATGGCTTCTTTCCACCTTTTAGTGCCGCAGGTGGCTCAACATGAAACACGTGAGACATAATGATCCCTAAAGCGTTCATACACAATCAATAGAAACTGTGAGTTTGAATGATGAACCCTCTGTAACTTCCGCCTTACTATCCACTTCATTGTCGGTAACTCTGAATGATTATGGGAAGTATTTATCATTTGCACATCTCTGGGAAGACAATATGAACAATGTAAGTCATTCGATTCATGCTTATTAGATATAGAAGTGTTCATATGGTTCGAAAGGGAGTTTAAATTAGCTTTGAGGGAATCATTTATGGTAATGGGGACTGTGGCAACAAGTATTACCTTAACATTGGTGAGATCCACATGATGTTCCTCAAGGAAGCTAATGAATTATTAGAAATTTTCTTTTGTGGGGATGTAGTGGCCGATGTATGGCCAAATTGCCTACATAAAGTCAAGAAGGAATCAAATTGTAAATCACTTGGCACAAAGACATTATGAAAATTTCTGCAAATGCAAAGATGCAACAACTATACATACCTCAATAACTCCATCATGAGCCATTAATATTCCAGCCGTTGTTGTAATACCACCGGATAGAAAACACGAGCGTAGAAACTGTCCCTTTTCTTCTTCCAAACATACAATGATCTAGATGTGCTTAGGAAAAAAATCCATTTGAAACCTTCAATAGTGTCCACACTACCCACCTTGTTTGTAGATGATCTTTCCATCTTCCACGATTAATTCATAGACTTCCCTCTCTTTCTGAAAGATCAGAAAAAATGAACTATGACTTAAGAAATTAAAACCCTTACTGTGAGGTAATCAATTTATTGAGCCTATTGATTAATACTTACAAGTCCAATATATTCGATGCACTATCGTTGAATTGTGCTCATTGAGCAACTCATTAATTTCATCAATACATCAACATATTCTTGTAATAATTTCATCTCCTACAAACCCTTAAATCCATCTGCAGTAACAAACTTCAAATCACTTGCCATAACTCTTAGCTCAACAGAATAACCCACTACACCATTTTAAGTATATAGCAACATACAATAGATGTTGCTAAACGGGGTCACAACGGGACCTCGCTGTTGCTAAACACGGTGTCGCAATTTTTAGCAACGGCATAAGCTTCGTTGTGAATCTTGGTCAGCAACGGATATTCGCAACGGACGTTGCCGTTGCGAAATTTTCTATTAGCAACAATAGCATGTTGTTGCTAATATGTTGCTAATTACAGGAATACCACTACCCGTAACCAGATATTGTTGGTTCTGGTTCTACTGTACTGGTTCTAGTTCTAAGTTAGCAACAGAGCCCTGATGTTGCTAATCTTTTGCAACCTCAAAAAAAAGGTCAAGTCCCATTCTATTGACCTAGTCAAAATTCATTACCCCAAATTTCCCAGTTCCCCATATTCAACATCCAAACATATATACAAATTACAATGGCAATACAAAAGTGATACAAATGTAGTTGAGAATCACCACTAGATAATATTATCATAAAAGAAAGGATTCTTCAATTGATACAAATGTACACAAGTAAATTTATGAATGTTGTGACTGCCATACAATATTCGATCTATGATACAAATGTACACAAGTAAACTTATGTATGTTGTGATTGACATACAATATTGGATCTATGTTTATGTTTATAAACGGATGGGTAACCTAGTTTCTGTCGACAGAGGCATTGAAAAACATGGAATATAAGACTAAATATCACCAGACTCCACTAGCTTAACCAATCTCATCAGCAAAGATTCAACTGCTACTAAAATATCACCAGAGTACTGCTTTTTGACTTAAGCCCAAATACCTGCATAATAACCAACTTGTTGTATCAGTACTGATTTCACAAACAAAAGACTAAACCCTAGAGTTTGTATAATCTGCAGATACAATTGAAAACCATGTAAAGCAAATATCAACAAACTCTGCTATAAGTGAACTAAATGGAGATGTATGTAGAAGCAAATCCAAACCAAATATTTAAGAGAACATCATGTGAGAGGGCGTAGAGAACTCCTTATTACACTACTCTACTATAAGTGAACTGAAATTGAGCTGTATGGTTGTAGGACTTAGAACTCCATTTCAGTTCACTTATCAAAATGTAAGAAGAATAACTAGGAACCTTGATAATACGGTTAGTTCAGAGAGACAAGTGTGAGAATAAGAGAACAATAATACACTCCTAAAATCCAACCTCAATACCATACAATCGCACAAGAAAAATATGTCATGTTCAAAATTGTTTACCTAATCCAAAGGAATAGCTAGAATCGAAGGGTTTGGTGTGAATACCATACCAAAAACTATGATACAGGACAGTCAAGGCCAAAACGAAAAAGAAGAACAAAATGGCACATACCTGTGCCAATAATCCATCTCCTAATGCAGTCTTCTCTGCAGATTCCTTATGTGGAGCCTTACTCCAAGGACTGTAATTCCAAAATAAAAGTAATATTAGGATTCATATGAGAGTGACCACAATACGAATATTCTCAAAAGCACAGTCAAATAAAGATTGATTCATAAAATATATTTCAATTAACTTGTTCTGTTTTCTTAGCTTCTTTCTTTTGCTCATGTGCACATGCGCAATTATGAAAAATTAGTAAGACTACTGATAATATACTTGCAAGCAACAAATGATCTGAGGCTACGGGCCAGTTTGTAGAAATGACGGTTTTGCAGAAATGTGTAAGCATATAAACATATTGTGAAATCATAACGATGCGGGGAAAAAAAAAGCTAGTTTTAAAATATCACCTTTCTGGTGGAGTTGAAAAAAGTTCTGTAAGTTCAGTAGGTCGTAATGCGCCACCCTAGTAGACAGTGGTGCAGGGGTGCAGATCTGACACTCCCGATATTCCTGAACACATTTCATCAAGAAGATTAGTATGCATATAAAAACAGACGACATATAAGTTCTAACTATTCAATTATACTGGGATTCATGGACAAGAACTCGGTCCAAGTGTAGCGCCTTAGTTCTAGTTTGAATCAATGGGGAACAAGAATTAAATACCTGTCATACAAATGGGATGCATCTTCCTGCGTAGAAAGAGTCCCCAAGTGGATTCTTTTCTTGTCCACCTTGATTGCTGCTTTCCATTTCATATTCTTGTAATACACACCTCTCATCAAGTATGTCCCATGAGCATCTTTCTACGTTTGATACCTTGGACTAGATATTAATAAAGTTTTGTTAGTGGAAAGATTATAGAATATTTAAATAGTCATTGGATTATACAATGGTGTCTACAAAGCTTCTTTTTGGTTATACTAAAAATATGTAGGAGAGTCATAAATTAATGGTACAACGCTCACAGTAGATGCATGAATTCCGAATAGGCCAGTGTCAAGTGTTGATACTGCTGAATGTAGAAAATGAGTGAATCTGGTGATACTTCGTTTAGATTTCAAAGGTCTGTTTAGATTACAAATAATTAAGAGTTGCATCAGAATCCATGTGAAAAAATTGGCTATCGTTAATAAATAATTCCACATGATATCCATTTGCACGGGTTACTTGGGAATTTAACAAGGTTTGATTATCTCTTGGTACATCTAGAGATTTTGCTACATCTTTGTTCTATCTTGAAGAAAAAAATGAGCAGTCACTACACCATATGGCCCATTTTGAGACATATTGATTTTTGGGTTTGAGACACATATATATGTCTTTAGTGCTTCCACTCATATAAGAGTCTCAAATAAAAAATATGAGTAGCTTTAATTCTGATTTTTCAACTACTCATATAAGTGTCTTAAAATGTGTCTCTACAAAATTTAATAACTTTAATATATATCTAATTAATCATTTCTTTTTCATTATAATTCCATTTTATTTCCCTCCAAAACTCCAAACTTTCCCCAAAATTCCCTCCCAATTTTCCCTCAATTTTTTGACCAAAATTTTGTCTCTGGACTTTGTCCCACTTCATTTTGTGGGTAAAACCAAATCTCCCCCAAATTTTCACTTAAAATTTGGCCATTTACCTCCCAAATTTCGCCCATTTCTTTCACTTTTATTCTTTTAATAAGAACACATGTCTCAATTCGAGGGTTTTAACCAAGGGAAGCACCGAGAAGAAAAAGCATCTTCTCCTCTCTCCCTGTCTTTCTACCCCTCTCATCTTTTCCTTTCGCCCAAATTTCATATTCATAGAAAACATCCACTCCCATTTTTTCCTGGATCGACCTGAGAGTAACGCATCTCTTTCCATACCATATATGTCAAAGCCAGATCCATACCTGGATCGACCAAAACCCCTTCTTATCAATACTTTTAAGCCTATTAGACCTCAAATCTACTCTTCTTCTTCTTCTAATTCCAAACTTAAATCGACCGGAAATCTTCTTAAGAGTATTACCGTAAATCGCATCTGCTTTTACTTTGTCTAAGTAACCTAATCTCGTGCATGGAACCCGTTTTACAGATTTTGTGTATTTTTATTTCGTGAACCCTAGAAATTGATTTTTAACTTCTGATTTTGAAATTGCAGGAGACGATTGACGGACAAATCCAAGAAGATTCAGGTATAAACCCTAACTTTGTTACTTGTTTTTCATTTTTGATTTGAACTTTTTTTTTATTTTGAAACCCTAGCTCGCATGGTATTTTCTCTCTAGATTTTTCAATTTATGTTCCTGTTTAGTTGATTTCATGGAGTTTTAAAGCATGGGTATGCTTCTAATTCCAATTTTATTTTTTTTCAATTTTTTTTTCTCCCGAGTTGATTTAAAGTATCTGATTTTTCTTCTTTGTGTTGTCATTGAAGATTCCGAGTCTTCGATTTTGTTTATGAGCTGAGAAAGGGGTTAATATTAAGTTTCAAATGAATATTATTGTCTTTTCAGTGTAGATTTGAGTCTTAAAAATAATTTTGGTTACTTTTTAGGTTGATTGCTTCAATATGCTGCGAAGGAGCGAGCCCTCATTCATGCCTCTGTTGTTTTCGTCAAGCAAGATTTGAAATGTTCGTTCTGTGCATATCTTAGTCTCTCTTGTCCTAACATTTAATGACATAATTTCCATATTATTTTTCCGTTTCTTGCTGTGCTTTTGCTGGTTCACACGATTGACTATTTGTATTTGGTGTCTCTTGAATGCAGTAAAGTAGCCATATAGAGATTTCCAAAGCATTGCTTTCTGCATTCGAAAACAAACCAGGGTACTTCTGCGATTATGCTTATGTTCCAGGTGAGACTAACTACCTGTAATCCTCGTTATGGGTTCATGTGGTTTTAATGTATGTTTAACATTAAATTTGAAGCATCACAGAGCTTGTTTATTGTCGGCAGGAATCCTTGCCTCCCAGTTATGCTAAAGCTTGGGATATATAAAAAAGTAGCAATGATTAGTCTGTACCTACTAGTTCGTATGTGAGGCCTCATGTGAAGGAAGTGACGTTGCTTCCAAATTATGAGTAGCAATGATGTCAGTCCTTCATTTTGGGTAATTATTAAAACTCTTCTTTCTTTCTTTTTCTTGTGTGTGTAGTGGTGATTTTATTTCAGACCTGCAGTGACAGAAAGCAAGTTTTACAAGGTCTCCTGAAAAATAGATGTTTATCCAGGCCTTCATGCTGGACCCTCGACTTGTCTCTTGTCAAGCTTTGAGATTTTTCTTGTGCGTTTTTGCCTCCTTTATTGATGAGCAAATAGATCTGCTACTCCTTATTTTGTGAAATCATTTGTTGCTGCAAAAAGAAGTTAAAAGCACCTGACCCTCTGAAATGTGAGATAAAATGCCCTCAAGTTGTAGTCTACTTTACTTGAACCATGTTTTTCCCAGGATTCCCTTTTGTGACCCAGTTGCATAAAAGTCCTATACTTGTGTGGTTGGAAATGATGAAGAAACTAGCTTTCAGATAGCAGGTTTACGTGCATGAAAATTCTTCATATAGTACACAAATTTGAAAGTTGTGATTTTTAGTGGCTTGTATCCAGGAAAACTAAAAAATGATTGTTTTTATGAGAAAATGTCCAAGCTCTTAATATTGTAATGTCCTAGTGGAAATTAAGCGGACATGTTAACTTAAGAAATCTGTAAGTCGGTTTATTATTTAACAAGTGTTTATTTTAAGCAGGTGATCAATTGCATATGGAAGCACCCAGATGCTCATGTTGTATATCTATCTTGTGATCTTCTAGGCCAATAAGAAATACTCTCAGTATCAACTACTAATCCTGTATCCTTTTTTATCTTCAACTGGTTGGTGGACATGAAGGAGAGCTGCCCATACATGGTACTTTTCAGGTCCAATTTTATCCTATACAAGTGTACAACCAGGACATAATGATCTCCCACAAGTAAGTCGAATTTTTCACACTTACTACCATGTAAATGAATTCATGATCATGTGAGAGGTAGACCATATATGATAGAAATCTAACTTCTTTGTTTAAAATTTGTTTTGAATTTTGTTGGAGCTTGATGGTACTTTGTGATGCAGGATTATAAGCATCAAAGACCTTCTCAGGATCTTGTTAATTTGCGGAGGTAAATTTTCAAGTTTGGTTAATATTAGTACAACACTTTCTCCATTACAGAAAATTTCTTACACAAATAGAATGTGGATTTTCAGGGCACCCATGTTGTCATCTACTTACTACTGGATGGACTATTTTTGTAAGCCAAACGAATCTTGTCTGGGGGGAGACACAATTTTATGTACGAGGTATAAATGGCTAATCAAAATATGTGCTCAAGTATCTCAATATTTGTCTGAAATTTGATGTGAGATGTGGGTTTGTAGATGAGAAAATGGAGAACTGAGGTTGGATCCATATGTGATAATAGAATTGATTGTATAATGGTTTCATATATGATTGGGAATGGATTGGCTAGATACCTGTATTCTGGTGGAAGAAATCAAATGTGCAGGTGCAGGAAATCTTGAAATAAGTTTTTGTATATTTTTTTTTTGGAATCTTATTTTTATTTGAGACGCATATAAGTGTCGCTCAATTTTTTTTTGCGTCGCGTTAAATGGGATGAATAAATAAATTTGGTTCACTTACTAAACAATTATGAGACACATATAAGCGTCTCATAAATTAATTAAGAGACGCTTATAAGCGTCTTTAAATCCGTCTCAAAATGTTCCCTACGCCAAAATTGAGACACTTATATATGTCTCAAAAAATCAACGAGACACCCATATATGTCTCAAAACCGTCGATTTGGTGTAGTGAGTGCTGCGCTCGATAAGATAGTCAATTGGCTAGGCAAAGTTCTTGTTGCCATTAAAGTTGATGTGAAAATTGGTTGTTACTATGATACACATACACATTATATTGTATATACCAACACCTATGACCAGGTGCATTTCCAACTCTTTTATTCATGATGAGAGCTAGAATTACATTTTAGTTGATCCCATGTTCAATTGATACTTATACTTTGGTGTCATTACTGTTGGGGAAAAAATAATAATATTTTTTTTTGTCTCATGATATATATGTCCCTTTTCACATGCTTTATATGAGTCGGTACGTCTAACCCTCATTACTTTGGGGTTCTTTCCATTTTCAATTTTGCTACATTTAGCTTAATTTGAGAAATTTCTTTATCTCAATAGGCCAAGAGAATCTCACTACACATGTCAACCACTTACTTTAGGTTGAATATATTACTAAAGATATTTCTCTTGTTGTCATACTTCAACATATACCGGTTCGTTAGTATTATGGATGAACTAGATAAATGAAAATTTTATGACTCATATCATCTTTTGTGAGTTCTTCCCCAAAAATTGGAATACATGTGATTTTATTTGAACGTATGTTTTGAAACTATTGACAGATTAATAGTCGAGCAAGTGGATACATTCCACGAAACATTCAAAAAAATTGGGAAAATATCAAGTATCCAATAATGGTGCTCAAGTACTTCTAAATCCCAAATGAATATATTGGAGTTGAGTTGGTACAACCAATTAAACAAAATACACCATTCAACTATATCCAATATCATAATCAAGAGAACAAATAGCACTAAGACCAAAATTCTTAATGATTGAGATCAATAAAAATAATTTAAATTGACCGTTTATATACTATTGACTTATTTTAAGACAAAAGTAAATAAAACTAGGCATATTCTAAAAACAAACAAATAAGCCTACCAAGCAGTCAATGTAAAAACCCATGTTTATTTTATAGTTATATACCTCGAGTTTTGGTCCCCATATACATAGGCGGGGCCGGAACAGGCTTGGTCGCGTACCGCCCAAATCCAGAACAAAACAAGACAGGAACCACATGACCATGACAACAGCAGGAACCAGAACGGGCCGACCCGGATCGGACAGGAACCAGAACGGCCGGGAGTTCACTTCACTTTCCTGGATTACGGACGGTTTCACTTTCCCGTGAATGAATTTCACAGCAGACCTAATTTTCATGTTACATCTCTTACACTAAAGCACTTGTCAATTTCAGATCGTTCTCTGCTTGGCTCCGCATTGAAGATTTTCGCACCAAATCTGTTGACCAATCTTAACTGTTCAAGGATGGGACAGTTTGAAAACAGTGCTCTAGTCAAGTTCATTCACAAACTTGATAAATACGATCGGAAGGAACATTAATAATAATAATGATAGTCTCTTTCTTGTCTTTTGGAATCTTAAACTCCTTTCCCTCTTCTCTCAGAAGGGATCCCAACCAGCGAGATATGCCTAGATCAACATCTGGGAAAAGAGATCAAAAATCACAAAAGACGATGATTAAGATTAAGATAAGATTAAATATTAATTAATCAAAGTAATCCCAAATTACAAACGATTAGATTTGTTTTAAGCATCACCCCCAATTGTGATTAGATTTTTTTTTAAAATATCATGTCCAATCAACAAATGCGGAAATCAAAAAAAAAAAATTGGGAGAAGAAAATAAATAAAAATATTAGATCCAACTTATCTTTTTCTCCATTTGTGATGATTTCTCTCTTCAGATGCGACTTATGATGATGAAACTCATCGATTTTGATCGTCGGTTTCAGGTTGTTTTCCAAAAACAAGAATCAGTTGGTTAGAGCTTCACGTTGATAATGTATTTGTAACGATCCTCGAGCTCGTCAACGCTATTAGACTAGTCAAGAGACGTCTTAGCCGTTAATTACTCGATTAGTGTAACTCGAACGTTAATTATTAGAAATTAATCTAACAACGTTATAGATACAAAACTAGTATCGTTAGATAGATAGATATCGAAAAGTTACGCAAAATGGGCTACTCGAACGTGTCAATCAGATATCAGACGAGGAGGTAATCATCAAATTGGCTTGAAGGGCAAAATAGTCTTTTCACAAACGGAGTTCCCTTAGCAAAGTGAGTGGCTGCAATAGTATTATCCTAGATCTTATCTAGACCAAATCGAGTAGATTAACTCGTGATTCTCTCTTTTTCTTCATTGCTCTTCTTTCTTCTTCTTCTTTCTTTCTCTCTGTTTCTTCGTTCTTCTTTTCTTCTTCCTGTTCTGCACCTGTGAGAGACATATGAAGATGAGAGTGAGATTTAATTGAATAGTATCAGTGATGGAGTTGTGTGAATGATGAAGAGGTTGGGATTGAATGAGTTCGAGAAAAGAATAAGTTGATGATGTTGCGATTTGAATATTAGGTTCTCTGCGAATCGATGAAGGCGGGGATATTAATGATAAATTGATGATAGAATTAAGTAACTAAGAAGGGTTTCTGTTTAATTGTTGTTGTGGTATAACTTTGGTGAAGAATCAGTGAATTAAGGTTTACAAGAAATTCAGAATAAGAGATTGAAGATGGAATTGATGTTCTGGGATGTTGAGGTGAGATGGGTTGATTTGAATTACAGTTTGAGGTTGAAGAATTGATTAAGATTAATAGTTAGGGTTTTGGTTCTGTTTGAGTGAAGATTTTGAGAATTGGTTATGAATGAATTTCAAGTGGTGGTGTTGTCTTTGTATATGCAGTTGGAGGTGTTATAAATTGATTTGGATGAATGAGGGAGACATGGGTGGTAGTATTGCAGAACATTGAGATGGAGTTGGAAATGTGACAGTAATTGGTTAAGTGTAAGATTCTAGAGATGATAATTGGATTTGTTGGTGTTAGTATCCACAGGTTCAGAGCTAGCTGGAGTTACAGAAATGAGGTTGGAATTAGGAATGAAACTGTGATCGAATCAGTTTGGTGTGTTTGATGTCGAGTTCATGGTCTGAGGTTGGAATTGTATTGAGTTTGGTAAATACATGGAAGAGGTCTGTGATGCAGTTGAATGAGTTAATGAATGTGAACTAGGAGCTGCCAGAAGTGTTAATGATGTTGTTTTGTAGCTGTTGGTGAGATAAGTTGAAGGTGTTAGTACTGAATTTACAGGATCAAAAGAAGAGCTTGAGTTATGCCAGTAGAATGATTGCAGGCGGGTATAGTTTGTAGTACCTCTAATGAGTTTGAGAAAATGGGTTGGCTGTTTCTACTGAGATTTGAATGTGCAGATGAGGAGTGTGACAAAGATGTCTGAACTGTAAGTGGAACTGAAGTTGCAAATGATGAAATTTTCAACTGTTGTTGTGGTTGATATGAAGATGATAATTCTGGAATTGGCGTGGTTAGGATCTGGTAGTGATAAAGTTAATCGGTTTGGTGGAGTTCAGGTGTAATCAAGACTCAGGCAGGGGAATATCAATTCAGTGAATGCCGATACTTGGGTAAGCTCTTAATTTCCTTGATTGTGTTATTTGAAGTATGAATTATTGAATTTAAAATATATTGGATGAAACTGTTTTAGATGGTTACATAGAATCCAATTGTTGGCAGTGTTGCTAGCTAGATAAGGTTGATTGTATTGGAATTGAGTTACAGTTGGGGACAATGGTAATATACTCTAGAATAATGTATCTATGGAGTTGATTTGAGTTGAGTATGGAGTTGTAATCCTAGTTGTGGTGTGGATGAATGAATGTTTACGGTTATGGGTTTGAGTAACTGTGGATGATGGATTGAGTATGATCTCAACTGAATTTGCAGGTGTTATAAGTTGGTACATTAGAAGTGTAGGAGCTGCAGTTTATTTCAGTGATTGATCTAAGTTGAATTGGTTTTGATGATGATGTTCTATTTCATGAGGTTGGCAGTTTGATGAGTTAGTTTCGTAGTTGGTGGTGTTGCTGCTGAAATGGTGGTGGTTCAGTTTATGGCTGTGTTGCTTATGTTGTGTTTAGATATGGCTTGGTACTGCAATGGCAGGTAAAGCTTTAGTTACAATTGTACATTGAATTATGATATTCTATTGAAATGAATGTATTGTTGAAGTGTAGATAAGAAGAGGAATCTGAAATTAGTATGTTGAATTGAATCTCCTCAGTGGAATCTTGCAACTGCATTTGCAGGTAAAGATAAGTTTGTAGTTGAAGTTAAATCATGAAGTTTAATTGAAATGCAAATGTTTCTTTGTTGTAATGAGTACTGTAATTTTAATTTGATTGAAGTTGAAATGATAAGAGGAAGGTTATGTTGAAGGAATTGAAGTTGTATTATCTTAGGTCTTGTGCTGTTTTGTCATCCCAGTCAGATGAGTGACTGATTTAACCTTAGCTGACTCAGTGAATCTGACTGAGTTGACTTAGCCTTGTTAACCTGAGTTGAATCATCTTGACTCACTGAGTCATTGACCAGTTGACCTGACCTTAACTGTTGACCATTGACCTTGACTTAGACTTTGACTTGACGTGGACCGTTAATAGACTTCTTTGGTCGTTGTGACCGTTAGTTGACACTGTTGGACCGGGCTTTAGATTATTGGGCCGATTTAGTGGACTTGGGCTTAGAACCATTAGATAAACTTGTATGATTCTGGTATGAGACATTTTGGCTAGTTTCTTAGACTTCTTGTGTGATTAACAGTTAATATTAACAACGACCGATTCAAAGGACGAACCCGTGGATCGTGGATCTCGAGGTAGGCGTGGCTTGTCTTCAAAAAGGTGTGGGAATGCATTTTACTCTTTGTAATCATTATTGTCGCTTTTATAAAAGTTTATGCGTAACAAACTCATGCATTGTCTGTTTCTGCATTCCATATTTTATTTAAAATGCGTTATGACAATCCTGTTATTTCTGTGAATCTTTCCACGATGTGGAAAGGACTTGTATTGTTTCGTCGTCAACATGAATTGTTATGGGAAATGAGAATTTCCACTTGTGGTATATAGGATACGCTCCTTCATATTTATATCTACTTTAATTCAGATTTTATTGTTTAGAGTTGGTCACCATTGTCTTGGTGGCATCCATAGCTAAATAGGTGTGAATTGCCGGTTAGGAATTCACAACCATATTAGTACATTGTTTGACGAAGGGATTTGTTCCGTATACATGTATAATTATTTTCAGTGACTTAGACACTGTTCAATGTTTTCGAAAAAACATGTATTGTTTTCCAAATCTTGCCTATGATTACTTTGAAGGTTAAATGTTAATTATTCCCACTTCAGTTTCAGTGACAGAGCAGAGTTGCGCAGCGAAAGCTTCGAGAAGTTAACTTCGTTATTTGTTTATATTGTGATATGTTTATTTGGTAGTAAATTCTATTTGTAAACCAAATGATTATTTTATATGTATCATTGGAGAGGAGTTCTTGTATATATATTTCTGAGCGGGGTTAGTTTTGGGTTAAATTTTGTATCGCATTTCTTAATTGAATGCTTAAGTGCATGTTTTAGATTTTAGTGCCTCTTTATTTAGTTAATTCTTTGGATTAGTCAGCTGTTAGCTTAGGGGGCGCTACAGTATTGTAGTGGAAATGTAGGGAAGACAAAGAGGCAAGGAGTTTCTATTGATTAACATCAACCCTATTATATAGCTATAATATCCTTTATATACATGGAAAGGTAAAACCCTAACTATATAGATGGGCGCACATATACGGTCCATAAGCCCTACAACAAAATTCATTATCTTAAGTAAATTTAATACATGAATTAATCTGGACCCTTCTTTATATGCCTAAAATATGGATTGAAAATCTTAAATATGTAGCTCAATCTAGACCATTCTTTATATGCTAGAAATGTAATAATTGAATAACTTAAATATGTATTTAAATCTGGGCCATCCTTTATGTGTCCAAACTGTAGATCTCCGTCCAAAGGAAAAAAACACCATTGTCCCTTATAATATAAATATGTAATGTGTTTGTGTATATTCATCTATTTTCTTTCATGGTTAAATTAATATGTTGGTGTCTTTTGGTTAAATGTATTTATTTATTTTCCCCCTTTTCATGTTCTTCTTATTTGGAGTGGATAACTTTATAACATCTATTTTGTTCTATTATTGATGTATATGTTTGTATGATCAGTTGTAAAATTTGAAGAAAAAAAAAGATTTTTTTTTTGAAAATCCATGTTTGTCTGTTTTGTGTGCCAAATGATGTTTGTTTATGATTGTTATTTGCTTTACACTTGCATGTGCGTTATTTTTCTTCTTTTGTCGGCCATTATGATTGTTATTTGCTTTATGACTATTATGCATTGTACTCATTATGTTTGGCGGTTACATTTGCTTGCTCTGTTGATTGTAATGTGTACATTAACTAATATATAATATTCATAATTATCTTCCACTCATAAATAAATAAGATTAATAAAATATATTCATGCATGTAAAATCAATTTAATTTCCACAAATACATTCATGCACATGCAAATACAACTAAAATAATATTACCTAAAATATACTCATGCATGCAAAGTCAATTTAATTTTCACAAATACATTCATGCACATGGAAATACAATTAAAATAATAATAACTAAAATATATTCATGCATGCAAAGTCAATTTAATTTCCACAAATACATTCATGCACATGCACATGCAAATACAATTAAAATAATAATAACTAAAATATACTCATTCATGCAAAGTCAATTTAATTTTCACAAATACATTCATGCACATGCAAATACAATTGAAATAATAATAATTAAAATATATTCATGCATTAATGCAAAGTAAATAAATATATATATATAGATAACTATTTAGTTTCCAAAAATAGCACATATTCAAATATCATACTTATTTAAAAATGATGTCATTTAATTATTTGTTTTAATTCATGTGAAACCAAAACATTAAACTACACTATTTCCTTTTTAAATGGGCATGTAACTCTCCATGGGCCTTGGACACGTTATTACCTTAACGAGTTAACACTACTAACTGGATCATTGTAATTTGGTCGAGAAACCAGGTTATGATTTTTTTTAGTAAGGTTTTTTCTAGTTGGACCCAACTTGACTCAAAAATGACATTTTGGACTCAGAAGTACTTGAGCATCATTATTGTGCATTAGAGGTGGAAATCATTTCTTTAATAAAGAAAAAGGAATATCTTCCTTCATACAACTTTATGCCACTGATAATGCACAGTCTAAAAGGTAGAGCTACATATTCCCTTTTGTTTCTAAACACATGCATCCCAATTTTTTGAGGAAGAACTCATAAAAATTTATATGAGTCAGAAAATATCCATTTCTCTACTTCATCCATGATACTTACGAACCAATTAAAGTTGAAGTATGACAACAAGAGAACTATCTTTAGTAATATATTCAACCTAACGTAAATGGTTGACATGTGTAGTGAGATAAAAAAAAATCTCAAATTAAGCTAAATGTGGCAAAATTGAAAATGGAAAGAACCCTGAAGTAATAAGGGTTAGACGTAATGACTCATATAAAGCATGTGAAAAGGGACATATATATCATGAGACAAAGATGTATTTTTCCCCAGTACTAATGAAACCAAAGTACAGGTATAAGCTGAATATGGGATGAAGCTAAGATGGAATTCTAGCTCCCATCATAAATGAAAGAGTTGGAAATGCACCTGGTCATAGGTGTTGATATATACAATGTAATGTGTGTATGATAGTAGCAACAAATTTTTCACATCAACTTTAACGGCAACAAGAACTTTGCCGGGACAATTGACTATCTTATTCAGTTGAACTAGATCCAATATCTGCACCAATGGAATGAAAACACGAGACATAAATTCTCTAAAGCACTTGATATATATATATATATATATATATATATATATATATATTGGGTAAAACATAATATATATTCAGTATAAAGTACTTGACTTGAATCCCACTTTTATTACGTAATAAGGCCACACCACTTATTAGAACTCTCAAGACCCAAATGTCTAACTCATAGTTGTTTTTCTTCCACTAGCTTAAGGAATTTAAACTAGTTGTTGAACTATTTCCTTATAATGTGACTACGAGGATTGGATCACCGAGCGTAGTACTTCTAAAATGTATATATATATATATATATATATATATATATGTTTTCAAGATAAAACAAAGAAGTCATTAAATCTCTATATGTACCGAGAGATAATCACACCTTGTTAAATTCCAAAGACACCCATGCAAATGGATATCATGTGAAACCTGATTGTGATGATAATGTAATTGATTGCATCTTTTATAGTCATTAATGTATTTAGAAGGAACCATACTTTAGAGAGACAAATGAGTCAATTTAGTGAAATGTAAATCACTATATTATTAGTTTGGATTATTGAATCCATATTGACTCCGACGATGAAATGTTGGAAATTGACAGACTTTGACATAACCATAAAGGCATTTTGGTTGTGACATGATGTTTCGTTTTGAAAGGACTCATACGTACATCGATGTGTTTGAGTGGACGAGACAACGGGAAAAGGTTGACAGAATGCATGTTTTCTAAAGTACCAGATGCACAACCCCCTCCTCCCTCCCATTATACTTTTAAGTAAGAGATCATATCACTCATTTTACAAAGTCTTCAGTAAAACAAGATCGAGACCATCCTAAGATGCAAATGGTAAACAATCCATATTACAAAGATAACAAGGTGAAATTTATAAAAATATTCATGCAGAATGCGGACCATTAAAGTGACTGGCTCTAGTGAATGTTTTGATATTTTTGGACTAGTTATAGTTCCTGATAGGTGTCTAAAACACCTTAATATTTATCTATTGTTTATGCTTTCTTTGCTATGTTTTCTTGTAAATTATGTGTCTTTTGTTTGATTTTGAGTTTTGGGTACTTTGGAGCAAAAGAAGAGGAAACGTCGCTTAAAAGGGATAAAGTGTCATTTCATGTGCAACTGCTGTTGGAGGCGAGTTATCTCTCATTATTTACTTTTATTTCTTCATCTCTATCTGAAAGGCATGTCGGCTTTAGTGATGCAATTTATGTCTGAAAATAATGACAGCCTTAGTGATGTATAAATATTGAAAAAAAGAAGTGGATACGAGAGGTAAGAGATGGCCGCTCGAGAAACTACTAAAAGCACCCAAAAAAGTGTTAAAGGCACCCCCAAAAATGTCCCAGAAGAGTCGATAAAGTCACCCAGGAGTTTTTCACTATATACAGCCCAAAAGTCATCTTTATACCCCACAAATTGCTATTCGCAACCCCATGAATTGCTAAATGTACCCCAAATTGCTAAGGGGACACCGCTTTTGGATAAGGGGAAGGTCATCTTCTCCATTTGAAATTCGAATTTTGGCGGGAAAAGTTGTTTTTGAAAGGAAAGAATTAGGGTTCGATATTTGGTCTAGTTATAATGAGACTAAAGCTCTGGAATTGAATGGGTTTGTTCCTAAGGTCTAAACAGGGCTGGTAATGGTCTTTATTTTGATCCGAATTGGCTAGATAGTTGGCAAAAGATGAATCAGGGTTCACGTATTTTGGCGGAAAAATGTGTTCTTCATGGGCGGATTTGATGTTTGGATTTTGGATAGGTTATATTGAGATTTAATCGCTCAAACTTCTTGGATGGGCCTGTTTGGTCGAACTGGCTTGGTAAGGTGATTGGATTCGTCAGAGTTGGGCTAAATAATCCCAGAGAAGAAAACAGGGAAGTAAAGCTATTATTGAGAAGTTTTGAAGCTTAATATGGGAGTTATGTGGAATCATAGGAAAGATTTTGTTACGTCATGAAGATAGTTTTGAACGAAATATACAGCCAAAGACACGTAAACAGATAGAAGAAAAGAGAAAGAAAGTCCGTGACTTGTGGAGAGGAAAAAAGAAGATTTGGAAGCAAGATACTCGTCCTGAGGTGTATATAAAGGCTTGGGGGAATCTCAAGATGTCAAACAGAGACTTTGGGGAAGAATAGGTAGCTTAGAATCATAAAACAAGAAGTTTCAGAAAGTTCTCCTGCTGCTGCATACTCAAGAACGTGAAGAACATTAAGCTGCTGAAAACAGTCGCAAACGTCTGTAGTTAATCAGCGACAGAGAACAGTGTCGCAGTTCAATAGCAGAATCCTTATATCGTTTACCAACAACAGCAGACTTATATTGTTTATTGCAGAATCATTGTAAGCTTATTTACATCTTTTTTGAATACAATAATTAATGAACTTTTCTTCAATTTTGATTCTATGAGTAGCTAAATTTCTTTTCTAGGGTTTTGGAGGATGCTATTTTTAATGAGTGAATTTTAGTAATTATTTTCCTTGACAACAAATACTCCAAAATTGTGTTTTAATTTGTCTAAAAATTCTCTCTTCTTTACATGCTTCGTAATAATTGTTTTGGGTAGTTACTACCGTTCTTTTATAAGCGAAGGAGGATTAGGCCTTAGAATAGTGACGAGAGTCATAAAAAAGAGCTTGTAACGTTATATTTTCCAAAGCATGAGATTGAGTTCGAAAATTGTTTTGAGTAAAATAGGAGTATTTTGTCAAAGAAATTATTATTGAGTTTACAAATATTGGAAGTAGTGGAATCCAAAACCCTTGAATTTTCTCTCCTTGGTAAACAAAAATCAATTTTTAATAGGTTGTTTTAGTATTTTTCTTTATTAATCTGAAATCAAATCTTTAAAAGAGTCCGAGAATCAAACCCTGTACTTATCATTTGTAAAAATACATCAGTTTTTGGCGCCGCCGACGCGGACTTGTATATAGATTAGGTTTTAGATTTTTCTTTTAGTTTTTTTTCTAGTATTTTTTTTTTATTTTTTCTATTTTACGTCTTTGGGTATTTTTCTTGTATTTTTGGTGTGCAGATTTTTCTTGAAATTAAAAGTGGAAAGTGGAATAAGCGGCCAAACAGGTAAGTATCCAAGATTTTATTTTTGTTCCCTTTTGTAAATATTTATTTGTGAAAATATTCTGATTTTTTTAGATATTTTTATTATTTGTACATATTATTTTTGGATTCTTTTTATTTTTTTTATTTTTATTTAAACAAAAAAAATAGAAGTGCACACACCAATTGCATCGTCAGACACCGAATTTTAGGAAACTCATGGTTTAGTACGGTGAACCCTCTGGGCGTTATCATCCGAAACACCACAAGCCTCAGCCTAGTACCGTTGACTAGTCTTTGACTGTAGGTATATTCTGCTTGAGGTAACCTAAGCCTACCAATTTTAGTCGACCCTGTATTTTCATGTGCACACAAAATGTCGAGTTGGTATTATAAAGACCAATATTATGATTATTCGACTGAGTATCGAAATAGACAATATCCGTACTATGACCAAAGTGTAGATAGTACTTGGGAACACTACCGACCTTCTGTAGGTTATGGTTCTTACTATAGCGATCCCAATTACTATCCGCACGTCCACCAATCATACGAACGGGCGAATGAGCAATATTATAATGAAAAAACTGATAGCTCTCCATCTTTAGAGGATTTAATCAAACAATTGGGACCAGTTCCTGATAAATATAAAAATCATTCCTTAAAAGATGCACTCAAACAGTTTCAAAAAGTGACGGGTATATCACATAGTGATGAATGTTCAAGTCTTACGTTAGAAGAATCACTTAAGAAGTTCAATGAAACTACACATGAAAATGCGCGTCAAAATCGAATAATCCTAGATAAACTGGGTGATACTCTTAATAAGTATGAGGATAAATATGCACCTAAGGATATTGCTCATAATGAACTTGAATTCCAAAATAGTGTTTCCAATCTTACCCTTGATAATACATATAACTATTCACCTAATTTAGAGGATGGGGTTAGATCAGAAAACACTGCATGTTTTGACAAGGTTCAACCATTTCAACCACCTTCTTATGATGATGAGGATAGTGTCGATGAAGAATTTGAAATATATAGTCATAGTGACGAGGAAATTGTTACACCAATTGAGCCTTATGATGATAATGTTGTTTCTAGTTCAAATCCTAATAATATTTATAATTATTCACCTATTCAAAAGGATGAGGATTTGACTAGAGATACCATAATTTTAGATGGTGTAGTATATCATTGTGATTACGAAGCCGAGGATGGATTAGAGGAAAGAGTTTATCCTGAGACTAATGTTTTAGAGTCTAGTGATTCAGAAACAATAGTCCCTTCTGAGGATTATAGAAATGTAGAACCACACAATTACAACCTAGAAGAAATAAAAGACCATTTTCCTAAATCTGATAATTTAGAAATTAAGGAAATTGTGACTAGTTTATCTAAGGATATTGCGAACTCTAAGTTTGGGGGTGAATATCATTTTCCCCGTGGTTTACCCTTGACTCTTACAAAGGTCCCTAATTTGGGACTTAATGTATGTGCCTCTACCATCTTAAGAGACTATCTTCATGCACTTTTATCTGAACCTAGTTATGTCCAAAAAGAGACTCAGTTGATAGAAACCCATCCTCTGGTTGATGTGGTTAACCCGGTCCATGATACCATAATTGATTTTGTTGTCCCACCAAAATTTTATTTACCAAATGTGGGAGTATCTCAATTTCAAATGTGTTATTATATAGTTTTTAGAACTAAACCTAATTATTTTAGGGAATTAGGTTTGTCGACACATTTCCTTAAGAATGACCACCACTTTCATTATGGTCAACTTTTTGAGTCAAATCTGATTGACTTTGAGGATCCACAATTATTCAGGTTATTATTATGTGCTTCTAAGTTTTTATTTGAGTTTTTCCAGACTCTACAACCTGACCCTCCGGATCCTACCAATGAGGAAACCTGGCCCATGAAAATATTTTATCCAGACCCTTTCATAGAACCTGAGCTCAAACCACAGCTAGATGTAGTTTTCTTAAAAAGGAAACTAGATAAGGGTGTGCGTTATTTGTTCATTTTCTTGGAATTCCTTTTAGTTGTGGTAGCTTTATTCAGTTTTGATGACCCACATAGGTTCCGACTATTGCTATATGATTTTATGTGGTTACTAATTCTACCAGCGTCTGGCTGAAGACATTAAACTTAGCGCTAATGGGAGGCAACCCACAAATGGTGATATTAAGGTCCCTCTGGAGGACCCTGTTGTTGTTGTATATTTCTTTTATTTTTGTTTTATTTTCTTTCTTTCTTTCTCTCATGGAACGATTGCTACGCTTCATCCAGGTACTATCTTTCTGACTTTCCTCTTTATTCCTCTTGTTACTTATATTTTTGGTACTGCACTTTAATTTGAAACATTGAGGACAATGTTAGGTTTAAGTTTGGGGGTGAGGGAAAAAATTTTAGTTAGTTTTTAATAAAAAATTAAAAAAATTAAAAATTAAAATAGAAAAATAGAAACTTAAAAGCCCAGAAATTTGTGCCAATTTAGGATGACACTAACCAGTCTAAGTAAATGGAAACATCTTGGTTGTAGGAGTTAAGGAACCCAATAACAGAGTCTATTCGTAAAAAGACAGTGTTCAGGAGTTACAATGGAATCATCACACTACGTTCTGTTTTTATTTTATTTTATTTGAAATTATATGTTTCTTTAAGTGATTTGGTGGGGCCCAACACATCGAATTATTACCAATGCTGGATGGAATAGAGTGATTGAGTTACTAAATAATAAATAGACCAGACCAAACGGAATAAAGTTAATCTTCAAAAAAAAAAGACACTTGGGAATAGCAATATGTGTGTGTTTTCCCTGTCTCCGTCGCCTAAACAAGCGTGGAACACATGATCCGTGGGAACTATCATGTAATCTGCTGACAAGAAGCATGCGCTTGGATCCAAAAGATCAAATCATGCAGTCCAAAATAAAAAAAATAATGAAAAATTGAATGAAAAAGTTGTGCAATAAAATCAATCGCTGGTTCCCTTGTATATGCCACTGAGTTGATCTAGAATTAAGATTATCGACCGCTGGTTCCCTTGCATATGCCAGTTGTGTTGATATTAGTCCATACCAGTATCTCAATCCATTAGGATTCATAGGTTCATCTTGGCGGAGGCCTTCAGACAGATATGGGAAACACCGTTGACCTTTAGACAACATTGTTTTGAACTATCTATCTCTATAATCCATCTTCTTAATATATTCATTTGTGTGATTCCGATTACTGATGTCCATAGTGCGACTTTCTGAATAGAACTCTGTCACTTATATATAAATATGACTCGCATCCGGGTACTTTCTTTTGTAACCAATGAAAGTAAGCCAACCAAGGAGACTCTTTAGTGTCGTTCATGAGTTCTTCACAGATAGCTAAAGTTTGGAATAAAAGGTTTTGTAGGTACGCCTCTGGTAAACCTTCCCGAGACTAATAACTCGGCCACTAGGGCCACCTAGGTGTTTAAAGGCTTGTTATACGTGCTAAGTGTGACCGTATCCTCGACGAGATGGAGTTGTATATATTTAAAATAAGTTTATTTTGATTTGCTCGAGGACTAGCAAAGTCTAAGTGTGGGGGAATTTGATAGGTGTCTAAAACACCTTAATATTTATCTATTGTTTATGCTTTCTTGTAAATTATGTATCTTTTGTTTGATTTTGAGTTTTAGGTACTTTGGAGCAAAAGAAGAGGAAACGTCGCTCATGTGCAACTGCTGTTGGAGACGAGTTATCTCTTATTATTTACCTTTATTTCTTCATCTCTATCTGAAAGGCATGTCGGCTTTAGTGATGCAATTTATGTATGAAAAGAATGACAACCTTAGTGATGTATAAATATTGAAGAAAAGAAGTGGATACGAGAGGTAAGAGATGGCCGCTCGAGAAACTACTAAAAGCACCCAAAAAAGTGTTAAAGGCACCCCCAGAAATGTCCCAGAAGAGTCGATAAAGTCACCCAGGAGTTTTTCACTATATACAGCCCAAAAGTCATCTTTATACCCCACAAATTGCTATTCGCAACCCCAGGAATTGCTAAATCTACCCCAAATTACTAAGGGGACACCGTTGTTGGATAAGGGGAAGGTCATCTTCTCCATTTGAAATTCGAATTTTGGCGAGAAAAGTTGTTTTTGAAAGGACAGAATTAGGGTTCGATATTTGGTCTAGTTATAATGAGACTAAAGCTCTGGAATTGAATGGGTTTGTTCCTAAGGTCTAAACAGGGATGGTAATGGTCTTTATTTTGATCTGAATTGGCTAGATAGTTGGCAAAAGATGAATCAGGGTTCACATATTTTGGTGGGAAAATATGTTATTCATGGGCATATTTGATGTTAGGATTTTGGATAGGTTATATTGAGATTTAATCGCTCAAGCTTCTTGGATGGACCTGTTTGGTCGAAACAGGATTGGTAAGGTGATTGGATTCGACAGAGTTGGGCTAAATAATCCCGGAGAAGAAAACAGGGAAGTAAAGCTATTATCGAGAAGTTTTGAAGCTTAATATGGGAGTTACGTGGAATCATAGGAAAGATTTATCCTTTGTAAGATTTTGTTACGTCATGAAGATAGTTTTGAACGAAATATACAGCCAAAGACACGTAAACAGAGAGAAGAAAAGAGAAAGAAAGTCCGTAACTTGTGGAGAGGAAAAAAGGAGATTTGGAAGCAAGATACTCGTCCTGAGGTGTATATAAAGGCTTGGGGGAATCTCAAGATGTCATACGGAGACTTTGGGGAAGAATAAGATCATAAAACAAGAAGTTTCAGAAAGTTCTCCTGCTGATGCATACTCAAGAACGTGAAGAACATTAAGCTGCTGAAAAAAGTCGCAAACGTCTGTAGTTAATCAGCGACAGAGAACAGTGTCGCAGTTCAACAGCAGAATCCTTATATCGTTTACCAACAACAGCAGACTTATATTGTTTATTGCAGAATCATTGTAATCTTATTTACATCTTTTTTGAATACAATAATTAATGAACTTTTCTTTAATTTTGATTCTATGAGTAGCTAAATTTCTTTTCTAGGGTTTTGGAGGATGCTATTTTTAATGAGTGAATTTTAGTAATTATTTTCCTTGACAACAAATACTCCAAAATTGTGTTTTAATTTGTTTAAAATTCTCTCTTCTTTACATGCTTCGTAATAATTGTTTTGGGTAGTTACTACCATTCTTTTATAAGCGAATGAGGATTAGGCCTTAGAATAGTGACGAGAGTCATAAAAAAGATCTTGTAACGTTATATTTTCCAAAGCATGAGATTGAGTTCGAAAATTGTTTTGAGTAAAATAGGAGTATTTTGTCAAAGAAATTATTATTGAGTTTACAAATATTGGAAGTAGTGGAATTCAAAACCCTTGAGTTTTCTCTCCTTGGTAAACAAAAATCAATTTTTAATAGGTTGTCTTAGTATTTTTCTTTATTAATCTGAAATCAAATCTTTAAAAGAGTCCGAGAATCAAACCGTGTACTTATCACTTGTAAAACTACATCAGTTCCCAAGAAATTTGCGATTAAAAACTCCTAGCACATATTACACAACACAAAGTGCACAGGCTCACCACCCTTATTAATGCTAGAGAATTTACATCGAAAGGACTTGATGAATATTGCATGTTTAATAGGATTAATATATAGCATCTTATACCCAATAGTCTCGCAGAGGCTACCATCAAAGGTTACAGATGGTGCCTAAGGAATAGGTTATGCGTACCAACCTATCTTTTATTGCTTTAGGGATATGTAATATTACACTTATCTTACTTAATTCATTTTTAGAACCCAATATTAGTCAACATTTTCTGCGTACCAATTGGTAACTGGATTTAAGCCTGACATTCCTGTTTTTACGCATTTTTGGTAGCACTATTATGTGCCATTACGACTACACATCGTACTATGATGGGCCTTCAAAATTGTTAAGTAGTTATGTTGGAAATGAGTTCCCAACAATTATCCGCATTTTTAAAACCTTTGGCAGGAGATCTCTTACCACTAGATTTGCGGGTTGTCATTTTAATGAGACAGTCTTCCTATCGTTAGGGGGATATAAGAAAAAGTATTTTCTAAAGGAACGACATGAATTTTCGTGGTGTGTTCTCACTGTGTTTCATATTGTTTCTTGTACTCCACAAATGTAAATGTGTAGTGACAAAGAATAATCAATTTCAGAAAGTGCACTGATATCGACAACATGACAAAATCACACTTACCAGCTGCAAATTTTCCTGCAAGTTTATAAATCCTCAGTATGAGGTACACCATAGACTAAGGTGTCGTAACTACACTTGGTGGAAGTGTAGTTAAGGCCGTGACTCCACAAAGGAAGATGGAGAGACCACCAGATTCGATCAATACTCACCTAGAAAGGAAGTAGATGAGTAAGGCACAACCTAATTTGTATCATTAATGAAATCATCTCATTTGATTGTCTCTGACTATGTCCAGGAATCAATACTGGAGGACGCTCCTAACTTTTAAATGACTCTAGAGAACAATGAAATCCTGACGGATTATGAGAATGCACATGAGTTAGTGGAAGGATCATGTATTCATAGTGATGATATAATCCATAAATAGTTGCTTCAGAAGCAGAGAACAATGAGATCAAACCAGGCTTTATTATGATTAATTTCAAATAAATAACATATTTGTCTTATGTAACCCAAGTCTCAAAGTAACAAGATTCGCCTTGTGGCGCGAGGTTTCTCAGAAATCCCTAGAATTGTTCTATTGTAATGAACATTATGGCGTACTGCTACTTAGTTAGCTTGGTAATTTCAAAAGGACTTGAAATGCATCATATGTATGTGGTTGTTACGTATCTCTAAAAGAATCAAGAGATAACAGATATCTACAAAAGTACTTTATAACCTTTTGTTTCCCAAATCAAGTGACTCTAAACCACGGAGTGTTTTTGCAGTTAGATATAACGCTCACTTATAGATTGAAGCAATTAAGCGGATGTGGTATACCCGTCTAAGTGACTATTTGATTTGCAGGGGATAGATAAGTAAGTTATTTTTCGTTGCGTATTCACAATAAAGTTCCTGATTTGAAATTGTAACTATCTATGTTGTTGGTACAGACATGATTGGTACTCTTGATGTAATAAGAGACCTTAAAAGCTATTTGAAATCCGAATTTGAGATGAAAAATTTGGGGAAAGCTCGACCGAATACTGAGCTTGTGGTATATTATCCCACCAGTTTGCATTTGTCTAAAGTTGTCAGGAAATTTAACAAAGACATGCATCCTGATAGCACTCCCATGATTAGTCGAGGTTCAAATGTAATTAAGTGACCATTTCATCTAAAGGAAGATGACGAAGATGTGTTGAGAAATGAAATTCCCATATCTAAGTACAATAGACGCATTGTTGTACATAGTATAATAATGTACTCGATAAAAAATTTCATCCTTAGGGAACTTGTTAGCTAGATATATCTCAGCGCCAACGCAACGTCATTGGAATGGTATAGTGAATATAATCATGTACTTAAAAGTAACCATTGACATAAATTTGTTTTATTCCCTACAAAGTCACAAAAATGAATGCTAATGAAAGTGCAATCCAAAAGTTGTTGATTATGAAGGAACAATAATCTTTTCTCCAACGAAAGTAATCAGGGGGAGGGGGGGTATGATAGACTATTTTCTAAGTCATTACCGTTATTCAGTTTCGAAAAGTACATGACTAAAGGAACTGTCTGAAATAACTCTGAAAGTAATCAGGGGAAGATGCCGACATTAGGGGAAGGATCCAAGGATATGATGTCGACATATTTACTTCGGATTTTTACTTAGAAATTGAAGCTGTGTTGTACTCTTTTTCCCTTCGATTGAGAATAGTTTTTCCCAAATGGTTTTGTTACTCGACAAGGTTTTTAGCGAGACAACACTAAAAGCACCAAGTATGTTGAACATTGAAGACATAAATATTGCATTGATATTATTGAAAATATCTGAATCAAAGAAATAAAACGGGATAGTCTGTTAAGCAACATAACTTCCAGAATCACCAACACGGTCTTATAAACATTCAAGTCACCAAAGTAAAGTGTGATAAACTCCTTTTGACTGCATTAGACTAAAAAAATTGTGTGACATCAGGGGGAGAACCTAATAGTGTGTTGAACTATTTTTCTTCACCGAGGTTACTTTTTCCCATAGGGTTTTGTTACTCGGCATGGTTTTTAATGAGACAACAACAAACACCGGGAATTAATTACCCAACCAAGGCTATTATATTTCCCGCAAGGATTTTTTGCCTTAGGAGTTATGAAGCAACTAATCAACTTTAACAAAGCAAAGTGATCATCTGCAAAGGATCACCTTTACTTGTATCTATCACATTGTACTCTTTTTCCTTCGTCAAGGTTTTTTCCCACTAGGTTTTTCCTTCTCAAGGTTTTAATGAGGCAACATATTCAAATCCAACTATGTTCTAAGTTTGATTAATATTGCACTCTTTTTATTTAGCTCAGGTTTTGTCCCTATGGTTTTTCCTGACAAAGTTTTAACGAGGCAATTAACTTAGACTACTCGGTCCTTGAAGATCGTATTGCATGTGATGAACTACATGTAAAGTACGAGATAACATGTGAA
Organism: Papaver bracteatum; assembly: GCA_023529315.1. Lineage (NCBI taxonomy): Eukaryota > Viridiplantae > Streptophyta > Magnoliopsida > Ranunculales > Papaveraceae > Papaver > Papaver bracteatum. The sequence continues at coordinate 640,815 of JAJJWX010002148.1, read as the reverse complement.
GTACTACATGTGAAAAGTTGTACCAAGGTTTTAACCCACTGGGTTTTTACTTGTAAAAGTTTTAATGAGGCAATTGACTTCGACACAAGTCATCCAGGAGAGAACTGCATTTGAAGAACTACATTTAAAGCTTTATGTATAAAGTTTTGTTGTTGAACCGCACAAGGGGGAGTGTTGTAGAGCTTGCGGCCCATAGATGTGTGGCCCAACTACTTTTTATTGTTATATAAGGACATATTTATTGGATGTCAAAAGTAGGGAAATATAAATAATATACCCTTTTTAAAATAGCTGATGTTAATGTTATATCGTTTCGGAATATGCTTATTTTTTTGTAGGAACGTAGATCTAGTAATTTATTTAGAAAATATCAGCTTCAAATCCGATGTCGTTTATGATTTTTGAGGATAAAAAAAACGTCAAAGTGTGAGATAGTGTGAAAATAGAAGTGTGAGTAGATCTTCCCTCACAATAAATTAGTGAAAAACAAGTAAAGCATTACCACTGGCCTTCACAAAAAGAAAGAAAGAATATAAATACATAGTACTCATAATAACTAAAACACCGCTACCACAGTGGGATGGCCGACCGAAGAAAAAATGAAACACTCCTGTAATTGGACTGTGAAAGAAACTTTATGCCTAAGTAAAAGTATCACTTGTTAAACTTAAAACTTAAGGTTCAACTCAGAATTTATTGTTGTATTCATCTCCAAACTTAGGAGGTATTTATAGTTAAATTTACATTTACAAAATAATTGGAGAGATGATTGGTGTAATTGGTGGAGTGATTGGTGGAGTAATTGGATGAGTAATTGGTGGAGTAATTGGATGAGCAATTGGTGGAGTAATTGATTGGGGTTTATTGGTGGAGTAATTGATTGGGGTTGATTCAACAGTCTCCCTCAAGGTGGTGCATATATGTCACAGATGCCCAACTTGACAAGTGAATTATTAAATATATTATTTGATACGGCCTTAGTCAGAATATCTGCAAGCTGTTGTGTTTTTCGGGCATATGGTACTTCAATAATGTTTTCTTCAAGTTTCTCATAGATGAAGTTCCTATAAATTTCCACATGCTTCGTTCGATCATGTTGCACCGGATTCTCTGCAATTTTGATTGCTGACTGATTATCACAAAACAACTTCATAGGTTTTTCAGGTGGAAAACCAAGCTCTCCCATAAGCCTTTTCAACCATAAAAATTCACAAATGCCTTTTACCATTTCCCTATATTCTGCTTCAGCACTTGACAGGGAAACACCATGTTGTTTCTTAGACTTCCAAGTTACTAAGTTACCTCCGACGAAGGTAACATACCCAGATGTTGATCTTCTCCTATCGCCTTTGCCTCCCCAGTTTGAGTCGGTGTAACCTGATACATTGAGATGTCCATGTTTTGAAAACATAAACCCTCTGCCTGGTGCGGACTTCAAATATCTCAGTATCCTTATTACTGCATTCATGTGTTGTTGACCCGGATTATGCATAAATCTGCTTACAACACTTATAGCATATGCAATGTCAGGTCTTGTATGAGAAAGATAAATCAAACTGCCAACTAACCTCTGGTATTGCCCTTTGTCATATGGTACTTGATCAGAACACTCTTCAAGACCATGATTTTGTTCCATAGGAGACCCAATCGGCTCACAACCCAGCATACCGGTTTCCTTCAACAAGTCAATCACATATTTTCGCTGAGACAAGAAAATTCCCTTTTCAGATCGTAAAACTTCAATGCCAAGAAAGTATTTAAGTCCACCCAGATCCTTCATATCAAACTCAGAATACAAACAACTCTTCAGATTACTCAGCTCTTCAGGGTCATTTCCTGTTACCACCATATCATCCACATAGATAATAAGCGCCATTAACTTTTCACCAAATCTTTTTAGGAACAAGGTATGATCATCGTTACTCTGTGTATACCCAAATTTCTTCATTTCTAGACGAAATCTCCCAAACCAAGCTCTGGGAGACTACTTCAAACCATATAAGGCCTTCTTTATCTTACAAACCATGTTAGCATCGTTCGGAGCATTATAACCTGGAGGTAATGACATGTATACTTCTTCTTGTAAATCACCATGTAAAAAAGCATTTTTTACATCATATTGTTGCAGGGGCCATCCTAGATTTGCTGCCAAGGATAAAAATACTCGAATAGTGTTAATTTTTGCAACATGAGCAAATGTCTCCTGATAATCAATACCATAAGTCTGGGTAAACCCTTTAGCCACAAGTCTTGCTTTATACCTGTCAATAGAGCCATCTGGATTATGCTTGATAGTATATACCCACCTGCAACCAACTGGTTTCTTTCCTTCTGGTAACATTACTATTTCCCATGTGTTATTTTCTTCCAGCGCTATCATATCCTTTTTCATCGAATCAGCCCATTTTTGATCACGTAAAGCTTCTTGTACATTTTTAGGAATGGTAGCATCTTCCATATGATTGACAAATGCTTTTCCAGCTTCTGATAATCTATGAGTAGACATGTAGTTTGCAATGGGATATTTCACCTTCCTAATTGCTTCAGGTGAAAAACGATCTGGTGGAACTCCACGATTACTTCTTCGTGGTAATTGGCACATAACAGTTTCAAGTAACTCACAAGTATTGTCAGTATTAATCGAATGATTTGGGTTCACCTCGGGAGTTTCAGCAAGAGGATAACTCGTTGTAGGTACTAAAGGTGAAGAAAGGACGGGGACTTCAATCACATGAGTTTCAGCAAGAGGACAACTCGTTGTAGGTACTACTGGTGAAGAAAGGACGGGGACTTCAATCACATGAGTTTCGACCTCTTGAACTGTTTCAGTGGGTGTCATCGTGGTCGCACCAATATTAGTAGAACCAGGAGTGTTACTTGAAATTTCTTCACTGGCCGGAAGACTTATATCACTATTAGTTGGAAATAAATCAATCCAATTAAACTCTTCAATTTGATTCTCTCCCTGAAGAGGAGGACTGGATTCATATGTTGAATAAAACTTCTCATGCTTGGAGAAGGTAACATCCATGCTAACATAAAATTTACGAGTAGAAGGATGATAACACTTGTAACCCTTTTAGTACGGATGATAACCAACGAAAACACACTTTAGTGCACATGGGTCCAACTTGGTACGCAAATGTTTTTGTATGTGAACATAAACGGTACATCCAAACACTCGCGGAGGGAGTTTAAGCTGAGAAGGAATTGTCATAAACGAAGCCAATTTATCCAAGGGTGTTTGAAATTTCAAAAAGCTAGTCGGTACACGATTAAGAAGATACACTGCATTAGTGATAGCTTCTTCCCAGAAATGTGGCCTCATGTTTGCTCCAATCAAACAAGCTCTAGTAATCTCAAGTAATTGCCTGTTCTTCCTCTCCGCAACACCATTTTGTTGTGGCGTAGAAGGACAAGTAGTCTCATGAATTAAACCATGTTCCTGGAAATAACCTTGTAACACTTCATTAACATATTCACCACCATTATCAGAACGAAGAACCTTTAGAGTGGTGGAAAATTGTGTTTGAATCATCACATGAAAATATTTGAAAATACCAGCTACATTACTTTTATTTTTCATCAAATAAAGCCAAGTCATACGCGTGCAATCATCGACAAATAGAACAAACCAACGGAATCCTGAATTACTTGTAATTCGTCAAGGCCCCCAAACATCAGAATGAACCAAAGCAAAAGGAATTAATCTTCTACTAAAGATATCAGGGTAAGTCGCACGGTGACTCTTTGATAAGATGCAAGTTTCGGAATCAAATCGTAGGCTTTGCGTTTAAAAATAAAGTTGGAAATAAGTGTTGTAAATAACCAAAAGAAACATGACCCAACCGATGATGCCACAAGTTTCACTCTGATACCATGTTAAACTTAAAACTTAAGGTTCAACTCAGAATTTATTGTTGTATTCATCTCCAAACTTAGGAGGTATTTATAGTTAAATTTACATTTACAAAATAATTGGAGAGATGATTGGTGTAATTGGTGGAGTGATTGTAGTGAGTGATTGGTGGAGTAATTGGATGAGTAATTGGTGGAGTAATTGGATGAGCAATTGGTGGAGTAATTGATTGGGGTTGATTGGTGGAGTAATTGATTGGGGTTGATTCAACATCACTTTTCCTTGAACATTGGGAGTACATCGTTTTATTAGTTGCAATGGAAAATTATTTGATGCATAAACCAAAATATAGCTACATAATGTGTTATGCATCCTCTGTGGTGGTTTGCATAACGGCTATGAAATCAATTTTTGAAAATTGTATCTAAAATGATAAACACCTCTGAATTTTTCTTAAAAACTTTAAATTTGATATTGTTGTGTGTACTTATTATGTAGATCTTTTTAAATCTTTCCAACGAGATAAAATTTGTACAATTCCAAGGCACGGATTTTTACATATGTTATATTCTAGTTTGCTTGTTAATTATACCCCTGGAAAAATATTATTAATAAGTAATTATAATAAATTTGACTCTTATACCTATGAGTCGTGCTGTCACGTGAGCGTCCGCGCGACAGCAGAAATGAACTCGCACTCCTACACCGTTGGATTCATATCATCATCTAATCTAAATATTAGTAGTATATAATGTTTATATTATTAGTGAAACATCCCTAAAGTTTATATATTTTCAATAGAACTCTCCGTACTTTGAAAAACCAGAATAACAGAGACAAAGTAATGGAGTAATAGAGTACTCCGATTTAGAGTTTTTAGAGTTTTAGTGAGAGAATCTAAAGAGACCAATTTTCTACCCATGGCTCATATGGTTAGAAAAACAATATATGATATTTTCGTAGGTTATTGTCAATCGGTGAACCATTTAACTATATACCACGATCTAAAAGAAAATATTATCATGAAACATCACCTCTCTTTTGTCTTCAAATATTTCATCATTGTCTACGTTTTCATCTTTTTCATTAAAAATATCACTTACTTCAACTGCTGCTAGTAAGCTGCTAGCAATTTTGAGAAATATTTTGGTATGATATTTTAAAGTTACAAACCCTTGGTAAGGGAATTATTTGATCATCAATTCTAGGTTTTCAAAGATGCTTGTTACTGTCAGTGAATTTAAATGATTCCAGAATCAAAAAGAGTATGTCAATTAAGGATTGATGCCGGTTTGATTGGTTGAAGTATCAGAACTAGGATTTTCTTAGATTAAACTAAACTTAGATGTAAACTTGAAGTGATTCAATCTGGTTAAACATCAAGTCACAATGTTTTTTTATGCTTTCTTATTTCGTAACATAGAAATGGTTAACCTAAACCAGGTATATCAATGTTTTTATGCTCCAATTCATTTTCAGAGAGATAATGAAATTTAGAGGATTAGAGATGATGAAACAGAGATGATGTAATATGTTTAAGGGACCAAATAATAATATTTTGAAGTATATATGGCTGTAAAAGATTAAAAAATATTAAGATAACATTATTCTCGGATCTTTAGATATTACCATTCCATCATATCATATCTAACGGTGTAGGAGTGCGAGTTCATTTCTGCTGTCAGGCAGACGCTCGCGTGACAACACGACTCTATACCTATTTACCTTTCATCTTTGGTTTATTTTCGAAAGTGTCTAATACCTAATTGTTCTTCATCTTCGGTTTATTTATGAAAATGTTTAATACCCATTTATCCTTGCTCTTCAGCTTATTTACGAAAATGTTTAAAGGAGAAAAAAAATTGATTCAGAGGGGGCATTTTTGGATTTTCGGCCCAAACCATTTCCAATTTTTGTGTGTCAAATGTCAATTCATCACTTACATTTTACAAAAAAAATGACCATATAGAAAGTCTTCTCTTGCTTCGTTCGATCGGCCCAATTAAAACGAAAGATTGGTATTATATACTATGACTTTTTCTTTTTAATAAAATATGGATATACCGATGTTTTAAAAAATTTAGTAGGTGACAGCGGCTAGACCGAAATAATACTACTAAATACATGTATAAAAGGTTAAGTTTACAGTTTTGACTCGGTTAACAATTATAATTTCAGTTTTACCCTTCATGAGTGCTTTCACAAGACGCAAAAATTTCGAAATGCCCAATCCAATTCCAGCTAAAATCGAGAATCAAGTGGTTGTCCATGAAACCAGGTAGGCACACACAATTTACAGTCGCCTCCGCTCAACGATACTTAGAGAGAGAAAGAAAGAGATTGCTTTCTCATTCTATCATCTCTTCTGACAGTAAACATACGGGAATATATACGTATTTTAATTAAGAGAGTAGCTAGAGATGTCTCTGAACATCAACAGGATAGGAGGAGGAGGAGGCATAGGGTTAACTAATGAAAACCTTCAAAGTCAAGAGGGAGATTCTTCTCCAAAAGTAATGAAATGGGGACTATTATTACTAAGCTGCACATTAAGTTTATCAGGAATGACGGGAGGACCTATACTTCTTAGACTCTACTTTTTACATGGCGGTAACGGGAAATGGTTATCAAGTTGGTTACAAACGGCTGGGTTCCCTATACTACTCATCCCACTCACAATCCTTTATTCTCTACGTGATCGAAGTCTACCTGATGTCGACTTCTTTGCTTCTAGGAAGCTTTTGTTTTATGCTGCTGTAATAGGCATATTTCAAGGTATAAGCAATTTTATGTATTGTTATGGTTTGTCATTCCTTCCTGTATCGACTTCGTCTCTCCTTGTTACAACCCAACTGGTTTTCACCTCCTTTTTTTCGTTCATTTGGGTTAAGCATAAGTTTACACCTTACTCCATCAATGCAATTATAGTAATAATAATGGGTTCTATCCTACTCGGTATAAGAAGAGCCGGTGATCGTCCCGCTGGTGTTACAAATTCTCAGTACTTGCTGGGTTTCCTTATAAGTATAGCCGCTGCTGCAATTTTGGGGTTAATTCTAGTGAGCACCCAAGTTGCTTATACTAAAGCCAACCAAGCCATGACTTATACCATTGTGTTGCAGTTTCAACTATGTTTGGCCTTCTTTGCTACACTAAGTTGCACAATTGGAAGTCTCGTAAGCAAAGATTTCCTGGTAAGAGGATCATAAAATATCTTAGTTAATCAAATTAAACCAGCTTACTGGTATTCACTATTTATTCAATGTTAACTAATGATTTTTTCTAATCTGCAGACATTGAAAAGAGAAGCAAGCGATTTTGACTTGGGAGAGAAAACATATTACTTAGTCTTAGCTTCAAATATGGTAGTTTGGCAGCTAATGTTTATCGGAAGAGTAGGGATTATATTTTGCACCTCTTCTCTCTTTTGTGGAGTCATGGGCGCCACCTTCCTTCCTATTTCACAAATCGCGGCAGTCATAACGTTTCATGAGAGTTTCCCAGCAGAAAAAGGGATGGCCTTGGCTCTAACACTTTGGGGATTCACGTCTTACTTCTATGGTTCATACAAAAAGACCAAATAAAGAAAGAGGATGTCTTAGATGCTGTGCTGCGCTGCTAGAGCGCTAGATGCTTAAAGATGTAACGGTTTTTGCTTTCTTTTCTTTCTTCTTTCTTGTTTTTGCTTATTTTATGAAACAGGAGTTAAACAAAACAAAAAAAGATCACAAAATGAATTGAAACAAGTGTGGCCAGATTTTTACTAAGTGGAAATTAAGGAAAACAAAAAGAAAGAAACAGAGTGCATAGCAATATCATTCCTTCTCTTCAAGCCTGGTACCTACCTCAACATAACACATCCAATTTAGCAGTCTGGAATTTGGTACCAGTTGCAATTATTTGGAGCTTATGGAAGGAGAGAAATGCCAGAGTGTTCACTGATAAAAGAAACACTATCACTGGAGTTGTGAACAAAGCAATTTAATGCTTGTTTACTTGGGCCCTAGCAATCAAAGAGTTTGATAGTGTGAACTCTACAACAGTTATGGGAGATTGGTGCAACATTTATTTTGATCCCTTGTAGTTGCTTTCTGTTTAGGCAGTTAGCCTTTGTTGCTTTGTTTGAGTTGTTTGTTTGGTTCTGAAGGGGGTAGTCTGTTACCTTCCTTCTTTTTCTCTTTTGTTTCATGCTCAGGGTGGTATAACCTTTATACCTCTCTTTTTTTATCAATGCATTTTTCTTTACCGATCAAAAGAAGAAAAAAAAACAGAGAAGGAAAAAAAAAAAACAAGCCAAGATTCAAAGGGAGCACTAAATTTACATAATAAGCTATAAAAAACCAAGGTGATACTAATTGAGCTATAAAAACACTAGCCATATTATTTGGGACACATAAAAATCATATCATGTAAAATTGACACAAAAACTTCATTTCAAATTAAGATATTTAAATTTAGTTTTTATTAATTTTTATAATCTCAATCCTACCCTTTACTGTATACGTCCTTATCGATCCTTCTTCACCTCTCGATTAATAGTTTCATTTCTTTTATCTTCTCCCCTAACACCACCAGTAACTCCTCCGACCGAAGCACCACCGCTAAGCCACCGTCACTTCCAGATCTACCACGATCACCTCTGCCTCTTCCTGTCTTCCCTCACCAACACTTCTTTTTATTTTTTGAAATACTACGATTTCAGATCGCCACCAACATCACCTCCGCCGCCACCAAACCAGATCTGACATCAACACCTCTATCTCTTCCTTCCCCACCATCATCAGTGGAAGCACCTCGTCTTTCTACTCTGAAAGCAACACCAAAAATCATGGATATACACAGAAGAATTTCAATTATTCCGTTGATTATAAAAACAAAATTCGGAATTAAGGTTTTTTTGAAATGGTCAGAGAGCTTTATATTTGATTAATAATGGTGAATTTGATGATGGTGATGGTGAAGATGATGATGAAAGTGAGGTGGATATTGGTGAGGATTCGTTGAATCAGTTGGTGATGATGAAACTGTTCAGGTAATTTTGGGTTTTATTTGATCTTTGTTTATCAAAATTTAGTTCAATTTTAAGAAAATTTTAGTGTTGAATTCTAAGTTTTTGTTGATTTTTTTTTCTTTTTAATTGCAAAATCTATGAGTATAAATTGATGAATTGAAGGTTTGGTGTTGAAATAATATGGGGAAAATTGAGAATAGACCGTCCTTAGAATTAGAATTCGAGGATACTAGTCAATATATTGCGAAGATTATCATCTCCAATGATTCCGGGTGGTGATGGAAATTGGTTTAGTGTATGAAATGTAATCAGTTTTCTTATTAATTTTTAGTTTGAAAAATGAATTGGATTTAAATTGGGTTTTTATAGGTAAATAAAAATGAATTTTTATACAAGAAAAAGTGGTTTGTTGTAAATGTTGATGAACTCACTGTTCCTGACAATCTTGACTGGACGTTGTAATTGTTGTTTTTGTCTTGTCAAGATGATCTGAAAGGTGTCGAGGAATTGTTGAAGGAAGGGACGGATATGAATAGTATTGATTTGGATGGAAGGACTGCGCTGCATATTGCTGCTTGTGAAGGGCATGTGGATGTTGTTAAGATGTTGTTGAGTCGGAAAGCCAATATCGATGTTCGTGATTAGTGGGGGAGTACGGTTAGTTTTCGCCATGCTTTTTATTGCATTTGTGGAATTTTCATCCTATAGTTGTGTGCTTATGTTTGTGAATTTGGATAATTTTTCTTGCAGTTGAATAGACATTTGCACGAAACCAATTATGGTTTCGTCTAAGTTTTGCTAATTTTTGTCGACGAAAGCAATTTGTTGGTGATATAATTATTTTTTTTTTGTTGAAACCAGTTTTAGTTTCATCTAATATGTCTTTTTTTTCCATATTTTATGTTGACGAAACCAATTTTGGTTGGTGAACTAAAATGACATATTCCAGAGATATTTCTTTACCTGGTGAGCTGGAGATGCAGTCAGGTTATGAAACCAATTTCGGTTTTATCTATTTTTGGTGGAACCAATTTTGGTTTCATCATTTTTTCTGTTTGGTTTCATCACTTTTTTTCTTATTTTGTTGAATATTGATCAATGAAATTCACCTCAGGAATAGTATCACCTTGGGAATATTGATCAAAGATGTATAATTTACTCACGTTATTTTTTTTAATCATTAGAAGAATTTTTGTACTTGTTTAACAAACTTATAAATATCTAGCCTTTAAACTCCATGTGTCTCGTGTTCTTGCAGATAGAGAATATTTATGAAGATATTGGGAATCCGACAGATCCTTCGACAAAGCAGTGTTGCTTATTCTTCAATAAAAAAGGTACGCCGACTTGAGTGACTTGATTTCTAGCTTGTCAAACAGTTAGATATTGGTAAATGGTATTAGTACAGTTTACAGGTGAAGAAATGAACCATAAATTTTAGCAATAGATTCATCTACAGTTTATCAATACGTAGTGGTGATATCTTCGTTGATTTTGTTTCTTATTCCTGAAATTAATTATTCCTGAAACCAATTATGGTTTCATCTATTTATGATGGAACCAAAATTGGTTTCATATAATTTTTGCTAGTCTTTGTCGACGAAACCAATTTGTTGATGATTCCTTGTCATTTACCGTAATACTGAGACTCGTCCAAATTAGCTGTCAGAAGGTTATATATGTATGGGATGCTTCCATAATGTGAGATACGTATAGTCTACATGACAATAACAACATCATATTTTTAAACATGACAATATTGAGGCACCTGATTAGCTTCCAAAGAAGACAATTGTTCTTATCCTACGGATACTAGGGAGTCGGAGTTCTATGCTAAGGTCAATTACGATGTTTTTATTAGTTTTTGTAATTTTCTATCATTAAATGAAGTATGCTAAGCCTCTTGTTCACAGCCATTAGATACAACAGAAAAATAGGTTTTTAGTCCCCTCAAAATTGTGTTTTTGAAGTAAATTTAACTTTGTGACTATATGTGGTGCTACTATCGATATGATTTTCGAATTGGATACGGGATATTTATTTGTTGGAAATTTTGTTGGTTTTGGTTGGGGAAATGACAGATTTATGATACATCTTAATCGTTGAAATCAATATTGTGTTGGGGAAATGACATATTTATGTTGAAACCAAAATTGGTTTCATCAAATTCTGACAGTTTTTGTTGGTCGAAATTCTGTTGGTTTTGCCTAGTTTTATTCGACCTGATTTTTGCCTAGTTTATTTTGGTTTGGTTTCATCATTGAAGCTGTGTTGGTGAAATGACAATATGTGGAAAAATGATGAAACCCAATTAGGTTTCATCGTATTTTATTCATTTGTTGAATATTGATCTGTATGAAACCAATCTTTGATGGTGAGACACATGTGGATTGTTTTTTTTCAAACTAGTTTTAGTTGAGGAGGTAATGGTAGTGGTGGTTGTGGTTGTAGTGCTTATGGTTGTGGAGGCGATGGGGGTGGTGCAGTTGACGGTGGTGGTAGGTTTCATCTTATTGTGTTTCTTTTATGATGAAACCAAATTTTGGCTTCACTTGATTTTTTTCCCTAGTTTATTCGGCCTAACTTGAAAGTCGGTGTGTTTGGTTTCATCATTGAAGTTTGTATTGGTGAAATGAAAATAAGTGAAAAATGATGAAACCAATTTCGGTTTCATCTAATTTTGGTGAAACCAATTTTGGTTTCATCATTTTTTCTGTTTGGTTTCATCATTTTTTCTCATTTTGTTGAATATTGATCAATGAAATTAATTGTTTGTGGTGGTGGCGACTGGTTGGTGGTGGTGGTCAGTGATAATGGTGGTGTTGCTTGGCGACGGTGGTGGTCTTCGTCGGCGGTGGTCGGAGGTGGTGGTCGTTAGCAGCGGTGGTAGTTGGCGGCGATGGTGGTGGTTGGTGACGGCGGTGGTGATTATCAGTGATGGTGGTGGCTCGGTGGTGGTTGGCAGCGGCGGTGGTGGTGGTGGTTGGTGACGGTGGTGGTGGCGACGGCGGTGGTTGGCGACGGCGGTGGTTGGCGGCAGCGGTGGTGGTGGCTCGGTGGTGGTGGTGGTATCTCGGTGGTGGTTGGCGGTGGTGGTAGTGGCGCGGTGGTGATTGGAGGCGACGGTGGTGGTGGTGGATCGGTGGTGGTGGCGGTGGTGGTTGGCGGCAGCGGTGGTGGTGGCTCGATGGTGGTGGTGATGGTGGCTCGGTGGTAATTGGCGGCGACCGTGGTAGTGGTGGTGGCTCGGTGGTGGATGACGGTGGTGCTGGTGGTGTGGTAGTGGTGCTATTGTTGGTGGTGGTCGGCGGAAAATGGTGGTCGGTGATAATATAATTAAAAATTAAAGGTGAGGTTGATTTTTGTTTTTATTGGGGTGATTTAAACTAGAAGGGTAATATAGCAGTTTATGTTAAATGGGTTTTTGTGAACAATTTGTTTTGTTGGAGTTTTTGTGCATAGATAGTGACACCTTTGGTGTTGTAACTCGCGAACTACTAAATTTATGAGAGACTTTGATTTTAGGCCCGTAGTCTTGTTCTTGATAAAGGAAAAAATAGATCTAAATTGCGTATAGACGCGGTACGGAAGTAGTACGAAAATCCAACCAGGCTTCACTGGAATATATGTGGTCATAGGCCTCAAACCATGTTACATCTTTTACGGAAATGCTAAATGGCGTAATATTGCAGAAATTAACATGGAAGGTAGTATTAGTTTACCCTCTATGACACAATCTCAGCCCCCATTCGCCTTGGATCCCTCAGCCATGTTATCCATATTGAGACTCGCTGGTAGGCTAGCACAGCAACCTGTTTAATTAATATAATAGTATATTGTTGGAGCTCTTTATCCTAATAAAATATATTAAAAAAAAAAAACCACAACAAACTAACTGGCCAGCTTAATACACATTACACGTTAACTCCCCTTCTAAAGATATCCCAATAATTTTTAGGATTTCTTCTTCTCCTACAACCTTCTATATGATAACATTTTTATTCTACATAATGTCAGCACATTTTTCCTGTAGTCATGACGATCAATTTCTTATCTAGGAATTACTGGCTAGTCCAGAAATGAGCTACCCGGTTACTGGTTAGTCCAGTACCAGAATTGGTTTATCAGCTGGTCCAATAGTCCAAAAACGTGCCAATGACACAAGAGCTTCTTTTAAATATTTCCAGGTTACCCTTCTGCAACTCGTGACGAACATAAACACATGAATCAGTTTTCTATCCTCTTTTTTTCTTCTCAGATCGGTTTCTCTCACTCTACATTTTGGATAGAATCAATTTCCGGTACTGTTTATTCAATCATCTTCATCTGAGATTCGAATTAGGTTCTTATGTGCTTCGAATTAGGTCATCTGAGCTTCGAACTAAGGTATTTATCCTTCAAATCATCCTCTTCTGCTGCTGTTCTAGAATTCTTGATGAATAATTAGGTTTATTCTGATCCGATTTCTATCAGGATAATTGTATATGATGTACATTGTTATATTTTTACGATTTATGTTTTTATGATGATTTACAATATGAATTCACTTTCTAAGTAATTTTCGTTCGTTTTTTAAGTAATTTTTCGTGATTTTTATGTGTTTCAATTAGGTATTTGAGCGTCGAATTAGGTTTATCTCAGATTCGAACAAGGTATGATTTCTGTTCTGTTTTCTGTAATCTGATAGCATATATGATTATGAGTCAGTACATGCTAATACGTATGATTATGACTCAGTATATATGATTATGAGTCAGTATATGCCAATATGTATGATTATGATTCACTATTATAGAATGATCTATTTTCATCCTACAGTAGATGCCAATACATATCAATATGAGTCAGTACATGTCAATACATAATGCATATAGCATGCTCTTTTTCATCCTATAGTAGATGCTAATACATATCAATACGAGTCAGTACATTTCAATACATACTGCATATAGCATTTTTAATACATATCAATATGCTCTTTTTCTCTGCTGCTGTTCTGTTTTAGTTTCTTTTTAATCTGATATAGGTTTCTTTCATTTGACAGATTGTATAGTAATTTTGTATTCTCTTTTTTGATATAGCTGCAGTTAGTCTGTTTATATTATCATGATTCTCAAAACATAGAGAACATAGTTACTCATAGGCACAATACATATTGATATGTTGTTCAATATATGTTATCTATTCTACATGTTACATAGCAATACGTACTACATATAGCCTGCTCTCTTAGTATGTATCGTGCAATACAGTAGATGCCAATACATATCAGTATGTAAAACTTTCTAGATTATTCATAGGAACGATACATATTGATATCTTGTAAAATATATGTTATTTATTCTACATGTTACATACCAATACATACTGTATATAGCCTGCTCTGTTAGTATGTATCGTGCAATACAGTAGATGCCAATACATATCAGTATGTATAATGTATATCCATTCAGAGACTTAGTTGATTTTTGGATCATTGTTTTACAGGGTTAACATGTCTAACATTGCTCCCGAACCAGATTTATCGATCTACTCTCATGTATACCATAAGCAATACCATTTTACGTATCCGGTTATATCATTTTCAACTTTAGAGGATTTGAAATTTTTCATATGTAATATGTGGATCTGGTGGACTCCGGCGACTATTCTGGTTAACTATATCCAGAATCAAGAAATAGTTCATATTCTTGCCGACGTAACACGCCAGAGCATTGTTGCATTACATTCTGCAAAGCAATCGTCTTTCTTTGATTTGCAGGTGGATGTAATTTTAGCTGGCACATCTAGTTATTCTAGGCATATGGAAGTCGACAGTAATGCAGACTTAGTTTTCAGTGCAAAAAACAGTTATTTGAAAGATGGTAAAGAGGTCCCAAAAGCGTTTTTCTCAGATGTTTGGGATAATATTTTTGATGATACAAAACAATTATTCTATGGTGGAGTTGATGCCGTTTGTATAGCATGACAAAAATACTGCATGAAAACTAGATATGAGATAATTAAGAAGAAGAATGACCTTGAGAGATTCACCGCCGTATGCAGCGTGGAAGGTTGTTCATGGAATCTTCACGCAACTGCCATTGGTAGTTCTATTGATGTTTTTAAGATAAAGGAATACGAGGTAAGGCACACCTGTGGCGGTGGTTATATGTTGAAAAATCCAAGAGTTACAAATAAACTCATGAACAGTCTAATTCATGAGTATTTCAGGCACAACCCTCGCATAACACCAGCAGAGATCATAGATTATATTAAAGTTGGTGGCGGGATTGACCTTCAGTCCACCACGCATATCATGCAATCGAGTTATCGCATAAACAGATTTTTGGTAATTATGTCAAGTCTTACACTGATCTTGCTTGGTGGGTGAATGGTGTTAGGACAAAAAACCCTGGGTCATTTATTGATTTCGACTTCAATGATGCTACAAAAAGATTCAACAGAATTTTTGTTTGCTTTGGAGCTTGTAGAGAGGGATATAAACTATGTCGACCCATGATATTCTGTGATTGTACATTTATCACTGGAACCTTTAAAGGAGGTCTCATGGCACCAACATGTCTTAATGGAAATCAAGGTAACTGGTTTTTTTATTCATATGTTTTTTTTTTGAGGAAAATCATATATAGTTTTTGAGGAACAATATACTGTGTACATATTCATATACTACATATAGTTAATGATACATATTCATATATTACTACATACTGCCCTTACTGAGTACGAGGTTAACCATACTCATTTACCCTTTATTAGTGGAACCATCTTCCACTACATACTGGTATGTATTGGTGTATTGATAGCATATTCCTAGTACTTATATTACATGTCAGTTACCCTTATTAGTGGAAGATGGTTCCACTACATAGTGATATCTAATACTACAATACTGATTGTGATGTAACCATCTTTTCCACTACATGCTGATATGATTCACCATATAAGGGGGTCGAGGGGGCAGCGCCCCCTCGTATCAAAAACATGTAATATCTATACACATGTATTACATGTACTGGAAGATGGTTGTATGGTATATAGGTATGTAGTGGAAGATGGGTGTATGGTATATCTAATGGTTGTGTCAAGCAGTTGCTTAACATAACTAATAATTCCTTTTTGCATGTTTTTATCCCCTCGCGTTTGGTTTAGTAAATGGCGAAACTAATATCAACTGGGAATGGTTTTTCAAGAATTTGAAGGAGGCTTTGAATGATGATCACCCAATCACTTTTATGACTGACCGAGGTGAAGGGTTGGTTAAATATATTCCCAAAGTATTCCCTAATTCTCGTCAAAGATATTGCTACTTTCACTTGGACAAAAACTTACCTATCGCAAAGTCTGACGATAAGTATAAAGAAGTGACTGATGCTTTCCGAAAGGCGACATATGCTCTTTCTCCTGCAACATACGAGGAATCTTTTCAAGAAATGGTTAATTTGGGAAGCCTTGGGTTGCTGAATACTGCCGCAACATTCCAAAGGAAAAGTGGTCCAGTGCGTTCTTCAAGGGATGTAGTTATGGTCAGACTTCTTCCAGCGTTGCTGAATCGTTCAATAACTGGATTAAGCGCAAGAAAAAGTTGCATGCTGCTACGTTTGTTGACTCGATCAGGTTTGTTTCAGTTTCCCTAGTCACAGTACAATCTTATATGTAGTTTTAAGATTTTATTAGTTTTCTTTCTGTAATAGTATTAGCATATATGTATTGTTAATCTACGTATAATGTAGTATAATAGACTTTTTTTGCTATTCCCTTTGTCATGTAGGCTATGTATGATGGAAATGATGTCAGAACGTCATGAGGAGAGTGTCTTGATGAACCCAGAACTGCTAACCCCTGTGTATCAAGCCTTGCTTGAACTACACATTCAAATTGGTCATCCCTGGAAAGTGAGTCAGTCAGATGCTAAGCGATATGAAGTTCATTCTCCAAGGTTAGCATTTTACCCCTAATCTCTATCATATGAATTTAAGTAGCATGTTTAAAGATAACATATGAATATGTACTGTGTATAAAATATTCATATATATATATGAATATTCATATCAGTATCTTTAAAATGTGTACATATCAATATACATATTAAAAGATAACATATGAATATGTACTGTATATATATATCCGTAGATATGTATTGTGTATAACATATGAATGTGTATTGTGTATAAAATATTCATATGTACTGTGTATATGTTTACATGATCTGCTTGTACTTGACAACGATAATATGGTGTTTTTTGTGTGTGCAGGTCTCATATGGTGGATCTAGAGAGAAAAACTTGTACTTGCCAACGATGGCGCGTTTATGGTTTTCCATGCTTGCACGCTAATGCAGCTATTACTAAATATGGAGGAAGAATGCTTGATTACGTCGAGGATTACTTCAAATTTGCCACTTTCCGTCAGCTATATTCAATAGCTATTAGACCCGTTCCTAAATACGACAGGTATGTGTCTTTAATCAGTACATTTGGATATTGTTTTTTGAGGAACAATATACCGTGTACATATATGATATGTCGTTATGATACTGTATTTTTTTTTCTCACAGGCCTGATGAGTATCACGTAGATGATATTGTTCTCCCACCAGAAGTAATTAGGGCTCCACCAGGCAGGAAGAAGGGGAAACGTATGAAGTAAGCTCATGAGACTAGTAGAAAATCTGTCAAATGTTCAAATTATAATTTGAAGACTCATCACAACAAGGCAACATGCAGTCTTATCCGTTAGTATGAACTTTCTGAAGAATGATTTTGTGTCAGGTATGTGTTGCAGTCAGATACATATTAAAGATACAATATAATGAATTTCAAACTAATTAGTGTTCTGATTTCTATTTTTCTTTTATCACTGGCTTGAACGTGCATCAGAATGTGATACCGATGATGTCGCCATTATTCTTTAGTCCATAATTATTTCCTATAGCCCTTGTTCTACTCTACTGTTTTCTTTTTAATATGTCACTATTGTCAGTTCCAACTGAAAATATTACAGTTTTTGTTGTTTCTTAGAACATATTTTGGTTTTTGAAACATTGTAAGACTATCAAAAATGTAGTTATATTGATCTTTCGACATAATGAAATATGTTGCTAAGTCTATCAAAATGACAGTATCTATTACATGTCAGTATTCTAGTGTAAGCATCTTCCACTACATACTGATATTTAGTGGTTGTAGTGTAACCATACTGAGGTTGTAACAAGAAAACAATCAAATATGTACTGGTTTGTGGTGTAACCATATTCCACTAAGATTATTTAGAACATATCATAATTACATTTCCATAAGATTAGTTTAAATCTTTGTGGTTTCAATCAGATCAGTACATATTAAATAATACAATCACTACTTACTGATATGTACTGATTGTGGAGTAACCATGTTCCACTACATACTTACATTTGCATCACTTAAAGCAAATTTAAACTTGTGGTTTCAATCAGGTTAGTACATATTAAAGAATAGAATCAGCACGTACTGATATGTACTGGTCACCATCTTCACGGGGATCGAGTACATAATCACTAATAATTTAGACTACACAACAAAGTAACACAACTGAAATATCTCTACATTAAAGTTAACCCAAGTTTTTGAACATTCTTGAACATTCTTAAAGATAAAGAAAAAATTACTAGTAAAAGGAAAAGCTATATTTAAGATATGTTTTAAAAATATAAAATAGCTAAATATTAAAATGTACTGTCATACTATTTTTATCAATTAGGATCTATTGCGTCAGCTTTCCAACTGATTTCCGGTGGAGATGCTGTCAGCAATTTGCATGCTAACGAGACCCTTTTGTTACGAATCTTCACTTGCACTTCATCATCATCTCCTAAAGATACTCCCACAAATTTGCTTTTCGACTTCATCTTCATAAAATGCATCACAAATAGTAGGCAGTCTGGTGATGCACCTTGTTGAGGTATTTCACATTCATTGACTATTACATTCTTCAATGTTTCTTTATTCTTCTCCACCAAGTACAGGTTGATAGGTTTGTACATGTGATATGCCATTCTTGTGGCGTTTTGATAACATCTCGCTCCCCATTCAACCTTAGAAGAATTGTAGTGGTTGAACACCATTTTTTCACAGTCATACTCAAGTAGCGTCCAATGAAGATTCATATGGCACATTGGTTCAAGAATCTTATTGATACTTTGATCCATCTCCAATATTGGTTTGTAAACAGAATCGTCTGCTCCTCCTTTGAGCTTATCCGGGAACTCGGCATTAAACTGAAAACATGGATGTACTTTGAATAATTATATCTAATTATGTTTTTATGCAATATAGATATGTAGTGTACATATCCCTACATACTTTTAATATGAACATGTGATGTAGTAAATATGCACTGTAAGATAACAACTTACCCAAGCGGACGGATCCAGATGCAAGACATGCAAGTATTTTCTGTCTATTTCGTGCATCGGATGCTCTTTCTGAAACTTGTTCTTAAGTTTGTATTGTGCGTAGTTGAGAAAATCTTGCTCTAACAAATCGTTCTGTACCAAGTCATCAATTGTACCTCCACTTACACAAAGACCACCTTCTCCCGTTATCCAAGAAATTGAGCTGAAAAATAACAACGTAAAGGTTAGTATTCTTAACCTAAGCAATTGAGCTGAAAAATAACAACGTAAAGGTTAGTATTCTTGTGTAACAGAACATACTGATATGTCCTCAAACATATTGTATAATAGAACATATTGATATGAAAATATAGTATACAAATAGTACATACTGAGAAACAGAACATACTGAGATACAAATCTAGTATACAAATATGAAATTAACAAGAATACAATCAATAAAGCAAATTTAAACCAGTCCATAAGATTAGTACTGATTGTTAAATAAAGCAAATTTAAATCAAGAATACAATCAATAAAGCACTACTTACTGATATGTATTGACTGTTAAATAAAGCAAATTTAAACTACTCCATAAGATTAGTTTAAGATACTCGTATCAACAATACAAAACATACGGATATGCAAATCTAGTATACAAATAGTACATACTGTGTAACAGAACATACTGAGATACAAATCTAGTATACAAATCAATAGTGCATATCAATGTCAAAAGTACATATCAATATGTAGTAGGCATGGATACCAATATGTATTACGTACTACGAATATAAAAGTACACAAAAATAGTGTCAATTAATAAATCACCTAATCAATTTTGCATTATCGATGAATGTGGAAAGGGTAGTCTTTTGTTCATCCTTCATGTCATTATAGAATGGTGATTTATTCAGTTTCCGGAAGAATTTGCGGCGCAATCTAAGCTTCTTGTTTTTCTTAGGTTCTGTTGCTCCAGATTTCGGCTTCTTGGGTTCTTTATATGATGGAGAGAACTTACTTCCACTTTCATAAATATCATCTGTCTTTTTTGCAGGATAGACACGAGTAACGGGTCTGGCAGGTGTGAGCTGCTTCCTTTCGGGCCCTTTGACGGTCTTTTTGATCATTACAACCCTTTTATATTTCTGGATTGGTGTAATTGGTTCCTGCATTTTTACCAACGTAAAAAAATAGCAATATGTAAACACACAACATAGCTGCTGATTAACATTCACTTTTCATCTGAAACTAAGCATGCATATGCAAAAATTAGCATCCAGTACCTGTGATGGAACCTCAAAAACATCTTGCGATGGAAATTCCAAAGTATCTTGTGATGAAACTTGCAAAGTATCTTGTGATGGAACCTCCACAGTAGATTCTGATGGAACCTCCAAAGTACCTTGTTCCTTAGCTGTAACTATACCTGCATCTTTCGGTTCAATGGGTTCTTGTTGCTTAGTTGTGTGTGGGATAAATTCTACGTTTTCCAAATCTCTTCCAAATAAATTATGAAAACATTGTTGTAAGTCAATGCCAAAAAGAACAATGTTTTGATCAGCACCACCACCTGGAAAGAGATCAACATACTCTTCGACATAAATTCCAAAGCCGGAGTTTGCCATGTCTATATAATCTCCCATAGAGATCTTTTCGATGTGTTCCAAACTCGACATATCAGTAAACAAAGGTACATCCAGCATATGAAACTCTTCCGCCGCCATCTCAGCGTTATAGTTTGCAGGTTTCTGCGAATTAACTATAACTGAAGCCTTTGTTTCTAGAATAGTTTTAAGCAACTCCTTTGCTGCTTCCTGCCCAACTTCAAGTTGATCAACCTGCAAAAAGCAATCGAAACTGTCAACAAAAACCTTCTTAGGTGAGTTTTTACATAATGTTACATAGCAATATGTAATGGTAGACACCACTACAAATAATATAAGTATCTACCAATACATATTGATATTTTTTAGAGTACAAATCAATATGTAATGGTAAACACCACTACAAGAAATGTAAGTTTCTACCACTACAAGAATGTAACAGTACATATCAATATGTAATGGTAGATACCACTACAAGAATGTAAGTATCTACCACTACATATTGATATGTAACAGTAGATACTGATATGCTACTTAGACTACGTACTGATATGCTACTTACCTGTGTTTTTTCTTTGCTTTTTCTCTCTTGTATCTCTTTGAATTTTTGCTCCAAATTAGATTTAGCCCAGTTTTTAACCTCAGAACGCTGAACTTCAACATCATGGAACTTCAATACTACGGGTGTTGTTGACAATTCAACTTCATAGGTGGCATTAGCATGACATTGATCTTTCGGTGTTGACAAACCAACTTCAGCATTGTTGACATGTACATCTGTTTGATATTCCTGATAACCTTGCATTTCGGTCTCAACTATTGGGTCCACATTCAACTCTTCATTGGGTTTGCTTTGAGTAGGTGTACATCCCAAGCTAACATAATCTTCCGGGATGGCTTCTATCTGCAAAGGGAAAGCTTTCCGGTAAATTTCATGCAACATGAACTCAAGCTTTGAAGCGTCAACTGTTTCGCCCTCTTGATGCATTGTGTTTACATCACTCCATTTGGAAGATATTGTACTCCTCAAATCATCGTATTTGATCTTCCAAGCTTCTCCCCCCAATACTGAGTCATCTTCTTCTTCCTCTTCTTCTTTCTCTTCTTCTTTCTCTTCTTCCGATTCGGAATTGTCATCCAAACAAAAAGCTTCATTATTTTCTTCCTCTTGAATCTTTCTTGAGATACGATTAAGGATTTGTCTTTCTTGGTTTGTGATCTCGTCTTTAAAATCAACATGGAACTGGTACGAACCAAGTAAATGTAAAAAAAAAACAACTACATATTAGATATTACCAAAAAAAAAACATTTTATAATTCTTTCTCTATTAGATACACAGGGAGAACTACATAATGATATGTACTCATAATAATATGTAGTGTTTTATAACATATCAATATACTAATATGTAGTGTTTTATAATTCTTTCTCTATTAGATACACAGGGAGAACTACATAATGATATGTACTCATACTAAAATGTATTGTTTTAACACTAAACTCATCAATTATTCATAAACAAACACAAAAATGTATCACTACATATTCATAAATATGAAAACAATACATATTAGTATCCTACATATTCTAAACACTACTTATTCTACAACACTACTTATTCTAAACACTACTTAATCTATAACATACTGATATGTGGTACACAATTTTATTAGTTAATAGAGAACATAAAATATTTGCTAACAACTAGTTATCAATATATACATATTGATGTCAAAACTACTTATTGATATGCTAATAACTAGTTATCAGTATCCACGTAATGATATGTATCACCACATATGAATAACTATTTATCAGTATCGACATACATGTACTTATCAATATATATTTTTATTCGACAAAATATGTACTGCAAGTTTACCTGATACTCAGAAAGATTAATATCCTTTAGGAACTCAGTACATATCTTTGTATGATTCCACCTAGCCACTCTTGGCACATACATTCCATTAGGTTCTGTCACTATATCCTCGGGTGCCACCAAATGGGTATGCTCCGCAAACCATGGCTGCAAGTATTGATACGTAGTGTTATATATACTACCAAAATGTAGAAAACACACAAAACAAAAATATTTTTAAAGTAGAATAAACAAATCAATAGATTCTTACCAACAAATAAACAACACAACCATTTGTGTGTTCTACGGATTCCACGTTTTCATTAAGCTCTTTCTATAAATGAGAATGGATGAGGTCAGGCCATGAAATATTCTTGGCCTTCTCAAGATCAAGAACGAAACCAATGTATTTTTCAGTCAAAGCGTTGGCATCACTTGTTGCGAAAAATAATGAAGTGAACATATACGAGCAGATAAGCCTAACAAGATCTTCGGCATCTTCCTCGTCTTGCTCAGATTCTTCCTCGTCTTGCTTAGATTCTTCAGAATCTTCATTTGATTGATCACCCACGCTTTGCAGAGGCTCTTCATCAGATTCTTCATCAGACTTCTTCTTTTTCAGATTAATTGGTGTTCGTTTAAGGATTTTCAAGATTGCCTTCACAATCATTGGCCTAGTCACTTTTTCACCGGCTTTCATACCAGCTGGAAAAGTCCTTTTGAAGAATTCTGTTTCATGTCATCTACTTTTTTTATTGACTTGTGTAAGCCTCCAATCATAATAATCCCAATTTGGAATTCTTGGCATTCCATAAACAAGTGCCATTTCTTTTGGTGTGGATACCATCCCATTCGGTAAGCCATGTATTTCAAAGAAAAATGTAAGCTTGTTTGGATGTTAACCTCTCACGTAACAGTGTAAAATTTTGGTCAGTGCATCTTCAATATTCAACCAATGTTCCAACTCGAATTTGGTGTACCAGAACATTAGGAACAGGTTCCCGTAAGATGCTTCAGAAATCATCTTCATCTGCAACTCACTCAACTGAAGCTCCTCAGTGGTCTTAATAGTCATCACAAGCCCCCACAGGCCCCTGAAACCGCCACGGTACAAACTTCGTGGTTTTCCAGCTCCTTTCTTACGCTTATTAGCACCTATACAATAACAAGAATCTAAAACTATTACATTACATATCAATATACCAAATTAACATGTAATTATATCATCAAAATAGAAGTATCTACCATGTAATTGAAACTACATATTTTTAGCAGTACATATCAATATGTAATGGTAGATACCACTACAAGAATATAAGTATATACCTCTACATACTTCTATGTAACTACATATTATTAGCAGTACATATCAATATGTAATGGTCGATATCACTACAAGAATGTAAGTATCTACCTATACATATTGCTATGTAACAGTACATATGGCATATGTAGAAAGTGAACATTAAAATCACATATTTCATAGTTATTAAGATTTAATTTGGTTTAACACTACGTACCTTCTTTCGGGGGAAAATTTGCTCCCCCCCTTTTTGCTTTCCCCTTTAATTTTGGTGAAGGAGTAGCAGCTCTCAGGGCAAGTTCTTTGTCCCCCTTTGCTTGCGGTGAAGGAGTAGCAGCCTTTGTATCGTTTTTTCCTTTTGCTTTAGTAGTTGCCAATGCTGCTTTTGTTTTGTTTTTGTTTTTTTCCTGTTGTAAACCAAAAACAGTATCAAAAAATGACTACATATTCATAAACAAACACAACAATGCATCACTACGTATTCATAAGCAGGTTTAACACAGTACATGGCCATATGTAGTTGATATGTAAGTATTTTTCAACACTAAAAACACAACATATTCTAAACATGTAGTGTTATATCATAGAAGTATTAGACAACATACTGATATGTAGTACACACTTGTAAATTGATATGCAAGTATTTTTAACATTTTATATGTATTAGTTTTCTAACACTACATATTGGTATGTAGCGGTGCTTAATGATATATTGCATGTCAATTTGAAGTACATATGGACATGTAATCACAATCATGGTTTATTTCTGATCTGCTCACCTTTTTTCGAAGGAACATCTGCATTCTTTGTTGGTGACAGAGTAACAACTTTACTCATACTTCGAGTTGTCGGTGATTTAGCTGCAGGGGAGGTTTCTGTTGGTGAATCATCAACAGTTTTTCTTCTCCTTTTTGCTGGGGAAGGGGTTTCTTCTACAATTTCTTCTGTAGTTGTCCGCTTAATTCTTCTATTCGTAACCATCTTTTTAATTCAATTGAATGTAATGAAAAAAATTAGGTCAAGAATGGAAGCTTTTTTTATTTCGATTTCTGTAAGTGATGATTTTTGATCGTTTGACTTCAATCGTATGATTTCCTGTAACTGATTTTAAAGTGATTTATTGAGAAGAAAAACAAGTTTTGAAGAAGTTTTGATGGAGAAGAGAAAACAGTTTCTGCAGAAAAGGGAGAAGTTGCAGAAGAGAGAAGAAAAAAATGAATAGAAAAACTGAAAAAGGTAACTTTGTAAACCGTGAGTATGGGTAGAGAGGTAATTTCATCACATTTTAAACTTTTTTGGACCAGCGGATAATTCTATTCTGGTGCAGGACTACACAGTAAACCCGGGTCGGGTTTTTGGACTAAACATGAATTTTTTTCTTATAGACACGAAATGTGGTTTCAATGGGGATTACCTTGAAGTCACATGGATTTATTTCAACCATGGCCTTAAGAGCATCTCCAATGCAAAAGGTAAAAGTCTTAAAATAGCATGACACAACGCACATCATAAAGAAAGATGACATGACTAAGTGGGATAAAGAAAAAAGTCTAGATTACACTTTCTACATGACCTCGGATCTTAAGTCCACATCATCATTTTCACTCTAAATTTAAACGAAATTTGTTGAATAAAATCTTGGGGATTGATTATGAACTTTTGCCATTCAGCAATGACCCCCAAGAAAAAAGGTCAATGACCTCCATCTAAGATGACATTGATCCCTTGCATTGGAGATGCTCTAAGGATTTCAATGACCCGTTTGTCAAAAACCATATACTTCCTCTGTTTCTGCAAAAAAGTGTTATCACTTTTTCATTTTAACCTATTTTTAGCCTAAAATGAGAACAACACGCACAACACGTTATGATAGCAGAAACGGAGGTATTAACCTTTATTAACATGGGTATTATTTACCTTTAAGGCATAGAGAATCAATCAAACCATGACATTGATGACAATAAATTGCCTATACAAATTAGATGAATTAGGCATCATAATGTGATCGAGAGCGACTACTGAACTTCCATTTAACAACCTCTTTTTTGTTTTTGTTTTGTTGTTGTTGATAATTTGCCATAAGGCTTACAACATGAAAAACTATTCTACTCTGAGATAAGATCTACCTAACTGTCATCAGCTAAACTAAAATCCTTGTAATAGTGTAAAAACTATTCCATTTACCAACTTTATTCCTTGTAATAATGTCCAAAAAAACTCGTTTATAAAATAAGAGACTAATCGTTACACCTCTGAAAGCAATATACTCTATGAACTTCTTCTTCTAGTTCTCTAAATCAATTATCATTCTTTTGTAATTTCTGTACACACTTTCAGGTATAAGAAAATGGATGTTCCAGTTGGAAAAAGCAGCACCAACTCATCATGCACCACTCCGAAACCATCTTTGAAGTTCTTGATATATGGTAGAACAGGGTGGATAGGTGGTCTTCTTGGCCCAATATGTGACAAACAGGGCATACCATATGAGTACGGAAGAGGTCGTCTGGAGGAAAGGTCCTCCTTACTGGAGGACATTCAGAACGTCAAGCCTACTCATGTTTTCAATGCTGCAGGTGTAACTGGTCGACCTAATGTCGACTGGTGTGAGTCGCACAAGACAGAAACAATTCGCGTCAATGTTGCTGGTACACTGAATTTGGCTGACGTGTGTAGGGAAAATGGATTGCTGATGATCAACTTCGCTAGTGCATGCATATTTGAATATGATGCTGAACACCCAAAAGGTTCAGGTATTGGATTCAAGGAGGAAGACGTGCCCAACTTCGCTGGTTCATTCTACTCAAAGACCAAGGCCATGGTTGTAACTAATTTCACCTTGTTGAGTTCTTGTTACAAGTGTTCGATAATTAATCTTTTTTATAAATTACTGATACCCAATCTTAATTGACGAACCTCCAGGTTGAAGAGCTGTTGAAGGAATATGACAACGTTTGCATTCTCAGAGTCCGCATGCCCATATCGTCAGACCTTAACAACCAACGCAATCTCATCACAAAGCTCAGTCTGTACAACAAGGTTGTTAACATTCCCAACAGTATGACAGTCTACGACGAACTTCTCCCTATTGCAGTGGAGATGGCTAAGAGGAATCTGAAAGGTGTATGGAACTTCACAAACCCTGGAGCCATGAGTCATAACGAGATTTTAGAGATGTACAAGGAATATATCGACCAAGACTTTAAATGGAGTAACTTCACCCTCGAAGAACAGGCTAAGGTGATTGTTGCTGCTCGATGCAGCAACGAGATGGATGCGTCCAAATTGAAGGAGGAGTTTCCTGAGTTACTGTCGATTCAAGAATCGCTGATCAAATATGTGTTTAAACCCAACCAGAAAACTTCCGCTTTTATATCTTGAAGAAGTGTAACAATTTGCACTTGGCATTAGTTTGTACTTTCTTTGGAGCGGTTAATATTTTCTGGTGGCTGTAAATAAGTTGCGCAGTCACTTTTAAGCCATGTGTACTTTTTCCAGTTTAAGCTGATAGAGACAGTTGTGGGAATTTGGAAGCTTGATTGCATTGTGTATTGGAAGTATGTGTCGGAAGAACACTCCAGCAGAAGTGATCATGAACTCATAAAAGAAACAAGGTAAAACATACAGATACTTTCAAACTAGATAGACTCAATTAGATTTCGATATCAGATGGATAGAAATTGCACATCCAAGTGGTAAAAACAGCAAATAGTTTATTATTACAGGTACACGAAAAATAAAATAAAAATAACATAAAATCTGATTTCGCCTTTGTGATCCTCAGCAGTAATCAAACACATACATGACATTGTGGAAACTTTTTCATAGCTTTTCACTCAAAGCTCTCGTGCATCACCCAAAGCAGACATGGCCAACTAGTGATTTTTTTGGGTGCTTTTCCAAGACTTTGCCACCATAACCAGGCTGACGATATGAACGTTTTAACTGCAATTCCAAGTCTCATGGCCTCATCTGTTACCTTCCTTTCATTGAAAATGCATTCCACTTCATCTGCCCAATCTGAGAAACTCCAACCTGAGCCGTCGAACTCCGGGAAGTCACCAATCCATATTGCTGATTATGCCCATTCATCATGAGACATCAAGCAATCATAATCCTCATCCATGTTAAGCAAGTCGTACTGATCCATGGCTACCTCTCAAATGCAAGAAAATAATCAATCACAGACTTTTTTGATCAATCAGACGAACCCTAGTTTTTGCTTCTGATGCTATCTCACCTTCAGATACAAAGAAGAAAGAATATGGTTTCTGAACTAACCCCCTCTGATTTATATAGAAGTGGAAGATCCAAGGGGTCCTGAATATAGAAGTTTGAAGAAATATGGAAACGCGTTTCAAATTACAACTCTAGTACGTGTTTCCTAATCTTGTTTTAACTTAATTCGGATACGGAAACTCTGGAAGAGGGTCTACCAAGTGTTTGATTGAAATTCTTAATGAATTTTCCGTTTGCCCAATTGGTTTCTATCACTATCAAGCAACATAATGTTTCACCCAGCAACACAATGCTTCTAAATGGAGAAACACCTTTTGTGTGTGAATGTCAGTAAACCCTTTGGTGATAAGATCGTAATTCGTTTCTGAAAAAAAGACACTGAAAATGAAGTGCTGTTCAGTTTCACTCTGACATTTGTATTTTCTAGTTTGCTATTAAATGGCTTGAATTGGTTCAAGTAAAGTTAGATACTTACTAAATATCCTATATTACTGCAGATGGTACACAATATGGTTCATGCCGATGGATCCGTCGTTCAAACTTTTGATTACTTAAAGCAAAATGGGCTAAGGATTTGTTGATATTTGGCCAAGACCTACTGCCATAGCATGGAAAATTATTGCTTGCTAGGCAGCATTTGAGGCTCTACTTCAACTTGCTCTTCCTGGAAAACGAGTTGAAGGTCCCATCACTCCTGCAGGGAATGTACCTGTCTACAAGGTAATCAAATGCTCCAATTTGTGTTCTATAGGATATATGCGATGAAATCAATTTAATATGAGTTCAATTTATTGCTAGAGAGGGGTCATGTTGTCCCTAAATGATTTTCAGCATAATAGTGCCCGTGTATGTCATGATTATCGGCAATCCAATTGTTAGCATGTGAGTCTTGATGAGCAATGATAACCACCAATCCTAACTCGTTTTAAAAACTTAGCTTGAAGTACCTTTCCAGTAAGATCTCTTCTTTGTACAGATGGTAAATATTCCTGCAGTACTAGTTAACTATCCCACATAATATGCTGAATTAAGCTTATGGAATTTGAACTGTCTCGGGGCAGCAGCCTTCTTTAATGTTTTATGTTTGGGAATCACATGCATTATGCCTGCCATGGTAACATATATGTCATTCTTAGAAGTAACCGAGATATGTATTTGGGTTTTCTTTTGTCTGGCAATTATACGTATCAATATGCACTAATATCTTGTCATATTCTTATGATGCAGGGAAAGGAGCTATATCCTCGAATTGGAAAGTACTTCGATATTAAAGTCTTTACAAATTGCAGATTCGGTTTGATGTCATGGGGAGTTCTTGCTGTCACCTACTGTATTAAGCAGGTTAGTCGCTTAATCATCCTCATCTAATGGATAGTTTCAGGAAGAGCACAACAGATCCTTTACCTGTGCCTTATAATGCGATACCATTTGTAGGTGAAGCAAGACAGATCATAAAAGTAGGCATAGAAATCTCGTCAAGGATGTTGTTAATTCAGATAGTCCCTTTCTAGATTTGCTGTCATGTAATACTCTTTTATTCTCTTGTTTAACAATTCCACCACTTCAACAAATTATTGCAGTATGAAATGAATGGGAAAATAGCTGACTCTATGCTTGTGTACGTAACCAAGTTCTTTTGGTGGGAAGCTGGATACTGGAGTACAATGGACATTGTGCATGATCGACGTACCACACCTGCTGGGGATGCTTGGTCTGAGTTCCGTCAATTTATACCTCATCTGGAATGTACCTAGTCAATCATCCAGTGAATCTTGGTACTCAGGTAAGTAACTAGTGCACATTATCCATGCTCCGTCCTTGTTCCTAAACAAAGTCTTTCTGAGTAGTGCAAGTTCTATTTTGTGATTCAACCTTGACCAATTGCTTCCAGACAGCACTTCTTATCTTAGCTGCTGGTGTTCTGTGTGTATACATCAACTACGACTGCGACAGACAAAGACAAGAATTCCGCAGAACAAATGGAAAATGCTTGGTGTGGGGAAGAGCTCCATCAAAGGTATTCCACATTGTTATTGCTCCCATGTTATCTATTTCCCCGCAGTTATTCTTTTGTCTACGCAACAGTTATCCTGGAAGCAGGCTGTTTATATATTTTAGAAACCTCAATATAACTAAATGTTTCTGCAGATTGTCACCTCCTATCGAACTAGCAAGGGGGAAACGAAAACTAGCCTTCTTTTAACCTCAGGATGGTAAGTTCTCTTTCTTTTATTTGATACTCCACAAAAATTATTTGAACGTGCTTGGTACTTCGATATGTATTTGCGAACTGGAGCAATTCATTTAGCTGCTCAGTATTAGATATGTTAGTCGTAATTTTGTAGTTAGTATTTTGGTTATGGTAATTAACATCTGAATGAAATTGTAAACTCTGTTGTTTTTAGCTTCCAAATTTTCCTTTCAGAAGTAGTTTTAGCTTGATTTTTTTGTTTCATAGGGGATTTAACTTCATATCATCAAGCAGACATACTCGCTTTAGATGAGTTATCTATTTGTCGTATTTTATTATGTTTAATTAACTTCATAAAATGCTCCTTAGTTAAGTAAGGAAGTGGTAAATCACAAACTGATATCTAGCTAGTCCAGTAGTTGTTAATTGCATATTGCAGCTCTCTTGTCTGGTGTTGCCCCATGAACATACTACTTTGCTACAGCCAAAATCAATCTGGACGGCAGAAGGGACTCATGAGACCTCGTTGATGGAACGTATACTGCATTTGGATCCACTTGAAGTATGTTTCCAGTGACTGATGACTTCCTCTTGCAATTCTAATATTAATATTTCGTTTTCGCCTTATTAATTACTTGTTACTTATGTTTTGAAGATGAACTTATTCCGCGGAATCACACTGCCAGATACTCCAAGGACCGGAAAGGTTTTTGGAGGACAATTGACTGGACAGGCATGCTTTTTTCACTCTTCTTTCTTTCTTTCTTTGGCTGGTCATAATTTTTATGTTCAGTTTAACCTCTTTTGATTGATAACGGGTAAAATTATCTCTAACCGTTTCCAGTACAATCTCTGCTTGATCTTTAAATTCATATATGATTAAATTGCAGTAGTACGTACTTGGATCTAAGTAGAAGTACTTCCATTTTTCGATAGTTGGGAATTGTCCCCTGCTACAAATTTAAGACTGACCGAGTAATTTGTGTGTTTACTGCTCCCATATCCACCGACCAGCGAATATTTCTAGCATTCACCTCATATTAAATATACCAACTTACTGACACACTTTATTTGCTTTGGGTATTATCCAAGGGGTGTTCTGAGATAGTGAATTCTGTTGTGAGTCCATTTGCAGGCGTTAGCTGCAGCTTCAAAGACTGTTGATCGCGGGAAACTTGTTCATAGTTTCCACAACTATTTTTTAACCGCGGGCGATCTTGGCAGTAAGTTGGTATATTTAATATGACAGAGTAATGTATGTTGCTAACTGGCATAGATACAATGGGTTCAATATAGAGGAGGCGTGAGAAGATAAGGAATCCAGCCCTCCATAGTGTGAGTTGATCTCCTACCTCCCACCTGCACTATGGGCAACAGGGGTTGGGGTTTATCACTGTACTAGACAGTGGAACCTCACGTAATTTATTTATAAGCCGGTTTTCAGGTGTATATCTTTGCAACTTTCTTTAGTAAGGTAGTGTGGACTTATCGTGTTGGTCATGCTATTTTCTCTTGATGCGTAAGAGCTGCAGTTCGAACACATGTTTTCTAATCAGCCTATTATATAATATTCTCGCCCCGTGTGAAATACAGTAAATGATCTTATGTAACTGAAGTACCCAATTTTCAGTGCCAATTATATATCACGTTCATCGCTTGCGTGATGGGAATAGCTTCGCTACCCGACGAGTGGATGCAATGCAAAAGGGAAATGTCATATTCACTTTGCTCGCCTCATTTCAAGTAAACTACTGCATACATACAAAGCTGCAGCTGCAATACCGAGAGAAAAAAAAATCCTAATTGTATAAGTGCTGTGCTATGTTTGTTTAATATAAGGAAGAAATTGGGTTTGAACACCAAGAAGTTACCATGCCATCTGCTCCTATTCTGTACTATATATGCTCTTCTCTGTTTTAAAGGACCGTATTATATTCCTCATATGTTACTGAAATCCTTTTGCATTCCAGGTTTTATCAATGGAAGAGCTCCGAGAGAGAAGTTATTTGGACCCTCGTCTTCCTGAGTATATATCCTCTGTTAAAACATTATAATACTATCTGATTTTCTTCTTAAGCAAGACCTAACTTAGCCGAGTTTCAGGAACTATATCGGAGCAAGGCGGTTACAGATCCTTGGCTTGTAGATATGAGATTTTATCAGCCAACTAGCTGTATAGTGCAAACTAACATCCTGGGGAGGTTCGATCTACTTCATTATTTTCTTCTATTCCCATAATACATGGTTGTTTTCATTTCTTCGTTCAGTAATAAATCGAGGGTCTTTTGGATTTTTGTTTCATGTACCAAATGTGTCATTTCATGGTTATCAAACAACTGCAGTTTGAGTTTCTGGCTTAAAGCACAGGGAACACTTTCTAATGACCCTGCGCTACATAGGTGAGTGAGTACTAGTATTGTGGTAACCCATGGAGCTATCTTGAATTTTCATATCATAATACTTATGTTAATAGGGAAGTTTACTTATGCTTTATTTGGATGGCAGCTTGTTGCGTCGTTGATTCAAGAGGGTCTCATTAGGACGGCCAGAGCACAGCAATCAGTAGCCAAATCAAATCTCTGATTTTGTCAATAGATTTTATGCATAATGGACCTGTGGAAAGAAAGGAATCAGAGACCATTCAACAAGAAGTCTCTCTTGACAACTAAGCTCATTCAGAAAATCATCAGGCATACAATCGCATACTGACTCTATCTCCCACCAATTTTTCAGAATTCTCTCTTAAAGAGTTCATGTCAACTGGAAGTGTGTTACTTATCTTTGAACCACCTTGAATCAGCTCTTTTCTTTTCTGCAGCTCTTCGTTCTTGTAGTTAGCTTTTCTTTTTTGTTTGCTCTTTCTCTTCGGGTGGATGCTTTGTCCTTCATTGCCAGAAATTTGTTTGCAGTTGGCTTCTGGTTCTTTTAATAAAATCCAGATCCTGTAAGCACAGATATAGGCTCATCAGAATCTTCCAAGCAATTACATTTTCTTTCTTTTTTTCTCTCTTTTGGAAAGACGTAGTGCGGCACTATTCCCAATTAGCTTAGCATGAATGCACCCTTCAATAGAAAGGTTCCCCATGCCTCATTGCCCATTCCCGCTGTAGCTAAGGATGTGGCATAAGTTTACCAATATTTGTACGATATTCATTTCTCATTTTCTAAATTGTACATTTGTGTTATATGTTAAAAATTTGTACTGAGAAAAGATGGAGATTAATATTTCATTGTATAATCTCCTCGCACCATACAGAGTGTTTCACGCTGTAAAAGAATAATTTATGTTGGAGAATTTTTAATATTGGGTTTGGAACACATAGTGTTTTATTAGGCAGGCATAATTGGCTCTTATGTTTTATTAGGCAGGCATAGTGCCCCAATTTTGTCGAATATAATAAAGCTCACAAATACTTAATAAAACATTTTTAGGTTCATTGTTCCTGGAAAAACTGAAAGAAAAAGAGAAAATGATCTATGGAGACGATCAAATGCAGTCTGCATGAGAGTAAGTCTGCAGCTATGGACATCATCAAGAAAGCAAATCGACCGGTAACATTGAAGGTAAGTAATACGTCAAATGCACATTTGTTTTCGCAGATTATAGAGCTGAAGTGCTTAAATCCAGCTTTAGAACAAGTTTAAGAGCTTTTTCTTCTGATTACCTAGTTGCTAATGATGATAATACTAATGATTTGATGCAGTTTCAAGAAGTTTCTTACGGGATCAAACTCAAGAGTGGATCAGGTCAGGTAGAGAAAACAATCTTGAAGGGAGTAACAGGTTCAGTGCAGCCTGGCGAGATGCTAGCTTTGTTAGGTCCATCAGGTAGCGGCAAAACAACACTGTTATCGGCTTTAGGAGGTCGCCTTGGCGGACGTCTAAGCGGAGATATTACATACAACGGAAAATCCTTCACCAACTCAATGAATCGAAATACCGGTTTCGTGACTCAAGATGATAAATTTCATGTCCACCTCACAGTAACAGAAACACTTGTATTCACAGCTCTTTTGAGATTACCAAAAACCTTTACAAAAGAAGAGAAGATTAAGCATGCTGAAGAGGTGATAACTCAACTAGGCTTAACGAAGTGCAAGAACACCATCATGGGAGGACCATTTCTGAGAGGCGTCTCCGGGGGCGAACGTAAGAGAGTTAGCATTGGGCAAGAAATGCTGATCAACCCAAGTTTATTGTTTCTCGACGAACCTACTTCTGGTTTAGATTCAACATCGGCTCAGCAAGTCGTCAGTTTGTTAAGGGAGTTTGCCGGAGGTGGACGGACAGTTTTGATGTCGATTCACCAACCTTCTGGTAGAATTTATTACATGTTTGATAAGATCTTAGTCCTGTCGGAGGGTAACCCTTTGTATTTCGGAAAGGGAAATGAAACTATGGATTACTTCGCTGGGATCGGGTACTCTCCTTCTGTTACTATGAATCCGGCGGATTTCCTTTTAGATCTTGCCAACGGTAATTACATTCTCAACTCTTCACCTTAATCCAGGCCTCAACCAATGCCCACTGTATATCTTAACACATAACCCAAGTGTAATCACATTCTAAACCTTTATAGCGTGTTTTTTTCTTTTTTTGTTGACTCGTCTGGATCTGACTTGGTCCTTGACTCGATAAGAGTGGATGTCAGACCATTATTTTTTAGTTTGAGTTAGATTTGACTCGAGATTCTACTCCGCCTTAATTTCTGACTCGGATCTGTTTAAATCAATAAGTGAAGTGTTCTCAACTCATGGGACGGATTGCTATTTCGTTGCCTTTACTCTGCATGTCCCAGATGAGATGGGTGTGTTGCCCCACAGAAGAGGGTGGTGCTTTGGTGGTAGTACTACGAGAAAGATGGAGGATCTGTTAGTGACCTATCACGGCTCAACAGTCTACGAGGGCAAAGAATGACTCATTTTTCGGTCCGAATCTTGACAGTCATGTCTCTGTTAGATTCTCCGGTCAAAATAAAAGAGAACTCCATTCAAACCAACTGACTTGCTTTGAGTCAAATTTGAGTCAGAAAACAAACACATATGATTTCAGTTAGACCCAAAAAAAAAAAAATGTTAGGCAACTAATTTCTGCATATTTTTTTTCACAAGCACCCAAGAAGCTAATACTGTTGTGAATGTTTGTATGTGTGTTTTATAGGTGTTAATATGGATAAAATGGATGAGGGTAAAATGGAGGAAGCAAAAAAACAGCTTGTATCTGATTACAAGATACATCTTGATGATAAGGTGAAGAGGGATATTGGTCAGGAAATGGAAGGCCAATTGTTAGATTATAATCATGCAAAGGATGGTAAGGATTTTGGTAAATGGAGTACAAGTTGGGGTCAGCAGTTCTGGATATTGTTGAGAAGGGATCTTAAAGAAAGAAAGAACGAAACATTTTCATTCGTAAAGATCACTCAAACTTTCCTCCTGTCACTTCTATGTGGGCTTCTTTGGTGGAAATCTACTACTGCTGATTTACAAGACCAGGTATGCATTCTATTATGGACAAATTTGCTTTCTTATCCTGTAATTTTCTTTAGCCTCTTCTTTGTTCTCGGCTCAATTTGTTCAATGATCCGAGGAAAAAAGATACTCAAAGCCTGACACACAAACTTATTCGTATCAGTAACTACTAGTCTAATATAGAGGTTAGTAAGCAAACAAAAGGGGAAAAAAAGAAAAATTAAACAAAAAACTGTCTCGCATTCTGCTGGGGCCTGGGGGCACGAACCCTTGGACCAACATGACCAACCACAAGCACCCTTGTTGTAGCGGCAAGTGTGTTTGAATATATCTAACATTTTTCTTATCTCAAGTTCTCTATTTTGGTATCATATATATCCATGACGATTTCCCTAATTTCTAGCATATATAACTCGGTATGGGGTAAAATATCTTGATCTATTAGATATCCACGAGAGTATATATATTTTCAAGGCACCCAAATAAAAATTAGTTATATTTAGCTTAGGTTTAGAAAAATAGACATGTTATCCTCGCTCTATGTTGATTTTGATGTAAATTTTGCACTCAAAAAGCACATTAGTTAATTCATATAGAATGTTATTTTTACAACGTTTTACACTCTAATAAAAAGAATGTGCTTATATGTATAATTTTACCATCTTTAGCAATTTAAATTATAACCATTATTAGGGAAGATAGGTTAGGATAAAAAAAAATAGACATGTTAGTTATCCTGACTCTATGTTCATATTCGATATAAATTTTTCGATGACACCCAAATCAAAATTAATTGCATATTGATTAAGTATTCATTTAGAATGTTATTTTTACAGTATTTCACACTCTAACAAAGCACATTAGTTAATTTTTCATTTAGAGTGTTATTTTTATAACGTTTTACACTTTAATAGAAAGAATGTGCTCATATGTATAATTTTACCGTACTCAACAATTTAAATTATAACCGTTATTAGAGAAGATAAAAATTATGAAATTCCATATCAAAATTTGTGACGGTGTAATAAATAAATAATGAAGAAAATACCCTATGAAAAGAGTCGATTAATGCAAACTAGATCAAACTACATGTTGACTTATTACATTTACATGTATGACAGATTGGATTACTATTCTTTTACTCCATGATGTGGGGATTGCTCCCGCTTTTCCAAGGCTTATTTACATTCCCACAAGAAAAATTGATGCTTTCTAAGGAGCGATCATCAGGCATGTACAGGCTCTCATCATATGCCATGGCAAGATCGGTAAGCGACCTACCAATGGAGCTTGTTATGCCTTTTGGGTTTATTCTCATAACTTATTGGATGGCAGGGTTAAAACCAACGGTTTTTCATTTCTTGCAAACATCAATTGTCGTCCTATATACGGTTATGGTTTCACATGGACTAGGTCTCGCAATTGGTGCAGTGGTCATGAATCTTGAGTCTGCAACAATGTTGGCAGGAGTCATCGTGAATGCATTTTTTCTAGTTAGCGGTTATTACATAAGAAACGTCCCAAGCTTCATAGCATGGCTCAAGTACATGTCTGTTACATACCACAGCTTCAAACTCCTATTAGGTGCGCAATATAAGAGCGACGAGATGTATGCGTGTGGACCTAATATCACTTGCAGTATCGGGAGCAATCCTACTATCGAAAAAATTGGACTTGGAGGTGAAGGCATCTCATATCTCTATTTAACTGCAATGCTTGTGGTCTTCAGATTGATTGCTTACCTCGCCCTCATCAGGGTTGGAAAGATATCTAGTTAATGGGTTTCCACAAAACCTTGAGTTCGAGACTTTATGCAGGTATATATCCACCGGTGAAATTCGGCATGGTTCCCCTAAATAAATCAGCAAACTTAAATACAATTGATATTAATCAAGTCGAATGTGTCATTTACTAGCAACAAAAATACCAATTATACCCACTAGCTAGTACATGAAACTTTGATGAATAACTAATTTTTTTCTTTTCTTTCAGTCATTCTTTTCCCACGTGGTCAATTAACAAACAAAACTTTTTTTTTCCGATATATAAAATAAAAATTCTATTGGCTTGGGCTTCTATGACTTTCTCAACCACGATTTCTTTGAGGCTTCACCTCGAAATAAGAAATTATGTTGATACTCAGTATCAAAAAAAAAAAAAAAAAAAAAAAGGAAAAAAAAATGATGTATGGTGGGTTCCATCGTTTCTATAGTTATTGTTTAAACGGTGAGGTCCTTTCTATACACCGGAGCCTCTTACCTTTTATTTGTGACTACATGATAAAAAAAGACTATTGATTGCCAGTTTCGGGATCTTAAATTTACAGTAGGTTAAAGCCGTTGAATGGATGTAGATCTAAAGCAAAATTGGAACGATATTCATAATTAAGTAAATTGTATTGATGAATTGAGTTTTGGATCACACCGGTATCATCAATTCTCGTTATTGGATATAATTAAAAGTTGATAAACAAGATGATACTTTTACTATAAGAATGCATGGTCAAATCAACAGCGCTCATGGTGTTTCATGTTAGAGAACCATTTCTGAAACATGATGTTTATTGCTAATAACTAAAACATTATTTTTCACTATGGTCAATATACTTCTTTCTAGAAAGACTCGTCAAGCAACTTTATTCTTGAAGATCAATACTCACTACTCTACAAACTAGATAAATTACAACATGCATGGAAAGCTAACCATATCTCGTATGAGTGTTTATGGAGGTTCGACCTTAAAAGGATTTTTTTATCTGACATACTTAAAATGTTTGCCTCTATGTTACTGGTCATTGTCTCATCTTCTTCTCACATTGATAACTTCTCAGATACAACAAGTTGGGAACAATAATCTGACGACATATTTTTTTCAAGACTTTGTACGCTCAATTGATTTATGAAGATATATGGTGTGGATGATTTACCATATTATTTCATTAGAAGAATTGTATTCCTTTCAAGATCAACTTCCAATTGTGGTGTGTAA
This sequence comes from Papaver bracteatum, assembly GCA_023529315.1. Classification (NCBI taxonomy): domain Eukaryota; kingdom Viridiplantae; phylum Streptophyta; class Magnoliopsida; order Ranunculales; family Papaveraceae; genus Papaver; species Papaver bracteatum. The sequence goes on along the minus strand of JAJJWX010002148.1, from coordinate 601,913 downwards.
CTCATGGTCGTTTGAACTCATGTGACATGCTGCAGCATAAAGGCATTAACAGTTATAACTCTTATGTGCTCTGTGGTGACAGTATGGAATCTCAATACCATATTTATTCATTCAATACAAGGTTGCTCATAACATGTGGTCTTTCCTTTTTTCTTGAAAAATTGAGCTTGAGTTTAACCTAGCTTGATGTTTGGTCTTTGTACTTTTTGCCATTACAAACATCAAACTGTACTACAAAAAAACTTTATATAGTCGATTAGGTCAAAATCATCGGATGAAGTCGTTTTGGTTGTGGTTGGGCTTTGCGGAGTGAAAATGGCAGTCAAAGCTAGTATTGAATAAGGCTATCATACGATAGACCTTGTCCAACAAGACAACCGCTTAAAATTCGACTCACTGCAAGTTGGCGAGAAAAAACTGGATGTTACATGTATTTGGCACTTCAAAAATAAGAAGTGGCCATGTAATTGCTGGTTATAATGGATTTTACTTGAGAGTTGGTAAGCTATTATTGGTCAGTTGGATAAAGAGTCAGAAACTCGATCTAGTAGAGGCTACGCAGTTGACTATGTTTTAAACGACCATATATGAGACTTGGAAAGTAACTTATGATGATTATAAGATTGCTAAGCAACTTATATAGATAGTTACTAAGTGGTGATCAAGTGAATGTGGGTGTTGGTAGAACATTTTTTAACCAGTCAGGATTTCTGATTTTCTCTTAAAATTTATAATTACAAAGTAGTGGAATTAATTTGGACCGACCCCTTTTGGTTGTTAGTAGAGTTTGTTTAACCAATTTGGATGTCTAATTAGCTTCTATTATGCGTAGTTCCTATGTATACGAGTATTAATAAAACAAACAATAGGATGCGCTTGCTACGGTATTGCTTTACACTTGAGCCGGCTACATTTGAGAATTGGTGTGAAATAACCTTATTCTATGACCAAATAAAATAAGTAATCACCACATCGCCGGTCCATACGTAGAAGCACTAGAAAGAACAATTGGGATATTCATTTCATATAATCAGCAAATTTGATGACCAACCAGATTTGGCAGTTGGTTACTGTGTTGGTTTATGCTTAAACCTACTACAAGACGATTAATTATATGTATAAATAGTTGATCAGTGAATCATTTCTTTTGTAATAACCAGGTCTTATTTGATCGTCATTATATTGATATATGTCATCAATACGTTTATCTGAACTAGAATGTGTTGATGCCCAGCTTATTACTAGGCTACCCACCAATTCTTTAGAAAACCTTATTATTGATGATTTAAATAAAATTAGAATGTACTAATCCCTGAAGACTGATATTCAGTGGCATAATTCCACATTTCTTTCCCTTTCTCTTTCAAAAATATATAGTAATTATGATAAAAGTACTAACAACAAGTACGAAAGGAAAATTCAAACTTTTATTTGGACCGGCAGACGACTATTTAGTTAACTAAACTAATCGAATATAAATTTAAAATCTCTGTTCTTAGAGATTCTCCAATGGTATGTTTGTGGGGAAAAAAGTCTTCGTACACATAGGATAAACATCCAAAATTCCTAAAAGATTTCTCCAACCATAACCTTTATGACCAATGTGTAGATCACACAACATAGTTTTATGAAGACATCCTCTTGTTATAGAGGTTTATTTAGAGGATATCTACCCATCCTAGTCATCTTTTTTTAATTAATGATAATTTTACCTTGTTTATAATAATTTTAATTACGAATTAAAATTACTATTTTTTAACGAGATTTGTCGTCTCATTTTCACCAGGAGTATAAGGTTACAAAACCAAAATCATACAATCATACAATTAATTTGGATCAATCATTTTCTTTTAATCAATAATCATATTTGATCAATACATAATTTTAGGTACTAATATCATTCACCTCTTTCGATGTTACATTTATCTTAATTACCTGAAGAAATCAATCATGTAACTAACATTTTGGTGATATTTCATTACTTGATGCATGATTACTACAGTATAAAAAATATATGCATGGAGGTTTAGGACTTGTTGAATTGAATCACGAGTAGTCTGGTGAAAGATTTATGTCCATGATGATATAATTGATATTTCCTAGAACCTAGAACTAATGAATAACATTTGATTCATATGCTTCAAGAAAAAGAAAAAAAATCTGATGTATATATCCTGAAGAACTACACAACTTGAGCACAGTCATCTTTCACGCCTTTTAATCAATTGCTTTAATTTTCATAGTTTTCCTTTAACGCTTTTTCAAGAAATTTTAGTTTTACGGATTTATCAGGAAATAAAATCTTAACAAGCAATGAGGAGTACTCAAAGAGTATTAGGGTTGGAGATTGATATTTGTTTTTCCTAACTTATCGGAAAATTGAACGTCAGATAGGAAAAAGGATGTCTAGTTTGTGTTTCCACATAGGAAAGACACACAACCATTATTGGAAAAGCTCTTATCAAACTTTGCACAAAAATTGGAATCATTAGTTTTGTTTCTTTAACAAAGGAAAAAACTTTCATTACACAAAAAGATTTGTTACATCAAAAGCTAAGTAAGAAATTAACAAATCAGGTAGATTACACCACCATTCCCCAAAAAGATTTTGTTTATGATAAGCTTTAGCTAAAGCGTCTGCTACTTTATTACACACTCTATACACAAATACACAAGACTAAACAGAGTTAATATTACATATGTTTACATATTTTCTACGAAAAGGTGTACTCTGCGAAGGAGGTAAAGGAAACTGCTTCTGCAAATAAGAACTGATATTAAGATTATCAGTTTCAAAAACTACATTACTCTAACCATTAGTAGCTTCCAGTTCCATAGCTTCTAATAAATCCCAGGTTTGTGCTTGATGAACATCACTGGCTCTTCTCAAAGTTGTGTTTCCCGTGACGAATTTCCCTGCATTGTTTTTTTGTTATAATTCCAATACCAGCAAGTAAAGATTGAGGACTGGAAGAGGCATCAATATTGATTTTCTAAACATTCAAAGCAGGTGTTTTCCAAGTAACATTCACAACAGCTCTATTTCTAACAGAATGAGTAGAAGCAACATGTGTATTATTTAAAAAATGTTGAGTAATATAAAATGTAACCTGATGAATCACTATGATATGATTAGGTATAAGTTTACTAAATGCTACTGTGCATATATGTTTCCAAATCATATGTATAATGCAAACATTAATATGAATTAAGAGATGAGTATTATGAATATTTATCTGAAACTCCTACTGAAAAGATGAGGGTACCCAAATATACCTCAATCTAAAACTTTTACACCTATAAGTCCTTTTCCGAAAGTGATTGTCTATGGACTGAGTTGAGATAATTCAACTAATCGGTTCACACTTCGTGTGATCGTCCATGAATACGAGATAGAGACAATACAACAACGAAGTATGTTTACTTGATAATAGGTTCGGACTTAACCAAACTCTAGGGATTGTCTATCAAGTAAAATAGGAATTAACATTTTTGCACTTTACTTCTAATTATAATAAAACAATTATAATCCAGGAAATATAAAAGTAAAAGACACAGCAAGATTTTGTTAACGAGGAAACTGCAAATGCATAAAAACCCTGGGACCTAGTATATAATTGAATACTCTCATAATTAAGCCGCTATATAAAATCAAAACAACTTCGTATAGTTTACACCAAGAAACTAAAGTTATAGTTCACCTAGTTCCCTCAGTATCCATGCGCCTCCAACTTGTTAATAAGTCACGCACTTGGAACAATTCCTTTGGTTCGTATTCCAAACATTAAAGAAACAAAAATTCTATTCGGTAACGACTCTTTTCAAACAACGTGATATGAGTCTAACAAAGGATCTTCTGTTTAACCAATAAACTCCTTTGTCGGGTCCTTATATCAATCTCTCAACAATTACCAAAGTAATTGTTAGACTATGCAATCAATACTATTAATCACAAAAAAGTGTATTGATGCCGATCTACTCAACTAATCAATCCAATCTATCTATAGATGGGGGAAAATGGTTCAATGGTTTTTTAGGGAAATGAAGAGTCGAGCATGTTGTCGAGACTCCTCGAATGAGCAAAAATGCTTAACCTCACACATATGCACTGCAAAGGGAGTGCTTAGATTCGAGAGATCAATTTGTAGGACTCCGGCCTAAACCAATTCAATGGCCGTTCCAGAGTCAATTCGGTCGCAAAGAGGGAGATGGTTTGATCTATAGGAGGGAAGCTGAGAATTTTGTGGGATCAATGATGATCAAGGATTATGGATGTGTTGAAGGTTTCTGCAATAATTTGTGAACTGTTGAGTTCGAATAAGTTCCGATGGATAGATTGATGAATTCTTGAGAGTAGTTACTCGAGAAATTCTGGATGATTGATGATAGCTAGTGACCATTCGTTGTTTACAATCATGGATTCAGAGACTTATTATATTGTCAGAGTTATGAACACCTTGATCCCTATAAGTGTGATAGTTTCATGAGTGGAAAAGTGGGAAAGTGGAAGATCGTGGTAAAGTCAGATCCATGTCGTGTGGAAACTTGACGGATCGTACACCTAATACTTTGCTAACTCCTTCAACCGTTGACACAACTTATGCACATTTCTCATCGTGGATGAATCCACGTGTTGTAGGCCACCAGACCAAAACCCTAGTTGTTATCGCCCAATTTGACTTGATTGACGTCTCACAAATCGTGGAGTCTGCATGACAGAAGTGTATTTAGTTTGTCAGTTTTTGATGGATTAGACAATGAGCCTAGGTTTTGTTGAATCGAGCATATTTGACAAATGCTCAGCGATTCATGAATGTTAATGTTGCCCGTCTGAGAAAATATTGTAAACTCGACGAGTTGTTGAATATTGATGAGTTATTGAATATACGTGGATTATTCGAGCAACTGAGCAAGTATTGCTCGATTCGACGAAATACTGATAAATTACTGAATATTTATAGTTGGATCAATATTCGAGCAACTAAGCAAATATTGCTCAATTCGACGAATTACTGAATATTAAGAATTTGACGAGCAACTGAGCAAGTATTGCTCAATTCGACAAATTAACGAATGTTGACAATTTGACGTGCAATTGAGCAAGTATTGCTCAATCCGACAAAATATTGAATATTGATAATTTGACGTGCAATTGAGAAAATATTGCTCAATTCACAAATTACTGATAAATTACTAAACATTGATAGCTGGATCAATATTTGAGCAAATGTTGCTCAATTTGGCGAAATATTTATTGGTGATGTGACCCAATAAAATATTAAAATACTAGCATATTACCAAATATTATATGATTAATTCAGATGTCGGTTGCTGAATCAATATAAATTCATTTGAATCTTGCTCAGAATGATGATTCGTAGAACATTTATTTGAAACCCTAATTTCAGATCATAGTTGATGAATCGCTGAAAATGGGTCATGAGTGATAGAGGGACCGACCACATGGGATGATGGGCGTCCATGTGGTGCCCATTGCTCGAGCGAGCGTACACTAGGTTTCTCAGTTGAAGAGTTGGTGAAATAATGATGATTATGTGCCAATTTCATCATTTATTGAAATATTCCTGGGTTCATCATTAGGCAAAGCCTAAGTATGAAAGATAGAGGATCGACCAAGAGAGCATGGGACCGGCTCTTGGTGGTCACCGGACCAGTTGTTGGTCGTTTGAGCAATCTCCAGGTTGGTTGGAGAGAGTTTGGGCCCAATATGAGCAATTGAGAAAATTAGGTCAGAATTATGAAAACGTGTGGGACCGGCTTTGTGCAAGCCCTAGGTATGACCCTGGTTGGTCATTAAGGCATGCACGTGCGGCCATGGTATCCGTGTCTCCGTAATGAGAGTTTCAGTATTTTCGGATGTGCGTTCGAACGATATTGTGAATTTTCAGAAGAGTTTCATCTTGACTGAAATTCTTGATTTTTGTTGGAATGAGCATGCATGCTCAATTAATAAATATTTGGTAAATATTAAAATAAGAATATTTTAACATTCAAAATTTTCGTGAGAGGCTAGCCGGTCGTGTGACCCGTTGGCTTTTGATTTTTCATGATTCGAGCAAAATTTGAGAAGTTATTACAAAATCATGATTTTTGCTCAAACCAAGGAGTTTCATGAATTTAGGAAAATAATAATTATAAAAGACTTGAGATTGCAAGGTGTGGGACCGGCCACGGCTAGGGCATGGCCGGCCGGCTATGTTGCCCGATCCCACAACACTTTCCTAATTTTATATTATTATTTTTCATGAAACCATGATGTTATGGAGAATCCATGAGTTTTTGTTGGAACGGAGGAGTTTAGGGAATAATAATTATAAAAAACTAGGGATTGTGAGGTGTGGGACTGGCCACGGCTATGTTGCCCAGTCCCGCACACCTTTCCCTATTTTATAATAATATTATATTTCATGAATCCATGAAGTTATGGGGAATTCATGAGTTTTGCACAAACAAAGAAAGTTGATAATAACAAAATAGGGCAAAATAATGGAAGAGGCATGGGACCGACCACGGCTAGGGCATGGCCTGCCGGTGGGCCCGGCCCCTGGGCGCCTCTTATTATTTTATTATTATTTGTTGCTTTCTCCTATTTTGCGTAGGATTCCTCATCAGTCCATATTTTTTTATGCTCATTTGTGCATCCGGGTGCTCAGTCGTGCATCATTGTCGAGTACACTTGCACCACTTTTGTGGGGCTTACTCAGTGATGATCCAGATGCCGGTTGTTGAGTATTTATTGCTCATTCATGAAATTCAGTGTAGAATAATTCATGAAATGGAACAATAAAATGAGTAGTTATTTATTATCAATTCATAGGATCAGCTGTGAATTCGACCATGAACTCGGAATAATAAAACATGCATTACCATTCCATGGGATCGTGGATTCGACCATAAAATCGGAGTAATAAAATTATATATTACCATTCCATGAGATTAGTTGTGAATTCGATCATGAAATTGGAATAATGAGATAATAAAGTAGTTTATTGCCATTCTGTGAGATCAAGTCGTAGATTTGATCATGGAATCGGAGCAATTGTTATTGCCATTCCATGGGATCAGGCTGTTGATTCGACCATGGAATCAGAGCAATTGTTATTGCCATTCCATGGTATCAGGCCGTGGATTCGACCATGGAATAGGAGCAATAATAGATCATTCTGGGAACTCAGTGGTGAATGTCACGACAGAATTAATCTATTACAGAAAAGATATTAGCCAGTTAAAGCGTCACATCCATTTTGAATAGTGCATAGTCAGGGAGTCACTGGTGTTTTTTACGACCTGAAGGTGTTGCTGCTCTCAATATACAGAGAACCACCTGAATCTGTGAACGTCTCTCTACATAGCCAGGGAACGGTGAGTGTCACCGAAGTCCTGAAGGCGTCCTCCGCCCAACTATTATTCTATATGGAGGGGGGTCTCTCTCCTGCAGTCATGGAATAGTGAGTGTCACCGACGTCCTGAAGGCATTAAGCTCTCAATCTACGGAGAACCGCCCAATTATGTTGTTCTGCACATAGGGAATAATGAAATGCCAGGGATCGAACGCTCAGCTAGTAGAGGCTTTTTCGAAAGACATTCATCATGGCTTCGTAAAATATGAATCGTTGTATGCCTGAAAGCCATGTCGAAACATGCCTCATGATTTTACGGTTTTGCCCTTTGTTGAAAATCCTCCATCAACATTATCACAAAGATAAACCGATTATAGTTGGATTCCTTTCTATCCGAAACAAGTATTGTGCATACCAAAGATTATGAACCCAAAAAGTATTCTTGTCTTCAAATCTTCTTTAATCTTCAATCAGCATCTCCACACAATCAACTTGAATTTCTTGTGATCAATCACACACATAACGGAGTCTGTTAACGTTGTATTATCAAAAGACGTCTTTAGATCTACAAGCAGTCTAAATATCCCCGTCGAAACTTCGATCTAGTTTGAGTGAATCTTATATCAAAGGAGAGGATTCTAAAGCATAAACAAACTAGGTGCAATCAAAGTTCAACAACCGTTAGTTAATCAAATCAATCGAAAACTAATAATAAATTGCAATTATCTAGTTTCCCACCAACGGTACTAATAGAGCTTCTCAATCCCAAAGAAATCTTTAAACCGAGCGGCCGTAAGAGATTTCTCCTAATTAGGGTACTTTCCTCTCCGATGGGCGGCTCCACCAGTAACAACACAACTGAGGTAGTTTCACTGGCTCTGAGGATTAGTTTGCTAGAAATGCAAACTTCAATATTTATATACAAGAAAGTTTGGACACCAAGGAATTTCTAAAACCGAATATTCTCAAAGATATGCAATAAACACAAAATCGGTTTTCATAACTCCTGGAAATGCACTGTCCAAATATTGACCAAATCCCAATAGGAAAATCTATAATCAGTAAATGCACATTACTAATTATTATTTTCTAAAGATATGCATTTAATTGCTGGATATTAAATAACATATAAAAACTAAAAAACCTTAATTTAAAGATTCTCAATTTATTTCGATCCTGGGATTCACCTTTAGCTATTAAGGAATATCTTTGAACAATTAATGATAAGAGTTACTGCACATGTTCAAAGTATGTCTATATCTTTACTTTGCAAGTCCTTTTTCGTACTTATAATCTTGGAAACAATTTTCCACACTTCCAAACAAGTTTAGAATTGGTTCGTCTGAATTCCAAGAACTATGTGATTGATTATCCTATCAAATCACCAATCATGGGTTTCACGGTTCTACCAAAACAAGTTTGTTTCTATGTCCATGTGAGTATTGTGCATAGTCATGCTAGTTACCAAAATTTGGTTGACTAGGTACTAGGATCGGTTCCCCACTACTTATGGTAACTACATGTATTCGTTTGCACATGTCCATAGGATCGGTTCTCCCAAAACTACAAACTTGTTGCACATGTTTATAGGATCGGTTCCCCCATCTGCTAAAAACGTGTTGTACCTCTTACAAGGATCGATTCCCCTCTTGTAAATTTGTTGCACCTCTTACTAGGATCGGGTCCCCAATAGCTAGATAAAAGTTGTTATTTACAAGGCATCGATCATACCATCTTGAGTAATTACTTAAGATCAATTTCACTAGTAAAAATCATACCAATACATATGTCAGGCCTTGTGAATAGTTTTACCAAGATACATAAACAAGTTTATGAGCGGTTATACTAAACACACATATTGGTAATTCAAAATACATTTGCAATGAATAACAATACCAATAAGCCTAGTGATTTCCCTTCCGATTCACAAAACGAGTTTATGAACTTACTTCCTTTAAATGAATGTAAAACATTGTTTCCTAGGATTAAATCTTCACTCATTCGATGTATTATATACAAAGTTTAATGGTTAAGCAATAAACCTCGTATTGTATTCCTTAATACTATGTCTAACTAGAGTATCATACACTTCGCAGTTATGTTTTCAATACGCATGACTTGAAAGATACGTTAGGGAATGAAACAGTTCAAGTCAAATATTACTAACCTAAAGAGGATGGATGATGTTGTCGTTGTAGCTCTATTCTTCTTCACATTCTTCAAGTCTTCATGTAATACTTGTAAGTCTCATATCCTAACACTTTCAAGCTAACTTATACGAAGTTGACTCTAGTATATAATCAAGCGACTCTTTAAATGAGTTTTGATTCACTAAAATATGATAACCAAACTTGACATACCTACGCTTGGTGGGTTCAACCGATCTATGCCCTAACACCTACATCTGCCAACTTTGAATCCAAGAGAGCATTGTTAGATATTGCATGATGTAGTTGTATTGATGAGGGAAAAATTGTCTCCAGATATCTTGAGAGAAGGGACAATGTAAAAGAAGGTGATCAATATCTTCAAGATGAGTTGAAATATAGAGAACACAACACTGACTAACATAACCCATATGTTGAAACAATCTTACTTTAACTGGACGAGCATTATGCAAACCTTTCCACAAAAATATCTGAAATTTATATGGAATTTTCAATTTCCAAAACTTTAGCCAGAATTGAGGAGATAAACCAAGTGTAGAACTGACAATCTGATCTTGTTGACAAAGCAATCTATACGTTGATAATGTAATAAATACACCATCAACAGTAAAGGGCCATATTTCTTGATCTAACTGAATAGGGATAGTGAGAATTGAGTCCACATGAGACTGAGTAAAAAGCTGTCGAAGAAGAGAAATATTCCATTGACCTGTGTGATTGTCAATCAACTGAGAAACCCATTGATAGTCAGATAAATGAAGATTATTCCAATATTGAAGAGCAGTTTGTAGAGAAGGAATCTAGTTAGAAGTCCATATATTGATACACTGACCATTCCCCACTTGCCATTTTGCATACCTTAAAATAATTTGGAGACCATGACAAATGCTTCGCCAAATCCATCTTGAGTTTACAGAATCGGAGGAGGGAAAAACTGCAAATCATTGTGAGGAAAGTATTTCCCTTTCAAGATTTTAGCATATAAAGCATCTTGATTGTGAATTAAATTCCATGCTAGCTTGGCTAAAAAAGCAGAATCGTAATGTCCTAAATGTTTCAGACCTAAACCACCAAGTCTTTTAGGAATTTTTACCTTATCCAAAGATATAAGTCGAGGATACTTTGAGTTTTCGTAATTATGCCACCAATATCGTCTTTGAATTTTTTTCATCTGCTGGATAGTAATTTCTTGCAACTTAAAAACCTTCATCTGATACATGCCCATTGAACTCAAAATACTATTAACTTGAGTAGTTCTACCTGCTTGATTTACAATCTTACTCTGCCAACCTTGTAATCTGTTTTGCATATTATCTAGAATACCTTTACAATTTTGATTTCTAGACCTATGAAGTAATAGTGGATTCCCCAAATATTTTTCGCCAACACCCATTAGTTTCAGATTGAGAATACCATTAATACTATTCTTTTGAGAAGAGTAATGTGCTTACCAAAAAAGATAGTCGATTTCTGCATGTTGATAACTTGACCCGAAGCTTGACTAAAGATGTGAAATAAATGTTGCATGTGATGCATTTGAGTAGAATTTGTTTGAAAGAAAAGCAAACAATCATCTTCAAAAAAACAAATGATTGATTTCTGGATAATTTTTTGAGATTTTAAAACCTTGTAAAGATCCAATGTCCACATGATGTTGCAGCAGCCTAGAAAAAGCCTCTATAACAAACAGAAATAAATAAGGAGATAAGGGATCCCCTTGTTGAATACCACGAGAAGGAGAAAAAGTTGTTGTTGGAGAACCATTAATGAGTAAAGAAATATTAGTAGTATAAATGCACTGCTCAACCAAAGTTATCCAATCATCATGAAAATCTAACTATCAAAGAATAGAAATTAAAAATGACCATTCCTCCCTGACAAATGCTTTCAACATATCCAACTTAATACCAACAAGTGAATATTTTAGTTTTTTGTCTTCATAGTATGAAGCAATTCATGGGCAATGATAACATTTTCTAATATGTGTCTACCTGAAACATATGCATTTTGGGTAAGAGAAATGATTTTCGACAAAAAAGGTTTTAATCTATTAGCTATTATCTTGGAAATAATCTTATAGCTAATGGGTGTGTAGTCAGAAGGGGTTTGAGGATATTGGATTTTGGGTATCAAAACTTGATATGTATGGTTTATGGCTCTAAGCATATGTTTATTACGGAAAAAGTATTAGACCATATCAATTACCTCACAACCAATAGTTTCCCAACATTGCTGATAGAAAGCCACCTAAAAGCCGTCATTTCCCGGAGAAACACAAGGTATTATATTAAACACCACTTCTTTAATCTCTTTTGCATCAGGAAATCGAATAAGCGACTGATTTTCTGCCTCAGAAATACAATGAGCAAAAAGATTAAAAATATCTTGTTGAGGAGAAGGGTTAGAAGTAGCATTTATATATTGCAGTAAAGTGAGAAAGCAAAACTTCTTCTATTTATGTTCTAGAATCATACCAAATACCCATAGGGCCTTGAATTGCATGTATGTGAGATCTTCTTTTATTAAAATTATCCAAAGAATGAAAATAAGAAGTATTCTTATCAGTTTCAAGAAATTTGTCTCCAGCTTGCTGCATGGAATATTCTTTTTGTATGGATAACCAACTCTGTAGAGAAGAACTCAATTGTTGAACTTCGGGTCTTGTAGCGGGCATATTATTGTCATAACAAGATTGAAGCTGAGTCTGAATGCGATGAAGATTACCCTCAATATTACCAAATGAAAGTCTTTTCCAAAGTTGATGCTCATTTCTAGTAAATTTGAGTTTATTAGAAAACCGGTATGAAGGAGAACCCATAAATTCATGTTTCCATCTTTGGTTTATAGTTGTAATACAAGAAGGTATTTGAAACCAACATTTGTATAGTTTAAAAGGAGAATGCTTACTAGGATTAGGTAAGGTATGTAATAAAACAAGGCTATGATCTGATACAATTGGTACTAGATGTTGAAGATGAGAACTAGTGTAGGCATTGATCCATCACGAAAAAGCGGGGGTCTAACAACCACGCCCAATATTTCGCTTAGCAATCTGTATGGACAACTCCAATATAATTCCAAGAAAATCAACTAGACAATCAGACTCAATCAATAGAAATATATCCAAGAGTTATATCTTTATTTCTCAATTTAATCTGCAATCAAATAAATAGGAATTTGTGAGCCCGATTGAATATAAGAAATAACTTGGACGGTATCAAAAACCAATATCCAAGTGTTAACCAATTTAATCAACAACCAAAGGTTGGATTCCCAATTAATTGAACTTACGCACAACATGTGATATTTCAATTATGTAAACAAATATAATGCTGAAAATAAATAACACGTACACCAAAAATTTTGTTAACGAGGAAACCGAAAATGCAGAAAAACCTGGGGATCTAGTCTAGATTTGAACACCATACTATATTAAGCCACTACGGACACTAGCCTACTCCAAGTTAACTTCGGACTGGAATGTAGTTGAGCCCTAACCAATCTCACACTAATCAAGGTAAATTTGTGCTCCTTACGTCTCTGAATCCCAGGAGGAATCTACGCACTTTATTCCCTTAGATGATCTCACACACAACTAAGAGTTGCTACGACCCAAAGTTGAAGACTTGATAATCAAATTTGTCTCACATAGAAAAGTCTATTGAATATATCTACAGATAAACCTACGAGTTTTGTTCCGTCTTTTGATAAATCAAGGTGAATAGGAACCAATTAATATATCGAACTTATATTCCCGAATAACAACATAGAAATATCAATCACCTCAAAATAATATTAATCGTATGGTAGCGAAACAAGATATTTTTGAATCACAAACTTTGAGACGAAGATGTTTGTGACTACTTTTTATCTTACCTATCGGAGATTAAATCTCGAGAAAATATTAGAGAAGATAGTACTCAATATGATAAAATAGAGCAAGATCATAACACACAACTACATAGAAAATAGTTGGGTCTGGCTTCACAATCCCAATGAAGTCTTCAAGTCGTTAACTTACAGGGTTTTGGAAAAAACCTAGGTTAAAGGAGAATCGACTCCAGTCGCAACTAGTATCACACATGAGGTGTGGGGATTAGATTTACCATTTACTAGAGTTCTCCTTTATATAGTCCTTAAATTAGGGTTTGCAATCAATATTACCTTAGTAACAAAGCATTCAATATTCACCGTTAGATGAAAACCTAATTAGACTCAAGCTAATATCTTTCAACCGTTAGATCGAACTTAGATTGTTACACACAAATGAAAAGTGACTTCATTTAGATATGAGTAACCGTACCTAAATGTATGCACCTTTGTTGGCTCAACAATAGTTAACCTAAAAGTTAGTCATATGAACACTTTCATATCAACCATATTCATCATAACCATAACTAATTCAAATAACTCAAATGAAACTAGTTCTAGAGTTTTTCAATTTTTATATTCTCATAGAAGTATACAAGATACAATTGAAGCAAAATCGACTTTGATTCACTCGAATCAAGTCATGAACATTATAGCCACGTTTGCAAAACATTGCATTCCTTATTATATAAATGTATTAGTTCATGAACAAACCGATTTTAGAATATTATCCACTTAGGTATGCGAACGGGTAAGCGTACCTAAATGGCCGGACTAAGTTTGGGTTTAGCCAGTACGCGAACTGGTATGCATACCTTCCAAACTCAGCAGAAATCCCCGGACCCGAACCTTATGCCACTACACGTACCGGTATGCGTACAAGGTTCCCGAACTTCACTAAACCAACCAGTACACATATGGGGTATGCATACCATGGTTCCCGGGAGTTGGATACATATATGAAAGTACGCATACTATTATTGTATCCAATTGTTCTAAACTCTCATTTCAATCATTGAAACATTCTTGGAAGACGACAATAGCTCTCTCACACTAGTTATTAGCTTCAAAGAAATTTTCAAGTGATCGAATGATCAATACGAAACATTCGAGTCTACATCAAATGACTGTCTCACACAAATCATGTAAGATGTTACCAGACGATTTTCACATGATTATCTTTTGACTTTCGTCAAGAATATAAGATGAACTTGGATAAAGCGAAAGCTTACCAACATATATTTCAAGAAATATGTAAGCGAGTTAAACTCAGCAAGAAATATCAAATGTGTATAATTGAAGTTTATATAGCTATACACTTTTGTCTCAAATAGGAGATAGAGTATATAGACTTTTTAGTGATAGATGAGTTCAAGTCTCCACATACCTTTTGTTGATGAAGTCCAACAAGATATCTTAGTAGTTCTTTGTCTTCAATCGATGAACATCGTGAAGTCTAATTCTCAACTACACTTTCTATCCTAATCCGAGACTTATTTATAAGTAGACTAGAAATCAAGACTTCACTATACCATTTTAAGGTATTAAAAACTGTTAGAGCATTGCTCGGTCGAACTCGCATGCGTTGCTATCTCAAGCATGTTTGTCAATGTTAATGATCAAAACTATAATTCTTGATTTCTAGCCTACTATATCTAAGGTCTCGGACTAGGATAGAAAGTGCATTTGAGCTCAAGAACTCCATGGAAATCATCATACTAGACGAAGGACTACTCAAGGAACTGGTGGATCTTCAGCAACTAAAAGGTATGTGGACACTTGAACTTATCTATCACTCAAAAGTCTGTTTATCTCCTATCTTAAAGTAAAAGTCATTTTGCTATATATGAAAAAGCGGGGGTCTAACAACCACACCCAATATTTCGATTAACAATTTGTATGGACAACCCCAAGTCACTTTATAGAGAATCAACTAGACTCAATCAATAGAAAATATCTCAAGGAGTTATTATATCAATCTCTCAATTTGATTTACTCAATCAAATGCAATCTGCGAGTCTTAATCAAAGAGAGATAACTTGGATGGTATCAAATACCAATATCCAAGTGTCAATCAATTTAAATAAATAACCAAAATATCGGACATTCTAATTGACTGAACAACGCACAACCTGTATTATTTCAATTATATAAAAATATAATGCGGAAAAGAAAAAACACAGACACCAAAATTTTGTTAACGGGGAAACCGCAAATGCAGAAAAACCCCGGGACCTAGTCCAGATTAAACATACATTGTATTAAGCCGCTACAGACACTAGCCTACTCCAAATGAACTTCGGTCTGGACTGTAGTTGAACCCCAACCAATCTCATATTGATCCAAGGTAAAGTTATGCTCCTATGCCTCTGATCCCAGTAGGATACTGCTCACTTGATTCCCTTAGCTGATCTTACCCACAACCAAGAGTTGCTACGACCCAAAGTCGGAGACTTTAATAAACAAATCTGTCTCACGCAGAAAAGTCTACAAGATATATAAATTCGTCTCCCACGAATAAACCTATGAATTTTGTTCCGTCTTTTGATAAATCAAGGTGAATAGGAACCAATCAATAAAACCAGACTTATATTCCCGAAGAACAACTTAGTTTTATCAATCACCTCACAATAGTCTTAATCGACGCAGGGAAAAAAGATATCGTGGGATCACAAATGATGAGACGAAGATGTTTGTGATTACTTTAATATCTTACCTATCGGAGATAGAAATCTCAAGCCAATTATTACAATTGTACTCATATGATATAAATAGCAAGATCATATCACACAACTACAAGAAAACTAGTATCGGTCTGGCTTCACAATCCCAATGAAATCTTTAAGTCGTTAACCTGGTTTTAGAAGAATAAAACCAAAGGTTAAAGGAGAATTGACTCTAGCTTAGCAAACTAGTATCACACAGAATGTATGGGGATTAGGTTTTCCAGTTGCTAGAGTTCTCCCTTATATAGTCTTTCAAATCAGGGTTTGCAATCAATGTTAGCTTAGTAACAAAGCATTCAATATTCACCGTTAGATGAAAACCTGATTAGATACAAGTTAATATTTATCAACCGTTTGATCGAAAACATAGCTTGTTATACACACATGTACTTGACCTTTTTGGGTTTGTGAAACCGTACCCAAACTTGTACATTAGTTGGTTCAACACTAGTTAACCAAATGGTTATCCAAATGATAACTTTCATATCAACCATATTCTTCTCCACCATAACTAGTCCAAATGACTCAAATGAACTAGTTAGAGAGTTTTTCAATTGCTATGAGATCCCATGTACTACACAAGACATAATTGAAGCAAAAACAATGTGATTCACTCGAATCGATTCATGAAATGTAAAGCCATAGTTTGCAATAGCATTCCTTAGTTTATTAAGATAAGCTCATAAACATCGTTTTTAGACATAACCTACTCAAGTTCGCGGAATCAAGTTAACAGGTTGGAGTTTACAAACTCTAGCAGAAATTTTCAGGTCGAGAACTTCCGTCAGTTCGCGGACTTAAACTGAGCTACAACTCTAGCTAAAATTCTCGGGTTCGAGAACTACGCCAGTTCGCGGACATAGTTGACGGCTCACGTTCCGGTTTCACTTGATCAACAAAGTTTGCAAACTTCGGTTCAAGCAATAAGGACTTATACTCATATATGTTACCACAACAATGTTTATATCCTCCAATGGTTATATTGTCTAAACTCTCATTTCAATCATTGAAACATTCTTAGAGGGCGTTATATAGTTGTTATTCACAAACTATTTTTCGTCAGAGTGATTTCCAAAATGATTGAAACATAACATGACTTTCGTCACTAGGTAAAGATGAACTTGGCTAAAGCGAAAGCTTTACCAATTCATATTTCGAGAAATAGATAAGCGAGATATACTCAGCTCGAAATATCATATGTGTACAACTATATAACGTCCTCTGAGAATGTTTCAATGATTGGAATGAGAGTTTAGACTATATAACCATTGAAGGATATAAGCATTGTTGTGGAAATATATATATGTATAAGTCCTTATTCCTTGAACTGAAGTTTGCGAACTTTGTAGATCAAGTAAACTAGAGTAGTGCGTGAGCTAAGTCCACGAACTCAGTCCGCGAACCCAGTCGGTGAACTGGCGGAAGTTCTTGACCCGAGAATTTATGCTGGAGTTTGTGAACTCCATCCGGGAACTTAAGTCCGCGAACTTGAGTAGGTTATGTCTAAAAATGATGTTTGTGAACTTATCTTTATAAACAAAGGAATGCAATTGCAAACCGTGGCTATATAGTTCATCAACCGGTTCGAGTGAATCAAATCGTTTTTGCTTCATTTATGTCTTGTGTAGTACATAAGATTTCCTTGCAATTGAACAACTCTCTATCTAGTTCATTTGAGTCATTTGAACTAGTTATGGTGAAGAAGAATATGGTTGACATGAAAGTGATCATATGGCTAACCATTTGGTTAACTATTGTTGAACCAACTAATGTACAAGTTTGGGTACGGTTACACAAGCCTAGAAATGTGCATTTTATGTGTATATAACAAGCTATGTTTTCGATCTAACGGTTGATAAATATTATCTTGAATCTAAATCCGATTTTCATCTAACGGTGAATATTGAATGCTTTGTTACCAAGGTAACTTAGATTGCAAACCCTGATTTAAAAGACTATATAAGGGAGAACCCTAGCAAATGGAAAACCTAATCCCCACATATTTTGTGTGATACTAGTTGTGCTAAGCTAGAGTCGATTCTCCTTTAACCTTTGGTTTCTTCTTCTAAACCAGGTTAACGACTTAAAGTCTTCATTAGGATTGTGAAGCCAGATTGATACTACTTTTCTTGAAGTTGTGTGATCTGATCTTGCCTATTATATCGTACGAGTACAATTGTTATAATTTGCTTGGGATTTCCATCTCCGATAGGTAAGATATAAAAGTAATCACAAACACTTCGTCTCATCGTTTGTGATTCCACAATATATGTTTTCGCTGCGGCGATTAAGATTATTGTGAGGTGATTGATAATACTAGGTTATTCTTTGGGAATATAAGTCTGGTTTATCAATTGGTTCCTGTTAACCTTGATTTATCAAAAGACGGAACAAAATTCGTAGGTACATTCTTGAGAGACAGATTTATCTATTACTGTAGACTTTTCTGTGTGATACAGATTTTTTTATTAAAGTCTTTGACTTTAGGTCGTAACAACTCTTAGTTGTGGGTGAGATCATCTAAGGGAATCAAGTACGTAGCATCCTGCTGGGATCAGAGATGTAGGAGCATAACTATACCTCAGATCAGTGTGAGATTGGTTGGGGTTCAACTACAGTCAAGACCGAAGTTAATTTGGAGTAGGCTAGTGTCTGTAGCGGCTTAACACAGTGTATGTTCAATCTGGACTAGGTTTTTCTGTATTTGTGGTTTCCTCGATAACAAAATTCCGGTGTCTATGTTAATTCTATTACGCATTATATTTTGTTATATAATTTAAATATCACAGGTTGTACGTTGTTCAATCAATTAAAATATTCGACCTTTTGGTTGTTGATTTAAATTGATTGACACTTGGATATTAGTCTTTGGTATCATCCAAGTTTATCTCTCTAGTATTTAAATTGAGACTCGTAGTTTGCTTGAGTAAGATTTAAATTGAGAGATAGAGATACAAAACTCTTTGATATACTCTTATATTGATTGAGTCTAACTGTCTAGTTGATTCTCATAAAAATATGTTGGAGTTTGTCCATATAGATTGCTATGCGAAATATTGGGTGTGGTTGTTAGACCCCCGCTTTTTCAATTGGAATCAGAGTAGGCAAACACGTTCAAGACCTTATAAGTCTGTGTTTGTAGCGATCTGACTCTATGTACAGTGGTGCTATCTCTATTAACGTACCACCAGTCTTCGATGGATCTAATTACTTATGGTGGAAAATTGCTATGCGAGCTTTTCTTCAAGCGCGTGATTTTCAATCATGGGTATACGTTGTTAATGGCTATGATGATCCCGTTGTATCAGTTGGAAATGTAAACATTCCCAAGAATATTGGTGAATACACCCCTGCCGAGATACTTGCTACAAATAAAAATTCCGATGGTTTGAATATCATCATATATGCCATTACCCCAAATCTTCAGAACCATGTGTCTAATTGCACTAAGTCACAAGAAGCTCGGGATATCTTAGAAACCGTTTTTGAAGGTAATACCAGTGAAAAGGAAGCTAGGCTTCAAAATCTTAATTCTTATTGGGAAAACCTTCGTATGACAGATGAAGAAATGTTTGATGAGTTTAACCACGAAGTGTCTGAAATTGTTAATGCATCTTTCGCATTGGGTAAGACTATTCCTGAAAAGGACATTGTGATGAAAATTCTCAGATCACTGCCATCTATATACGATTTTAAGAAGCATGCCATCGTTGAAGGAAATAACCTTGATAATCTCTCCATAAATACGATGGTTGGAAAGCTTAAGATCTTTGATCATGAATATTCATCCAAATCTAAGGATGTTGTGTTCAAAGTACGAAAGTACACTAGATTACTTGATAAAAGTAAAAAAAAAAAAGAGTGTATATTTATGAAGATGATCACTCTGAGACAGATTCTTCGGATGAAGATCTTGACAAATCAGTCTCCATGATCACAAGACAGTTTAGGGATCTTCTGTTGAAGACAAGTAAACAGTTCTCCAAAGATAAGCCTAAGGCATCAATCAAACCTCATAATCGTGTTCCTCCTAAAAACAGGGATATTGATGAAACTTATATAAGGATATGCCTCAGTGCTTTAAGTGTAAGGTATTCGGTCATTTTGCAAACGAGTACCCAAATCGTAGAAAATATACTGGGAACAAAGGTCTTGCTGCAACTCTTGATGAAATGTCTAACAACTATAATTATAATGAAGACGAGAAATCAAGTGTTGCACTTCTTGGTGAAAATATTGATTTTAATAATTGTTGCAATACATACATCAATCTTGATATTCTTTCAGAAGATAATCCAACTAATCTGGAAGATAAAGTTGATCCATTCTTTGGAAACTCTGTTTATAATGTTTCAGGTTCCACTATGTGCGTAGCTGCTTGCACATCTCAGAAGCCTGACTTTTATCCAAGTTTGACATGTTCATATTGTTCGTTAAAAGGTCATGAACTTTCAAGGTGTTATAAGTTCAAACACCAACAAAGGCATGTCAACAAACTTCAACGAAGAGCAAATCATTTAGCAAGGAAGCTTAAACTTGCTCAGAATACCGTTGAGGTATGCAGGATTTTATCTTTGTCTAAGAAGTTAGTTTCCAAGGATATGGCTAGACCATTTGAGAAGAAAGTATGGTCAAGTCGTTTTGATAGACATAGGTCTGTGGATTCCTCTCAAGAGGAAAATGGTGGATAAATTGTTGCTCACCATAACGCAACTTGATTGTGTTATTTTTGAAATCTTGTCTCATGTGATTGATCAAAAGAGACAATGATTTCATACCTCTCAGGCTTTAGGAAAAGTTTTTTTTTCTTAGAATTCCTGTCTATCAATAAAGGAAGGGTATTATCGATAATTATACTCTTCATAGGGTTGAGAGTTGGTCGTCTTCGAACCTGTTTAGAGGTTTCTAAACCCTACATTCCCTTTTCCTTCTCTATAACCTCTTTTTATCTCAAGACTACTTGTTGAGCAAATTGTGATTTCCTCTCACAAACCCATACGTTATGGATACTCCAAGCATGATGTCTTCTGATGGAAAAGATGTTAATATGGTTGTTAAGCCATCAATCATGAAGGAAAAAGAAAAATCTTCATTATCTCCAACATTGAAAAGGAAAATAATGAATGTGGGGAAGCCAAGAGTCGTTCCTTCAAATTCTCAGAAGTTTTCTGATGTTCATGATATGTTAAAGGAGATGCGGCAGGATATTCAACAAATAAAGGCTTTTGTGTATAAGACTCATGAGATTCAGAAGGCCCTAGTTCGACAATATCAACCAAGAAGGTTTATTGATATAAACTCCTACCTTAATGAACCTTATGTTCTAATGGCGGTTGAAGACAAGGAGTTTGGGGATGATAAAGAATTCTTTAAAGGTCTTATTGCTTAGTAAATCTTATATTTTTCTTGTTTTATTTAGAAGAATAACTAGAGTTTGGAATGGCCATTATTGTGATTACACATAGCTATGTCTAACATTTTCATCTTCATGTTTTTAGATTTATATGTTTAAATTCTTAAATTGTTTGGAAGATGATTTTTGCAGTATTAATCTTTATGGTTTTATATATTACAATATTGTTATGAGATATGTGTGTTTGCGTCCGTGAACTTGATTGTCCCATACTTTGTCAAAAGTAAAGTCGTTCATGAGTTGATATGCAAGTATTGATAAAAGAATGAATGGACTTTTGAAAAATACAAAAGTTAAGCCTATTGTGTCAATTTTTGATAAAAGATAGGTTAAAATCTTTTGTGTTCAAGGATTATGTCTATTATATATCATTGTGCAAATGGTGATGGAAAATATAATGAGTCCTTGTTTATTCCATGGTATGAGGTCGATCTCCGATCCACAATTTTTGTGTACATACTATGTTGTTCCATAAGGTGTCTTATGTTGAGCTCTATAGACTAAGTCATTGTTTTGGCATAGTTGTTGTTCCATGAGATACTTTATGTCGATCATGCACAACTAATTTAATCATAACTTTGGTTATTTAGTTGTTGCTCCATAAGTTCTCTTATGTCGAGCATGACCAATTAAATTGATTACTTTTGTGATTAGTTTAGTTGTGTATTTCGATTAGAGTAATTATGGGTTTTCTTGTGATTAATCTAATTGAATATTTTTAAGTATCCATAGGTTTACTTATGCTGAGCATTTCCGGTTAAGTTAATCAGGGTTCTCTTATGGTTAATTTAATTGAGTATTTTTTGATTCAAATTCATACTTGTATGTGATTTGTTATGTCCAAAGAAATCCTTCTTTTCTTTGAAATTAAGGTCGCTCTTGTTGTTCTTTCGGGAATAACATTTTATGGGGAGAGTTCTTAATTGAACTAGTGCTTAATTGCCAAATCTTTGTGGGGAGTGCGGTTGTGGAATATTATAGGGGTTATCTTGTATCTTTATAGACTCCTTGATGAATACATTTAGCTTATGCTTTATGATTGCATCTAAATAAGATGATATATGCTTCCTTTTAGTCATGAAACGTCTCTTTCGGAAATTTTATAAGGATCCCGTTCTTGTACCTTTGCCAATTTTATTGATAAAAAGGGGGAGAATTAATATGTAGTTCACACTACAATACATATGGTTTTCGGATCATTATGTAAGGGTGAGTGGTTTCCATGTGAGATGGATTATTGACTAAGGGGGAGTGACATATCACCATAGTTTTGTAGTTAAAGTTGTGATACAATTGAACTTTGATTCTATGTAATGATACTATGACACTGTATAACAATGATTGAGAACTCTTGTTTTCTCGTTGTTATAGCTACGTATTTTCAACAACGATGATGCTAAACTTACAACCTTTGGGATCATTGGAATACTTGGAAGTGACGAAGATTTCGAGTAATGTTGAAGATTAGGCATGTGGAATAGGAGATGCAAAAGTTCATTTATATATTATTTGTCACTAAAATTGACAAATGGGGAGATTGTTAGAGTATTACTCGGTCGAACTCGCATGCATTGCTATCTCAAGCATGTTTGTCAATGTTACTCATCAAAATTATAAGTCTTGATTTCTAGTCTACTATAGATAAGGTCTCGGACTTGGATAGAAAGTGTAGATAAGCTCAAGAACTCCATGGAAATCATCATACAAGACGAATGACTAATCAAGGAACTGGTGGATCTTCATCGACTAAAAGGTATGTGGAGACTTGAACTTATTTATCACTCAAAAGTCTATTTATATCCTATCTTGAGACATAAGTCGTGTTTCTATATAGACTTAGATTATACATATTTGGTATTTCGAGCCGAGTTTATCTCGCCTATCTATTTCTCGAAATATGTGTTGGTAAAGCTTTCTCTTTATCCAAGTTCATATTTACCTAGTGAAAAAAGTCATGTTATGTTTCAATCACTTTGAAAATTGCTCTGACGAAAAATATTTTGTGAATAACAAGTATATAACGTCCTCTGAGAATGTTTCAATGATTGGAATGAGAGTTTAGACTATATAACCATTGGAGGATATAAGCATTCTTGTGTAAACACATATATGTATAAGTCCTTATTCCTTGAACCGAAGTTTGCGAACTTTTTTGATCAAGTGAACCAGAGTAGTTCGTGAGCTAAGTCCGCGAACTGGCGGAAGTTCTCGACCCGAGAATTTCTGCTGGAGTTTGTGAACTCCATCCGAGAACTTAAGTCAGAGAACTTGAGTAGGTTATGTCTAAAAGCGATGTTTGTGAAGTTATCTTTATAAACTAAGGAATGCAATTGCAAACCGTGGCTATATAGTTCATAAACCGATTCAAGTGAATCAAATCGTTTTTGCTTCAATTGTGTCTTGTGTAGTACATAAGATTTCCTTGCAATTGAACAACCATCTAACAAGTTCATTTGAGTCATTTGAACTAGTTATGGTGAAGAAGAATATGGCTGATATGAAAGTGATCATATGGCTAACCATTTGGTTAACTATTGTTGAACCAACAAATGTACAAGTTTGGGTACGGTTACACAAGCCTAGAAACGTGCATTTCATGTGTGTATAACAAGCTATGTTTTCGATCTAACGATTGATAAATATTAGCTTGAACCTAAATCAGGTTTTCATCTAAAGGTGAATATTGAATATTATGCTTTGTTACCAAGGTAACTTAGATTGCAAACCCGGATTTGAAAGACTATATAAGGGAGAACTCTAGTAATTGGGAAACCTAATCCCCACACATTCTGTGTGATACTAGTTGTCCTAAGCTAGAGTCGATTCTCCTTTAACCTTTGGTTTCTTCTTGTAAACTAGGTTAACGACTTAAAGACTTCATTGGGATTGTAAAGCCATACCGATACTACTTTTCTTGTAGTTGTGTGATCTGATCTTGCATATTCTGTCATACGAGTACAATTATAATAATTTGCTTGAGATTTCTATCTCCGATAGGCAAGGTATAAAAGTAATCACAAACACTTCATCTCATCGTTTGTGATTCCACAATATCTTTTTTCACTGCGTCGATTAAGATTATTGTGAGGTGATTGATTATACTAGGTTGTTCTTCGGGAATATAAGTCCAGTTTATCAATTGGTTCATGTTCACCTTGATTTATCAAAAGATGGAACAAAACTCGTAGGTATATTCGTGGGAGACGGATTTATCTATTATTGTTGACTTTTATGTATGATTCAGATTTATTTATTAAAGTCTTCGACTTTGGGTCGTAGAAACTCTTAGTTGTAGGTGAGATCAGCTAAGGGAATCAAGTACGTAGCATCCTGCTAGGATTAGAGACGTAAGAACATAAATGTACCTTGGATCAGTGTGAGATTGGTTGGGGTTCAACTACAGTACAGACCGAAGTTAGTTTGGAGTAGGCTAATGTCTGTAGCGGGTTAATACAGTGTATGTTCAATATGGACTAGGTCCCGGGGGTTTTCTGCATTTTCAGTTTCCTCGTTAACAAAATTCTGGTGTCTGTGCTATTTCTCATTATATTTTGTTATATAACTGAAATATCACAGGTTGTGCGTTGTTCAATGTATTAGAATATCCGACCTTTTGGTTGTTGATTTAAATTGATTGACACTTGGATATTGGTTTTTAGTACCATCCAAGTTTATCTCTCTTGTATTTAAATTGAGACTCGCAGTTTAATTGAGTAAGATTTAAATTGAGAGATAGAGATATAAAAATTCTTTGATATACTTTTCTATTGATTGAGTCTAACTGTCTAGTTAATTTTCATAAAAGTATATTGGAGTTTGTCCATACAAATTGCTAAGCGAATATTGGGTGTGGTTATTAGACCCCCGCTTTTTCAGCAACCTACCATAGATGTTGCTAAACAGGGTCGCAACCGACTTTTGTCGTTGCTAAACACGATGTCGCAATTTTTAGCAACGGCACAAGCTTTGTTGCGAATCTCGGTTAGCAAAGGAAATTCGCAATGGCACTTGCCATTGGTACATTTTTTATTAGCAAAAACAGCCTGATGTTGCTAATCTATTTCTAATTACAGGAATACCCTTACCCGTAACTAGATACTATTGGTTCCGGTTCTAATTTATTGGTTTTAGTTCTAATTTAGCAACAGAGCGCTGAGGTTGCTAATTTTTTGCAACCACAAAAAAATGGTCAAGTATATGTTTATTGACCTAGTCAAAATTCATTAACCCCACATTTTCCCCCTATAATTACCCAGTTCCCCATATCCAACATCCACACAGATATACAAATTACAATGGAAATACAAACTGATACAAATGTAGTTGAGAATCACCACTAGATAATATTATCATAAAATAAAGGATTCTTCAATTGATACAAATGTACACAAGTAAACTTATGTATGTTGTGACTGACATACAATATTCAATCTATGATACAAATATTGTGACTACTTATTTTCCCATAGTCTATGTAAATATAAACATCTCAAAGGATCCGATGCTATGTAGTATCAATACCTCTGTTGAGCTGATAATGCTAAGTAATAAAAGATGTGTAAGGTCTCAACAATAACAAAGAACATAAAGATAATGTAAAAGCATCTAAGTTATCATGAGACACAAGAGATAACGTGGTTCGGCATTCGTCTACGTCCATGGGGGAAATGAGTGATTGTTTTGTATTAAGTTGTAGTGATTACAAAGATCTTAAATGCTTCCCAAATTAATAGAGAGAACTCAAGTTATAGTAGTTACTTAAGTTCTAAACATTAAAGAGGTATAAGCTTAAGACTAGATTTCCTTCTCCTTCTAGGTATTGAATTGAATGCCTTCAGTTTGTTGGTGAGGCTTGGTATTTATACCCCCTTCTATTATTGGTATATCTTTGTTGCCTCTGGGTCCATCGTCTTCTGATATACCTTAGGTGTTAGTGGTACCTTCGTTCACCGCGTACTTCCTCCAGTAGAATCATGCCATCTCAGCTAACCCACGTTCCTTCGGGAACTACCCAACATCAGTGTAGGTTGTACCTTCGTTCACCGCCAGCTTCTGCCAATGGGACGCTGCCATGATTCCTCTATCCACGTGCCTTGATATATGCGTGTAGATAATAGATTTATGCATTTAATGCTGATTGGATGCGTCATCTACCTATGTCCCCTTTCCAGCTGCGTCTTGGGGATTAGACTTGTACTTCTTTCATCTATACCGTCGAGGTATTCTTTCTTGGGGCGAGATAAAGTAGATCCGCGGAGGTATCCTTTGCTGCTTAGGTTCCTTTGTCCAGCGAAGGCTATGCAGTTCGGTTATTGTGTGACCACTAAGATCGTGATACGTGCTCCACAGAATATTGATATTCACAGTTTTCCCCTTTTCTTTCATATTCGTCTATTTGGTTGAAGTGGAAGAAAACTTCCGCTACGCCGCCATTTTTGCACGTACCGCTTAGGTGGTCCCTACATGTCCTTTCATGCAATAGCTTCCCCTTAAATTTCGGACCCTCCAAACTTTTGAATTCTTCAGCCGCCTATCAGAGGAGAATAAAGAGAAGGAATTTTCCTTAACTCTTATTCCTTTCTTTCGAACTGTCGCTCTCCTTCTTCTTCTCTGAACTTCTTCTTCTGCCGCTAATTTCTTTTTCGAGCATTTTTTGGCTTCAAGACACAAGTAAGTACTGTTCATCTTCTTCCCATATTTGGTTGTATGTCTCCTGCTTAGACTAGGGGATTTGTTGATGTTGATGTTTTTCGCTTGCATGTGAGGATTGTAACTCTTGTTTGTTTGCTTGGACTGTGTTAAAACTTGGGTTGTATTTAGTTTTAACCCTTGATAATGATTCCGCCATGATCATCATATACCTGAAATCTTGCTTCCCATGATGTACGATGCTTGTTTTTCCATTATAATGTAATCAAACTGTTTCCCTTTGTAGTTGCAGGATTTCCCACAACACACCCCTTGTAATATCTTGATAATAATCTCATGATCTAAACTAATTTGATATTAAAAGTACGGCGCGCGGGTTATAACCCCAAAGGTGTCACTATCCATGTACAAAAACCCCAACAAAACAAATTGTTCACAAAAACCCCATTTAACATAAACTGTCTATATTACCCTTTTAATTTAAATCACGCCAACAAAAATAAAAATCAACCCCACCTTTAATTTTTATTATATTCACACCACCAACAAGACATCGCCATCGCCATCACCGCCGCCGCCATCGCACTGCCGCCGCCGTCGCACCACCAAGCCTCCACCACCACGCACCACCATCCGCCACCACCGCCACATCGCCACTGCAGCTGCACCACCGCCACCACCGATTCCGCCTCCGACACCGCCGCCGACCACCACCACTGCCAACCGCCGCCGTCACCAACCACCACCACTTCCAACCTCCACCACCGCCACCACTGCCAACCGCCGCCGTCACCACCACCGCAGCCAACGACCACAACCACACACAGACGACCACCACCGTCACCGAGAAACACCATCATTATCACCGACCACCACCACCAACCAGCCTCCGCCAACACAAACAATTAATTTGATTGATCAACGTTCAACAAAATGAGAAAAAATGATGCAACCAAACTAAAAATGAGAAAAAATGATGAAACCAAACTGAAAAAATGATGGAACAAAAATTTCTCGTGAAATAATTTCTCGTGAAAAATGATGGAACCAAACTGAAAAATGATGGAACCAAAATTGGTTTCACTAAAAAATAGATGAAACTAAAATTGGTTTCACCAAAACTAGATGATTTTTCCACATATTGTCATTTTACCGACACATCTTCAATGATGAAACCAAACCAAAAAAAATAGGCAAAAAAAGAACAAAATGATGAAACCAAATAGAAAAAAATGATGAAACCAAAATTGGTTTCACCAAAACTAGATGAAACCTAATTAGGTTTCATCATTTTTCTACGTATTGTAGCTCATCTCAAACAAATTCGCAACACATTGCAGCTTCTCTTGTAATTCCAACAACATCTCTCAGCACCTCAAGCACAAAACCAACATAAATTTGATAGATAAGTAGTTGATGACTATCCATCTATTCCAAATATGAGAAAAAACAAACTTAAACAACTTTTTGGTGTACTTCACAAAGAGAGTACCTGATTTATCTCTTCCCCAATAGCATCTGCTAGAGTACCGATGACATCATACACAATCCGTAGATTTCAGTTCTTAATGAGGTTTTTAGTTTCAGTTCTTTCTAATTTAACAGAAAGTCCTAGACTTATGTGCTTTGAACAAAACAATTTGGTCATGAGCAAAAGGGGACTAAGGTTTTTGTCGAATATTTTCTCTATGGCTAGTTGCTATTTTTGCTATTATTTTATGTAAGGGAATGCCTAGACTTGAACAGAAACTAACTGCGGTTCTGTCTTCTTCTATCAGTTTGGATTCCAAGGGTATCCAACCGCCTATAGCTTGATGATATGCTATCACAAACACTGACCATTCAAATAAGCAGACAGAACATATGGAGGTTCAGTATTTCTCAAACAGGTAAGTTTCTTAAAACCTTCTTCCCAAGATAATACAACAGGCACCGAAAAGGAAAGCACCCTCAGATGCAAAAACATGTTAATGAGTTAAATAAATTATAAATTACACTAATGAAGTTGTTCAAGCATGTATTCAACATCCAAAAAAGTATCACTAATTAGATAGAAGCAAACTGAAGCATGTATTCAGCATAATAAAAAATACTACCTGGAAAACAACTCTGTGTTCAAAACTGCAGAAGTCAACGATTAGGCTCAAGTGTAAATTTCCTTTCGAATATCTTTCTTTTTCCTTAACTTTCTCAATGGATTTAAATGTAAGACGGTCCAACCAATCAATGTGATGTATCTGTCCTCTCTCATACTTATTGACGAGTTTATCAAGATGCTCCAACTCTCCTAGATCAGGCCTGGGGACCTGTAGAGAGTACCATTAAGATAAAAGTGATGCATCCAAAAGAAAAACATATGGCAGTAGCACTGAAATAAACAAGAAAACTATTAGAGCATTAGCAAGAAACCTGTTGTAGGATATGATCCATCAGATTCTTTTCTAGCCAAAGACGAAGCTTCTGCTTTCCTGTTTTAAGTTGCTTTTTACTGTTAAAGATAATAATGGTTGCACCTCCAACTAATCCTTCATCTTCCCCACAAGAGACATCCCAAACCTGAAGGTCCAACAGTCCAAGAAAGTCGGTGGTAAATAAATGGTTAATGATGAACTTGGGGGAAAGCAAGAGTAGCTTATTATATGTCTCCCAGTTAGGAGAATAAACCTATGAAAAAAAATAAGACACGGTAAGTCAGTGCCATTTGTTAATATTACACCTCTGCGCCCACACAAATTATTGTGTTTACAAGCACCTTGATGTTCTGGAGACACATATAGTCACAGGTCCAGCAAGATGAGTGCAAGTCATTGACAACAGTAAATCGAATAATACAAATGCTTGGATATTATCCTGTCGCTCTCAAATATATTGAGCGTAACTCACTGTTAATGCAAGTTGAGAATGTGTTGTTAAATCCCGATACTTGGTACTCAGTGTAACGAGCTCATTCCAGCAGTATGGTTGTCCTGAAGACCAAATGGAGCGCCATCAATGAATAACTGACACTCGACGTATAACTCAGCCTTTCTCTTGTCAGTAATGGAATCAATTTCTACAAACCAATTATAAAGAAAATTCAATTAGCTATACCTAAAATCAATTTCTCCAACTAAGTTCCCACTAATTGGAATCAAAACCAGTAATTGAATACTGAAAAACAAAATCAAAACACAAATTACCTAAATATTCATCTTCGGAAGTCTTGATTGGTGGCAAGTTCCCTTCGAGACTGTCGACTCTAAATGTAACTGGAAGATTCATCCAACAACACAAGATTCAATCGTCTTTAGCAAACCCTCATTCTTCATTGTTCGGATCCATATCCCATGACATCAACGCCATTTCTTCTTTAACACATAGAGAACCCTATCTTGAACTATACCCATCAGAAATCCACTGATTTCTCCTCTTCAATTTCAGAAACCCATCTTCTAAATCACCTTGAATTTCTCGATTCAGTCCATTTAACACCGCAATCTCCATCTTCTTTCTCCCAGTGATTAGACCCTAATTCCTTTGATTTCCGCCATTCCATTCTTCATCTCCGAAATTTCCTTTCTGAGAATTTTAGTAATCAAATTAGGCACTGAATTTCCCTTGAAAGAGAATTTAGATCTTTTTGCGGAGATGGTGATGGTGGTAGTGGTGCGACGAGGAGTTGGGGGTGGTGATGTTTACGTTGGTGGAAATGGTGATGATGGTGGTAGTGGTGCGACGAGGAGTTGGGGGTGGTGATGTTTACGGTGGTGGAAATGGTGATGATGGTGGTGGGAGAAGGAGACGAAGAAAAAAGAAATGAAATTAAAGAAGAAGAAGAAGAAGAAAAGTTAGCCAAAAGGGCATGTTTGTCATTTTTTTAAGTAACAAAGACTAAATTTTCTTATTATTATTTGGCCTAGGGTTTTTGTCCTAGTTTTAGTTGAAATGGTTGTTATTTGGTTGAAATAATATGACCGGTTTTTTCTTATCAATAGTTTGTTCACCTAGGGGTTTTGTCACTAGTTTTGTTAAAAGTATGATTAAAATTCTAAAAATTGTAAATAGACACACGGATTTTTACATGGTTCGATCAATTTGATCTACATCCATGATTCTTTACTATAATTGTTTAATTTTACATTTGATTAACATTCATAATCTCCATTAATGGAGTTCTAAATCTAGTTTTGGGGAAAAAGATGATAAAGAAAAATACATTTTCTCCCTCTAAAAATCTTTCTGCAAAATATCTCTCTCTCTCTTAAAATTGTCTCTCTCCTCAAGACTCTCTCAACTCTAAAAAATACCAAATCCCTTCCTAAATCTATTGGATCTCTATTTATAGGAAACTACATAATGGGTGACAACTAAGTTGTCCTCTAATTTCGGATATCATTCGCAATATTATCGCAGTAACTATTCCTAAGCATCGTAACCATCGCCATTCAATCATATTCTTTTTGTATTTCTTCAATCGTCAATTGTTATGTCATTATTTTGTGACACTCGCAAAGTGTTGTTGGAGAACTCGCTGTGACGCTCGTAGAAATGTTTTTAATCTCGCCAGAATATTGTTGTGGCGATATTCTGCTCCTACATCTTGCCTCTTTTTTCTTGAATATTGCTTGAAAAGTAATCTTTAAGAAAAAATCGGTTGTTGTAGTAGTCTTTGATTTTTGTTGATGAAGGAACGAGCGAAAGAATACTAGACTTGAAAAGTACGTACTTGCCTCTATTCTTTTGTGAAGTTCCATATCTTTGCTAAGTAAATAAGAAGTATCAACTCTGCGAAGTATGCGAAGTATGAAGTATCCTTGAAGAAATATAAGAAGTACTCAATCCTCAAAATATAAAGAAGTATCCGTCCTTTAATGAAAAATCATAAGTATTGCCTCTGTTCACGCGAAATTATTACTTCATTTTTGGTGAAAAACCCTGTCCATTTTGGAAATGATTCTTGCCGAAAAGATAAAGAACATAAAATGTTTTCTTGGTAATCCATAGTTGCCTCTGTTCTTTATCTATGGAGGTAGAATCCTTGAGAAAATGTTAAATGAACGAATTATTTCTTTATTCTTGTCTTGCCTCTGCCTCATGTGATATAATAATCATATTTCTTGCGAAGTTCTGGAATAGTTTGCGAGGTGCTGAATGAGTTTGCAAGTTTCTGAATAGTTTGCCTCTGTTCTTTATGCTGTGAATAGTGTCGCAAATAGTGTCGTGAATAGTGCCGCGAGCTGATAAATAGTGACATGACGAATAATTCTGTGATGAATAGTGCCGAATAGTCCCACGATGAATAGTGCTGCGAGATTGTAGACAATCTTCTTGAGAGACTCTGAATAATACTTCTGAGAAATTATGATCAATACTTCTGAGAGATTCTGAATAGTATTTTTGAGAGATTCTAAATAGTACTTGCTATCTCTCTTGCGATGAGCAAATCTTTCCTGCATTCTTAAAAGAAAATACTTAATGTTGGAGATTATTCTATTGGTCTTATTTTGCCTTCCTAGTTAAAGGTCTTATTTTGCCAATTTTTCTTTTTGCGACAAAATCGCAGGACGTCTTTACATTTGCATGTATTGACCCATTGATATTGCCTTATCATTTATTCCTTGATTGTATTGCGACAATATGACAAGTCTAAGTTCCCTCGCGAGATCAAAGCCTCATGACATTGCCGTCTTGCGATGAAATCGCAGGACGTCTTTACATTTTCATGTAAAAACCCATTGATCTCATCTTAACTTTTTCTCTTTTGGCTTGTTGCCTCTGTATAATTTACGTCACGCGACAATATGACAGGCCTAAATGTTCTTGCGATCATAAATCCCCATGATATTGCCGTCTTAAGACACTTATCAGCTCCCTAATGGAGGGTGCCTCCCTTATCTTCCCCCTGGTTGCCCCTTCAAGGAGGGCACATCGGCCATACAAGACTAGCTCCTCCCATCCAGATTTACCAACAACCAGCTGTTTTCGCAGCCTCTTGTCCTTTATGCTTATATGGCTTATAGTTACAATACTGCACCCTAAGTGGGGTTTTCTTCAGGCCAAGTGCATCATAGACAAGACTTACCAAGAATGGTAAGGGAGTTTCGTACGCCCCGGGAACTCTTGGCTCAACCGTGTACCTCGGCGCCTTGGTCATACTTTGCACTTCTTAGAAGAGATTCTCGGTCGTCCAACCAGGGTATAACCATATATAATTGGAAATCCAAGATCTCTCTCCCGGATAGGTTTTCTTTAACCCCAACATCAGCATGACTCAGGTTCCAGTAGCGGTATAACCTTATAGCTGAATCATGTCAAGAGATACCCCCTTTATGACGCGCTATTAGGTCTTACATTTGCCTCTTGCGAAATTTTATTCGCGAACTAGGGTGCACGCCATAAAGGTTCGTCCCATTCTTATGTCTCTGCGAAATTGTATTCGCGTTTCTCGCGATAGCTTCGCGTTTCTTCATTCTTTCATTTCTGTCATTTCTTCTTTCATTTCTGTCATTTCTTCTTTCATTCTCATAATCATAATTGAAGTAAATATTCTTTAAAATCTTTTGAAATCTTCTTTGAAATCTTGCGATTATATCGCATTGTTAAACTAAAAATCTTCTGTATAAGAAATTTTGTAGAGAACTATATAAATTGAATGTTCTCGGTATTTTGTAATTTTGAAGTCTGTAGGATCATAATATTGTTACAACAATATTCCTGCGAAGAATAAACAACAGTTCTGCGATACATCAATGATATTCTGCGAAACATCTCAAGGTGACGTAAGGAATGACATATCGGATGAAAATGACAGAAACACGAGAAGAGCGTGACATTTTTGCGATGAATCGATAAATCCTACGAAATATTAAGGCGGTGCCACCTGCGATTTATCGCAGGAACCTAGATCCGAAATTAAAGGGAATCTTAGCTGTAAATGAGCTGTCATGTGCTGTAATCCACTATGTAAATGCCTATATAAAGGAAATGAATAGTTCCAAAGATGATGATGAATTTTTGAGGGCTATGAAGGTTTTTAGGAGAGAGAAAATCTTATCAAGTATTCTGTGTTCTTGATTTTTGTAATTCCTTAAGATCATATTAATGAAAAAGTGTCTTTAATCTTCAAATTATGTCATAAATATTGATAAATTCTTGAATAGGGTGTAGTGTGGGAATTCCTGCAACTACATTTTGGCGCCCAGAAACAGGGAGAATCAATTTGAGAAATTTCAAATTACAGCTTGAAGATTTGAAGAAATTATTAGAATTGAAGAAATAGCTAGAAGGAGAAGAAATACATCAGAACCACCAACAACAGTGAGAAGAAGTAAAAGAATTGCAGGGGAAGGAACAGGTGAATTGGAAGGATCTTTAAGGATCAGATCAGGAAGAAGTAGAGTGAGAAATAGAGCAGAAAATTCAATCCAACCACCGAATCAACAAACACGAGCACAAGATAGAAATGTGGATTATGATAGAGTAAGTGTGCATACTTGGAGGTCGGATTCGATAGAAGAAGCGGAAAATCAAGAAGAGGAAATAAATCAAGAAATGGATGGAGGACTAATTCATGAAGAGCATGAAGTAGTAGATGATTTGAGACAAAGGATACAAGAAGAAAGAATATTAGAGGCAGAAGAACGTGCCAATCTTACAAGGCAAAATCATGAATTAAGAATGGAAAATTTGAGGTTGCAAAATAGAAGATCGAGAAGCAGCATGAGATCAAATTCAAGATCATATAGAGAAGAAACAAGACAAAATCTCCCTATACAAAATATTGGCGAGAATTTGATAAATGATCGTTACATTCCACGCGGTGGAACTTTAGACATTAGACATAATCAGGATGAGGGAGAAAATCAAGAAGAGAGAAGGAGAATGTTACGTGATGAAGAGATTCGAAGAAATCGCAGAATAATCGAAGATGATATTGAGAGGCATTATATTGAGCAAGTACATTTAGCGGGAGAAAGAGAGAGATTGCGAGCAGAAGTAGAAGAACAAGAAATTCAAACAGCGTTGCATCAGAATAATTATGATAATCGAGAAAGACGACGTGTGCAAAATCGTAATAATGATAATCTCAATGAGGAATATGAGAGAATTCGCAGAGACATAGAAAGGCAACGAAGAGAAACAATAAGGGATGAGGAAATTCGCGGAGAAGAGAATGAAAGAAAAATTAACTTGCAAGAAGAAGAAAATCGCAGAAGAAGGCAAAACCAAGATGTTGGAGAAGAAGCGCGAAACATCGCAAGACAAGAAAGGCATGAACGCAGACGAAGAGAGGCTGCGTTGAAAAGGCCAATGGAGCAAAATTCTGATAGGAATGAACAAATCTTACGAGAATTAGCAGAAATGAGAGGAATGATAAATAACAGAAGAGAAGGAGGAAGAAGACAACTTGATGAGGCAATCGAAGAAGCTTCGAAAACTCCATTTACTCAAGAGGTACAATTAGGAGGGATACCTCCAAAATGCAATTTACCGGTGTTGACCAGTATATTTGATGGGACTACGTGTGCTGTCCAACATATCAAAGCTTATATTCGATGTATGCTACAATGGGAGAACCATGATGTCGTTTTGTACAAATATATTGCGTCAAGTTTAACTGGCGAAGCACTGAAGTGGTTCGAAAGTCTTCCCAAGAATACAATAACTTCGTTCATGCACTTGCAAACTACTTTATTAGGATCATACATCAGCAATAACTTTACGCGACCTGGAAATGAAGATGTGTTTGGATTGAAACAGAGAGTTGGTGAGAGTTTAAAGCACTTAACGATAAGATGGAGGACAATGTGTAGTGAAATGGCAGGAAGAGTAGATGAAAGATATCTCATTTTGTCCTTCATAAATGCTATGTTTGCGACGAATCTATTATAAATCCAGGTCTTCAGAGTTAAAAACACAATCACTATGACAGAACTGCGAGAATTGCAAGAAGAATATATCGCTTTGGAGGAAAAACAAAATGAGATGGAGTCTTATCCAATTCTCGCAGGCACAAGTTTAGCCACAGCAAATGGAAGTTTGTTACCAAGGATGATTAATACAGTAGCAAGTACTTCCCAAAATCCGCGCAAGAAAATGGAGACTAATAATCAACATAAGATAGTAGCAATGGGGAGTAGAGATCAGGAGGAATTGGAAAAGGAGAGAAATTTTTATAATCGCAATAACAATAATAAGGTCCCAAGGTTTGATCAACCGCAGGAGACTTATGGTGGACAGAGGCAGAATTATTCAAGAGAGCAAAGAGGTCAGAGGAATATGTGGGAAGACATCAAATTGCCACCTTTAAATACCGGTATAGACAAGATTTGGGAAGCGATTATTTTGATGGAGAATATACCCTCACCCTGGAACATGGGGAAAGAACCACATCCCAACAACCAAAATCAAGAATTTTGTCCTTATCATCATTTTCATGGTCATTCTGGGAATAATTGTAGAAATGTAAAAAGAATTATTTTGCGAATGATTGAACAGGGGAAATTAAATCATTTTCTAGCAAGATATTTACAACCGCAACAATTGCCGCAAGCACCAGAAATTCGCAGAGTTAATGTTGTAAAAGAAGCCGAAACATTTGTCATTGAAGTAGGAGCTACAGCAAAAACTCTATTTTGCAATTCAATTGTACATTCGCAGAAAACGATAGAGGATTTCCATGACAATGTGCTAATCAGAGTATTTGCAAGGGATATAGAGGAAAGATAGGTGATGAATATTGCGAAGACTTCTCCGTTAGAAGAATGGCAGAAACAAGTTGTTTCTTTTACTGCAGAAGAGATACCATTGGTGGTGAAGTTAGAGATAAATCCAAAATATAGAGAAGAATAAGAAGAAGATGATGGTGACGCAACAAGTGATTCTTGGGCAATAGATAAAGTTTTAATTGACACTGGTATCTAGGTAGACATTTTATTTTATCATACTTATCGCACAATGGGTGGAAGAGATGATGAGTTAATCCCTTCAACTTACAAGATCTATGGTTTTAATGGCACTGCAAACAAGCCAAAAGGAGAAATTACTATGGAAATTCCGTTGAACAAGATATCTTCAAAAATCAAGTTTTGTGTAGTGGATATAGAATCTCCTTACAATGCCTTAATTGGAAGACCATGGCTCCATGGGATCTTGGGCATAGCATCAACATATCATCAATGCATAAAGTTTCCACATCCTCATGGTATTGGGATAATTAAAGGTGATTGGTTTGAAGGCAAAAATTGTTATGAAGTTGACATTAATACTTGCGAAGAAAGAAATGCCCGAAATCGTAATTGGCAACATAACAGGAGGAAAACTCAGAGAGCTGAGAAATTGATGGTGGAAAATATAGAGTTACGGGGAAAGGATATATTACAAGAATAGTTTGTCCCAAAAGAATCAATGGTGATTAATCATGCGAATATGGGAAAAAGTTGAAATCTTCATTCTTCGCAGGAGAACAAACAAGTATAAGGTGTTGCGATAAAATAAACAAGTATCAAGAAATTGCGAATAATCATTCATCACAGAAGAAAAGAAGTGCAACAATATCATGTTGCGAACAATTGAAAAACAAGAACAACAAAAAATGTGCACACAGAATATTAAAAGAAAAACTTTGCTCAAAAATAAGAATTTTTCTATTAAAAGAAAAAGATGATGATTTTGAATCATACAAGAATTTTTAATGCAAATGCATAAGATGGGCGCAAATCGCCTAAAAATATATAAGAATGGGACGAACTTTTATGGCGTACACCTTAGTTCGCGGATTCTATTCCATAAGAGGCAATGTCGTTAAAGTGCGTCATAAGGGGGGTATCTCTTTGCATGGCTATGGGAAAGGCTATACCGCTGCTGGAACCTAGTCATGGAGATTTGGGATTATAGAAAATCCATCCGGGAGAGATAACTTGGATTCCCAACTATATAAGGTTATACCCTGGTTGGGCGCCCGAGAGTTTCTCCTAAGGAATGCAAAGTATGATCAAGGCGCCGAGGTACACGGTTGAGCTGTGGGTGCCCGGGATGGATGAACCTACCCTGGCCATCCACGGAAAGTCTTGGCTTACGATGTGTTCGGCCTAAAGAAAACCCCACTTAGGGTGCATTCTTGTAACTATAAGCCATATAAGGCATAAAGGACAAGGCTGCGAAAACAACTGGTTGTTGGCAGAACCGGATGGGAAAGTGCTAGTCTTGTATGGCCGATGTATAATCCTTGAAGGGGCAACCAGGGGGAGAGATAAGGGCGATACCCTCCATTAGGGAGCTGTGTATCAAAAAAGACGGCAATGTCATGGGACTTTATAATCGCAATAATATTTAGGCCCATCATATTGTCGCGTGACACAGACAGCAATGTCATGGGACTTTATATTTGCAAGAATATTTAGACCCGTCATATTGCCGCATGACTGGCCAAAAAGCCTAAAGAGAAATGTTAAGATGAGATCAATGGGTTTTTGCGATAAGATCAAGAGATGAGATAAATGAAATCAATAATAAGAGGATATAAATCGCAAAGACGTCCTGCGATTTCAACGAAAAGACGACAATGTCATAAGTCTTAAAAATCAAAGAGGGATTAATCTCACAAGAAGGCTTAGATTTATCATATTGTCGCAGAGATTAAAATTAAATGATAAGGCAGGATCAATGGATATTATTACATGTAAAAGTAATAATGTCCTGCGATCTTGTCGCATAAAAGTGGCATAATAAGACCTTTAACTAGGAAGGCGAAATAAGACCACAAGAGAGATTATATCTGCGAAGCATATAATAGATTTTTCGCAGAAATATTTGCAATA
The DNA here is from genome assembly GCA_023529315.1 of Papaver bracteatum. Classification (NCBI taxonomy): domain Eukaryota; kingdom Viridiplantae; phylum Streptophyta; class Magnoliopsida; order Ranunculales; family Papaveraceae; genus Papaver; species Papaver bracteatum. The sequence goes on along the minus strand of JAJJWX010002148.1, from coordinate 562,928 downwards.
ATTCATTTATCATATTGCAGATTAATAACAAGAGGCAAGTATGGGAATGATGCATAGAATGGTAAAAATTGTTATTCATCATTATATGATAAATTCATATAAATAACAGACAGATAGAAGGAATTTATATATTGAAAGACATCAGGAGCTACAAATAATTTGCATAAAGAATATTACAATTTGTCGCAGATAATTATCGCAAGAAAGAAAGAGAGAAATACAGGAGAAGATCAAAAAGAAAAAACAAATCTATTGAGATTTATCTTCATCATTATCTTCATCTTCGTCTTCATTATCTTCGTCATTAGTTCCTTCTTCATCTTCGCTTTCATTCTCATCTATATCAGCCTCACTGTCAGAAATAACTGGTACTTCAGAACTGGCTGGGATATTATCCAAGAGACAAGGATATAGACTAAGAGGAAGATCATTATCTTTACAAACTTTCTCAATAGCATTATTGCGAACGGTGAGAAGATTACTACGCAAATTGGAGTTGGATATCTTTATTCTCTCTCGCAGTCTAGAGATTTTATCATTACGGGAAGCAAGATTTGTCGCAAGACCACTTTTTTCTTCTTCAAGTTCTGCTATCCTTGTGGAATATTTTTCTTCAAATTCTGCGATGATACAACAACAAATTAGAAAATTGTTGAAAATCTACAAGAAATATAAAGATGTTAGAGGAGCAATAAATAACCTTCTCTTTCATGAATCATTTCTTGTATCAAGGTTGCTTGCTCGGTATGAAGACTGACATCTATCGCTAAATTTTTCCTAGCATTATCGAGAATTGTCGCAGCCCATGTGAATTCATCATCACTTTGAATGAGAAGATGGGAACGGATTTGTTCTTCTCTTTTAAGAAGCTTAATATTTTCATTCTTAAGCCTATCTCTCTCAAGTTCAGTGTCAATAAGGGTATTTCGGAATTTTGATAGAGCTTGAAAGACTGAAAGAGTAATGCGCTCTTTATCCTTCTCGAGTTCATTTTTCTTGGCTTTTAAGACTTTGATTTTTTCTCTAAACTCATCTCTTCAAGTCTTTAAACTATTGGACATACTCAAGGTAGATCTATAATCCATTCTCATAAGGGAAACATGATGTTTAAGCTCATCAAGGGACAGAGTATTAATTTTTTTGTCTGAATAGTTATTTAAAGCGTCATTAAGACGCTGAAGAAGAGTGGTTTCATCTATGGGTTCATCAAAATAATTGAGAATAAGAGCTTCATCAGTAAGATTATAGGCATCTGCAAAATGGTTGCTCAAATAAGCTAAAATAGCGAGAATGAAGAAAAATAAAAATTAAAAAAAATTAAAGAGAAAAAAGATGTATACCAATAACTTGTTTGCAGAACTTCTCCTTGTCAGCTAATTTCTGTTGAAGAACTTCAAATTCTACTTCAAGCGATTTGTTTTTATTAAGGAGCTCAGTATTTCCAGATACTTCCAATTGTTTACATTTTTCGCGAAGAAGGGATATTTCAGCTTCATATTGTTTATTTTTCTCACGAAATTTCGTAGATTCAGACTGTGAATCAGTAAGCCTTTTCTGCGATGTTGATAATCTATTTTCTAATTCTGAAGCAACAGAAAAAGAAGCTCTAGTAGTCTGCGATAGAAAAGAGAAAATGAGTGAGGATAAGTAAAAGATCTTCGATACTTCATGATAAATGTAAAATTTACTACAAGAAAAATAAAGGAAAGGGGCATACCAGCGAAGCTAGCGCGTGAAGAAAACTTGGGTCGATAAATCTTGAGACTCCTTTAAGATCTTTATTATTAGTCAAGATCGAAGCATCGCAGATTTTCGAGAGATAATCGCAAGTACGAGTGATATCATCCTCACCAACACCTTGCATGGGGTTCCTAAAAATATTTGACAATTGATCCATTGGAGTCTCAGGTTGAGAGAAACCCATCGCAGATCTAATTCTTGCGGAATAAATATGTGTTGAAGTGCCCACAGTAACGTCATGGTTTACCCCATCATTTTCTTCAAGTTCATTATCTTTTTCAGCGGTAATGGAAGTCTCTTGAAGTGGAAGAAGTGGTTGAGTTTTTCTTCTCTTCTCTGGAGGACCGTTTGTGGTTTGATTTTTATTGCAGCGAGGGGAAGCACCAGAATTTTCATTTGGAGTTAATACTCTTTTGCCTTTGGCTTCAACCACCGCGACAAATGGAATTTCCTTGAAAACAATCACACATAAAGATAAGAAACAGGGGCAATAATATATTGTTAAGGGTTATAAAAGAATGTTTCTTACTTCATCTGTGAAGGTTTTCAAAATTTGTAGGAGATTGGGATTCCCAGTACTGGCGTAACTAGCCTTCATTTTTTCAATCTGATAAAAGATATTTCAATAATTAGTAAGAATAATATATCTATCTAAATTTGCGAATAATGATAAACTTTGCGAGATATACCTCAGAATTCTTTTCAGGCCAATTAAAAACCCAAGGACGATACGCCGCAAGATTCGAAAGATTCGCAGGAATATCAAGAGTGCCAGAAATATATGGACCTTCAAGGAGGAGAGGAAATTTGCACCACTTGTCATCTTGTGAGAAGCGTGGACCTTGGTTTCTACTTGAATGATAATCTATATCTTGCATAAGAATTTTATCCTTCGCAACTTTTTTATCCTTATTTAAACGAACAACCCAACACGTACTCTCTTTATTCATGGGAATTACTTGATAATTCGCAAAGAAATTCTCCACGGTATATTTCGCTGGAATAATTGGGATATCTTCAAAATCAGGATGTTTCGCAGAATCAGGGTAGCGAGATCCTTTACCAGATCCATGGGAGGCATATTCAAGAATGAGACGAATACAATCTCCACTTAATTGGTAGATTGCTCGTGAAAGTTTAGCATGAGAAATAATTTTATAAAAAAGAGGGAGTTCTGGGTCATAAAGAGGGATATGAATGCCAGCATCTAATTGACCTAGCGAAATAAGGATCTTCTCATTAGAAGAAGGAAATCTTGAAGCTAGATCAATGGAGAGATCAGAGTTTGAAGATTGACCAGGGATCTCAGAAAGTGCGAAACCTAAAGTTTGAAGTTTCTGCTGGTGTTTTTTGAAAGTGGGTTGACCTAATTTTTTAGCAGGGGCCATTTTTTTAGTATGGGAATGATGATTTAGATGAAGAAGAATAAAGAAATAAAATTGAAACAGTAATAGATCCGGAATTTGCGGAAGAAGATGAAGAACAGTAGAGTTGCAGAGAAGAAGTAAAAAAAAAAAAAGAGTAAAAAGAAGAGGGGAGATTAGCGAAGAAGATATTTATAAGAAAAGAAGATTCTCGAGAACATCAATGCATTTAATGAAGAAAAGACATGAATGGTCAGAATTCAACGGTTGAAAAAAGACGTGTCAAGGGATAAATGAGAGAAAAAACACGCGTAGAATATCTAGCGATGGATGCAGAGACATGTCAGAATGAAGGGAATGTGAAAAGACAAGGAGTTGCGGCAAATCAAGAAACTTAAATTCTCATGATCTTTATCTTCTTCGCAGAAAAGATATGAGAAGAGGCAAGATGTAGGATCAGAATATTGTTACAACAATATTCCTGCGAAGAATAAATAACAGTTCTGCGATACATCAATGATATTCTGCAAAAAATCTCAAGGTGACGTAAGGAATGACATATCGGATGAAAAAGACAGAAACACGAGAAGAGCGTGACATTTTTGCGATGAATCGATAAAGCCTACGAAATATTAAGGCGGTGCCACCTGTGATTTATCGCAGGAACCTAGATCCGAAATTAAAGGGAATCTTAGCTGTAAATGAGCTGTCATGTGCTGTAATCCACTATGTAAATGCCTATATAAAGGAAATGAATAGTTCCAAAGATGATGATGAATTTTTGATGGCTATGAAGGTTTTTAGGAGAGAGAAAATCTTATCAAGTATTCTGTGTTCTTGATTTTTGTAATTCCTTAAGATCATATTAATGAAAAAGTGTCTTTAATCTTCAAATTATGTCATAAATATTGATAAATTCTTGAATAGGGTGTAGTGTGGGAATTCCTGCAACTACATTTTGGCGCCCAGAAACAGGGAGAATCAATTTGAGAAATTTCAAATTACAGCTTGAAGATTTGAAGAAATTATTAGAATTGAAGAAATAGCTAGAAGGAGAAGAAATACATCAGAACCACCAACAACAGTGAGAAGAAGTAAAAGAATTGCAGGGGAAGGAACAGGTGAATTGGAAGGATCTTTAAGGATCAGATCAGGAAGAAGTAGAGTGAGAAATAGAGCAGAAAATTCAATCCAACCACCGAATCAACAAACACGATCACAAGATAGAAATGTGGATTATGATAGAGTAAGTGTGCATACTTGGAGGTCGGATTCGATAGAAGAAGCGGAAAATCAAGAAGAGGAAAGAAATCAAGAAATGGATGGAGGACTAATTCATGAAGAGCATGAAGTAGTAGATGATTTGAGACAAAGAATACAGGAAGAAAGAATATTAGAGGCAGAAGAACGTGCCAATCTTACAAGGCAAAATCATGAATTAAGAATGGAAAATTTGAGGTTGCAAAATAGAAGATCGAGAAGCAGCATGAGATCATATGAAAAAGTGTCTGTAATCTTCAAATTATGTCATAAATATTGATAAATTCTTGAATAGGGTGTAGTGTGGGAATTCCTGCAACTACAAAGTCTTTGTAATCTTGCGAGGATATCGCTGTTTTGGAATTTAAATCAAAAAATTTGAAATCTTAGAACTCTTTGCAATAATTTCATTTTCTGTAATCTTTGAAATCTTTGAAGAATTTTGCGATCTTTAAATTTTTGCGATAATTTCACTTTTTATAATCTTTTGAAATTTTTGAAATCTTGCGATTGTATCGCTCTTTGGTAAATTGAATCAAAAGTTTTGAAATCTTGCGATTGTATCGCTTAAATCAAAAAAAAAAATAGTTTTTGTAAATCAAATATTCAAGGAAGGGCTACTTAGCTTTCTTGCGATTTTCTGTTGCTTCCGATTCTCGCGAAGCATTTGATTTGCTTGTGAAATGAGAAAAAATGAGAAATAATCTGCCTCTTGCTTACTCTTTGCAACATACCAACTGTTCTAACCCTCTCTTGTGAAATTAACTTTCGAAATAATCAAATATCTTTTGATGATTCCTTTAGAATGCATAAAACCGCAGCAAAAGACGATTCCTTTAGAATGCATAAACCGCAGAAAAAACAAATAGGAGAGTGGCCAGGCTTGAACCAGCGACCTTTACTTCTATTCTTCGCCAGTTACCAATTTTGCTGGCTGCTGTTTTGTGAGAGAATGGGACCGTACCTCCAATTTATCATGATCTTCTCTTTTCATTTATCAAAAATATGCAAAAGCTTAGTGTGTATATGAAATCGAACGCATGACCTCCAACTCATACTTTGCAACCTTGGCCCTCTATGCGATCATCTCTTTGCATTGATGCAGTAATCTTCGCAGAACTGATAACTCTGCGATAATTTCCCTTTTCTATGAAGTATCTCTTCACCCAATTTTCTTTGCCTGTACTTTTTCTATCACATGTTGGTTTAACTTCGCAAAAACTATTAATTTCACAAATATGATTTTTACGAGCTAATAACGGAACTGATTGTCTCAGAGGTGAATCATTACGAACTGGGTTGAAGTTCGAACTCTTCTGTTATTGGTGAAGTAAATATTATCATTGCTTTTTTCCTTCTTCTGCTTCTCTTCCCGTTCCACGGTTTATCTTAGATCTTTAGAGCAATCTGGATGGCTGGTTGATGAACTTTTATCATAATTAGTTCTTCTCTTCATTGATTTTCCTAGGTGAACTCCTTTGCTTTCTTCTTCGTTTGTTCTTCTCTTCACTCGTTGATATCTTTTAGATTCATTGATTTTTGGCTTGATCTGTTCATTCAAAAGAATAGTTATGAGGTAAGGATACTCCCATTTGGTTAACGTCTTTCTTGAAAGAGAAAGGGAGATGTTAGAAACATTGAGATAAGGAATTCAAGAAGAACGAAGGTTAGAAGCTGAAGAACGTGCTAATCTAACAAGACGGAATCAAGAATTGAGGATGGAGAATGAGATGTTACAAAGGAGGAAATCTCAAAGTGTTGCAAGATCAAATGCCAGACCAGAGAGAGAAGGGCAGAATTCACCAACAATCAATGATGAAAGTACTATGCAAGGACAAGCACATACTCAAGTTGAAAGAAATCAAGAGAATCGCTTCATTTTAATACCAAACCATGAACAAAACATGGAGAATTTACGAACTAGGCCAAATCCTAGAGAAAACAATCAGAATGGTGAAGAAAATCAAGAAGAAGAGTCAGCTGAGAGACAACAAGCAGTACATCATAACAATTACGAGAGTGGAGTAATAAGACGTGAAGAGGCTCGTAATAATCAAAATGTTGAGTATGAAAGAATTCATAGAAGAATTGGAAATCAACGAACAGAAACAGCGAGGAATGAACCAAATTTTCGAACTAAAATACAGGCAAATCAAGAAGAAATGAATCACAGAAGAAGGAGAAATGAAGAAGAAGAAATTCCCGATATTCGCATGAGAAGGATGAGAAGAATAGAAAGGGAAGAACAAGAATTTCAAGATGCTCTGCAACAAAACAATTGTGATAATTTAGAAAGAAGATATTTGCAGAATTGTGCAAATGAAAACATTAATGAAGAATATGATAGAATGCGAAGGATCGCAAGAGAAGAGACGCAAGAACGTAGAAGAAGAGAGGCTGCGCTGAAGAGGCCAATGGATGAGAATTCTGAAGCAAATGCACGGATCTTTCGAGAATTAGCGGAAATGAGAGGGATGATAAGCAATAAAAGAGGAGGAGATAGAAGGCAATTAGATGAAGCAATAGAAGAAGCTGCGAGGATTCCATTTGCTAGAGAAGTACAATTGGGAGGGATTCCACCAAAATGCAATTTGCCTACACTTACCAGTATCTTTGATGGGTCTTCATGTGCTATTCAGCACATTAAAGCATACATAAGATGCATGTTACAATGGGAGAATCATGATGCTGTATTATGCAAGTACTTCGCATCAAGCTTAACAGGGGAAGCTCTAAAGTGGTTCGAAGGACTTCCTAAGAACACTATTACGTCATTTAATCATTTACAAGCAACTTTCCTTGGAGCATATATCACAAATCATTCCTCACGGCTTGGTATTGAAGATGTGTTTGGTTTAAAACAAAGAATTGGTGAAAGTTTGAAGCATTTGGTAACAAGATGGAAGACTATGTGCAGTGATATGGCAGGGTGCGTGGATGAGAGATATTTGATTTTGTCTTTCATAAATGCGATGTTCGCAACTGAACAACTATATGTTCAAATCTTCATAAGAAATAATTCCATAATGATGACAGAGTTACGAGAATTGCAAGAAGAGTACATTACACTAGAGGAAAAGCAAAACAATATGGAGTCATATCCAATAGAAAACACTAACAATCAAGACGTAGGAGCAAATTTACTTCCCAAAATAATCAACGTCGTAGCAGGTACTTCGCAAACATCCTCGCAAACTTCTTCGCAAATTTCAGAAGAGAAGAAAATCAATAATAGCCAGCCAAAAATAGTAGCAATGGGTATCAAAGATCAAGAAGAGTATGATAGAGAGAGGAATTTCTATAATCGAGGAGGAAATAACCATATCCCAAGATTAGATCAACAGCAAGAAAATTATGGGGGACAAAGGCAAAATTATTTTGGACAAGGAAATCAGAGACAAAATTATAACAATGGTCAAGGAAGTCAAAGAATGATAAGGGAAGAAATAAAGTTGCCACCTTTGAATACAAGTGTAGAGAAGATATGGAAGGCAATTATTCTGATAGAACATATACCAACTCCATGGAATATGGGAAAGGAACCACCAATGGGTCCAAGAAGTCATGAATTTTGTTCATATCATCATTTTCATGGACATTCTACAAATAACTGCAATAATATCAAGAGGATAATCTTGCGAATGATTGATCAAGGAAAATTGAATCACTTTTTACTTAAGCAAACACAGTCGCAACAATTACCACAGGCTCCAGTCATAACTCGCAGGGAGAACACAGTACAAGAAAAGGGAGAAGAAACCCTACATATAGAAGTGGGATCAAAAGCAAGGAATGTTTTCTGTAATTCTATTGTTCACTCATATAAAACCATAGAGGATTTTCATGATAATGTGTTAAGCAGGGTATATGCGAGGGATGGTGAAGGAAAGGAAGTAATGAACATTGCAAAAATTTCACGACTTGAAGATTGGCAGAAACGTGAAATTTCTTTTGAAGCCACTGAAATTCCAGAAGGTTGTGAAGCACATGATAACCCATTGGTAGTAAAATTAGCAATTTGCATGAATATGGAAGAAGGCGAAGATGATATGGAGGAAGAATCAATTGGTCTTAATAGAATTTTGATTGATACGGGAAGTTCTGTCAATATCCTGTTCTATTCTGCTTACAAAACTATGGGGGGAAAAGACGCAGATTTAATACCTTCTACCTACAGGATTTATGGTTTTAATGGAACTGCTAATAAGCCTAAAGGAGAAATAAGCATGCGAATTCCATTAAGTGGAATGCGAACTGAAATTCTGTTTTGCGTTGTTGATGTTGAATCACCGTATAATGCTTTGATAGGAAGACCTTAGCTTCATGGAATTCTGGGCGTAGCTTCCACTCTACATCAGTGCATAAAGTTTCCTCATATGAAGGGTGTTGGAGTTATCAAGGGTGATTGGGATGAAGGAAATAAATGTTACGATACAGAGGTAGAAGTTTGCGAAGGAAAAATTACTAAAAAGGAAAATTGGAGAAAAAGAGCAAGAGCTGTGAAAGGAAGTGAAAATTTAATGGCAGAAGATTAAAACATGAAAGAATAAAATTACAACGCTAATCATATAGGAAATTTATGATGGTAACAAAGGGTTGTGATTTGCGAAGAAAGAAGGTAAGAAAACAAGAAGGTAATCAATATGTTTGCTCGTGAAGTATAACTCATGATAAATTTTACGAATATTGTTTGCTCGCAGGAAATTTTCAAAAGTTACGAATTTCAAAAATTTTATTGCGATTAACTTTCATTAAAGAAAGACGCACAGATTAACTTGCGAAGAAAAGACCGCAATTTGCGAATAAAAGACCGCAATCTGTGATCAGCTTTCAAAAAATAAAGAAAGCCGCAGAAATATTACACAGGCAAACCTTTGTGACGTACAACCTAGTTCGCGAAGCAACATTTCGTAAGAGGCAAAGTCCTAAAGTACGTCATTTAGGGGGGGTACCTATAAGCATGGCTCATGGACACCGGAACACCACCAAGGCACCTGAGTACATGGAACTTTACGGGGTACAACCCAATAACGGGGTACCTATCCGGGTTAGACACCTTGGATTCTCACCTAATCTTGCGACATTACGCAATATTATGCGGTGTAAAATGATTTAGGTTGGGCGACTAAGGCATACTGTCTTTCCCAAGAAGTGCAGAAAACGATCAAGGCGCCGAGGTACACGGTTGAGTCAAGAGTTCCGGGTGGGATTGAAGCACATCTGCCATTTTTGACAAGTCTTGGCAAATGATGCACTTGGCCCAAAGATACCCCATAGGGTGCAACCTCGTAACTATAAGCCCTATAGGCAAAAAGGATAAGAGGTTGCGATCAAAAGCTGGTTGTTTGCAGAACCGGATGGGAAGAGCTAACCTTGTAAGGTCGATGTACGCTTCCTTGAAGGGGCAACCAAGGGGAAGATAAATGGCAGCACCATCCATTAGGGAGCTGATACGTGCTATAAGACGCAAATGTTACGAGGCTTTTTGTTTGCAAAAACATAAAGGCTTGTCATATTTGTGCAACAACTGAATTTCTGCGAGCATTCTAAAAAAAAGAAAAAAAAGAAAAAAAAAGAAAGAAAATATCCAAAGAGAACTCGCAGAACATAACAAACAAGTTAAGATGAGATCAATGGGTTATTACATGAAAGTGTAAAAACGTACTGCGATTTCATCGCAAGACGATAATGTCACGAAGTTGCATATTCGCAAGAATGTTCAAACTTGTCATATTATCGCAAATACAAAAATATTATCACAAAAGAGGTGGAAAAATAAGACCTTTACTTAGGAAGGCATGATAAGACCACATCAATTAATGAAATTTATTCCATCAATATCATTGAAGAATTTTTACAAGAATATATATCATGAAGTTCTGACAAAGAAGACAGCTCCGTCAATATCATCGAAGAATTTTTACAAGAAATCCTAACAAAGAAGACAAACCCATTGAAGAATTTTCACGAAGACATAACAGAAGATGCGATTTTTCTCGCAATCAAAAACAGATAGTGAAGAATTCATTAAATTTTACAAGAATTACATACTTCTTATACTTCTTCATATACTGAATATTTCTCCACAACATTGAATACTTCTTATAATCCTTCAAGAACGTCTCATATTTATTATAATTCTTCAATGGATACTTCATTTGGCGAAGGTTAAGTACTTATTATACTTCTTCATACATTGAGTAATTCTTCATAGATTGAATAATTCTTATACTTCTTCATACATTGGAATAATTCTTTACGGATTAAATACTTCTAATATTTCTTTAAAGATGTTTTATACTTCTTATACTTCTTAAGGATATTTCATACCTCGTATTTCTTATACTTCAAAGGGAGGATTTCTTGTTCACAATCGCAACAAGCTGAAGCTTCGTAAGTTGAATTAGGGCAGATATTCTAATACTTCCAACAATGTTTAATCATCTGAAGAGCAATAATAGGGGGAAAGGGAATACTAAGCTAAGTCTTTAAGATATATTATTTCTCTCCACATGATCAAGTTATGCGAATAAGGGAAACACGCGATCAAAGAAAAATTAATTCATCATCGCAAAATTAAGACATTAATACGAGTTAAACTTCAAAAAGAACTTGTTGGTTGATCAAGAGTGCAAGAAAGAAGAAAATGTTGTACTCAAACAGACAATATGAAAAGAACTAGAACAGATATACATAAAAGAATGAAGCTATTCTTCGGGGGATTTATTCCCATCAAAATGATCTTCTTGTTATTCTTCAGAGAGATCATCTTCAACTTCACTATCAGAGATTTCCAAATATGGGGTATCTTCAGGATTTCTTCAGAAAGGAGCGTATGGTACTTCTTGAGAGGAATTTGATTGTCTTCACAAATCTTGCGAGTCATCTTAGCTCAAAAACGCTTGACATATAAACTATGGTTGTGATGGGTAATTAGAAGTTGAGATCTTAAATCAGAAATCTTCTTCTTACGACTGGCATGAATAGTTTCCAGATCATTATTCATCTTCGCATAATTTTCTGCAGCAAGGAGAGAAGTTAAGGAATTGGTTAGAAAATTACGAAAGAAAAGTAATTAAAATACTCACCATTACGAAGAATTTACCTTCTAATTGCTTTTTATCATTATGAAGAGAAGAGTTTTCAAGCTTTAGATGATTATTCTCCTCAAGAAGAGAAGAACTATCAGCTGCGATGCTCGCAGATTGTGGATTATCTTCGTGACGGGATGTTAGTTCGGCGATATCAATACTTAAATCCTCTACTTTCTGACGAAGTTTTGATTTTTCAATATCCAACTTCTTACAACGGTTTAAAGTTTTCTTCTCAGCGATGGAATGACGTCTTTCCCAATCTGAAGCAGCTGCGCAGCTAACTCTTCCAACCTGAACAAGTAAAAAGGGTCAGAAATTAATGGAGTAAGGGAAGCAAACAAGGAATAGGAAAGAAACTTACCATACTCCCTAAAGCATATAATGTAGCAGGAGAGACGAATCTTGAAATTCCATCAAGAGAGTTGTTATTGAGTACAGTAGGAACTTTGCAAGCCTTCGCAATAAGCTTATGAGCATTCGTAGTAGGAGAGTTTCCTAACCCACGAGAAGAATGGAGAAAGGCCTCAGATACACGAACCATTGTTGAAGCAAAAGTTTCTGTGTTATTATAATCTTCCTCTTCACCTTCATCAGCATTATCATCATCATCATATCCTTTATCAAAAAGGGTATCAGAATTAGAGTCAAAGTCCTTCTCAGGAAATTTATCATCTTCATCACCTTGATCTTCCTCAACATTCTCATTAGAAGAGATTACATGGGAATAAGACTTGGTTGAGAACTTCTTCTGTTTCTTCCTCTCATGAGAAATATCTTCAAGTTTTCTTTTTCCTTTGCGAAGGGAATCATCTTGACTACCAGAAGTTTGGGTATCCTTCGCAGAGCGAAGTGTCTTTTGTCTCGCAGTTAATCTTTTGGAAGAAGTGGAACTCTTATTCTCACTCGCAACAACCTTAGGAAGATCAGAAAGAACCTTCAAATTCAAATAAGGATAAGAAACAGAGGCAACAATATATTTTTTAAAAATCATAAAAGAGTGTTTCTTACCTCATTTGAAAATAAATAGAAGAGTAACAAGAAGATAAGGAGATGGAGGTACATACATTTTTATAAACCCAAGGTTGATAATTGCGGTCACGAAGGTTCGCAGGAAGATCTACTATCCCAGAAATATAAGGACCCGATAATTCTAAAGGGTAGTTATACCAATCTTTATCATTAGAACGACGAGGTGTTTTATTATTTCCCGAGGCATAATCAATGTCGTGCATGAGAAGGTCATTTGCTGAGATATTAGCTTTACGATGAAGACGAACACCCCAACGTTTATCTTCTTTCCTCGCAGGAATTAATGTGTAATTTTTAAAGAAACCCTCAACTGTATAGTACGCAGCGATAATTTTCACATCTCGAAATCCAGATTTCCTAAGATCAACTGAGTACAAAGATCTTCCAGTAGCAGCACGAGTTGCGAATTCAACCAGAATGTGAATGCAATCACCAGTCAATTGATAAATGGCACATGAAAAATTGGGGTGGGAAATAATTTCATAGAATAAAGGAAGATTAACATCATAAAGAGGAAGAGGAAGACCTGCGAGGATTTGACCTCGTGAGATTAAAAATTTCTGATCATTCCAAATATAGTTGGTAAAGAGATTCACACAGAGAAGATTTATTGTCATAACCATCAATTTCAGAAAGAATGAGGTCCCTATCAGCAAGCTCTGCATTAATTTGTTCAATAGTTTTCTTCTTTGGAGCCATTGGATATAAGATAGAAAATAGGAAAGAAAAGAGATGAAAGAGATAAAAAATTGTAGTAGCAGAAAAAGAGAATAAATTGTAGAGGCAGAAGTGATAAGGAAGACGAATAGGATAAGAGAATAAAAAGAAAAACAAAGGGAAATATTTATAAAGAAGAGAGAATTCGATGAAGATAGAAACTCATCAATGCGATTAAACGTGAACGGTTGAAAAGAACGGTTACGAAGAAACGTGTCAAAAAGGTAATGGAAAATAAAAAAGACGTGTTGCGAATTTAAACAGGTGGTGATAACTATATTAAATTTACGAGAATAGAGGTTCTCATGACATTCCTTCTTCGTAGAATTGACATGAGAAGAGGCAAGATGTAGGTACTGAATATCACAAGGCATTAGCTTACGAACATCGTGACAAATATAAGAGGAAAGAATTACAAAATGATGCGATGATAGAGGAATCACGGGGAAGTATGAAGATTTTCGAAGATATAATAATCTTGCGAAGATGAATTGCGATACTTCGCAATTCATATACAGTTGTACAAACTTCACTATAAATAGGAGTTCAAATGTAAAATTCGGGAGGTTCTTTTAGTGAGTATTAGAAATTATCTTAGGAAAGAGAATAGAGAAAGTTGTAACTATTCTAGTTCCATTTAGATACTTCTTTGTAATCAATTGAGAGAATTAATAAGAAAGTTGTCATTCAACATCAAGAACTTCTCAAGTTTTACTAATTCTACTGAGGGTGTAGTTGTAGGTTATTCTGCAACTACAGAATATTTTAGGGGTTATCTTGTATCTTTATAAACTCCTTGATGAATGCATTTAGCTTAGGCTTTATGATTGCATCTAAACAAGATGATATACATTTACCTTTGGTCATGAAATGTCTCTTACGAAAATTTCATTAGGATCCCGTTCTTGTACCTTTGCCAATTTTATTGACAAAAAGGGGGAGAATTAATTGTAGTTCACACTACAAATACATATGGTTTTAGGATCATTATGTAAGGGGGAGTAGTTTCCATTTGAGATGGAGTATTGACTAAGGGTGAGTGAAGTATCACCATAGTATTGTTGTTGAAGTTGTGATGCAATTGGACTTTGATGCTATGTAATAATACTATGACATTGTATAACAATGATTGAGAACCGATGCTTTTCCCATTGTTATAGCTACGGATTGAGAACGTGAGCTGGAAACTCAGTCCACGAACTGGCGTAGTTATCGAACCCGAGAATTTTTGCTGGAGTTGAAGCTCAGTTTCAGTCCGCGAAATGACAGAAGTTCTCGAACCTGAGAATTTCTGCTGGAGTATGTGAACTCCAACCGGTTAACTTGAATCCGTGAAATCAGCCCGCGAACTCAAGAAGGTTATGTATGAAAACGGTGTTCGTGAACTTATCTCAATTATCTAAGGAATGCTTTTGCAAACCGTGGATTTATAGTTCATGAATTGATTCGAGTGAATCATATCGTTTTTGATTCAATTGTATCTTGTGTAGTATATGAGATCTCATAGAAATTGAACAACTCTCTAACTAGTTCATTTGAGTCATTTGGACTAGTTATGGTGAAGAAGAATATGGTTGATACGAAAGTTATCATTTTGCTAACCATTTGGTTGACTAATATTGAACAAACCATTGTACACGTTTGGGTATGGTTACACAAACCCAAAATTGTCATGTAAATGTGTGTATGGCAAGATAAGTTTTCGATCTAACGGTTGAGGAATATTAGCTTGTATCTAATCAGATTTTCATCTAACGATGAACATTGAATGCTTTATTACTAAGCTAACATTGATTGCAAACCCTGATTTGAAAGACTATATAAGGGAGAACTCTAGCAACTGGGAAACCTAATCCCCACACATTCTGTGTGATACTAGTTTGCTAAGATAGAGTTGATTCTCCTTTAACCTTTGGTTTTCTTATTCCAAAACTAGGTTAACGACTTAAAGACTTCATTGGGATTGTGAAGGCAGACCGATACTACTTTTCTTGTGATCTGATCTTGTCGTTTCTATTGTACGAGTACAATTATAATAATTAGCTTCATATTTTTTATCTCCGATAGGCAAGATATACAAGTAGTTACAAACATCTTCGTCTCATTGTTTTTAACTCCACAATATCTTTTTTCGTTGCGTCGATTAAGACTATTTATGAGGTGATTGATAAAACTGAGCTGTTCTTCGGGAATATAAGCATGGTTTTATTGATTGGTTCATGTTCACCTTGATTTATCAAAATACGGAACAAAACTCGTAGGTTTATTCGTGGGAGATGAATTTATCTATTACCTGTAGACTTTTCTGTGTGAGACGGATTTGTTTATTAAAGTCTTCGACTTTTTATCTTAGCAACTCATGGTTGTGGGTGAGATCAGCTAAGGGAATCAAGTGCGCAGTATTCTGCTGGGATCAGAGGCGTAGGAGCATAACTGTACCTTGGATCTGTGTGAGATTGGTTGGGGTTCAACTACAGTCCAGACCGAAGTTAATTTGGAGTAGGCTAGTGTCTGTAGCGGCTTAATACAGTGTATGTTTAATCTGGACTAGGTCCCGGGGTTTTTCTGCATTTGCGGTTTCCTCGTTAACAAAATTCTGGTGTTTGTGTTATTTCTTTTCCGCATTATATTTTTATATAATTGAAATAATACAGGTTGTGCGTTGTTCAATCGATTAGAATATCCGACCTTATTGGTTGTTGATTTAAATCGATTGACACTTGGATATTGGTCTTTGGTACCATCCAAGTTATCTCTATTTTATTAGACTCGCGAATCATATTTGCTTGAGTAAATCAAATCTAGAGATTGAGGTAATAACTCCTTGAGTATTTTCTATTGATTGAGTCTAACTGTCTAGTTGATTCTCTAGAAAATAACTCGGAGTTGTCCATACGGATTGCTAATCGAAATATTGGGTGGTGTTGTTAGACCCCCGCTTTTTCAAGTAGTTCTCAAGGCCTTTCTTCTGTTCCTACCTCGTCTACTGATAAGCACGAAAGTGCGACATATTTTCACCCATAAATACATTAGTTGGGACTCATTTTATCACTAATAAACTTGTTTGCAGGTATTTTTGGCAAATAAACTCTTATGGAAAAAGTTGCTCGAAAAGTGGTTTTTGGACCCCCGGAATAAGTTCTTAAGGCACACCGAAGGAGTTTTAAAGGAGTCCCAGAAATGTGTTGGAAACACCCCAGAAAAAGTGTTAAAGGCACCCCAAAAAAAGCGTTAAAGGCACTCTCATTTTGGATAAGGGCACCCCTAGGCATCCAGTTGTTAAAGGCGCCCGTGTTTTGGATCAGGGCACTTCATCTTCAACAATTCGAATTTCAGTTTTGGCGGAAAATGGCAACAAATTTAGGGTTTCGGTTTTGGAGGTGTTTGGGTGAGACTAAATGGCTGAATTCAAATGGGTTTGTTCCTAGGACCCAAACAGAGCTGGTATGGGTCTTCGTTTCAATAAAAAGTGTCTAGAATTCGAATGGGAGTAAAACAAAAATGTATAGAACTAGGGCTGGATTTTTTGACGTGTTCGACAGAGATTTAATCACTATTTTTGGTTTTGTTGGACTTGTTTGAGCTAAAAAAGGGTCGGTATGGTCAATGGTTTGGATTAGATTTGGCTGCAGATTTGGTTAGAATAAAACATGGAGAGTTATACTTGATAATCCCTGGATTTGGTTTGCATGAGTCTTACACGGATTTGGTTACTGATTGGGCTTGGAATAATCCTATTTCAATTAAACATGATAGGTATATGAGCTGGATTCGGATTATTCACCGAGTTAGGGAAAACAATGGGCTGTGTACGTGGATTCTACAAAACTGATTTTGAAGATATACGAAGACTCTGTTTGTGTTATTTTAGAATATACGTGCTAATTTGGAGGAAATTTGTAGTGGGAGTATATTCTGCGTCGATTAGAAGAGTTTGGAAAGATTTTCGAATAAGAAAGAAGATGCGTAATGGAAACAGATATCTCTTGTTATCTGTTATTTCCCCACAAGATGGTTGAGCTATTTTTGGAAATTTCACTAGCTAACAACATGTTTGACTCTGTCCAGAACGTGTTGTTGTCAAGGTTGGAGTGTGGAAACCACTACAAAGGCATGAAGAGAAGAAAAATAGGAAAGAAATATTCCCGCATCTGCAAAGAATTGAAGAGAAAATTATAAGAAGTTATTCTGGAAGATTTGGTGTTGGTAAGGTATAAAAAGGCCATGGGATGTCATAGAAATGGATATCGAGAGTTGGGGAGAAGAATAGAGACTTGCATAGCAACTTCTCTGTTGCTGCAGAGAAGAAGAAGACGAAGAACACATACAACTAAGTAGGTATGTCGTTTTAAAACTGTCACTGTTTCTTCCATGAACGACAGTTTTTCTGCGACAGTTTCCAAATATAGTTCTTCTGTAAAAAAAGCTTAAGTTGTAACGGTCAGTTTGTAGCGGCCATCAACAGTTGCAAATTCCCGGTTTATAGTATTTTCTCTTATTTTCTTCATTGTAAGCACCATTTGAGCTATAAAAAAATATGTTGAGAGTGTCTACAATATGAGTAGCTAAACCCATATACTGGGTCGACGGAGGAATCCGAATTTCATACGTGGGCAAATTTATTTTATTTTCTATATGACTTTTGCACTAATTAAAATAGAATTATGATTTGAAAAAGATTAGTTATCATTTTATTAGATGGGTCATGCTTGCTTAGATGTTTGATGTCCCATGCTTACGATTTATAACTAATGTTTGGAGAATCTACCTTGCCAAAAATAAGAGTCCTTGTTGTTTTATTTATTAAACGATAATTGTTGAAGAATAAATAATTGAGCCTATTGATATGAATTCGGTAGAATCCTAAACCCAGTAACTCTCGTTTTTGTTTATTATTTTTGTTGAACCTTTTAATTTAATCTCAACAACGTCCGAGTGAAAGACAACCTATATACTACAACGACAAATTAAAAATCCTATTAATTTTGGCGCCACCGACGCGGACTTGTTTTTAGATTAATTTTTAGGTTTATTTTTATTTATTTATTTATTTTGTACAGTATTTTCATTTCATTTTAGATTTTATTTTTTCCTTTTTATGCGTTTCTTTTTGTATTTCTTTTCAGGGACTTTTTGAGGATGATGACTTCTTCTGAGGAGACGTCACCTACGATGACGCTGGAGAAATATATGCGTAGAAAGTCAAATTATCAGGAAACCTCATCTGAGATGACGCTTGCTGAATATATGCATAGGCAACAGTATGGAGTTTTTGCTCCAGAAATGGTAAGTGAAGAATCACATCAAACTATATATGAAAAGTATTACAAACACACACCACCTAGTTTGGAACAAAGATTGAGAGTTCTTGAATGTCAAAGATTATTTGCTGATGATGATGAATCTAGTAGTGACTCTCTGTTCCAAAAAGAACATATAGATGACCCTGTGGATGATTGTGTGGATGATTCGCCTAATTCCATAGATGAATCTACCTCACAAGATTATTCACCCGACTTAGAGGTTGTTTCTAGACCCCTAGACTTCCAAAAGTTTCCTAATTTAGGGTTAAAATTGTGTGCTTCTAAAGTGTTGTTGGATTACTTTGCATCTAAGTACCCAGAGGACTTGCTTGTTCCTGATATCGTGAATGAATCAATTGATATTTCCCCAGTCTTAATAGAATCCCCATATTTTGTTCTTTATGCACTTCCATGTGCAGTAAAAACTTGGTTTAGGGGTAAATCTTGGTTTCTGACAGTTTCAGTGTCCCCATTTTTTCATAAAATAATTGTGAAGTTTTCGTTTGTAAATATTGTATTTTGGGTCGATCCTCAAGTTTTCAGGTTATTAGTTTATGGGGATCATGTAGTTGAAGGAAATCCTACAACTACACCCTCAGTAGAATTCATAAAATTTTAAGAAGTTCTTGATGAAAAATGACAATCTTGATTAATATTCTCAACTGATTACAAAGAAATATATAAATGGAGATAAGAACAGTTACAACTTTCTCTATTCTCTCTCCTAAGACTTTTTCTAACACTCACTTAAAGAACCTCTCTAATCTAGCATTTGAACTACTATTTATAGTGAAATCTATACAACTGTATATAACCTGCGAATCATCGCAACCTCTGATCGTAAACTTATTCTATATTCGCAAACCCTTCACACTTCTCCTGTGTTTCTTATATCATCGTATTATCTTGCGACACTTTTCTTTTGTACTTATTACTATATTCGTAACCCAACATCTTGCGATATTTGGTACCTACATCTTGCCTCTTCTCATGTCATTTCTACGAAGAAGAAATGTCATGAGAATCATTATTATCGCAAATTTAATATAGTTATCATCATCTGTTATGTTCGCAACACGTGTTTTCTCTTCCATTAAATCTTCGACACGTTTTTTCGTAACCGTCCTTATTAACCACCCACGTCTAATCGCATTTATGAATTTCTATCTTCATCAAACTCTTTTCTTTATAAATACCATCTTTAATTCCTCCTTTTATTCTTTTATCTTTTTCATCTTCCTCACTACGCCTACTTCTGCAATTTCCTCCTTCTTTCTTCTACTGCTATTTCTTGCCTTTTTTATTTCTTTTCTTATCTATTTTCTATCCTTCATCTAATGGCTCCAAAGAAGAAAACTGTGGAACAACTTAATGCAGAGCTTGCTGATAGAGATCTCATTCTTTCTGAGATCGATGGTTATACCAATAAATCATATCTCTGTATGGAACTCTTTATTGATCTCCATTGGGATGATCAGATAGTTTTAGTATCACGAGGCCAAATCCTCGCAGGTTTTCCTCTTCCTCTTTATGATGTCAATCTTCATTTATTCTATGAGATTATTTCTCACCCCAATTTCTCACGAGCTATTTATCAATTGACTGGAGATTGCATTCGCCTTCTGGTTGAGTTCGCAACCCGTGCTGCTACTGGAAAATCTTTATACCCAATTGAACTTAGGAAACCTGTATTTAGATATGTAAAAATTATTGATGCAAATTACACAGTCGAGAATTTCTTTAAAAATCACACATTAATTCCTGCGAAGAGGTAAGATAAGCGTTGGGGTGTTCGTCTTCATCGCAAAACTGATGTCGAAGAAGCTGATCTTCTTATGCATGATATTGATTATGCTTCTGGAAATAATAGAACCCCTCGCCATTCTCATGATGAAGATTGGTACAATTACCCTCTAGTATTATCGGGTTCTTACATCTCTGGGATAGTAGATCTTCCTGCGAATCTTCGTGATCGTAACTATCAACCTTGGGTCTTTTCTTGGACTAGTAGAGATAAAGATGTATGTATCTCCGTATTCTTATTTTTCTTCTTTTACTAATCCTTTTGCAATATTTGTCAGGTGAATGAACTTAAGGAAAGTTACCTAAATTCTGGGAAATCCAGTATTCGCGAGGCTTTCCAATTGTTTTCAAATGAGGTATGAAACATTCTTATATGTGTTTCAAACAATATATTGTTGCCTCTGTTTCTTATCTTTATTTGAATTTGTAGGTTCTTCCTGACTTCCCTAGGACTGTTGTGAGTGAGAATAAGAATTCAACTTCTTATGAAGCATTAACTTCAAGACAAAGAACACTTCGCTCTGCGAAGAACACCAAGATTTCTAATAATAAAGAAGATATTCTTCGCAAAGGAAAAAGGAAACTTGAGGATATTGTTTCTTCGAGGAAAAGGAAGAGACTCCCACCCAGTGCTTACTCTAATGTGATCTCCTCTAGCAAGGATGTTGACGAAGAACAAAGTGATAAAGATGATAGTCTTTTTGAGAAGGATCTTAGTTCTAATTCTGATACTGAATCTGATAGGAGAAATGATGATGATGATGATGAAGAAGATGAAGATTACAGCAATATAGAAACTTTTGAGTCTTCAATGACTCGATTGTCTGAGGCTTTTCTCAACTCTTCTCGTGGATTAGGAAAGTATCCTATTGCGAATGCTCATAGGCATATTGCGAAGGCTTGCAAAGTTCCCACTGTAATCAACAATAATTCCCTTAATGGAATTTCAAGATTTATTTCTCCTATTACATTATACTCTTTGGGGAGTATGATAAGTTTCTCTTCTATTCCTTATTAATTTCCTCTACTTCATTGATTTGTAATCCCTTTTATTTGCTCAGGTTGGGAGGGTTAGCTGTGCAGCTGTTTCAGATTGGGAAAGACGTCATGCAATTGCTGAGAAAAAAACTTTAAGTCGTTATAACAAACTGGAGGTTGAGAATACAAGACTTCTCCAAAAAATAGAGGATTTGAATATTGATAATGCAGAATTAAACTCCCGTTGCGAAGGTAATGCGCAATATGCGAGTATCGTAACTGAAAATTCTTCTCTCCTTGAGAAGAATAATCAACTGGAGCTTGAAGTCACTTCTCTTCGTAATGATAAGAAGCAATTAGAAGGTGAATTCGCAAATCTTGATTACTTTAACTCCACAATTTGCTAATCAATTCCTTAATTTATTCCCTTACTCTTTATTCTCTTATCTCTTACTTATCCTTTTTCTTTGTAAATGCTGAAGAAAATTATACGAAGAGGATTGAAGAGATGGAAGCTACTCTTGTTGCACATAATCAGAAAATTTATGATTTAAAGTCTCAACATCAAATTTCTCAAAACAACCATGGCTTAAACATCAAACGCTTCCGAGCTATGATGACTCGCAGGATTTGTGAAGAAAATCAAATTCCTCTTACTAAGTATCAAACGCTCCTTTCTGAAGAAATCCCTGATGATACCCCAGATTTGGATATCTCTGATAGTGAAGCTGGAGATGATATCTCTGAAGAAGAAAGAGAAGATCATTTTGATGAAGATAAATCTCCCACAGAGTAGCTTTATTCCTCCCTGTATATTTGCTTCAGTTCTTTTTGTCTTGTCTGTTTGAGTGCAATATTTTCTTCTTTCCTGCACTTTTAATCAACCAGCAATTTTCTTTTCACAACTTAATTAGTACCAATGTCTTAATTTTGCGATGATGAGTTGATCTTTCTTTAATTGAATGCTTTCCTTATTTGCATAACTTGATCATATGAAGAGAAATAATATATCTTGAAGACTTAACTTAGTATTCCCTTTCCCCTTATTATTACTCTTCAGTTGATCAATTGTTGTTGTAAATATTAAAATATCAGCCTTAGCTTAAGTTACGAAGTTTCTGGTTGTTGCGAAGTAAATAAGAAATCTCCCCCTTGAAGTATAAGAAGTATGAAACTTCCTTGAATAATTATGAAACATCCTTGAAGAAGTATAAGAATTATGAAACATCCTTGAAGAAATATAAGAAGTAATCAATCCTTGAAGAAATATAAGAAATATTCAATCCTCGTAAAATTTAATGAGTATGTAATATCCGTCTTTGAATGCAAATAAAATTTCCTTTTTTGGTATGAGTATAAGAATCTCTAATGTTATTGAATTCATTAGTTTCTGTGGTCTTATCATGCCTTCCTAAGTAAAGGTCTTACTCTGCCACCTCTTTTGCGATAAAGTCGCAGGACGTTGGTGCATTCGCATGCCTCAACCCCTTGACTTTATCTTAACAATATTTTTGTGTTCGTGTTTGCGATAATATGACAAGTCTGAATATACTTGCGAATATACAGCCTTGTGACATTATCGTCTTGCGATGAAATCGCAGGACGTTATCACACTTTTATGTAATAACCCATTGATCTCATCTTAACTTCTTTGTATTTAATTCTGCGAGTATATATATTTATTTTTTTATTTTTTTTATTTTTTTTACTCGCAGAAATACGATTGTTACACAAATATGACAAGCCTATATGTTCTTGCGAACAAAAAGCCTCATGACATTTGCGTCTTATAGCACGTATCATCTCCCTAATGGAGGGTGCTGCTCTTTATCTTCCCCTTGGTTTCCCCTTCAAGGAAGCGTACATCGACCATATAAGGTTAGCTCTTCCCATCCGGTTTTTCCAACAACCAGCTTTTGTTCGCAACCTCTTATCCTTTTTTCCTATAGGGCTTATAGTTACGAGGTTGCACCTTATGGGGTATCTTTGGGCCAAGTGCATCATTTTCCAAGACTTGTCAAGAATGGCAGATGTGCTTCAAACCCATCCGACACTCTTGACTCAACCGTGTACCTCGGTGCCTTGATCGTTTTATGCACTTCTTGGGAAAGACAGTATGCCTTAGTCGCCCAACCTAAATCATGTTACATCGCAAGATTAGGTTGAGAATCCAAGGTGTCTTACCCGGATAGGTACCCCGCTTTTGGGTTATGTACTCCGTAATGTCCATGTACTCAGGTTCCGTGGTGGTGTTCCGTTTTCTCTGAGCCATGCTTATAGGTACCCCCTTAAATGACGTACTTTAGGACTTTGCCTCTTGCGAAATGTTGCTTCGCGAACTAGGGTGTACGCCACAAAGGTTTGCCTGTGTAAAATTGCTGCGACTTTCTTTCTTTTTTGAAAGCTGATCACAGTTTGCAACTTTATTTCATGAAAGCTGATCGCAATAAATCGTTTTTATTCGTAAAAACTCATCGCAAATATTTCATGTTGCGAAATATATCATTTCATTTTCTTGTTTTTCAAAATATATTTTGTTATACGTTGCGAACAAATATACTGATTACCTTTTTGTTTCATTACCTTTTTTCTTCATTATCTTTTCTTCGCAAACCATACCCCTTTTCTATCATTGTAAATTTCTTGTATGCTTAACATTGTAACTTTATTCCTTCATGTCTTAGTCCTCATCCATTAAATATTCGCTTCTTTACGTAGCCTTTGCTCTTTTTGTCCAACTTTTCTTTTCAACAACTTTTCCTTCACAAACTTCTACTTCTGTATCGTAACATTTCTTCCCTTCTGCCCAATCACCCTTGATAACTCCAATACCCTTTGGATGAGGAAATTTTATGCATTGATGAAGAGTTGAAGCTACGCCTAGAATTCCATGAAGCCAAGGTCTCCTTATCAAAGCATTGTATGGTGATTCGACATCAACAACGCAAAACAGAATTTCAGTTCGCATTCCGCTTAAGGGAATTCGCATGCTTACTTCTCCTTTAGGTTTATTAGCAGTTCCATTAAAGCCATAAATCCTATAGGTAGAAGGTATCAGATCTGCATCTTTTCCCCCCATGGTTTTTTAAGCAGGATAGAAGAGAATATTGACAGAACTTCCCGTATAAATTAAGATTTTATTAAGACCGAATGATTCTTCGTCTGTTTCTTCTTCGGAGATGTCATCTTCGCTTTCTCCCATCTTCAGACAAATTTCTAATCTCACTACCAATGGATTATCATGTATTTCACAACCTTCTGGAATTTCTGTGGCTTCAAAAGAAATTTCACGCTTCTGCGAATCTTCAAGTCGTGAAATTTTTGCGATGTTCATTATTTCCCTTCCTTCACCATCTCTCGCATATACCCTGCTTAACACATTATCATGAAAATCTTCTATGGTTTTATATGAGTGAACAATAGAAATGCAGAAAATATTCCTTGCTTTTGGTCCCACTTCTATGTGTAAGGTTTCCTTTCCCTTTTCTTGTATTGTGTTCACCATGCGAGTTATCACTGGAGCTGGTGGTAATTGTTGCGACTGTGTTTGCTGGAGTAAAAAGTGGTCCAGTTTACCTTGATCAATCATTCGCAAAATAATCCTTTTGATATTATTGCAATTATTTGTAGAATGTCCATGAAAGTGATGGTACAAGCAAAATTCATGACTTCTTGGACCTATTGGTGGTTCCTTTCCCATATTCCATGGCGTTGGTATGTTCTCCATCAAGATGATTGCTTGCCTTATCTTTTCTACACTTGTATTCAAAGGTGGCATCTTTATTTCTTCACTTATCATCCTTTGACCTCCCTGACCATTGTTATAATTTTGTCTATGATTCCCTTGTCCAAAATAGTTCTGCCTTTGTCCTCCATAATTTTCCTGTTGCTGATCTATTCTTGGGATTTGGTTATTTCCTCCTCAACTATAGAAATTCCTTTATCTATCATACTCTTCTTGATCCTTGCTACTCATTGCTACCATTTTTGATTGACCATTGTCGATTTTCTTCTCTTCTGACCTTTGCGAAGATGTTTGCGAGGGTGTCTGTGAGGTACCTGCTACAACATTGACTATTTTAGGAAGTAAGTTTGCTCCTGTATCTTGATTGTTGGTGTTTGTCACTGGATATGACTCCATATTGTTTTGCTTTTCCTCTAATGTAATGTACTCCTCTTGCAATTCTCGCAACTCTGTCATCATAATGGAATTCTTTCTTTTGAAGATTTGAACATATAATTGTTTAGTTGCGAACATCGCATTTACGAAAGACAAAATCAGGTACCTCTCATCCACACGCCCTGCCATATCACTGCACATGGTTTTCCATCTTCTTACCAAGTGCTTCAAACTTTTGCCAATTCTTTGTTTTAAACCAAACACATCTTCAATAGTTGCTCCATCTTCTTACCAAGTGCTTCAAACCAAGTCGCGAGGAATGATTCGTGATATATGCTCCTAAGAAAGTTGCTTGTAAATGATTAAATGATGTAATAGTGTTCTTTGGAAGTCCTTCAAACCATTTTAGAGCTTCTCCTGTTAAGCTTGATACGAAATACTTGCATAATACAGCATCGTGATTCTCCCATTGTAACATGCATCTTATATACGCTTTAATGTGTTGTATAGCACATGAAGTCCCGTCAAAGATGCTGGTTAATGTAGGCAGGTTGCATTTTGGTGGAATCCCTTCTAATTGTACTTCTCTAGAGAAAGGAGTCCTCGCAGCCTCTTCTATTGCTTCATCTAATTGCCTTATATATCCTCCTCTTCTACTGTTGATCATTCCTCTCATTTCTGCCAATTCTCGAAAGATCCGTTCATTTGTCTCAGAATTCTCATCCATTGGTCTCTTCAATGCAGCCTCTCTTCTTCTACGTTCTTGCATTTCTTCTCTTGCTATCCTTCGCATTCTATCATACTCTTCATTAATGTTTCCATTTGCACAATTTTGCAAATATATTCTTTCCAGATTGTCAAAATTGTTTTGTTGCAGAGCATCTTGAAATTCTTGTTCTTCCATTTTTATTCTCCTCATCCTTCTCATGTGAATATCAGTAATTTCTTCTTCTTCATTTCTCCTCCTTCTGCGATTTTCCTCTCCCTGATTTTCCTGAATTCTGTTTTGAAGATTTGGTTCATTCCTTACTATTCTTGTTCGTTGATTTCCAACTCTCCTCTGAATTCTACCATACTCAAGATCTTGATTGTTGCGAGCCTGTTCATATCTTCTTTCTCCATCCTCGTAATTGGTTTGATGCACTGCTTGTTGCCTCTCAATTTCTTCCACAAGTTGCTGCTCTTCCTCTCGATTTTCTTCACCATTCTGATTATTTTCACTTGGAAATGGTTCCGTTCATAAATTTTCCACATTTTGTTCGTTGTCCGGTACTAAAATGAAGCGATTCTCTCGATTTCTTTCAACCAAATTCTGTGTTTGTCCTTGCATAACACTTTCACTATTGATTGTTGGTGAATTTCGTTCTTCTCTCTCTGGTCTAACACTTGATCTTGCATCACTTTGAGATCTCCTTCTTTGTAACATCTCATTTTCCCTCCTCAATTCTTGATTCTGTCTTGTTAGATTTGCACGTTCTTCAGCTTCAAACTTTCATTCTTCCTGAATTCCTTGTATCAATGTTTCTAATGCCTCCATTTCTCTTTCATGAATTGTTATTCCCATCAATCTCCTATTTTCTCTGATTTGCGATTCTCTATATTCTTCCTCTGGTGTATCAGTTCTCCAAGTGTGTATACTCACTCAATCTTGATCTATTTCTCTTCCTTGTGTTACTGTTTGTTGAGTTTGATTTCTTCGATTGCTCCTTCTCCTACTAGGTTCTCCTGTTACGTTTGCTTCTCCACCTGCGAGTCTTACACTTCTTCTTCCCGCAGTCAGTGGTTCTGATATATTTCTTATTCTAGCCATTTCTCTGACGCAAAATTCTTTAATTATTTCTCAAGAGCTCCCTGTTTCTAGCGCCAATTATGTAGTTGCAGGAAATCCTACAACTACACCCTCAGTAGAATTCATAAAATTTTAAGAAGTTCTTGATGAAAAATGACAATCTTGATTAATATTCTCAACTAATTACAAAGAAATGTGTAAATGGAGATAAGAACAGTTACAACTTTCTCTATTCTCTCTCCTAAGACTTTTTCTAACACTCACTTAAAGAACCTCTCTAATCTAGCATTTGAACTACTATTTATAGTGAAATCTGTACAACTGTATATAACCTGCGAATCATCGCAACCTCTGATCGTAAACTTATTCTATATTCGCAAACCCTTCACACTTCTCCTGTGTTTCTTATATCATCGTATTATCTTGCGACACTTTTCTTTTGTACTTATTACTATATTCGTAACCCAACATCTTGCGATATTTGGTACCTACAGATCCGTTTTTGTACATTCTAGTAGGTATAATTATTTATTTATTTATTTTTGTTTTTGTTTATTTTATTTTTTATTTTTGAATTTCCCATCTTAATTTTTACGTTGGATGACTCAATTACATTGAGGACAATGTAATATTTAAGTGTGGGGGAGTGGATATTAACTTTTTATTTCTCTTTTATTTTTTCTCAGGAATTTTCTTGCGTATTGTGACCAGCTCTTGAGCGGGTCTAAAAAAAATAAAAAAATAAAAACTATTATGATTGTTAGGGTTATGACCAGCTGTGTAGCGGGTCTTTTTTTTTCTTGCATGTTATGACCAAATGTGTAGCGGGTCTCTAAAAAAATGTGTCTTATGTATGGCAGTTGTCATGACCAGCTGTGTAGCGTGTCTAACTCTCTCTTATTATATGACTAGCTGTGTAGTGGGTCAATTTTCTGTTTTTCTCGAGCACTAGCAAAATGTAAGTGCGGGGGAATTTAATGAGCACGAAAGTGCGCCATATTTTCACCCATAAATACATTAGCTGTGACTCATTTTATCACTAATAAACTTGTTTGTAGGTATTTTTGGCAAATAAACTCTTATGAAAAAAGTTGCTCGAAAAGTGATTTTTGGACCCTCGGAAAAAGTACTTAAGCACCCCGAAGGAGTGTTAAAGGAGTCCCAGAAATGTGTTGGAAACACCCCAGGAAAAGTGTTAAAGGCACCACAAAAAGGCGTTAAAGGCACTCTCATTTTGGATAAGGGCACCCCTAGGCATCCAGTTATTAAAGGCGCCCGTGTTTTGGATCAGGGCACTTCATCTTCAACAATTCGAATTTCAGTTTTGGCGGAAAATGGCAACAAATTTAGGGTTTCGGTTTTGGAGGTGTTTGGGTGAGACTAAATGGCTGAATTCAAATGAGTTTGTTCCTAGGACCCAAACAGAGCTGGTATGGGTCTTCGTTTCAATAAAAAGTGTCTAGAATTCGAATGGGAGTAAAACAAAAATGTATAGAACTAGGGCTGGATTTTTAGACGTGTTCGACAGAGATTCAATCACTATTTTTGGTTTGGTTGGACTTGTTTGAGCTAAAAAGGGTCGGTATGGTCAATGGTTTGGATTAGATTTGGCTGCAGATTCGGTTAGAAGAAAACATAGAGAGTTATACTCGGTATTCCCTGGATTTGGTTTGCATGAGTCTTACACGGATTTGGTTGCTGATTGGGCTTGAAATAATCCTATTTCAATTAAACAGGATAGGTATATGAGCTGGATTCGAATTATTCACCGAGTTAGAGAAAACAATTGCTGTGTACATGGATTATACAAAACAGATTTTGAAGATATACAGAGACTCTATTTGTGTTATTTTAGAAGATACGTGCTGATTTGGAGGATATTTGTAGTGGGAGTATATTCTGCGTCGATTAGAAGAGTTTGGAAATATTTTCGAATAAGAAATAAGATGCGTAATGGAAACAGATATCTCGGGTTATCTGTTATTTCTCCACGAGATGGTTGAGCTATTTTTGGAAATTTCACTAGCTAACAACATGTTTGACTATGTCCAGAACGTGTTGTTGTCAAGGTTGGAGTATGGAAACTACTACAGAGGCGTGAATAAAATAAAAATAGGAAAGAAATATTCCCGCATCTGCAAAGAATTGAAGAGAAAATTATAAGAAGTTATTCCGGAAGATTTGGTGTTGGTAAGGTATAAAAAGGCCATGGGATGTCATAGAAAGGGATATCGAGAGTTGGGGAGAAGAATAGAGAGTTGCAGAGCAACTTCTCTGCTGCTACAGAGAAGAAGAAGACGAAGAACACAAAAGACTAAGTAGGTTTGTCGTTTTAAAACTGTCATTGTTTCTTCCATGAACGACAGTTTTTCTGCGACAGTTTCCAAATATAGTTCTTCTGTAACAAAAGATTAAGCTGTATTGGTCAGTTTGTAGAGGCCATCAACCGTTGCAAATTCCCGATTTATAGTATTTTCTCTTATTTTCTTCATTGTAAGCATCATTTGAGCTATAAAAAAATATGTTGAGAGTGTCTACAATATGAGTAGCTAAACCCCTACAATGGGTCGACGGAGGAATCTGAATTTCATACGTGGGCAAATTTATTTTATTTTCTATATGACTTTTGCACTAATTAAAATAGAATTATGATTTGAAAAAATTAGTTATCATTTTATTAGATGGGTCATGCTTGCTTAGATGTTTGATGTAATGTTTGGAGAATCTACCTTGGCAAAAATAAGAGTCCTTGTTGTTTTATTTATTGAGCGATAATTCATGAAGAATAAATAATTGAGCCTATTGATATGAATTCGGTGGAATCCTAAACCCATTAACTCTCGCTTTTGTTTATTATTTTTGTTGAACCTTTTAATTTAATCTCAACAACGTCCGAGTGAACGACAACCTATTTACTACAACGACAAATTAAAAATCATATTATCTACCATGTCGTCTCTTCATCGTGGTGAAGGCTCAGTAGTTGTGCCCCATGTTGGTGTTGAATCAAGTCATGGAAAGCTGCTGGAGAGCTTGAGCTTAGGTAGCTCTGATGATTCCATTCTCGAGGTTGTCTTGCGGGATTCCAAAGGTCCCTTCTCTGCTGGAGTTGATCATCATCATCTTTATAGTTCCGTTAAAGTTGCTTCACAGTTGGATGTGCTGACTGCGCAGTACCGCGCAGCAAAGAACTTGTTCTTTGACCCTGATTATCTCCGTCCTAACCAGAGCTTTGGTGAGATCCGCAGGGGTAGTATCCAAGAGATGGAAGCCTTAATGTATACCTACGCCACTTTCCTTCCTTGTCTTGTTTCCTTTTCAGTAACTGATTCTTACCTGAGTGTTTTTCTCCTTAATTTGACCCTTCGTCCGCTCTTATGCTCCTTTGTTTGCAGATTTGTAAGCAGATCGATGTTAGCTATATCTTATTCAAGATTTATAGGGCCAAGTGTACTCATCTGAGTGCCATGTTGGAATGTGCTCACCAGGAGTATGCACTTGCTTTTGCAAAGCATCCTTCGTCGAGTGACGTTGCTTCGGTTGTTAGGATAGCTTTGCTGGAAGATGATCCGAGGAAGAGGCTGACGTCTCTGTAGGCGTGCTTGTTGGATCTTAGGAGGGATAATGATGTCTCCAAGGTTGCTGAGGATGGTCGTAGGGCTACTGATGCTGCTTTAGCCATTGAGTCCTCCAAAGCTATAGGTTCGTTTCTTTTGCCCTCTATCTTTTTCTTTACTTTTGCTAGTTGCGTAGTCCTGAGACAACCTTCGTCTGCCAGCCGGTGGCTTAAGTGAACTTAGGTATCTCCAAGATCAAGTGGCCAAGTTAACTTCTAACGTTTGGTACTACCAAAAGAAGTCTGATAGGTTGATGAATGCAACTGTTCATAATGAGGCTCAGCTCTCCCTTGAGTCTGCCCATAATGCGAACTTGGTGAAGAAGATTGTTTCGATTCTTAAGGAGCATGATGAAGCCCTTAGATAGAAGGACAATCTCATTCTAAATCAAAAGGAGGATATTATCTTAGTTGAGAAACGTCTCTCGTCCCAAGATGTCATTCGGAAGAAACACTACGCCGATTTTGAAGATGCTTGTGCATCCTTTTCTAAGGTTACTACGGAGCGTAACATATTGGCTTCTGAGGTCTGTTATCTAAAGAATAAAATCGTGAATACTGGATCCGAGTCTTCCTCCATGTCTTATGCATCCTTATCAAAGAGGTTTGAAGAGTTAGAAAATGTGTACCAAGCTTTGTCGTCTGAGAATGCTTCGCTCCGGATAGATGTAGATGATCTTCGGACAGAAAAGGATACCCTTGTGGAAGATCTTGAGGCTGCTGAGCTGGACCTTCCCGAAGCTCATCTTAGTCTAGAAGAATCCCTTATCCATGCCGGAGGTAGCTTAGGATCTGTATCTCCCGTAGTAGTCTTCGTAGCTTTATCTGCCCTTTCTTATTGCTGATACCCTTTGCATTTGCAGGTCTCCAGGAGAAGTTGGTAGGTGCTAGCGCCAAGATTAATCGTCTTGAGGGTCAGATATCTGCGTTGGACATATCTCGCAAGTTTTATGCCGCTGCTAAGCTTAAGGCTGAGTCACTTCAGCAAGCTAATGATCAGCTTAGTGCTCAGGTTGTGGAGCTTCGTCGGAAGTCGGATTCGGACTCGGAGGTTCAAGCTTCTCGGATGGAGGAGCAATACAAGCGTTCTGCCATCGATTATATCAACAATGCTTTTGCTGAGGCTGAGCTCCAGGATGAAGGAGTTGTCTTTCCCCGTCTTCCTTATCCTTGATCATGATATTTCTGCTTCAGCTTCAATTTGAACTTCTTTGTTTGTATTTTTCCCCCAGCTGTGGGGTCTTTGATGTTTCTGAAACACCCTTTGTTACATTCTGAACCTTCGTCATATGCAATTGTTAATACATATTAGTTGTGTTTTGGTAACACTTGTTATCGTACCTACATTGTTGTATGAAAGCACGTAGACATATCGTGTCCTAGATATTTGCACATTCTTGCTGTAACAAGGTGATTAAGGTTTTGTTTAACCTTGGTAGGAACATTCCATGTCCTTCCAGGATATCCTTTGTCCAGAAGGTACAATCGCGGAGAGGGTCCTTACGTGGGATGTAACCCTACGTGTTCAGCGATGCTGCTTTACTTTCGACAAGGTATCTCTCTTCATTGGATATATTGCTTACTTTATGCCTTTTGAGGGATACCTTCGCCCTTAGGATCTGAGATTGACATATGCGCAGTTATGCCGTGCCTTGCCTCATCGTCAATTCTGACGGAGGGTAGGTGTAATTTCTAACCCAAATTGTGTTTTAATCAATTTACACTTTTCTTAGCAAAAAGTTTCTTTCATTGATTAGTTAAGGTTGTACTACCTCTGATCAAGGATAGAACATGGTGGGTTGTATCCCTTTCCCTTCTTCTCCTAAGTGATAACCATTCACTTAGGGGTAGTACTTTCTTAGGTACATTGCATTCCAAGGGTGCTGCAATAATTCTCCCTTGAGGTTCCTCAAGTAGTATGACCCTTTTCCGGCGATGTCATGTATGATGTATGGTCCGTCCCATGTGGGAGCTAATTTTCCCCATTCCTTGTTCTTTTGATATGGTGGTATTTGACGTAGGACGTATTCTTCAACCACAAAGTTTCTAGGAATTACCCGTTTATTGTATTCACGAGCTAGCCTTCGCTGGTAGTTCACCATTCTTTGCAAAGCCACTGCACGCCTTTCTTCGAGGTCGTCTAGCTTTTCCAGCATAAGATATGCTGTCATGTTCTTTTCCCATGCCTCCGTTTTCATTGTTGGCAACATTATCTCCGTTGGGATGACTGCTTAGGCTCTGTAGGTTAGCAAGAACGGAGTTTCTCCCGTGGCTGACCTCCTTGTTGTACGGAAGGCCCCATAAGACTTGTGCAGTTGCTCGCAACATCTTTTCTTATATGGTCCCATATTCTTTTTCAAGTTCGTTGTTATCATCTTAGTGGCCTCCGCTTGTCCATTGCTCTTAGGGTATATCGGAGTAGACTTGGTTTTCTGGATGTTGAGGCATTGAACAACATGTCTATGTTCTTTCCCTCCAGTAGCTTGCCGTTGTCAGAGACTATAGTCGCTGGTATCCCGTACCTGCATATGATTTTCTCAAACAAGAATTTAAAAATATTTGTGTCCCTAATTCTTGCCAAAGCCCTTGCTTCCACCCATTTGGTGAAATAGTCCGTAGCTACTATTAGATATCTTCTTTTTGATATCCCCTCTATCAAGGGTCCAATAATGTCAACCCCCCATTTGGTGAATGGCCATGGGATGATGACCGAGTTAAGCTCCGTTGCTGGTGCTTTAATCTTCCTGGCAAAGCGTTGGCATCTTTCATAATGCCTTTCTACGTTCTTTGCGTTTTCTTCCATGCTTAGCCAATAATATCCTTGTGTTTTGGATTTGATTGCAAAAGACCTTCTTCCGTTGTGATTGCCGGCTTCTCCGCTGTGTATGTCATGTAAAATTATTTTACCTTCGGTTTGTGAGAGGCACCGCATCAAAGGTCCGAGGAATGACCTTATGTATAGTATCCCATCCCGTAGGCTGTACTGATTTTGACTCGATTTTTCGAGCTTATTTGGTGTCTGCAGGTAGGGTACCTTTGTCGAGGTATTGGTGGATTGGGATTCTCCAATCATCTTCTGGTTCACATTCGTTGCTTCCACCTGACATGGATTGATCTTCGTCAGACTTATAGGCTCCGTTATCCGGATCTTTGGCTCTTTCATCTTCCTTTGCTTTCTTCGCTTCCCTCATGCCCCTGGTCTGGACGACCAAGGCTTCCTCTGCTGAGGTTAGTCCTTCTATCTAAGGTTCATAGATTCTCCCTATCTGGACGGAGGTGGTGTTTCTGTCCATCAGCATTGATGATATGAATGATAAGGCATCTACGTGTCTGGTATTATTTGAATTCTAACCTGAATGTATGGATGAGTCTGTCTCCGGTGGGGGTTGTTATCACAATCCATATGCCTTCTCATTCTCCGTTGGATAAGCCATCTACGAAGATTTCCCACCTTCGTGAATTTTGCGGTTCCAATATGTCTTTTGGGTTCGACTTTTCTTCCTCCATTCCGGGGATGTCGTCTATCTCCGCTTCGTTATTCAGAGGTAGGTCTGCCAAGAAGTCTGCTAAGATTTGTGATTTCTCGGCCTTCCTGGTTTCAAAGATTATGTGAAACTTATTGATCATGGCATTCCATTTTGCCACTCTTCCGATTTTCTCCTTGCTGTCGAGGATCTGATTTATCTGAGCCTTTGTAAAAACTCAAATGATAAGTGCATCAAAATATATCCTTGTAGATAGTGGATTTTCGACAAAGGCTAAAATCATAAACCCATAATTATACGAACTTCTGATCCAGCAATCAGACGTGAGTATTGAGACACGGGTCTCTCATCGAACCTCTGACTGAGAAATACTGTCTCTCAAAGTACATGCAGATATGTAGTCTCTCGGATGGACAATGGCATATCTCATGAATAGTGAACACTTCAGTAATTATTTCTAGATAGAATCACAAGATTGACGGCTCCTAGATAGCTTGCTATGCTAGTATAGAGCGATAACGTCTTCAGGATACAAACAACAGTTTTACCTGACTATATAAAGGATGTGAAGCTCCAGCAATCTCATATCAGAATAATTAATGCTCCTGGACAGCTTGCTCTGCTAGTATAGAGATATCAATTAATTATTCTTAAATTCTTGGATTCATCCACTGAATTTCTGAAAATATTCAAATATTTTCTGAAAGTATTCACATACTTTTGTAATATTTCGTTACTTCAATCCATGGTTCTTCCCAGCAAAATTCCATGGGTTAGTAATAAATATTCAACAACACGGGCATCTGAGCCACCTCTGAGTAAGCCCCGATTCAAATGGTGCAAGTGTACTCAACGATGATGCACTAACAATCACAATACGAACAAGTATTTCAAAATAAGACGAGACGATGAACCTATGCAAAATAGGAAGGAAAATAATAAATAATTAAAAATTGACCAAGGCGCTGAGAGCATGGGCTCACTGACCGGCTGGATATTCCGAGGTCAATCCCACGCCAGTTTCATATTTTTATCATATTTTTTGTTATTTTCCTTGAGTTCATGAAAATCCTTTCACTTGAACAAATATCTTTCGTTTTGAGGAAACTCCTCAGTTTCATGGTGTTTCCCTCACACCAAAAAAATAATATAAAATTAAGAAAAATATTATGGGACCGTGATTATTAGCCAACCGGCCATGCCTTGATCCCAGCCGACCCCACACCTTATGGTTCCTCATTATTTTATTATTATTTCCTAATTTCATGAAAACTCCTTAATCTCATGATATTTCCTTGATCCCATGAAAAATAATATAAAATTAGGGAAACACGTGTGACCGGGCCCTAGTCGGCCTGTCAAGACCTAGCTGGCCCCACACGTCCCATTTTATTATTATTATTATATTTTTCATGTTTCCATAATCCCATGAAATTCCTTGATTTGATGATATTTCCTTCAAAGTATGAAAATTCCTTCAAATCATGAAATAATACCAAAAATTAGGGAAAACTCACGGGACCGGGCCCTTGCCGGCCAACATGCTCAAGCCGGTACCACACGTCCCTTATTTTATTATTATTATTTTTCATGTTTTCCTCATCTCATGGAAACTCCTTGATTTCAAAAAAACTCTTTGATTTCAACAAAAACTCCTTGGTTTTAACAAATTCCTTGGTTTTATCATATTTCCATAAAATCATGAAAATATTATAAAAATTTGGGAGAATGTGTGGGATTGGGCCCTTTGGACGGACGGCCATGCCTTGGTCACGGCCGGTCCCAGACTTCATGATTCCTTTACTTTTTTTTATTATTTTTCCTTCATCTCATGAAGTTTTGACGGTTTCATCAAAAACCCCTGATTTCTTCATATTTTCTCAAATGATTGCTCAAACGCACATCTGAAAATATCAAAATTCTCAGAACTGAGATATGAACACTTTGGTGACAAGAGAACGTTACCTTGACCGACCAAGGTTGTCTCTTTGGCTCGCAAGGATCCGGTCCCGCGTATTTACACAATTTTACCTAATTTGCGCAATTTCACGTATTAGGTCCAAAACTCTTCCAAATAATTTTGGGATTTTCATGGAATGATCTCCAGTTGATCCTGTGACTAACTATGGACGACTTCATGACCCCTTGGTAGGTCCTTCATCTCTTCATATTTAATTAAGTTTTATCACCTAAGGCTCAGACGAGCATTTTTCGAATAAATGATTAAACCGACATTTGATCATTCTTTCATTAACGAATCACCAGCTCTTCAAGAGGCCTTGGTATTTTCTCACACGAGCATATGGGAGCTACATGGTCGACCCGTGGTCCCATGAAGCTGGTTCTCCTTCATTCCATGGTTAATTTTAAAAATAAACCATCAATTGGTCATCAATTGATCAAATTAGGGTTTCTGAATCCAAGGATATAATTCCAGATTTGAACACTAATAAATTTACGACAATCTCATGATCAATATTCTTATTAATTATGCTCGGTTCAACTACTAGTATTTTAATTAATATTTTATTTTGGTCACGCTACTAATAATTCATCAGATGGGAAACACTTGCTCAGAAGAGCAACACTTGCTCAGAAGAGCAACACTTGCTCAGAGGAGCAATATTTGCTCAGACCAAGGAATATTGGTTCAACTATCAATACTTAACAATTCATCTAATGAGCAACACTTGCTCACCTCAATGTCAGAATTACACCACTGTCTCAACAGACACGTTCAATTCATGAGTTTCAGAACATTTTGGCAAATCATGTTCAACTCAACAAATACATGGACTCATTGTCCCATAAAGTCATGAAGTCAACAACTGACTAATTAACCACGAGACTTCAATCGTGTCAATTGGGGGGATATCAACTAGGGTTTTGGTATGGTGGTCTATGGCACGTGTATTCAAACACACGATGGAATGTGAGAAAGTCGTGCAGTCAGTTGAAGAAGTTAACAAAGTAGTGGATGGAAAATCGACCAAGTCTCCGCACGATGAACAACTGGTTTCAAACACGATTTCCATTTACCCACTTCTTGATTCTATCAACTATCACACTTCATGGGATCATGGTGTCTACAATTCCAGTAATATAAATAAGTCTCTTAATCATGATTGAAACAATAAGAATTTCACGTCTCACTGACAATATGAGATTAAAAACTCATCAATTGAGCAATTACTCTCAGTTGAGCAATTTCAATAATTCAGAACTTATCTTATTCAAAATTCACAACACACCTACAATCTTTGATTACCATTGATTCCACACATTTTTCAGCTTCCCTCCTACAGATCGAGCCATCCTCTCTTATGACCGAATTTACTCTGAAACGGCCATTATCTTGGTTTAGGCCGGAGTACTACAGATTGATCTCTCGAATTCAAAGCACCCCCTTTGCATCGGTGTATCTGTGTGAGGTTGAACATTTCTCTCGGTTCAAGGAGTCCCCTCCGTACAGGCGTCTCCTTAATTCCGTAAAAACTAGCAAATCGTTTTTCCCCATCTACAGATTGGCGACCACAGTGGGAGATTAATCTCTCGGTTGCAATTTCAAATTCATCAAAATAGTTGGTCTTAGGTCAGGATCAGTTACAAATCCTAATTCAAACATTTCTAGCACCAGCAACAATAGAGATATCCCGGAAACTATTTCGGCCACTAACATCGACGGCGGTGACAATACTCCTCCTCAGACTAATACGGAAGGTCATCCTCTGTTCGTCCGACATCCCGAAGAAGTCATAGGAAATACACCACCTACCATTGTTGATCTCATCAAAGCGCAAGAAACTCTTGCAAAGAATCATACGGATATGGCCGCAGCACATCAGAAGATATTTGATCATCTGAAGACTCTTACTGACAAATTGTCAGAGAAAACTCAAGAAAAAGGGAAATAGAAGGAGAAGCCCTCAGACGCTGCTGATCCTGAGGTAATTCCAATTCACACAGTGAATGACAATGAAACCAACAAAGATGCAGGCAATATGTCAACAAAAGAATCATCAAACTTCATCACTCGGTAAGACTTGGAGCACCTTCTGGAGAATCATGGAAAATACAAGACATCACATGTCCATCGTCACCAACCCCCTTATCCTGCTATAACGCAGAGGACTCCCCTTCCTAAAGGTTACGTTTCTCTAACTTTCACTCTGTATGATAGAACCGACAATGCTCGAGAACATGTCTCTCGTTTCCTTGAAGCCTTGGGAGAACATGAGCATAACCATGTTGTTCGACTCAAGGAATTTTCAAAATATTTGAAAGGCAATGCATACACCTGGTACAACAATATTGCACCTGGAACTATCAATAATTGGGGAGAAATGATTAACATCTTCTATATGAAGTAATTCTTTGTGTCAGAGCAAGTCACTCTCTCTGATCTTTGAAGGATGTTTCGGAAAGTCAGTGAAAATCCCAATGACTATGTGAAAAGATTCAGAGTCCAAGCCTTGGATTGTCATGATCCAAACGTCATGGTGCAACAAATGGTAGATTTGTGCATCAATGGCATGCTCCCAGTATACAGAGCCCTACTAGAGAATCTCCGATTCCATACTTTCTCAAAGCTCCACGAAGCTGTGAAGAGGTTAGTAACCACTGCACCTGCTCTGTTATAAAGAGAAAAATTCACAAAGACTGAAGAAGCACGAGACACTCGAGGGAGAAGACGTCTGATAAACAAGTAGTACAACCTGCAGCCTTAATGCTATCACGGAAGGGAGCAAACGAAAAGCTGAGCCACAGCACTAGCATACTTCTTCCACCCCTTCAAAGGAACAAAAGAAGGATAACGTGCAAACTTCTCCTCAGCATACAGAGGATCCATAAGCACTTGACTTTCCCTGCTCTATTGAAGAATTCATCGATTTGCTTGAGGCTTGGATTCAAGATGGTGCAATCAAGTTTCCATATGTCAAGAAGGAACCAACCGAAGAGGCCATGGAAAATCCTCGGTACTGTAGCTTCCATAGGTTTGTCAGTCACCCCACAAGTGATTGCAAGACTTTGAAGCGCATATTTAAAAAAAAGGTAGAATCAGGAGAACTCAACTTGGGGGATAAAGGAGTACATAATAATCCTCTTCCAATCAGGACTTTTGTTATCTCTGAACCTTCGGTCAAAGAAGCAGTTCAATCCCTGATTGAACATGTCTGCGAGTTACTATACTAAAAGCTTAGAGGAAAGACATATTCACTGCATTAAACCACATCGTGTCAGGAAAGCTTCTGTTGATTGAAGAGACTACCACTGAGCCTCCAGTGACAGATAAGGAAATGTATGACTGCGGACTTCTCACCACAGTGTACATCAAAGGAAAAGAGTTCAGGAGAGCATTTGTTGACGTCGGCACCGCCATCAACATCATCCCTTTGAAAACTCTCAGAGCCGCTGGCATTACTCGACAGGAAGCTACTCATGCCACCATGGTAATCAGAGATCACGAAGGAATCTCCAGAAACGCTTACGGCTACATCACCCTCAAAGTCAAAGGAAATTTGGTCTGCACCGAGACCAAGTTCTTCATAATCATAGAAGATCCAGGATATGATATGATTCTCGGATGAGCGTGGAGTCACGATGAAAAAGTGGCACCGACACCTTCAATTGCACGTTCCTCTGCTGAAGAAACTTCTGACCCGGAGGAAGAAACAGAAGATACCCCATTATTTGAATATCTGGAGGAGATGAAAGCCTTGACAGAGCTTACACAGAAACCTGGCGAATATACAAATACTTTTATCAAGAGATTTCACACTCAGGAAAGTCTTATTCCTTCTCATATTCCCATATCGTCAGTTTTCAAATATGCTCATTTGGTCCAAGGGGTTCACTCCACAAACAATTTAGCAATTGCAAAATGCTATGAGTGGATCATCTCGCCACATCAATATTTCACCCAATGGTTGAGTCCATAATGTCAAGTTGATCATCCAATCAGTCTATTCATTATGGAAGATATGGCCAAGCATGACAGGCATTACGAGGGATACTCCCTCCTGCACGAGTGTCGATATGTGCCACAACCGTGGAGCCGCATCACACAAGGAATTCCAAATCAACAGAAGATATTCAAGGCATGGACGACCAAACCCAACAAATTTTGTGAATGGAACTTAGTTCTCAAAGCAGTCCAGCGCAACCTTCACTCGACAAGAAACTCCAATTGGGAAGGACCATTCATGGTTGCTAATTCCATAACTGGAGGATATTACAAGTTGATCAACACAAATGGACGAACCCTACCAGTAATTCATGATAATTGTCTTAAGGCGTTTGTCTGAAGTTATTTGACATTTGAGGCACTAGGAGTATAAGCATTCATGACGTCTGGATTTGGAATTTTAGGATTTTCTTTCATTGTATTTCAATTCCTCCAAAATGTTTGCAATACTTGCAATCAGTATTCGAATTCAGCAATTTATCAAAATTCAGTTCATATTTCTTAAAAGAAAATCTCTATCAAATCCAAAAGAAAATCCTTAACCGTCTACCAATCCAAAACCATGATATCAAAACCTAAATAAAACGTCACAACTCTCGGAAGTTCAGAATTTCAAGAGATTATGACAAACAAATCAAAGAAAATCAGCGAATAAAGATTTTTGCGCCTCTGCATCCTTCAAATCCTGCAAAGCTGCCTTCTCCTTATTCAGCTCTTCGGTCAACCTGGCAATCTTATTTTCCTTCTCCATCACATCATCATTTGGAAAGGGTGTGTTAATTTCACATGAGTCTTTGATAGCATTCATATTCTTACGAAGCCACTTTACGTTGAAGCCAAGTCTCTCAGAATTCTCCAAGTTAAACTCCCAATCAAAGAGTACATATGGAATCACAGTATTTCTAGCCCTAGTGCATACATCGTTTACAATACGCAAGATAACACTTACTTACATGGTTAAAGAATAAGCACGCTTTGGGTCTCTAGTAACGACGATGTGACCAAATTTCTTCCATATTTTCTCGTACAAGTTGGCATATCCAATGGGAATGCCAAATCCACCGACCAGTCTGTGGTATGGGAGTGATGCATCGAATATAGGATCAAAAACAACTCCTTCACTTGGATATTCATGCACCACTATATGGTTTTTAATCACGGGAATGATCTCTACAACAGCAATTTCTTCAGTCTCCCCTACTAGCGGTTCAGTTCCTTTAGCCAGTGAAGCAATAACGATCGAAGTTTCAGTTTCATTGATTGTTTCAACAGCAACACTCTCATGGCCTTGAAGTGCAGTGATGGCTGACTTCTTATCAATGACCTCAGGACCACTTGTTTCGTCATTTTGGGTTCCTTCATTCTCAACTTCGGTATTTTGCACATACTACGAAAATTACATGAGATTAGGATCATCCAAGCATGAAACCAAAAGAAATCATTGACTACAGCATACAAGTAGTCTAACATCATCAAATTCTTTCATTATACATGCTATATGTCAGAAAATAATGTGAAACTCACAAAAAACACGTTTCACGACAAGCTCGCCTGAGAAGATTTTACACTTCCCTGTACGAAATGACTAATTGGG
The DNA here is from genome assembly GCA_023529315.1 of Papaver bracteatum. Classification (NCBI taxonomy): domain Eukaryota; kingdom Viridiplantae; phylum Streptophyta; class Magnoliopsida; order Ranunculales; family Papaveraceae; genus Papaver; species Papaver bracteatum. Next base: position 521,071 of record JAJJWX010002148.1, on the reverse strand, counting down.
AGAAATTGGTAAAGAATCAAGGGTTGAGATTATACCATTCTATTCTTATATGTGTTACCTATAACATGTCAAAATTTCATAGCAATTGGATGAACGAGAAAAAGGATGTGGTCGAAACTCGGGACTACACGACAGCTGAAAATTTCTTGAAAGTCTCCTGGATGTTTACTGTTTTGTCTATTTCGGCCCCTGAATGTGCTCAAACCTTAAAACTCTTCTTTAATTAAACTTGTAAATTTTCTGGGCTTAAAGATGCATATGCGGATCATGAAAATCTGACATCAGACTAAGATTCTACGGCGTTTTTCTTAAAACACTGAGTTCTGAATTTTCTGGTGACGTATTTTCGGCAAAACTTGTCATATGTTCACATACATTCCCATTCATTCACTCATAGATCAGCAAGTTTATACTTCTATGGATAAAATACAAGAGGAATACTTACTTGGGTGGTTCTCGAAGCGTTCAAAGAATCAAAATTGCTTGCATCGACATCGACAACTCCATTACCTTCATTTGGTTTTGAACTCTGGGAGTTTTCTTCATCGCCATCCTTCGAGCGAGCATCACCAGTATTATCCATGTCCATGGAAACAACCTCCAAGATATATTCTCAGCAATTAGTATTTTGTCTACCAAGCATCATAATTTTCCACATGAAGAAATACTTACTTCAGCTTCTTCTTCAACACCTAAGTCAGAAACCGTCTGCCCAGCAGCAGAGAACTGAAGACCGTCAATGCTCGATGGAGTAAAATCCTGTAACGAAATAATAAAGTAGGTTTTCAGATCCTAATTATACAGATGATAAGAAATCATGATGCAAGAGATATCGATAACTCACCAAACAAATCACCGGGGACTTTATGGTGTTAGGTAACATCTTATAATTCTTACTCCTGCCTTCTCCACCATGAATAGTCACTTCAGTTTCTGAGAGGTTTACATCGACTCGTGGTCTTACATTACGACCGTCCTGTGAAGAAATTTTGATGCAATAATCAGAACACAATCATCATGGTATAATGAAGACTCTACAAAAAATACTTACTTGTGAACACCCTGGAGATGTTTTCCGTTTGTCACTACCAGGAAAATGCTTCAATCTTAGTCTAGTAGAAAACATCTCAGGAGAAGGACGATCTTTCATTAAAGGTTGAGCATCTCTCACAAAATCAAGTAAACGCTTGAGTTGCTGATCCTAAAAGTCTATGTAACCAGGAGTTACATACGTGACTCTATCAGAGCTGGGGAACCAGAATTCACTTCCTTCCACATGCGTACGGTCCAGACGAGTCATGAGCTGTTCAACTGAAGGCTTTCTTCTTTGGAAAGTTGGAACACACTGATCCATACCCATTTGTCAAGCTGCCCTATCAATATTGTATTCTTCCACCAAGAATTCTCCATGAATTATGGATACCAGATGACCGGGAGTGCAACTCAACATGAAGGATCTCTCGTCGTCATCCAAATCAGCACCAGATTTCAAAGTCATACTCTCTTCATCATTAAAGGTTCTCAATTGAGAGATATAAGGGGGAACCAGTACCATGGGCGGAAGTTGAATTCAGATTCACGATCCAAGACATCGACGAAGCGGGTTTTGAGTCGAGGTTGCTTTGTGGACCAGCGCATGATCCTGGGATTAGCCTTCTCAAAGAAGACATGGTGAGCATCAATGTTCAATCCTTGCAAGACATTCTGTGGAATGGGTGCATAATTCTTGAAATGCTTCCACATCAAAGCTTGAAGAAATATTGTGTTGGCATAACATTCAACCTTCATAAAACCATTCGAAATGCTGGAGTCTATAATCAAGGAGTCCAAGTTAGAATATAGAGAACCCAAGAACAAGCTACCTATTGGGAGTTTCTCACCCTGAGCCATCTTAATCGCAAAAGGAATCATGAACGGCTTCAACAAGTTTCCAGCATCCTCAAATACATCTCTGGACAGCCATAAACACAAGAAAGCAACAATGGATAACGTACCGTCAACTGGCCAATCAGGACGAGTATCTCTTGGCCACCAGTGTATCAGCCAATGAGCATAATAACCTTTGCTGCCAGATGCCTTATTAATATCCTCCATTGTGGTTGTCAAGATATTAGAGATTGCAGTTTCCTTTGAAGAAAGATTTAAAGGAAGATTGCCTATGATTGGAAGATGCAACAAACCAACTATGTATTCTAAAGTAATGGTAAATTCTCCCCATATGCATATGAAAGAGTGAGTTGGAATACACCATCGAGCAAGTAGAGCTACAATACCTCACGCATCATGGAAGCTGAACAAATCTCCAGAAGCTTGAATAGCTCGTATTATTCGTGCGTCATGCAATCTGGCTCGAACCCGAGGAAAACCCAGCATGTACCTCGACCAACCAGAATTTTTTTCCAAGGGCTGTCGATAAAGCTTGAATTCAATCATTGACGCATAAAAATATCCTCTCTTAAGGAAAAACCAAATAGCTCCCTGAGGAGTCACCAACTTCTTCTGAGTAACCTCTCTGGGATTTATCAGAAGACGAAATGCTGGAGTTTTGAGACGCTTCTCAGGCTCTTGGTCCATGGAGAATGTATCCTCTATGTTTGGAACGTTCTTAATTCCATGAGTTTCATCTTCGCCAATGGAAGTCTCATCCGTGCATGAATCATCCCTAGAGGTATCATTATCCATACAAATATCATCATCCATGGAAACATCGTTGGCTTGGGAATCATACATTCTTGCAAAGTAGTTGTAACATACACATAATACTCCGCTTCAGCATATTACTCAATAAAATGCAAACATCAGTAGAATGAAGTAATTGTAAAAATGCTCATGCGAGCATCTACAAACCGGTAATTCTCAACACTTACCATTTTACGATTCCACTAATAGTAGTGAATGCAAGGTAAGGGTTAACACTTCAAAACTTGCTCGTCTCTTCGAACCTACAAAAGACGTTCAAAAACTCAGATTTTTGATCAAATCATGAATATTTCTACTGTGTGAACATTCACCATGGAATTTTGAAAAATAACACATTATTTCATCATAAATAATTGTTTACTTCTAAGTAATATTACACAAAACTCAAGTTTTGATTTTAAAGAAAATAATATATATTTACATATATATATACATGTAAAGAAACCGTGATTTAATCACGTAAATAAAAAAAAATTACGTGAGCAAGGCTCACGAAAATAAAATTTGTGGACACTCCACGGTTTTTTCCAATTTTGTAAATAAAAATAAATAAATCCATGAATAGACCATGGTTTTATGAAAAAAAATATATTTTCCTTCGTATCGTCATACGTCTTCGAAACGAAGGTTTATTCCAATTTTGTAAGAACTCACACATTATAAGATAAAGTTTTGATTTATATGAAAGCTCATAAACAAAATTTTATTACTGGACATAAGTTCATGTATAAAAAAAAAACCTTTCTTCATATCATCGTCATTCTTTAAAACGAAGGTTTATTTCGGTTTTGTGAAAATTCACCTTTTCATGATAAAACTTTGGCTCACATGAAAGCTCATAAACATAGTTTTATCACTGGGCCTAAATCTTCATATATGAAGAAAAATCTCTCTTAAATCAGAGGTTATTATTAGTTTTCAAAAACTAACGATCAAACGAACATACGTTTTCAAAAACGAAGGTTTTCGACGAAATCCACACTCATACATGCACATGTGTATAAATTTATCATGATCAAGATATGAACAACTCATAGAACTCATGAACATCAGCAAAAAAAAAAAAGCGCTTACCTGGTCGGCGCCGGCCGAAAACTGACGGTGGCGATGACGGTCGGCGGCGCTGGAAGCTTCGGCGGAATTATTCCTCCTCCCTGGCGTGAAGATGATGGAGGCATGATGAAGCACTGGTCATGGGAAAAAAAAAAGGGGAACAATTCCTTTTATATCAAATTTTATTTCCAAAACCTAATTTTATAAGGATTTCCTTATTGGGCCCGGCCCGCGAATCCTAAACGACCAAGGTCTCGTCGTCCGAATCAGCGGTTCAACACCAATTTATGTTCACCAAACGACACTCTATCATGCCACTGGGATCTTCATTCAAGTCATGGTATGCTCGTACTATCGAAATCCGGAAACATCTTAGCTTACGACTAAGTTTAATTACTTATATTGTTTATGACCGGAAAATCACCATTCAATGCTGACTGAGGAACACGGATTTCCTCACTAAGCAGGGGACTTAATGTAGATGGTGGATTTTTGACAAAGCCTAAAATCATAAACCCATATTATACGAACTTCTGATCCAGCAATCAGACGTGAGTATTGAGACACGAGTCTCTCATCGAACCTATGATTGAGAAATACTGTCTCTCAGCGTACATGAAGATATGTAGTCTCTCATCTAGACAATGGTATATCTCATGAATACTAAACACTTCAGTAATTATTTCTATATAGAATCACAAGATTGATGGCTCCTAGACAGCATGTTCTGCTAGTATAGAGCGATAACGTCTTCAGGATACAAACAACAATTTTCCCGGACTATATAAAGGATGTGAAGCTCCAGCAAGCTCATCTCAGAATAATTAATGCTCCTAGATAGATTTCTATGCTAGTATAGAGCCATCAATTAATTATTCTTAAATTCTTGGATTCATCCACTGAATTTCTGAAAATATTCAAATATTTTCTGAAAGTATTCAAATACTTTTGTAATATTTCGTTACTTCAATCCATGGTTCTTCCCAGCAAAATTCCATGGGTTAGTAATAAATATTCAACAACACGGGCATCTTAGCTACCTATGAGTAAGCCCCGATTCAAATGGTGCAAGTGTACTCAACGATGATGCACTAACAATCACTGTACGAACAAGTATTTAAAAAAGGGACGAGACGATGAACCTATGCAGAATAAGAAGAAAAATAATAAATAATTAAAAATTGACCAAAGCACTGGGAGCATGGGCCCACTGATTGGCCGGACGTGCCGAGGTCAATCCCACGCTAGTTTCATATTTTTATCATATTTTTTTGTTATTTTCCTTGAGTTCATGAAAATCCTTTCACTTGAACAAATATCTTTCGTTTTGAGGAAACTCCTCAGTTTCATGGTGTTTCCCTCACACCAAACAAATAATATAAAATTAAGGAAAATATTGTGGGGCCATGATTATTGGCCAACCGGCCAATGCCTTGATCCCAGCTGGCCCCACACCTCATGGTTCCTCATTATTTTTTTATTATTTCCCTAATTTCATGAAAACTCCTTAATCTCATGATATTTCCTTGATCCCATGAAAAATAATATAAAATTATAGAAACCCGTGTGACCAGGCCCTAGCTGGCCCCACACGTCCTATTTTATTATTATTATATTTTCATGTTTCCATAATCCCATGAAATTCCTTGATTTCATGATATTTCCTTCAAATTATGAAAATTCCTTTAAATCATGAAATAATACATAAAAGTAGGGAAAACTCACGAGACCGGGCCCTAGCCGGCCAACATGCTCAAGCCGGTCCCACATGTCCCTTATTTTTTTATTATTATTATTCATGTTTTCCTCATCTCATGGAAACTCCTTGATTTCAACAAAACTCTTTGATTTCAACAAAAACTCCTTGGTTTTAACAAATTCTTTGGTTTTATCATATTTCCATAAAATCATTAAAATATTATAAAAATTTGGGAAACGTGTGGGATTGGGCCCTTTGGCCGTCCGGCCATGCCTTGGTCATGGCCAGTCCCAGACTTCATGATTCCTTCACTTTTTTATTATTTTTCCTTCATCTCATGAAGTTTTGACGGTTTCATCAAAAAACCCTGATTTCTTCATATTTTCTCAAATGATTGCTCAAACGCACATCTGAAAATATCAAAATTCTCAGAACTGAGATATGAACACTTTGGTGACAAGAGAACGTTACCTTGACCGACCAAGGTTGTCTCTTTGGCTCGCAAGGAGCCGGTCCCGCGTATTTACACAATTTTACCTAATTTGCGCAATTTCACGTATTAGGTCCAAAACTCTTCCAAATAATTTTGGGATTTTCATGGAATGATCGCCAGTTGATCATGTGACTAACTATGGACGACTTCATGACCCCTTGGTAGGTCCTTCATCTCTTCATATTTAATTAAGTTTTATCACCTAAGGCTCAGACGAGCATTTTTCGAATAAATGATTAAACCGGCATTTGATCATTCTTTCATTAACGAATCACCAGCTCTTCAAGAGGCCTTGGTATTTTCTCACACGAGCATATGGGATCTACATGGTCGACCCGTGGTCCCATGAAGCTGGTTCTCCTTCATTCCATGGTTAATTTTAAAATAAACCATCAATTGGTCATCAATTGATCAAATTAGGGTTTCTGAATCCAAGGATATAATTCCAGATTCGAACACTAATAAATTTACGACGATCTCATGATCAGTATTCTTATTAATTATGCTCGGTTCAACTACTAGTATTTTAATTAATATTTTATTTTGGTCACGCTACCAATAATTCATCAGACGAGCAACACTTGTTCAGACGAACAATATTTGCTCAAACCAAGGAATATTGGTTCAACTATCAATATTCAAAAATTCATCTAATGAGAAACACTTGCTCACCTCAATGTCAGAATTACACCACTATCTCAGCAGACACGTTCAATTCATGAGTTTCAGAACATTTTGGAAAATCATGTTCAACTCAACAAATACATGGACTCATCGTCCCATAAAGTCATGAAGTCAACAATTGACTAATTAACCACGAGACGTAAATCATGTCACTTGGGGGGATATCAACTAGGGTTTTGGTCTGGCGGTCTACGACACATGGGTTCAAACACACGATGGAATGTGAGCAAGTCGTGCAGTCAGTTGAAGAAGTTAAAAAAAATTAGTGGATGGAAAATCGACCAAGTCTCCGCACGTTGAGCAACTGGTTTCAAACACGATTTCCATTTCCCCTCTTCTTGATTCTATCAACTGTCACACTCATGGGATCATGGTGTCTACAATTCCAGTAATATAAATAAGTCTCTAAATCATGATTGAAACAACAAGAATCTCACGTCTCACTGACAATACAAAATCAACACCTTATCAATTGAGCAATTACTCTCAATTGAGCAATTTCAATCATTCATAACTTATCTTATTTAGAATTCACAACACACCTACAATATTTGATTACCATTGATTCCACACATTTCTCATCTTTCCTCCTACAGATTGACCTATCCTCTCTTATGACTGAATTTACTCTGGAACGACCATTGTCTTGGTTTAGGCCAGAAAACTACAGATTGATCTCTCAAATTCAAAGCACCCCCTTTGCAGCAGTGCATCTGTGTGAGGTTGAACATTTCGCTTTTTTCAAGGAGTCCCCTCCGTACGGTCGTCTCCTCAATTCCGTAAAAACCAGCATATAGTTTTTCCCCATCTATAATCCTTAGCTTTTGTGTTGCCACTACTAAGGCATATATAAGTTATTCCACCTTGGTGTAATTACGCTCCGTTGAACTAAGTGTTTTGATGATGTAGTACACGGACTTTTCTCCCTGGCCTTGATCTCGTACCAATACTACACTTACGGCATAGCTTGTTGCTTCAAGGTATAGGGTAAGTATCTCACCTGGCTTCGGCTTCTGTAGGATGGGTACGGATGCCAAGTATTCCTTGATCTTGTGAAAGGCTTGTTCGCACTCCGTGGTCCATGTGATCCTGCTTCCTTTCCTTAGCGTGTCGAAGAATGCTTTGCACTTATTTGATGATCTTGCTATGAATCTTCCCATAGAATCTAAGATTCCATTTATCTTTTGTACTCCTTTCAGGGTTTGCGGTGATGGCATCTCCATTATTGCTCTGACCCTTTCAGGGTCCACTTCGATTCCATGCTGAGTTACTAGATATCCCAAGAATTTTCCTGAGGTGACTCCAAACGTGCATTTATCCGGGTTAACCTTCATGTGAAAGATCCTCATGACTTCGAATATCACCTTTAGGTGTGAGAGATGGTATTTTGCTTCTTTGATTTTGACGAGCATGTCGTTAACGTAGACCTCTAGTATTTTTCCTATCCATGGTTTGAAGATTTCGTCTACTAATTGTTAGTATGTTGCCCCCATGTATTTTAGTCCAAAAGGCATCCTTGCATAGCAATACATGCATCTTAGGGTAAAGAACGCAGTATGCTCCTAGTCTTATTATGCAAGAGCTACTTGGTTGTAGCCTGAGTATTTATCCATGAAGGATATTCTTTGATGGCCTTCGGTTGCATTGACCAGTTGGTCAATATTTGGTAGTGGGTAGCTGTCCTTGGGGCACGCCTTGTTGAGATTGCTAAAGTCGATGCAAATGTGTACGCCTCCGTTCTTTTTAGGAACGATGACCATGTTGGATATCCATGTGGGATATTTGACTTCTCGTATAAATTCTGCCGTAAGTAGCTTTTGCAACTCCTTTTCTACCCCTTCATGGTAGATGTCCGCCACTTTTCGTACATGCTGCTTGAACGGTGGTATCTCTGGTTTTAGCCTAAGGTGGTGTGAGACCAAATTCGGGTCAATTCCTGGCATGTCCTCCATTGACCATGCAAAGATATCTGCGTACTCTTCTAGTAATTATTGCAGCTGCACCTCCTCTTCCTCTTCAAGTAAAGTTCCGATGTTGAGTATCTCTGGCTCCACCTTTGTTCCGATGTTGATCTTCTTTGTTGGTTCTACCGGTGAGCAGATTTTTTGCTGAGGCCATTGAGGATTGCTTTTCTATAATTGTTATTTGGTAGAGGTATCTGTAGTTGTAGTGGAGGAGATACCTTCTTCTTGAATGGAGGTTCCTTCGGGAACCAAGAAGGCTCCGTCCTCTCTCTTTTTGTTACTTGCATTGCGCCTCTTTCTCTCCTGATATTGAGCCGCACTTCTTTCTTCATTGAGTCTGATTTCTTCTAGGTTACATGGCCTTACGTCTTGCTGGTCACCTTTGATTTCCATTTTTCCCATAGGTGTAGGAAAGCGTAGAGATTGATGGTATGTCGAAGTCGTTCCTCGCGATCTGTGGACCCATAGCCTGCCCATGATGATGTTGTAGGGAGAAGGTGTTTCTACCAAGCAAAAGCGTGTGTTAGTTACCAAGGGTCCTGCGTGTACCTGCAAAACAATTTCTCCTTTTGGTCTAGATACTGATCCATTGAGGCCGTATATTGTGCAAGTGGAGGAATTCATTTGCTCCGCTGTCAAACCCATGTGTTGGTAGGGTTCGTAAAATAAGACATTTAACGAATTGTCTCCATCTACAAGGACCTTTGTAACATTCCATCCGTGCATTGGAAGTGTGATCACCAGTGGGTCGTTGTGCATCTCCACCTCTTGGTTGACGTCCTTTGTTAAGAATGCTAATGGCGTGGCCATCCAATCTTCCCAAGTGCTGGTAGGTGGTCCGCTTAGCTTGAACACCTCATGAGATTCAATCTTCTTCCTGTTTCGAGCTAGCTCCAATATATCTTCAAGTGTTTCTTCTTGACTTCCGCTGGAGAAAGTAATCATGTTGATGTATTTTCCGTCCCGAGGTAGCTCCACCCTTTTCTTTGAGGCCTCCTCGGTCTCTGTTGGTTGAAGTCGCACGTACTCCAATAACTTGTCTTCGTCCATGAACCTTTGGATCACGCTGTGTAGGTGATAACAAGTATCTGTGGTATGTCTATAGAACTGGTGGTACGCACAGTACACCTTAGCCTCATTTGTTTTATCTGGATGCTTTCCCCTAGTGCCCGGGTATGAGAATCCTGGTTTCACTCCCTCCTTGCTTAGGATGTGAGAGAAAGTATTATTCAGCTTCGTGTAGACTTTGTCGGAAAATTATTCTCTTCTCTTACCTCTTTTGTCATCTCCATATTTGGAACGTTTGTCTTGATAGCTAGCTCTTCCCCCGGCTTTATTTTGTCGCTTAGGTATCTCCGGAATTGGTTCCAGAGAGTTTGTTCGTTGCGGAGCTGCTGATGCCTTTGCTTGTACCCTGGGGTTGTCCTTATGGATCTCCTCGATCCTGATGTAGCGATCTTGAATGACCCTAAGCTCTCCTTCCGAATCGAGGGCTCTATTGTGAAGTTCCACGAAGATGGTTGAGGTTCTATCAAGTCCGTAATTATAGCAGTTAATGCTAATTTCTGGATTGACTTTCCCGATTGCTTGGCATGTTTTTTTCCATCTGTTTGTGTACTGCATGAGTGTTTCCCGGGGTCCGATATCTAAAGGAAATAGCATATCTAACCCTACCTTTGTTGCTTTGTTGTACATGTATGTCTCCAAAAAGACCGTAGACAATTGCTCAAAGGAGTCAATTGAGTTTGCTTGTATATTATTATATTAAGTAAGTGATTATCCTGTTAAGATGGACGAAAAGTACTACCTCATCTCTTTCCCAGTGGGTAAGGACGCGAGCGTAATACTGTAGGTGGGCTGCGGGATCTGAGGTACCATTGTATGCTTGGAACGTAGGTACCGGGCATTTCAGAGGAATGGGTTCCCCTAAAATGAGAAAAGATAATGGGGACGTGGTTGCCTCATGTAGTGCTTCTTCTATCCTTGCGCCTGCGTGACCAGTTTTTAGGCCTCGTATCTCCCTCCGCATTTTCTCCATTTGCTCTGTCACCATTTTCATGTTGTGATCATCTTTGGAAAGCGTCTTGTTGTAGTAGCTTTGAGAGGGTTTGTATGTTGACTCTACCTCATTCGGGTCATGGCGTGGTTTTCCAGCTCCGTTAGGTTGATTAGTTGTTGTTGTGTTGAGATTCAGACTTCGTCTTCCTGAGAGAGCTCTGATGTCCTGTCTCTTTTGGGTAGGGCGAGCTTGGGAGCCTTCGATCTGTGTATCCAACATACCTTTGAGATTTTGGTTCTGCTGGGCCATCTTTTGTAATGCATCTTCATTTTCCTTATTGCGGAGCATCAAGGGATGTTACTTGTGCCGCTATATGATCTTCATTGTGGGATCCACCTCCTTGTGGAGTGTTGTCTGCTGGATTTTCAGAGTTTTCAGCCACTTCGTCTATGATTGGTGCGTATGGATATATCTGTATTGGTGTTAGGTTTCCCAACCCTCATCCCGTAGGAACTAAGGTCCCGGGTAACCCTACGTTGGCCGCAGGTGACTTCGTAGTAGCCGGATGCTCCGGTAACGGCATGTCGTAGATAGGTTGAGCTCCCGATGTTTTCCCCATCCCCTCAGAAGGAATAGGTGTCTTTGTAGCAACTATTTTTCTCACTATCTCACTCTGTCCGTCCTCTGCTTCATTACTTTGGTTTGCTTGATACGATTTTTGGGATCTCCCTCTTGTGAGTGTTGGTCGTGGGCTTGTTGGTACATCATCTGGTTTCTGCATGCCTTCGGCTTTTGATACCCTGTGGTCACAAAGAAAGTGAAGAAATCTGCTACTTGGGTACCTTCGTCAAAAGTAGCAATAAATGCTCTGACACAGAAGGTGGCTAAGAAGCTTTTTTCAGAAAAAGTACTGAAATAATGTCTTTGATAGACAAATATTAAATGTTTATGACACCCTTGGAAAAAACAACCTTAAAATGTTGAAAACCTAAAAGGTGGTGTCAGATCTTGGAGAAAACGAGGTTATTAAATGCTTTAGAAGATCCTTTTTCCTTAAAATCTTACTAAGATTCCTTCGTCAGTCAAAGGTTCTCAGATCTAAAATATGGTTTGATAAAAAAAGGTCTGTTTTAGTATGAAACAACGATTTTGTCGTTTTGTGGATACGCTTTTGTGAAAAACTTTGTAGATATGTAAAGTCGTGTGTTTCTAGAGGTTATGAACTCAAAAACATACACAAATGACGAATGAATGACTCACTTACAGAGTGAGAACACCATTAGAACACAGATCCCTTCATTTCCGAAGATTAAAAAATAAAATTGCGTCTAAACTCACGGTCGTGAAAAAGAACACGGTGTGCGCCAAACTGTGACTACTTATTTTCCCATAGTCTACGTAAATGTAAACAGCTCAAAGGATCCGATGCTATGTAGTATCAATACCTCTGTTGAGCTGATAATGTTAAGTAATAAGATATGTGTAAGGTTTCAACAATAACAAAGAACATAAAGATAATGTACAAGCATCTAAGTTATCATGAGACACAAGAGATAACGTGGTTCGACATTCGTCTACGTCCATGGGGGAAATTAGCGATTGTTTTGTATTAAGTTGTAGTGGTTACAAAGATATTAAATGCTTCCCAAAGTAATAGAGAGAACTCAAGTTGTAGTAGTTACTTAAGTTCTAAACATTAAAGAGGTATAAGCTAAGACTGGATTTCCTTCTCCTTATAGGTATTGAATTGAATGCCTTTAGTTTGTTGGTGAGGCTTGGTATTTATAGCCCCTTATGCTACTGGTATATCTTTGCTGCCTATAGGTCCATCGTATGCTGATATACCTTAGGTGTCAGTGGTACCTTCGTTCACCGCGTACTTCCTCCAGTAGAATCATGCCATCTCAGCTAACCCACGTTCCTTCGGGAACTACCCAACCTCAGTGTAGGTTGTACCTTCGTTCACCGCCAGCTTCTGCCAATGGGATGCTGCCACGCTTCCTCTCTCCACGTGCCTTGATATATGCGTGTGGATAAGAGATTTATGCATTTAATGCTGATTAGATGCGTCATCTACCTCTGTCCCCTTTCCAGCTGCGTCTTGGGGATTAGACTTGTACTTCTTTCATCTCTACCGTCGAGGTCTTCTTTCTTAGGGAGAGATAAAGTAGATCTGCGGAGGTATCCTTTGCTGCTTAGGTTTCTTTGTCCAGCGAAGGCTATGCAGTTCGGTTATTGTGCGACCCCTAAGATCGTTACACGTGCTCCACAGAATATTGATATTCACAAATATACACAAGTAAACTTATGTATGTTGTGACTGGCATACAATATTCGATCTATGTTGATGTTTATAAATGGATGGGTAACCTAGTTTCTGTCAACTGACAGAGGCATTGAAAAACAGGGAAATAAAGACTAAATATCACCAGAAGTATCACCAGACTCCGCTTGCTTAACCAATATCATCAGCAAAGATTAAACTACTTCTAAAATATCACCAAAGTGTACTTCTTTTTGACTTAAGCCCAAATACCTGCATAATAACCAATTTGATGTTTTAGTACTGCTATCACAAACAAAAGACTAAACCCTAGATTTTGTATAATCTACAGAGACAAGTCAAAACCATGTAAAGAAAATATCAACAAACTCTTCTAAAGTGAACTAAATGGAGATGTATGTAGAAGAAAATCCAAGCAATATATTTAAGAGAACATCATATGAGAGAGTGTAGATAACTCTTTCTTCCACTACTCTATTATAAGTGAACTGAAATTGAGTTGTATGGTCATAGGACGCTTAGAACAAACTTTAAAGTTTCATTTCAGTTCACTTATCAAAATGTAGTAATAATAACTAGGAACCTTGATAATACAGTTAGTTCAGAGAGACAAGTTTGGGATTAAGAGAACAATAATACACTCCTAAAATCCAACCTCAATACCATACAATCGCACAAGCAAATAATATCATGTTTAGAATTGTTTACCTAATCTAAAGGAATGAAATGATTGTTCAATCATATAAATTCTAGTTTGCAAGGTCTGGCATTATAAGCTTATGACTTATAGACGAAAGCTTTCAAAATAAGTTTGTTTACCTTCGTTTTAGAGTAGTTGTTGATCATGAACATTTAGAAACTACTGTTGCTATGAGTGTATCTACATCATGTTGAGGGGCAACAAAGGGAATTGGAAATTCACAGGTCAATGCAAAATGGGGAGCCGGACAACACAACACATAAGCTTTTGCTGATTCATGCGAAACTTTAAGAGTGCTAAAATAACTCATACATCACATATAAATATGACAACATGTTGATACAAAAAATCTTAGAGTAAGTAGTAACATTACCTAAATCTATCGTCATTTTTTTTGTTAATAGACATACTGAAACTGCCAATTACACAAATATGAAAGAATTAGGAACTTGTTGAATTATGAAGACCCACCAGACCCAATGGCTTCATGGGAGTAATGAAGATCATAACAGAGACTTACCGTAGAAAGGTCAGCAACAACATAATCTCGTATCAACATCACGAAAAAAATATTACCTCAAAAGCAATTACATACTGAAGATTAATATCCATTTGAACTCAATATGACAAGCATAATCAAAAGAAGTGTACTTACCAGGGATTGATATTCCCCCGGGTGGCTACTACTTGAATCGACCTGCACTGCAGTCACCTACGTAAAAATATACAACAGAACCCAAACCACACACATCCATAAAGAAAAACTGATTATATTAATACTTTCGATTCACATAGATACATTATGATTCAAAGTTTTTGAAGCATAACTGCTTGAGAGTCTTCCTTATGCAAAACTGCATTAGAATCTACATGCTAGCATGATAAGCACATGTACAAAAATATTTCAAAAAAGGCAAAAAAAAAAAAGATAAAGCACAACTGCCAGAGAGTTTTCCTTATGCACAACTGCATAAGAATCTACATGTTAGCATGCTAAGCACATGTACAAAAGTGTGAACATATATAAGCAAAAAAATATAAAGTCATATATATTTGTCAGTTATCAAGCATTAGATGATGGTTGAGATACCAAAAAAGTAGGTCGACCGCCAACCCGACTAATCATTTCTGATGCACGTCTTTGGATGAAGCACGTACCCTCCAACAGCAACATCTCTAAAGGTCTCAACAAAATGGTTATATTTTATGAATTTTGCATCTGGCATGAGAATCTTATCCAGCAGTACCTTTCCAAGATTAGCTGGTACAATAGTTTCATGACACATACGTCCCATAATACCAGTACACAGTCTACCAACAACCAAAACTTTATCGTCAATGTTCAAAAATGAACATGAATGCATATTAACACAGACTAATGATCGAGCTTGTGATATGGTTTGCCCAGGTGAAGGTGTTTGAGCAGGTGCAGGTGCATGACTTTGTAAACACCCGATGTTGTTTGATGCCACAACTAACCCCGACATTGCAGACTGGATATCCATCATAGTATAACATAGTGTTTCCAAGCTTTCGATCAAAATCCCCACCTTGTTACCTACGTCCCCCAACTGATGCTTAACAGCTCCATCCTTAGATTTCAACTCTTGTACTTTGGCACACGCAGGAGAAGAATAATCATATTGAGTACGAGTAACATGACCAACAACACAAACCCGTCCTAAACATTCTTTCTGAAAAGCTTTACTCATTACATCTAAATCTGATACATGAACACCATTAGCTTTTTCCCCTTGATATATTCTTGGGACTTCTTAAGCTCATCCTGCCATGTCGAGCATAACACTGTCAGATATAAAACATATAGATGACTAGTAGATAGTATGTATATGAGTACAGATGAAACAGTGTGTCCACTCACAAAGTATTTTTGCACACTAGGCAAAATTTCCCCACCTTCTTGAGTATGAGCTTTAATCCACACATCATAGGTGCTGATTTCCATATCAGGATTCTCACGCTCCTAAATTCAAAAATATGACGAGTTAATTTGTATTAATCAATCTAGAGAATGATGAGACTAATCATAATGTCCATAAATCGATATTTTGAAATCAATATACATACCAGTTCATCTTTCACAAGAGAATGAGGTTTACAATCGGAGGTGTAAGAGTGATCATATTGTCTTTTCCTCTTGTTCTCATCTCTGCTTTCCTCTGCTTTTGCAGTGTTTTCATTCTTACAGAACTTTATCCACTCCTCTTCTTTTAAATTTGGAGGAATATGTAGAATCCTTTCTTCATAAGTATCATAAGGATCAATATAGCCTCTTCGTAACTCATACTTTCGTCTCCTCCATGGACCAGCCATCCCCTTAACCATGGTTATCTTAGAAGACTCAGGCAAATTAAATGATTTCTGAAAACACAGAGTTATCAATGAATATTTAGATGCAAAGAAAATATGTAGAGCTAATACATTGATGCCATCATTTCAACGACAAAACCAGTTGGGAAATAACCGAATCATCGCCTCATTCTTAATTAAAGTTATAAAAAGTGTAAACAGAAGTAAGATGAGATTTGTACTTGTAGTTCATTCCAAATATCATTTTTGTACTTATCGGGCACATGCTTACATGTTTTGTAGGGGATAGGGACAAGAGTACGAACCAAGGAGCCTTTCATGTGGTTGTATGATGTTGTATTAGGGGAAATGGGAAGACCATTCTCAACTACTTCAACTTCTGCCATAATAACCTGCAAAATAACAACTAACATCTATCAGAGAAAGAAATATAACATCCTTCGTCACTATCCACATAAACACATGAAACAGAAACACATGAAACAGAACCTGTAAATAATACGCAAATTATAAAGCAAAACTTGGGAGAAAAAGAGCACAAACAGAACCTATCATTGTCACATATCAGAGCACAAACAAAGTACATAAAACAAAAACAACTCTAAACTATCATTTTCACATAAACAACTCTAATCCACACAGGCTTTAAACCACGTAATCGATACATATAAGCTTCCCTAAACTCTCATTGTCAGTAAGAGCTGACTGATAAATAGTAGGAATTTCAATACTATCTATGGAGGAAGTTAGTCCTTGAGATGAATGCAACACCACAGACCACCCTTTTTCAGAAATATCTTTTGAGTAGAACACTTGTGTCGCTTTAGATGCAAGAATAAATGGCTCATCCAGAGCTCCATCAATGCTTTTCATCTTAGACATGTTAACCTTTATCAACTTTGAATTTGGATCAACCTTGCACCAATTAGTCTTGTCTTCAACCTTCACCCAATCACAATAAAAAACTGTTTCTTAAAATTCCATATAATTCAACTTGATAATCTTCCTAATGACTCCATAATAGGTCATTTCTTTATCCTTGTAATCTTTGTCTGTGGACTTCTCTCTATAACTTATAATAGCTCTCGTTAACACACCACTGTTTTGTGATAAAACACCCCCCTCGTAATCTTGTGCACATAATATAAATTCATTGACTTGGTATCTTTTATACGACTGCGCCTTGAAGAGAGGTCCATGTACTAGTCGCCAAAGTGTTGAATTCGCTTCATTAGCTTCAAACAACTGCATGAGAATATGTGTGAGATTAAGATAAGTAGCAAACCCAGTAGACACAAAATAGTAGTAAACTTCCATACTAGGCGCACGGTTAGACCACTACACAACCAAGGTACAAGCTTTAAGTTAGTATGTTACCTCTTCTCCTAACCACAAAAGAAAATTTGAGGTATTCTTGGATGAACAATTTTTCTGACCATTAGAGCTCGCGCAGTTAACATAGGGATCATACTTCCTACAATCAAACAATAAATAAAAAATATTATATCGATATACATAATAATAGCTCAAAATCTCAAAGGTGTAAAACTAAAAAATTGTACCTTTGCCACTCATCTAACCCATCGTACTTAGAGAGAATATATTTACGAGCTTGTTCAAACTTCACTTGAGTTAGAGTAATATCCCTAGCTATACTTAAAGGAATCTCATCAGCAAACTCATCGCCATCATCAAAAAATGCCATTCGAGTATGCTTATGAGTACTGTAACTACATAAAATCCGTAGATACACCCACTTACTAATTTGAATAACACAAAGGGTAAATCACACAATGAGATGAAAACGAATCTTTACTTCACTAAGTTAATGAATGAGGAATTACAAGTTCTTCAAGAACACTCACAAGAACCCTAAGTTATCTCTCTTAACAATAACTCTCTTACCTCTCAAAACGTTCCAACCCTTTACCTAATGGGCTAAGCCCTCTATTTATAGATACAAATACATAATGGATTACAACTCATTTTACTTCGCCAGAAGTCACATGGCTCTACTTTTACTTCTCTCGATCCATTTTCGATAAAGTTTTTGCTTCATGTTCGCCTTAAAGTTTGGTTGTTATCAGGGACATTTGTCCCATTTATTGCATAACAATCCACACTTTTGGTCTTTACTTCGTAAACTCTACCTTTTCTTGCATAACAATCCATACTTTTGGTCTTCTACTTCGTATATCCTGCTCCCTTCGCAAAATACCTTTCTGAGCAAGCCACCGTTATCTCGTCGATTATACTTCGTTAACTTCATATCCGACTTCGCAGATCTAGTATCCATTAAAGTGAACCTGACATTTGATTTGACTCTTCACTGACATTTTCCTGGGAATTGTTGAATAATATCTCGTCTGAAGATTTACTTCGTCGCCTTATTCAATCTCGTTCGAACACGTGGCGAGTAGGTTTTCTGTACCTACATTTTGCCTTTTCTCATTCCATTTGCGGGGATCAAGAATGGAAAGAGAACTCCCCATTAAATTTGTAACTGCCACGTACCCGGGTTTCTTGCTATGTTATCTCCCACGATTCTCCGTAATTTCCAATAGTCGGTTCCCCTTCTTGCATAACTGCTTCTTCCGGTCGTGCCTTGGTCCACTATAAATAGTTCTCTTTCCCTTTTCTTTTTTCACTTTACAAACTTTGACTTCTTCTTCTGCGGCGCCGTTGATTTGTAATTTTTGTTTTCTTTGTTTTCTTAGCTTCATCTCTTTTCAACTCTTAAAGCAATGGCTCCCAAGAAGTTTCCTCCTCCTACTCCATCAAAAACCCTTGAGGATTTTCAAACAGATTTCAAGAAAAAGGGGTTATCTCTAGTCCCGGCGGTTGATTCTTCCGTCTCTCCTCCAGTTACAGCAACAAATTCCATGGAGCTAAACTATAGGTGGATTCAAGAAGAAGTATGGACTCCCACCAGAATAATTATCACGTTAGGTCAGTTAAGAGAGGGGCTCGTCTTCCCCTTATATGATGCCAAGAACCCTCTGTTCTATGAAATTTTGGTTAAGCTCAACAGGGGTGTCTACCAATGGAGAGGTAATGTGATTCGTATAGCGAACGAGTTTGTGATACGTTCTAACGGTGGTAAGTCCCAAATTCCACTAGTGGCGAAGGACTTCGATTTAGCAGACTAAAACCTCGATTCCTTCTTGGAGAACTATGTTGATAGAACTCAATCTCGGAGGAAATATCAGGAGTGGGGTATTTCTCTCGTTCGGAAGCACATGGAGGATCTATCCAAATCTCTTTTTTCTTGATGTTGATCCTATTGACACTTCGAAGGGAGATCCAAAGTTCCCTTCTCTTCGCTTGACTAATGATGAATACTGGATGATATCCCCAGTAATTGTTGAGGTCCCCCTAGTCTGAGGTTTTGATGAGAATGGGATTGCTCGAACTGGTCCTCTCCCTGAGCATATCCACCTCGCATCTTACGAACCTGGAAAACTTCGCTGGTCAGAAATGCCCATCGAGGTAAGTCCGCTATGCTCCTACTCTATTTTATTTTGTGTCCAGCTTTTCCAATTTTCTCATCTTACTGCAGTACTCGTTTCCTCTTCCTGTCCTAATCAAGGATCGATCAACCCAATTGAAGAAGAAACCTGCTAGATCTCCTTTTTGTGATCAGGTACTTTACTCTTTACTTCGCTCCTAATTCCTTTTCCTACTTCGGTGGTTAAAGGTTGTATTCCGCAGAAGGAGGAATACGTGAAACCCCCGGCTGTTGTTCGTCCACGAGTTTTGAGGAAGCGTGATCGCCATGAGGGTTCCTCTGCTACTTTTACTTTTTTCTATCTCGTTCTCATGTTGACTTCGCACTTTTTATTTTGATGCCTTAACCTCTTGCTGATGTATTTCGTCATATTTTCTTTGCGTTCTTCAGGGTACTTCGCCCCAATCTCCTCATGCTAGTGAACCCCCAAAACGTCGCAGAGTTTTGAATATGGAAATATTAACTCGCATTCCCTCGTCCAAAAAATCTACTGAATAATCTGCAACTCCCCATCCTAAGGAACAACCTGCACAGGTACCTGAAAAAGCTGCTTCTTCTCAAACTCCAAATCCTGCCATGCCTACTCCCGTCATCACTGTGGCTGATTCCCTTGACAATCCTACTACGAGTCCTTCTGGCGAGACTCCAGGGAAACCGCAAAAACTTTTTGAAGTGGAAGACCCGGCCTATATGCCTGATATGGACTTTCTTATGAACGCTCTTCTCTTAACCTGTGACGTTCCTTCCATCAGATTCGCTACTACTAAGTCTCTGATTTCCTTCAGTTTCGACTCTTTCTTGGCTGAAACTCAATCCTTCATTCAGAATGCCTCGTTGTCCCTCTCTCTCCAACAACATGCTGCTATTATGGCTTTGGTGTGTACTTTTGATTCTGATTCGGCCTCTTTCCCAAGTTCTTTCCTAACTCGCTTTACTTTCTTTGCTTCGCAGGAATTCAATCGCCACATGGCTCACCTCGTGTAAACGAGAGTTACCCGTGAGAATATGGAGACTGCCAGAGCTTGAGTTACTGAACTCCGGAATGATCTCGCAGACGAAAAGGAGTGCTCTGCTAAGAATGATCAAAGGATCGGGAAACTCAACAGTAAGTTTCATTGCTTCCATATTTTCTTCCTTGCCTTAGTCTTGTCTTTCATATTCTTTTTATTTTTGTCAATCCCGTTTTACAAAATATTATATGGATTACCTCGAAGCCAAGGCATATGTTGAAGATTTTTAAGCTAATCAAGCGAATATCCTTTCTCAAATCAACTGTTACTTAAGCGAGAATGAGATTCTAGACGAAAAGTTAACAGTGTCCTACTCTCTGTCGGAGCATTTAGCTAATGAATCTGCTAATAGCAAAGAGTTGAACTTTTATCTTCACGAAGAAAATAAACGTTTAAGGGTTGAGTTTCAGTGAGTTAATAATCTTCTTACCACCTCGCAGTACCTTCACTCTTCATCCATGGCTCAGAATAAGCGGTTAGGGGAAGATAAAGAGAGGATAATCAAGAGGAAGAATAAATCAGAAGCTGAACTTCATAAACTCAGGAGTGAGCTTCCTGAGTTATAGGCAGAAATTGGGAAGTTAAAGATGGAGAATGCTAGATTAAAGAATGAAAACGAGAGGTTAGATGATGAAATGTCCTCTGTATTAGCTCGTTTAGAAAGGTTTCAAGGTAAGAAGATAGCTACTGCTCCTTCATCGAAGAAAATGTCTGTTGCTCCTTCATTGGGTGGTAAACTTGTCATAAGATCTTATGATGATAACAAACCTAAGTCTGGTCTTGATGAAGATGAGGATAAGTCATCTCGTGAACTCTGCAGCTTTCTTGAATCAGAAATATCAAGGCTTGATTGTCTAAACATCGATGTTCAGAAAACCTTAAACTCTGTTATTTTGCAGAAAGAAGGTAGTTTCAGGAGCTGTGGACTACCTTTTCCTATATTTCACTTCGCTAATTTCGTTTCTTACTTCGCTTCTTATTTCTCGCAGAGTCTGAGGAAAGCTTGAAGAATTAGGTCCTACACTTATCTCATCATAAGGAAGATCTTGCCAAACAAGTATCTAATCTTACAAAGGAAGTCTCTCAGCTGAACGAGGATTGTGATCAGATGGAGATGGATGCTGGTAGAGTTTCGAAATGGACTCGCAGGAACGCTCAAGAAGAGAAGGTGAAGCTCTTTACTGAATTCTGCAATTCCCAAGGCATAGCCTGTCCTCCTTTGAACCTTGAAGTCTTCTCCGACGATGAACCGGCTGCTGAAGCTGAAGATGATGATGAGCAGACAAACACTAATGAGGAGGTCATAAAGCCTACTGGTGAAGTTTCTCCGAATCTGGGTCTTGATGGTAGCAATCCTCGTCAAGACGAGAAGTTAGATGGTGGCGATGCAGGTGATGGTGATAAAAATTTCCATGGACCCGGGAGTGGTTCTACTGAAGATGAGTCCACCAAGGCTACTCCTGTCTAGTATACTCCTTCATGGTCTTGACTTTATTTTGATGATGACTCTAGTTTTTGTTCTTTCAACATTTTAACTGGGCACTCCCAATCTTGGGAGGCATAACATTTTGATTTTTTCCTTAGTATATCAGCTTTATTTCTTTCGTCATTTAATCTCCATTTCGTTCAGCTAACTGCACTTAACATGAACAACACATACAATTCGTATACTTAAAAAATATTGTATGCATTTTTCTTCGTAAATCTTCAACTCGTGAACCTAAGTTAATTCGTGAACCTAAGTTAAATATACTAACTATGTTAAGTACGCCAAGTATATGCTTTCGAAGGAAATGTTCAAAGGATAATAAATGTGATAAAGTATATACTTGCCTCTTATGCTTTGTATATTTCCGGAGCATTTATGTGTGTTATCTTTTTATTTAGTTAGATTCATAAATATTCTTCTTTTATGCAAAATAAATGCTCAAAAGAATAAAATTCACATTTAAAAGTATATATATACTTGCCTCTTATTCTTTTGTGGATTTATGCATCATACTTGTGCCTTTTCTGATTGTTTCAAGTTTCAGCTTTATCTTTTGTACTTCGCCATATATACTTTACCTGCAATTATATATCGTTGCTTTTGGTTTATCTCTGCATTGTCAATATTTGAATCATATCATATAAGTATTATCATATGCAATATTTCTATTGCAAGTATTTCTCATTTGATAAATTTTTTTCGAATCTTCATGATTCTTTTTCATGCACTGCATTCCTTTGTACATTTTCTTTTGTTTGCTTTCTATTTCATGTATTTCGTTTCTTTTCATATGATTCACAAGGTCAAGTAGGATCATTTTCTTGCCTCTTGGTTTGCTTTGTATTTTATATTTTCTTTTGCCTCATGTTTCATTTTTTCCTTACATCTCTCCCCTATCGGCGAGCTATTCTATGAGGGCTTAGTTTGCCTCCTAGTTAATGACTTATTATCTTCTACTGGTAGTTGATTTCTCAACTATTCGAGGAAACTTACCTGCCATCATAGGGTCTTAACGAGACTCGTTCTTCTACTTGTTTTCCTCTTATCTTCCCCATGCTTTGTTTATTTTCTCGGGGTCTTATTTTGCCTATTAGTTAAGGTTTTATTGTACCCCACCCTACTGATCAGGTTTTGCGATGAAGTCTCAGGCTCTCTTTACTGTTGCGGAGTAAATATCCATCAACCTCGCCTTATCTCGCTCATTGAGGTCTTACCAAGCGACAATATCACATGCCTACTTATTCCCATGAATACCAGCCCCGTGAAATTGCCTTCTTTTTATTTTATGGTCACTCAGCTCCCTAAAGGAGGGTGTCGTCCCTTTATATTCCCCCTGAGTACCCCTTGCTTTCGGGCTTAGGTATTAGTTATTTCGTGACTTCTTATCCCTTCGCCGATATGGATCTTGGGTACGAAGTCACACCCTAGGTGGGGTTTCTTTGGGACCGAGCGGAGGAATCCCACCAGGCCATCTGCTATCTCCACTGGTTTAATTCCTACGCCCTTTACCGAGTGGTTACCCAATCGGGCCCCTCGGCGGATGGGTCTTATTTTTGCCCCTATTTGATGTTACTGAGATTATCTCATGATGCGCGTTAGGTCTTACTTTTTCCTCTTGCACTTTATGCGAACTAGGTTGCACGCCACGTGGTCTCAGCCTCCAAAAATAGAGGTTTTATAATCTCCCTTGAGATTTTTTATTTTATTTATTTTTTTATTTCGTATGTTCTTTATTTCGGGGGTCTTATGCAGCCTCCTAATGAGGTCTTACTTGCCTGCGTTGAGGTATTATTTCGCCCAAATTATTTCTTTCTTTTGCTTTTCGTTCATATTTTCATCTCGTATTTTGCTTTCTTTTGCTTGATGGATATTTTTGTTTCTTATCTTGCTTTCTTTTGCTCGATAAATATTTCATTGCATTTTTCTTTTCATCGAGTACAAAGATTCTTCTTTATTTATATTACATTTTGTTTTTTCTTCGTGAGCTCATCTGATGGCTAAGGGTAATACTTTTTTATGTAGACCGGATTCCACAGTTGATCTAGTCTCCGATTATGCCTTTCTACTTCGTCGTATATGATATTTCCTTCATCACCTGTTTATTTGCCGTTGCAGTCTGCGAGTTCATATGCTCCATTTCCTACTACTCTTTTCACAATGAAGGGTCCTTCCCAAGTTGGCTCCAACTTTCATACGTGCCTCTTTTGGTAGGGTGGTATTTCTCCTAGGACTATCTCTCCTGGAACGAAGCTCCTCTCCTTCACCCGTTTCTTGTATTCACGAGATAACCTTCGGTGATAGTTCGTCATGTGCTGCAGAGCAGTTTCCTTGTTCTATTCTAAATTATCCAACTAAGCCAGAATCATGTCCGAGTTTAGACCCTTCTTCCATGCCTCTCGCTTAGTTGTAGGAAACATGATTTATGTAGGTAAAAATGCCTTTACTCTATACGCTAGGCAGAAAGGAGACATTCCCGTAGCTTCTCTTCTGGTTGTTCTATATGACCATAATACCTTTGGTACCTCTTCGCACCAGTTATGGAGGTGCCCTTCTAGCTTCTTTTTCAAAGAAGACGCTATTATTTTATTTGTTGCCTCCGCTTGTCCATTACTCTGTGGATATAACGGAGTTGATTTTCCAGACTGTATTTTGAATGTGCTTAACAAAATTCTAACGTCCTCACCTTCGAACTATTTCCCGTTGTCAGAGACGATCTTCAATGGAATCCCGAATCTACAGATTATGTGCTCGAGTATGAAATCGTATACATCGCTATCTCGTGTGTTCTTTAAAGGCTTCAATTCAACCCACTTTGTGAAATAATCTGTTGCCACTATCAGATACTTTCGTTGTTGACTTCTCATGACAAATGGTCCCACGATATCTATTCCCCAAATGGCGAACGACCATACACTTAATATGGAGTTTAATCTCGTCGATGGTGCATGAATGCGCATGCCAAATCTTTGACATGCCTCACACCTCGTTGTGATATTCTTCGCATTTTTGTGCATGTTTGGCCAGAAGTATCCTTGTTTTTTGGTTTTATAAGTCAAAGACCGTGTTCCGCTGTGATTCCCCGCATCACCATAGTGTATGGATTTCATGATTTCTGTGCTTTCTTATTGTGACAGGCATCGCAGTAATGGGCCTAGGAATGATCTTAAATATAAGATTATTTCTTGTATTTCATAATTCGTGGACCTTCCTTTGACCTTGTGTGCCTCAAATCTGTCACGAGGTAGATTTCCTTTCTCCAGATACTTGTAAATTAGAGTTCGCCAATCCTCTTCCCTTAACACGTCAGGTATGCTCATATCTTTAATCATTAGGATTTCTTCACCTCCCAATTCGTTAGTTAATGATGGATGCATTAATCGTTCAATTCGGATGTATTTCTCCGAAGGATCTTCAATCATTTATGCTATGAAGGCTAAGGCATCTGCATGCCTATTATTATCTCTACTCACCTGTCTCCAGATTGTGTTTTTAAATACTCTTTCACGAGCTGTAAATATCTGTTCATCACGACATCATTCGCTTGATATCTTCCTTCTATTTTCCTGACCACCAACTGCGAATCACTGGTTATTCTTACTTCGTCTAACTCCATCTCGATATCTAGTCTTAAATCTTGTATGACTACTTCATATTATGTTTCGTTGTTAGTCGCTTTATACTCCAGGCGGAAGCAAAATACTGTTCTCGCCGCTGCTGGCGAAGTAAATATAATTCTCATTCCTCCTCCTGCACTGTTGGATGCTCCGTCCACAAATATTTCTTATCTTCTCAGGTGATTTTATTTCAGCAAGTCTGTAGGATCTGGGAAATCTTCATCCACATCCAACATTTCTTCCACTCCTTTGCCTTCTTCTAACGGGAATTCGGCCAGAAACTCGGCAACTATGTGTGACTTCCTGGAAGTCTACACTTCGTATTTCAACCCAAATTGATCAATTCGGGTGTTCCATCTTTCAAATCGCACCACTCTTTTTGTGTTCTTCAGAGTTGATTTTATTGGGATTCGAGTTAAAACCTTGATTTTGTGAGTCTGGAAGTAAGTTCGTAACTTCTCTGATGAGTATACTAGATCTAGTATCAGCTTTTCAATCTTTGGGTAATTCTTTTCAGCCGCATTGAGAGTCTTGCTGACATAAAATATCGGCTTTTCAACACCTTTATCTGATCGAAGTAGCACTGAGCTTATTGCATTCGGTGTATTTGCGAGGAAGATCAGCAATTCCTCATCTGGTTTTGGTTTTTGGATAATTGATAAGTTGATGAGGTGTTCTTTAATATTTTGCAATGCCTGCTCACATTCTTGTGTCCATGAAAAATTAGCTCATTTCTTCAAAATATCAAAGAAGTGCTTGCATTTATCCGAAGATCTAGAGATAAATATTCCCAACGCCGCTAACTGTCCGTTTAGTTTTTGCACATCCTTAATTGTTATTGGAGAGGGTATGTCTAATATGGCTTGTACCTTGGCTGGATGTACCTCGATTCCCTTCTCGGATACGATATTCCCCAAGAACTTCGCTGACTCTACTCTGAATATGCACTTCGCAGGATTTATTTTCATCTTATACGCTCTCATTTTCTCGAAGATTTCTTTCAGATCCTCAACATGATCCCCAGATTCCTTAGTTTTTACCAGCATTTCGTCGACATATACTTCTAATTTTGTGTGTACCCACTTAGCGAAGACCTTCTCGACCATGCGCTGGTATGTGGCTCCTGCGTTCTTTAACCCAAAGGGCATTCTTGTATAACAGTATAATCCCCTTGGGGGCAAAGAAGGATGTATGCTCCTGGTCTTCCTCCGCGAGAGGTATCTGATTGTAACCACAGTAGCCATCCATCAGTGTTAGTCGTTTATACCCGGATGCTGACTCTACCATCTGAGGTATGTTGGGTAATTGGAAACTATCCTTCGGAGAAGAAGTGTTTAGATCACTGAAGTCTATACATATTCTTATTCTCGTGGTCTTCTTCGGTACTATTACCATATTGGCAATCCAAGTTGGATACTTCGCAGGTCTTATTATCCCCGAGTCCAGCATCTTCTGCAATTCGTGCTCTATTTGCTCGTGGTAAGCAGTTGCTATTTTACGTATTCGTTACCTTATTGGCTTGATTGTTGGATTTAGATCCAGTCTATGGTAGGCAATTTTCGGATATATTCCCGGAATCTCGTTTATGTTCTACGCAAATATATCGAGATATTCCTTTAACAACTTTATCAATCTTTTTTATTCGTCCGTCTCCATATTCGTCCCAACCTTCACCAACTTTGCCTCTTCTTCGCTACCCAAATTTATCTCCTTCGTGGGTTCTACTGCGGCGAAGTTCATGACTGGTTCTCAGAGTGGGGATAGCTCCTTTAATTGCTATAAAGGCTTGTCCTTATCTTTAGGAATTTCACTCGGTATAGCCCATCCTTCTTTTGCTTTGACCATGTATATCATTAATTCTTCTTCTCTCTTTGCCTCCAGCACCCTCTTCTTCTGCTCTTTCTTCCGCCTCAACTTCTCGTCATAGTTATGCACATCCTTTTCGTTGCACTCCCTGGCATCCTTCTGATCTCCCTTTATTTCTCCGATCCCACTTGGCATTGGGAACCAGATGGATTGGTGATAAGTTGATGATATTCCTTTGATCCCATGTATCCATGGCCGCAAAATTAGAGCGTTGTAAGGGGACTCTACATCCACCACACATACTTTTACCTCGGTTTCCAGCTCTCTTACGAAGATTTTTACAATCAACTCTCCTCTCGTCTTCGACGCGACTCCATTAAACCCATATATGTTATATATGGATGGTACCAAGTATGAGTCTCGGTAACCCATTATTTTGAATGTATGATAAAAGAGAATATCTACTGAACTTCCCGTATCCACCAAGATTATGTCTGTCGCCCATATTATTTTCTTCCTCACTGAGTTATCTTCCCACTTCGCGTATTCTCCGAAGTTTAAAGTTATCACCAATGGGTGTGTGTGTGAAGCTCCTCCGTCTGGTGCATCTGCTGCCGAGAAAGAAATTGCTATTTTCTGCCATTCTTCCAATGGCCCCTTCTTTGCAATGCTAAATATTTCGTTTCCTTTGAAGTCTCTTTTGTGAACCCTTTTTAGCACATTATCATGAAAATTTTGTATATTTTTTGCAGAATGAATTATAGAGTTACAGTTTAACCTTTGAGTTCCCCTATCAATTTTAATTATGTATACTTGTGTTTGATTTTGATCATTCATCCGAGTTAGTGGTGGTGGCAATGGCCCTGGATTCACCAGAAAATGCTTGAGTTTCCCCTTTTCGAGTAGACGAAATTCATTCATCGGATATTTCTACAGTCATTCGTGCGATGTCCATGAAAACGATGATATTTGCAGAAGTCGCTACTTCTTGTGCTTGGAAATGGTTCCACCCCGAAATTAGGCGGTGGAGGAATTTCCTCAGTTAAAACAATAGCTTACCATATCTTTTCAACTGACGTGTTAAGTTCTGGTAGTGTTACATCTTCAAATGGGGGTCTCATTTCCCCACTTTGCTGGGTTGGGTTATATCTTCGCTGATTCCTTGAATTTTCACCTCGCGACTCATAATTTCTTTTCCTTGAATCGTTATACCTCGGATGTTGGTCGATCCACTCCTGATCTCCACTATACACTTCTACCAATTTTGCAGGAATGGTGGTTAACGGTTCAGCTTCCTCGTATAATGCGTTATCGTCTATTGTATTTGCCACCCTTGGTAAAAGACGTGAACTTTCTTCCTTGGGTTGTACCAGAACTACTTTGCTGGCTTCCCTCTATTTTTATTCTAGCGTTACATACTCCTCCTGATACTCTCTTAGCTCGTTCATCGTAATCAAATTACGGGCTATGAATATTTGAGTATGCAAGAGATCAGTCGGAATCAAAGCATTCACGAATGCTAGGATGAAATTCCTCTCATCTACTCTCCCTGCGAGTTCACTGCATATTATCCTCCATCTCGTTATCAGACTTTGTAAGCTTTCCCCTGGCTTCCGCCTAAGATTAAATAAAGTTTCAATCCTTGGTCTTAGCGAGTTATTGCTTATGTAAGTTGTTAAAAATATTCTTTGTAAATCTCTGAATGATGAAATCGATCCCTCAGTCAACCCATCAAACCACTTTGACGCTTCCCCAGTTAAACTGGCGGGAAAGTATTTACATAATACATCCTCGTACTTCGCCGCATCAGAGAGAGAGTATATTGCTTCAAATGTTACACTGCACTCCCTGTTCCATCGAATATGCTTCCGAAGGTTGGTAACGAGCATCTTCCTGGAATTCTTGCCTCCAATATTTCGCGTGAAAATGGGGATCTGCCTGCCTCCACTATTGCTTCAGCCAATTGTACTCGTCCTCCTCTCCGTGAGTTTTTACTCATTGACCTCATATCCCGTAATTCATCCAAAATCGCTCGATCGATTTCATCCCTTCCTCCATCTCTACTACGCCTCCTCCTTCTTCTATCTCGCTCATCATCTTATTTTATTCTCTATTCTTCATGCCTCATTCTCTCTTCTTCCTCGTATATTCTTTCCTCCTCCAACCATTCTTCTTCACGCCGTCTCTACTCCTCTCGGGGTATTTCTTGCTCGCGCAATTCTTGTTCCTCACGAAGTCTTTCTTGTTCACGAATTCGCTCTTCCCCACGAGTTCTGTCTTCCTCGAATCGCCTCCTTTGATCTTACCACCTAGTTTCTTCCAGTGCTCTTCTTAGTCGTCTTTCTTCGCTGATTTCTCTTTGGCGTCTCCTCCTTCATTCTCTTCTGTCATCTCTTTGTTCCTCCTCCGGTATTTCATCCCCTTGGTGTACATTTCCGCGTTCACCTGCTTCACCTCGTGGGTCATGAACAATCCTTTCTTCATTGAGTTGGTGATTTTGCCGTATCAGAACTTCATTCTGCCTTATGAGTATGGTTCTTTGCTCCATCAGAGCTCTTTTTTTTTCTATTTCTAGACGCAACACCTCCCTGATCTGTTCTAACGTCATGTTTTCCTCATTGATATTCTCTTCTCTATTTCCTTGTATTGGCTCTTCCTCCGTTTCTATTTCGGTGTTAGAGGTATGGATCGATCCTTCTCGATAATGATTATCATCTCCCTGTTGAGATGCACCTCGTCTTTCTCCCCTGTTTGACATTTCACCTCTCTCTATTCTTCCCCTCTTCTCCCGCTAGATGTAAACTCCTTCTTGATACAATGATATGTTGTGCTCGTTCCGGTATTCTTGCCATAAACAGTTTCCAATATTAGTATCTATTCTCTGATTCACCGACACCTTTTTTGACCAGACCTAACTTGTTCACTCTTAAGATGACCAGACCTAACTTGCTCACTCCTAGGATGATATATCTCAGATCTATTCTTACCACTACAATTTCTAAGTTTCTAACTTTTAGATTTATGAAAGTGCCACTCACTAACGATCTTTGATGAAGAACTTTGAAGATGATTACAACTCTTCTCAATCTATCCCAAGTGAGAGTAAGCTCTCAACATGAGATCCCTATTTCTGGGCGCCAAAACGTAACTACAAAAACTCCATAGTTATACCCACTTACTAATTTGAATAACACGAAGGGTAAATCACACAACGAGATGAAAAAAAATCTTTACTTCACTTAGTTAATGAATGAGGAATTACAAGTTCTTCAAGAACACTCACAAGAACCCTAAGTTATCTCTCTTAACAATAACTCTCTTACCTCTCAAAATGTTCTAACCCTTTACCTAATGGGCTAAGCCCTCTATTTATAGAGACAAATACATAATGGATTATAACTTATTTTACTTCGCTAGAAGTCACATGACTCTACTTTTACTTCGCTCGATCCATTTTCGATAAATTTTTTGCTTCCTTTTCGCCTTAAAGTTCGGTTGTTGTCGGGGATAGCTGTCTCATTTCTTACGTAACAATCCACACTTTGGGTCTTTTACTTCGTACACTCTATCTTTTTTTGTGTAACAATCCATATTTCGGGTATTCTACTTCGTATATCATGCTCCCTTCGCAAGATACCTTTCTGAGCAAGCCACCGTTCGATTATACTTCGTTAACTTCAGATCCGACTTCGCAGATCTAGTATTCATTAAAGTGAACCTGACATTTGATTTGACTTTTCACTGACATTTTCCTGGGAATTATTGAATAATATCTCGTCTGAAGATTTACTTCATCGCCTTATTCAATCTCGTTCGAACACGTGGCGAGTAGGTTTTCTGTACCTACAAGTACGTTCACCATCCTTTGACAAACCCTCCATACCATATAAGCTGGCTTCTCGCAGCGTATACCCTTTCAATGCACCCGTTAATGTACCTTTTGTTGCGCACCAACCCTCTGAAACCTTTCATTAACCTACAAAGTTTTAATGACATTAAACAACAAATTCAGTTACGTAAGACAACACTCAATTTTTAGACATTGAGGACAACAAAGTCAATTGGACATCACTCAAGTTATAGACAATATTAAATAATGAAGTCAGTTGTGGTGATTACCTCTCAAAGGGATATATCCACCTGAATCTCACCGGACTGGAGATTAAAGTTTCATTTGCAAGATGTATCACCAGGTGAATATTGATAACAAAGAACGACGGAGGAAAATGTTTCTCTAGAACACACATTGATTTTACGAGGCTAGTTTTTGCTTTTAACAGATGTTCCCGGTTAATAACCTCTGCTCACACAATATTAAAAAAGATGATGATCCCGAGAAGAGAAACTCGGATCTCTTTAGGTAGTGATGTTGCTGTATGAACCAGCAGCCGAAGCAGATGCTGCATTACGACATGGTAATCGTGAGACTTGAATTTCCTTAGCTCCGGAGGATTAACACTGACACAGTTACGAAGATTTGAAGAGAAACAAAACGACACCTTTAGATTCTTCAAAACTGTACAAAAGTTAATTTTCTCCTTCTTCATCATCTCAAATGGTCCTTTTTCCATTGTTGTTCTACCAGTATCAGCATCCTCTTTCAACCACAACTTATTTTTTATCCCTATATCTTGATATGCATCGGGACTATCCTTTGACTTGTTGTTTCCCATCATAGTATTCAGAAGATGCTCCGTTATATACTTCTCTGTGTGCATGACATCTGTAATATGGAGAATTACATTTGAACCCCAGTTAGGCAAGTCATAGAGAATAGATCTTCGTGTAAACAAAGAATATTAATTGGTTATTAACCTAATATTCTGCATTGGCATCACCTTCTATTTTCGCTTCATGATAAGCTTTCCTTTTGCGCTTCAAACTTTCTAGTGGAGGTTTTTTTCCCTTACCCTTCTTGGATCTGATTTTCCTTACAATCTCTTGTATCTGTTGCCCTGTTAGTGGCCATGGAGCTGTACCATGCTCTACCCACCATAAAAATTTGTCCTGTCATCGCAATACTTATGTTTCGCTGATAGCCATCTTCGATATCCCATATAGCAGATCTTCTTAGTAAATAGGAGATAATCAACAATAGTGCCTTCATCTCAAGTAGGTCAGGAAAAATATCCATGAGTTACACAAGCAGATAAAGTACATAACGCCGGAAAATCGTAAATTGCCCACAACAACCTTGTTCTCATCAAGAATTCAGTATTACTGAAGGCGTCAAATGTTATAACACCATCCCATAACTCCTTCAGCTTGATATCAGTAATGTTAATAAGGAGAATTCCCTCTTCATACACAACGAATGAGCTAAATTATAAATACATAGAATCACTGGCCAACAACTGTGTACAAGACCGAAACACCCATTCGGATTGAAACCATCAGTTGATATCCCAAGTATAACATTCCTTGGTTCCTTGGGAAACTCAGGGAAAAAACTGTCTGCACCTCGCCAAGATGAAGAATCGACGGGATGACGCATGATGTTTACATCTTACTTTGCTCTAGAATGCCAAGTCATTGCCTCCGCGATCCATGGTTCACTATAAAACCTTTTCATCCTTGTAACCAAAGAAAAATGTCTTACCATTTTCTGATCAATAGTAGTAAGCTTCCTCTCATCATTAAAAACCTTCTTATACCTAGATTCTTGACAAACATGACACTTCACCAATGATGCACGATCCTTCCAATACAAAACACAGTCATTTACGCAGGATTCATATGTTATATAATCCATTCCTAGTTATTGGATCATCTTTTTCACTTCTGGGTACTTAGATGACAACGTGTTTTCTTCAAGAAGCAACTCCTTCATCAACTCTGTAGTAGCAGGAAATCCCACACTACAACCCTCACAAGAATTCATACAATCAAATCATTTTAGATCAACAATCATAATTTTTATTGATTAGTCTCCCAAATTTTGGAAGATGAAAAGAAAATAAATCTAAAGAATTAACAACCGCTATGGACTTTCTCTCTCCTAATGACTTGCTCAACACTCGAAAAAGATCTCTATCTTCCTTACGCCTGTTCAACTCTTTATATATGGATTTACATAGTGGATGACAGCTAATCTGTCCTTTAATTTTGGATCTGATTTGCGATATTCTCGCAAGAGTTCTATTGCTAATCTTCGCAAACATTCAAAACATCGCAGAGTCTTCACATTTTTCTCACGTTTCTACCTTCATCATCTATTACGTCATTCTTTAAATCATCCTGCGATGCTCGTAATGTGTTGTTGATCAAACTTTGCAAATGTGTCCTTCATGCGATATTCTGATCCTATATCTTGCCTCTTCTCATGTCTTCTCTGCGAAGGGGAGAATGTCATGAGAACCCGTTCCTCAATATGCCGCAACTGTTCATCTTTTCATATTCTTCTGTACTGACATGATTCTGTATTTTACGCAAATTTTGTTACACGCATATTTTCTTCCATCCATCTCTTGACACGTCGTTTTCAACC
Organism: Papaver bracteatum; assembly: GCA_023529315.1. Lineage (NCBI taxonomy): Eukaryota > Viridiplantae > Streptophyta > Magnoliopsida > Ranunculales > Papaveraceae > Papaver > Papaver bracteatum. Next base: position 487,250 of record JAJJWX010002148.1, on the reverse strand, counting down.
GCTGCTTTTTAACCGCTCACGTCCACTCTTCGCATTAAATGCACTTATCCTCTCGAGAATTTCTACTCTCTATATATATTCTCCCTATTCTTCTCTTCTCTTCTCTTCTTTTAACTTTCTTCTCAGCTTCCCTGTAATTTTACTGTTCTTCCGCAAATTCCACTTCTGCTACTGTAAATTTTTCGTGATTTTTCTTTTCTTGATTTTTACTACCTTTCTTCATTCCCATACTAAAAATGCCTCCAGCCGGTCGTAAGAACGAGATTTCCTTTGAAGAAATTCGAAAGAAACTTCAAACCACAGGTTTTGATTTATCTCCCATTCTTGGTCAATACACTAAATCTGAGCTTTCTGCTAATTTATTTTCTGATCATATCTGCAATCACGAGAAGATCATAGTCTCGCTAGGTCAGCTTTTCGCTGGCCTTCCCATTCCCCTTTATGATCCTAAGCTTCCCTTATTTTATGAAATACTTTCCCATGCGAAGTTTTCGCGAGCTGTATATCAATTAAGTGGAGATTGCATTCGCCTAATGCTCGAGTTTGCGAATCGTGGTGCTGGTAAGGGATCTCTTTATCCCTTAAAAGTTAAGAATCCTAAGTTTGCTGATGTTGCAATTATTCCTGCGAAGTATACCGTAGAAAATTTCTTTGCGAACTATGAAATAATTCCCATGAAGTGAGATAATACTTACTGGGGTGCTCGTCTAAAGAAGAAGGATGATGTTGCTGATGACAAGATACTAATGCAAGACATTGATTGGCATCCTGGAAAAAATACAACTCCACGTCATTCCAGCGATGATAAGTGGTGTATCTTTCCTTTAATCCTAAAGGGTCCATACATCTCCGGGTCTCATGTTTTACCTGCGAATCTCGCAGCGTATTAACCATGGGTATTCAGATGGCCTGAGAGGGAAGCTGAGGTATATTCTCACACTTTGCTTGAGTTGTTATTCTTTTCACTCTCATATATAATTTTCATGAGTTGTTGATGACCATTCCAACATTTTCATGTATTTGCGAAATTTGCAAATTGAAATGCTGAAAGCGAGCTATAATTAGACTGGGAAAGTCAGTACTTTATCAGCTCTTCGGTCAATCACAGATGAAGTAAGAAATATTCTTTTATAGTTCTTCACAATATATTGTTTCCTCTATTTCTTATCTTTATCTATGTGTGTATGTTATTGGTGAAGTGGAAGAACCCGTTAAAGTCGTGAAAACCAGGAATAAAGATAAAGGTGCCCCTCGCAAGAGGAAATCCGCTGCGCCTCCTTTAAAGAAACAAAGAATCCAATCTCCCTCTCCCTCCAACTCTCATTCTGATGAAAGTTCCAGTGATGATGATGCTGATGATTCTGTCGCAGAAGGAAATTCTCCTCCTGAATCTTCTATGGAACAATTATCTAGCAGCTTCTCAAACACTATGCAGGGAATTGGTGATACCCCTCTTACCGATTCCTGCAACTCCATAGCTACTATATGTGATGCCCTCCTCTTAGAGAATAATGAATCTCTTCGCGGGGTTTCAAGATCTATTTCTCCAAATTTCTTACATTCGCTTAATAGCCTGGTAAATTTTCATACTCATATTTTTCTTCCTTTTATTTTTTCCTTGAATTCATAATTTATTCCTAAAATTCGCTGCATCATTTCGCAGGCTGGGAAAGCTTCTTTTGCTGTTACTTCAGATTTGGATAGAAGGCATGCGATTCTTAAAAAAAAAAAATCTTGATCTTCGCAAGAAAAATGAAGAGTTAGAAATTGAAGCCATCAATCTTCGCAAGAAGAATGAAGAACTTGAAACTGAAACTATTAACCTTCGCGAGAAAAATAAGCAGTTGGAATCTGATTCTACTCATCAAAAGGATACAATTTCTACTCTTCAGAAGGCGAACAACCAACTTTATGGTAAGAAAATTTTCTTTTCTCTTTATCCCTCTATTCCTTTGTGTTATATTATTTGATTAATCCTCTTCGCAGATGTTTACGACCTCTCTGATGAAGCTGTATTCCTTCGTTCTTTTCCAAACCCAATGGATGATAACACCCTTCTTGAACACCTTAATGATTCTTTAAACAACTTTCTAAATGATGAAATTAAATCTCTTTCCATAGATGAGCTTAGATCCAAAATCCATCTCTTAAAAATTGAACATAGATCCATTTTGGGATTAGCCAATAAGTTTAAACGTTTTTATGTTGACTCAAAAGAAGAAATTAACAAATTAAGAACTAAGATCCGTAGTCTTATTGACGATAAAGACCGTATCGCTAAGCAAGGTGCTCAATATTTGTCGGATTTCCACAAGACTCTTCTTGATGTTCAAGTTGAAAGAGATAGACTTATTCGAGAAAATGCTACTCTTATTGAGAGGGAAAATCAAGTTCGCTCCCGCATTCTTATAAATCATGATGATGAATTTGCTTGGGCTATGAGAGTTCTAGATAATGCCAGAAATAATTTAGGTGTAGATGTCAGTCTCCAAGTTGAGAATACATCCTTGATTAGAGATATGATTTCTAACAGAGAAGGTTGTTAACCGTTCTTCCTTATTTAATTGTTTGTTTTTCATAAATTTCCATCAAATTGTTGATTTACTGTTGTATTTTCGAAAAAGCTGAAGAGAGATATCTCATTAGAATTGAAGAGCTTGAGAATGAAAAGGCGAAGCTCGCAAAGGATCTTTCTTCTCGCAATGAGAAATGTTCAAGATTGAAGACTCAAATGAAGATCACTATTGCAAATTTTGGGAATGACGCAATTTCTTTCCGTAACAACATCATCAAGGAGATTTGTGATGACAACAAGATTCCTCACTCCAAATATACCTTGTCTCTTAAAAAATTTTCCAGAGAATGTGCCTAATTTGGTCATCTCTGATAGTGAAGCTGACGAAGAAGAGGAATCTGAAGAATATGGAGAGGAAGAATCTGATAAAGATAAGGAAAAAAGTTCTAGTGAAAAATCTGATGGACATAATGAAGGATCGATCAAGAAATAGATTTTACTTCCTTGTTTTGTAAAACTTGTGCATTCGTTCTTTGATTTTCTATTCTTGTAATCTATCACTACGAATTTCTCCAATCTTCAATATAAGCTCTTTTTTGTTTCATCCTGCATGTGTTAGGAAAATTTTCTCTCTTGCAATATGATTGACCGAAATACAGTTTAATTTTTATGCGTAAATCTATCATGGAAACAAATAACATTTAATTTATTCTATGCATTCCCATACTTGCCTCTGTTATTTGTATTCAGACGAGTGATTGAGCATGTTACCTTTATTTAGTAAAATAATTAGCGATAAAATCACAATTACCTCTGTATAATCTCGCAATCATAAATTGTAAGATTGCATTCTTTCTTGTATTCTGATGTGGTCTTATTTTGCCTTCCTAAGTAAAGGTCTTATTTTGCCATCTTTTTTCATTACGACAAAATCGCAGGACGTCTCTACACTTTCATGTAGAAACCCATTGATCTTGCCTTAACTTTTTGTTCTTTTGTATTTTTGCTGCGACAATATGACATTCCTAAATTTTCTTGCGAAATTAAAGCCCCATGACATTGTCGTCTTGCGACGAAATCGCAGGACGTCTTTACACTTGCATGCAATGACCCATTGATCTCGTCTTATCTTTTCTTTTGTATTATTGGCTCTTCAGGAATGTTGCACAAATATGACAAGTCTAAATATTCTTGCGAAAATATAGCCTCATGACATTTGCGTCTTAAGACACTTATCATCTCCCTAATGGAGGGTGCCGCCCTTATCTTCCCCCTGGTTGCCCTTTCAAGGAGATGTACTTTTGCCATACAAGACTATATCCTCCCATCCAGTCTTAACAACAACCATTTATTTTTTCAGCCTCTTATCCCTTTTGCTTATACATCTTATGGTTACGAGACTGCACCCTAATTGGGGTTTTCTTCGGGCAGAGTGCATCAAAGCCAAGACTTTCCAATAATGGCCAGGGTAGTTTCATATGCCTCGGGCACTCTTGGCTCAACCGTGTACCTCGGCTCCTTGGTCATATTCTTCACCCCTTAGAAGAGACCCTCAATCGTCCGACCTAAATCATAAGTCTAGGTTGAAAATCCAAGGTACCTCTCCTGGATGGGCTTTCATTGACCCTAAATCTCCATGACTCAGGTTCCAGTAGCGGTGTAACCTTATCACTGAGTCATGCAACAGATACCCCCTTCTATGATGTACTTTAGGTCTTATATTTTTCTCTTGCGAAATTTTATTCGCGAACTAGGGTGTACGTCATAAAGGTTCGTCCCATTCTAAAGATTATTCTTTTGCATTTTAGCTCTATTGTAATTTCTCAATCTCATTTTTATCATTAAGAAAAATATATTTTTGAAATTTTCACAACAAATCAATTATACATCTTTTTTCTTTTTCTCAATATTTCTTTCACTTCACAATTTAATTTTTTTACCTTTGTTGTTTTCTGCCTCTGTTCTTTTATTGCTTTTCGGTACAGTCTTTCCTTCTGCGATATTTTCATCATTTGTTATTTTCAGCAAGCTTTGACGTCGCAACATTCCTTCTTCTCTTTGTTCTACTGAATCAACCATCAATCTCTCACTTCTTTGTCTTTCTTTGATGTTATACTGAATCAAAACAGATTCTTCGCCTTTGCTCCAACTTCTATGGCAAATGTTTCTCCTCCTTTTGTTGCATTTACTCTGCGAATTTCTGGTGGTAGTGGTAAGAGTTGAGATTGAGGGTTCCCTATTAGAAAATGAGTTAATTTTCCTTGGTCTATCATCTTGAAAATGATCCTTTTTATATTTCTACAGTCATTTGTTGAATGCCCATGAAAATGATGGTAAGAGCAAAATTCTTGACTTCGGTGGTTTGGAAGTGGTTCTTTTCCCATGTTCCAGGGTACCGGAATGTTCTCCATTAAGATTATAGATTCCCAAATTTTTTCCACACTAGCATTCAAATATGGCATCTTGATCTCTTCCCATATCATATTTTGACTTCTTGATCCTCTATGATAATTTTATCTTTGTCCCCCATAGGTTTCTTGTGGTTGATCAAGTCTTTGAATTTTGTTGTTTCCTCCTCGACTATAAAAATTTCTTTCCCTTTCGAATTCTTCTTGATCTCTGCTTCCCATAGCTACCAGCTTCTGTTGATTATCATTCTTATTTTATTGTTGTACTTGCGAAGTGCTCGCCACTGTGTTTATCAATTTAGGCAATAAGCTTTCATTCGCTATATTTGAACTTTTTTTCACAGCTGGATACGATTCCATTTCATTCTGCTTTTCTTCAAGAGCAATGTACTCCTCCTGCAATTCTCGCAGCTCATTCATTGTGATTGTATTCTTGATTATGAAAATTTGAATGTATAATAGGTTGGTCGCAAACATTGCGTTAATGAATGATAAAATGAGATATCTCTCATCCACTCGTCCAACCATTTCACTGCACACTGTCTTCCATCTTATGGTTAGATGTTTCAAACTTTCACCAATTCTCTGCTTTAATCCAAATACATCTTCTATGCCTGGTCGCGAGGAGTTGTTAGTTATATATGCCCGTAATAACGTAGTCTGCAAATGGTTGAAAAATGTTATAGTATTCCTGGGTAGACCTTCGAACCACTTTAGCGCTTCTCCTGTTAGACTTGATGCGAAATACTTGCACAACGCAGCATCATGATTCTCCCACTGTAACATACATCTCACATAAGCTTTAATGTGTTGAATTGCACAAGTTGTTCCATCAAAGATGCTGGTTAACGCAGGCAAACTGCACTTTGTGAAATTCCTCCTAATTGTACTTCTTGTGAGAACGGAGTTTTCGCAGCTTCTTCTATGGCTTCATCCAATTTCCTTCTGCCTCATTCCCTTATGTTATTTAGCATTCCTCTCATCTCTGCCAATTATCTTAAGATTTGTTCATTTACCCCGGACGTTGATCCCATTGGTCTCTTTAATTCTGCTTCTCTTCTCCTGCGTTCTTTCCTGTTTTGTGTTGCGAGATTTTGATTTTCTTCTCTATCATTTCCTTTTTGTCTTTCTCTGCGATCCTCTCTTTCATTTCTTTCATGAATTCGCACACCATTATATCTCTCATTTTCTCTTCTGCGATTTTGTTCATTCCTTATCAATTCTCTTTGTTTCCTTTCAGTTCTTCTTTGTACCCTATCATATTCTTCATTGATGTTACCATTGTTGCGGTTTTGTTCGCGTCTTCTTTCTTGATTGTCATGATTGTTCTGACATATTCTCTCTCGCAAGCTAAACGTGTTTGTTCAGCATAATGTCTCTCGATCTATTCTTCAATTACTTGCTCATTTCTGCGATTTTCCCTCCCATGTAATATTCTTCTTCCATCTTCTTGATTTTCTTCATCATCTTGGTTGTTTCGTTCTTGACGCTGCCTGTTTTGAGGAATTTCGCCATGTGGAATGTATCGATCTTCAATCATTTCTCTGTTTTCGCGACGTTCTTCATCTGGATTTTGCACCTCATGCTGAATATTTCCATCAACATTTTCTACAGGTGAGTTTCGCCTTTTTTCCTATCTGATTGATTTTGAACTTGATCTTGTAGTGCTTCTTGACCTTCTATTTTGTAACGTCATATTCTCCATTCTCAACTCATGATTCTGCCTTGTCAAAATAGCTCGTTCTTCTGCTTCTACTCTCATTTCTTCGTGCATTCTTTGTATCAATGCTTCTAATGCTTTAATCTCTTTATTTCCATGAATTATACCTCCCACTGCTTCTTGATCTTCCTCTACTCGTCTATCATTTCTTAATTGTCGTTCTTCCTCCGCTTTATCTGTTAAATATGACTGCCATGTGTGTACACTCACTCTATCATAATCCATGGTTCTATTTTATGTTGGTGTATGCTGAATTGGTTGTTGAATTTGATTTTCTCCATCATTTCTTGTATTCATTCTTGACGATTCTCCGGTTTCATTTCTTCTCTCTCCAGCAAGTCTCTTACTCCTTCTCACAGTCGTTGGTTGTCTTGAAGCATTTCTTCTTCTAGCCATCTCTTCGATGAATTGTTAAAAATTATCTGAAACTTTTCACCAACTATTCCAAATTCTTTCAAATCCCAATACTAATCTTCACACTAGAACAAGGAATACTCCCTGTTTCTAGCGCCAATATGTAGTAACAGGAAATCCCATACTACACCCCTCACAACAATTCATACAATCAAATCATTTTAGATCAACAATCATAATTTTTATTGATTAATCTCCCAAATTTTACAAGATGAAAAGAAAATAAAGCTAAAGAATTAACAACCGCTCTGGACTTTCTCTCTCCTAATGACTTGCTCAACACTCGAAAAAGATCTCTCTCTTCCTTACGCCTGTTCAACTCTTTATATAGGGATTTACATAGTGGATGAAAACTAACCTGTCCTTTAATTTCGAATCTGACTTGCGATATTCTCGCAAGAGTTCTATTATTAATCTTCGCAAACATTCAAAACATCGCAGAGTCTTCACATTTTTCTCATGTTTCTACCTTCGTCATCTATTACGTCATTCTTCAAATCATCCTGCGACGTGTTGTTGATCAAACTTCGCAAATGTGTCCTTCCTGCGATATTCTGATCCTACAAACTCTAAGAGTGAAGTCATACCACAGAAAACTCATACTATGTCTTGATGTGATTCAATTTGATAGAAGCATACAATGATATCATTCCTTTAGGACATGAAGGATATAAAAGTTCTTTTGCATGGTCATTGACATATTTTCTTTTCTTCCTTTTCCTAGTTCCAGCATCATTATGAATCCCACTATCTATTCCAGTATTATCATCTACCCCTGTAGCACCACAAACATCCTCAGCAACATCTCCTAAATTATCACCCACGCCTATAACAGGATCAACAACTATATCTCCTACATTCTCAGCTAAATTTCCATCATGTGGCCGTGATTCTACCTCTAACTTTTCCCCATGAAAACAACATGGCGTATACGTAGATTGAATACCATACTTAAGAAAATGCAATAAAATTTTACTAAGTGGCTCCAATCCTTTACCATTCTTACATCTAACACAAGGGCATGAGTATAAGGTATTTCCACCACTATTTTTATTAACAAATTCTATAAATGACCTAACACCTTCTATGTACTGAGCATATTTACGGGAACATTTCATCCAGCCCTTATCAACCATAAATGACATATCCTAAAGATTGACAGTATCTATGTTAAATGAAAATTCAGACCATATATGTACTCAACATCAATACAAAACCAGCATCATTTTCGATCAATGAAATGAATACAACCAAACAATAGAGCTAGGTCATGAAGTTATCATGATTTATTTTTTACTCAGAACTTCAGAGCTACATGTTATAATTCAAGTGTATAAACTCCGACAGTTTCTATTCCATGAAGTTGATATTCCCACTTGAAGTCTAACCTGTAGCTATGAACTAAATCACTATAACCTGCTAACCGATTCTATTTTGACATATCCGCTTCATCCATTTCTTGTTCTCATCATATTATATATTACTCTTCAAAATAAACTTTAAAGGATCATACAAAGTACTTAAAAAACTTCCTAAGATCAGTTCATACAACCTTACAAAAGTACCTAAGTTCATAATTAAAAAAAACTAGTCCTAGTGGTAAGGTTGCCGAAGCCCTTAGGTTAACGATAGAAACATCCACTCAACGAAGAGAGAATGAGCTACAAGTAGCTTTTCAGAATCACCACTAGGACTATTTATCATGTTCAGCAAACTTCCAAATCTCATAATGCTATTATCATCCAAAATCAAAACAACTTCACAAAAAATATATTGAAGTACATCAAAACAACTTCACTACTAGTTCATAGAAATAGTAATCATATAACTACAACAAACCATAAAATATAAATTAAACCCTAAACCGAAAATATATCAAAACCCCTAAAACAGATTAACATAAAACAATAATTTAAACTTATACCTTTCTATGTTCCTCAGTTCTTCAGAGTTCTTTATTCAAAGTAGTTCACCTCTTCAACCTTGACAAACCCTAAAATGGAAAAAATAAAATCGTGTTAGATTCACATATGAAACCTTTAAATCAAAAGAGAAATAAGAAATCGAAAAACTGAAACATATTTCAGATGAAACCCTAAAATTGATAGACTAAAGTGGAAAAAAAAAACTTGTGAAGCCAATATCAAACTTGTATAGACAATGACGCCCAAACCAGAAGAGAAAAAAATGCAATCACAGCCACAGTTTTTGTGGACAAGAGTTCCATTATAAGTTATAACCTACTCTGATTCTTAAAACTAGATATTTCATCCATGTAAAAAGTATTCAAAGATATATGCTTTTTTCAACTTAACTCTCAAGTATGATGGCTAATTGAGACGCAATTACAGGAAAATACTACCTACTTCCCTTCTAAATAACTTGAAGTCCAATGTTAAACATAAGACTAACAAAGAAAATCGAAACAAGAAATAATTTTAAGCGCTCTCAAATTTCAGAATTATGCACAAAAGACTGAAAAAATACATAACTATGCATACATCATTGATAATGCTTCAAGGCGCTCAGTCTCGGACACTAGATTTTGAAAACATATGCGCAAACTTCTGATTTCACTATCTAACAAATATGTCATAAATGAAAAGATCCATAGATATTCCAAGCACTAGAATGATCTATACAAGCTTCAAAAATTGTCAAAACATAGTGACAAGCAACTGAAACAACATAAGAATTTTCTAAGAATGAAATAGGACAACATCAGAATTCTGCAATATAGAGTAACAAAATTGAAGTCACAATGGACTATGAGAACTTAATGCAGTTCATGCCCAAATGTATATTACCTCAATAAGTTTGTTACTTATATATTATAATGTAGATGACAAGCATAAATCTCACTTGCACAACTTACAAAACACACCCAAAAACCAAAACAACACAACCTTTAGGTTTACAAATTTCTTTCCAGTCATCCAGTTCTTTAAATTGAATAAACATTACATAGTTACTTAACATTATGTTTCTTTACACACATAACAATCAGTTCCTTCAACTAAACCTTCTTTATTCTTATATTTACAAACACTAAATAACATTTATAATTGTTGGTTCTAAGCCATATATGATTATAAAGCAGATCCAACCAGCAAAGTTTCTAATCAAGCCATTACAAAAACCACCATGTTTGTACCATAAGTAAAAAAATACCACTTAATGGGCCCAATTGATACTTGAATCATCTTTTGGTCCCCATCCAAGCCAGCTAACCATTCAACCGAAGCAGCCCATCAGCCAGCCCAGTATTACATAAATTCAAGGACCGTTCAATGGTCAAAGTCAACACACAGTCAATGGTCAAGGTCAACAGTCAACGGTCAACACCCGGTCAACATTCAACCGTTGATCAACTGTCAAAGTCAAGTTTCACGACGCATCTCCAACCAGTTTTCAGTCTTGATACCAGCAGTGTTGCTGGCCAATTCCCAGCTGAATACTCTATCGACCTTTACCACCAATTTCTACCCATCTTGTCAATTCTACCCACCAACCTCTATCCATCTTTGTCGATCAATCCGGTCTGCCACCATGTATGCCGATCAATGATCTGCCAGTCAATCCAGTCTGCCAGCCATTTCAGCCAAATAGTTTCATGCAGAATTTATTCAAGGAATCATGCAAACAGTTTCATGCGAATTAATTCAACATGCAAAGACAGTTTCATGCAGAATTAAACAAGGGGCCATGAATGAGCAGTTTCATGCAGAATTTAACATGAAGACATAAATGAGCAGTTTCAAACATGGAGGCATGAATGAGCAGTTAATGCCATCTAAAGTTTATATTGAAATTAGATATTGAATTGTATAAATAGGGAGGAGGCTAATAGGTAGGGGGAGGAGAAAAACTCTATAATATAAAAATAAATAAACAATCACTCCCCAAGGGGATTCGCCCGTGGACGTAGGCAAACCATGCTGAACCACGTTAAACCTGTGTCTCCTTATTCGTTCTTCAATTCGTCTCCTAACCCTAAATTTACACTAAATAATCAATTTCATCGTGTTTCGTGCCCAAAAGTAATTTTGGGTACAAACACACCCCAACTCTATTACTTCACCTTAGTAACTAAAATAAATCACACTTCACTTACAAAATTTTTAACATATACATCAGATTGAGGACTGATCTAGAAAACCCAAGTCCCCGAGATGTATTTACTCTATTAGTTGCTTGAAACTGAAATCAAAATCTCTAAAATCGTGAAACCCTAGAATCTATTAACTGAAATCGAAAAACTAATACTGATAAATACTTACCATATCGAACACAAAAATGTAACTGAAGATCGATTTTAGATCGATTTACATCGAGACATGAACCGAATCTTCAGTTGATATCAAGAGGAGAAAATATCTTCGGCAGCAGAAAAATAAAAAGCGGGTGATGAGAAATAAAACTGGCTGAGAAAATTCTAAGGATAATACCCTGAGGGAGTAGTACTATAGTAGATAAGGATGTTCCCGACCACACGCGTGCTTCGCATGCATGAACACCTTGTCGTTTATATTCGCAACTGAAAGTTTGTTGTCGCTACATTCGAAACAGAAATACGCCGTTGCGAAAATATAGCAACGGTGCTACTGTTGTTGCTACATTGGGTTGCTATATCCTTAAAATGGTGTAGTGCTTATAGTTTTGGCAACTAAACTTGACAACAAGCTTGAGATAACAACGCTTGCGAGTTTGACCGAGCAGTGCTCTAACACATCGGTTATTAATTAAAGCTCTATCAAGTATGACAGAGATAATATCATCTCCACTTATATGAATGGACCAAGTAGTGTCAGAACCAATGTAACCCAAGTCTATCAAACCTAGTTGTTGGATAAAATTCCTAACATGACTAGCATGATGGGTATGATTATTATGACTATGAGTTTCAGAATCATGCATAGTGAAATTCAAATCACCAAGAACAACCCATGGAAGATTCACATAATTTGGCATACAAATAAGATAATGCCTTTGACTATCATTATCAGAGAGAATCTTAGCATCATACATGAATGTAATAAAAAAATCAGGGTTATTATCATGAGCATGAATTATAGCTTGAAATAGTATCATGAGTTGTGTTCATAATTTTAACATCAACACCCCGTTTCCAAGCTAGAACAATTCCTCCAGAGAGTCCAATAGAACGATAAAACCAATAATGGGAATATCTAGTATGAGAAAGATAAAATCTAATTTTCTTAGGCTGAGCTTTAGTTTCAGAAAGGAAAAAGATATCAGGATCATTATTAGTCAAGCAAAATTTAAGATAAACTCTAGTGTGAGGATTTACTATTCCTTGGCAATTCCAAGAGATTATTTCCATGTTGAAAACGAGAAAGGACACAAGAAATAAAAACTTTAAAGTAGAAAACATAAAAGAAAGAGAAAAATCGACTAAACCAAAAGAAAAAAAGAAAAATGTCACAGTTAAAAAACGGAAATGCCAAACTTTAAAAGGATAGAAATTAAGACATGTTGCCAAGCATCTATGTTATTTTGAGCATTATAAGCATGCGCAACAACAATGTCCCAACTGGTATCTCCTTGAATAGCAAGAGCATATAAAACACAGTCTTGATCAGCATTATCAAACCCTGGGCAATAGGAGAAGTCGGTGCAGAAACATTAGGATCATTAGCAATTACAAAAGTGGTGATATTTCGGTTTATCTTTTTAGGACCACTAGTACTAGCTACTTCACTTGTCAAAGTAGATATTGGTCTAGAACTAGAAGAAGGTCTAGAAAATGCTGGAGTATCTAGTACGAGAAGAAGATGCTATGTCGGGATCAGTAGCTGAGAAGAGAGAAATTTTCATACCATCATAAGGCCTAGGCTGTTGTTGAACATCAAGTCGTCTCAATCTAGTTCTTCTTTAGGTTCCTTGTTGTATAAAAAGCTGAGCTTCCTATTGAAGATTTGTATACTGAGGATAAATTGGTTCAACAATACCAAAACCTCTAACTAGTTCTTCCATATCAATTTTTCTCTGAGTCATAACAACACAAGGATTGGCTTCATAATCTAGAACTTTACAATTAGGACATAAACGATATGGTTCAACAACTCTGAGGATAAATTGATTCGATGAAGAGGATGTATTTATACCATCTGGTTCAACAAATCTGACTTCTCCAATGGTACTTCCAAAGAGACGAAGAACATCAATATAAGTGAATTCAGGTAATAAGTACTTGTACTCAAGCCAAAAAGGAGAAACAGAGAAATCTAGAAGATTAAAATCCATGGTAAAATTCCTGTCTTTCAGAACTATCAAATAACCATCAAAATTCCATGTTCTACCAAAAAGAATTGCATTTTTATCATCAACAAAAATAAACTTGATGGAAAGTATGTTTGGATCCAGGGTTATAACTTGAATATACCATTGATGGTTTCTGCGAAGATGGGGACAAATAAATTTTGCAGCTCTTTCAGCATACGGCCAAGACATTATTCCTGGATCATAGAGTTTTCCAGCCAAACTAAATCTCCAATCTCTAATTCCAGTAAATATAGCAGTTTCAGAATGAGTAACAACCCTTCGAGTAATCAGATCTGCATCAATATAAATTTCTTCCATTTGTTGAGTGATACGATTAATATTACTTCTAGCCATGAGAACAAAAAAAGAGAAACTGAAATTGTGAAGGGTATGAAAAAAACAATGACGAAGATCAGAATTTATATAGGTCATGTAAGAAAAAGGTGTCAAAAGGAAGCAAAAAAGGTTGTATGAGGTGTTAATCAGATAGATAAGAATAAACAAAATGGCTAGAAACCAGAGGATAAAATTAAACCAAATTGATTGATTAGGATATATCAAATTGTTATGATCATAAACCCGTTGAGGATAAGTATCAAATTGTTTACTACAATTGATAAAGAGACCTAGAAACCAAAGCACCACTGCAATAAACTGTAGCCAGTAAATATGCCAACTTTGAAGAAGCCAACCTGAAGTCCGCCAATTGATGTGATAGGACATTGCTGCAACACCAATGCTGGACAATAAGAAGATTAAAATAATGGATCTGCCACTAAGAGAACAAAGAAATTAAAAAACAAGTGATTTAGTCAAAAAGAAAGATCAAAATTATGGCCAAAAGAGAAGATTATAAACAGAAAAAAATTGAGCAAAGAAAAACAATTCAGACCAAAGCCAAATCAATAAATGTTCAGACAAACGTTAAATGAAGTAATCAAGCCAGATAAAAACAAGAAATCGAAGGAAAAATCAGTTTGACTAGGATTGATTACGCGCTTGACTATCTCTTTACCTTATCTCTCTCGTGTAAGGTTGTGGTTGATGTTTCCAATTGGAATCAGTTTACTATACGGGATGCTTAAAAAGAAAAAGAAAACGAAAAAAAAAGGGCAAAAGGGTGAGTTATGTAGTCGGATGACACGCCACAAAATAGCGGGCCAGCTTGCGTGCATCCTAGCACGACCTATGAGTCTTGAACCGGGTCAGAAAGAGGCTGAGATGGTATATACTTATTACGAAAGTACCACAATTAAAAATATTATCTTCGACTACCCCTTAAAAGAATTCTCCCTTTCATCTTCGAGATCGAAACATAACAACACAGAGGAGGAAAAAAAAAAAAAAACTAGGGTTAGGGTTTTCTTTCTTACCACAAGATCTCTCTGTTATCGCCTATTCAGAAATGGCAATGAGGAATTTCTACAACGGAATCAAAGGATTGAAAGTGAAAGAATTACCAGCACATCTGAAACCAATCTTTACAGTTGATCATGTTAAGAAAACAGTTAGTAAGGGGATGGATAACTATCATCAGAAATATATCTTAACTGGTTCCATCGATCCACTTCTTCATGTTTGTTTTGGTGGTATGGTGTTCTCGTACCTTGTTGCTCTTCCTGAAGAACGCCGTCATCTTGCTCATGCTAGAGAACACGCTGCTGCTCATTGATTCTCCCTAGTCTATTGGTCATTTCTCTTCTTCGATTCAGGTAAAAAACATTTCTATCTAATTTTTTATTTATTATCCCTAAATTTTGTTCATCGATTTAGGTATTTGTGTAGTTTTGATTTGCCTCTTTTTTGATGTGGATTATCGTTGATCTGAGTAGTCTGAAAGACTAGCCTTTGGGTTTTGTTTGTGTTAGAAATCTGATGTGTATTACGTTTGCTCATCATTTTGTTGAGGATTTTTGACGAACCTGAGATTTCTGAGTTATAAATGAATGGGGGATCTGATTGATTTGTTCCCCCACTGTTACATTATCTGATTCTGGTATTTGTATGTCCAGATAGTATATCTGTGTTGACCAATTTCATAATAGAAATATAAATATGTATAGTTGAAAATGTGATTTGAACTGATTATGGCATAACAAATTAACCTAGGGTTCGTATTTATGTATTAGTGTTATCATCAGATAGCTAACGGGTTTCATGGCTTATAGGTATGTATTTATATGTGTATAACTAGGAGAAAAGAGGGGTAAGGAATAGCAAGATGTCTCTTCTCCCAAATGGATATAAATCGACTAATTTAGGCAGTAGACTAAACATAATTCTAAAAAATGCCTAGATCTTATGCATTTATACTCCGTAAGTATATGAAGAGTGATTGGTTTTTACCACCATCAAATTACTCTCTATTAAGAGCATGGGCTTTCTTAGCTGACCTTAAACAACAAATATATGGAATCATCTTGTTTATTCAGTTTTGAGTGTCCCCTCAATTAGAAAAGATTCTGGAGTAATCATAAAGAAATTCAATGATAGGAGCTAGTGCTTGTGATTTAGGTGAACCAGTTGTGCAATGCTGCAAATAGTTCTGGTAATTTGTCTACCTGGAAGATTGAGCTGCATTGTAAGTTGCAATGCGGGAAGGTGTTTTCACAGATTTGATGGAGTGGAGTGGACCAATGGGACAAGGGTTTTTAGAAATGCAAATACAAATTATCAGTTATTTGTTTTCTTTCACGGCCGCAGCCACTGCCACAGATTTTTACGGACTGGATGATTAACGGCGGATATTATATGGTTTGGATCTGTCTAGTTACAGATGGTGTTTGATTGTCGAGCCAAGTAGGTTTTCTAATGATTATGAATAGGGCAGTGGCTAGAAAACTTGAACAGTGGGTTTGGTTTTGTTGTGTAGATATCTTCAGATCTTGTATTGTATGTATTGCATGAGATCGAGGTTGGAGGGAGGTTACCTTGCTGGTGGTGTTGATGGATAGGTTGCAGTATTGTGAGGGTCAAGGAGTCTGTATTGCTAATTACTAGGCATATAAGAAGCTGAGCTGTAAGTGTCTGGAAAGCACTCACAAGCTTCTTTAGAGTTATGAGAAGCCTTCAGTAAGTTCCTTCTACATCATGCCATATTACAAACCCACATGTGTAACTCCTACATAAACAGTGACCGGTTGTTTTTTGTCTGTGGACAATTTAGTCAGTGAATGTCTAGGTCACAACTTCCTTTTTTATTGACAAGGAACTTGTAAGCCCGTATATAAGTTGGGGTTTAATAAAAAATAAAATTTCCTTTGCATTGAAAATCGGTTTCTCTTGTCTTATTGCATTGGAAACTAGTTTCCATTTTTTGTAAGAAATGGTTTCCAATGCAATAAAACAAGATAAAGTTGTTTTTAATGCATAAAATTAGCTTTTTATCAAATCTTGACTTGTATACTTGTTATACAAGTTAACAAAACCCAATATGAAATGTATTTATCATGTGACACTGAGTGGAATTCGCCATGCTTTCTATAGACACCGTTGCCATCAAACTTAAGTGTAATGTTCTTACTTTCTTTCCTGGATATTGTATTGCCTCAACTTTGTAGTTAATTCATAACCTTGAAGATATAGACTGTCACTATCCTGAACACCATTTTACCCATACTATTTAGCTACACTGCCTAGGAGATGTAAAGATCTTGCTCAGAAAACTCAACTTTGAGATTACCAACTGGCCTCTTGCTTTGGGAGGTAGTGTTGTAGTAGGCATAAAGGCTGAGAGATACGGCACCAAGAGGTAGCGATTTGATAGTAAGTTTACTCAGCAAAGTTCATCCATACTGCTTTAGTTGATAGTAAGTTTACTCAGCAAAGTTCATCCATACTGCTTTAGTTCATCAGAAACAGAGATGAGGAAAGTAGCAACATTTTTTACAAGAGAACTGAAATCTGCCACGTGTAAGGTAGGTATGATTTTAGACGACCAAAAATTAAGATTCCTGTACTTGGGTTTATATAAGGCCTCTGTCATTACAATATACACATGCACACAGTCAGTCACAGAAAAAGTAAAGATAAAAATAAGCATGAGAAACTAGTAAGCTCTCTTGTTTGTTATACGATTTTGGTGATAAATTACCTTAGTTATCGTTTCTTATCTTGTTATCTCCTTTAACCGTTTATTCTTAAAAAATGTAGGTTCAACAGCTTCCAGGTGGTTGATTTGTTTCGGTGTAGAAAAAAGGCCTTTCGCTTGGGGATATTTAGCTAATTACTTTTCTTCTTGGGCACCTGATGGCAAATAAGATGTGTACTTCAAAATTCTGTACGATTTCAAGGGCTACAGAATTGGATGAGAAAAAAAAATAACATCCTTTTTTTAAATTTGTGTAGCTAATACTGCACCTCATTGCTTTTGTTAATTGCTTTATACTGTCTGTTGAGTTCCTGTTTGCACCACCTGTTAGAAATTACTTCTGTTTGCTTTTACTTCATACTTTTCATCATGATCTTTCTGTGTGAATATTTGATGGACACTGAGAAATACCGGTTTGGTGAGAAGTGGATTTCAGCTTGTGTCTTACACGTTATCCCAACCCATGTTGGTAACACTATAGTGGTGAAACCATAGATAATGGTACCAATGACAGAGTTACCGTTTATTTTGCCAGAGTTCGAAACTTGCTAGTCTTTTGCACCAACACCGATTTCGTACATATCACCAACTTCTTTATTGATCAAATATTTTGTTTTTAAGCATGCAGTGGTTTTTAAGTTTTATATGCATAATTTCTCCAGTCGAGGAATTCTGTAATGTCCATATAAGAATAGACATTGTTACGAACTGGTTGTGTTTGGTGGGTGTTCGTAATTATTGTTCATTTATGCCTAGTTTTATTTTTCATTAGAGTATGCCTAGCAAGGGTCTATTGCCGAGGAAAATCTGCGACTGCAGGTCAGACTCTTCTACAGGTTTATTTTCAACTAGAACCAGCAAAAAGCTCCCGTCTTTGCTCTTTTACCGACAGCTTTATAAAGCTTACAAAATCTATGAGCCAAACAGAAAAAGAGCACAAAGAAAAGTATAAAACTTGAGGCTCAGTAAAATTTATTTCCGCCACATATTCCTTGAGAAGATCTTCTTTTCATGCTTTTTTCATTATAGCTTTCAGTGAAACAAAGCTGTTGGTGTGAATAATAGGTTGGTAAAGCCTTGAGCCATTTGATTGGCTACTATGTTTGATTTTTTTCATAGCTCCAGTCTTTGGATTATAGAGAAGAAGATCGTTGTTGTTGTACAAAATTAGAACTCTACCACTCTTTGTTACAGCAATTGGGTGATTCAATTTTCAGCGATTCTCCGTGTATTTTGTATGCAATACTATACTGTTTACTCCATCTGGAGCACCATTCTTCCTTCTGTATCAATTCTGAAGCACTATTCTTCTTTAAAGACCAAATATCCGTCACATCCTCAGTATATTTGTGATGAACAACAGACAAGCACCCTCCCAACGAAACGAGATGGCAACAAAATTCCCCGCCATCCTGAGAACAAGGTGGTGGTAATGGGATGAACCAAAATTCCTCATCAGCCAAATTGAAAGCTAAAATCTTGGACTTGTATTTCCAGTAAAGAGCACCGTCCACAGACGGCCGTCTGTGTAGGATCGACTACATGGTCAATATTTCCTTTCTTTCTCCACCCACTATTACTTCCTGCACCACCAAGAGTGTAGACCTCTACTTCTCTAAATAAAGAGCCGTACAAGTGTATAGTCCTAACAACCTTATACTCGTTAGTTGACGGAAGATATCCAAATCCAGATTGAACAGACAAAGACACCCCGGGAGCAATATTGAAAAATAATCGGGGAAGTGGCACTGTTTCTCTCGTAACAGGATTACAGACATAGACAGGTTCACCCGTTATATAACCACCACAATTCGAATCAATGGTGGTAAATGCTAAGCAAATCAATCCATTGCATGAACCAACAAGGCTATAGTAATCTTCGCAATTGCCGTAGGAGAAATGCACGCGGTTTATAGTACTAGTCACAGCATTCTTAATAGTTACAAGTTTTCTGGAGGAGAAGTTGCGTCTGTTGCTACATTCTGCCAAGTAGATTGATTTTGGCACAGAGGCTGAATTATAGAACGCAAAACTAACCTTATTATAAAGCTCACCATCGTGATCATGAAATAAAAGTGATAATTGACGAGCAATGTGCAGATTGATAAAGTAAGTCTCTTCGAAGAGATTTCGCCACGCCTTGCATACTTGTTTATACGGCACAAGAGATATAGCAGGTAAAAAAGAAAGTATGTTAATTATGATCTCTTCTGGGAGAAAAGCGTTGTTCTCCATTGAAATTGTTATGATATCCCCACTTATGGATTAGCTTTTTAGGGTCTCCCAACTTTTATATCTTGCACAACTTGTAATAGGGTTCAGTTTTAAGAAAGTCGATAACTATAGTAGTAATCTTTTAGGAAACCTAAATTTGCCATGATTAAACACCCATATTCCTGGCGTTTCGAGGGTTTGGTTCGCAGGCATGAGAGGCACGTACAAGTGACACTTTGAAAACAAGAATAATCCAAACCCTACAATAAGTAGTATAGTTTTCTACTGGTGAATGAATCCAAACTGCGCCTCCTCGGTCTGTTTAGAGAAAGCAAACCCTAACCCTTATTAATATTTGTATATTGTCTGATTAAACTCCACTGATTTGTGCTCGTCTATTCAAAGAAAATCAGCTTTCTCAAATGGAGTACCCAAAGACTTCAATTGAGACTACTACTGACGATCACCCAAAGAACGCTTCTGAAAAATACAAGTATGATGA
The DNA here is from genome assembly GCA_023529315.1 of Papaver bracteatum. Taxonomy (NCBI): domain Eukaryota; kingdom Viridiplantae; phylum Streptophyta; class Magnoliopsida; order Ranunculales; family Papaveraceae; genus Papaver; species Papaver bracteatum. The sequence continues at coordinate 467,102 of JAJJWX010002148.1, read as the reverse complement.
GAGTCGTTTAAATAAACTGGAGTTGCAATATGCAGCAGCTAAACAAGATCATGCAGAGAAGTACAAAGCATATATGGATGCCAAAGAGAGTAAGATGAAGGAAACAGATGTGAACATTTTAGACGGGGAACAGACGAAGGCCCTATTCAAGTGCATTCGGGGTTCAAAGGGAACTTATGAAAGAATGGGAATTCCTGAATTTGGCTAGGTTCATGACGGTAAGTTGAAGTTGAGTAATGAATTCCTTCTCTTTTATTTCCATTCGTAAGATCACATTATTGATTTCATAGTTCTCACGATCAAATCACTAATGCTCTTGGGACTGAATCTCAGGAAATTTGTTTTTACTTTGATGCTTCTTATGATTATGGGGTTTGTAATCTTTCATAAAAGTGGCTATATTCCAGGGATCACCTGTTCCTCCACCTAAATGTTAGTAGGGAAGCAAAACTGGAAAGCCGTTGAGGGATTGCAAGGCACCGGCGGTTGGTCAGCTGTAGGAGCAAGGCGAAGTTGTTTTTTTGGTTTTTTTTTTTTTTGATCAGGAGAAGTTCGTCTGTATACAAATTACCAATAACGACAAGGGAGATTGATAATTTGTCACTAGTCGCTCTGACCAAAGTTGACTGGTTGAGCGGCTTGTCACTAGACGCTCTATACTTGTCTCCAGATCATCCCAAATTCTAATTTCGCAGTAATTTTGTGAGATTGATCTTCCATCCACATGACCAATGTCCGAAAATTAAATTCTTTCGACTCTGGTTGACTTGGTCACATGGAAGGTATTTTCTTATTGAAAGTTCTCTACAGGCACGCGAAACGCCCGGGCAACTTCCGTTCAAGTGCCAAAGGAACGCGTGTCCTCCATAATTGAGATGACCCAGTAATCAGCAGTCGTCTTTGTCTCTTTACGCGGGCCTTTACGCGGGTATCATAACGCTAATGAATAATTACTTGGTCTTTTGCCTCTTAGCGCAAAAAAATAAATAAGGGTTGTAATGTGCTAAGACGTAAGGGTTAGGTGATGTTTGTAGTATAGAAATGTTCCATCCAAAGACTTAATGATAAAGAAATGGATCACCAAATTTCAACTAGAACTTTTCTCCTTACCTAATTATGTTTATGAAATACGATTAACCAACTATTCATTAGCAACTTTAATTTTAGCTTAGAGTATGATGTATACTACATGATCCAAGAAAGTGGCCGTGTGCAACTGACCTACCTCGCATCACGTCTTGTTTGAGGTTCAAATCCTCTCCCTTGCACTTGGCGAGGGAGTTTAATCGAGCAAGGAAACTACATGTTCCGGATATGGCTAATTAATGACAATCATGACCATTGGATCCACTATGTTGGAAAACCCTGCAACAACCTTGTTAGTTTCTAGTAGCTGACTTCGACCAAATCAATAACATGAAATAAAAAACCTAAAACTATCTCCATGACTATATCCCGCCTAGAAGACTAGTCCAACCGAGTAAACAGCATTGCATGCATATCGTAATTCAACTTAGAAGGATATATAATTATGGCCTGCAATGACAAAATCATTCATTTGTAACTATACTCACTTGATGTCTTGTCGAAAATCATCACACTTGCTGTTGTATCTCTGCTTTTTCCTAACATTCATTGCAGGTCAAAACAATTGTCCAATAAGTTATCAATGCAGCTACGTTGGGAATGAACCGCAGATTTCCTACCCGTTCAGAGTAATAGATCGTCAGGGTGAAGGATGTGGTTACCCGGGTTTTGATGTCACATGCAATACCCTGGATAAAACAGTCCTTAAACTACCACATTCAGGAGAATTTCTTGTTCGGAAAGTCGATTATGTCAACAAAGAGATAAGACTCTACGACCAGGGTAATTGCCTCGCCCGACGCTTTCAGCAACAAAACCTGGACATTCACTTGTCACCATTCAAGGCATTTGGTTATCAGACTGTTAACTTCTATAATTGTCCACCATCAGCAACTAATAATCCACCCAATGAACTTGCCGGAAAGTTTTTAGGTGTTCCTTGCCTTAGTGATCAGCGGAACACCGTACTTTACACAATTTCTTCTGGCAGTCCTTCAGATAGCAAGATTAGCCAAGTTTTCATGAGTTTAGGCTGTCTGATACATGCACCTGTTACTATTCCTGTACCCTTGGCTGCTGTTACTAATGCTTACGCGTATGAATTGATCCATGGTGATCTTTATCTTACATGGGTCGACCCAGGTAACTGCTACTTAATCGAATTATTTACGTTCAATAACAAATGGATGTTTAGTCAACTACTAGAGAAAATTTTCTGTTTTTTTTTTTTTTTTTTTTTTTTTTTTTTGCAGATCCAAATGGAGCAGTAAATGAACCGAAAAACCCAACAGGTGGTGACAAGCCAGGTAATTTGTTTCGAAGTCAAATTGTTTATGTAATGGATATTTAATCAACTAATTAAATTCTCTGTTGTTTCAGATTCAAATGATGTAGCATATAATTTCATGAAATTACTCAAGGCGATTGGGCCAATTATTGGTGTCATTGGTGCCATCGGGACAATAATTACAATATACAAATGTATGTTCCAGCGCTGTAAAACCAATTAGTATATTTTTTCCCTCTGAACATAAAAATGCTGTTGGGAAGATTGAAAAAATTAAGGGTCCTAATATCATTAAATTTTAGCTTTTATTTCAGTAAGGGGTTATATCAAAATGGCTGGTGTGTTCATTAGTACTCATATACTGTATCTATTTTGACAGGCTGCACTACCCCGACGCCAGTCCGGGCAGTCTTTACTGTTGAACTTGTCGGAAGGGAGTAGAAAAAGGGTTATGGTTTACATTTTCTTTTGCAAGAGGAAATTATTATCAGTTGTCTCCTGTTCTGTTGGTTGTTTTTGTATGTACGGGTTGTGTTTGTAATCTTGCTTTCATCCACCTGGTGCCTTCTAAATAAAGACTTATTTTATACTATCGTGCATAATAATTGATTTGATTCACTGAAACAAAAAATTTGCTGTTATTTTCATTAACCATGAAATGGAAAATAAAAAGAGAAAGCATGAAGAGGAGGGCCTAAGCGAATTCAAAGGGAAGGCCAATGCCTACCGCACCATATAAGATTAATATTTATATATATACATAATGGTTGGATCTTGAACGACATGATAATCACAATACGCATAGATGTATTAAAACGTATTACCTGATGAAGCCATTGATTGAATCCAAAAAATCTTCCAAGGCTGCAATTACCTTCGTAAAACAGAACACAGTGGAATAACTTGGTTTCTCCTTCTTGACCTTTTTATGTAATGAAATAAAATTTCCTCTCTCTCTATACTGATGGCTATAGAGTTCCTTTTATAGGTAGAAGGAGGACCAAGGTTCCTTGGGTTTAGAGTTAGCAATCAATCTCGACCGTCCATCAAGGAAGAGATAATAGGAAATAAGCCCAATAAATGGTAACCAATTATTTAGCAATATTCTTAATTAACCAAAGATATTACATGACCCAATAGGATATTTCTACATATAGAAATATTCTTACATTCTCCCACTGGTCCATGTGATAATCTATTTAATGGTTAATCGTAGAAAAACATAAGTGCACATAATTGCTAAACAAATTTAATGGTTAAACATAATACCTTAACCAAGCAAATAACTTATGCGAGTCATGGCGGTGGCATATTGTGGTGGTAGCGAGTTGAGAATGAATTGGACAAGAAAGTTCTCATCCACAGTTAATTTCATCTCAGTGATCTTAGCTAGGGCTGCACAAAACCGAACCAAAACCATGAACCGAAACCGAAACCGAAGAATTTAAACCGAACCGAACCAAAACCATACTCTAATGGTTCATTTATGGTTGTCGGTCCCTGAAAACCGACACTATCGGTTTTGGTTTAGGTTTCCTAGAAAAACCGAACCTAAAACCATATGGTTAACCAACTGTTCCTAGCCATAGGATCGAAATGATATTAGCCACAGGATGTTAGATATTTTACCCTAATACTGTAATACATCACTCGAGTCTTCTCTTCCCTATGTTTCTCAAAACTCCATCTCTGTTGTTCCGTTCTTCACTGAAGTGAAAGAACCACCACCATACTTCACTCGATCCTAAAACTACCACCACCAGGATCACCATCACCTTCTTATTCTCTTTGTTTTACTTCTTCTTCTACTTTGTTTTACATAGGATTGTAACAAATCTCACCATCAGATTGAAGTTGGAGTAGAAGAGATCGAGTAGAAGTTTGTTTATAAATCATTCGGTTAACCAAAAACCGTTTGGTTTTTAAAAAAACCGAGTAGAAACCGAAACCAATAAAACCGATAGGCTATATGGTTTCATTGGTTTTTATTATTGGAAAACCAGTACTTTGGTTTCGGTTTAGGTTTTGCCAAAAACCGATAAAAACCGAACCATGTGCAGCCCTAAGCTTAGCAGCAATGCTACGCATTTCTATCACGTGCTGGTGCATTGACCTTATAGCAGTATACTTCATGGTGGTAAGATCAGCCATCAATTTCCCATCTAGAGACTTATCTGCTGTCTTAAAGCGTTCCTTTACGATTTCCATAAAGTTCTTTGCACTTTTAGGTTGTTTGGGAAGTGATTCTTTGATGTTTGCATCAATGTGCATTCGCATCAGCTGTATGCTCAGCCTATCACTTCTCTCCCACTTTTTTAAGAGATCCTTATCTTTAGTGGAACTCTTATCATCTATAATTGGCTTTTCAATTTGGAGAGGAAGGTCAATATCCTGCACACCCAAAGTGAACTCAACATTCTCTTTCCATTCTGAGAAGTTGGTGCCATTGAATAATGGGATATAAGAAGTATACGAATGCAAAGAATTAGAACTAGAAGCTGATAAAACATGACAAAGATACACAAAGTCATACTCACACACATATAAATTAAGTAACTCCTGTGGGTAGAATCTTAATAAAACAACAATCATGTCATAAAGTCATAAAAACATTCACACATATATAAGCAAGCAAAGACAAACATATGTGGACATTATGTCTTTCATGGTTACATACATAATCATAATATTTATTCAAACATGTGAATTAGAGTTACCTGTGGGTAACTTTTCATTCTAATATGTATGATTAAATAGTTAATTTCTTTATGTTTATATATACAAACACTTGAATAAACATCCCCTGTGGGTGATAGTTATTCTTATGTGATTGCAAAAAACGATGTAGACTTACAATGACATGTTAATATAACATAATAATTTAGTATCACTGTGATGATAGCTAAAGAGCATACAATTCAAACATTTTAATAACCTATACATATTCAAGTTAGGCTATATTTGTAATGAAAAAATAACAGTTCAGGAAAAATACATCATGTGAAAGTCAACAGCGAAGTCAAACAGTCAGAGTTAACAGTCAAAGTCTACGGCGAAAGTCAAAAACACAATTATCGTTTCACACTATGGTTGGCAAAATTAAAACGCATTGGGGGGACACCAACTCAAACTGATCCGCATAACATTACATGTTGGTCATAATTTTGTCTCAAAATAATTGTGATACCAAGTCTTGATACAGTGACACGTCTGACTCTAAACAATTACAGAGTCAGTCATCGTTCGGTGTACATTAATAGGGACCCATTTAACATTCTCATTTAGTCGATCACCGGACTTTCATGACCGAGAGAGGTCCAATACTCATTAACTATAATAGTTTATATTTAAATAATTCATACTTAGTTGGCTAGCATATAATTATTCAAAGCTACTAACACTACATTTGGTCAGACTTTCAAAACCACTAATGAGTCCGACAATCATACGCACGCCTATTTGACTGGGACCAACCAAACAGTCCAAGTACACTTAATGCGAATCCCTTCGGATTTATTCAATTTTATTATAAGGCTGCCTATGACTCTAGTAGGTTCCCTGGGGCCCACGTAACAAAATATTCCGAACAAAACAAATAATCCCATTAAAACGGTCAAGATATTCAGCTCATTAAGTGGGCCATGATTCTATATTTACAAGACACGTTCACACACTAAAGGATATTGTTTTCATCATGATACTTTCAAAATGATTGTTCGGTAATTAAGTGTTTAACTTTATCATTTAACTTTATGATTATTCTAAAGCATGTTAGTGATCCGTTATTTGTAAAGTAATGTTCACAAAATGCTATCATTCATCTTCAATCTTTAATTAAGCACATAAAACGTTGGGTCCATAATTTTGATCATTACGGTACCAACATAATTATCATCGTGAAGCAATGAACAAAATGTTTCGTTCTTTGACGAAATTTAGATCAACATGTGAATTGGATTGTTTATTCTTATCTAACATGCTCATGATTACAAAATCAAAACACCCAACAAGTCATTTAATCACTTATGCAGCTATCCCTAAGCTTCAATAGAGACTGATGAAAACAACACAAAATTGATCATCAAGATTCATTAATAGACTTATGAAAAATTTCGCAAAGGGCTCTCTTATTAATTCATAACATGATTAAGTGACTGTTAATAACGGTTTTCATGGAGGTTAATTATCACCGATATTCATAATATCTTATCAAATACGATGGATTCATATCACACAATTTATGCATACAACATCATAGAAAATCATATAGTTCTAAACCATGCTCTAATACCAAATATAAGATTAATATTTATATATACATAATGGTTGGATCTTGAACGACATGATAATCACAATTCCGATATATGTGTTAAAACATATTACCTGATGAAGCCATTGATTGAATCCAATAAATCTTCCAAGGCTGCAATTACCTTCGTAAAACAGAACACAGTGAAATAACTTGGTTTCTCCTTCTTGACCTTTTTTTGTAATGAAATAAAATTTCCTCTCTCTCTATACTGCTGGCTATAGAGTTCCTTTTATAGGTAGAAGGAGGACCAAGATTCCTTGGGTTTATAGTTAGCAATCAATCTCGACCGTCCATCAAGGAAGACATAATAGGAAATAAACCCAATAAATGGTAACCAATATATTTAGCAATATTCTTAATTAACCAAAGATATTACATGACCCAATAGGATATTTCTACATATAGAAATATTCTTACACACCAAACCAAAAGAACAACAAAAGGAGAAAATGAACCAAACTCCACAATAAAAAGACAACAAATTTGCAAAGGAGAGAGACCGACAAGGAGGACCACTAAGCAATTTACAAACTACAAATAGCAATGTATATGCTTCTTAGCCTGCGATCTTTAACCTCTACCCAAAGTTTCTTTGATTATATTTCTTAGAGATTTCTTATTTCCATTCAGTTGGGGCATGTGGATCTCTCTCTTTTCCTCTTTTCTTTTCGTTATCTTCCCTAGTTAAACCACACGTGCAGTGCATGATTTTACTTTTTAACACCATATTTGATAACAGTGATATTTTTTTTTCGTAAAATAAAATTAATATTCTTATTTATACTCATTACGTATGTAATTCAAAGATTTTTCCAAATATATTAATTTTACAAATTAATCTGGTGTGTATTTTGAAAGATATGAAATTTTTAAAAAAATTGGTTTATTTTAAAACAATGACATTTCTGTAAATATGTAAATATATAAGGTTGAATATGTAAATATTGACTTAATGTACGTTTTTACCTTTGAATATATGTGAAGTGGTAGCTGATATTGAATGTCATATTAGTAATATCAAGATGACACCAAGTTATTTTGTTTTTGTGATCAACCAAAAAAAGGGTTTTTTCGTTATTATAGGCTGTTTCGGGGAGATTTTTCTTCGTCGTTGTGGGACGAGTTATTCGATCTTTGATGACTGGTTCGTGGCTTGCTACTCTTGATTAAAAAACATCAACGATTCGATCTACAAGTTAATGGGCAAAATACTCCTTCTTTCTAGGAGCATCTCCTTTCAAGGATGAATACAATCAGATCAAATGGTCGAAATTATTTCCGGAATATACCATCATCTCTCCCTTATACATAATAAAAAATTGGGTATCTCTGCGGTTTGATGCTCTTTCTCTTCACGATCTACTTGTAGTTGATATCCTATTTGTATTAGGGTTTTAATTATCTTGATATTTTTTTGTTTGTACCGAAAATTAATTCTAGGCACTAAACACGATGATTTGATAATAATTTTTGAAAATTAGGGTTAAGAGGAGATTTAGTGATAAACAGAGAAGACAAAGATTTAACGTGGTTCGGCAAGTGTTTCCTACATTCATGGAGGAACATAGAAATATTTTATTGATTGTAGGATACAAAAGTTTTTTTCGGGTTAGCTAACCTAAAATTCCATCTCCTCTTAGGGTTTAGGATACATGTATTTATATATAGAGTTTATTTCTAGGTTTTATGTATGAGTCTATAAATAGCCTATTTCATCATCTTTTTAATTTAGTCGTGGCTCGTTATTATTATCGTTTAATGAAAACTATTAAGTTGTGGTTTATACCATTGAGTGTTTGCTTTATTAACTCTTGGTTTAGAGTCTTTGCTCCTGGATATTTACCAAAATAAAGTATAACAAAGATTCAACCAAAACCAATATCAAATGGGAAATGAAAATTTTGAAGCAGTTACCTTTGTTCTGGGAAAGCTGATCAAGACATGCTGCTCAACGTCATGGCAGTTATCCATACTTTAGCTTTTAATTCCAGTGGCCTTGAAAATTTTAGTTAGAAAGGACCAAATCTTATGTATCTCTTTAATCAGATTCGGTCGGTAGAAATCCAACCTAGTATGCTACACTTATTACACCAGAGTTAGATGAGATTGATGAACTGCCCTTCCCAAGTGCCAGTTTCCTCATTTTACTATTAAAAAAATATATGATAAAGTGAGTTTTGCCGTACGCCATTATTTGCATACTTGTTCAAATGGAAAGAGAATATAGCTGGTAAAACGAAAGTATAATTATGATCTCTTCTGAGAGAAAAGCGTTGTTCTCCATCAACCCTGCTAGGTGACCCCTTTGTGTAACAACTGATTGACAGCTGATCAGACGTGGCTATCCGATGTGTAATACATGTCATATATTATTTTATTTTATTGGATGTCTTCCTCCGTTTTCTCTGGGTTTCTATCTCTTTTCTCCCTCAGCCATCCCTCCTTTTTCGATATGTTATTGTTCTTCTTATTCTGCTAATCCAAGAAGTAACCATACCATTGTAGGTTTTTTTATTTATATCATGATGACAATCGGGATGAAGACACTGGTATATCCAACAATCAATTAATTTAACCTTGATGTTAACTGATGCTTTTGAATGAGAATATTTTTGTTAATCTATTAATCAATCAAGTATGCAAATCATACAAATACAATATCGATTAATCTAGTTTTCAATTGGACCGAAAATTTATTGACTTTTGAAAGCAACTGCTTCAATAATCTAATGAGTTGAAGTTCCAGAAAGAGTAGTAAGAATTATGATCTAAAGAAAATCTTTACTAGACAACATCTCAACAACTCTTTAAACTTTCATCTAGTTCATATAATCCCTTTGCCAACAAAGCGTACAACCAGTTTTCCATATACAGATCTCTTGGATTTTTTTTTTCTTGAATCTCACTTACAATTAAAGTGTTAAGGGAGTTTTATATAGTGTATACGATTCCTTTGGATGGATGATAATAGTTGATGATGAAAAAACCCATATGAACTGAACCCTATATTAAGTTTGATGAATTAATAATCTGTGTAAATTGAATTTTGGATTAAAATTCATATTAAGTTTTTCTCTTTCATTTTTGTGACGACGTGGTAAAAGGAAAAGCCATAGTGGATAGCTATGTTATATGCCACGTCTGTTTTTGCTGTTTTTTTTTTTTTTTTTTTTTTTTTATATAATCAAACCATTAGTATTTCATTCCAAATAAGAAACGTTTATATGATGGTTTTCAAGAAAAAACAAGTACAACATAAACATGAAACAAATACAATGATAGATGCAAAACGAAAATAAATCGCGAAGAGAAAAAACGATCCACACCGATAGCACCCAAATCTTGTATTTAGAGATTGGAGAAGGAATGATATTCGAAATCATTGTTCGACCATTTTGATTGATTTTCTTCTTGAAAAGAGATACTCCTATGAGAGAGGAGTGATTTACCCAAAAACTCATGCGTAGCGAGAAGCCCAGAAACCCTAAATTTATTATTCTGTTGAAGAATAATAGAATAATTTGATCTTGCCTCCGTCAAATCGCCGGTGTACTTGTATCCAACAAACCAAATCACGAACAAATCTATAAAATGAAACACTATCAAAAGTGTAGATAAAATCGCCCTAATAGCGAAGGGAATAATCGCCCTAATGGCGAAGAAAAAAATCGCTCAAATAGCGAAGAAATTTATTCAAAATAACTAAAAACAAACAATCTAAAAAAGCTATTCATATAGCATTTTCGGTTCTCCATTGAAATTGTTAATCGGCTGAAAAGCTATTCATATAGCATTTTCGGTTCTCCATTGAAATTGTTATGATTTTTCTCTTCTTTTTATCCTGGCTAAATTGGGGCCTAGTGTGATTAATTTGGACCTATGAATTACTTCATCTATCTAATAGGAAATGATAAGGGGTGTCTAAATTTGATAAAACTACCAATTTACCCCCTTAAAAATATTAATACTACTAATTTACCCTCATTAACTCTAAATAATAAAACTTAAAAACAAATTCATATTTTCATTCCCATCTCCTCATAAACCGATTCTTTTCTTCTTTTTTTTTTCTTTTTTTTTTTGAAACAAAAACATCGTCGATTATCGACGATCCAAAAACGATTAATCATTTTCTTATTCTATAAAATGACGAAACATACAAGAGTGAAGCATCCTGCGAACATGGTATTTCCTAGTGCGAATAATCCCGGAATTGTTGAAGCGATTCGAAACAAAACCAAGAAAACGGTTGAGGAAATTAAACAATCTTTGAACGCACAAGAGGAGGAAATTGGTCGAATCAGGTACTACTATCAACCCAAACCTCTAAACTAGGTTTTAGTAACATGCAATCACTCAAAAATTGGAAATTTTGAAATCAAAATTTTATGGGTTTACCAGAATCGGACAATGTTAGTGTACATTTGAACCGATTGTGTTAAGAATCGGTTGTTGTTCATGCTCATATACCCCGATTGTGCTGCATGTGTTTTTTGGTTCGAGAAATTTGAACCATAATCGGTCAATGTTAATACCCACATAGTCTGATTGTGTAACTGTAGGGATAACCATTTTTTCTGTAACTTTTTTTTGTTAGAATCATATTATATATGTGTTCACATAGCCCAATTATGTAGCCACTGCTTAGCCATAATCGGATTTCATTTGCATATGTAAAATCCGATTGTAGACCGTAATGTTACAATCGGGTTTTTATAACACTATCAAGTAAACCGATTGTTGTAAGAAAGAATGCCCAATGTTTCTGTAATTTTTTTTTGTTAGAGTCGGATTACATTAACACTTATATAAACCGATTGTAGATGTGTTATTTTAGGAATCGGTCTTTATATGTATATCGAGTAAACTGATTGTATACCTTGGATTCAAAAATATGCATTGAATTCCATTGTTATTTATTGCTTATCTCTGTATTTTACTGGCCAAACAAGGGCAAGCAACAACGTCAAGACGAAAAGAAATATAAGAGGAAAAATGATTTGGATTATCCTCAGAGTTTGAGACCTCGTCGAGAGGGTGGTCAAAATTTAAATGCTTCCTACCGAAGGGTCTCGTGGAGTAAATCCAAAGCGATCCACATCAATGACCCACCACCTCAAGCGGAGCAACCAGCACAAGAAGAATCTGATTCTGATACACAAACTGAAGAAAGAGGCGGTGATAGAGAAGTTGCTGAAGACGAAAATGGTGGCAATGAAGGTGATGGAGAAAAAAGTGGCATTATCGGATTATGTAGGCATATATAAACACCGATTCCTACAATCAGTTTTTATATGCATTGAAAAAACCCGATTATGGGCTTACTTCATCCTTTGAAAAAACTCAACCTAGAATCGGTTTACAAATGCACTAACATCAACCGATTCTTGATCGAGTTTTGAAAAAAAATAAAAAAAATTCAAGTTTTTGATGATGAATTAATGGTAATCGATTTCAGGGTTAACTTTATTAAACATCATTTAATCATCCAAAATTAGAACTAATTAATCATGGGTAGTTTTTCCATTTAGTAAAATAATTGGATAAGGGTTATCCATTTTACTTCAAATTATTCTTTTTTGTGGTAAGGCCAAGTTAATCACAGTAGGCCCCAATTTAGTCAGGCTTTTTATTTGATCGAACAGCTGGAGAGCTTTTATATCTTGCACAAATATAAGATTCCGTTTTAGGAATGTCGGTAAAATAATTAATATATACTAGCAGTAACCTTTTAGGAAACCTAAATTTGCCATAATAAGTTAACTCTAAACGCATAAGTTCAAACGAATCCAAACTGCGCCTCCTCAGTATGTTTAGAGAAAGCAAACCCTAACCCTTATTCAAAGAAAATCAGCATCCTCAAATGGAGTACCCAAACACTTCAAATGACGCATTGAGACTACTGACGATGATCATCCAAAGAACACATCTGAAGAATACAAGTATGATGAGAGTCGTTTGAATAATTTAGAGTTGCAATGTGCAGCAGCTAAACAAGATTACGCAGAGAAGTCCAAAGCATACATGGATGCCAAAAAAAGTAAGATGAAGGAAATGGATGTAAAAAACTACAACATTTTAGTTGAGGAACGGACGAGGGCCCTACAATATTTTTCCAATAATCTTAGGTAATACAGTTCTCCGGCGTTGGGAGATACAAAGTACATTCTAGCAATTGCAAAACCCCGTTGTCTGATTTTTCACTTTTTATCACTCCATACAAAGTGTTGTGGAAACTCCTGATACGTATATACGGGTGTTGTTGGATTTTCAGCATAATATTCTGAATAACCCATTAATGTTTACTTATAGTTCTCAGCTTTATCCGTGACACCTTCTATGCTTACTTATGATTCATAGATAATCCTTTGCTTCCCTGGAAAATGGATTGCCAATCTTACGACGTTTGGTTCTTCTCTATGCATTGAATAACCAAATAAATGCCATGCAGCTTCAGGCGGTCCAATATACCTTGCATCAATGTACATTTGTACCTCATATTTTTCTCCAACAACAACTGTTGTTTTGTCATACCCTTTGTAGATGTACTTGTTGATGTATTTTACTGCTCTTACCCATGCACATACTTCTACGTTTATATGGCAATTAAATATTTTAGATAAGTGTGGGTTGTAAGGTACAACGTCAGTGTTGTAAGCCTTACGTCCTTTGCGAACGATAACTTATCTTCCATCTTCTCTTCGACGATAGACTAGGTAACCGCCATTATATAAACTTGTAGTATCATTGTATTTCTTAGGGTAATTTTTAGTACATTTTCCCTTTCTCATGCAAGGAGACTCTGGATTCCTATCACCACATGGTCTGTGAACCATGCACTTTGTTACCGTATCAAAGAGAATTGGATCTTCATTCTTATCTGGGAACTCTGCTGATACATATTTATCAACTTGTTCAACTGTACAGATTTTCTCTGATTTTTCTAAAAATATCAGCAGATGCATATGTGGTAGCCCTCGTTTCTGGAATTCTATGGTATGTACATGGGCTACAACTTTCCCGAAAATATTCTTCTTCGTTATCTCATCCATAAGCGCCTTCTTTTTTAATTCAAAAACACGTGCCACTAAATCAAGACGATCACAAGCATGCTGGTGTTCTAGAAGCGCGTCTTGGATTTCTGGACATTTTGGATTTGCTGTCATTTTTAGAAAAATATCAGGATGAGGGTTAAAACCTATCATAGCCATCAAATCTTGGTAAATTTCATACATGTTCCTTGGACGGCCGATATGTGATGACGGTAAAATGCATGGTGTACCTCCTTTATTAGGCATTAACCCATCTTTTTTCATTTTTATTATGGAACCATAGTGATCTGCGCATAACTTTCCTTGGTGAAATCTCATATAATCCAACCGATTTTGTTCTATCGAAGCCCATGCATCCACTAAGAATTCCTGGAAAAATTTTCCGCCTCTTAGGATTGTTGAATATTTCGATCTACACTGGAAGAGTCGGTAACTGAAGAACTGCATATGAGATATTCTTGTATCCATATATTGTTTTGCATCCACATCTAATTGTGCAAGCTCGATGATCCAACCTAGCTCTCCATAAGGGAATAACAAAATATAATGTAAAGGTAGGTAGGCAGGATTGCATTCATCTATTCTTGTTAAGCCATTTCCATCTTTTAGGTGCAACAGAATATCTGGAGTTGTTGTTACATCTCCTGGATTTTCAGTCACGATAATAGATACTTATTCGACCGAAGGAAAATTATAACGGAGCTAATCCGAGTTTTCATTAAAATGCAAAGACACTTGAATTGTTTTTTCAGATGAAGGCTACCTATCTTTCAAGATATCATGTACTTGAAGGTACAAAGGAATGAACCTGTTGTGTTTCAGTAGAGTATCTTGAATTATTTGTAGTATTTGTCTATCTAGATCCTCATTTATTTTTTCACGTATGGACAATGCATGAGCTAGATCATATAAAAATAATTGAGAGTAAATAGCATCATTTATTTCTTTCGGCAGCAGGGATCCACTGTAATGTCGCAATTCACCGTGTATTAAGAAGCAGGGTGGACCGCTTCCCTTTGTTGTCCTAGTGTCATATTTGCATCCAAGACTTGTAAATGCGTTAGCAACATTATAACTTCTGATACATTATCGAAACCATCTTGAAAGATATCCATTTCCTTCGAATAAATCCATTAATTCCGGTGGAGGTTCACGGAGTGGCGGTAACTGAATTTTTCCTCTGTGACATCATTTCCCGAATTCAGGATTCTTAAACGATGAATCAGATAATTTCTCATCAATCCAATGCAGTGCACCACAACATGGACATGGAACGTCCATTTTTCCAAGATAGTTTCTTCCATCCTTATTAATTGTTGAACGTACCTTCCTTCCGGATTTACGTTTATTTCCAACTGTTGTACTACTGAACTGTATAGGTACAATGATGTTTTCATCGTCAACACTGTCATCCAAAGAATAGTAATGATCAGTGTACTCATCAGATGAGACATATGGAACTGGAACAGAACTGTTTCAATATAAATAACAAAACACATTGTTAGATGAATTTTCATCTCCAATTCTTATAAGATACGGATTTTAAAATTCTACTATATATTACATCTCGTTCTCATTTGTTGTGGATTGTGCACTATTTGGAATTGTTTGAATGTCGTTCTCCACTTCTATATCATTCATCTGCAATTTTAAAAAGGTACATAAAACCACCTTAGTTTGTGGTTTTTTATATTCAACATAAATTACCAAATAATGACATATCCATGGCATTAGGTTAAATTTGTATGTCCGGAAATGAAATTTTGTTCACCTGATCGCCATATGCAGCTTCAGTATCATGATTTGCTAGCTCTTATGCATCTAGGACAGGAGGTTGGACTGGTTTTTTTCTTTTTTGGCAATGTTTTTCCTGCTATTACAATTGATAAGAAATCTAAAGAAGTAATAAATAAATAATTTACAGATACATAACCCAAAGATTTTTTTTCCTTACCTGTAATTGTATTAGCGTCTTTCCTTTTTGTTTTGGTGCTTTTTTTGTGTTTGCATTGTATATTTTTATGCTACATCAACTTGCTCATTGTCAGAGGCATTATATTGTCGATGCACTTGTTCAGAATCCATTTGCACTGTTTGTTTCATTATGGATCCTTCTTGAGATGTTTTCTGATGTTTCTCTCTTTGCCTACGTGCTTGTTGTGCTAAGCATGCTGCCTATATATTTAAGACATAAATCGCTTCCTGGTATAAGTAAATTTATCTTCTTTTTCTTATTAAAAAGTTTGGATGTTATCATAAATTAAAACAGTACCATTGATGGCTCCCCTTTCTTTGTTTGAGTTACTCTTTGTTCTCTCTCTCTTTGTCGACGTTCTTGTTGTGCCATGCATGCTGCCTGTAAAAAAAATTATTCTATTTTTAGATCATTTTTTGTAATCTAACATAATATATTACTCTAGTTATGGATTCGGGATTTACCAATGAGGGCTTATTAACTGGATGTTGCATCAACTCTTTTGCTCGACGTTGTTGTTGTGAGAATTGCTTCCTTTCCTATCAATATAATTAAGCAAGTGTGTTATCAGAAATTTTGATGCAATTGTATTAATAAATTTTAAGTAATTAAAGTGGTATCAATTTCAATTAATGAAGTAATACTTTAGTTCTTTGTGTGACAAACTGATTACTGTGTGATACTATTTGCTCAGGTTGTTCATTAAGTAGCTACTGCGAAAGTATGTTTGTCGGCCCTGTTTGAAGTGTCGATTGATCACTGCCTACTGTAATCTGTTGTGCATGTACATTTTGTGCTACTTGTTTATATCCTTCCTGACGTTCTTTGTCTTATTTTTCTGTTTCTCTACGCGCCTGTTGTGCTAAAGATTTTGCTTTTGATTTTTCCTTTTTCCACTGGTCTCTTTCAAGTGCTACTTGATTGTTTTCAAGTACTACATTTTGAGCCTGGACATGTTCTTTATCTCTTTCAGGACGTTCTTTCTCTATTTTTTTCTCTTTCTCTCCTTGCTTGTTGTGCTAAGGATTTTCTTTTTCTTTTTCTTTTTTGGACGTACCCTTTCAATTACTACTTGATTACGTCCAACATAACTGCACGACCCTTCAATAAACTATACAATACAATTTTATATTCAAGTTCAACCAAATCTCAAAATAAAATAAATTATTTTTTGCAGATTAGAGCATGTTTCGGAATAACAAAAAAATTCGATGGTTAGAATCTTACTTTTGATGTATCCTCTACGTGTGTTTTGCTTGAATTGTAAGGAGGTCTGCAATAATTGAAAACCAATGATTTGAAGGTGTTCTGCGACAACGTAAAATACAGTTCGAAAGAATTTTCTCGAAAGAATTTAAGAGTAAGCTATTTCGAACTTCATATTGATTAGAGATGATCAGTAAATTGATCTTTCTTCATAGGTGGTCTTTCTTCAAAAATAATAATAATTAATCAATGTGTTTTTATGGTCGATGAAGTTCTTATAGGGTCCTGGATTCATTCATCCGTAGAAGGAATGTGCTCGTATAAGGAATGTGATATTTAGTTGGAAACTGAAATCATGGTAAGGAATGTGCTCATATAAGGAATGTGATATTTAGTCGGAAACTGAAATCATGGTTCCGGTTGCCAAATCTTGATTCTCAGCCGATCTTACGCTTCTGGTTGTGTCTCACATATCCTTACAATCCAGGACGGAGGATGGAAAAATCAAGGGTCAGATGTATCCGGATACACAAACACCCTTTTCCCTTATGCTATAGATGGGAATTCATGAATTTGGCTAGGTTCATGATGGTAAGTTGAAGTTGAGTAATGAATTCCTTCTCTTTTACTTCCATTCGTAAGATCACATTATTGATTTCATAGTTCTCATGATCAAATCACTAATGCTCCTGGGACTGAATCTCTCATAAAATTGTCTATATTCCAGGAATCACATGTTCCTCTACCTAAATATAAGTAGGGAAGTAGTCCTGGAAAGATGCATAGGGATTGTAAGGCACTGGCAGTTGGTCAGCTGTAGGAGCAAGGCTATGTCCCTATCACTAGAGTTTCAATGTTATTAGTAGAACTGGAAAAAATAGTATGAAGTTTTTTTGGTTTATTTTTTTTGATTAGGAAAGGTGATTCCTTAGCAGACTTTATAGTCTATTGTGTTGTCAATAGTTTCAACTTTCAAGTGCACAACCCACCACCTTGAGAATGAAAAACAGTTTTGTGTAAGAGGGTCGCTGAGAAGGGGATCCACTCTCCTAAACCATGTTCAAATACTTGGAATTGTACTATAGAAGTAACGCCATTACCAATTACCAGAGTTCACATTTGTTGGCCAGAGTTTGAAACTCGTTAGTTGGCGTTCCATACTCAAAATAGGTTGTGTATTAAGGCATGTAACGAAAAAGTCACGCCAAGTCATCAGGGGGTGACTTAAGGTGGGGTGAAAGAATTACAGATAAAAAAGTGATTAAAGTTAATTAATTAGCTGTAACAAATAATCGTTGTTCCGTGTGTATTTCAATTAGCAATCTATATGGACAACTCCGAGTTGTTTTCTAGAGAATAAACAAGACTCAATCAATATAAAATACTCAAGGAGTTATTATCCCAATCTCTCGATTTGATTTACTCAAGAAAATATGATTCACGAGCCTAATCAAAGAGAGATAACTTGGATGGTACCAAAGACCAATATCCAAGTGTCAATCGATTTAAATCAACAACCAATAAGGTCGGATATTCTAATCGATTGAACAACGCACAACCGGTATAATTTCAATTATATAAAAATATAATGCGGAAAATAAATAACACATACACCAGAATTTTGTTAACGAGGAAACCGCAAATGCAGAAAAACCCCAGGACCTAGTCCATATTAAACATACACTGTATTAAGCGGTTACAGACACTAGCCTACTCCAAATTAACTTCGGTCTGAACTGTAGTTGAACCCCAACCAATCTCACACTGATCCAAGGTACATTTATCCTCCTACGCCTCTGATCCTAGCAGGATACTGCACACTTGATTCCCTTAGCTGATCTCACCCACAACCAAGAGTTGCTACGACTCAAAGTCGAAGATTTTAGCAAACAAATCTGTTTCACACATAAAAGTCTACATGTAATAGATAAATTCGTCTCCCACGAATAAACCTATGAGTTTTGTTCCGTCTTTTGATAAATCAAGGTGAACAGGAACCAATCGATAAAACTAGACTTATATTCCCGAAGAACATCTCAGTTTCATTAATCACCTCACAATAAACTTAATCGATGCAGCGAAGAAGATTATTAAGGAATCACAAATAATGAGACGAAGATGTTTGTGACTACTTTTATCTTGCCTATCGGAGATAGAAATCTCAATCCAATTATTACAATTGTACTCGTACGATAGAAATAGCAAGATCAGATCACACAACTACAAGATAAGTAGTAACAGTCTTGCTTCATAATCCCAATGAAGTCTTTAAGTCGTTAACCCGAATTTAGAGAGAAAACTCAAGGGTTAATGGAGATCGACTCTAGCTTAGAGAAAACTAGTATCACACAATAAAGGTGTGTGGGGATTAGTTTTTCCAATAGCTAGAGTTCCCCTTATATAGTCTTTCAAATCAGGGTTTTCAATCAATGTTAGCTTAGTAACAAAGCATTCAATATTCACCGTTAGATGAAAACCTGATTAGATTCAAGCTAATAACTCTCAACCGTTAGATCGAAAACTTAGCTTGCCATACACACATGTACTTGATGTTTTGGGTTTGTGTAACCGTACCCAAATGTGTACAATGGTTGGTTCAATATTAGTCAACCAAATGGTTAGCCAAATGATAACTTTCATATCAACCATATTCTTCTTCACCATAACTAGTCCAAATGACTCAAATGAACTAGTTAGAGAGTTGTTCAATTTCTCTGAGATCTCAAGTACTACAAGAGACACAATTGAATCAAAAATGATGTGATTCACTCGAATCATTAATCATGAACTATAAAGCCACGGTTTGCAAAAGCATCCCTTAGTAATTTAAGAATAAGTTCATGAACAATGTTTTCAGACATAACCTCTTGAGTTCGCGGACTCAAGATAACCGGTTGAAGTTAATAAACTCCAGCAGAATTTCTCGGGATGAGAACTTTCGTATGTTTGCGGACTGGGTTCGCGAAATGCATCTGAGCTTCAAATTAAGCAGATATTCTCGGGTTCGAGAACTTACGCTAGTTCGCGGAATGGGTTCGCGGACTGAGTTGTTGCTCACGTTCCAGTTCCACTTGATCAACAAAGTTTGCAAACTTCGGTTCAAGTGTTAAGGACTTATACATATATGTGTTTCCACAACAATGTTTATATCCCCCAATGGTTATATAGTCTAAA
This sequence comes from Papaver bracteatum, assembly GCA_023529315.1. Taxonomy (NCBI): domain Eukaryota; kingdom Viridiplantae; phylum Streptophyta; class Magnoliopsida; order Ranunculales; family Papaveraceae; genus Papaver; species Papaver bracteatum. The sequence goes on along the minus strand of JAJJWX010002148.1, from coordinate 447,009 downwards.
CTCTCATTTCAATCATTGAAACATTCTCAGAGGACGTCATATAGTTGTTTTCACGAACTAGTTTTCGTCAGACCGATTTTCAAAGTGATTGAAACATAACATGACTTTCGTCACTAGGCAAAGATGAACTTGGCTAAAGAGAAAGCTTTACCAACACATATTTCGAGAAATAGATAAGCGAGATATACTCAGCTCGAAATGTCACATGTGCATATTCTTAGTCTATATAGTAAAACTACTTTTGTCTCAAGATAGGAGATAGAGTAGATAGACTTTCGAGTGATAGATAAGTTCAAGTCTCCACATACCTTTTAGTCGATGAAGATCTACTGGTTCCTTGAGTAGTCATTCATCTTGTATGATGATCGTCGTGGAGTTCTTGAGCTCAACTACACTTTATATCCTAGTCCAAGACCTTAGCTATAGTATACTAGAAATCAAGACTATATATTTTTGATCACTAAGATTGAAAAACATGCTTGAGATAGAAACGCATGCGAGTTTGACCGAGCAGTGCTCTAATAATTTTTAGTAACTATAAATGGACTGTGCACAGTGGCGGAGCCAGAATTTTTTTTCTAGGGGGATAAAATAAATTTATAAAAATATAGAGACTTCTGGTGGACTAAATATTATATAAATGGTGAACTAAATACGATTTATAAGATAAAACAAGGGGGTTTTTAGGAATTTAGGGGCTGGAGCCAGGGTTAGTCAACCCTCGGCTCCGCCCCTGATTGTGCAGTTATATATAGTCGAGTATGATCAATCATGAAATGTAACTATCAAAAGAAATATTTTAAGAGAATATTATCTTCTCCGAAGTTTTCTTCAGGTGAAAGCGTAGACAACACGCTGCTTATTTATATATAGCAATTATTACAATGAATTTTTGTATCAAACAAAATTACTCATGATTAAAGTTGATTATCTGTAACAAATAATTGGTGTTTAGTTAATGTAAGTACTAGTGAGATAAGTGGACTGTGTAGTTATATATGTAGTTGAGTACGAGTCATGACTTGCACCAACATAACTCTCTTTTTTTCTTTTAGGAGTGGTTCAACTGAAATAAATGAAATATGGGAAACGGTTGGATCAAAATGTGTAGACACAAAATTTTCTGGTATGTACACTCTTGGGCTTCAAGCAACGACTAATTAGCAAGATAGTACGCAATTCAACTTGTATGACTTTTTCTCTCATCAATTTTTTTTTTCAAAAACGAGGCGAAAACCTCAGACACCAGATTGATGTAATCAATACTCAAAAATTTGAGCATCGTTAACGGTTACAAGATTAATACAATTCCTGATATAAAGTTGTTGAAGGATTGCTCCCAATCCCTCATCTTTCCAGTGTTTTTTATACCATGTCTGTTACAGAAAGTAGCTATATTAACTGCCTTAACAATATTATATCTAGAAATTAATAAAAAACCAGTTGCTTTGAAGTTTATACAGGTACTTGGTACAATATCAAAGTTCTCACTGATGTTATATCTATTTTGTCTAGCATTTACATATCTTCCCATCAACAGATGAAGAGTCGGTCTTGAATCACTTTGGAAGATTATGTTATAACCACTCCATTCGGCTGCCCACTGGAAGGGTGCATCTGCACCTTTCTCCTCTAGTTGTTCTCTTGTATAGCAATCAACATGAGATCCCCTTGCTTTAATTGTTCTACCTGCATAATCAATCATAGTCAATCCTATCCCGGTAGTACTAAAAGGTAAATTCATTGATAAAGCAATTGAGATTCTCATACTCATACAACTAATTTCCATATTGGGTTCTGTTTTTATGATTATTAAGTTTTCATCCTTCATTGGATTATAGTATAACGATTGCATTTCATTATACTCTGGACTGTTCACATAAATCATGTTGTTGATAAATCTTACTATTATTTTAGCCGTATTTTCACTATTCTGTTATTTTTGTTGGAAATTAGATTCGCATCTAGCTTTTCATATGTGCTAAATGATTATACTACAGAATTCTGGCCATTGGACACAGTCTCCTCTATTTCTATCGCAGAACCATGTGTTTAGCCAATCATGGAAATCATTACAATTATCAATTACATAATTCATTTCAAAATTTAAATGCATCCATACCTGTTTAACAAAATTGCATTTTTTAAATAGGTGAGTTAGTGACTCTTCTTCTCCATTACATAGACTACATTTTGTATCTATATATGGGAGAATAGCAGAAATTCTCATACCTGTTGGCAAAATCGATTGCGCCGCTTTCCAGATAAACATCTTTATGGAGGGTGTTACTTTAAGCTTCCATATTATACTCCATTCCACAGTTATATTACCACTACTATTTATTTTATGATAGAGATATTTGACAGTGAACATACCTTTACTGTTTAGGTTCCAATGTGTTGTATCTTCTACATCCTGGTTTGGAATGAGAATTTTCTTTATTTTCTCTACTATTTCTTGGTCAAAGCAGCAGTTGAGTTTATGCTCATCCCATTCAATGTTATTTTTAAAGAGATGGTGCACCTTAGTCAAGTTTTCAGTACCATTAGCTGAATTAAATATTGGGACAGTGGTATCAGGGAACCATTTGTCCTCCCAGATGTCAATCAGTTTCCCATTTCCTAATTTCCAATCACAATTTTATTTTATTAGTTTGACACCGCTTTGTATCCCTTTCCATACCCAACTATCCCCATCCTTAGGTTTGTTTCTTATGTGTAAAATGTCACTGTTCGGATAATACTTTGCTTTTAGAATTGTTGCCGAAAGAGAATATGGATTTTCTTTCAAATTCCATCCTATTTTGGCTATCATAGCCATATTTAAGTTCTTTATGTTTTGGATTCCCAAACCTCCCTCCTCTAGAGGTTTGCAAACTGGTTTCCAGCCTTTTAAGTAAACACCTTTTTTTTTCCTTTCTTTTTTTTTCCATTTTCGTCTTTCCCCCACCAGAAATCCCGCTGTAGATTTGTTAAAGTTTTACAAATCTTTTTTGGGATTTTGAAATAGTTCATTTGATAAACTGTAGATTTGTTACAGTTCTTCCAGCAGTATTCATTTGGGTTCTTCTCATAGTTCGAAGTCTACTTTTCAGCTTTAGAAAAAGTGGTTCTTGACCTTTGATCTGTTTGTAAATAGTGGAGCACCTAGATATATGTCATATAAAGGTATAGATTTGACTCCTAGTATTCCTCTCACTTCATTTATTATGTCAGGATCAGTTTTTGGGCTGAAAAACACTCTCGATTTACGAGGTTTATCAGTTGCCCATGAAGATACACCAAAGTCTCCAAAAAATTTAACTAAATTATGGCAAGTTTGCGCATTTTCCTTTCCAAAGATGATACAATCATCCGCAAAAAGCATATGACTGACAGGAGGGGCATGTCTGGAGATTTTAATACCTTTTATTTGTCCCATACTTTCATCATTTAGTATTGTTCTGGATAGAGATTCGATACATATGAGAAATAGATATGGATACAGGGGATCTTCCTGTCTCAATCCTCTTGTTGGCTTATAGAACTCTATAGGAGAACCATTAAGAAGAACTGGAAGAGAAGAAATAGAAATGCATTGATATACCAGTTGACACCACTTGTCATAAAAACCTACTTTTCTCATTATTTCCATTAAGAAGTCTCATTCGACCCTATCGAATGCTTTTGACATATCAATTTTCAGTCCCATGAGGCCTTTCTTAGATCTGGTTTTCCTCATTTTATGTATAATTTCATGTGTTATTGTTATATTATCAGCGATTTGATGGCCTGGAATGAATGCAGACTGAAAAGGACTTATCATTTTATGAAGTAACCCTTTCATTCGGTTAGCCATAAGTTCAGAAATAACTTTATAACTAGTGTTGCTCAATGTTATTGGTCTGAATTCTGCCACAGTAGTAGGGTTTATTGTTTTAGGTATTAAGGAAATAAAAGAAGTGTTCAGTTCTTTAGCCAAGAACCCGCTCTTAAAGAAAGTTTGTACCATACACACAAGATCCTTACCAATTGTTTCCCAATTTTGTTAGAAAAAGATCGGCGGAAAACCATTAGGTCCCGGACTCTTGTCCGGTTCCATTGAAAATATAACTTTCTTAATTTCCCCTTCATTAGGGATCGAGCATAGTTCATTATTTTCATTAGCATTTATACAATTTAGTATCAGATCAATCATCGTCTTATCAATAGTTGGTTTCACAGTCGTCGCAATACTCTTAAAGTGTTCAGTTATATAGGCCGCTATTTCTTGTCAAGAATTTAGCCAATTTCCTTCATTATTTTGAATAGTCTCTTCTATTTCTTCGGAATCTCTGTTTTGTTTTACTTTGGAAAAACTTTGTGTTTCTGTTTCCTAAAGTTAAATTTCTATCTCTACTTTTGTCTTTCCAAAACTTTTCTTTAATTACATATCATTTAGTTAGTTCCTTATTTAACTTAGCTGTAGTTTCCAAAACTTTTTCTCTCATCATGCGCAGTAAGAATCCAATCATATGTAGTTTGTAACACCAAACCTATCTCAGAATTTACTTACTCTTTTTCTCATTTCGTGTGGAACAACTACACTTTCATGAAAATGAAAGAAAAAGAACCACACTTCAATGAAAATAGAGCATTACTAATGACTTCCACCTTATTGCTTTAACTAACTCAGATTGTTGGTTTTGACACAACTAATTCAGTCTTAGTGCCTTTCCAGGACTAAGCTTTTCCTATTAAAAAAAGAGACACAGCTAATTCATTTTTTAATATATTTTATTTTAATTTTATTATTTTGATGAACAAAATGTCATATAAGGAGGAAAAGAGGGATAAGCAATGACAAGATGGTTTTTGTAAAAAGGGATAAACAATAGCAAGATAGTTTTTGTGATATGAGTAGAGGCAGTAGACGTTCGTAATGATGGTTAAGCTAAACATATACTACAAAATTCTTAGATCTATGCATTTATGTGTAAGTCAACAAGTATATGAAGAGTGAATTACTCTCAAATAAAAGCATTGGCTTTCATAGCCGACCTTAAACAACAAAAATATTTGAATTATCTTATAGGAAAGTATAGTAGTATACATAGATCTGACCCAAATATGTCTGCATACAAAAGAGGAATCCGGGGCTTTAAAGTCAATAGGTTTTGGGGGCTTTTTTGAATTCTAACATCCTAGTATGGATAGGGGGAAACCTAACTAACAGTAAAAGTCAAATATACCCTTTCCAATAAACATATTATAATCCAACTATTATAAAATAAAAATAAAAAAATCTTCTCTTCTTCTTCATTTCATCATAATTAAATTGTTAATCATAATTTCATCATGACGAAATTATTAAAAAACTTAAATCTATAATTCAACTTTCTTTCTTCTACTTCTTCTTCTCCATCACATCGTGATTCTTCATCGCATCATGATGAAGATGATGATCATAAAAAAAAAACAAAATCTATTATTTTCTTCCTATCTTCTTCTTCATCTTCTCCATCGCGTAGAGATGATGCAAAAAAACAAAACTAAGAAAACCCACCATTTACTTTTACTTTTGGTTGACTTAAATATCCATTTCGATTAATTTAAAATAAATAAATAAACAGTTTCTGAAACTGTAACGGCTGGGAGTTCACACTTTCCCAGCCGTGAATCCTATATTATAGTTGGGAAAATACATGTTTGCCAACCGTGAACCCTGAACCTACCTGTACGGTCGGGAAAGTAAGAACTTCCAACCGTAAAAGAGTGTCTCCGACTAGGTTTTTCTGGCCGTATGCTATTATGATAATCAAATTGAAAAAGTACAAGCAGGGGTCTAATTTCGGTTAGGTTTTCCCAGTCGAAAATGCTTACTTTCTGCTAGGTTCCCCAGACGTAGCTTGAACTCTCGGCTAGGTTCCCCAACCGTAAATTGAACTTTCAGCTTGGAAAACCTAGCCGTAACTGTTCCTGATACTCACAAAAAATAGAAGAAAAAAATCGGTTGGGAGTTCTTGTCGAACGAGCCGTGAAAATAATTTACGGCTGAGAAATCTTCAATTTCGAGTCGCAAATTGTTATTCACGGCTGGGTCGACATTATTTCTCAACCGTAACTGCAAAAAAACCCAGATTTTTTCTGATTTTTATCGGTATTGAATCAACAAAATTATTATTGGGGATCAAGTATAAAGTTCTCCCGAGTGTTTTAAAAAATTTAATTAATTTTTTTTTTCTGAAATCATCTTCCTGGATCACAAAAAAAATTGATGAAAAAAAAATTTGATGAAAGAAAATTAGTCGAATGATTAATCTTAATCAATGCACTAATCATTATTAATTTGGTTAATCACCATAATTAACACGAATCAAATTGGGGGTGTTTTAGGCATTATTGAAATAGTTGGATAAGGGGCTATAGAATTACTACTAATGACCCAAAAAAAGCCCCAAAAGACCATTGACTTTCAAAGCCCCAATAATAGGATTCTAAAAGAGTATTTATGTACTTTGAAGTAAGCAACAACTTAATTACACAAGCCTGTTATAGGGGCGGCATGGTTTATTAGAGGGACGCCATTGTAATAGGACAAAAATGGTCATTACATGATAATTCAAGTGTCCCTTACAAAAAAAAAATAATGACAAATTAACCCTCATAATTGATATTCTAGTTTAGTGTTGATAATCTAGTTTAGTGTTGATAATCTAGTTTAGTGTTAATGATTAATTTTCACTTATATTAACTCTAAATCAAAACAAAATCATATTTTTAGAGTTAAAAAAAAAGTTAAAGAGGAGAAGAGAAGAGAAGAAAAAAAATTGTGATATTTGTGAAACCCTAGATTTTGATTCACTCAACCAGAGCCTGAAATTGACCAGGTCTACTTCTAAATTAGTTCCCATTAGCTTTTTGTCGCTCAAAATTATCTAAAGTACGTAAAAAAAATCAAAACTTTTAAAATTTCAGAAGAACTTACGGTTGTAATTTAGCTCGTGACCAACCGTAACTTTGTGTTACGGCTCGTAAGTTATCGAATACCAACCGTAACTGGTTAAATTTGGGAAAAACCTAATCGTAATATCAGTTACGATTGGTAAAAAAAAAATTGGTACGAACCGTAACTAGTTACGGTTAGTAACTAATGAATCAAGATCAACCGTAACTAACCTACGATTGGTAATTGAACTTATCTTACGCACTGTAAGTTATTTTTGGGTAAATTGCTAAGACACAAGATGTTCTACGGTTGATAATGTTGTTGGAGTTACAAATCGTAAGTCAATTACGGTTGATAATTGTGATGCAACTACAAACCGTAAAATAACAATGAAATATCCAGGATGATTTACAGTTCGTAATTGTAATTTCGATACCAACCGTAACTGATAATTTTTCTCAAAATAAAGAATTTACGGTTCGTATTTGAGTTACAACAAACCGTAACATCAACCAAATCTATAGTTACGGTTCCAATTGGAGTTATTACCAACCGTAACTCACATGCAACACAGATATTTCAATTTCAATTTTGATCCAAAACCCTAATTTTTGATACAAAACTAACTTAAATCAAACACAATAAACTCTAATATAGTTTTCAATCAACGATTATCAATTTTTCAAATTGCCGATTAATCGAGGATGATGAAAATTTCAGTTTTAATGGAGGAGAAGAGAAGATGAAGATGAAAAAAAAAATTGTTTTGATTTTTTTTCTGATTCCATTAGGTTTAAAAATAGGGGAGGACAATTCAGTCTTTTCAACCAAAAAATAAAGGGTAAATTAGCCCATTTAAGGTGAAAAGGATAATCTAATCAATTTACACCCCCTATAGGACATCCTCTAACCAACTAGAGGGACATTACTATCACACTGCCGCCCCTCTAATAAAACTTGCCGCACCTATAACAAGATTGTAATTGAAATTGAACACCAAAAAAATTTATCGTTTTTATGCATGATTGATGCACTCGTGTGCCCACTGAAGCATAACAGTCTAGAAATTTGATCTCATGATTTCGTGCGGAAGGAAAACGAAAACGGGAAAATTAAAGAGGGATTTGCTGTTTAGTCCAGTAAACCCGACCCGGTTTACTGGCTAGTCCAGCGGGAAAACACATTTACTAGTTAGTCTAAAAAAGTTTTGAAAAGAGTAAAATTACTCTAATAACCCTAACATATAAAATTTCGTATATTAATACATACTACTAGTATACTAGTAGTATGTAGTATACTAGTAGTAACTAGTATGAAGTAATAACATATGTAGTATGTAGTATACTAGTAGTAACTAGTATGTAGTATGTAGTATACTAGTGGTAACTAGTACTAATAGTAATATGTTATGTATTGATACTAGACCTTAACCCGTGCTGTAACGGCACGGGCCATGATGTTGGTTCATTTTTAATATATCGTATAATTTGTGTCCCGAATACTTATCAACTTCTTATGATTTAATATGTGTTTGTCATAAAAATAGTTGGGATTTTCCTCTATTTTTTTCTTCGTTTTTTCCTTTAATATTTTACCGCCGGAGATTTGCTCAAACGAAAGAAATATAATGTTAACTTCTAGACACTTTTTTATTTACGTTCATTGCTTATAATAAGATAATGCTCTACATGAACATGGAAGTTTAAATATTTTTTGGAAATATGTCGTCAGCAGCGCTCATCTCAGTGAAATCAACTAATCAATATCGTCTATAAAAGTCTCCACATGCTCCTATTTCGCTCCAGCTGACTCATCTATCATGGTCATGTTGTCGATCCTCCAAATAGGCAGAGAATATTATTTTTTTATGAAGCTTCCATCGCCAAAAAGACCACATATGGAGGTTCCGTCGCCGGATAAGTTGATGATGAAGATTTCGATGTAGATTCCGTCGTCGGAGACAACCAAGATGAAGGTTTCGTCATTGGAAAGCATGGAGAGCATCACTGTTGATCTTAAATCTCAACCCAATAACCAAGAATCGCCATTAAAGCGAAGACAAACCTCAAAATAGTAGATAAAACCACCAAAATGGTGTAGATAAGTAGAAAACATAATAAAAACAAAACTAATCTACTAACTAACCTACGTAGATGATGTTGATCCACCATTTTAGTTAGCCATATTATGTTTTTGACTAACTTTAAACTTGATGTTATCTTCTACTGTGAACTTTATGTGATTTCAGAATCGAAATTGTTATACCTATTTCATTTGTATTAAGTAATCCGTTGTATATCCCAACAATTCTTCTACAACAATTCCTTTCTTTTGTCGTTTCCGGACCATCATTAGCCATTATTGTCAAACGCAAGTTGTCTAATTTTTGTTGATGTTATGTATTTGCAATGTTCATTTTTCTTAAATAAATAGATTGTGGAAAAACTAAAAAATAAAAGAACATAAGTATTACATCGGGTCTAAGTTACTATATCCAAAATACACTGGACACTGCTTTTGGTGCCTTATTTCCTCAAATTCCTCGTTGCATTCTAAACAGTACATGCAACACCAATCGATTGCGAAGTGAGATATTTGCGCAAGTGTGGTCAATGTATCCTTTTCCTGTAATAATAATAACAACACGTCAATTTTTTTTTCTTCAAGGCATCCAGTTGTAAATGGTATGAATCTAATAGATTTGAATTATACCTCAATATTAGATATCACCTTCTTCTCACATAACATAGCAATTGAGGAAGGACAAATCTTGACCACTCTTTACATATGCAGAGTTAGCCAAACTATGTTTTTCAGTTGTCTTGCATGAAGATTATTATTAATCCATATTTTAGTCTTCTCCTATTGAAGACGATCTAATTAGTCCTATAGAAAGTTAATCTTAAATTTTGGACCTTATCTCTTGACCAAATTATTGAAGTATTCTCAGTCATGTTCTGTTTTGTGTGATCTACCCATCTGTGTCTACTCTACCTTCTAACCCAGTGAATGAAACCTATACACATTGATCCGTAATTTGATATTGTTGATTTGTCATCAAGAGGTCGCATGATTTGAGAATGTAAAATATAAAAAATATTCTATAAACATCAGAGGTGAAATTTAAATTTATGATTTAGAGTTTTTTATGATGATTTTGATGAACAAACATAATTTTCAAACAAATATTTTAGAATGCAAGTACATTTTCCCGGTCAATAAGGTTTTATATCGGGAATTGAGTGAAAGTTGTTGTCTTTGTAGGTAGTTGTCGCGAAACAACTCGATATTGATGGTCTTTCAGGGAAAAGAATGTAATAGTACTTGAGAGAGCGGTAATGTTCTCTTACGCGAGTACACCAATTTCCTTTATATAATACGGGTGATCGAACAATCATGATCATATTGTCTTATACGTTCCGGTATCATCCTCGAAATATTTGGTTTTTGTCCTAATCAATCGTGCTAAAAACAACCAATTACATCTTTCACAATACAATGTTGCATGTTTTGTGAAGATTATTATTTTTTACTTGGTCAATAACACTCACTAAAAAGCAAACACTATTATTATACACTACAATTACCAACTCCCACCACCATAAAAACCATCCACCGCCACTATTTCTTCCACCAATAGTAATGTTACCGCCTCTACCATTGACAAACACCCACCACCGCTTATACTAACCCTACTCCCACTACCACCATTAGAATTAATATAGTTTTTAGTAAAATTATTTATTAATAAAATTATGTATTTATGTTAGATTATTAAAGGGACATTTATAATAGAAATTTAATTAATCATTATGAACAATCAATGAGACACTAATTAATAAAACGTTTAAAAATGGTTAAGTTGAACAAACCCCAGCGGTAAAATTATCTTTGGAAAGAACAAATCCTGACCACTCTTTACATAAACAAATCAATAATAAATAATTTCATATGTTCTGATCTTGATTCGTGTCGTTCGTTTAGTTATTACATAACATGGTAATTATTGCACCAATTTTTTAAAATGAACATGTGTTTTATCGAGTTTATTTTAACATTAGAATGATCAACCACGTTTTATACTTGATAATATAACGTTACACATTTTGTGGCGTTACGAAATTAGCATAATATGTTTTTGTTCACCAATACCCGCCACCACCATAAAACCATATGAATCAACATTTTTTTATCCACCACCACCTAGTGGCGGAGCCAAGGGTTGACTAACCTGGCTCTAACCCCTTAAATTTTTAATAACTATATAATTTTTTTAGTTTACTTTATAAATAGTATTTTGTCCATATATATTTATGGTTTAGTCTACCAAAGTTTACATATTTCTTTTACAAAAAAATAGGCCTCCTCAATGTCAATTTTTGACTCCACCACTGCCACCATCACTTCCGCCCATCCCATGCAGGTTGTTGGACGCAATTCTAATTTTCAATCACAAATGCCATTATGAGGTTTAGATTGAATTAAATTTTTTCAATTGATTAGTTTCATTAATTTTTTTCCGTGTATATATTTTTTTGTATTGCAATCAATTTTATTTTAATATTAAAAAATCATGATTTATACGATATAGTACCAAAAATAACAGGGGTACCATTTGGGGTGATCCAACTACGATCATGAAAATGTTGTCTTGTATGATATCATCCCTGAAATATATGGTACCTTCCTTTATCAAAAGTGTTAAAAACAACCAACCATATCTTCCACACTACGATGTTATCGATGTTGTAACGACAACATAAAATTAATATTGTCCATCACTACTCACCAGCATTCACCGTCACTACTTCTTCCACTACAAACCAGGGGCATAGCCAGGATTTTGAGGAGAGAGGGAGAAAAAATTCTTGGCAAGCTGGAAACATGTGAAAAATGGACTTTGTATCCCATTTTACGATAAAAGAACGAAAATAAATATAATTGTGCTTGGCTCCGCCCTTAATCACCACTACTCTTTCGGCCTCCACCTCTTCTACTACTCATTGTTGCTGAAAATGTCTATTGATATTATTTATCAAAATTACTTATTAATATAAATAAATATTATAATTAAGTAAGAAAATAATTATAATTAAAAACTGATTAGCCATTTATTATGAGCAATTAGTGAACCACTAATTAATAAAACACTTTATAATGAATAGATTATTTATTATGTGCAATTAGTGAAACACTAATTAATAGACCAATTATGGTATTTAACTTGAACAAAGCACCACTGTTGATTTATCTTTTATATCAATTCCAACCAAGGTGGAATAATGGTTAGAGACCACTCTTATGACACAATAGGTCATGAGTTCGAAACTCCCCGTTGTAATTTTTGAAATTTCATATATTGACTTGCGTATTCATTTTTCATTCATAATATTGGAATTAATGTCACGCGTGCAAGTTGTAGGGGGTGGCCAGGAGAACCACGACCCTTGATTTATCTTTGTCAACGACAAATCCTGACCACCACTAACACATGCAAACTTAGCTTAGCTATGTTTTGTATTATAGACTACTACATATTGATATGAAGTACGTTATATATTGACACTACATATTGATATGTAGTAAATGTTTGATATGTAGTATGTTATATATTGATACTACATATTGATATGTAGTACGTTATATATTGACACTACATATTGATATGTAGTATGTTATATATTGATATGTAGTATGTTTGATATGTAGTACGTTATATATTGATACTACATATTGATATGTAGTATGTTATATATTGATATTGCATATTGATATGTAGTACGTTATATATTGATATGTAGTATGTTATGTATTGATACTACACATCAAAAAATTTTATGTATTGATACTACATGTGTTACTACTAGTATACTAGTTACTACTAGTATAGTAAAGTAGTTACCTAATTTACGAGTAACAATAAGATATTTTTGTCACAACTAGTATATTACATATTAATATGTAGTATCACCGTATTGATATTACTAGTATGTAGTAACATACTACTAGTAACATTTACATGTATTGATACTAATTATACTTGGAAGGGTGTTTTAGGCATTTAGAAAATACATTTTTTAATCTCCACGAAGTTTTTGGACTAGAGAGTAAATAATCTAGTCCAAAAACATGTTTTTGGACTAGGGAGTAAATGTTTTCCATGGGTGGACTAGCCATTAACTGGGTCATGAAAAAGTGGACTAAACAGTAATTCCTACAAAATTAAATGGGGATTGTGCATTGGTGGAAGTAATGACTTCCACCTCACTAACTCAAATTATTAACATTGACATCTTATTAAATGACTTTTTTTTAACCTAAATAGTAAATATTTGATGCACTCCACTGACCTCTATATAAGGAGATGGATATTGTTTGTCTCTCCTAAAAAGATTCCAATTCTTCAAGTTTATAAAGATAATATTTAGTAAACATATTCTGATTCTTTAAGTTTTTCAACTTAGCAAATGGCGGATTACAGTGGCAGAGCCTTAACGGATGCTGATAGAGTTGTATTAAAACAAAATTTTAATGGTAATATATACGATTCTGATTCTTTAAGTTTTTCAACATAGCAAATAGCGGATTACAGTGGCAGAGCCTTAACCGATGCTGATAGAGTTGTATTAAAACAAAATTTTAATGGTAATGTATACAGTAGAACTTATATATAATAATATCCTGGGGACCACAAGAAATTATTCTTATATGGAGGTTATTCTTATATAGAGGTCTACCTTGAAACGATTAATAAAAATTTGTTATTCATGTATCCAGAAGAAAACATAATTGCACACAACAAACATCACAATGTACCTAGGTAATACAAATATTAGTTAAATTTTATTTAGTTTCACATGTATGATACGCAAGTTAAATATAAGAAGTTTTCTATGGAACACAATGTACCTAGACAATACCTAGGAAAACATAAATTTTGTTTAGTTTCACATGTATTAGTCAAATATATGAGGCTTGCTATGTAACACAATCCACAAAAAATTCAACAATGATATGGAAAATTGACAAATAAAATCATATGATTAGAGATATTTGAATGAGTCATACAAAAAAAAACATATCACACCCGCTGAAAAGTAAAAGGATTTTTCAAATTGGTTAACAAAATCTTTTCGTCTTAAACTTTGGTGTACGACATGACTTATATTATATATATAATATTGCGAATTATTCTTATATGGAGGTAAGTTCCTTAAGACAAGACCGGAAAAAATGATGACTTATTCCAATATGGAGTTTATTCTTAAATATAACTGGCCCAAATCGGGACCAAAATTTTTTATTCTTATATGGAGGTTATTCCTATATGGAGTATTCTTATATAGAGGTTCTAATGTATAACTTAATCAAATTTTTCTTAAGGATATACTAATGTAATCTAATGCAGTACTTCAAATTTCTGCTTCAGGTGGTGACTGGTTTCTAAAAACCTACGTTATACAAAAGCTTAAGTGAGCGTTTCCAAGTAAGAGTAATTAAAATCAAAAGATGGTTCAAAACCGAAAGATATAATAGAAGGAAAGCTTCAAAAAATGAGGAAGCTACTTTGACTGCCCATCTTTTGAAATGATATAAAATGAAATAAAAAATATAATGTTAAACAAAAAAAATAATCTTTTGACTACCCATCTTAAGCTACTTTGAAAGATATAATATAATGTTAAACAAAAAAATATGAAATGATCAGTTTTCTCAAGTTAATTTGTTTGTCACCTGTATAACAGTAAGTGTTCAATTTGTTTGTACATGGATGGAATTTTAAGCTTGGGGATCTTAACCCAATGGGATTTACATCTAAAGGGGCTCCTTCAAGTTGTAATGCATCAAGAACAAAGGTGGCAGATAATTTTGAGTTTCGGGATCCTAAACCAATGTGATTAACCAGAAATATATTCAATAAAACCAGGCTTTTCTTAAACATGAAAACGATTAACCAACAAATTCGTTACCTCAGATTCCATATCCCCTTCTCTCCAGAAAGATATATCATTAAGCGCAAGTTCAAGTTAGAACTCTCCCTCATTGTGTTGTCATCCTCTCGCAAGAACAAAATAATAACAACGAAAGCAACCTTTACTAGAGAAATGTTGAATCGGTTTTAACTAATGCGTGCCAATAGAAAAAGTTGAAAACCAGAAATACATGTGTTTATGCTAAACACAACTCATGTATACACAAATTGATTCAACACATTATGAATTTTTACATATGAGTCTCAATTGGAACACCTTATGATCCTTTGATAAAGCCTACCAACATGGGCTAGAACTTAATCCCGCTAAATTAAAAAGCCACACAAACCATAAGGGTTCACACATATGAGATCGAATATTAAGGTTATGAAAACCGAAATCAAACATCCCATAAACTCATAGAAATAATATAAATCATTCAAGCATAGGCTATGTAATTGGAAAAACTATCATACGAAAAAAGATAAGCTAATAATTTTATTCATAAATAATAGATAGTTTTTATTCAGAAATAGACCTTATATAATAATTGAAATAATCAAAACCTTATGTCTATTTTCTTGGATCAATATTTGAACAGATTTTTCAAAGATCATCTTCAATTTCCTCAAATTTTTTAGGATCTTCATCAACAGTATCTTGACCGATTTCTCGGATTCTTCACACAGTTGCTTGATTATGTTCACAGGCTAAAGCATTAACCTTTCAATTAATATTCCGAGCATACTCCCTATTACTGATTCCAAATTTAATTTGCTTCCTTTGGTTATAGATAACAATTCTTAGTAATGTTGCATGTCTGTGATGTGTTTCAATAGTACTGAGGAGGACTTGTCGAAGATTGAGGATATCAATCTTAGCATCCAAACTGTTTTGGACAAGAATATGAGTCACATCTTCCTTTTTTTCTCCTTTATCTTCACAACCAGATTTCTTGAAGGAATTATCAAGATTGATAGTTTCATTAGATGTCGTTCCACTCAACGCTTTTAGAATTTTAGCTTGAGATATGGTTTTCCGATACATCCTTTAGTAAAAGTTCTTAAACAAGATAAGTACATATACTTGAGAATTATTTAACACATACAAAACATAGGTGCCAGACTTAAATAAACAATTCTGACCAGATTTGAAAAGATGTTCGCATCTAATATGTTATTGAATCACAAAGATTCTTTGAAAATAATTGATCTTCTAGAATAGGTATCAAACGATACTTTAGACAAGTAAACTTATCCTGTTTACACAAGTTGTTGTAAGACAACTTCTTTACCCAAAAAGACAAATAAAGTATCTTTAGGTAGATTGTGTATACTCTCTATGTTGAATAAGATATATTAACAGGATACACGATGCCTAGGTACTTGTGCTTCCTTACATCAAATGATCGGGTATTGTAAGGATACACTTTCTAACGCAATTAAGCGTTGGGGTGAGAAGTACCTTTCTCACCAAGTACCTTTTGAGGAACTTCTTCCTTCTTATTTCTAGGGACATGATCGTGTGCCCTTGTGTGGGATTCGGATTCATCCTCTTTATCGGGAATATTGCGAGATGATATATCCTTGATTACATCTTGTGCCCAGGATGGTATGTTCTTTGAATTCGAACCCATGTGATCTTGATCTGCCATTAAACAGATTGCAGATGTCTTTTATTCAAGACATTCTATATGTCCCCTCAAGGTATCCTTTCCCTATTGAAAATATTTTTATAAATATAAATACTTATCAAGGTATACCTTTCGACATGTCTCTGTAAGAAGTTATTATATAAGGATTTTATTCCTTATTTGTGAATGCTCTATCAATTGAGTAAGAAATTCACACTCTGAAGTTTTTCTAATATACTTCATTGTACGAGGCTAATTTTTGTTCCAAATAATCAGCTAGATTATTTTGAATACTGAGTGTTTCTCGTTTTTCTTCATAGATTCTTACATTTAATTGAACAATAATTTCTAGGACATCATCTAGGTTGTCAATGGTTTTTCCTTTTTCTGCATAACTTTCAACATGTTTGAAGAATCTTTCTAACATTTTACGAAATACAGAACTTGGGTAGACCAGTGAATCAAATCTATTTTCACTTTTAGAAACAAAATATTTTTCACCAGAGATTGGAGTTGGATCCAAAACATGTTCCTTTAGTTTTGAATTCATTCTTTTTTTATCGGGATCCTGATTCTCAATCAAGTTATCAGTCTTAGACTTTCTTCTTGATTTTCGAAAAGACTTACCCGACCA
Organism: Papaver bracteatum; assembly: GCA_023529315.1. Lineage (NCBI taxonomy): Eukaryota > Viridiplantae > Streptophyta > Magnoliopsida > Ranunculales > Papaveraceae > Papaver > Papaver bracteatum. The sequence continues at coordinate 429,862 of JAJJWX010002148.1, read as the reverse complement.
ATTGCTATTTACCTTTTATGAGACCTTATTCTTAGCATCTTGATGTATGTTAACTGAGTTCTTATTAAGTTTAGCTTTGCTTTTCTTATTTTAACTCATATATTATTGGTTGGATCGCACCAAACAAAGATTGTTAGATCTTTTCGTGTTTGCCTTCTCTGATACCAATTGAAAAGACTAGGGTACCCAAATACACCACAATCTTTAAATTATTCACCTCTAAGACCTCTTACTGAAAGTGATTGTCTATGGACAAAGTCGAGACAATACTACAAATAGATATTCACACTTTTTGCGATCGTCTATGGATATGAGATCGAGACAATGCAACAATCAAAATTGGATTACTTTATAATAGGTTCGGACTTAACCAAACACTATAGGATCACTATCAAGTAATACGGAGTTAAGGTTTGTGCATTGTACTTTTAATTAAAATAAACAATTATAATTGTGGAAATAGAAAAGCAAAATACACAGCAAAATTTTATTAACGAGAAAACCGCAAATGCAGTAAAACCCCGGGACCTAGTCCGAATTGAATACTCTCGGAATTAAGTCGTTATAAAAAATATAAAAAAATTCGTATATTTGAGACCAAGCAACTAACCCTATAGTTCACCTAGTTTCTTCAGTATCCCTGCGCTTTCGACATTCAATAAGTGCATGCACTGGAACAATTCCTTTGGATCGTATTCAAAACCGTAAAGGAACAACAAATCTGTTTGGTAATAACTCTCTTGATTCTTTCATATGAACATATCTCAAGTCATAAGAAAATGCTCTTCCGTTTAACCAATAAACTCCTTTGCTTGGTCAGATCAATATATCCAACAACTACCTAAGTAGCAGAGTTTAGATTTGCAATCAATCAATATAGAATCAAATAAGAAAATATAAGGTGATGCCGATCTTACATAACTAATCAATCAAATAAAACCGATTCTGGTTGGATCCCAGCAGATCAAGGTTGGTGCACACCCAAAGATATAGAAACCAAATCAGAAATCTTCTTTGTCTTTAATTCTTCTTTAATCTTCAATAAACATCTGCACAACACCACTTGAATCTTTTATAGTCAATCACGCATAGAACGAAGTCTGTTAATAATGGATTATCACAAGAGGTCTTTAGATCTTCTCACTGACAATTCCTTCTAGTTTGAGTGAATCTTATATCAGAAGAGAAGATTCTCAAGAATAGACAAACTAGGTGCAATAAAAGTTCAACAACCATTAGTCAATCAAATCAATAGAAAACTAAAATAAACTGTAAATATCTGGTTTCCCACCAACGGTACTCGTAGATCGCTTCTTGATCCCACATAAGTCTTTAAACGAGCAGTCATAAGATATTTCGCCTAAATATGGTACTTTCCTCTTTGAATAGACGACTCCACCAGAAAACACAAAAAGATAAAGTTTGCCTGGCTCTTAGGATGGTTTGCTCGAAATGCAAACTTGGGTATTTATAGACCAAGGATGTTTGGACACCAAGGAATTTCCAAAACCGAATATTCTCAAAATATGCAATAAATTCCCAAATCAGTTTTCATAATTCTGGAAATGATTTGTCAAATATTTCCGAAATCTCACTAGAAAATCTCCAATTAGTAAATACACATTACCAATTTTTATGTTCCAGAGATATGCATTTAATTGCTGAAAATTAAAAGCATATAAAACTAATAACCTTAATTAAAAGATTCTTAATTTATTTCGGTCCGGGATCTCCTTAAGTTATTAAGGAATACATTTTAACAATAAAAGATAAAAGTTACTGATCATGTTCAAAGTACGTCGACATATTTTCTTTGTAAATCCTCTTTCATATTTACAATATTGGAATCGATTATACCACACTTCCAAATAAGTTTATAATTGGTTCATCTATATTCCAAGACAACTATGTGATTAATCAAACATCAAATGCTTAATCATGGGTTTATGGTTTTACCAAACACAAGGCTCGGTTCTACCTTTATATGGTTACTGGGACCGGTTACATCAGTTACCAGGATACCAGGATTGGTTACCATATTCTCATGGTATTACTTGTGATTGGTTGTACAAGTAACTAGGATCGGTTATACCAATTACCAGGATCGGTTACACTAATTACTAGGACCGGTTACGCCAATTACAAGGATAGATTACACAACTCTTTTGTGATCGGTCACACAAATTAAAAATATCGATCATACCATCTCAGTTGATTACTTAGGATCGGTTGCACTAATAAAAATCATACCAATACATAAGTCAGGCACTGTGATTAGTTTTACGAAGATACATAACAAGTTATGACCGGTTCTACTAACTCACACATATTGGTAATCCAAAGATATGCAATGAATAACAATACCAATAAGCCTAGTGATTTCCCTCTCAATTCACAAAAAAAATTCATGAATGTACTTCTTTTAAACAAATTTAAACATTGTTTCCTAGGATGAAATATTCACCTTTACCCATATACATAATCACAATAACATTCATATGATTACGTCAATGTCTTATATACGAAGTTCAAAAGATAATCGTTATACTTTGTATTTCAATTCCTTAACACTATGATCATACGATCATGTCTTACTACTAGAGAATAATCATTCACATCTTCACAGTTATGTTTTCAATATAGCACGACTTGAAAGATGCGTTAGGAATGAAATAGTTCAAGTCAAATATTACTAACTTCAAGAGGAAGGATTATATCGTCGTTGTAGCTTGTTACTTCTTCACATTCTTCAAGTCTTCGAGTACTACTTGTATGTCTCATAATCCTAGTCTTTCTAGACTAACCTTTACGAAGTTGTCTCTAGTACATAATCAAGCGACTCTTTAAATGAGTTTTGATTCACTAAAATATGACAACCGAGCTATGCTCTAACAGAGTTACCTAATTAGGAGAAATTTCTTATGTCCCCTCTTTAATGACTTATGTGAGATCAAGAAGCGTCTAGAAGTACCGTTGGTGGAAAACTAAAATCGTATTGTTATTTTAGTTTTTGATAATAGATTTGATTGACTAACGATAGTTGAACCTTGATATTCACCTTGTTTGATTATTCTGAGATCCAATTCTCTCCTAACATAATAGGTCACTCAAACTAAATAAAGGATCGACAAAGTTCAGGTTTGTTTTTAGATCCGAAGATAGGCTTGTGATCATCCATTGTTAACAGACTCAATTATGTGCGTGATTATTCATTAGGGAATCAATTCATTTGTGCAAGCACATTGAAGACTGGAGATTCGAATACAAGAAAATTTCTTATTAGTTTTTTAATCTTTGTGATATACTTCGTGCATATTTGATTGGATAGGATCCTACATAGATTGTTTATTTTGATAAACATCTTATATCTAGCTCGTTGTAGATATCGAAGATTGATCATTTGGAGGTTATCATCAAGACCCAAATCTGATAGGTTGTGAGCTTAGATTTGGTTATATCTAGATCTTGGTTGGTCTAAACTGAACAAAGGAGTTTATTAGCTTAAATGGAAGAGTATTTGTTTAACTCGAAAATATTTGTGATTTAGTTCTTGAGATTGGTAGAGCACTTACCGAATATAAATTAGTTCTTTACTATTTCGGAAGACGATCCAAAGGAGTTGAGTGCAAGAAGTCTTCACCGCGGGTGAAGCAACTTAAGATAGTGGACTTTATCTTAGGATTCACACGTGTGTTGGCTAGATCGCTTGTAGGTGCAGGGATAATGAAGGAACTAGGTAACTTGGAGTTAGTTTACTTGGTATCAACTATATGAAGTTCGTAGTAGTCTTTCTATAGCGGCTTAATTCTGAGTATTCAGAACTGGACTAGGTCTCGGAGTTTTCTGCATTTTCGGTTTCCTCGATAACAAAAAAAATATGATTTGACATACATCGCATTGATGGTATTTTTGTGGTGGCCAAATATTCATGGTTTGATGTACATCGCGTCCATGGTACTTCTTTGGTTGCAAAACCAAATGTGGGTTCATATAAATCATATCCAAGGTACTTTGGTGGTGGCCTAAAAAGTGTGGGTTAGTAAACAACACGACCATTGCCTTATATTCCCTGGTAGCGGTATTTCTTTAGTTAACACGACCGCCTCCAAGATTTTCTTTATTATGGTGTTTAACCTGGGAAGTTTCACATCATCGAATGGTGGATAATTTGGCCTTCGCTCAAATCTTTGGTTATTATTGTACCCTGTTCTTCAGTCATTGTTGAATCTACCTCCTTGATTATCGTACCTCCTCATAGGGTAATTGATAGGTTGGGAAAACCCACAATAAAATACTGCAAGTGCACAGTGTCTAACTATTAGAACAATGAGTACAGGTCGTTCCCACGAGGAGTGTGAAATACTACTACTAACTAATATCGAAAGTAACCAATCCACAAGATGATGTTTTAGAAAATTTTCAGAAATTTGGAATAAAATGAAATAAAAATAATTTTAATGATAAACAAATGAGAATGGGTTATTAGGGTTTTCGGTTTCCACCAATTAATTATGCAAACTCTACTAATCTTTAAAAATATATTTCATGCATTATTAAATATTGTTTCTCCGCTGTAATTTCCTTCGCTTCTTATGTAGTGATCCTAAAGCATTACCTATCTATCCTTGCATACCACGTCTAGGGATTTAACCGAAGAACGAAATATCAATTCAAAAGCATAAATAATCAAGAAAATCACATAAACAATTAGATACAAGCTTTTATGAAGATAAATTACTAGTCATTCAAATCATTATTAAGCATATAAATGTAGAGTTCACACAATCAAATTGGTTTCTACCTAAACCCTAACATGATTCTAGATAGCCATGGATTTCTCAAAAGCCATAAAAAGATTAAAATCAAAACAAAACTAACTAGGCAAAAACGAAAATGGGAGAAATAATCTTCAAACCCTCCTCCCTGTTTTTCCGGCCGTAGACGCGGCTCTCCACCTTTTTATGGTTCCTCCACTTCAGACATATTAAAGTGTACATGAGAATAATATATTCTTTCCTTATCAAATTTTTACATATGAATAATTAAAGTAAGAAGTATAATTCTTTCTCCAATCACAATTAATCTCCCTTGCATGTATCTTTGACCACCAACCAAAATGCATGTTCACAATCTCATGCCCAAGTTTAATATAATTCACTTCCACTAATAATGGTAAGTAAAATAATATTACTTTATTACTTTATTTTCTTCCATTTTCCATAGTACCACTTCATTTCTTTATTTTCTTTCCTTTTCCGAGTGAGAGTTGCATGCATGTGGATCCCATAATACTTCATGAATATATTTTCATGCCATACACCATCTTGCAAAATCTTTTCACATTGAATACTGATTCCCTCTTGACAATCACAATATTCTCTCATTAATAAATTAACACCAATTAATTATCCCCATATATTTTTCTTCTTTGGTGTCATGAATAACTCGAGTGGTTGCTGATATATGAAAATACCAGGCCAACCCCATTATATCATTGTGGTTGCTGATACATGGAAATACCAGGCCAACCATTTTGGTTGCTGATATATGGAAATACAAGGCCAACCCCGTTTCATCATTGTGGTTGCTAATACATGGAAGTACCAAGCCAACCCCATTTATCATTGTGCTGCTGATATATAGAAATACCAGGCCAACATAATAAGTGATGTTGATATATGGAGATACCAGGCCAGCATATTTGATCATTGTGGTTGCTGATACATGGAGATACCAGGCCAACCACATTTTGCCATTTTCGTCGCAAACACCAATAAGTCTCACATTTTGCTATTTATTCGTTGGATGATCGGATTCACTTGTACTTTCTACAAAAACACTAAAATAGTATTAGTAACTAAAATATTGTATCCTAGCTAATATAAATAATGGGTATAAAATGTAGCATTTACATGCTTATCAACACCCCCACACTTATATTTTGCTAGTCCTCGAGAAAAACAGAGACACTATGCAATTGATTTTTTTTTTTTTTTTTTTATATTCTAAGAAAAGTGAAAATCTGCAAAAATATGGAAGATTACCCACTCCCCCACACTTAAACATTACATTGTCCTCAATGTAATTGAATCATCCAAAGTAGAAATTAAGATGGAAAATGAAAATAAAAATAAAAAAAGAGATAGAGTAGAGGGAACAAATCTGATGGGTTGATTCCCATGAAGCGAAATGTATTTGTTTCCCTATTTTCCAATAGAACGTTCTCAAACAATGTGGTGTTGGTACCCCAATGTAAGCTGTGAATCATATATATAGAGTCTGAAAAGTTGGGGATTAACCCAACATATCAGTTTAGCTGAAAAGATAATCCTGCAGCCAGAATGATTAGTACCCAGAGAGCTAAAATTGAATTCAATCTTCTTTGGAAAATAATTCAAACCTGCCCAATAATATGTGGTAACATGAAGTAAACCAGATTGAACAATTGTTATTGTAGTACCAGAATATCGCCACAACGATATTCTCGTGATAAGAACGACGCTTTTACGAGAAGGTAAAATATTCCTATAAGTATAAATGACATTGTTCACGAGAGTGTCGTGAGGATTCTTCAGCGACATTTGGAGAGCGTCACAGGGAAGCATCATAATAGCTGACGACTGAAGAGACATGTTATGAGAGTGTTGTTTCACGAGGAATACAAAAGTTGGCGAACATTAACATTGCAAATACCACGATGAGATCGCTAAATAGATCCGAAAGAAGGGGAAAATTTAGTTGTCACCCACTATGTAATTTCCTATATAAAGGGTTCAGGTAAGTCTAGAAAAGGATGATGTATTTTTTAGAGTTGAGAATATTTTGAGGAGAGAGAAACTCCAGAAATAAAGTTGTACTTCTGAGTTTGAATATTTTCTGTAAACATTTCTGAGATCTAAATAATAAAGTGTTGTTAATTCTTTAATCTTCAATTAGTTTTCTCCTAAATTTCTATAGAATCTTAATATGGGTGTAGTGTGGGAAATCCTGCTACTACATTTTGGCGCCGACTAAGGGGACTGATCGAAGAAAAGATAAAAAAGAAGACAAGGATTATTCAAGATCAAGGAAACTTTAAAGAAGATTGGTGAAATATTCAGAAGAAGAATGATTAGAATTAAATAAAATTGTAGGAAATTGAAGTATGAATTAGTGTCAAGATAAATGATCGATAAATTTCATGAAAATATTAAGGGGAGGATACATAAACGAGATTTTGAAGAGAGAAAAATTATTACGGTAGAGAAAACGCCATTATTAAAGAATTGGGAAAAGCAGGAAATTACATTTACAGCAACAGAAGTCTTAGAAGAAAATCTAGATCATACATCTCCTCTGGTGATTACGGTATCCATGGTACCAATAAGGAAGGAAAAGTCAATAAAGTATGTAGAAAAATGGGCTGTAAATAGAACTCTAGTTGACACGGGAAGTTTTGTGGATATAATGTTCTATCATGCTTTTAAGAAAATGGGGTATAAGGATGAAGAAATGTCTATTTCAGCATATCATATTCATGGTTTCGGAAAATCTATAACAAAACCAAGAGGTGAAATAATGGTACGATTACCACTTGGAGAAATTGAAACACAAGTAACACTATGCGTGGTGGATATGGAATCACCATACAATATGATATTGGGAAGACCATGGATACATGCGATCAAAGATTTAGCGTCAACCTTACATCAATGCATCAAATTCCCTATGCCTAGCGGAATTGGGGAAATTAGAGGAAATACAGATCTTGCGAAGATGTGCTATCAAATTGAAGTGAAAAATTGTGAAGAACGTCCTAAGCAGCGAAAAGCTCGCAGAAAAGTGATGAGAGAAACAAGAAAAGAAGAAGAATTTAAAATTTACATGATAAGAGCAAAAGAGGGAAAAGGAATACAAAATGAATTTTCGCGAGAAGGAGATGAACGTGCGAGAGTCATAAAAACACCAGCACCAGAAGCCAGTTACACTGCAGCTGAACCAACAAAACAAGTAAATATTGGGAGTGAAGAAGAACCTAAAATACTGAAAATTGGGACTAGAATGGAGATAGACGAGGAAGAAAGAACTATAAATCTTTTGCGAGAATAAAAAGACATTTTCGCGTGGAGCATGGATGAAATTCCAGGGATAGACGCATCGGTAGCATGTCATAAATTAGAAATCAACAAAAATGTAAGGTCGTTCAAGCAAAGAATAAGAAAAATCGCAACAACATACCATTCTCAGATAGAAGAAGAATTATAGAAGATGCTTGATGCAGGAATAATAAGGCAAGCCAAATATCCAGAGTGGATTGCAAATATGGTGGTGGTCCCGAAGAAGAATAAAGGAATAAAAATTTGCATAGATTTTACTGATTTAAATAAAGCTTGTCCTAAAGATAGTTTTCCACTACCAGATATTCCCCAAATGGTTGAGTCAGCAGCGGGAAATGCAAGAATATCTTCATTATATGGATACAAAGGATACAACCAAATCCCTCTCGCTGAAGAAGATCAAGAACATACTGCATTTTTTGCTCCAAGAGGGTTATATTGTTATACAAAAATGCCCTTTGGATTACGAAATGCTGGTGCAACATATCAAAGAATGGTGGAGAAGGTATTTGCAAAATGGATCCACAAAACACTTGAGGTATATGTAGATGATATGTTAATCAAGAGCAAGGAAGTTGAGGATCATGTACAAGACTTTAAGGAGATTTTTGAACAAATGCGGCAATTTAATATCAAAGTAAATCCTGACAAGTGTACTTTTGGAGTAACTTCAGGAAAGTTTCTAGGGTATATTGTATCAAAGGAAGGAATACAAGTTGATCCAGAAAAAGTGCAAGCGATTCGCGATATGCCAACACCAGCTACAGTAAAAGATGTGCAAAAATTGAATGGGCTGTTAGCCTCGTTAGGAAGATTCATCTCGCGATCCTCTGATAAATGCAAGCATTTTTTCGATATACTCAAAAAGGGAACAAAATTCAGATGGACATATGAATGTGAGAAGGCCTTTCAGGGAATAAAAGAGCATTTAATGGATATAACCATTTTACAGAAAGCTGAACCAGGAGAAGAGTTATTAATTTATCTCGCGACAACGACATATGCGCTAAGTGCGGTATTGCTGCGAGTAGATGCTGGGATAGAAAAACCAATTTATTATATTAGTAAAACATTCAATTCAGCAGAGAAAAATTATTCAAAGATTGAGAAATTAATCCTAGCATTGGTACATGCAACTTTCAAGCTTCGCATTTACTTTCAATCACATAAGGTCAAGGTGTTAACAAAAGTTCAAATTGAATCGGTAATGAAGAATTCAAAAAGATCAGGAAGAGTAGAAAGATGGAATGCACAAGTGGGACATTTCGATATCAAATATGAAATTCTATCTTCGCCAAAATCCCAAGTCATCGCGAATTTCTTAGCTGAATTTCCTTTGGAAAATGACGAAGTTGTGGAAGAGATGATGGATGTAGAAGAAGAACATGGAGATCCAAAAGAATTATTAACATAACCCAATAGATGGGAGATATTATTGGATGGATCATCTAATGGAGAAGGAAATGGGATTGGAGTTGTTTTTATTTCACCAGAAGGAGAAAAAACAGCTTTCTCATTCAGGTTAGAATTTACATCCACTAATAATGAGACAGAATATGAGGTTGTTATCCACGCTTTGAAATTTGCAATAGAAATGAAGTTGGAAAATGCTAGAATCACAAGCGATTCTCAATTGGTTATTCGTCAAATAACTGGAGAATATACAACAAATGAACCTTCTTTAAAGAAATACAAGAGACTCGTGGAAGAATTATCTGCGAGAATTCCAAAGATAAAATGGAGGCACATATCAAGGAAAGATAACCGGCTTGCGGATGCTTTTTCCTTCATATCTAGCATGATGACAAACCCACTTGCGAGATGCATAAAAATTCAAACACTCTTATTACCATCAGTAAATAAAGAAGACGAAGATGTGGATGGGAATCCCATTGAAATTGACGAAGAAGGAGAGAAAGATGTGATGATTGTAGAAAATGGAGAAATAGAAGAGAAAAACACAGATTGGCGAGCGGAACTTCTTGATTATTTGGAGAGAGGAGAAACTCCAAGAAATAGACTGGAGGCACACAAGTTAAGAAGCAGGGAAACTAATTATGAGTTAAGAGACAGAGTGTTATATCGCAGATCTTTTAATGGACCATCGCTAAGATGTTTGACGAGGGAGGAAGGAGAAAAGGTGTTAAAAATGCTGCATAGTGGAGATGTTGGTAATCATAGTGGAGGTAGATCTTTGGCATATAGAACGAAGATGCAAGGGTATTACTGGCCTTACATGCATGAAGATGCGAAACAACATTCAAGGCGTTGTGAAGAATGTCAGCGATTTGGAAAAAACGATACATGCACCAGGAGCACCCCTATCATCCTCAACAAGTGTATGGCCTTTCGGGAAATGGGGATTAGATATTGTGGGACCATTTGTGCCTGGTTCTGGACAAAGGAGATACCTCATTTTGGCTACAGATTATTTCACAAAATGGGGAGAAGTAAAAGCAGTACAACATATCCGTGATAAAGATATTTTCACATTCATATTCGAGAATATCATCTGCAGATTTGGAATACCAGCACAGTTGATGTCTGATAATGGAAAGCAGTTTGAAGAACAGAACATAGAGTTACTACTCAATGCATTTAAGATAAAGTGTGTAAAATCTACTCCTTTATACCCACAAGCAAATGGTCAAGCTGAGGCAACTAATAATACGATCGCAGATATTCTGAAAAAGAAATTAGAAGGATATCACAAATCATGGTGTGAGCAAGAACATAATGCAATATGGGCCTACAACACCACTAGAAGAGAGGCTACTGGAATGTCACCCTTTTGTTTAACATATGGGGTTGAAGCTGTATTACCAACAGAAGTTGCTATTCCTACAACAAAAAGAGAAGCGTTGGAAAGGAATTTAAGTGCTGGTATGATTTTACATAAACTAGATGAATTGGAAGAAAAAAGGGAGAAGACTCTACAACATATGGAAAACTACCAACGAAGGTTAGCTCACGAATACAAAAAACATGTCAAGAAACGAGAATTCCAACCTGGTGATTTAGTTCTGCGAGAGACACCAAAATATCAGCGAGAGAATGGTGGAAAATTAGCAAAAAAATGCGACGGACCTTACTTAATTAAAGAAATAATTGGAAATGGGGCATACAAATTGATGGATCCTGAAGGAAGAGATGTTGGCCAACGACTTGATAGACCATGGAATAGACTATTTTTGAAAAGGTATTATCAGTGACAAATGTTGTAAGGTAAGAGATATTGGCATACTAAATAATGAAATGGATGATGAATTTTTATTTTAAGATTACGCAAGCAATATCGCGAGAAACGCGAATGAAATTTCGCAGAGATTAAGAGAATGGGACAAACCTTTATGGCGTGCACCTTAGTTCGCGAGTACAATTTCGTAAGGGCAAATGTAAGACCTACAAGCACGTTATAAGGGGGGTATCTCTTTATATGATTCAGGGATAAGGTTATACCGCTACTGGAACCTGAGTCATACAGATGTAGGTGTTAAAGAAAACCTATCCGGGAGAGAGATATTGGATTTCCAGCTTTATAAGGTTATACCCTGGTTGGACGACTGAGAGTCTCTTCCAAGAAGTGCAGAGTATGACCAAGGCGCCGAGGTACACGGTTTAGCCAAGGGTTCCCGGGACGGACGAACCTACCCTGGCCATCTTTGGTAAGTCTTGGCTACAATGCACTTGGCCTGAAGAAAACCCTACTTAGGGTGCAGTCTTGTAACTATAAGCTATATAGGCATAAATGACAATAGTCTGCGAAAACAACTGGTTGTTGGTAAATTTGGATGGGAGGAGCTAGTCTTGTATGGCCGATGTGCCCTCCTTGAAGGGGAAACCAGGGGGAAGATAAGGGCGGCACCCTCCATTAGGGAGCTGATAAGTGTCTTAAGACGGCAATGTCATGGGGCTTTAAGATCGCCAGATCATTTAGGCCTGTCATATTGTCGCGTAAATTATACAGAGGAAAAAAAGCCATAAGATAAAAAAAAAGTTAAGATGAGATCAAGGGGTTTTAACATGAAAATGTGAAGACGTCCTGCGATTTCATCGCAAGACGGCAATGTCACGAGGCTTTGTTTTCACGAGAAAGCTTAGGCTTGTCATATTGTCGCAATACAATAAATAAATATAGATAAGGCAAGATCAATGGGTCAATACATGAAAGTCTAGAGACGTCCTGCGATTTTGTCGCAAAAAGAGAAAATTGGCGAAATAAGACCTTTAATTAGGAAGGCAAAATAAGACCAATAGAATAATCTCAAAAATTAATTCTTCTTTGTTAAGCATGCAGGAAAGTTTTCTTTATCGCAAGAAACAAGTTGAATTCAACAAGTCTCAAGAAAATTAATGAGGAGGCAAGCAATGGAATAAATGTGTAGGATTTCATTAAGTTTCTTGAGAATATTATAGTTCAAAAAAGGTTATATCATTTGCGAGAAAGAAGAAGAAAAAAAGAAACTAAAAATAGAACTCAAGCTTCAAGCGGTAGTCTCGCCAGACTTAGAATTGTTGTCAGGATTGTTATCATCACAAACATTTCTTTCATCGCGGACATCATCACCAACATTTCTTTCATCGCGAACATCATCGCCAGAGTTCTTTTTGTTACGATCTTCTCCTTCTTTTGGAGGGTTTTCTTCTTTTCCTTGATCATCTTCTTCTTCAGCGTCTTCTTCAACATCTTCTTCAGAAGGCGGATATTATAAATCTTTATCCATAGGAAGAGGGATTTCATCATCAACTTTCAAAGGTAGAACGGATACAGGAGGAAGAGAGTTGGAGATCAAAATTTCGTTCACGAGAACTTCTGCACTAAGATGAACTTGGCGAAGAAAACCTTTGTCACGATTTCTGATCTCTATATTCTTGAAATACTCAAGATAATCAAGTCTTCTTTCTGCTTTATCACGAATTTATAAAAGGTTGAGAAGAAGAGTCTTGTTTTCTTTGCGAACTATGTCTAGCTCCTTAGTAAGATCGGTGATAGTAGAATGAAGACTTCTTTCAGATTCTGCGAACAACAAAATAATAAAAGGTTATAGAAATAAAGATATCGTGAGAAATATAACATAAATTGTGACGAGGGAAATTAACAAGTGAGGCAGTCATAATTGACTACCTTCTTTTTGTGAAGTTAAGTTTTGGATTAATGAAAAGAGGAAATTCTCCCATTGGTTCATATCATCATCAAATTTGTCGCCGACTATGCCTTTCAGACGAGTTTTCATGTTCTCTTCTTTGGTGCGTAAGTATGAATTTTCTTTTGACAATGAGGAATGGGACTCCTTTAATTAGGAATATTCATCTCGAAGCTTGCTGGCATTCAAACTAAGAGTTAGTCTACCCTTGATAAGTTTGTCTATTTCAGCGGCAGAGGATTCAGTTACTTCATCAAGTTTATTTTTAAGAGAGCGGAGAGACTGCTTTTGATCATCACATATCCCTTGAAGATTGTTTACTTTCTGCGAGGAGATCGCCAACAAGCTTGATAATTTGTATTTCTATTGAGATAAAGTTCTATTCTTGTCTGATAAATATTCTATCGACAAATTAGTCTTGGATAATAAATATGAGAGGCGAGTAACCTCGTTGTTTAAAAAATTGTGATTTTGCAATAATTGATTATTCTCATTTGTGAGATTTCTTATTTGATCAACTGAATACGTATAAAGATTATCTAATTTACTATGCTGGTCCATCCAAGAATCTCTTTCAGTGCGAGCTTCATCAGCTATGGTTTCAGATTTAAGTTTTTCGATGAAACGATTTCGATTGGAGACTAATATATAAACCAAGAATTTAAAGGGAGGATTAAGTACGAAGAATATGGAAATAGAATACAAAAATAAAAGGACAGAGGCAAAAAGAAGCTTACTTTTTAGCTCATCAATCTTTCTAGAGAGATTCTCGCGATCCAGTACATAGTTATTGAGCTTGTGGTTTAGAGTTTCACATTCAGAAGTATTATCTTGAAGACTTTTTCTCAAAGCATCATTTTCATTCTCTAGAGAAGCTCGTGAAACAGAATTGTCTGAGCCAAAATATTTGAGCAGAGTTTCGCAAACTCCGCTTTGGAGAGAATCAGTAGAAGAATCTCTAGCATTATTTATAATGTTAGATAAAATTTTGAAAGCAACATCAATTCCTGCGATGGTCTCATTTGATGAAGGAAGGGATGTAGAAGGTGAAATAGAAGAAGTAAGGACAAGTTGATGATTTGAGTCATTAGAAATGGTTGTATCATCAGAAGGAGGAGTTTTCGGGAAAGTAACATTTGGAGGAAGTAAAGGGCTAGAGGGAGTTTCAGTTATGATGGGTTCTGCAATTTGAGTTGGTGAAGGACCAGTAGAGGCAGAGGTAGTGAAAGCGAGCTTCTCGCCAGAAGAAGGAGGAAGATCAGATTGCACAGGTGTAGGTGAAGCTTTCGCAGATATTAAGGGAGGAATGACGAAATTGCTTCCAAAGGTCTTATTTAACTAGCGAGATCTTTTAGGAGGGTTAGCATTACCCTCGTCATTCTGCAAACAATAACCTAGATAACAAACAGAGGCAACAATATTGTTATTAAAAAATAGAATGTGTTTCTTACTACCTTATTGCTCGCAGAACTTTCTTTCCTTTTTCCAGTTGGTTTCTTAGGATTAGATTTGGTTCTCCTGAAGAGAAGATGTAATATGAGAATTATAAAGAATCAAATAAGGGAATATCGAAAAACATAAAAATTGATCTAAATTTTTTTTTTTTTTTATCATGATCAAGAATATACCTTGGTGATTCCATTAAAACACTAGCAGGAGAGTACGAAGAAGGAAAGTTGCAGACAGAAAACGAAGAAGCTAAGCAGAGAAGAAAGAAAGATAGGAGAAGAAAACCAATTATGAAACTTGACTCTCCCTTTTATAGGCAAAGAGGGAAGCCAGCTGAGCGAGACGTTTCAATACAAAAAGATAGGTTTGCAACACGTGTAAACCAGGGAAGCTGAATTAACGGAACCTTGTCGAGGAAAAAAAGTTCAGACATTGCTGCGATAGTTAAGAAGAATTTAAAGTTCTCATGATATTCTCATCTTCGCAGAGAAAACATGAGAAGAGGCAAGATGTAGTACCAGAATATCGCCACAACGATATTATCGTGATAAGAACGACGCTTTTACGAGAAGGTCAAATATTCCTATAAGTATAAATGACATTGTTCACGAGAGTGTCGTGAGGATTCTTCAGCGACATTTGGCGAGCGTCACAGGGAAGCATCATAATAGCTGACGACTGAAGAGACATGTTATGAGAGTGTTGTTTCACGAGGAATACAAAAGTTGGCGAACATTAACATTGCAAATACCACGATGAGATCGCTAAATAGATCCGAAAGAAGGGGAAAACTTAGCTGTCACCCACTATGTAATTTCCTATATAAAGGGTTCAGGTAAGTCTAGAAAAGGATGATGTATTTTTTAGAGTTGAGAATATTTTGAGGAGAGGGAAACTCCAGAAATAAAGTTGTACTTCTAAGTTTGAATATTTTCTGTAAACATTTCTGAGATCTAAATAATAAAGTGTTGTTAATTCTTTAATCTTCAATTAGTTTTCTACTAAATTTCTATAGAATCTTAATAGGGGTGTAGTGTGGGAAATCCTGCTACTACAGTTATACTCCCTAAATATGGCTCTAAGTCCGAGGATATAACTTCTGCAGCTAATATTGGTCCAAATTTATCGGTATCGATATGTTTAACATTCACATAAGCTTTTAGAAAATCCCTATATGGATCCAATGAACAAGGGATCAACGAAACAATGATATCATGACTAATTGACCCATTATCATCTATAACGGTTTCATTATTAAGGGTCAAGGTCGGAGCTTTCTCGACTGATGGAACTAGTCGAGACTCGGTAAGAACTAAATGTTCTCCATTTATTAGTGTCTAGCAACGGTGTGGAGTCTAACAAAGCATTGACTTCACAAATAACACTTTCATCATCAAAATCATACCCAAAATGAGCTAAGCAAACCTCTAGTGGATCTTCCAATTCTCTCTTGCAAAAGCTTTGCGAGTGCATACTTTCTTTTTGCCCGCTACTGGTTTCAATTGCAGCACTTCCAACTAAGGTACCTAAAAAAAAATCAAATAAACTGCGTAAAAAGAAACTAAAGAAAATCTAAAGAAAAATAAAAATAAATTATGTACAAAAACTAAAAAAAAATATGATAAACTATATACAATGATATCAACTAGAGAGTATTATGCAACCACTCCTCGGCAGCGGTGCCAAAAACTTTCCAGGTTGTGAAACCCACAATAAAATACTGCAAGTGCATAGTGTCTAACTAGTAGAACAATGGCAAGTACATGTCTTTCCCACGAGGAGTGTGAAATACTCTACCAACTAATATCAAAAACAACTAATACCAACTAATACCAAAGTAATACCAAAAACAACTAATACCAACTAATAACAATGGCAAGTTGGTAGTGTGAAATACTCTACCAACTAATACCAAAGTAATCAAATAAGATGATGCTTAACAATTTTCAGAAATTCGGACAAAATAAAATAACAAATAATTCAAATAATAAGAATGGGTTGTTAGGGCTTTCGATTTCCACCTATTCAATCATATAAAACTCTACTAATCTCTATTTATCACTCAAGACAATTTAGAAATCAATCTCATGTCTCGGAAGATGTTATATTAAATTCTAAAATATAGTTTCTCCGTTGTAACTTCCTTCGTTTTGTATGTAGCGATCCTAAAGCATTACCTATCTATCCTTGCATACCACGTCTAGGGATTTAACCGAAGGACGAAATATCAATTCAAAAGCATAAATAATCAAGAAAATCACATAAACAATTAGATACAAGCTTTTATGAAGATAAATTACTAGTCATTCAAATCATTATTAAGCATATAAATGTAGAGTTCACACAATCAAATTGGTTTCTACCTAAACCCTAACATGATTCTAGCTAGCCATGGCTTTCTCAAAAGCCATAAAAAGATTAAAATCAAAACAAAACTAACTAGGCAAAAACGAAAATGGGAGAAATAATCTTCAAACCCTCCTCCCTGTTTTTCCGGCCATAGCCGCGGCTCTCCACCTTTTTATGGTTCCTCCACTTCAGATATATTAAAGTGTACATGAGAATAATATATTCTTTCCTTATCAAATTTTTGCATGTGAATAGTATAATTCTTTCTCCAATCACAATTAATCTCCATTGCATGTATCTTTGACCACCAACCAAAATGCATGTTCACAATATCATGCCCGCGTTTAATATAATTCTCTTCCACTAATAATGGGAAGTAAAATAATATTACTTCATTACTTTATTTACTTCCATTTTCCATAATACCACTTCATTTGTTTATTTTCTTTCCTTTTCCGAGTGAGAGTTGCATGCATGTGGATCCCATAATACTTTATGAATATATTTTCATGCCATACACCATCTTGCAAAATATTTTCACATTGAATACTGATTCCCTCTTGACAATCACAATATTCTCTCATTAATAAATTAACACCAATTAATTATCCCCATATATTTTTCTTCTTTGGTGTCATGAATAACTCGAGTGGTTGTTGATATATGAAAATACCAGGCCAACCCCATTTCATCATTACAGTTGTTGATACATGGAGATACCAGGCCAACCATTTTGGTTGCTGATATATGGAAATACCAGGCCAACCCCGTTTCATCATTGTGGTTGCTGATACATGGAATTACCAGGCCAACCCCATTTATCATTGTGCTGTTGATATATAGAAATGCCAGTCCAGCATAATAAGTGCTGCTGATATATGGAGATACCAGGCCAGCATATTTGATCATTGTGGTTGCTGATACATGGAGATACCAGGCCAACCACATTTTTCCATTTTCGTCGCAAACACCAATAAGTCACACATATTGCTGTTTATTCGTTGGATGATCGGATTCACTTGTACTTTCTACAAAAGCAGTAAAATAGTATTAGTAACTAAAATATTGTATCCTAGCTAATATAAATAATGGGTATAAAATGTAGAATTTACATGCTTATCAGTAATTGCATCCATATTCTCTCTGAAAGTATTCTTCGTCCTTGCTTGAAAAAGCAACCTCTTTCGCAGTACTTTCCTTGTTCTGTCTTCCCTGTCCAATATATGGGGTATTTTCGACATTATTCTATTCGCGGCATGAGTGTCGCACTTCCTCCTTTCACGAATGTGATGGTCGTCAAGATGGTGTTCATTTCTCTCTGTTTTTCTTCCAACACTATAAATTCCTCCTAATACTCTCTTAGTTCTTGCATATCGATTTCGTTTTTGAGTCAGAATATTTCCACGTACAAGAGATCAATCGGGTACAAATCATTGACGAAGGCGAGG
The DNA here is from genome assembly GCA_023529315.1 of Papaver bracteatum. Taxonomy (NCBI): domain Eukaryota; kingdom Viridiplantae; phylum Streptophyta; class Magnoliopsida; order Ranunculales; family Papaveraceae; genus Papaver; species Papaver bracteatum. Next base: position 411,376 of record JAJJWX010002148.1, on the reverse strand, counting down.
ATAAAATGTCGCTCTGATACTTCTCCTACTAATTCGCTACACATGGTTCTCCATCGCGTGATCAGGCTTCGAAGACTTTCTCCATGCGCTTTCGTCAAGTTAAATGCATTTTTAATCCATGCTTTGGCTCGGTTGCTGGTTATGTGGTTCCCCAAGAACATCCTTTGCAATTGCGCGAATGAAGTCACTGATCCTTCGGAAAAATTATCGAACCATAATGAAGCTTCTCCAGTCAGGCTCGTTGGAAAGTATTTTCACAACACCGCCTGATGCTGGGACCATGGCATTAGCGTGAGATTATAGGCTTTCATATATTGTACTGCATTCCCTGTCCTGTTAAGATGTTGGAGAATGTAGGCAGAGCACATTTCGTGGGAATATGTACTTGTAATATCTCGCGTGAAAATGGCGATATCTCCGCTTCCTCTATAGCTTCTGCTAGTACAAGTGCTTTTATTTCTCCAGAAGCGAAAGCTAATTTCAAAAGTCAATATCAAAACTATTTTTCTTCACAAGAGCCCATTCTCCGGGTGCAGATACCATTTTTTCGAGCCCATTCTCCACGAGAGCTTATTCTTCCAAAAACAACTAAAACAAATTTGTTAGAGAAATAATGAGTCCTAGCTAATGTATTTATGGGTTAAAATGCATCGCACTTTCGTGCTCATCAAATTCCCCCACACTTACATTTTGCTAGTCCTCAAGCAAAACAGAAAATTGACCCGTTACATAGCTGGTCATAAAGTAAGAGAGTTAGACCCGCTACACAGCTGGTCATGACAAATGCCACATACACAAGACACAATTATTTTTTTAGAGACCCGCTACATAACTGGTCATAACATGCAAAAAAGAAAAGACCGCTACACAGCTGGTCATAACCCTAACAATCATAATATTTTTTTAAGACCCGCTACACAGCTGGTCATAATAAGAAAATACATGAAAATAGACCCGCTACACAGCTGGTCATAAGCCTAACAACTATAATAAAAAAAAATTTAGACCCGCTACACAGCTGGTCATAATATTTATATTTTTATTATCTTTTTAGCCCCGCTCAAGAGCTGGCACAATATGCAAGAAAATTCCTGAAAAAAAATTAAAAGAAAAAGTTAATACCCACTCCCCCACACTTAAATATTACATTGTCCTCAATGTAATTGAGTCATCCAACGTAAAAATTAAGATGGGAATTTCAAAATAAACAAAAATAAATAAACAAAATAAACAAATAAATAATTATACCTACTGGAATGTACAAAAACGGATCCCCATAAACTAATAACCTGAAAACTTGGGGATCGACCCAAAATACAATATTTACAAATGATAGATTCACACTTATGTCATGAAAATGCGGAGACGCTGAAACTATCAAAAGCCAAGATTTACCCCTAAACCAAGTTTTTACTGCACATGGAAGTGCGTAAAGAACAAAATATGGGGATTCCATTGAGACTGGGAAATTTTCAAATGGCTCATGCACGGTATTAGAAATAGGAAAATCCTCTAGGTAATTAGATGCAAAGTAATCCAACAACACTTTAGAAGCACACAATTCTAACCCTAAATTAAGAAACTTTTGGAAGTTTAGGGGTCTAGAAACAACTTCTAAGTCGGGTGAATGATCTTGTGAGGTAGATTCATCTATGGAATTAGGCGAATCATCCACACAATCATCCACATTGTCATCTATATGTTCTGTTTGGAATAGAGAGTCACTACAAGACTGATCATCATCATCATCATCATTAAATAATCTTTGGTATTCTAGAATTCTCAATCTTTGTTCCAAACTAGGTAGTGTGTGTTTGTAATACTTCTCATATATAGTTTGATGTGATTCTTCACTTACCATTTGTGGAGCAAAAACTCCATACCATTGCCTATGCATATATTCACCAAGCGTAATCTCTGATGAAGTTGCCTGATAATTTGAATTATACGCATATATTCTGCCAGCGTCATCGTAGGTAACGTCATCCTCAAAAAGTCCCTTAAAAGAAATACAAAAAGAAGCGCATAAAAAGGAAAAAATAAAATCTAAAATGAAATGAAAATACTGTACAAAATAAATAAAAATAAACCTAAATATTAATCTAAAAACAAGTCCGCGTCAGCGGCGCCAAAATTAATATGATCTCAATAATGTTGTAGTAAATAGGTTGTCGTTCACTCGGATGTTGTTGAGATTAAATTTAAAGGTTTAAAGAAAATAATAAAAAAGGCGAGAGTTACTGGACCTAGGATTTCACCGCATTCATATCAATAGGTTCAATTATTTATTCTTCAGCAATTATCGCTCAATAAATAAAACAACATGGACTCTTATTTTTGCCAAGGTAGATTCTCCAAATATTAGTTATAAATCGTAAGCATGGGACATCAAACATCTAAGCAAGCATGACCCATCTAATAAAATGATAACTAATTTTTTCAAATCATAATTCTATTTTAATTAATGCAAAAGTCATATAAAAAAATAAAATAAATTCACCCATGTATGAAGTTCGGCTTCCTCCGTCGACCCAGTGATGGGGTTTAGCTTCTCATGATGAAAACACACTCAAAATTCATTTTCATTGCTCAAATGGTGTTTACAAAGAAGAGAAAGGGAGAAAATCAAATTAAACCGGGAATTTGCAACGTTTATAAGCGTTGCAACCCCACTGTTACAAATAATAACTGTAAACTATCACAGGAAACAGTCTTATCTCTTAAGCATAAACGAAAGTTGTTTTACGACTGTCTTTGTAAGTCTATTCTTCGTGTTCTTCACAATTTTTCTGATGTTGCTGCAGATAAATCTGCAGCAATTTTCTCTACTCTGTAGCCTCCCCAATCACTCGATATCCTTCTATGAGTCCCGTAAACCCTTTTATAGTCAACAATACTAAGAAATCTCGCTCAATCACTCCCAGAAATCTTCTATTACTCGGCAGTAAACAAAAATATTCTCCGGATATTTTCTTCCCTTTCTTGCCTCATCCATGCATCTGCAGTTGTCCAAACTTCCTTATTTATCTCATTCATGCTCCAAATTACAGATAAACTTATCCAAACACGTTCAATACACGTTTCAAACTCGCTGAAACTCAAATGGAACCCTTGAAAACTCGTGTCCTCTGTTTGCTTCAATCCAACGATGCAGCCCAAGTTTGTCGAAACAAACAACTATACCAACCCTGTTTTGTAGAAACATGCTGGTTCCAATCCAAGTCTGAGATTAAATATCTCTCAAAACTCCCCATAATCCATCACAGAGCTCTCAGGTTTTCAAAAAAAACCTACACTTTCACTGTTTTGCTCCCACACAATTATCCAGACAAAATCGATCGATTCCGACGACCATATCATGCCTGTGATGCTCAATCAAAACTTCCCAAAGAATTTCAGCCATTGAGTCTCAGTCAAATACCTCCAAAATCCGAACCCTAATGCCGCCACCATTTTTCCCGCCAAAACATAAAATTCAAACGAAGATGAAGATGGAGTGCCACTATCCTGTTCTGGAGTTCGAATAGCTAGGGGTATGAATAGTAACGAAGGTTTCCCTTAGTAATTGAGTGACCCTTAGTAATTGAGGTGTCCATTAACCAACATTGAGAGTCCGAATAACACGTGTCCTCCGGGTGCAAATACCATTTTTTCGATCCCATTCTCTACGAGAGCTTATTCTTCCAAAAACAACTAAAACAAATTTATTAGAGAAATAATGAGTCCTAGCTAATGTATTTATGGGTTAAAATGCGTCGCACTTTCTTGCTCATCATGGGTGACAAACGAATTTAAACCCTAAACAATATACTGCAAGGGAGTACTTTAGATTCGAGAGATCAATTTGTACAAATCCGAACTAAACCAAGAAATGGATGTTCCAAACTTGCTTCGGTCACAAAGTGAATGAGAATGGTTGGTTTTGGGGAGGGAAGCGAAGAAAGTGTTGAGACTAGAATAGTTGATTCTAGAAGAGTTGTTGTTTTATGAATTCTATCAGAAAGTGGGAAGCTAACAGATGGAAAGCTAGCAAATATTTTCTGAGTGTTGTATGCTCCTGACCTGAACTTGTTGTTCGGTGGAAATAGGTAATGCCTATTTATACAAGTCGAAGTGAAACGTACTCTGGTCTCATTAAGAAATGGAAAACAGTGAGTAAATGGGAGGAGGTGGTAACCGATAATTCCTGGAATTGATGTTCCATAAAAGAAAGCGTTTCACCATTAATCCCTGTATTTACTAACCGCCTCATCCTTATGACACTTTCTTATAACAGGCGTAGTGTACGCCGCACGCTGTAAACTGCCAAACCAATACCCAATGAGCATCCCCCAGTTTGTGACATGCGTTGATGTCTCGAGTGTTTTCGTGGAAAACATGTAGCATGTTGCTGCCGTTTGGCAAGTTGATCTTGGGAGACTTGCCAGTTCGTTGGTGACCCTCGACGGTCGAGATTTTACATCTTGAGAGGAAGGGTAGCCGTTGATTATTTCAAGCCTTCGCTTGGTAGACAACGGCATGAATGAATGGCCGGTCATGGCTTTAACATGGTTAACCGTGGCCAAGCTAGGATTTTGGCGTTGGACCAAAGGTGGCCATGCGTTAGCTGATGACCTTGGACGTCTAAGATCTGCATATTAAATGTAAGGGTGGTCGTTGATTCTTACAACCCTTCGTTTGGTATCAAGCGACATGAAAGCAAGGACGGCATAGCTTGGCATAGTTTAGGCGTGGCCAAAATTAGGGTTCTAGTACAAACCGTGATGTTTAGCCTTGGGCCGGAAGTTGCCATGCGTTAGGTGGCAAACTTGAACGGTTGAGATCTGCATCTCATATGTAAGGGCAGCTATTGATTATTACAACCCTTCGTTTGGTATCCAGTAGCATGAAAGCATGGCCATCACGGCTTTAACGTGGAGTGGAGCCACTAACAGTGTGCGTCTTGGAAGGGAAGCACTTGCGGCGTTGTCTAAATTAGGGCTTGGTATGCTGAAACCCTAATTCACGCCCTTTACTAGAATCGATGTAGAGTTCTCATACAGACTCAGATTTTGATGGTCCGCCCTCCATTCTGTACGGAAACCAATTTCCTATCTCTCTACGATGGAATATTTAATTTTTGAGCTTGTTCGGGAGGGGAAAACATCCCGAAAGTAAAACTCAAGAAGAATTCAAGATGGATGTTGGTAGCCAGCGGCATGGTGGCATGGCTGGCATGGCTTTGGCGTGGCCAAAACTAGGGTTTTTGTCCAAAGGTCACCATGCGTTGTTTCGCGACCTTCGATGGCTAGGATTTGCATCTAGGATTGAAGGGTGACTGTTGATCGTCGCACACCTTCGTTTTGGTAGACGCATATGGAAGGCCGCATGGTATGGCTCGGAAAGGTGGTTGGCATACTATTGGCACATGTGGCATGGCATGCCTTGGCGCGGTTTGGCATGGCCAAACCTAGGGTTTTGGGCCAAAGGTTACCATGCGTTATTTGGCGACCTTAGACGGCTAGGATTTGCATCTAGGATTGAAGGGTGGTCGTTGATCGTCGTACGCCTTCGTTTTGGTAGCCGCATAGGAAAGGCCAGTATGGTAATGCAAATGACGCGGATGGCTCAGCATAGTGGGGCCAAGGGTTTGCCACGAACATCTTGGCATGGTGGGGCCAAGGCAAGGTGCGGTTGGCATGGTGGGGCCAAGGCAAGGTGTGGTTGGCTTGGCATGGTGGGTCCATGGGTTTGGCATGCCGTTGGCGCATGGTGCGGCTAGCATGATTGGGTCAAAGGCTAGGTGTGGTTGGCTTGGCATGGTGGGGAAATTTTTTTGGCATGCCATTGGCGTATGGTGCGGCTATCATGGTTGGCATGCCTTGGCGCAATAGACGTGGATGACATGGTTTACCATTGGCACAGTGGTGCGGGTGGCATGGTTGGCATGCCTTGGCGCGGAGATGTTGCTGGCATGGTTTTCCATTGGCACAGTAGTGCGGCTGGCATGGTTGGCATACCTTGGTGCGGAGATGTGGATGGCATGGTTTTCCATTGGCACAGTGGTGTGGCTGGCATGGTTGGCATACCTTGGCGTGAATATGTGGCTGGCATGGTTTGCCATTGGCACAGTGGTGCGGCTGGCATGGTTGGCATGCCTTGGTGCGGTAACATGAGAATTAGGGTTTGTCATAGATGATGTCAGTCGATGTTAAGGGTTCTGTCGTGGAACATGACCCATGTAAAAAAAAGTATCCCTGTAATTCTTGCGTAGGCATGCTGATTGATTCAATAAATATGCTAATGGTCATAGTGGCGTCATGTCAGTTGTACAGTTTTATGATTTTAACCATAAGCTTAAAACCACCATCAACATTATGTTCCCTGCTTATCTCGGAACAATATCATTGTTGCGAGGTAAGCATAAGATGGTGACGGGCCAGGACAAAAATCGAAATGACAAGTTGAGAAAAGATGGTAAGGAAGGTCCGACTAACCTTTTTCGAGAGGTAAAGAAAGTTCATGATCCCCGTGTTTAGAGGCCTTGCATAGATTCTATTTGTGGTGTAGACCGTGAAGTGGTGAGATGAAGATCATCGACTTATTCTGGCTATGTATCATCTTGGATGGGTTAGGGAACATCATGACGCTGGCTTGGCGAGTTGTTTGTGTTTCTCGGCACGGAATAAGAGCCGTATGTTTTGTGCGGCTTGGAATGGAGCCGTCAACATTAGTCGGCTTAGAATGGAGCCGCATGCATTGTACTGGCTCGGAATGGAGCCATTAGCTTTGGATCGCCTTAGAATAATCCGTTTAGTATTAGGTCAGCTTAAAATGGAGATATAGACATTGTACTGGCTTGGAATGGAGCCGTTAGAATTGGATCAACTTAGAATGAGCTGTTAGCATTGGTCGACTTGGAATGGAGCTGTTAGCATTGGTCAGCTTGGAATAGAGCTATCTTGAGTTCCTCGGAAGGATGACGACTAGATTCAGTTCCGTGGAAGGATGATGACCGGATTCAGTTCCGTGGAATGATGAAAACTTTGTTTAAATTAGGGTTTGGCATGTCGAAACCATAATTAGCGCCCTTTATTAGAATCGCTGTAGAATTCTCGTACGGACTCGGATTTTGACGGTCCTCCCCTCCATTCTGAACGAAAAAGAATCTCCTATCTCTCTATGACGGAATGATTAGGTTTTGATCTCGTTCAGGAAGTGAAAACAACTTGACAGTAAAATTCAGGAGGAATATTACGGGCCCGAGGTGGCATAGTCGCGCCCAGTCACCTATTCTCGTTCATGGAGCAAGAAGGAATCTTCATTCTGTTCAAACTCTAGAAACTTCGTCTGTATGAAAATAGTTATCGACCCTCTTTTGTTGCTCATCTGGATCTGTGCTTTCATCTGCAATGTCTCTCCAGTGGATTCCAAAATTTACTAAAACTCCACTGCATTCTTGGGATGGATGAATGAAATATATGCTCAGATGCGGTCATGTCAGGGCTAATCTTAGAGATTGTTGTTGCGTTGTCGGTCCATCCTTGACTTTAGGTTGTTTAGTGTTTGGACCTTCTGTTCGCGATGATTGATATTTTGTGGATGATTGTATGGTAGAAATATTACGGATCCACTGGATGAAATAGATGGGTTGGGAGACGTTCTGTTGCCGATGTGCTGCTATCAAGTCTTGAAGGGATTTGTTCTAAGCGACATCCTTCGAACCATCTTCTGAATCTTGGACTATCGTATAGAATGGGATGCGTTAAGCAGCCCCGGGTTATATTTCTGTTAGATCCAATGGCATGGCCGAATATGTGAATATATCTTTGTGGCGTGCTTTTGGAGTTTTCGATGCACATGTACGACTTCATGTTGAGAAATTCTCGCTGCTCGTAAAAATTTGGCAGTGATGTTGTTGAAATCAGAAATAACCAGGTTGAGGGGAGTGAAAGCATCTCATTATGGTAGTCCCCATGTGTAGCCTACTTTCATCGCATCGCCTTGAATCCATGTCCACGAGATTTGATATAAGCTTATTGCACTCTTCAGGATGTGACGCTGGGATGCACATTGACGAAATATTCTGGATAGCGAAGAGGTAGGAATGAGAGAGTTATTTTGTTTATCGGGCTTCGTCTGTTTCTTCAAGAAAATGTTTCTGCCGCGTCACTGGAGTTATCTCACGAGTCTTTGATGGTCGTCGGGATGGAGTGCGATGAGCAGTCCCAGGTCGCATTTTTCTTTAGTTTCTGAAGTTGTTTTCCTATGAGCAGGCTTGGGATCCGTTGCGGCCTCATAAAGTGTTGAAGGTGTCTTCTAGACAGAGAGGTGATGATATTCTTGCGCTACACCCTTGAATAGTAGTTGACCTTGTTGTGGTTATGGCCTTTTGGTTGACTGTGTCTTCTGAGCTTTGACAGTGAAAGGATTCCGTGTAGATCCTCAGTCCCCAAGTATGGTTTACTTGTTTCCATCTTGTAAGGCCAGTTGGTTGACCATGATAAAGACATCACCATCGTGCGTTCATACCGGTGATTTTTTTACTTCTTCCACGTTAAACTAAAATATGGAGGAGTACGGGTTACTTTTGTAGTGATTATTGCTGCGGTGAAGCTCTGGCTGGTATCAAAAAATGAGCGGCAACAGTTCTTGGTAGCAGATGTAATCAGAAGAGACTACATTATCGTGGGAACAAAGTAGTTTGGTTAGAATTGTATGGGAATCCATGGAAGTAAAAGGATTGGCTGGATGCATAAGCGAGCAAAATGTCCATGGTCACGAGTTTTGGCGGGATGGATCAAAAGGTGGCCATGACTACGAAGATTGGTTGGTTGCGATCATGATTCTTGACATAGGGAGTATGGTGGCACGACCCTTTGCAGGAAGGAGTGGTATTGAAGCGGCTTCGGCTCTTGGAGAGGACGTTAAAACTTAAGGACCCAAATGTTGCTTCGGATCCTGGAGCAGCTTATGGATATAACGCTGAAGAGGAGCGAACATTGAAGCAGAATGGCTGCTGAAGGAAACTTTGAAGGGGAGCCGCATCCAGAGAACGTTAAAGTGGAGCCACTTCTGGAAAGAACGTCGAAACGACGCCTTGAAAATCTCAGAGCCTTGACGGTTACAATGTTGAAGCCGAAGACTGCGTCACTCAGCATTCTGTCAAAGTCGACATCCTTCAAGTGAATAGCGGTTAGGAGTCCCAAGTTCCATCTATCGATCGTGCTTTCCAGGAGAGGTTGGGGTTTGGGAACAAATTTCCTGGATGAAAAAGGCTGCTTTCCTGATACAGTGTAGTTGAGGGATGCAAATATGTCTTGATGCTACGCCTTGAAGAAATATATAATCTCACATAACTGTTTCATCCCACAAAATCATGCATCTCCTGACGGGAAGATGGTCTCTGTGAATTCAGGAGGGTTGCTGATTTCCTTTGCCTCGATTTTGGAGAAGTCATTCCTGATCTTTACGTGTGATGAAATTGGATTGATGATTCCCTTCTACTGGGCGTTCAAGAGCAACGTGATCCCCTTTATCTATAAACGCACGTCCTGCTGAGGTGCCTGCGCCGGATATTAAAAGTATTCCTTGTCAGCTCCCTCTTAGATTGACGTGACTCTTATGATGGCCATTCCGTCAGTGTCTTGAGGAAATAGGTATCTCTTTCCAAGTTATAAACACTCCTGTTTGAGCCTTACGAGAACCTTTTGTCTTTTCATCAATCAACAGTGGTAAAAGGAGGTCGGCTTCTTCCAGCTCTTCCAGTATCTTGCCATGATGGTGGAGTAGCAGCGTCTCTGGTGATGGTTGGAGCTGTCATACTTGAATAAACGTTGGGGTGGCGGAAGCGGCTCTGGTTCTGGTAATTGTAGGTGTATCGTGCAAAGATGGTGCGGTTCTGATCACGAAGTGCTGGATCCATGGTGCTGTTTCTAAGGGTGAGGATGACGCTGCTTTGGATGGTTGTGGAGCGGAGAAGATGACGCTGGAAGGGTGCAAGCTGTTAGCGCTGGAAAGGATACAAGCTGTTGGCACTGGAAAGATGCGAGATGTTAGTGCTGGAAGGATGCAAGTTGCTGGCGCTAGAAGGATGCAAGCTGTTAGCGCTGGATCAGCTTGGCATGGGCGCTGGCTTGGATTTGGTATGGCACAGACTATTATCTTGGCATGGCGCGAACTGTTAGCTTGGCACGACGCTAGCTTGGCATGGCGCGAACTTGTTCTTGTGGGCCCAGTTACCTCTTTCCATGCGTAGCTCAAACAGGAAATCCTTTATTCCTTATTCAAATTCCAAAAAGTGTTATGCTTATGAAAGGGTTTGGCTCCTCTTTTTTTTATCTCGTATCTTTGTTATCACGTTCTGGTGTTAGCGGTAGCGTGGTAGCAATAAAGTGGGCAAGCATATTGCAGCTATGTACTCCAGTGTTTCTCTTTTAATTTGTTCTCTTGTTTTCTCGTGTTGGTGCAAACCCTAGCCATAGGTATGCCTTCCATAAATCTGTAGAAATATTTTTCTTCTGAACTGGTGTAAACCCTAGCCATGGGTATGCCTTTCATAAACTTGTAGAAATAATTCCTCTTCGAATATCACCGTAGTAACGTCGGCTACCTCATGAATAGTGACGGGTAATCATTATTATGCAAAGTAGGCACGTATGGGTAGGTGACTGTTTTCTTTTTGAAAGGAAAACAAAGCGCCTGGTTTATGGTTTGATTTCCTGGATTTCTTGGGTTAATAGACAAATGTTACCTTGATGGTTTTGGATTATTCTTTTGAAATGAATTGTTTTGGGAATGATGTTGTCTTGGTTACGATTGCAAGTGACGCAAATATCCCAGGAAAACCGTGGAACCGTGCGTTGGTAGATGACATGGGGTGAAACATAACACGGCTATCGGTTTTATCATCCCCGTGAAAACTTGAAATAGAAAACCATGTATCTTGTCTAGGTAAGACTTACTCGGTTTTTCGGTCTCCTGATGAAAAGGGAACCTTCCGGGTGTAAGACCGAGTTTTATGGGAAGCACCGTCGTGATTTTGGAAAGTCCCCAGTCATCTCATATGATAATCGAGTCGTCGATACCTGGTTGGATCATTCGCTTTTAATCATTAGGCAGTCTCCAGTCATCCCTTGCCGTGTCAAGACTGATAATCGGGTCATCTGGTAACTGAGTCGTCTATCCCTGAACGGATTTCCTGCTTCTACCATCTTGATGTATGGGTCGAAGCATGAGATCGATGGTCTAAATATGACATTGTAACCGAAAGATCAATCTCCCAATGTGGTCGCCAATTGTTTGAGGGTGAAAACAGTTTCTGTTGATTTTGGTAATTTCGGGTGTGTGGGTGAGAAACGAATTTAAACCCTAAACAATGTACTGTAAGGGAGTACTTTAGATTCGAGAGGTTAATCTGTACAAATCCGGCCTAAACCAAAAAATGGTCGTTCCAAACTTGTTTCGGTCACAAAGTGAAGGAGAAGGGTTGGTTTTGGGGAGGGAAGCGAAGAAAGTGTTGAGACCAGAATAGTTTATTCTGGAAGAGTAGTTATTTTACGACTTGTATCAGAAAGTGGTAAGCTAACAGATGCAGAGCTAGCAAATTTCTTCTGAGTGTTGTGTGCTCCTGACCTGAACTTGTTGTTCGGTGGAAATAGGTAATGCCTATTAATACAAGTCGAAGTGAAACGTACTCTGGTCTCATTAAGAATGGAAAACGGGTGAGTAAATGGGAGGAGGTGGTAACCGGTAACTCTTGGAATTTATGTTCCATAAAATAAAGCGTTTTACCATTACTCCATGTATTTACTAACCGCCTCATCCTTATGACACTTTCTTATAACGGGCGTAGTGTATGCCGCACGCTGTAAACTGCCAAATCAATACCCAGTGATTATCCCCCAGTTTGTGACATGCGTTGATATCTCGAGTGTTTTCGTGGAAAACATGTAGCATGTTGTTGATGTTTGGAAATTTGATCTTGGGAGACTTGTCGGCTCGGTGGTGACCCTCGATGGTCAAGATTTTGCATCTTGAGAGGAAGGGTAGCCGTTGATTATTGCAACCCTTCTCTTGGTAGCCAGCGACATGAAAGCATGGTCGGTCATGGATTTAACGTGGTTAGGCGTGGTCAAGCTAGGGTTTTGGCATTGTCCAAAGGTGGCCATGCGTTAGATGGTGACCTTGGAGTCTAAGATCTGCATCTTAGATGGAAGGGTGGTCGTTGATTGTTGCAACCCTTCGTTTGGTAGCCAGCGACATGAAAGCATGGACGACATGGCTTGGCATAGTTTAGGCGTGGCCAAAATTAGGGTTTTAATACAAAACGTGATGTTTGTCTTTGGGCCGGAAGTTTCCATGCGTTAGGTGGCAAACTTAAACGGTTGAGATATGCATCTCAGATGGAAGGGCAGCCATTGATTATTGCAACCCTTCGTTTGGTAAACAGTGACATGAAAGCATGGCCGGCATGGCTTTAACGTAGAGTGGAGCCACTGGCAGTGCGCGTCTCGGAAGGGAAGCGTTTGCGGCTTGGAAGGGAAGCGCTAGCGGCTTTGTCTAAATTAGGGTTTGGCATGATGAAATCCTAATTAGCGCCCTTTACTAGAATCAATGTACAATTCTCATACAGACTCGAATTTTGATGGTCCTCCTCTCCATTCTGTACGGAAACGAATTTCCTATCTCCTTTCGCTAGAATATTTAAGTTTTGAGCTCGTTCGGGAGGTGAAAACATCCCAAAAGTAAAAATCAGGAAGAATTCAAGAGGGATGTTGATAGCGAGCTGCAAGGTGGCATGGCCGGTATGGCTTTGGCATGGCTAAAACTAGGGTTTTGGGCTAAAGGTCCCCATGCGTTGTTTGGCGACCTTGGACGGCTAGGATTTTCATCTAGAATTGAAGGGTGGACGTTGATCATCGAATGCCTTAATTTTGGTAGCCGCGTAGGGAAGGACGACATGGTATGTCGCGGCAAGGTGGTTGGCATACCATTGGAACATGTGGCATGGCATGCCTTGGCGTGGCCAAGGGTTACCATGCGTTGTTTGGCGACCTTGGACGGCTAGGATTTACATCTAGGATTGAAGGGTGGTCGTTGATCATCGCACACCTTTGTTTTGGTAGCCGCATAGGAAGGTTGGCATGGTAATGCAAATGACGTGGATGGCTCGGCATAGTGGGGCCAAGGGTTTGGCACGAACGACTTGTCATGGTGGGCCCAAGGCAAGGTGCGGTTGGCTTGGCATGGTGGGGCCAAGGGTTTGGCATGCCGTTGGCGCATGGTACAACTAGCATGGTTGGGGCCAAGGCAAGGTGTGGTTGGCTTGGCATGGTGGGGCCAAGGGTTTGGCATGCTATTGGTGCATGGTGCGGCTAGCATGGTTGGAATGCCTTGGCGCGGTAGACGTGGCTGACATGGTTTGCCATTGGCACAGTGGTGCGGATGGCATGCCTTGGCGCAGAGATGTGGCTGGCATGGTTTGTTATTGGCACAGTGGTGCGACTGGCATGGTTGTCATGCCTTGGGGCGGAGATGTGGCTGGCATGGTTTTCCATTGTCACAGTAGTGCGTCTAGCATGGTTTGCCATTGGCACAGTGGTGCGGATGGCATGGTTGGCATGCCTTGGCGCGGAGATGTGGCTGGAATGGTTTGTCATTGGCACAGTGGTGTGGATGGCATGGTTGGCATGCCTTGGCGCGGTAGCATGAGAATTAGGGTTTGGCATAGATGATGTCAGTCGATGTTAAGGGTTCTGCCGTGGAACATGACCCATGTAAAAAAAAAAGTACCCCGGTAATTCTTGCGTAGGCATGCTGATTGATTCAATAAATATGCTAATGGTCATAGTGGCGTCATGTCAGTTGTACAGTTTTACGATTTTAAACCTAAGCTAAAAACCACATCAACAGCAGTGTATTTTCTTTCTTTTCTCTCCGACTCTGAATCAATATCCAACTTGTCTAAAATTGGATGCCAAATTGTTTTTACATCTCTGAAGTCTGACTACAGGTATAATCATTTGCTTTTCACTTGCCACGTCGGGCGCACATCTAACGACCTTACCAGTATATTTTTCCACGTGACGTGTTTTGCACCTAAACCCCATATCTGGGAGCCTTGAACTTTTTTTGGGGACCCGTGGTGGGCCCTGACCAAATGGAATCACCAACGAAGGTGCGACACGTCATTGGGAAGGATTTGGGGGATAAGGGGTTGGGGGTATAAATTTTGAATCAGAATTCACAGTCCTAGTTAGGGTCCGTTTGGCACGTCCAAAATGGAGGTTGTAGGAGGACGTAGTGCAGTTGAGAATCAATGAGTCAGATGGCAGCAGGAATTACTAGTATCACGAACCACATGATGGAAAGAGATAAAAAGCCTGACTTGCATGGTTAGTTTATTTGCCAAACTACGAGAACTTCCGCATATTAGTTCAAGTATACGGGTGAAGATTGTTGAGTTTCTGGTGAATGATGCCACAAAATCAAATATGTTTTTCATGATGAATGAAACTGAGCAGCTAGAATGGTGTGATATTCGGTTTGGTTAAGAAGAAATAGCCGGTCGTATTTTTTGGGATGGTGGAGTAAGTATATATGTAATATGTTTTTTTTTGTAAGGCGATCGGTAAAGCATGGATTCTGCGAATCTGGTATGTTTCTGTCTTATTAGTAAATTATTCTATACACATTCACACTTTAACCGATAACTTATAATTGTTCCCTTTTTGTCACGAATCTTGATTTATAGATACTATTTTACTAGGCGGTAGTGTCGGTGTGGACACTTTTTGTTGATATGGTGCTTACTGGAGCAATTATGCTGATTAGTTGCAGAAATGGCAACACACTTTTTGGAGAAGTTTTCACTCACTTCTTTACATATATATACACTTAATATAGATAGATAGATGGCGGTTGTTGCCTATATATTTAACGTAAGAACGCCTCAACTCAACAATGTGTTTGTTTTGATACTAAATTTTGTAAGAATGTTTTCGTCTTGCGACTTCTTATAGTTGTATTATGCTTGCAAGTGACTACATAAATTCTGATAGTGGGAAGTTGTAGAGACCAGTGGATACAAGATGGTTCTGGAGCATCAACAAACATGTCTTGTGGTCATTAATTTTTTGCTTAGTAGTTGTAAATGCTAGGTATTTTTATATATTTTGGAACTGTTATCATGTGGGTGGATTAGCTTGATGGTGCACGAAGGTGAAGACTTTGAACATGGAAGTATTACTTTTTCCCCACACTTTTGTACAAGGAGTTGGAACTGACATACTTTATGTATCTATTTGATCTTTAAGTAATATATTTGGATTATTAAAAAACAAAGTCATTTGGTTTTTTGTGATTTTTTTTCTTGTTTTTGTTTCTATTTTTGAAGTAGTTGCATACCCACTACATTGCATGCCAAACACCTAATATTGAAATTCACCTTTGTATTACATCCTTTTTATAAACATGCCAAACACCTAAAATTGAACTACATCTATCTAACTAGATGATAATTGAAAACAAAAACTCAATTCTCTTTCATTCTGACCCCACAAAAATCTGATGTGGACAAATTTAGAGAGAGTATTACAAGATAAAGCTCTCTCATTAATTCTAGACCCATAAAATTAGCATTAAATTTTAAGTTTTAATACATCCCCCACTTAATCTATTTCCCCTCAACCCCACTTTCTCCCGTGTAATTGAAAAACTCAACAAAACACTTAAAGAAACCTACGATTTTACCAACTGATATCTTTCATCCAGTGTCTCCTTCGATACCTTTTGCCACTTCCTTTAGTTCATCGTCGACAGTCGTGGATGAACGATCTCTCTAAAACACTTCTTCCACAAAAAGTACTAAATGTTTGAATTTTAATTCCGAGAAACCATTCCGGATAACATAAGTTGGGATTTAGAGTGAGGGAGACAAAGTACAGCGATGAAGATCCCTAACTCCCATGTAGATTCTTCTTCAACCATCACTAATAGCAGACGATGATCAAAATATGGGTGATTTGGGGTAACTCCTGTCTATTGTTTTAGCCCTTTTTTTGAATAAATTTCCGAAAAATTTACCAATCAGGATTTTCAATATTGTATAAAATTATTTACAGAATAATGGATTGATATATGGGAAGGGAAACAAAATGGGGAAACCGGAGATGTAACTCAAGTTAGATTTAGTATGGTGAGTTGGATTTTAGTTTTATAGTGTACATTACACAGATATTTCTTTTGATTGCTTGGATGATTTTTTGTTTGTTGATATCATAATGTGATTGATGAACTCTAATAAGTTATAGAGAAATCAAATTGGGAAAACAAATTACTCAAACAACTGATGTTTACAAATTATTGGTTCTTTTAGTGCTTTTGTAGATTGCTCATCAAGGGTCATTTTCACAAGAAACGAACAGTATGAACTATTAATTAGTGGTGATTTCTCTTTCACTTTTGTGTCTTTATGATTTTGGAGTTACTACTCAAGTTATAATTATACAATCACAAGTTATGTACAATGAAGCGGATGTAGGAACAAATGGAGCATTGAAGCCTTGCACCACAAACATAAGCCTAGAAATATATATATTTGTTTGTTCATATTGCTGGATGGTTCACTGTGATGGTGTTCCTTATTCTGAACCTTTGAACGCTTTTGTAGATTGCTCATCAAGGGTCATTTCTAAGAGAAACAGGCTATATGAGCTCTTAAGGAAGTGGTAATTTCTCTTTTGGATTTCTATTCATCAATATATATGATATATGAAGATACTAATATATTGATAACATTTGTACAGGTATTTGTCTAGATACCTGTAGGATCCTAACTTTAAAATAAATGTTTTATTTTTTTGTTTCGGTGTTACCCTTCTCTTCATTTAGTTACAGTCTGAAATATGTATCTTACTCCAGATTTTATTTCCTAACGATTGATGTTAAATGGTCCCTGTTAGAAGACAAACAATGATAGGGGAGGTATCATGCTAATTAAATTGAAATTAGTATCTCATAACACCTTACAAGACTTCATTAGTAGATTCCTGGGGTAAATTTCCTTTCTTATTTTTTGGTGTCATTTGTTAGACGAATATTGATTCTTACATCATTCCATTTTGTTAGGATATGCAATTGGATGTTAGAGACAGAAAATGGATAGCTTTATGTATCAACAACATCCCAATAGGCTTAAATATGAAAGTACTCTTAAGAAATGCAAGTACCAGATTGCTCTAAACTGGTGAAAAGGATATACATGATGACTAGGGTCTTCTCAAATGGAAGAGGTAAACAAAATTCTTCATTTTGGTCAATTCTTTGTATTTGGTTTATTCGGCAGTTATGTTGATCAAAGAACCCAATAGGGATGCAATATGCTATGGCATATCACTACTTATGCCGTGAGTTGGTATTTTGCACCATGTGTTTTGTAGGTTGATGAATGGCAGTCAATTTGACCTTCAGTACCATTATCACACTTCACACCGCTGTTCAATACATGCTTTTTTAGTATTGATTACTTATGGTGCGCCAATGTCTTATATGCATTTTCTCTACTTATCTAGCATCTTGATGTTTTTTATTTTGTTTTTAATTTGTTTTCACGGTTGTTTGTTTTTACCAGGTTAATGCGTTCGTTAGTGCATGGAAACTCGCTCAAATGTGCGTGGATTGAGATGGCCTCCGGCATTTGAGCAACATAGAGTCTCTCGGCTTAAGGATTTCATATTTTAGATTTTCTTAGAGTTTCGGTTATTCATTCTATCACATTTTAGATTTTAGTTTCATATTTTAGATGCTCATAATTTGTGCGTGAAAATTGATTTTAGTATCAATTCGGATGACTCATTAAGAATAGATTTTAAATTTTTTGGAGTACATAATCTTGGCCTTGGACCTTTATGTCCGTATAAGGTTTCCATCATCACATCGACTGTGCCTGTTCGTTAGAATTCAAATTATTATTTTTCTCTAAAACCAGCTTTCAAGGCAAATACAAAATTGTTTTTTAAAATCTCAAAAGCATAAAAACTATTGCGACCCTATGCATAGTACGGGTTACAGAAAACGATTTTGCCTTTAGAGTTGGTGAGAGAGAGTCTGTAATAGTGACTTTAGATATTTTATATCAGTTTTCGTTGACCTAAGTCAAAATTAGGTTTGTGTTCTTCATCTTCGGTTGATTTCCCTGGTTCGGCTGTGTTCCTGTGAGGTAGGTGTGCCCGAGAGGTTGTTGTTTGGTTTAAGTCATCATCTCGATAAGGTTAGCGATATTTTGCTGGATTTTCTAATTTTATCTTTTGTTTTCTGGGTTTGGTAGAGTTGTTGGTTGAGTGCTCTGCAGGTGTTTCTCTGATTCTTCTTTGAACTATCATTTGGGTGTAGTTTGGTTTAATTGGTTTCATTTCTTTGTTCTGGTTGTGGTTTCTCTTTGTTCTTATTGTGGTTTCTCTTTGTCTTCCCCTGCTTTCTCTCTGTTCCCTTGGTTGGGATTTCCTTCTGGTCTCGTTTCTCTGATTCTGTTTGGTTGGGTCTTTTCTTTTTTTCTTTTCTTTATTTGGTATTCTCTGATTCTGTTTGATTTCCTACATGCCTTCCCTTACCTTCTTAAATTTGAGATCTACTACTTTTATTCACCTAATCATAATAATATCTCAGTACTTCTCAGACAATTTAATTGGTATCTTTATTTTCAAAAGTTCCAAGTTTTTTAGGTATAAATACAGATTCAATAAAATAACAGAATCAAAGGAAAATTTTTGGGTTATGTCTTCCTCTGCTAACTCATCAATCAAACAACCTGTTTTATCTCCTGATATTGCGAACAATTTAGTAGCGAATATGAAAAACAATTTAAACATTGAGAGTGCAATCGAATCTGTGGTTTATTTAGATAAACATATGTTCTTAGAGAAAGAAAATGAGGACTTTAATTTGTGTATGTTGGGCAGAATATGTTGTCCTGTAACTATTTCTACTAGCAGAGTGAGGAATTTGGTGAGAGATTTCTGGCCGATGTTTAGAGAAGTTTCAATCAAGAAATTTGGGGCAAGGGTTAATGTTCATCTTTATAGATTTGGTTCACAAATTGATATAATGCGAATCAAATATGATGGACCATGGGTTTTGGATGGTTATTTGGTAGTTCTGATAGAAATTCGGGGTCAAGGTTTTGTGTTTGGAGCGGCTATCAATATGGATTATGAGTTGTTTATAGTTTTCCTCAGTAGAATTCCAAATCATTTTCTCACTACGGCAGCTTATAGGGCGATGGCAGCAGCTATTGGGGAACTATGTGGATTTGCTGAACCAACAGGGCTCTCTATAGATCACAAAACAGTTAAGATGCTGATCAAGATTAATGTCACGGGTTCTCTTCCTAGGAGGGTGCTTGTTAGGGCTCAGGAAGATGAAGCATGTATCTCATTTAACTATAATGTCATGCCTTGGAGGATTTGTGGGATTTGTAGATTTTTGGATCATCATGTGGAACCGTGTGTAGAAGAAGATGTAATGATTGTTGAAAATCAGGTTAATAATGATGGGGAAGGGGTTGTAATGATAGTCGAAAATCAGGTTTCGAATACTATGGACAATCAGGTAGAAGTCGAACCAACCGTACAAACCTTAAGTGGTCATGAAGATATGAGTGACTTCAGGGTGAGCAAAAATACTATTTTTGGTCTTCAATTGGAAGCGTCTCATGACTCAATTGATGATAATAATTTTAGTCTGGGGGTAGTAGGGAAAGGTTCAAGGGAGTGTGTTCAAATTTTTGTAAGGGACAAGGTTAGCAATGAACTTGATCTTGTTGTTGATCAGTTAGTGGCGTTTGCGGAAAGATCCGAGGAAGATAAGAGAATGGTAGAAGAGAGGAAGAGAATTAAAGGTAAAGGTAAAGGTAAAGTCCAAGGTTCTGAGATAACTCTAAAAGATAAGGTTTTCTCTGTGGTAGGGGGCTCTCAAAGGGGGTTGTCTTCGAGTGGGTAGCTAGTTATCAGTGAGGGTATGGCGGTTGTGAATATTGTTGAAGTGGTTGGAAGGTTGAAAAAGGCTAATGAACATAAACTACAAGCAAGTTCTCTTCTAGACTTCTCGATCAACTTAAAGGAACCGGAGAGGAAGAAGCAAAAATATAAGAGAAAATTTCCATTGGCAGGAGAAGTAACAGTGAAAAAACCGAAGAGTGTTAAAGGTGGTGGTGCAATTTGTTCTACTGTAGGAATCCTAGCTACTAATGGTGAGGAGCTCCTTGATTATATTAACCTAAATAGTAAGTCTTCTTCTGTTTTGCTTTCCAAAATTAGTGAGTCTAAATTTTCTTCTACTTGTTTTAACTCCTTATTTCCAGTTCCTTCTGTTAAATATCTTGAAGATGACAACATAATCCTTGCTAATACTCAGTTGATTAGTAATCTTGTTGAGTCTGGTGATGACCCATTTGATATTTTCAACGATTACATCATATATATTACTGCAAGTACTCCTCTAGATGTTTCTTCTAACCAGTGCAATGGGATGGTGATGGTAGCTCCAAACATCAGCAAGGTACATGCTAAAACTATTCTTTACTTCAACTACAATTTGGGTGCGATTACAAGATGGCTAAAGGGAAGAGCTACATGGTGAAAGAATTGTGGTTGATTGCAGTCTTGATTATTCGATCTGAGATTTGGATGACACGGAATAGTTTCATCTACAACAACAAAAAAGTTAACTGGAATCTATTCAAGTTCAAGGTTATCTTACAGATTCATGACTACTCTAGCATATTGAAGGGTTACATGTTTAACAGTCAAGATGAACTTCTTGTCCTAAATTTCTTTAATGTGAAGCATAGGAAGGTGAAGTTCTCAGTTCCTAAGCCGTGTTTTTGGGAGCCGCCAAGAATAAATGAGTTAATGTTGTGCTGTGACGGTGCAACATTGGGAAATCCGGGAAGAGCAGGTGGGGGAGTGGTAGTCAGGGATGCAAATGCGAATTTTCTAGGTGCACTGAGTGTTGGCTTCGGAATTCAAACAAACTATTTGGCAGAAATCCTGTGTATTATTGTGGGCCTTGATTGGGCTACTAAGTATGGGGTAGAGGATATTTGTATTAGAACGGACTCCATGGGAGCGGTTTTGGTTTTTTCGAGCAACAAAAGGGAAGTTCCTTGGTTCTTATGGTCTAGATGGGTAGCTGTTAAAGCAAGATACAATGCGATACGCTTTGTGCATACGTATAGAGAAGCAAACTTCTTGGCGTATGCAATGGCAAAAAGGGGTTGTATTTTGGACGAGGGGACTTTTGCAAGTTACAACAACAAACCAGATTTCGTTAATGCAGTTGAAATTCCAAATGTAATTTACTATCGTTTTAAATAGGTTGTTTTTTTGGAAACACGAATTGTACAATGCTGTAACTTTGGCTATTTAAATGAAATTTTTGGACTTATCAAAAAAAAATACAATTTGGGTGTGTTAAGTGAAAATCATGATATTAAAATTCCTAAATATGTTTGTATGACTGTGTATTTTGAAAATTTGGGTGTTTATCGTGCTGATAAGAATTGGTGTCTTAGTATGCTTGACTATGTTAAGGAAAATGGGTGTATGCATTTGAAAATTATTCTGTTTCAGAAATCAGTTTGGAAGGTTAGTATAGAAAGGTTGGATGATTCTGATAATTGTTATGATTGCGATATGGAGTGCTTGTGGGGTGCTTGTCTTTTTAAGATGAATCATGTTTATACGGTGGATATTGAAGTTTTGAACTTACACAATTATGTTTGGTATAAGGAATGCATTCAGTTCGGTAGTATAAAAGTTATGTCTTGGAATTGTCAGGGGTGTGGGAAAAAGTATCCTAGAGAGCATTTCAGGAATCTGATTCGATCGATACATCCGGATATTATATTTCTTAGTGAAACCAAAAACTCTAGCATAAATGTTAAGAGCCTTTTTAGATCGGTCAATTATGATAATGTGCAAATTATGGACCCTATAGGCAAATTAGGGGGAATCGCAATGGCTTGGCTGGATACAGTGCATCTTAAGGTTACTCAGACTTCAACCTACTTTATTAATGCCTGTATAACAGATCAGATCAATGGTAAAGATTGGTTAATTAGCTGCTTATATGGTAGTCCTAAAAATAAGAATGTTACTTGGAATTTTCTATCTTATATGTCCTCTGTCATTAATATTCCTTGGATGGTAATAGGAGATTTGAATATTACTTTGCATCAAAATGAGATCGGGGGTGTGGGTAAAGTTAATAGAGGGGAAATAGATCAATCGGTTAGTGCTGTGAATGAAGCGGGTCTTATAGATTTAGGTTTCTGGGGTTATCCCTTCACTTGGTCTAATCATAGATGTGATAACGAGTTGATAGAAAAGAGATTAGATAGAGGTTTAGCGAATAATGAATGGATTGGCCTCTATCCGGATGCTAAGGTTTCTCATTTGACTCCGATAGCGTCAGATCATGGGCCGATTATTCTGAGTACTAAACTTGATAGGAAAGACGGGGCTAAACCATTTAAATGTTTTGGCACTTGGCTTGATGAAAATTCGTGTATAGAGGTTGTTAAGGATTCCTGGTTAACTAATCATTTAGGTTCTTCTCCCTTTCAAGTTGTTAAAAAATTATCTGTTTGCAAAAGAAACTTAATTCTGTGGAACAAAAACATTTTTGGTAATGTTCATCTCAAATTAGATCAGGCGATTCGCAATCTTGAAAATTGTAATAATAGCACTCAGGTTAGAAATAAGTCTGAAAATTTGAACCAGTTAAATATGGAGGTTGAAAAATGGTACAATATTAGTGAGTCTTTTTTGAAAATAAAAAGTGGTGATAAATTATTGAATCTAGGTGACAAAAACATTGGGTACTTTCATGGTCTTGTGAGAACTAGGGCCCTGAGAAATAGAATAATGGCTATTAAGAATGAGAATGGGGTTTGGTTGGAAAGTAGGAACCAAATTAAGGAAGTGTTGTTTCAACACTTCTCTAAAATGGCAACTACCAATAATAATGAAATTAATGATGAACTTTTGGTTAACATCCCTAGTTTGGTTACTGATGATGATAATATGGATCTTATGAAAATTCCTCAGTATGAGGAGATCAAAAACATAGTTTTTCAAATGACACCTTCTTCCTCGCCGAGACCTGATGGTTTTCCGGCAGTTTTCTTTCAAAAAAATTGGGATTTGGTTTATCTTGACATTGTTTCTATGGTTCAAAAATTCTTCTCTTCGGGGTTTCTTCTGAAGGAGATGAACAATACCTTCATCTCTTTGATTCCTAAAAACAAAATTCCGGATGAGGCGAGTCACTACATGCCTATAAGCTTATGCAATTCGATATACAGAATTATTTCTAAACTGATGGCCGATAAAATTAAACCTCTTTTACAAAAAATGATTTCTCCATTTCAATCTGCTTACGTTCCTAGCAGACAAATTTCGGACAACATAATATTAGCTCATGAACTGATTCACACAATGAAAAAAAAAAAAAAGGGGGTCAGAAAGGGTATCTTGGTTTAAAGATTGACATGTCGAAAGCTTTCGATAGGGTTGAGTGGGGGTTTCTTCTAGCTGTTCTTAGAAAAATGGGGTTTGGTCAGGCGTGGTGTAATCTAATTCACCAGTGCATCAGCACCACCTCGAATGCTGTCTTATTAAACGGTTCTCCGGGGAAGATTTTCTTTCCTTCTAGAGGAATTAGGCAAGGAGATCCTTTATCTCCTTACCTGTTCATTCTTTGTATGGAAAGTTTGTCCTGTTTTTTATTGAATGCTCAAAAAAAAGGGGTTAATACATGGTATTAAGATTACTAAAGATTGTCCTCCTATCAATCACTTACTTTTTTCTGATGATTGTTTGATTTTTGCTGATGCTAATCTTATTGAGAGTAAAAACATTCTTAAAATCTTTAATACTTTTAGTGAAGGGTCAGGCCAACTTATACATTTCCAAAAATCTGGGGTGTTCTTTAGTAGTAGATTTTCTAATAAATTTCAGCGTCTCATAATAAAAATCCTTAAAGTCCAAAAAATTAAATTAGATGACAAATACCTAGGGGAACCTCTATTTACCAACACTTCTAAAATTTCGTGTTTTCAACCATTAGTGGGTAGAGTTGCTGGTAGACTTAAAGGTTGGAAAAATAGGAATGTTTCCCCTGCAGGTAGAGGAGTTCTTATAAAATACACTCTTGAATCGATTCCAAATTATCAAATGAACTGCTTTAGGTTACCTAAGTTTACTTTAAACAAAATAATGGCTTTGCAGCGGGATTTTGTTTGGGGGAAAAAGGAAGGAAAAACTAGAGGGCTTTATCCGAAAGCTTGGTCTGGTGTTAACAAAAGCAAAAATCAGGGTGGGTTAGATTTCCGTAATCTTAATTTTATGAATGAAGCTATGATTACTAAAATAGGTTGGAGATTGATTTCTTACCCTGAGTCTTTGTGGGGTACCATTTTCAAGTTGAAGTATTTCCCTAATGGAGATATTTTAGATGTTAACTTTAAAGCGAAACCGACGGACTCTTGGCTTTGGAAAGGAATTTCCAAAATCTTTAAGAATCCTAGGAAGGGGAGCTTCTGGGAAGTTAATAATGGTTCTGTTATTGATATCTGGAATCACAAATGGATTCTAGGTGAAGAAAATCTGTTGATTCCTATTCATAATGATGCCATTCTGAATTTTGTTAAGGTCAGGGATCTTTTTAATGAGGAATCAACTAACTGGGATCTGAACAAACTTAAATTGTGTTTTGATGAGGTTACCATTCAAAAAATTGTTGTTATTCGTTTTGATATTAACTCTCGTGATAGACTGAGATGGAGTTATACTACTAACAGGGACTTCTCTATGGGGTCTCTGTATAAATACTTGTCTGAAAACATGGACTCTAATTGTCCGATTCGTTCTACTACGACTACTGTGAATTGGTCTAGGCTTTGGAATATGAAAGTTATGCCTAGAATTAAAGTTTTCATTTGGAAATGTCTACATGACATTCTTCCTTTAGGTGAAAATATCAACAATATTCTAAAAAGTATTGATAAATGCTGTATTTTATGCAACTGTGAAATTGAGAATGTGGACCATCTTTTCATGAACTGTGTATTTGTTAATAATTTTTGGAAGTGCTTGGATTATAATCTAAGTAGAGTGAAAACTAAAAGTCAGACTTTTCAAGTTTGGTTCAAAAATTGGTTTCAAAACAAGAAGTACTTTAGTCATGATGATGTTAACTGGGAAAATATATGTGCTACTACTATTTGGTTTGTTTGGAAAGCTAGGTGTGAGAGAGTATTTCAGAAAAAAATATTTCTCCTAGGTCTGTAGCTAGCCAGATTGAAACTCATATTATGGGGGCAAAATCTTTAACTACTAATAGGAAGAACATTTCAGCGGTGTATAGTGAGAATGGAAGGGACAAGGATTACTTTAAAATGGTCAGCAATGAAAGGAACTCTGAAACTTACTTAATTTTGTATGTCACTGATTTGGCAGGCAACTTCAGAGGGGCCAGGTGTGAGGGAGCAACAACAGGAGTGACAAATAACGAGGTAAAGACCATGTTAACTGTGATGAGGTGGTTAATTGATTTAAATTGTAATAAGGTCACAATTAAATGGCAGGGAGGGGGTTTTATAGTGATGCAGGTGCTGGGTCCAAAAATCTGAATCTTGATTCTTACTCAAGGGATGCGGATTTTTGGAAAATATATAAAACTTTTAATTCCTTTTAAGTTGTGGTCTGTAATATTATGAAAGACAATATAATGATTAGTAAGATGTATAGGCTAAGAGTCCTTTTTGGTAGAGATTGGAAGTGGTCGAAAAAGGAAGCGAGAAACATGAAGAACTGGTTTGAAGTATTGGACAGGTATGAGTTGAATCCAAAGTCTTGTTCTAGTTCTACAGGGGGTTTCTCTAGGCTGGAGGAAGTCCAATCTGTTAATATAAATGGAGTTGATGAAATTAGGGAGATGTTTATCAATGATTATTTCATTGAGGTTAGGGATCAGAGTAACAATGACAGTGTTAATCAGGACTGTTAATCAGGACTGTTAATCTGGGATGAAGGTGATAATCAGACCAGAAATATCGCAAGGGATGGCGCGGAAAGGGGATTCTTCATAAATTCAGTATTTGAAGTAGGTGGTACGAGCCGAGTGTCTGGAACAATGAAATTTCTGAATACCACTATTGTAAAAACTAGGTATAATCCTCAAGATTATAGTCATCTTGGGTATATAACCGGTTCCATAAACTCTATTTTCAATAATATGTAGTTACTTTTTGCCAAAAAATAATAATGCATAGCACGGGTTACTATCTAGTGTATTTCTAATGCACGACATTCCAACTTCATGTAGTTGGAAATGTATTGCATTGCAAATTATAACGTGCCAAACGGACCCTTAGTTGCATCTGAATAAACACCTACCAGCTGCATAAGAAAACACGAAACTACCAAAGAAACGAAGGACCCGGAAAGAGTTGATCCAAGTGTTAAGAGGATTCATCAAAAACCTAGGTGTTATATCCACAAAAAAAACTTACTCCCCCTAAAATATGACAACAGGATAGAAAATTTCTCCAGAAAAAAAAACCTTGAAGGCAAAAAAACAGAAAATAAGAAGAAATGGCTTGTTCAACTACAATGTCCTTCTCTTTGAAATTCTTCTTAGTAACACTCAGCAGTAACTTCTCTTTCACACTGCTTACGTGTCTGATTTTTTCCATCCTGTTCCAGCTCACTATTTCTAGATGTCTTCAGTCCTTGTTGTCATCTCCTAATTGGCTTCTCAAAGCTCCACTCGTATTGGTAGATAAACACTGAGTCTGTGTCGGTTTATTTCAAGAATCTTTCTGTTTAAATAGTGAATAACTCTTTGTTCTTTGTAATAAGACAATTACTCTCAGTAATTGCAAACCTCCATTTTTAATCAAGTTCTCTATTACTGTATGTGTGTTTTATCAAACTACAACTATGGTATCATGAGGCCAGAGATTCCTCAACTCTTTCCGCATCTCTGATTTCTTTACAGAAAACCAAATTGGTTTCAATCTTTTCTTCTATTTCCTTAATTCTCCATTTCAATGGCGTTGAATCAATACAATACTCAAATCTCAACAATTCCATTAAATCAAATTACTGGAATTACTAGCTTCAAACTAAAAGACGACAACTACATTACCTGGAAGAATCTGCTACTACCTTTGATAAAGAGATACAAGGTTCTAGGTATTCTTAATGGATCAATTCCTTGTCCTACAAAATATATCACTCAAGCGGATCTTGATGCAGGTAATATCAATCCTAACTATACTACTTGGATTGATGATGATAATACATTAATTCTATAGATTCAATCTTCTATTTCCGATACTGTCATTCCATATGTTGTTGGTGCTGAATCCTCTAGAGAATTATGGCAAAATATAGATTCAAGATTTGCTAGAACATCAACTACCCATTCAATTCAATTACGTACTAAATTGCAATCTTTACAACTTGGATCTGGAACTATTACTCAGTTTTTAGGAGAAATTAAAAAGTTAACAGATCAAATTTCTTCTGCTGGTTCTATTGTTAGTGATGATGAATTAGTGGTTCTTGTTTTGAATGGAATTGGTCATGACTATAATGCTTTCAGTACTTCCATCAGAATTCGAAATCTACCTGTTACCTTTGATGAACTTCATAATCTTCTTCTTAGTGAAGAACTTGTTGTTAATGAAAGATTCAAGAATTTGCTCTCTGAAGCAAACAATAAGGCATTTGCTGCTTTTCAATCTCAACAAGCTTTTCTTGCTCATCAAAGATCAGCTTCCTAAAATTCATCTTACAGAGATCGTGGTAGAGGTCATCAAATCTACAATTCTTCACCAAGAAGCAATTTTCATTTACCTGCTAGAACCTCATCCTCAAATCCTTTCATGCCTCAATCCTCACCACCACCACCACCACCACCACCACATCCAACTACATCTACTTCTCCTTTCTTGTCAAGCATGGATACTATTTTCTGTCAGATCTGCAACAAAGAAGGTCATACTACTTTAGCTTGTAGACACAGGCTAAATTTTGTGTATCAAAATGTTAACACACCACACAACATGAGTGCTATGTTAGCTACATCAAATATTTTAGGTGAAAATCCATGGTATGCTGACACTGGTGCTAATAATCACATCACTGCTGATGGTTCTGAACTCCAATTTGCATCTGCCTATGATGGTTCTGAAGAAATACAAACTGCAAATGGTGAAGGTATGCATATTACTAAAACTGGGTTTTCTTTCATATCAACACCATATCAAACATTCAAGTTATCCAATGTTCTGTTAGTGCCTCAAGCCTCACACAACCTGCTATCTGTACATAAATTTACTTCTGATAACAATTGTTCTATAACATTTGATGTTGCTGGTTTCATTGTGAAGGACTTATCAACTGGGAAGATACTTTTACAAGGCCCTCATCTTAATGGTCTATATCCCCTACAATTTCTGCATCAATCCTCCACTAAAGCCTAAACTGCTATGACACCTTCTTTTTCAGCTGATATCTGGCATAGAAGACTTGGGCATCCTTCTTTACAAACATTACAGTATGTCTGTAGGTCTCTTTCTTTACCAAATGTAATAAAAACTCCTATTTTCTGTCATGAATGTAATATTGGGAGAAGTCACAAGCTACCATTTACTGAGTCAAGTCATTGTAGAACAAAACCTCTAGAACTTCTACATATGGATTTATGGGGTCCAAGTCCTGTCAAATCCAATTCAGGTTTTCGATATTATGTAAACATCATAGATGACTTCTCCAAGTACTGTTGGATTTTCCCTTTATATGTAAAATCAGAATTCAGACAAGTTTTTCTTCATTTCAAAGTACAAATTAAGAATATTCTTAATGTTAATATTGGCACTATAAGAACTGATGGAGGTGGATAGTTCTTACACAAGGAGTTATCTAATTTTCTTAGCAGTAATGGCATTGTGCATGAAATTTCTTGTCCACATACACCTGAGCAGAATGGTGTTGCAGAATCAAAACACAGACACTTAGTGGATGTTGGAAGAACATTTTTACTTCAATCTGGTTTATCAGACAGCTTTTGGGTTGAAGCTTTTCATACAGCTAATTTTGTATTCAACAAACTACCCACAAGAGCCATTTGTAATCAAACACCTTATGAGGTTCTTTTTCAGCACAAACCTGATTATTCATTTATTAAGTCTTTTGGTTGTCTATGTTATCCTTGGTTGAGACCTTACACTACTTCTAAACTTGATCCTAGAAGTAAAGCATGCATCTTTATTGGTTATAATCAATAGCACAAAGAGTATAGGTGTCTTGATAAATCTTCAGGGAGAGTTTATATTTCAAGACATGTAGTTTTTCATGAATCTGTTTTTCCATTGAAAACTACTTCTATTGCTGCATCAATGTCTTCTACTGCTTCAGATGACTTACTCTCTGCTAAGTTACCTACAGATGTTACTACTTCTACAAATTCTCCTATAATTGCAGAGACTACTGTTGCTACAAATCAATCTGACACCTCAGGTACTCCAGTGACTTCTTCAACTATGACTACTACTTCAACCACTACTCAAGCTACTTCAGAAACTTTTTCTGCTCAACCTATCACCGCTCTGCAACCTAGTAATGCTCATAGTATGATTACAAGAGGCAAGAATGGTATTTTTCGACCAAAGGTATATTCTACCATGCATTCTCTTTCTGCATCAATGAGCACTCAAATCCCTCCTATTGCTCCTACCAACTTTACTCAAGCACGTAAAATACCAGTTTGGAAAAGCTCTATGTTTGAGGAACACACTTTTCTTCAAGATGCAGGTACTTACACTCTTGTTCCACCTCATCCTTCTCAAAATTTAGTTGGTTGTAAATGGGTCTACAGAATCAAACAGAATCCTTATGGAACTATTGCTAGGTTCAAATCTAGACTTGTAGCTAAATGTTTTCATCAACAAGAAGGTATAGACTATACTGAAACCTTCAGTCCTGTAGTAAAACCAACTACTATCAGACTTGTTCTTTCTCTTGCAGTTCACTTTGAATGGTTTGTCTCTCAAGTTGATGTTAACAATGCCTTTCTTCATGGTGACTTAACTGAAGATGTTTACATGACTCAACCCCCAGGGTTTGTTGATGAGTCTAAACCTCACTATGTTTGTAAGCTGCACAAGTCTCTCTATGGCTTAAAACCGGCTCCAAGAGCATGGTACCAAAAACTTGTTGATGTCCTTCTATCTTATAACTTTTCTGCCTCAAGAGCAGACTCATCTTTATTTGTTCAGAAGATTGGTTCCAGGTTAACCATCATTTTAGTATATGTGGATGATATTCTCATCACAGGTAATTCTAAAGTCTACTGCACCTTCTTCATATCATCTCTCAGTGCACATTTTCCAGTAAAAGATCTTGGTGTTGTTCATTACTTTCTTGGTCTTGAAGTTAAACGAAACTCTAATGGCCTTTTTTTTATCTCAAACAAAGTATGCTATTGACCTGCTAGAGAAGTTTGATATGCAAGGTGCTAAACCTTGTTCATCCCCTGTTCCAGTTAGTTGTAAGCTTAGCTCCACTTCAGGTACTATATTATCTGATCCTACTCCTTATAGATCTCTAGTGGGTTCTTTACAATACTTAACCTGGACAAGACCATAAATCAGTTATGCTGTAAATCAGGTTTGTCAGCATATGCAGCAGCCAACCACTGAACATTTTATAGCAGCTAAAATAATTCTTAGGTATGTCAAAGGCACTCTTGACTATGGATTTCTTTTCTCTAAAGGTCTTCTAGCCGTCCATGGATTTAGTGATGCAGATTGGGCTGGAGACCCTGATTTTAGAAGAAGTACGGGAGGATATTGTATATTTTTTGGTTCTAGCCCTATCTCTTGGTCTAGTAAGAAACAAAGCACTGTTGCCAGATCTTCCACTGAGGAAGAATACAGAAGTCTAGCTCACTCTACATCTGAATTGGTTTGGGTCTGTAAATTGCTTAAGGATCTTCACATTTTTATTCCTCTAGCACCAACACTTCACTGTGACAATATGAGTGCCATCTCATATTCCTCTAATCCAGTCTTTCATTTTGTCAATTGATTACCTATATCTGCACTCCAGGTTTGGGTCTGTATGAAGCACATGGCAATTGATTACCATTTTGTCAGAGAACTTGTCCAAGCTAAGTCGCTCCAGTTATCCTATATCTGCACTCTACAGCAACTTGCTGACATTTTTACCAAAGGTTTATCAGCTCCCAGATTTGGTTTTCTTCGTGACAAGTTATAAGTTCTATTTGCTGCTCAGTACAACTTGAGGGGGGCTAGTAACACTCAGCAGTAACTTCTCTTTCACACTACTTACGTGTCTGATTTTTGCCAGCCTGTTCCAGCTCACTATTGCTAGCTGTCTCCAGTCCTTGCTGTCATCTCCTAATTGGCTTCTCAAATCTCCACTCGTATTGGTAGATAAACACTGAGTCTGTGTCGGTTTATTTCAAGAATCTTTCTGTTTAAATAGTGAATAACTCTTTGTTCTTTGTAATAAGACAATTACTCTCAGTAATTGCAAACCTCCATTTTTAATCAAGTTCTCCATTACTGTATGTGTGTTTTATCAAACTACAACTACTTCTCATCCTCATCTTCTTCTTCACCAAAAAACTTCAATGTAGTTAACAAGCTTTTCCAAAGGAACAAACTCACTGAAGCTTAGTTCTTGTCAAAACATTTCAGGCTCATTCTCACCTTCAATTCTCTTTGTGAATAAACTCTATGTACCTCAGAACACTTCAACTTTTACTGTCTTTGCTGCTAAAGGTTACAAATTGAAAGCCCACAAGGTAATTTCAAGGATTTTGTTAAAAACCCAATTTTGATTTTTTTAAATTGGATTTTTTATGTATATGTTTTGTTCTTTTAGGCTTCTGCAAAGAGATTTAGGGTTACTGGAAATGGGAAGATAGTGAGGAGGAGAGTTGGAAAGCAACATTTGTTAGGGAAGATGAACACTAAGAGGAAGAACCGATTTTCCAAAATTGTGAGTTCAATTTTTTCTTCTCTTAAATAGCACTGGTTTTCCTTCTTATCTGGAATGATAGAAAATCTTGTTTGGTTTAGTTTAATTCTTGATAGCTGAAAATGTTAAGTAAGTAGGCTGGCTGATTGGAGCAACTATTAAAACCCGAAATTTTGTACCATAAAGTGTCTGCTTAGGGCTTAGGAGAGTATCTTATAATTTAGGTAGTCATGAATTGCAGTGGTTGTTTACCTAATTTGAACAATTCTTAACGGACTTCTATTATATAATAAAACCTTTTTAAAATAATACTCGATAATATAATAGTCTCGCTAAAATAATAAAATTCTGCAGTCCCGACTCGGGTCCTTAGTGCTAAAATAATAAATTCGATAAAATTATAATATAATACATTTCAAAAATTCTCCTTAAACATTAATAGGTCCCAAATATTTTATAAAATAATAATTCCATTAGAAAATAAAAAATAATTTTCATACTCATTAAATTTTCTCAAACTATGATTCAATATTGGTTTGTTTTTCTCTGAAGTTCAAATCAAGTTGTATTTCATCCTTAATAGTTTGTAGTGCACATTAAAAACAAATGCATGCCGTTCTAAAAATATTTCCGTTAATGTTTTTTTTATCTTTTTCTAGATTTTCCACTTTTAAAAATCTATTTCAGTATTTATCCTAAGATACTTTATTTTTATTTTTTAATATGGACATTCTCGTTTTTTCCACAATTTTTTTTCAATTTAAGAATTATTCTTTAAATTAATATATTATTATTATATGTATAAAATAATAAATTATTATTTTATCGATTAAGTAATATATCTTTAAAATAATAGGATTTGGGTGGTCCCAAGCCTATTATTTTATAGATGTTTTACTGTAAAATGTTTGATAGTTCAAACTCATTTTTAAAGGACATTACGTACACTTTATCATTTGGAAACTAGTGGTGAACTACGACTGAGTATAGGGGTATTTTGCTGAGAGTTGTCGAGTTGCATCCTTCAGTAACAGATTAGTCTAAGGTTGTTTATGTTCAAAATTTGGCAATGAAAAGTTTCTCACTAGGGGAATTCGGTTTGTTCCCCGTTAAGATTGAGCAATGTAAATTGGAAAACAAATACCATGGACTATGGAGGCTTATCCGTGAAGTATCTTAGTTAGTATCAATCTTAGTCACCGGGAACGAGGACGGGAACGGGAGCGAGTACCAAAACGAAAATACATAAAATTCTCAAAAATAACGAGGAACGTGTCGGGAACGTAAAATATAAATCATATATAAATTAAATTTCATAGATATATTAATGATACTTTTTATTTTTCTAATAATAAAGGTAATAGAAAACATCCCAAAAATCGTAATAAAGGTTAGAAGGCACTTGGTATAAAGGTTAGAAGGAGGAGAAAGAGTTATTTATATATTTATATTTATTTATCTGTTGCTAGAAGAAATATATCTAAAAAAGAAACAAAATAAATCTAGAAAATTTTCTTGCTATATCTTCACAAAAATAGATCTTTTCTTCTTCTTTGATATATCCACGATATCTTTTTTATTTGTTAAATTTATAGCAAGGTTTCTCCCTTGCTAGGAACGCGTTCCCAACGCGTTCCTCACCGAGGTACTGAAAAACGCTCATACCCTAGGAGTTCCTGGTGACTAAGGTATCAATGCGTTGTGTTGCGGTGCCAACTCCTCATTACCTTATTTCAGTTAGCTTGGCAGATTAGTCTTTTAATTATTTACGTACTTAGAACTTAGTTTATTTTTTTTACAGGTTTCCTTTAATTAGTTTGCTTGACTGTCATGTTTACACAGCTATATATAGCTCACAACTAAACGTGTAATGGTAGTTAATCAATTATAAAGAGTTATTTAGTTCGTTCTACAAAGGCAGATACTGCTAACCCCAGGAGGGTTTTATCCTTGTTTTTCTTAATTCATCACATCTTAAATCCAGTGTAAAGGTTTAGAACCCTAACACCTGGATCAGAGCAGGTTGATTCATATTCAATTTTCACCAAAAAAATTTTCAATGGATCATGATTATACAGAGAAACTTAAATCTGTAAACGAGAATATTACTAGCCTAGCTAAAACAGTTAATGAATTCATCCAAGCCATGGCACAACAAAAGCTTGAGAAATAAGAGAATAACAAAACCAAGGAGGTCAGTAAACGTCAGCAAAGGGAGGAAGAACGGGTTGCTCGTCAGCAGGAACTCGAAACTAACAACACAGTCCTAGCAAATGCTCTCACCACCGCAATCACATCTGCTCTCACCACGCAGCTGACTCAAACTACCACCACTATCAATACACAACTTACTGCTTCCCTTCGTTCAGTTTTTGCTGATTATATACCTCAGCTGAATCAAAATCATGGTCATGGTGCTCATCCTCCTCCACCCCCACCTCCACCTCCGCCTGGTGCTAATGGTCTTAATAATATTTCAACTGCTAGAGCCAATCCAATCAATCTTAAATTTCCTACCTTTGATGGAGAGGATCCTGATGGGTGGATTTTTAATGCTGATAAGTACTTCATTGTCCATCAAGCTGATGATTCCCTTAAGATAACTATTGCCGCTTCTAGTTTGAAAGGTGATGCTAATGTGTGGTATAGATGGAAGCAAAATAAAACTACAATTGTTACTTGGTTAGAATTTTGTGCTCATCTTCGTGACCGTTTTGCGCCAGAGAAGTTTGTTGATGCTCGTTTGGCTATTAGTACCATTAATCAGGTTGGTACAGTCCGAGAACACATACCAGTTTTTGAAAGGTTATTAAATTTTGTTGATTTTCCAGAGGACTATTTTATCAGCTGCTTCATTTGTTCTATCAAACCACATATTGGTAGTGTTGTTAAATTGCTTGCACCACAAACTTTGAATGAGGCTTTTACTAAGGCTATTCATCAAGAAGAGGCGTATGCATCAGTTAATAGGACGACTACTCTCCAACCTTACCGTCCCCCTCCACTTCATAATGACGCTTCCGCTTCTTCCACTCCAATTAAGAAGCTTACACTTCCTCCTGGTTATAAGAAGATGTCATGGGAACAAATGAAGGAAAGAAGAGAAAAAGGCCTTTGTTTTAATTGTGATGCACCGTTTAAATCTGGAAATATTTGTCCTAATAAGCCTGGATTCTTACTTTTGGAGATGAATCTTATCTCTTCTACTGATGTCAATGAACTTGTGTATAACACTGAGGATGTTCAAGTAAGTGACGATATTCTTGTTGAGGAATCTCCTCTAACTATATCTCTTAACTCACTTTTGGGTTCTCCATTTCCTACTACTATGCGTATAACTGGGTATGCTAAGGCTCGACCTCTCACACTTCTCATAGATTCAGGGTCTACACATAATTTCTTGCATCCCAATGTAGCCAAACAATGTGGGTTTACAGTTTCTTCCTCTGATGATGTTTTGCGTGTCACTGTGGGTGATGGTGGTCAATTAGACACTAAAGGTTCATGCACTATCACTATTCAGCTACAAGGTACAACTTTCTCTATTGAATTTTATTTGTTGGAGATTAGTGGTTGTGATACAGTTTTGGGAATTCAATGGCTCCGCTCGTTGGGAGAAATTAATTGGGATTTTGAGAAATTAACTATGCAGTTTAGCATTAAAGACACAGACGTAAAGTTAACTGGTAATCAATCCTCGTCTGTAATGATGATGGACGTATCTCCCATGCAACGTTTATTATCTACGAAAATGTCACAGTGTAATAGTTAAGGCGTATCACTTGTGGGCTGCTATTAGTAATTGTATGGGTGTAGTTAGTTAATTTTGTGTGTTAGCTAATTGACCATTGGATGCAGCCGCGTGTCCCCCATCTGTTGGGCAGGAATAGGGTTACTGATTGGATATTTAGTGTGTAAGAGAGTTTTGTTTTCTCTCATCTGAAATTTATGAAACTAATAACTATTTGGCTGCGTTCATCTTGAACCATATTTGGCTCAATCCTCACGGATTTGAGATTTATCTTTCACTATTGTTTCATTTTATCCTTCTTGATTGTTAATTTGTTGTGTTATCACAACAATTGGCATCAGAGCCGTTCGAATCCATTCAATTTCATTCAAAATTTCACCCAATTTTTTTTCCAATGACTCTTAAAAAATGTAAATGATAAAGTGACAGCCAACACTGCTGCCATCGCCCAATTACAAACCAATTTTACTAGTTTTTCTTCCGATCTGACTTCTAAATTTGATCTAATTATGAAAAAGATCGATTCACTGCCATAACCGGCTAATACTTCACAATAAACAAGTCAGGGGGGTAACCGATCTTCACATCATATTCTAAATCACTTTCAGCCTAATCGTTTACCTAAACTGGATTTTCCAAGGTTTGATGGAGAGAATCCTAGGGCTTGGATACAAAAAAGTGAGAGATACTTTGAGCTCAATGATATTGAAGACCATATTAAAGTGAATATTGCTGCAATATACCTTGAGGGTAAGGCCGAAACTTGGTTTTTAAATTTTCAAGTTAATAGACATAGAATTACTTGGCAAGATTTAGCTATTCATATGTGTGCTAGATTTGAAAATCCGGTTGAAGAAAATTTTGTTGGAAGTTTTAATAAATTGGTGCAATCTTCTTCTGTGAATGATTATTATGAAGAGTTTGAAATGCTTAAAACACTGATGTTGAAAATGAATCCTACCCTTAGTGAAGAATACTTCATTATGAGTTTTCTCAGTGGCTTGAAGGATGAGATTGGTAAGTCTGTCTCTATGTTTCACCCAAAGACCTTGGTAGATGCCTTTTCCTTAGCCAGACTACAGGAACAAAAGCTTACTCTCACCACAGCTATTACTAAACCAATTACCAGGTCATTCAACAACTCTTTCTACTCTAACAGACAGTCTTCCTATAACAACTTTCCACCAAAACCCATTTTGACTTCTCCAAAATCTGCACCCATCACTCCCAGATCCTCCTTTACTATTCCAACAAAATCAAACCCTACATCTCCTCTAATCAAGAGACTCACACCTGAGGAGATGAATAAAAGAAAAGCACAAGGCCTATGATACAACTGTGATGAGGTGTATAAGACATGGCACTTTTGCAAAGGAAAACAGAAGATTTTCATGCTTCATATGGATAATGCTGATTCTCCAGACACTGAAGTAGAGGAAGACATTTTTGAGGAAACTACTGAATCTCCAATTCAGTCTGATGTTGAAATTTCCTAACATGCCCTTACAGGCAATGCTACTGGTAACACCATCAGAATTCCTGGTATTTTCAAGGGCCAAACTGTTTCCATTTTAATTGACTCTGGCAGCACAACTAGTTTTATTGATAGTGCTTTAGCAAGTTGTTTGTGGGAGAAAACTACTTATTCCGGTTTAGGTAATTTTGGGTGTGTGTGGATGAGAAGTGAGTTTAAACCTTCAACAAATGTGCTGCACGATGAGCACTTTGATTCGAGAGATAATCTATACAATTCTGGCCTAAACCGAAGACACGGCCATTCCAGATTTGTTTCGGTCACAGGTGAAGGATGTGAGGTTGATCTTAGGGAGGGAAGCGAAGAAGGTGTTGAGAGTATGAAGATGAAGGCTATTTGATGACTTGTTAACAGAAGGTTGAGCAGGCTAGCAAATGTTGCAGGCAGGCTCTGGATGTTCAATACGATGGTATTAACACTTGGTTTTCTGTGTTGTTCGGACTTCTGTCTTTGGAAATAGGGAGGATAACCTATTTATACAAGTCGATAAGCCTTCATTACGTCTCTTGTGGGAAAGTGGAGGAAGTGGAGTGATGGAGGAAGTGGAGTTGTGTGTTAGTGCCACACGGTTGCTTGCCCACTTCTCCTATCATCGCTAACCGCCCATGTTTCCCTGACACGATCTTGTGATGGCGTGTTGCACGCTGCACGCTGTAAACCGCCAGACCAATACCCAAGTTTGTATCCCCCAGTTGTGACGTGATTAATGTCTCGAGTGTGTGGATTGAGGGACCCACAGAAAATAGTGCAGGGTGAACCGTGAACTTTGTATAACATCGCATGCATCCATCTTTAGGTGACCGTTTGGAGGCTGTATAGACAGGCCATGCCTTGGTCGGTTACCCTGTGAAGAAGAGTGACGAATGGTGGTCATGGTGATACCTTGTTTTCTGGTTGATTCGCACCTTAAGTCATTCTCCCAAGCTTGCAAAGTTGGACGGACGAGATGGCTCGTAGCCTTGCTTGCGACCGTTGGATGGGAGGCGCGCATGCTGCCTCTTTCGGCCCAAACGTTTGCATGCTTAGAGAGTTCCAATGGAGGAACCGATCAGCCCTGCATGGAGGCGGTACAATGGTGCTCACGCCCATGCCTGCTTGACTCGCAAATATTTGATCTAAGCCACTCGACTCAGGTGGCAAAGACGAGTGGTCGAGATTAGAACTTATGGATGGGCCGTGACATGTTGCCTTTGGGCGCGCGTACCGAGGTGCTCGTCTATCACTGACCTTGGACGACCGGCTAGGCATGAATCCGGCCCCACGGTGGTCATGGTAGCATGCTCGGTTCGCTCAAAGTCTCCATCTTGGCCTTCCATCCAAGCCTGCGAAGATGGACGCTCGAGATGTTTCTACACCGCAAACCCTAATTAGGATTTTGGACCGGCCACTTTGGGCGATCGGTTTTGGGTTGCGTGCGCCTCCTTTGGGGAGACCGACCATGTATGCAACATCTTGGGTCGACAATGAGCATGTACATGCTTGCTCTATGACCCTGGGCGCAATCCAATCCATCCAACTATGCCTGCGAAGTCGGATGGTCGTGATCGTTTTGGATCTTCTCAACCTGCATAAGGCGTTAATCTAGCCTTGTTTGGGTAATCGTTTCTTGCACCACGGCTTGCCTATGAGGGAGTCGGTCATGTAGGTAGAAAGTGGGTCCGCCAATGGTGTATCATCACTTCACTACTTGTTTTAGGGTATAATCTAATCCGTCCAACTATGCCTGCGAAGTTGGACGTTCACGATTAAAAGGAACCCTAGCCATGCGTCATGCTCACTTTGAGCGCACGTTTTGGAAGGACCAACTGTATTTGGTCTTGACCGTTCGGTCATGTATGAAGGTGGGTTCGAGGTGATCATGGTAGCATGCTCAGGACCCCTTGAATCTATATCTACACCCTCCATCTATGCTTGCGAAGTTGGACGGATGAGATATATTTTTGGGTTTGTTTTCAGCAAGTGAGACTAACACGAGTAGTCTTGCATGCGTTCAACGGGGCTAGTATAACCTGCCGTCAGGTAGCCTACGGGTGTTTGCACGTCGAACACAAGGCTTTAATTAAAGCATTAATAGTAATGTTGTATACCTACATAAAACCGGGATGGTTGCTACATGCTCCGTCGGGATGGTTGCTACATGCTCCGTTCTGGGTATGTTTTAATTCTCAGGGATGGTTGCACATGCTCCAATGAATTAATATGGCGAGAAGTATTCATCGCCTGAAGGCTTTATCCTTTGCAGGACGTCATCTTACAAGAATTGGCTTTTTACAATTTTACCCTTTAAATAGAAATCCACCATCAACATTAAGTCCCCTGCCTAGCATGCAATGGTTACACTATTGTAGGGTAGGCATGAGATGGTGACAGTTCGCACAAAAATAACTAAGGCTAGGGTAAACGTACTTTTACCACATGGGGAGGGAGCTCGTGCCGAATGCCATGTAGCGCTGGTGGAGTTGTTCCCCCTCAACGAATTTTTCTCCGATTTCAGCTAGGTTTATGAAGCTAGCGCGACTTGGTTGGTGTTGATCCCTTGCCAGCCTGACGTAATCCGAGATAGCTACTTCTAGGGTTTCCCTTGGCGTGCATATATACGTATGCACAGGAATCCTCTTCTACATCTTGGGATAGAATTTCTTCTCTGCAGAGTTCCATCATGTCAGGCCACAGCAAATCGTCTTCTTTATATCACCCAGGTTCGTCTGTCAAGCGTACCTGCTCTGCATCTCAGTACGCTTCTGAAACTCGTGACAATCCTCCAGCTCGTGTGCGTAGAGTCAAGAGGGTCATACCGGTTTGTTCTTTTCCCTTTTCTTTTATGAGTAGTCACCCTTATTTCTGATCAGGTGAATAATCTCCTCCTTTGCAGAGATGTCCTCCTGGAACATGTGTAACAGTCATTGATGACGATGACTTGGATAGTCCACTTTCTTCGAATTCAGCTACACCTTCACCGAACGACCTCGAGAATGCTGACCTGGGTATTTCATCCTATGAATACCCCAATGCCGGCCTTTCGTTCGATATTGGTATGAAATGCTTGTCTTCTAGCTACAAGACTATCGGTGGTTTTTTAGTACGAAAGGAGTTCGTCTCCATGTACACAAAGATATGGAGAAAGTATGTCCACATCACGACCAAGAACGTAATTCGGCATTGCTCGTATGCTTTGGTTACTGTGGTAAACTGCTTGCTTCCCATGATTATTGAGATGGAAGGTGTATCTATCCGCAAGGTAGCTGAATCAAATCTCGAGAAGTGGGAAAATATGCTATCTACCTGCGAGTCCATGGAATTCAACGTGAGTTGGCTGTGGCAGCGTCTTGACATCATCAAGGTCGATCGATATGGTATCCTGGTGAACATAGTCCCTGCTGCGAAGGCTATCTTGGAGGAAGAGAAGGCTCTGGCTGCTGAGTCAGAGAAGGTGGAGAAGGCGATCCAAAGCTTGAAGGCCCGGAAAGAGAGGTACCAGGCTAGGTTGAAGATGATGCTTTCCAGAGATTACAACCTGTTGGACGACCTCTTCTGAGCTGCATTGAGAGATTTCCTTCCTTCTTTTTCTTTTGTACACCATCGAGAGATACGAGATTTATTTATTTTTGTGTATATGGATGGAGAAAAATTCATTAATTTTTTCTGAATAAATTAACAAGTTAGACGTGAAACGAGAATGCCTGTATTGTCATGTCATGGGACAAGTACGGGACAATGATCAGGCGTGATATGCCTTGAGCCATTTTCCATTGATGACTGCTTCTAACTTGCCTTCATCCACCTTAATGATTTTGTAATATCCAGTGTTCTAAGCCCTGGTAATCACGTAAGGTCCTTCCCATTTTGGAGAGAACTTTGGTGCAGACATGTCTTGTTGGACGTGTTTGGATGTCTTCAAAACTAGGTCTCCCACTTTAAAACTTTGTGGCCTTACAGATTTGTCATACGCCCTGGAGACTCTGTTTCTGTACACCTGAGCGTGTTCCTCTGCCTTGCTTCTTATGTA
The DNA here is from genome assembly GCA_023529315.1 of Papaver bracteatum. Taxonomy (NCBI): domain Eukaryota; kingdom Viridiplantae; phylum Streptophyta; class Magnoliopsida; order Ranunculales; family Papaveraceae; genus Papaver; species Papaver bracteatum. Next base: position 370,028 of record JAJJWX010002148.1, on the reverse strand, counting down.
GTCTAAAGTATCGAGCTCAGCGATCCTGCAGTTAGACGCCTCAGTTTCATTCCAGTGGACTCCACTTGCTGCTGCAATCCTGGCTGATGGGATTTTGATTTCTGCCGGGAGGACAGCATCAGCCTCGTAAACGAGTGAGTATGGAGAAACTCCAATGGATCTTCTAGGTGCCGTTCGGTATGCCCATAGTGCCATCGGTAGTTGTTCATGCCACTCTCTGGGATTGTCTTGTACTGTCCGATTGAGAATCCGGATTAATGTTTTGTTGGTGCTCTCAGCCTGCCTATTCCCTTGAGGGTAGTAGATGGTGGAGAAGACTTGTTTAATTCCATATCCTTCAAGAAACTCTCGTACTTGCTTGTTTGCGAAGGGAGTACCATTATCGGTAATGATATGTTTAGGTACTCCAAAGCGGCAGATGATATGCTCTTTAATGAACGCTGCAATCGTTGCTCCTGTAGTTCCACGCAGAGGAATAGATTCGACCCATTTTGTGAAGTATTCAGTTGCGGTTATAATATATTCATGTTGCTTTGATGATGGCGGGTTGATCTTTCCAACAATATCAAGTCCCAAGCTATAGAATGGCAACGGGATGCTTATCGAATGTAGGGGAGTGGATGGTGCATGGACGAGGTTCCCGTGAATCTGGCATTTGTGGCAGCTTTGAACGAAGGCAGCTGCATCATCTTCCATGGATGGCCAGTAATATTTCTCGTGTATCTGGAGAAACAATTTTTTCTTTCCTTGATGTTCTCCTTCATGCATCTCTTTCAATATTGTTGAGATTTCTCCTCCAGCCAGGCACCGTAGCAGATCACCTACAAAGCTTTTTCGGTACAGAATCCCCTCGTGGAACACAAAACGCTTAGCTCTCTGTTTCATTCTGACTGCCTCTTTTGGGTTAGCAGGAACTGTGCCATCACGAAAGTAGTTAACATATGGTTGCCTCCAATCCCCGGTGTGATTTATGTTGAGTACCTCTAGTTGATGAGGTGGTGCCTGGAAGTTTGAGCAAGACTGTTGGAGCGCTCGAGACTGTGTCTCCATTTCTGGACAGTAATAGCCTAAATGTTGGAGGCTTCGATAGAGTGTCACCACCAATGTTTGTCCACAAATCTCGTTGTGAACACGGTCAAGTTTCATCTGTGCTTCTTCCTCTCCGAGACATCTTGATAAGGAACTATTCGGGTTTCGGTGGTATAATATGCCGTGGAGCATAAAGAAGTTGTGTAAGGCTTTAAGTCTGACCTTTTTTTGAGAAAGTGAACTGCTAAGCTCCTAAATGATCGTAGTCCACCAGTCACAGGTTTCATCATCCTTGCATCGTGAGAGCCATGTTGATTCCACTGTCCTTCTTTTCACCGTCAGGGTTTCTTCTATGCCTTCGAACTGCAATTTAGAAGCTAATGTTTCCAGGCAATCAACATGCATGTTTTTGTTGCGGCTGACATGAGTTATGGTTGCGTCAGCGAAGTAGTTCAGCAGTCTCTGAGCTTCAGACCGGTACGGAGCTAGAGTTATCTCTTTTAGTGCATACACCCCGTTCATCTGATTAACCAATAATTTGGAATCGCCTCTTATTTCCAAACGTGTGGCTCCCGCCTGCTTGGATAATATCAGCCCTATAAGGAAGGCTTCATACTCCATTGAGTTGTTAGTGCACTGAAAATCTAACTTGAAGGAGTGTGAAAAGACTTCGCCAGTTGGAGATACTAGGACTATGCCTTCTCCTCCAGTGTTGTTGCTGGGAGTAGCGAATCCGTCAAAATATAACAGCCAAGCTTCCTCTTTGACAACAGAGATGTCCGAAAACTCTCCAGGCAGGTCTTCATGCAATGTTGTGGTACCTTCTCCAGGGAAAGCTGCTAGTAAATCCGCGACAGCATGACCCTTAACAGCTCTGGGCGGAGTACACGTTATGTCTAGCTCTGACATTTGGAGGAGCCACTTGGAAGACCTTCCCATTAGAACTGGTTTCGACAGTAAGAACTTCGCAGGGTATGATTTGGATATGAGCGTTACCTTGTTGGATAGTAGGTAATGCCTGAACTTCTGGATGGAATGTATCAATGCTAGGCATGCTTTCTCTGCTCTCGGGTATCTAAGTTCAGCGTCCCTCAATATTTGACTGAAGTAGTGTATAGGACGTTCGACTCCCTCATCATCCTCTTGAGCCAGCAAGGCTCCAACGGCAGTGTCACTGAAGGCGGTGTAGAGATATAACGGTCTCCCTTGAACATGAGACTTCATGATGGCTGGAGACGACAGTATGTGCTGAATTTTCCGAAACGCTTCCTGTTGGATGCTAGTCCAGTTAAAATCCGCTCCTTTCTTCAGCAGGGGGTGAAGGAAGCAACGAGTTGAGCCAGACCAGGTATAAAACGTCTAATGTAATTCACCTTTCCCATAAAACTTTGCAGTTCATTCACGGTTCGAGGTGGAGGCATAGTGAGGATGGCTTGAGTTTTAGATGGGTCCACCTTGATTCCCTCAGCAGTCACTTGAAATCCCAGAAACTTTCCAGAGGAGACACCAAAGGCACACTTCAAGGGATTCATCCTCAACTTGTATTCACGACACCTCTCGAATACTTGTCGCAAAACTTCTGTGTGTTCCGTCCGGGTTTTCGATTTGACTACTATGTCATCTACGTAATCTTCAACTTGTTTATGCATCATGTCGTGAAAAATTGCTGTCATGGCGCGTTGATATGTCGCGCCGGCATTTTTCAAACCGAAAGGCATAACTGTATAGTAAAAAATTCCGAGAGGAGTTCGAAAAGCAATCTTACTTGCATCACGCTCGTACATCCTTATCTGTTTGTAGCCGCTGTATCCATACATGAAGGAGAACATGCCATGCCCGCTCGTGGAGTCTACCAACATGTCGATGTTGGGTAGAGGAAAGTCGTCCTTAGGGCAGCACTTGTTTAAATCTCTGAAATCTACACATCATCGGATCTGCCCATTCTTTTTTTTTACCGGAACCACGTTAGCCAACCAGGTTGGATGGTGGATGGGATTGATGAAGCCGGAAGCTAGCAATTTCTAGATTTCATATTTAATCTGATCTTCCACCTCATGTCTGAATTGTCTTGGAGACTGTTTGATAGTCTTGGATCCAGGCTTGATGTGCAGGTGATGAGTAACCAACTTTTCATCTAGACCAGGCATTTCATCGTACGTCCAGGCGAATATATCTTGGTATTCTTTGAGGAGTTGCACAAGATTCGTCCGCTCCTCCGTGGACAGAGTGGAACTAATGGAAATGGGCCTGGGAGACTCTTCACTTCCGATGTTAATAGTTCCGAGTTCGTCAGTTGTAGAGGTGGTACCGTCTTGCAGCTGTCCGGGGACGTCCAACACATCTTCTTGTGGGTTTCCGTTTTGACAACATTCTATTGGGTGGAGAGACCGAGCATCAGTCTCTCATGTTAATTGCTAATAGCGGCGGCGGTAGACAGTCTTTCCTTTCTGATATTGAGTTGCCACAAAGGTTCGTCCTCTCTTGGTAACGTGGTTTCCTGCCCCGCTGGGTGAAGGGGAGTTCCTCGTCAGCTGGGATGCATCATGTCTGAGTTTTAATGACGCAAGCCGATCCTCCTCCTGGATTGACGCCCACGTGGGAAGTGGGGTACAATGTACTTCGCCTGGCTCTTCCTGCAGAGCTTCCTTTGGTTTGAACAATTCTACTCCGCATATGGGTGCGTATGGAGACAACGATGCAGGTATAAGAATGACTTCCTTGTTCAGCGTAGTTTTCAGGCACTGGTGATAGGTTGAAGGAACAATCCTATTCTCATGGAGCCATGGCCTACCCAGTATCATGTGGTAGTCTGGTTCCTTCTCTATGACTTCGAATTTCACTTTTGATTGAATAGGGCCTACGGATAAATTCATATTGACATACCCATATGTGTTGGTTTGGTTCCCTTCAAAGTCCTTCATTGTGGTAGACCGCCGCACAATCTTGTTTGGGAGAACCTTAGCCTCCTTGAGTGTATTGAGGGTAATCACTTTTGAGGATGCTCCTGTGTCGATGAGGGACCGCCTGAATTCTGAATCTTTGATGCGTGCGGTTACATGCAGGGCCCGATTGTGGCCCTCTTCTGCCATCATGTCTTCCTCTGTAAAGGTAACATTGTTTACAGATGCCTCCATCACGCTTGAAACTTCTGGACGCAAGGGAGTTAACTGTACATCCAAGGCTATCCGGTTGATGGCTGCAAACGTCTCTTTTCTCTGTTCTTTTGAGAGGTGTAGGAGTTCGCATAAACTTCCCACTAAAGAAGCGGCTTCCTGATCCACAGGTCTTTGGCCTGTAGTGAAACTGTTGATTTGGGGGCGTTCAGTCCCCAGTTTCAGGACCTCCATGACAGGGCCGCCCATCTCTGACGTCATCTTGATGAGGAGGTCGAGTATGTTGTTGATCGTTTTTTTGATCAGGTCCATGTTTCTCATGTGAACTTCCTGTACTCGTGCTAACTCGATCAACGTCGGGATTATTCCATCCAGACCATTAGGTGTGCCATCGGAGGGAAATTGATCATGACCTGAGACTGTCGAGGTACTCCTAAGACCGACCATCTTGAACTAAATAGGACTAGGTATCGAAGAAATCGACTTCACAACCGAGAGATTAACCTCCCACTGTGGTCGCCAATTGTTTGTGGGAGAAAACAACTTCTGCCGGTTTAGGTAATTTTGGGTGTGTGTGGATGAGAAGTGAGATTAAACCTTCAACAAATATGTTGCACGATGAGCACTTTGATTCGAGAGATAATCTATACAATTCTGGCCTAAACCGAAGACACGGTCGTTCCAGATTTGTTTCGGTCACAGGTGAAGGATGTGAGGTTGATCTTAGGGAGGGAAGCGAAGAAGGTGTTGAGAGTATGAAGATGAAGGCTATTTGATGACTTGTTAACATAAGGTTGAGCAGGCTAGCAAATGTTTCAGGCAGGCTCTGGATGTTCAATACGATGGTATTAACACTTGGTTTTCTGTGTTGTTCGGACTTCTGTCTTTGGAAATAGGGAGGATAACCTATTTATACAAGTCGATAAGCCTTCATTACGTCTCTCGTGGGAAAGTGGAGGAAGTGGAGTGATGGAGGAAGTTGAGTTGTGTGTTAGTGCCACACGGTTGCTTTCCCACTTCTCCTATCATCGCTAACCGCCCATGTTTCCCTGACACGATCTTGTGATGGCGTGTTGCACGTTGCACGCTGTAAACCGCCAGACCAATACCCCAGTTTGTATCCCCCAGTTTTGACATGATTAATGTCTCGAGTGTGTGTATCATGGGACCCACAGAAAATAGTGCAGGGTGAACCGTGAACTTGGTATAACATCGCATGCAGCCATCTTCAGGTGACCGTTTGGAGGCTGTATAGACAGGCCATGCCTTGGTCGGTTACCCTGTGAAGAAGAGTGACGAATGGTGGTCATGGTGATACCTTGTTTGCTGGTTGATTCGCACCCTAAGTCATTTTCCCAAGCTTGCAAAGTTGGACGGACGATATGGATCGTAGCCTTGCTTGCGACCGTTGGATGGGAGGCGCGCATGCTGCCTCTTTCGGCCCAAACGTTTGCATGCTTAGAGAGGTACAATGGAGGAACTGATCAGCCCTGCATGGAGGCGGTACAATGGTACTCACGCCCATGCCTTCTTGACTCGCAAAGATTTTATCTAAGCCACTGGACTCAGGTGGCAAAGATGAGTGGTCGAGATTAGAACTTATGGAGGGGCCGTGACATGTTACCTTTGGGCGCGCGTACCGAGGTACTCGTCTATCACTGACCTTGGAAGACCAGCTAGGCATGAATCCGGGCCCACGGTGGTCATTCTAGCATGCTCGGTTCGCTCTAAGTCTCCATCTTGGCCTTCCATCCAAGCCTGCGAAGATGGACGCTCGATATGTTTCTACACCGCAAACCCTAATTAGGATTTTGGACCGGCCACTTTGGGCGATCGGTTTTGGGTTGCGTGCGCCTCCTTTGGGGAGACCGACCATGTATGAAACATCTTGGGTCGACAATGAGCATGTACATGCTTTCTCTATGACCCTGGGCGCAATCTAAGACATCCAACTATGCCTGCGAAGTTGGACGTTCACGATTAAAAGTAACCCTAGCCGTGCGTCATACTCACTTTGAGCGCACGTTTTGGAAGGACCAACTGTAGTTGGTCTTGACCGTTCGGTCATGTATGAAGGTGGGTCTGAGGTGATCATGGTAGCATGCTCAGGACCCCTTGAATCTATATCTACACCCTCCATCTATGCTTGAGAATTTGGACGGATGAGATATATTTTTGGGTTTGTTTTCAGCAAGTGAGACTAACACGGGTAGTCTTGCATGCGTTCAATGGGGCTAGTATAACCTGCCGTCAGGTAGCCTACGGGTGTTTGCACGTCGAACACAAGGCTTTAATTAAAGCATTAATAGTAATGATGTATACTTACAGAAAACCGGGATGGTTGCTACATGCTCCGTCGGGATGGTTGCTACTTGCTCCGTCGGGATGGTTGCTACATGCTCCGTTCTGGGTATGTTTTAATTCTCAGGGATGGTTGCACATGCTCCAATGAATTAATATGGCGAGAAGTATTCATCGCCTGAAGGCTTTATCCTTTACAGGACGTCAGCTTACAAGAATTGGTTTTTTACAATTTTACCCTTTAAATAGAAATCCACCATCAACACAAGTTCACTACAATGCCATGTTGAATCAACTGTCGAATGGTGGTCACAGTTGCAAATGGGGAGAAAACTTTCAGTTCTGGTATTTGCCCACAAACTACTTGGCCCATGCAGAACAACACATTTACGGAAAATCTCAGAGTCTTACCTTTGGGTGGTTGTGACATTGTGCTTGGGGAAGATTAGCTCAGAACTTTACGTGATGTTCTTTTTAACTTCTTCAAGCTATGTCTTTCTTTCAAATACCAAAATCAGAAAATTACACTCAAGGGTACCACACCAAAGTTTTCATTGTCCATGATGACCAGTAATGCTGTCAATAAATTTTTGACAACTAGTTCTCATGGCTTAGTGGGTCACTTATTCTCCATCTCCACCTCTTCTCCACCCACCCCGATACCTCCTGAAATCCTCCCTTTACTTCAAGAGTTTGATGATATTTTTGCAGAGACAAATCAACTACCTCCTCAGAGGAGTTTAGATCACAAAATTCCACTACAACCAAACTCAGTCCCTGTGAACCAAAGAGCTTATAGATGCCCTTATATTTTGAAAGATGTAGTTGAACAGCTTGTCAAGGAGATGCTCACCACAGGCATCATCCAACCTAGCAATAGCCCTTTTGCATCACCCATCCTTCTAGTTAAGAAGAAGGACAACACCTGGAGATTTTGTGTTGACTATAGAAAACCTAACAACATTATTGTCAAAGACAAATTTACCATACCCATTATTGAGGAGTTATTAGATGAATTAAATGGAGCTACTATCTTCACCATAATTGACTTGAGGGCTGGCTATCATCAAATCAGAGTGCACCTCTCAGACATCTTCAAAACAGCTTTCATGACACATCAGGGCCATTATGAGTTTAAGGTAATTCCATTTGTCCTCACTAATGCTCCAACTACATTTCAAGCTTTAATGAATGAGGTTTTTCAACCTGCCTTGCGCAAATTTATTCTGGTCTTTTTCGATGATATCTTGATCTACAGCAAGAATATTTCTGACCATATGGAGCATCTTAAGTTCACCTTCTCATTACTCTGACAACATAAGCTGTATGCCAAGATCTCCAAATGATGTTTTGGCCAACACTCCTTGGAATATTTGGGCCACATAATCACATCTGCAGGTGTTTGTGCTGACCCCAGTAAAATTTCTTGTATGCAATCTTGGCCAACTCCCTCCACTCTAAAAAGAATTAAAAGGAGTTATTGGCATTACTGGCTACTACAAGAAATTTGTCAAGAATTATGGGACCATTAGTAGACCTCTCACTGACCTCCTCAAGAAGAACTCTTTTCTATGGAGCCAATCTGCTACTAATGCTTTTGAGAACCTCAAACTTGCAATGAGTAACACTACTGTACTAGCTCTACATAATTTTACAAAGCCTTTTGTGGTTGAGAGTGAGGCTAGTGATGCTTGCATTGGAGCAGTTTTAATCCAAGAAGGAATACCACTGGCTTACTTCAGAAAACCACTTGGCCCCAAAGCTGCAGCTATGTCAACTTATGAAAAGGAGGTTCTTGTTATAGTCCTAGCTGTGCAAAGATGGAGGCAATATTTATAAGGCACTAAATTTACTATCAAGACTGATCATCAAAGCCTCAAATACCTGTTGGAAAAAAATATCACCACAACTTTCCAACAAAAATGGTTGATCAAACTCTTGGGCTTTGACTATGTTATCCAGTACAAGAAGGGAACTGAGAATACTGTTTCTGATTCTCTTTCTAGAAGACCTTCAGATGTTGCTGTTTGCCACTCCCTCACAACTTCTATTCCAAACTGGGTCCAAGATGTCACCAACATCTACAACAATGACTCCAAGGCCAACCAGCTGATATCTCAACTTCTTCTAAACCCTGACAGTGCTCCAAACTACATATACACTGAAGGAATTTTGAGGTACAAATCTAAACTCTATATTGGAACTGGGGGCAATGTCAGACAATCATTATTAGAATCTCTACATGCTTCTGCAATTGGTGGTAATTATGGAATTCTGGCAACCTCTGTCAGAGCTAGAAACTATTTTTATTGGAAAGGCATGCACAAAGATATATTATTATTTGTCTCTCAATGTGATGTATGCCAGAGAAATAAGAGGGACACAACCAATTCTGCAGGACTCCTTTAACCCCTTCCAATTCCAGATCAACCATGGCAGCATATCACCATGGATTTCATTGAGGGGTTACCTGTCAGCAATAAAAAAAAGTGTGATTTTGGTCATTGTAGACAGACTCACCAAGTATGCTCATTTATTGGCTCTCCATAACCCTTACACAACAGCTTCAGTTGCTCATACCTTCCTCAATGAAGTGTTCAGGTTACATGGTTTGCCTTCCTCCATTGTCTCTGACAGAGACAAGGTTTTCACCAGTAATTTTTGGCAAGATCTGTTTAAGGCCTTGGGCACAAATCTCAACTTGAGCACTGATTATCACCCCCAAACAGATGGCCAAACTGAGAGGGCCAATGCTTGTTTGGAAACCTACTTGCGATGCCTCACTGGTCATAAACCCGGAAAATGGAGTCAATGGTTAGCTCTCGCAGAATGGTGGTACAATACAAGTTTCCATACTAGTTTAAAGATGTCTCCCTTTCAAGCATTGTATGGGTATGTGTCTCCTCACCTTGCATTTCCTTCTTCTGTCACCACCTCTGTTGATGTTGTTGAAACCTACTTGAAAGAAATAAACTCCCTCTTCGATATTCTTAAAGAATCACTTCACACAGCTCAAGCCATAATGAAGTTTTATGCAGATCAGTCTAGAAAATACAGATCTTTTGAAGTGGGTGACCTGGTGTACCTCAAACTACAACCGTACAGGCAAGCATCTTTATCACTGAGAAAGAATTTCAAATTATCCTCAAAATTTTATGGACCCTTTCCAGTGTTGCATATGGTGGGTACAGTGGCCTACATATTACAACTTCCCTCACATGCACGCATACACCCAGTCTTTCATGTCTCCCAACTCAAGAAACACATTGGGCTCAAGCACAATCCAATTCCAGATTTACCGGTGGTGGATCATGAGGGTGAGATCATAATGATGCCTGAAAAGTAGCTACAAACACGACAAGTTCAATAGGGTACCAAACTGGTCAAGCAAGTTCTTCTGCAATGGACGAACTCATTTCCAGAAGATGCCACATGGGAAGCTCTATCTGAGATTAAAGCACACTACCCAAAATTCATCCTTGAGGACAAGGATTCTTTTGATGGGGAGGAAATGTCACAGTGTAACGGTTAAGGGGTATCACTTGTGGGATGCTATTAGTAATTGTATGGGTGTAGTTAGTTAATTTTATGTGTTAGCTAATTGACCGTTGGATGCAGACGCGTGTCCCCCGTCCGTTGGGCAGGAATAGGTTTACTGATTGGATATTTAGTGTGTAAGAGAGTTTTGTTTTCTCTCATCTGAAATTTATGAAACTAATAACTATTTGGCTGCGTTCATCTTGAACCAGATTTAGCTCAATCCTCACGGATTTGAGATTTATCTTTCACTATTGTTTCATTTTATCCCTCCTGATCGTTAATTTGTTATGTTATCACAACAGAAAAGTTATGCAATTCTGTTGGAACTAAATACTTCTGCCGCCAACCAATCATTGTCGCCTAAAATTCAGCAGGTACTTTCAGCTTTCGGTGATATTTTTTCTACTCCAACAACATTGCCTCCAGAAATATTACAAGATCATAAAATTTCATTATTACCTGAAGCTAGTCCTGTCAATGTGCGCCCTTATAGATACCCACATTTTCTGAAAGATGAAATTGAGAAGATTGCGAGTGAGCTGCAACAAGATGGGTTTATAAGGCCCAGTTCTAGCCCTTTCTCTTCGCCTATTCTTTTAGTTCGAAAAAAGGACGGCTCATGGCGTATGTGTTTAGACTATCGTGATCTTAACAAGATGACCATAAAGGATCGTTACCCGATTCCGGTAGTGGATGAATTATTGGATGAATTGCATGGTAATAAAGTCTTTACCAAGTTGGATTTATGATACGGTTATCACCAGATTCGTGTACATGAAGCTTATATTCCAAACATAGCATTCCGTACACATGATGGCCACTACGAGTTTTTGGTCATGCCTTTTGGATTATCTAATGCACCGGCAACATTTCAGAGTTTAATGAATGATATATTCAGGCCTTACTTATGCTAGTTCGTGTTGGTTTTTTTCGATGATATTCTGATCTATAGTGAGGATTTTGATTCTCATCTCAAGCATCTCGAGTTGGTGTTTGAACTCTTACGTAACCACAAATTATTTGTTAAGGAATCCAAATGTACTTTTTCACAAACATCTGTTGGATACCTTGGTCATTTGATTTTTTCCGAAGGAGTATCTGTGGAACCAGAGAAGATTCAATGCATTCTTTCTTGGAAGCTTCCTTCTTCAGTTAAAGAACTTAGAGGATTTTTAAGTTTGGCTGGATATTATTGAAAATTCGTGAAGGATTTTGGAAAAATTAGTGCGCCTTTAACTCAACTGCTTAAAAAGGATGCATTCAAATGAACTGAGGCCGTAACTACTGCTTTCAAATTACTTCAACAGACCTTAACTACTACACCTGTTTTACTTCTACCAGTTTCTCAAAGGAATTCTATTTGGAGTGTGATGCTTCTGGTGGTGGCATTGGTGCTGTGTTGATGCAATCTGCACGACCTATAGCTTTCTATAGTAAACCTTTATCTGGTAAGAATCTTAACTTATCTGTTTATGACAAAGAAATGCTAGCAATTGTGTCTGCAGTAAATAAATGGCGACCCTATTTGCTTGGTCGACATTTCAATATTTATACAGATCATAGAAGTTCGAAATACTTCTTGGAGCAGCGTCTTTCTTCAATCGAACAACACAAGTGGGTTTCAAAGTTATTGGGTTATGATTATGAAATCATTTATCGCAGTGGCTCAACAAACAAAGATGAAGATGCTTTGTATTCGCCTTGTTAATCCACAATTATTAGCAATTACTGCACCAATTTTCTCTGGTGTAGATGACATTATTGCAGAATGTCATAAAGATCCAACTTTACGTGCATTAATTGATCAGTTGCAGCTAAATCCTAATAATAAACGTCACTATTCTTACTTAAATGGAGTGTTACGTTATAAGGGAAGAATTGTGGTTGTTTCTTATTCAGAATGGTGTAAAAAACTTCTTCATGATTTTCATTCTACACCATTGGGTGGTCACTCTGGTTATTTGAGAACTTTCAAGCGACTGCAATGCAATTTTCATTGGTCGGGTATGAAGCACTCAATTAAGGAATTTATTCTGCACTGTGAGGTTTGTCAACGTAATAAAACTGAAGCTGTGGCTCCTCCAGGCCTTTTAAGTCCACTGCCAATTCCTTCAGATGTTTGGATTGACATCTCGATGGACTTCATAGACGGGTTTCCACCTTCTCATGGTAAGAGTTCCCTCTTAGTAATTGTTGATCGTCTAACAAAATATGCGCACTTTGTTGCATTGTCTCATCCTTATTCGGCAAGTACAATATTCAATTTTATTGAGTTTAAAAATAATAATTTTTTTTTACTATTAAATATTAAATTTACTTATTGTTACTATTATTAATTATAATTGTTAAAAAAATTATTTTACTTAACCACTTTTTAATATATGTAATTTTCAAATAAAAAATCAAACTAAAATTAAGTAATTATTTAATATTTGTTTTTATTTTATTTTTGACAAGTTAAATGAAATTGTGTCGTAAAATAGTTTGAACATAAAATATAATAATATTTAAAGAATAAAATAAAAAAAATAAAAAATTGATTGTATATATATTTAAGGGTAATTTTTGTCATTTACAAAATAAAATGGGGACAAAAAAGATAAATCAAACATTAAATTTTGGTGGGACCACAGCTTATGCTTTTGTAGCTTTTAAAAGCTCTTCTTCCCCAGCTTTTGAAAATTGAGGAATTTGAGAAATGTTTTGGGTAAAAAGCACTTTCCAGATTCCTCAATTTTTAAAAGCTGGGGAGGATGAGCTTTTAAAAGCTACAAAAGCATAAGATGTGGTCCCACCAAAATTTAATGTTTGATTTATCTTTTTTGTCCCCATTTTATTTTGTAAATGACAAAAATTACCCTTAAATATATATAAAATCAATTTTTATTTCTTGTATTTTATTCTTTAAATATTATTATATTTTATTTTCAAACTATTGTACGATACCATTTCTTTTAATTTATCAAAAATAAAAACAAAATTTAAATAATTACTTAATTTTAGTATATTTTTTGTTTGAAATTTTTTTTTTTTTTGAAAATGGAAGGTTATATTAAAAAACAAATGTACAAAAACAGGATCAAGACAGCACATAACATATGCAGAATTGAATCCCATTGGAATAAAATTTGATTTACAGAATAACCCTTAAAAACATCCTTATCAAAGAACCAAAGTGCCACAGTTTGCTTGACCACCATGATTAATTCAATAGCTTCCTTAGCCCTGCCCCCATTGTGCACTCTTTTACTCCTCTCTTTCCATAAATGCCACATAACCGCATATATGATTTTCCACCAAACTTCCCTGCACTTCCCATTCAAATTATTCATCCTCCAAGAATCAAAAAACCCCTTCACAGTATTTGGTGCCACCCAAGCCACTTTAAATGCATTGAGAAAATAAGACCAAACCTCAAAAGCATAAGAACAATTCACCAACAGATGATCTGCATCTTCAATCTCCTTCTTGCACATAAGACACATTTCATTTTGCACAGTCACACCTCTGTGTTGCAACATACTAAGAGTGGGTAAATAATCATGAAAACAAACCCATAACATGAAACTAACCTTAGGTGGTATATTCTTTTTCCATAAAAACTTCTCAAAATCACAATGAATATCATCCTCCACCTGCAATTCATAGCACTTCTTAGCAGTAAAACTCCCCAAAAAATATATCCCATCTTCTTCATTGTTTAGAATGTGCACAGGCCCTAACTCATTGCACAACATATCCCATTCCAGTTGCTCTTGATACTGCATTCTCCTTCTTGTTACACATTGCAAGCCCCCTTCCACAACCATGTATGCAACTGTTGATTGTTTGTTCCTACAAATCTTAAAGATTGCAGGGTATCTCTTCTTCAATGGACCATTAGTTGTCCATTTATCCAACCAGAATCTTATAGATTTACCATTTTTCATCTTAAAACCCACATGCTCCTGCAAAAAATAAGAAGACTGAAGAATACTCTTCCACATACTTCTTCCTTGTGGAGTTGCATCATCAGTAGGAATAAAAACTTCCATGTTATTCTTGAATTTCTCTTGCATTACCTTCCTCCACAATGCCCTTTTCTCACTTGTATACCTCCAAACCCATTTAGCCTTCAAAGCTTTACTTGTGAATTTCAGATTTTTAACTCCCAGACCCCCTTTATTTTTTGGCTTACAAATCTTCATCCATGAAACCCAGCACATCTTCCTTTTATTATCAGTTTCATCCCATAAAAATTTCCTCATCAGTCTTGTTAATTTCAGCTCCACCATTGCAGGAATTTTAATAAGAGAAAGAAAGTAAATTGGTAAACTTGAGAGACAACTTCTAATCAACACCAACCTTCATGCCTTGTTCAGATACTTCTTCTTCCAAGATTCCAGCTTCCTCTCCATTCTTTGAATCACATCTTCCCACACAGTAACATTTCTTGCAGTAGCTCCAACAGGTAGACCTAAATACTTAAATGGCAACTTTTCCACTTTACAGCCCAATTCCATAGCCAAATCCTTTACCAGATCATCTGCCCCCACACTAATCATAGAACTCTTTTCTAAATTCAGCTTCATACACGTGAGAAGCTCAAAAGTGTTTAGAATTAAAAGTAATCTTCTTATCTCCTCTGCACTAGCATCCACAAATATTAGAGTATCATCAGAAAATTAGGGATTTGTTATCATGACCCCATTCTCTACAACTTGAAATCCATGCAATTGAATCCTCTTGACAGCATCCTCAATCAACTTAGATAAAACTTCAACAATCAGCAAAAATAAGAAAGGAGATAATGAATCTCCTTGTATTAATCCTTTAGATGTCTTAAACTTCTGAGTGGAACTACCATTAACCAATACTGAAATATGAGAAGTTGAAATACACCACTGGAACCAAGAGATCCATTTCCTACCAAAACCATTTCTCTCCAAAATCTTCCACAAAGGCTTCCATTTCACATTATCAAAAGCTTTCTCCATATCTATTTTGCAAATAACACCTGGAATTTTATCTTTTAACCTGCTATCAATACATTCTCATGCAATCAAAACTCCATCCATAATCTACTTCTCCTTCATAAATGCCCCTTGAAAATCAGATACCAATTTCCCCATAACCTTCTTAATCCTGTTAGCAAGCACCTTAGACAAATCTTGTATGCACTACCAAGGATACTTAAAGATCTATAGTCTCTTGGAGTACATGAATCCACCTTCTTAGGAACCAGAGATAGAAAAGAACAATTTAGTCTCCAATCCCATGAGCCAAATCTGTTGAATTCCCCCATCATCCTCATAAAATCTTCTTTAATTATACTCCAAAATTGCTTGTAGAACTCCATTGAAAAATCATCTGGACCTGGAGATTTGTTAGTACCAAACATTTTCACCACCTCAAAAACCTCCTCCTCAGTGAAATCCTTTTCTAACTCTAACTTCTCTTCCTCATCAATCATATTAAAGTTTATATTATCCATAGAGAAAGCAACATCATTCTTTTCTGAAAAAGCCCCTTCAAAATAGTTCCTCATTTCCACTTTAATGCTCTCCTGATCAAAGCATTCCACCCCTTCTATTTCCAACTTAGCAATTGTGTTCCTCTTCTTTTTTTCACTAGACAATCTATGAAAATAAGAAGTATTAAATCCCCCCACCTGAAATCATTCTGTTTTGATCTAGTATGCCATTTTCTAACCTCCACAGCCTTCAAATTTTTCAACTTTAATAAGCAATTCATTCTATCTTCAAATTGTTCATCTGACAAAACATGAGTTTCCTCCATCTGATCCAAAATCTCAATCTTCACTTTATGCAATTTTTATCCTACATCAGTTCAGGTTATGGGTATTAAGCAGAGGAAAGAATGGATTTATGTTACTATGGGTATGCCATGGAAAAATCTATGGAGTTAGGCGACGAAATCAATGTACATAGATGTCACAATGTCCCCGCCAAAGTACACAACGTACCATAGGAAAGACTGGTTGTATATGTATGTATCAATAAGTTAAAGTTGGGTTGCGATATTTTGTTAGTCCTACTAGTGTTTATCATTTTATCATTTTGACGATAGTTTAACTTTAAAATCTTCCCAGTAAAAAAGAAAAGAACGTATTATTCTGTTACCTCAGGTAGTGCGGTGTGTGGTAGATAATTAACATAGGAAACTTCGAAGAAAGTGACATAAAATTTTATCTTTTCTTTTCTCAAGTGATATGAACCCAGGCATTGAAAATTTTGTCCTTGGACACTTTTGGTTAATAAGGCAAGAAATTAATGCATCTACCAGACCCAAACTACTACATATGGCACTTAAATTTTTACCAGATCCCACTAATAGCACTGCAGTGTGGATTGAGTAGGTGACTAGGTGAGTAAGAGTTTGTTTTTCCAATAGATGATCATTTGAACCAGACATAAAATTTTGTGTATGTCCAAACTTTTGCTTCTTAAGGAAAGCATAGTAAACATCAATGCAGGTTTCAGTAAATTAAATGCTCCACAACCTCTATACCCACCAATTCTCCAAAGAACATACCTATAAAGAAAAGTTTCATCACTTCCCCACACATACATCTATACTCAATTTCACTAGCAACCCATTCTCGAATCAGCAGCAACAGGAGCTTCAAATTCTTGATTTAACATCTTCTTTTTACGATCAGTGAACCCCTTACAGCAACCACCAAACTCTTTTACCCCTGAGATCGATTTCGTTTCTTCTTACACAGCATACTGCGTCTTTTTTAAGGAAAACACAATTTGTTAAGAAACACAATTTGGTCTCGTCTCAAGATCATATCTAATCTAGTCTCTTCTATCTCATAATCATGAATCGTTCATCAACTTTTTATCATGAAAATGTGTCTTTTAAGTTGATATTTCTCAACGCATTAGCCTTAACTCTGATTGAAGTTACGGTAGAGGTACTCTACAAATGGTTTCCTGGGGATCAAGTGAAGAAGTGGATCCGTAAAGTTGTTCTTTCTCTAAAACTTTTTCTTTCTCTATCATGGGTTTTGCGGGCCACTTTGCTTTTATGGTACAACAGTTATCTTCTCCGAGAACTTTGCTGTTTATTCCACTTAACCTGACCCGGGTTAATGGCTAGTCCAGCGAGAGAATTTATTTACTCGCTAGTCAAAAAATGGTTTGAAAAGAGTAAAATTACTCTGCTAACCCTAACATATATTACTATGTAAAAACTCTCTTTTATGCTCTCCATACACATCAATACATACCAATATATGTTATGTTATGTATTGATACTACATATCAGTATGTGTTATGTTACGTATTGATACTACATATGTTACTACATTCTACATATGTTACTACATATGTTATATGTTTATATGTTATATATATGTAATATACATATGCATATACATATGTTATATAACATATACATATATGTATATAACATATAACATATATATGTTATAACATATACATATACATATACATATGTTATATATATGTTACTACATACTACATATTAATATGTATTGATACCACATATGTTACTATATATGTAGTAACATCTGCTACTACAATTAAATATGTATTGATACTACGTATGTTACTACATACTTTTTTTTTTAACCAAAAATGCCTTTTATTAAAGATCAGAGGAAAAAATTACAAGACCAAACAAGGCCCATTATGAAAAAGGAAAGAACAAAGGAAATGCAGGAAAAATACAAAGAGAGATCAAAAATAGGCAAACCTAAAATAAGGTTGATCTTGGTATTCCATCTGAATAAGAGAGGCGGGTCTAAAATGGTACCTCTAAATTTGACCCTTAGGTAAATATACCCCCTTTTTAGCAAAATGGTTTGCTGAAAAATTCACCTCTCTATAAGCATGCCTGTAGAAAATTGATTGCAATTCCTTGATTATTCTCTGCCATCTAGCCACCAGGAACCAAGGTATCTGACTATTACTTAAAGCCACAGCACAAGCTTTAGAATCAGTTTGCAAGATAACCTTGAGTTTATTATTGTTCAAAGCCCATTCCAAAGCACTGATAGCAGCAATAAATTCAGCAATATAATTGGATAGAATTCCCAAACCCCCTGATTCAGCATACACAAAACCACCAATATGACTTCTAACAATAAAACCATAACCAGCCTGCCCTGGATTCCCCCTTGAAGCACCATCACAGCAAAGTAAGGTTTCATCCATATTGAGAAGATAAAAATAAAGCTCTAGGATTCTAATTTTCTTAAGTTTACTGTACTGTAAATGAAAAAATTGCAGTAATTGAATTTCAAAATCTGAACCCCACATTGAACCTTTCATTCTGCATTCACAGTTTTGGACAGTCCTCAAAATCTTGTTCTTAATTCTGGTAACATTAGGTTTATCATCCTCAAAACAGATACTATTTCTTAAGAACCAAATTTCAACCATAAGAGTGAAGGAACAAATGGACCAAAGATCTTTTATCATAGGGCTAGAAGATTTACTACTTCTGATAACATCCTCAAAAGAAAGGGGGTTAGAGTAACGAAAGATACCTCCCAGCCAGCTCCATAGTGTTTTACTAAAGTTGCAATGCCATAGAATGTGATGCAGAGAATCAATATCATTGTGGCAAATATAGCACCTGGAGACCATATTGAAACCTTTTTTTGCTAGATTTTCATCAGTTGCACAAGCTTCTCTAGTAATTTTCCAAATATTTGCACAAGTAGAAGGCAAAACAGCTGAATTCCATATTTTGTTATACCAAAAAACCTTAGGCAAATGGGAGCTAATTTTCTTCACTACCTCAGCCACTGTGAACCTACCAGAAACACTACTACTCCAAATTAGGGTATCTGCACTATTTCTGAGAAGAGGAAATTGATTGACCTGTAGAAGTTGCAAGTAGTTCTCTGGAATAACCCACTTTATAATCTCCAAAAAGTTTTTGGACTAGCGAGTAAATAATCTGGTATGCATCTTCAGCATCAAGTTCTGCTCCTCTCCGCACGCCATCTCTGCGACGAATCGCTTCAATTATGATACCCATTTTGGAGACAGTAACTATCAATAATACCACTGCTGGGACGGTGTTGGCAGTATCAGTGGGAGGTCTTTTTGCATTGGAAGCTGTTGTTGGTTCCATAGTTTCGCCAAATTGAAGAAAAGTTGATAACTGAGATGTTAAGTACTAGAATTTATGGTTCCATATCCTTACATGGTTAGGTTTACATACTACTATGACCTAAAAAGACAAGCACCACATGAATCTATCACAAATGTTACAGATGGACAAGCGCGGCCGAAATGATTTCTAGGTCCAAAACCATATACAAGGGACTATGACACTACATAACATTGACATTGCATACTTACAGATCTGTTGCCACTCCATTAAGCAAAATGAAAATTGACATTTATATCCTCACCACAAAATTGTTCCGCCGAATAAATAATGGAACGTGTAAATATCTTTTTAGTTATCGAAGCGCTACATGTCAGTCCCTCATTAGATGAAATCCGTTTATTACATGTAATCTTGTGATTAAAAACGAAAATACTAGGATGGCCAATTTTTCTGACTCTAATAAATGGCAAGCCTCATTTAACCCATTGATGATCCCAATACACATAACGGGCCGTCCATTTCCCTCTCGGGAGATTCTACGGGATGAAAATTCGGTAGGTGTAGTATCTCCCGATTAAAAAAAAAAGGCCAATTCGAAGATGCATTTACCTTACCACGTAATACGTATATTTCTACTAATTTTTTTTTTTCATCGGCATTTATACAAATTATTATTTTTTATCTGTATTTATACTAATCAGTCATTATCCAATGAAAACACGACTTTCATTTTCCTATGCTGTGAAATTATTTATCGATAAAAAAGGAAACTAATGTTATCAGTTATGTTTGTTTTCTCTTCACATAAATAAAAAGCATGGGTATACTGTATATTTTGAGATAGGATTTTGTACTCAAGTTTTAGTTCTGTACTATATGAATTTTAGAATCTACATGTAATTTGTGATTTTTGTAAGATAAAATAAGTAATAGAAAATAATAATTTTGTTAAAATCTAAATATAGAGTTGGTAGATAGTGACAAAACAAACATAGATTTAGGAGACATTATATAGCGGTTTTTATATATATGGAGAGAGAGGCAAACCTCTATGTATATCTTTTTATCTATTTAGAAGACAAAACAAGCATACTGTTAGGGTGATCTATGGGGACCATCTGACCAGCATCATGAACCTGTGCAACATAAACATGTCTTTTTTATGTCTAAGCCATTTATCAAATTCAATTTAGCTAGTCAGGTCACCCAAATTGAAGAACTGACGAGCCGGAGTGAGAGAGAGACCTTGAGGAAACTGAGAGGACCACTGCTTCTCAATTGTTCTTTTTCATCACCATCTGAAAAAGCGGGGGTCTAACAACCACACCTAATATTTCGATTAGCAATCTGTATGGACAACTCCGAGTTACTTTCTAGAGAATCAAATAGACTCAATCAATAGAAAATATCTCAAGGAGTTATTATCTCAATCTCTCAATTTAATTTACTCAAGCAAATACAATCTTTGAGTCTTAATCAAAGAGAGTTAACTTAGATGGTACCAAAGACCAATATCCAAGTGTCAATCAATTTAAATCAACAACCAATAAGGTCGGATATTCTAATTGATTGAACAAAGCACAACATGTATTATTTCAATTATATAACAAAATATAATGCGGAAAAGAAATAACACAAACACCAGAATTTTGTTAACGAGGAAACTGCAAATACAGAAAAACCCCGGGACCTAGTCCAGATAAAAAATATATTGTATTAAGCCACTACAGACACTAGCCTACTCCAAGCTAACTTCGGTCTGGACTGTAGTTGAACCCCAACCAATCTCACACTGATCCAAGGTACAGTTATGCTCTTACGCCTTTGATCCTATCAATATACTGCGCACTTGATTCCCTTAGTTGATCTCACCCACAACCAAGAGTTGCTACGACCCAAAGTCGAAGACTTCAATAAACAAATCTGTCTCACACAGAAAAGTCTACAAGGATAGATAAATTCGTCTCCCACGAATAAACCTATGAGTTTTGTTCCGTCTTTTGATAAATCAAGGTGAACATGAACCAATTGATAAAACCAGAATTATATTCTCGAAGAACAACTCAGATTTATCAATCTCCTAACAATAAACTTAATCGACGCAGCGAAGAAGATTATTGAGGAATCACAAACGATGAGACGAAGTTTCTGTGACTACTTTTATATCTTTCCTATCGGAGATAGAAATCTCAAGCCAATTATTATAATTATACTTGTACGATAAAAATAACAAGATCAGATCACACAACTACTATTAAAGTAGTATCGGCCTGGCTTCACAATCCCAATGAATTCTTTAAGTCGTTAACCTGGTTTTAGAAGAAGAAAACCAAAGGTTAAAGGAGAATCAACTCTAGCTTAGCAAACTAGTATTACACAGAATGTGTGGGGATTAGGTTTCCCAGTTGCTAGAGTTCTCCTTTATATAGTCTTTCAAATCAGGGTTTGCAATCAATGTTAGCTTAGTAACAAAGCATTTAATATTCACCATTAGATGAAAACCTAATTAGATACAAGCTGATATTTATCAACCGTTAGATCAAAAACATAGATTGTTATACACACATGTATTGCACATTTGTAGGCTTGTGAAAACCATACCCAAACTTGTACATTAGTTAGTTCAACACTAGTTAACCAAATGGTTAGCCAAATGATAACTTTCATATCAGCCATATTCTTCTTTTCCATAACTAGTCCAAATGACTCAAATGAACTAGTTAGAGAGTTGTTCAATTGCTTAGATCTTCATGTACTACACAAGACACAATTGAAGCAAAAATGATGTGATTCACTCGAATCGATTCATGAACTATAAAGCCACGGTTTGCAATAGCATTCCTTAGTTTATGAAGATAAGTTCACAAACATCGTTTTTATACATAACCTACTCAAGTTGGCGGACTTAAGTTCCCGGATGGAGTTCACAAACTCTAGCAGAAATTCTCGATCGAGAAATTCCGCCAGTTCGGGGACTGGGTTCGCGGAATGAGTTCGCGGACTTCTCCTATCTCACTTGATCAACAATGTTCGTAAACTTCGGTTCAAGCACTAAGGACTTATACATATATGTGTTTCCACAACAATGCTTATATCCTCCAATGGTTATATTGTCTAAACTCTCATTTCAATCATTGAAACATTCTCAGAGGGCGTTATATAGTTGTTATTCACAAACTATTTTTCGTCAGAGAATTTCCAAAATGATTGAAACATAACATGACTTTCGTCACTAGGTAAAGATGAACTTGACTAAAGCGAAAGCTTTACCAGCACATATTTCTTGAAATAGATAAGCGAGATATACTCAGCTCGAAATATCATATGTGTATATTCTTAGTCTATATAGTAATACGACTTTTGTCTCAAGATAGGAGATATAATAGATAGACTTTTGAGTGATAGATAAGTTCAAGTCTCCACATACCTTTCAGTCGATGGAGATCCACTGGTTCCTTGAGTATTCCTTCGTCTTGTATGATGATCTCCATGGAGTTCTTGAGCTCAACTACACTTTCTATCCTAGTCCGAGACCTTATCTATAGTAGACTATAAATCAAAGACTTTATAGTTTTGATGACTAATATTGACAAACATGCTTGAGATAGCAACGCATGCGAGTTTGAATGAGAAATTCTCTAACACCATCCACCACAAATAGAACAATACAAGAACCAACAAATTTTTACTGACCGGTCCATTTCATGGCATGCACCCACCTTGAGTTCCCTTCCCCACCCAAACCAGTATGAAAATAGGTATTCAGATTGCTTATTTATTATGAAAGGAGAAACAACTTGATTTGGATGTTGATCAATTATAACTATTAAGAGGTAGTTGTTGTTAGAGCATTTCTCGGTCGAACTCGCAAGGGTTGCTATCTCAAGCTTGTTTATCAAGTTTATTTGATCAAAACTATAGTCCTGATTTCTAGTTTACCTATAGGAGTTTCAAATTAGGATAGATTTCATAGTTAAGCATTAGACTTCACGGCGCGTGCAACTGAAGACGAAGATCTACTGAAGAACTTAGAGGAACTTCTTCAACAAAAGGTATGTAGAGACTAAAACTTACCTATCACTCAGAAGTCTATTCTATTCTTACTTATCTCCTATTGAGACAAAAGTCGTATAGTATATAGTCTTTTATATTATACACATTTGATATTTCGAGCTGAGTTTAACTCACTTATCTATTTCTCGAAAAATGTGTTGGCATCTTTCTGCCTAAGCTACATTCATTATCATTCTTGACATGTTAGCTGGAAATAATTTATTTGTTGAAAACCAAAAGTCAAAAGATGATCATATGAAAATTTCCCTGAAACATCTTACATGATTTTTGTGAGACAGTCATTTGATGTCAACTCAGAAAGTTTCATATTGATCATCCAATCAAATGAAAATTGTTATTAGCCAATGGTATGTGTGAGACAACCATTACAGTCTTCTCATAATGTTTCAAATGATTGAACTGGGAGTTTAGAGATAAAACCCATGTATGGAAATGGAAATGAAACTATGGATTACTTCGCTGGCATCGGGTACTCTCTGTATGTTACTATGAATTCGACATATTTCCTTTTAGATCTTGCCAATGGTAATTACATTCTCAGCTCTTAACCTTAATCTCGACCTCAACCAATGCCCACTGTATATCTTAATACATATGACCCAAGTGTAGTCACAATCGAGACATGTATAGTGTGTTTGTTTTTTTACTGACGCGGCACTAATCAGATGTTAGACCGTTGTTTTTCAGTTTGAGCCAAATCTAATTCGTGATCTGTCTCCTAACTCGAATCTGTTTGAGTCGGGAAATAAAATGTCCCTGACTTATGGGACCAAACCACTGACTTGCATGTTTTAGAGTCAGTTGAGTCAAATCTGACTCAAAAAACGAACACATTGAGTCATATCCTAAAGAAAAAAAGAAAACGGTGTTAGTTAATTAATTTGTGCGTATCTTTAATTCTCAGAAGTACCCAAGAACCTAGTACTGATGTGAATGTTTGTATGTGTTTTATAGGTGTTTTTATGGATAAAATGGATGAGAAAAAAATGGAGGAAGTAAAACAACAACTTATATATGCTTACAAGATACATCTTGATAATAAGGTGAAGAGGGATATTGGTTGGGAAATGGAAGGGTTGTTGTTAGATTTTAATCATGCAAAGGATGATAAGGATTTTGGTAAATGGAGTACAAGTTGGGGTCATTAGTTCTGGGTACTGTTGAGAAGGGATCTTAAAGAAAGAAAGAACGAAACATTTCCATTCATAAAGATCACTCAAACTTTTCTCTTGTCACTTCTTTGTGGGCCCAGCACAATACAGCCCACGAAATCACGTGCTTAGTGTGCTATGTGCCGTGTTGTGGCGTGCTTAAAGGCGTGTTGTGCTAGGTTGTGCCAGAAAAATATATGTGATATGCCATGTTGTGTTGTGCCAGGCACATTTATTTTATATTTTCCAATATATATGTTTTCCAAATATTTAGGTATTGTATGTGTTATTATAAAAATAAGTCAATATAACAGTAGTAGAATGTCAATAATTGGCTAGAATAAAGGTTTTTTTGTGTGTGAAATATACACAAAATGTGATGCATTATGCCATGTTTTGTAGTATTTTATACATATTATGACGTGCTTTCTTAACGTGATTGGGATCAGGACAATGGTATTTTATAAATCAATTAGGTGTTCCTGGACAAGGTAAATTTTCTTACTGTTTTGAGACGTTTAATCCCAATATTGGGGGATCAAATACATACTTAAGGTTTGGTGCAGATGCAATAATTGGAGGTGTATTTCAAAAATTACGTACAACTCCCATTGTTGTTCCCAACTTTGATACATCGCTCTATTACTCAAATTTAGAAGATATTATTGTAGGTAAGAAAAGAGTGGATTTCCTAGAGGTACTTTTAAGCTAAACAGTCAAGGAAATGGTGGTACTATCATAGATTCCGGTTTTCGAGTATCCATTATGTACAAAGATCATTTTGGTAGAGTTGTCGATCTGGTAAAGGAACATTTTAACAAGCTTGGAATAGAATATATTGGTTCACAAAAAAAAATTGATGTTTGTTTCCGTCTACGAGGAAGATTTGATATTACTAACTATCCTTCCATAACACTTCATTTTCAACATGCCGATTATGTTATTTCAGATTATAAAGCAAATTTTCTGATGATATCTATTGAAACTGTTTGTTTAGGCATATTTTGTGGGGATAAGCATACACCAGCTTTTATTTTTGGAGTAATGCAACAAACTAATAAACGTATCTTGTATGATGTTATGAATCGGTCGTTCTCATTCGCTACAAAGTATTATGAGTTAGGTTCATGAAAAGACAAGGCCATATATCTGAAAATTAGCCAATAATAAATTCATTTCATATAAAATCTAATAAATTATTAGATTTTCTATTTCTTTAAGTCTAACTTAAAAAATATGTTTCGTTTTATATTTTCCTTTTTTTAACAGGCAAAAACGGGCCTAATATAGTTAATGTCAGTCGAGATTATCATGATATTTTAGGTCTCGCTGTTAACCCAAGATGAAAATGCAGTCTCACCTAGATGAGATATTGCCGAAAAATCGTTTTATCCCGTCTGAGTTGACCGATTTTACCTTATTTGAGATACTAAGTCAATGGCATGTACTTATAGTTTAGATTTTTTATTTTTCAAAATTTTTATTAAAGAACAAGAAGTCTATATGAGGCATGCGTATTTAGATCATAGTTTTCAAACCCAAAACCCAATTCTTGTAGTATTGGGTGGATATTTCTGAGTTTGGGTGTCTATAACAAATCATAAAATCTAGAATATAAAACAAAGCATGGAAAACTTAGCCTAGATAAAAAGCGGTCATGATTCATTCTGGGAAAATCTAAATCCATGATTGTGATTTGGTTTAAATAAAATTAATCATTATGAGTGTTTTATAGATCTCATTAATCTCTCATAATGAATAATTTATTTAATTTTCATCATTAAATGTCCTCTTAATTAATCTAATAAATATGTTTACATTAATAAACATTTTAATAAATATTATATCAATAGAAATGAGTGATTAGAAGTGGAAGAAGTAGTGGCTGGTAGAAGCGGTGGTGGTGGAGGCGATAATATCATTGTTTAGACAACTTAGCCTAGATAAACAGCGGTCGGGATGCATTCTGGGGAAAGTTAAATCCAAGTTGTGGTTGTTTACATCATTATTGTATCATTAATTTTTTATAATAAATAAATATTCTATTAATCTTTCATTATAAATATCTTCTAATTATCTTATCAAATATACTTTTATTAAATAACTAATAAATTTCTTAATAAAAAACACAATAACTTTCAAAATTCTCTTTCCAACCAATTACATTTCTCTAAATATATTTTTGAAAAAGCGGGGGTCTAACAACCACACCCAATATTTCGATTAGCAATTTGTATGGACAAACTCCAATATACTTTTATGAGAATCAACTAGACAGTTAGACTCAATCAATAGAAAAGTATATCAAAGAGTTTTTATATCTCTATCTCTCGATTTAAATCTTACTCAAGCAAACTACGAGTCTCAATTTAAATACAAGAGAGATAAACTTGGATGGTACCAAAGACCAATATCCAAGTGTCAATCAATTTAAATCAACAATCAAAAGGTCGGATATTCTAATTGATTGAACAACGCACAACCTGTATTATTTCTATTATATAACAAATATAATGCGGAAAAGAAATAACACAGATACCAGAATTTTGTTCACGAGGAAACCGCAAATACAGAAAAACCCCGGGACCTAGTCCAGATTAAACATACACTGTATTAAGCCGCTACAAACACTAGCCTACTCCAAATTAACTTCGGTCTGGACTGTAGTTGAACCCCAATCAAACTCACACTAATCCAAGGTACAGTTATGCTCTTACGTATCTGATCCCAGCAGGATACTATGTACTTAATTCCCTTAGCTGATCTCACCCACAACTAAGAGTTGCTACGACCCAAAGTCGAAGACTTTAATAAACAAATTTGTATCACATAGAAAAGTCTACGGTAATAGATAAATTCGTCTCCCACGAATATACCTACGAGTTTTGGTTCATTCATTTGATAAACCAAGGTGAATAGGAACCAATTGATAAACCAGACTTATATTCCCGAAGAACAGCTTAGTATTATCAATCACCTCACAATAATCTTAATCGACGCAACGAAAAAGATATTGTGGAATCACAAACGATGATACGAAGATGTTTGTGACTACTTTTATATTTTTCCTATCGGAGATAGAAATCTCAAGCCAATTATTACAATTGTACTTGTACGATAGAATATGCAAGATCATATCACACAATTACAAGAAAAATAGTATCGGTCTGGCATCACAATCCCAATGAAGTTTTTAAGGCGTTAACCTGGTTTAGAAGAAGAAACCAAAGGTTAAAGGAGAATCGACGATAGAAAATGAAGATGAAAACGTTGGACATAGATATGTGTAATCATAATAATGGCTATTCCAAACTCTAGTTATTCTTCTAAACAAAGACAAGAAAAATAGAAAATTTACAAGGAAAACAAAATCAAACAGACTAAACTGAACACACTTCCATGCCAAATCGTACTGAAGTCATATAGACAGTTCGGGACCTTCTTGAGTCTTGAGGTCTTGGAGCTTATGAACGACAGCATCCTCTGCATCATTGGAGAGGATATCCTTATTGTGAAGTTTTTTAACACGGATTTTTATGATAACAAGGTCATACTCAACCTTTTTTAACTTAGTTCTTACCATATCAAGACACTTCATCGTATCAACAGGTTGCTTCTTTTCCACCTAAAAGTTCTTTAGGAAGTTGAGAACTACATCTGACGAGATCTCTTCAAACTCCTCTATATAAAAATAGGAATATGGAGATTGAGGAAACGAACCTTCGACTTCAACACAAATTCCCTTCTCTTTATCGGATTTGAAATATACCGCGTTGTCAATGAAATCTTTTGGTAAATCCCATAAGAAGGAATAAGAAGCCATTGATAATTGAAACCTAGAGTAAAGATTGCAACTCAATAGGATAGGTATATAAATGAATTAGAGAGACTCAGGTTTTACACAATAGGATTATAAAATACCCCGAAACTGTTCGTGTACTCGTAAGAAGAGGGTTCTCAAAGCACTGCACGGAAAGGTCCACGCTTTTATCCCTTTTTAAAAAAAAAAAAAAAAACGTTTACAGGCAAGGAATAAAAGGAAGGATAAATAAAATACTCATGTAAAAATGTTTGATCAATTATCCATCTAAGAATGATAAGAAATTAGCTGGATAATTAGAGTCACTTTGTCAAGAGTATACCTATTCAATTCTCTCACAACTAGGTTTTTCGTATGTGAGATATCAACCTTGTGATTAATTTACACAAGTATGAGCTCTTAGCTTATTAAATGAATGTTGTTTTTGGCTATCCTTCTTTGTTTGACAAACACTCATCCCAGAGTAGTGAGACACCGCTTGTTTAACATGTCTGTTAGAAGGATTTCTCTGAGGACTAAATCTAGGACCTCTTGCAACTGGTTCTAGAGAATTAGAATAGATAATAATCCATTTTCTAGACTTGGATTTACCTGAAACATTCTTATAAGTACGGGAAATGCTTTCATTATCAACAAAAGAATTTATGACAGAATGCACTTGAGCCCCGTGATGATTTCTAGAATAGAGATCAATTTTATAAGGTTTCTGATTTTCTATGGGCATGTGATTCACTACAGTAGTCGACTGACTATTTGTTCCATTGACAGTGAATAGAAGCAAATTATGAAGTTTAGAAATTTATTTCCTTCTGGCAAAGCAATGGATAGCATAATGATTCCTTTTCCTACAGAAAGTACAAGTTCGTGGAGGAGAAGCAATAATTGGCACTTGTTTTAACTTCATAGCCATCTAAGAAGATTACAAGTTATGTAAACCTTTCCTGACACAACCTTCTACTGGAGGATACTTCTTCATGTGCTGTAATTCATGAGAATTAGTTTGTACAGAAGAATTTATCCTTAAGACAGAGTTTTCCTTTTTCAAGTATTTGTACTGTTCATGGGCTAGAGTAAGAGATGCACTTAGTTTCTCTTTTTCGACACGAAATATGTTAAGATTTGATGAATGAGTTTCGATCAAATGTTTTTCTCTAATTGAGTCTCCTTTAATAATACTCTCAAGAGCACTAATCTTTTCACGTTGTAGAGTAATTTCTTGGAGAAGTTTTTCAATATTCTTAGAGAAGGACTCAATGATGTTATAGAGTTCACATTCTCGATCAAGAGACTTTTCAAATTCATCAACAAGATGATCATGATTGTAGTAGAAGGAAATCCCACACTATACCCCTCACAAGAATTCATAATAATCAACACATCTTTAAAAGATTGTGAACAACACTTTTATTAATTGATTCACATAAATGTTACAAGAGATGGAAGAAAGCAAGAGTACAATTGCTCTTTAAAATTTCTCTCTCCTAATGACTTGCTCAACACTCGAAAAAAATCTTTGTCTTCCTTACGCTTGTTCAACTCTTTATATAGGGAATTACATAGTGGATGACAGCTAATCTGTCCTTTATTTTAGGATCTGACTTGCGATATTCTCGCAAGAGTTCTATTGTCAATCTTCGCAAGCACTATAATCATCGCAGAGTCATCATACTTTTCTCATATTTCTGCAATCGTCATATGTTACGTCATTCTTTAAATTATTCTACGACGCTCGCAATGCGCTGTTGATCAAGCTTCACAAATGTGTCCTTCTTGCGGTATTCTGATCCTACATCTTGCTTCTTCTCATGTCTTCTCTGCGAAGGAGATAATTTCATGATAAACTGTTCTTCAAAATGCCGCAGCTGTTTATCTTTTCTTTCAACTTCTTTCTCTATCGACAGGGCTCCGTGAACTAAGCATAATCGTCAACACGTGTTGAATATTCCTTTAATTACTGACACGTTTTACCATTAACCGGTCATATTCCTTGCCTATTTAAAGAAGGATCTAGGGAAAAAAGTTTTCTTGTTTTACTTCTTCTTTATCTTCCTCATCTTCATATTCTCTGCAAATCTTCGTCGCCTGCAACCTTCTTTTTTACTGAATTCACTTTCCTGCTACTGTTCTCTTCTACTTCCATGGAGTCACCAAGGTTGGTTCTTCTTCTTTTTCTTCTTTTGATTTTGCTGAAACTGACTTTGTTTTGCTGAGATCATCTTGTTTGTTCTTTGTGTAATTCCCATATTGTCTTTGTTTCAGCAAAAATACCTCTAGTACCAAATTTACAGTTCAAAACCCTAATGCTCCCAAAGGATCACATCTTAAGGTTCTTACGAAAAAGAGAAAGTCTGTTAATGACAAGGTAATAAGAAACATGGATCTTTTTAAATAACAATATTGTTGCCTCTGTTTCTTATCAGAATTGTGATTCGCAGGGTGATGGGGATGCCACTAAACCTACCAAGAAATCTCGCCAATCTAAGACTATTGATTTTTATGTTTCTTTTCCCAAACTTGGTCTTTCAACTTCTTCTTCGCAAACTGAACCTCCACTTCATGTTTGTGAAAATATCACAATAAGCTCTGATATTTTACCTAATCCTTCTTTGGATGAAATACCCATTGTACAACTTATTACGAACGAAATCTCTTCCTCCCCTGCCACCAATACTTCTCAAGTTCATCCTACCGTAATCTCAACCATTGATTTGCCTCACTCCTTACCCTCAAATGACATATCTTTACCAAAGGATGACGATCATCAACTTTCTATTGTTACTTCCTCTTCATCTGAGTCTCTCCTTTTCTCTAAGGAAACTGCGGATGGAGTGGCTCTTGACTTAAAGGTCTTATATGATCTTTTAGTTGATGCCAAGGAATCATCTATGGACCCTGTCAAATCTGGTGTTTGCGAAATTTTAAGTAAATATCTTGGTTCTGATAGGATAGCTTCGCAAACATCCTTAGAGAACGAAGTTGAAGTCTTGAAGGAAAATCTCCGCCTTGAAAAGCAGAAGTTTCAAAATGCTTCTTTGGACTGCGAACTTCTTCGCAAGAAAAAAAAATGAATTAAAAGGTATAAATTTCTTTTCTTCGTTATTAACTTCCCTCTCAACAAATTTGTTCTTTTCATACTATTCATTCTTAAAGGCTTTTTTCACTTGTTAAGCTTTAAACCAAAAACGAATAATGGAGAGATTTCAATCTGAATCTGCCGCTGAAGAAATTCGCGTTGATAGAGATAGTTGGATGGATCAATATAACCGATTAGATAATCTTCACACATATTCTCTTGATCAAATAGATAATCTTACCAAAGAAAATAATCAATTAGTTCAGGAGCAAAACTCATTAAGTAGCGAAATATCTCGCCTCTCTTATTCTTTGACTAAGGCTGACCTTGAGATGTAAACTTTATCAGATGAAAATAGAACTCTATCTCAGGAAAAGCGAACTCTTTTACATATGGTAGCGATCTCTTCGCAAAAATTAAGTGTTCTTCAAAAAATGTGTGATAGTCAAGAACAATCTCTTCGCTTGCTGAAAAATGAACTCAAAGAAGTAACTGAATTATCTATTGCTGAGAAAAACACACTCATTCAAGGTAGGATAAATTTAAGTGTGAAAGCGAGTCATCTCAAAGAATAATAGTCCAAATTATAAGAATCTTATTCCTCTCTTGCGAAGGAAAATACTTTTCTCATTTCTAAAGAAAATAATCTAAAATCTCGGCTGAAGGGTTTAGTTGGGGATAAGTTAGATGATGCAATGAATCATTGGGAAAATACTTGCTTGGCACTAATTCAAAATCTGATTTCGCAAAAGGAAGGTAGTCATTTTGACTGCCTCAAACATCTTTCTTTTGTTAAACTTATTTGTGATTTTTCCCTTGCGAGGGGTTCGTTTGAATAACTTTTGTTTTTAATTTTCGCAGAATCTGAAATAAAGCTTCAGTCTTCCATTTATACTTTGGATTCTAAACTTGCCAAGTTTCGCAAAGAAAATGGTTTGCTTGCTGTTCATCTTGCCCGTTCTCGCGATCGAGCAGAAAGAAAGTATGACTATCTTGAATATTTCAAAGACATGGAGATTAGAAACCGTGACAGATCTTTCCTTCGCCAGGCTCATCTCAGTGCTGAAGTTCTCTTTCTCCTGTATCACTCAAACCTTTGGAAGTAGATGAAGATTCTCCTGCTGATGATAATGACTTTGATTATGAAAGTGGTGCAAAAAGCGTCTCCCAAGAAGTTGTAGAAGAAAAAAAAGAAATCCATACTAAAGAAGGAGATGATGGTGATGAAACAATTGTTGGTGATGAGCCAAATGAAGAAGAAACCAGAGTCAACCAAGATAAGGAAAACACTGGCAAAGATGATAAAATTGGTGGAGATGATAAGATTGGCGAAGAAGATAAAGTTGGTGAACAAGATATTGAAGTCTGAGTTTTAGCTTTATTTTCTTGAATTACTCTTTCTCCTCTTGCGAACAATGTACTTTGGACCTTTTTTGGAATCAATTTTGCTTTTGGTATTTTAAGAACTTTGCAACAAAGAACTTGCGAGAAAGATAATGGCATCTTATTTATTAATTCCCATACTTGCCTCTCATTATCTTTCTTGTGATGAATGATCTACATAAAAAATAGTTAGTATTTATAAATCTTTTGTGGTCTTATTTTGCATTCCTAAGTAAAGGTCTTATTTTGCCATCTTTTTTCTTTTGCGACAAAATCGCAGGATGTCTCTACACTTTCATGTAGAAACCCATTGATCTTTCCTTAACCTTTTGTTCTTTTGTATTTTTGCTGCAACAATATGATTGGCCTAAATTTTCATGCGAAACTAAAGCCACACGACATTGCCGTCTTGCGACGAAATCGCAGGACGTCTTTACATTTGCATGTAATGACCCCTTGATCTCGTCTTATCTTCTCTTTTGTATTATTGCCTCTTCAGGAATATTGCACAAACATGACAAGTCTTAATACTCCCGTGAGTAAAAAGTCTCATGAAATTTGCGTCTTAAGACACTTATCATCTCCCTAATGGAGGGTGCCGCCCTTATCTCCCCTTGGTTCCCTTTCAAGGAGACGTACATCGGCCATACAATACTAGCTCCTCCCATAGAGTCTTAAAAACAACTAGTTGTGTTCGCAGCCTCTTATCCCTTTTGCCTATATTGCTTATGGTTACGAGACTGCACCCTAAGTGGGGTTTTCTTCGGGCCGAGTGCATCATAGACAAGACTTGCCAAGAATGGCCAGGGTAGTTTTATACGCCCCGGGCACCCTTGGCTCAACCGTGTACCTCGGCGCCTTGGTTATACTCTGCACCCCTTAGGAGAGTCCTTCTTACCTTAGTCGCCCAACTCAAGTCATATGCTTAAGTTGAGAATCCAAGGTGCCTTTCCTGGATGGGCTTTCATTGACCCCAAATCTCCATGACTCAGGTTCCAGCAGCGATTTAACCTTATCGCTGAGTCATGTAACAGATACCCCCTTTTATGACGTACTTTAGGTCTTACATTTTCCTCTTGCGAAATTTTATTCGCGAACTAGGGTGTATGCCATAAAGGTTCGTCCCATTCTAGATCTTAAATGATCGTTTCTTGCGAAATTTCACATCTTTCTTTTCATAATTTTTTTTTATTTATTCCTTTCACTTTAATCATTAAGGAAAATATATTTTTTGAAATTTTCGCAACAAACTAATTACACATCTTTTTTGTTTTCCTCAATATTTCTTTCACTTCACAGTTAGAATTTTTTACCTTTGTTATTTTCTACCTCTGTTCTTTTGTTACTTTTCGTACATTCTTTACTTCTGCGACAATTTTATCATTGGGTCTTTTCAGCAAGTTTTGACTTCGTAGCATTCCTTCTTAAGAGTTACAAAACAGATTTTTTGCCTTCGCCCCAACTTCTATGACAAATGTTTCTCCTCCTTTTGTTGCATTAACTCTGCGAATTTCTGGTGGTGGTGGTAAGAGTTGAGATTGAGGGTGCCCCATTAGAAAATAATCTAGATTTCCCTGGTCTATCATTCTGAGAATGATTCTCTTTATGTTTCTGCAGTTATTTGTAGAATGTCCATGAAAGTGATGATAAGAGCAAAATTCTTGGCTCTTGTTATTTGAAAGCAGTTCTTTTCCCATGTTCCAGGGTGTTGGTATATTCTCCATTAAAATTATTGCTTCCCAAATTTTTTCCACACTAGTATTCAAAGGAGGCATATTGATCTCCTCCCATGTCATTCTTTGACTTCTTGATCCTCTCTAATAGTTTTGTCTTTGTCCTCCATATGTTTCTTGTGGCTGATCAAGTCTTTGAATTTTATTGTTCCCTCCTCGACTATAAAAATTTCTTTCTCTTTCGAATTCTCCTTGATCCTTGTTTCCCATAGCTACCAACTTCTGTTGATTATAATTCTTATTTTATTGTTGGACCTGCGAAGTACACGCAACTGTGTTTATCAATTTCGGTAGCAAACTCGCATTCGCTGTTGATGAGCTTGTATTCGCAACAGGATACGATTCCATTTCATTCTGCTTTTCTTCAAGAGCAATGTACTCTTCTTGCAATTCTCGCATCTTAGTCATTATGATTGTATTTTTGATTCTGAAAATTTGAATGTACAATAGATTGGTTGCGAACATTGTGTTGATAAATGATAAAATGAGATATATATCATCCACACATCCATCCATTTCGCTATGCATCGTCTTCCATCTTATGGTTAAATGTTTCAAACTTTCACCAATTCTCTGTTTTAATCCAAATACATCTTCTATGCCTGGCTGCGAGGAATTGTTAGTTATGTACGCCCCTAAGAATGTAGTCTGCAAATGGTTGAAAGATGTTATAGTATTCCTGGGTAAACCTTCGAACCACTTTAGCGCCCCTCCTATTAAACTTGATGCAAAATACTTGCACAACACATCATCATGATTCTCCCACTTTAGCATACATATCACATAAGCTTTAATGTGTTGAATTGCGCAGGTTGTTCCATCAAAGATGCTGGTTAACGCAGGCAAACTGCACTTTAGTAGAATTCCTCCTAATTGTACTTCTTGCGAGAACGGAGTTTTCGCAGCTTCTTCTATGGATTCATCTAATTGTCTCCTACCTCCTTCTCTTCTGTTATTTAGCATTCCTCTCATTTCTTCCAACTCTCTTAAGATTTGTTCATTTACCCCAGATGTTGATCCCACTGGTCTCTTTAATTCTGCTTCTCTTCTCCTGCGTTCTTTCCTCTCTTGTGCTACGAGATTTTGATTTCCTTCTCCATTCTTTTCTTCTTGTCTTTCTCTGCGATTTTCTCTTTCATTTCTTTCATGAATTCACACATCATTATATCTCTCATTTTCTCTTCTGCGATTCTGTTCATTTCTTATCAATTCTCTTTGCTTCCTTTCAGCTCTTCTTTGTACCCTATCATATTCGTCATTGATATTACCATTTTTGAGGTTTTGTTCGCGTCTCCTTTCTCGATTGTCATGATTGTTCTGGCGAATTGCCTCTTGAAATTCTTGTTCTTCCACATCTGCTCTCAACCTTTCACTTTTGCAAGCTAAACGTGCTTGTTCAGCATAATATCTCTCAATTTCTCCTTCAATTATCTGCGGATTTCTTTGAATCTCTCTTCCACGTAGTATTCTCCTCCCTTCTTCCTGATTTTCTTTGCCATATCGATTATTTCGTTCCTGGCACTGCTCATTCTCCTGACCTCTATTATTTTATTCATTTTGGTGAATTTCGCCTTGTGGTATGTAACGATGTTCCATTACTTCTTTCATTTCACAACGCCCTTCACTTGGATCTTGATTTTCTTTTTCAATATTTGTCATAGGTGAACTTCTTATTGCCTCACTTATAATTGATCTTGAACTTGATCTTGTTGTACTTCTTGATCTCCTATTTTATAACCTCATGTTTTCCATTCTCAATTCATGGTTTTGCCTTGTCAAATTTGCGCGTTCTTCTGCTTCTAACCTCCTCTCTTCGAGTATTCTTTGTCTTAACGCCTATGTTGCCTCTAATACTCTAATTCTTTCATCTCCATGAATTATTCCTCTAACTGCTTCCTCATCTCTCTCCTCCTGTCTTTCAGTTCTTAATTGTTGCTCCTCTTCCATTTTTTCCACTGAATCTGATCACCAAGTATGTACGCTCACTCTATCATAATCCAAAGTTCTGTTCTGCGCTGTTGTACATTGAGTTGGTTGTTGGATTTGATTTTCTCCATCATTTCTTGTATTCATTCTTGATGATTCTCCATCTTCGTTTCTTCTTTCTCCAAAAAGTCTCTTACTCCTTTTAACAATTATTGGTTGTCTTGAAGCATTTATTCTTCTAGCCATCTCTTCAATTTCGATGAACTGTTGATAATTGTCTGAAACTTCTCACCAACTATTACAAATTATTTCATATCACAATATTAATTTTCACACTAAAAACAAGGGAAGGCTCCCTGTTTCTAGTGCCAATATGTAGTAGCAGGAAATCCCACACTACACCCGGCCCTCACAAGAATTCATAATAATCAACACATCTTTAAAAGATTGAGAACAACACTTTTATTAATTGATTCACATAAATGTTACAAGAGATGGAAGAAAACAAGAATACAATTGCTGTTTTAACTTTCTCTCTCCAAATGACTTGCTCAACACTCGAAAAAGATCTCTCTCTTCCTTACGCTTGTTCAACTTTTTATATAGGAAATTACATAGTGGATGACAGCTAATCTGTACTTTATTTTAGGACCTGACTTGCGATATTATCGCAAGAGTTCTATTTTTAATCTTTGAAATCACTATAATCATCGCAGAGTCATCACACTTTTCTCATATTTCTGCAATCGTCATCTGTTACATCATTCTTCAAATTATTCTGCGACGCTCGCAATGTGTTGTTGATTAAGCTTCGCAAATGTGTCCTTCTTGCAATATTCTGATCCTACAATGATCTTGAAAATTAATAATCTCATCGGAATTTTTTGTAATTCTGGTGAGCTTATTTTCAGCTTTTGCCAGAGTGTCACATGCTTCATGAGAGGAGGAAGAGATGCCAATATCTGATTGAACAATCTTTCTACCTCGGGATTCAGAAGAATCAACTAAGGAGTAATCCTTTGGGGTGTTTCCAAGACATTTGGCGTAATCAAAAGCTTTAGGAGACATCTCGGTATGCGTAAAAAAATCTTGTCCTCAGACTCGGATTGCCACAAACATAGACTTATCAGGTCTCAAACGTGTTTTCCTGCTTTGATACCAATTGAAAAAGCAGGGGTCTAACAGCCACACCCAATATTTTGAATATCAATCTTTATGGACAAACTCCAATATACTTTTATGAGAATCAACTAGACAGTTGGACTCAATCAACAGTAAAGTATATCAAAGAGTTTTTATATCTCTATCTCTCGATTTAAATATTACTCAAGCAAACTGCGAGTCTCAATTTAAATATAAGAGAGATAAACTTGGATGGTACCAAATACCAATATTCAAGTGTCAATCAATTTAAATCAACAATCAAAAGGTCGGATATTCTAATTGATTGAAAAACGCACAACCTGTATTATTTCTATTATATAACAAATATAATGCGGAAAATAAATAACACGGACACCAGAATTTTGTTAACGAGGAAACCGCAAATGTAGAAAAACCCCGGGACCTAGTCCAGATTAAACATACACTTTATTAATCCGCTACAGCCACTAGTCTACTCCAAATTAACTTCGGTCTGGACTGTATTTGAACCCCAATCAATCTCATACTGATCCAAGGTACAGTTATGCTCCTACGTCTCTGATCCCAGCAGGATAGTACGTACTTGATTCCCTTAGCTGATCTCACCCACAACTAAGAGTTGCTACGACCCAAAGTCGAAGACTTTAATAAACAAATCTGTACCACACAGAAAAGTCTACGTTAATAGATAAATCCATCTCCCACGAATACACCTACGAGTTTTGGTTCCGTATTTTGATAAATCAAGGTGAAAAGGAACCAATTGATAAACCAGACTTATATTCCCGAAGAATAGCTTAGTTTTATCAACCACCTCACAATAAACTTAATCAACGCAGCGAAAAAAGATATTGTGGAATCACAAACGATGATACAAAGATGTTTGTGACTACTTTTATATCTTGCCTATCGGATATAGAAATCTCAAGACAATTATTAAAATTGTACTCGTACGATATAATATGCAAGATCATATCACACAACTACAAGAAAAGTAGTATCGGTCTGGCTTCACAATCCCAATGAAGTCTTTAAGTCATTAACCTGGTTTAGAAGAAGAAACCAAAGGTTAAAGGAGAATCGACGATATAAAATGAAGATGAAAACGCTGGACATAGCTATGTGTAATCAAAATAATGGCTATTACAAAATCTAGTTATTCTTCTAAACAAAGACAAGAAAAATAGAAGATTTACTAGGAAAACAAAATCAAACAGACTAAACTGAACACACTTCCATGCCAAATCGAACTGAAATCATATAGACAGTTCAGGACCTTCTTGAGTCTTGAGGTCTTGGAGCTTATGAACGACAGCATCCTCAGCATCTTTGGAGAGGATATCCTTATTGGGAAGTTTTTTAACACGTATTTTTATGAGAACAAGGTCATACTCAACCTTTTTCAACCCAGTTCTTACCATATCAAGACACTTCATCGTATCAACAAGTTGATGCTTTGCCACCTCAAAGTTCTTTAGGAAGTCGAGAATTACATCTATCGAGATCTCTTCAACCTCATCTATATCAGAATAGGAATCAGGAGATTGAGGAAACGAACCTTCGACTTCAACAAAAATTCCCTTCTCTTTATCAGATTCGAAATATACCGCGTTGTCAATGAAATCTTTTGGTAAATCCCACGAGCAGGAAGAAGAAGCCATTGATAATATGAAACCAAGAGTAAAGAGTTCAACTCAATAGGATAGGTATATTAATGAATTTGAGAGATTTAGGGTTTACACGATAGGATTATAAGATACCCCGAAACCGTTCATGTACCCGTAAGAAGAGGGTTCTCTAAGCTCTGCACGGAAAGGTCCACGCTTTTACCCCTTTTTTTAAAAAAAAAAAAAAAAAAACTTTTACATGCAAGGAATAAAAGGAAGGATAAATAAAATACTCATGTAAAAATGTTTGATCAATTATCCATCTAAGAACGATAAGAAATTAGCTGGATAATTAGTGTCACTTTGTCATGAGTATACCTATTCAATTCTCTCACAACTAGGTTTTTCGTATGTGAGATATCAACCTTGTGATTAATTTACACAAGTATGAGCTTTTAGCTCATTAAATGAATGTTGTTTTTGTCTATCCTTCTTTCTTTGACAAACACTCATCCCAGAGAAGTGAGACACCGCTTGTTTAGCATGTCTGTTAGAAGGCTTTCTCTGAGGACTAAATCTAGGACCTCTTGCAACTGGTTCAAGAGAATTATAATAAATAGGAATCTATTTTCTAGACTTAGATTTTCCAGAAACATTCTTATAAGTACAGGAAATGCTTTCATTAGCAACACAAGAATTTATGCCAGAATACACTTGAGCCTTGTGATGCATTCTAGAATAGAGATCATTTTTATAAGGTTTCTGAATTTCTGTGGGCATGTGATTCACTGCAGTAGTCGACTGACTATTTGTTCCATTGACAATGAATAAAAGCAAATTATGAAGTTTAGATATTTGTTTCCTTCTGGAAAAGCAATGGATAGCATAATGATTCCTTTTCCCACTATAAG
The DNA here is from genome assembly GCA_023529315.1 of Papaver bracteatum. Taxonomy (NCBI): domain Eukaryota; kingdom Viridiplantae; phylum Streptophyta; class Magnoliopsida; order Ranunculales; family Papaveraceae; genus Papaver; species Papaver bracteatum. The sequence continues at coordinate 330,128 of JAJJWX010002148.1, read as the reverse complement.
TACAAGTTCGTGGAAGAGAAGCAATAATTGGCACATGTTTTAACTTCATAGCCATCTGAGAAGATTACAAGTTATGTAAACCTTTATTGATACAACCTTCAACTAGAGGATACTTCTTCATGTGTTGTAATTCATGAGAATTAGTTTGTACAGAATAATTTCTTCTTAAGACAGAGTTTGCCTTTTCCAAGGATTTGCACTGTTCATGGGCTTGAGTAATAGATACACTTAGTTTCTCTTTTTCGACACGAAGTCTGTTAAGATTTGATGAATGAGTCTCGATCAAACATTTTTCTCTCATTGAGTCTTCATTAATAATACACTCAAGAGAACTAATATTTTCACGTTGTAGAGTAGTTTCTGGGAGAAGTTTTTCAATATTCTTAAAGAAGGACTCAATGATGTTATAGAGTTTACATTCTCGATCAAGATACTTTTCAAATTCATCAAAAAGCTGATCATGATCCTGAAAATCAATAATCTTAGCGGAATTTTTTGAAATTCTGGTGAGCTCATTTTCAGCTTTTTCCAGAGTGTCACATGCCTCATGAGAGGAGGAAGAGATGTCAACATATGATTGAAAAATCTTTCTAACTCGGTATTCAGAAGAATTAACTAAAGAGTAATCCTTTGAGGTGTTTCCAAGACACTTGGCGTAATCGAAAGCTTTAGGAGATATCTCGATATGCGTAAAAAAGATCTTATCCTTAGATTCAGATTGCCACAAACATAGACTTATCAGGTCACAAACGTGTTTGCCTTCTTTGATACCAATTGAAAAAGCGGGGGTCTAACAACCACGCCCAATATTTAGACTAGCAATCTTTATGGACAAACTCCAATATACTTTTATGAGAATCAACTAGACAATTGGACTCAATCAATAGAAAAGTATATCAAAGAGTTTTTATATCTCTATCTCTCGATTTAAATCTTACTCAAGCAAACTGCGACTCTCAATTTAAATATAAGACAAATAAACTTAGATGGTACCAAAGACCGATATTCAAGTGTCAATCAATTTAAATCAACAATCAAAAGGTCGGATATTCTAATTGATTGACCAGCGCACAACCTGTATTATTTTTATTATATAACAAATATAATGCGGAAAATAAATAACACGAACACCATAATTTTGTTAACGAAGAAACTGCAAATGCATAAAAACCCCGATACCTAGTCCAGATTAAACATACATTGTATTAAGCTACAACCATTAGCCTACTCCAAACTAACTTTGGTCTGGACTGTAGTTGAACCCCAATCAATCTCTTACTGATCCAAGGTACAGTTATGCTCCTACGTCTCTGAAACTAGCAGTATACTACGTACTTGATTCCCTTAGCTGATCTCACCCACAACTAAGAGTTGTTATGACCCAAAGTCGAAGACTTTAATAAACAAATTTGTATCACATAGAAAAGTTTACGCTAATAGATAAATCCATCTCCCACGAATATACCTACGAGTTTTGGTTCCGTATTTTGATAAATCAAGGTGAACATGAACCAATTGATAAACCAGACTTATATTCCCGAAGAAAAGCTTAGTATTATCAATCACCTCACAATAATCTTAATCGACGCAGCCAAAAAAGATATTGTGGAATCACAAATGATGATACAAAGATGTTTGTGACTACTTTTATATCTTGCCTATCGGAGATAGAAATCTCAAGCCAATTATTACAATTGTACTCGTATGATAGAATATGAAAGATCATATCACACAACTACAAGAAAAATAGTATCGGTCTGGCTTCACAATCCCAATGAAGTCTTTAAGTCGTTAACCTGGTTTAGAAGAAGAAACCAAAGGTTAAAGGAGAATCGACTCAAAAGTCTATCTATCTCCCACTTTTGAGACAAAAATCATATAAGTATGATAGTTTTCATACATACACATTTGCTATTTCGAGCCGAGATTACTCGCCTATCTTTTTCATGAAATATGTGTTGGTAAGATTTTTCTTTAACCATTTTTATATTTACATGTGACGAAATTCATGATGATATTTCAATCTTGAAAATAGATTTGATGACGATAGTCGTGATTAACGATTGTTATAACATTATAGAATAATTTTTCAATGATTGAAATGTAGAGTTGAGATTACGTAACCAACTATGGATATAAGCATATATAGTGTGTTCGCACATTAGTGTATAAATCCATGTGCCGGAAACCAAGTGTGTGCATGCGGTATTGGTGAAGGAGACAGGTTCGAAAACTTCCGTTGAGTTTGTAAACTCAAATGCGGTAGCTATGGTACAGTACCTTTACGCGTACCCAAGATGGTTATATCTCTCAAACCGAAAGTTCATGAACTTAAACAATAAATCAATAAGGAATGCAATCTTTGCAAACCGTGGCTATATTGTTCATGAATTGATTCAAGTGAATCAAACCGATTTTGTTTCAATTGTGTCTATGCATAAATATCTAAGCAATTGAAAAACTCTTCAACTAGTTCTTATGAGTCATTTGAACTAGTTATGAAAAAGATGAATACAGTTAATATGAAAGTGCTCATTTGGCTAACCATTGGTCAACTATTTGTGAACCAACCAAATGTACACATTTAGGTACGGTTACTTAAGCCTAAATGAAATACATTTCATTTGTGTGTGTGACAAGCTAAGTTTCGATCTAACAGTTGAAATATATTAGCTTGGATAAATCAGGTTTTGCATCTAACGGTGAATATTGAATGCTTTGTTACCAAGGTAACTTAGATTGCAAACCTTGATTTGAAAACTATATAAAGGAGGCATCTAGCAACTGGAAAAATTAATCCCCACACCTTTTGTGTGATACTAGTTGTATTTGCTAGAGTCGATTCTCCTTTAACCGTAGGTTTTTTCTCGAGACCCTGTCGGTTAACGACTTAAAGACTTCATTGGGATTGTGAAGCTAGACGAAACTACTTCTCTTGTAGTTGATCGATATGATCTTGCCATTTTTATCGTACGATTTCAATTCAATAATTTGTTTGAGATTATATCTCTGATAGGGCAAGATAAAAAGAAATCACAAACATCTTCGTCTCATCGTTTGTGATTCTGAAATATCTAGTTTCGCTACCATATGATTTAGATTATTGTGAGGTGATTGATAATTCTAGGATGTTTTTTAGGAATATAAGTCTGGGTTATCTATTAGTTCCTGTTCACCTTGATTTTATCAAAAGACAGAACAAAACTCGTAAGTTTATCTGTGAGAGACAGATTTATCTGTTATCGTAGACTTTTCTGTGTGATACAGATTTGTTTATTAAAGTCTTTGACTTTGGATCGTAGCAACTCTTGGTTGTGGGTGAGATCAGCTAAGGGAATTAAGTACGTAGTATCCTGCTGGGATCAGAGACGTAATGATCGGAATTGTACCTTGAATCAGTGTGATATTGATTAGGGTTTAACTACAGTCTAGATCGAAGCTAGTTTGTTGTAGGCTAGTGTCTGTAGCAGCTTAATACAGTGTGGTATTCAATCTGGACTAGGTACCGGGGTTTTTCTGCATTTGCGGTTTCCTCGTTGACAAAACTTTTGGTGTCTGTGTTATTTTTATTCCGCATTATATTTTGTTACAAAATTGAAATATCACAGGTTGTGCGTTGTATCGATCAATTGTGAAATCCAACCTTTGGTTGTTGATTTGAAATTGATTGATCCTTGGATATTGGTCTTTGGTAACATCCAAGTTTATATCTCTTGTATTTGATAAAGACTCATAGATTTCTATTTGTTTGAGTATAGATCATATCGAGAGATATAGATATTAACTCCTTGATGTAATTTTTATTTAAGATTGAGTATGACTGTCTAGTTAATTCTCTTAAAAGTATATTCGAGTTATTCCATACAGACTGCTAATAAAAATATTGGGTGAGGTTCTTAGACCCCCGTTTTTTCAATTGGTTTCAGATGTGCTGGTAATTCTTTCACTTTCAATCCTTTGATTCTGTTGCAGAAATTCTTCATCGCCATTTTTGAATCGGAGATAACAGAGAGGGATCTTGTGATAAGAATAAAAACCTTAACCCTAGTTGCTTTTTCTCTGTGTTATGTTTCGATCTAGCAGATAAAGGAAGAACTTTTTTATGGGGTAGTCGAAGAAAATAAGTGCGGTACTTTCGTAATAAGTATATACAAATCTTAGCCTCTTTCCGACCCGGTTCATGACTCATGGATCATGCTAGGATGCACGCGCAAACTAGCTTGCTGATGACATCCACATACCTAGAGGTGTAGACGTGCCAGCCCAGCCCACGAAATCATGTATTGTGTGTCGTGTTGTGCTGTGCCAAAGATTAATGCGTGCCATGTTGTGTTGTGATGTATTGTGATGTGACAGAAAAATAAACGTGTTATGTCATGTCGTGCTGTACCGGGCACATTTTTTTTATGTTTTCCAATATAAATATTTTCCAAATATTTAGGTAAATGTGTTATTATGAAAATAAGTCAACACAACGATAGTAAAATGTCAATAATTGGCTAGAATTAAGGCTTTTTTGTGAAATATACACAAAATGTGATGTATTGTGCCATGTTGTGTAGTATTTTATACATATTATGACGTGCTTTATCAACGTGTTGTGTTGTGTCATGCCACGTGCTTACCCGTACCTCGTGATGTGCTGGGCTACTGTGTCGATTTGTCTAGCCCAACCCGGCCAATGAAACTAACATGATGTTCCGTGATGGACTAAGTCACGTGCTGGGATGGGCAGTGCTAAAATTTTAGCGTGGTGTGTTGGGATGTGATCGTGCTGGCACAACCTAATTTACACCTCTACACATACCATCACTTCTTTTCTTTCGTTGTTTTTCTTTTCGGCCATGTTATTCTACTCTCTTTTCTCCGCCTTCCTAACCACGTCCTACATATTATCTAAACCCCTCATACTATTAAAACCCCACATCAAGAGAATAGTGAACACCACCCGAATCTGAATTTGAATCTGAACCCAGATTCCAGACTTAGATTGAAGTGAGGTGAATAGGGAAGTGGAGAAAAGGGAGATGAATAACATTTTTGTTTTTTTCTATTTATAAGCATCCCACATAGTAAACTGATTCCCATTTTTTTCCTTCTCTATATCAGTTTCCAGGAAGTAATACGATCTAATTGTCATATAATTTAAAAATTTGATGAACGTACTTGTTTGTACCATCAATAAAATTAATAGAGCCCGCTAATAAATCCCATTACGTCTAACCCGTGAAAGAAGATTCCGGAAGTCTTGTTGCCCAAGTTGATTGCACATGAAGTTTGTATCAGAATTAGGGTTACATAAACTCTATAAATACTTGTATCCTAAACCCTAAGAAGATATGGAATCCTAGGTTAGCTAACCACAATTATTGTGAACCTCATATCAATACAATATCTCCCCTATGGGATTCCTCCGTGGATGTAGGCACAACTTGCCGAACCACGTTAAATTTTAGTCTTTTTTTTAATTGTATTCTAGCCCTAATATCACATCATTATCATCAAATCATTGTGTTTAGAGCCTAAACGTAATTTTGGGTACAAACAGTACTGATAACATATCAATGGTGATCAAATAAGCTCTGGTTATACAAAAGATGATAATATATTCATTATAGGAAATGATTTACTAATCATCTAAAATAGTTAGACATCCCGATTAGTTGAACATACACTACCAACAGCCAAATATAGTCGATTTAAATGTAATCCCATTACTTTCTAACTACTAATTTCAATAAAAATCATATATCCTGACTGGTTTTTTTTTCTTTTTGAAACTAAAAAGAATTGTATTGAAAGTTTAACAAGTTACATGATGAGCTTCCTCCTCTAGTTGAACAGAGATTATACTAGGGGGATTCAAAAGCCAGGCCTGGTCTAACCTATTAACTCTTGCTAACTTAGACAATACATCTGCAATTTTATTTTTTTCCTTTGGCACATAAACACACTGCCAGGAGATAAAGAACTTAAGCAAATTTCTAATATCTTTAAGAAGATTGTGTATCCTCCAGTCACAATTATAGTGATTATTATTAACTTCTTCAACAACTATCTGTGCGTCCAATTCAACCCGTACTTTCTCCAAATTCATATCTTTTGCCCATAATATCGCCTCCCACAAGCCCATACACTCTGCATGCTCTGGACTTGAAACTGCAGCTAGATAGAGACATTTTGATCCTTTGTGGGTACCTGCAAAATCTCGAGTAATTAGACATACACCACCCTGATTGTTTAAAAAAGATCCATCAGAATTAATAGTAAGGTATCCTCTAGGAGGAGGTAACCAGTGCACATTAGTTCTAATTTGTCTAGCAGTGTTATCTGATTGTTTGTTTGGCAAATCAGTAAACTCCGAGATGTATTTTCTACATCTTTGTATAATTATTTCTGGAGTAGTAGAAGACCCTTTGAAGACTTTGTCGCATCTTTGCATCCAGATGCACCATGATGTAATAGCTATTCTGCAAAGAACTCCTTCATCCATGTTACCATGACGCATATTCAAGAAGTGAGAGCAGATCCAGTCTTTAAAAACTGTATTAGGTTGTATGTGCAAACCCATTACTGCAAACCAGACCAGTTTTACCAAGGAACATTCCAGAATACAATGAGAAGCAGTTTCATAATCTTGACTGCAAAAAGGACAAGTGAGATCCTCATCTTGAATAGCATGTAACAGTTTATCTTTTGTTGGGAGCACATCTCTGGCACATTTCCAGAGGAACTGTTTAATTCTTGGAAGAATAGGTAACTTCCATAGCTTTTTATAAATTGTCTTCTTATCTGCATTCACAGCTTGAGATGTTGTTTTCTCTTCAAACATTTTCCTATATGCTGACTTTACTGAGAAAGAACCATTTTTCTCCAGGGTCCAAACCATCTTATCTTCATAGTGTGGGTAAATAGAAGAATTGATAATTAAGCCAGTTGTTTGATCTTTAAATAGAGAGAAAATAAGATCAGTGTTCCATGAGATTGAATCTGAAGCAAAAAGCTGATGAACAAACTTGTATTGGGAGTGACTGTTGCAGTTTCTTCTGGGAATTGGAGGATATTGTAGACCATGAACCCACTTGTGTTTCCAAATTAGAATAGAGTGCCCATTACCCAAAGAACAGAAACTATACTTATGGATGAAATCCACTTCAAAACTAATACTAGTCCAAGACCAAGTAGAATTAGCATTCTTCTTTCTGTCTAGAATCTGACCATCAGGGTAATATTTTGCTTTCAAAGATTTTGCACATATTGAAGTTTGATCTGTGCATATTCTCCAAGAAGACTTGGCCAAGAGTGCTCTATTGAACAGATGAAGGTCCCTAAATCCCATACCTCTTTCTTCTTTTGGGGAATTCACACTTTTCCAAGTAATGAGTTGTCTGCCTTTGTTAGATTTCTTCTTTCTCCAGAATTTTTGCTGAGTAGAGTTTAGTTGCTTGATAGTTGAATCAGGGAGCTTGAAATTTAACATGTGATGCAAAGGAATTGCATTGGTAACATTTCTGACCATAACTGACCTAGCTGCTTCAGACATATTAGTGGCTCTCCATCTAGTAAGTCTAGCTTCCATTTTAGTGTTGAGAATAGAAAAGGGGATTTTCTTATTCCTTCCAATGAAAAAGGGGAGACCTAAGTATTTTTCTTCATTAAGAGCTAACTGATTTACCTGGAGAATGTTACTAATAGTTTGACAAGAAGAAGGACTCATATTCTTACTGAAATAGACTGCAGACTTGTTGAAGTTTATAAGCTGTCCAGAGCAAGAACTGAATTCCTCAATAACTTGAAGAAGCTTTCTTGTTTGATCTATATTAGCCTTACAAAAAAGAATACAATCATCTGCAAACAAAATGTGATTAATCTTTGGGGCAGACCTTGAGATTTTCATACCTATAAGTTGTTTGGTAGTTTCATAATGATTTAAGTTACTTGAAAAAGCTTCCATTGCTAGGATAAAAAGATAAGGAGATAGGGGATCTCCTTGTCTTATGCCTCTGGTAGGTTTATATGGGGCAGAAGGAGAGCCATTAATCATGATTTCTATCTGAGTTGTTGAGATGCATTGAAGTATAAGTTGACAGAATTTATCAGAGAAACCAAACTTATTTAGGACTTCAATCAAGAAAAACCATTCTAACCTGTCAAAAGCTTTTGACATGTCCATCTTTAGGGCTAGATGACCAATTCTAGCTTTCTTCTTCTTCATAGCTTGAACTAATTCTTGAACCAAGCAGATGTTTTCAAAAATTAATCTGACAGGGACATAAGCTGACTGCATTGGAGAAATGATGCTTACCATATGCTTTTTTAGTCTTAAAGCAATAATTTTAGATATCATCTTGTACACTGTGTTGCATAAAACAATAGGTCTAAAGTCTTCTGGTCTCTGAGGAGATTTAATTTTAGGAATTAAAGTAACTCTAGTAGAGTTCAACTTCTTCAAGAGAAATCCAGAATGAAAGAATGCATGAACCACCTTACAAACATCTTCTTTAACCACTACCCATTGAGATTGATTAAACCCAGGAAGGAAACCATCTGGACCTGGAGAGGCCCAAGGTTCCATAGACATAAGATCATTATGTATTTCTTTCTCATTTGGGATAGCCACTAACTCATCATTATCTTGTTGAGAGATACATGAAGGAATATGCTGAAGAAAATGATAGCAATCGGCCTGACTTCCTGAAGTACTTATTGATTTGAAATGATTGAGTAGCAGATTTTCAATAGCTGATTTACCCTGACACCATGAACCATCTGGGGCTTGAAGAGAATTAATTCTATTCCTTGATCTTCTTTGGTTTGCTCTTATATGAAAATACCTAGAATTCTTGTCCATCTCATTGTAGAATTTTTCCCTTGATTTTTGTTTGTTGGAACTAGTTTGAATATCAGTAAGAGTGTCAATTTGTTTTTCAATCTCAATAACTTTAGAAGTATTGTTTCCAAGAAAATCAGTAGCTTGCAGGTTTGATAGTTCTAACTTAAGATCAGAAATCTTAGAAAGAATATGACCAAATGTGGATTTACTCCATTTTGATAAAAAAAAGTATCTAGTATTTGCCTGCTTATCAGCCAAAACATAAGCAGCAGAACCTGCAGTGTTAGAATTCCAAGCATTCATAATTGCATTAATGCAAGAAGAATTTTGAAGCCAGTGTTCAAAAAACTTCCAGTTTCTCCCTGTTGAAGTGGCATTAGAATAAAGATAAATCAAGATAGGGACATGGTCTGAGCCTAGTTGAGAAAGATGGTGAATAGAGGCATTAGGATATCTAATGATGAAATCACTATTAACTAAAGCTCTGTCAAGTCTAGACTTAATTTTTCCTGTTCCATGAGAATTACTAGTCCAAGTGTAAGGATTTCCAGTAAATTTCATATCATGAAGGTCAGATTGTCTAATATACTCAATGACTTCTTGAGAGGTGGTATTGGAATTAGTATTCCTTTCATTAGAATTTAGAATTATGTTCAAATCTCCTATAAGAACCCATGGCATGTGCACAGAAGAGCTTAAATCTTTTATGTATTTCCATTGTTCTGGTTGTTCATTATGTAAGGAGTACCATACACACAAGATAAGAACCAGTCTCCTAAAGCAGGGTCATTGTTTATAATAGCATGAATCATGTTCCTAGAGGTATTCATAATTTCTAGCTTAAAACCATCTTTCCATAACAAGATGATTCCTCCTGCTCTACCTATGGAGGGAACAAAACAATGATTAGGGAAGCCTAGAGGGTTGGTAAGCTGGACAATGCGATCATCATTGATTTTGGTTTCACAAAGGAAAATGAGATCAGGAGAATGTAAGTTGTTTAAATAAAAAAGATGGTCACGAGTTGATTTACCAAGGAAACCATGACAGTTCCAACTAATAATCCTCATAATGACAGAACAAAAACACTGAAAAGACTTGTTGAGAGCAAGAGAGTTAAAAGCAGGAGTAATAAAAATAGTTTCGAAATTATAGAAAATGAGTTTTTGAGAGAGTTTTTTTACCACAGGATTGCTGGCCTCATTCATCTCATGGGACTTCTCCTTTGTGCCAACTTGTCCTTCTTCAATCAAGTGATGTTTCATTCCATCAAAGTCAGTTGTAGATGGATTTTCAGTAAGTCTCTTTATGTTGTCTTCTTGATTATCAACCCTTGATCTTTTGTGACTTCGAGTAGAGTCCTCAAGATCCTTTTCATCTTCTTTTTCCTTAATGCTTGCTTCACAGATTTTTTGAATAAGGGCATTCAAGTCTTCAACTATCTCCACACCATAAGCTTTGGCAAGCTAGTGAATGTATTCAGTGTACTCCTCATTTGTAAATCTTCGAATCATAAGATTATCTGCGGTATTAAGGCACTCATCCTCATTATGATTAATAGTGTAACATTTTGGACATAAATTGTGAGGCTATCTTTCCCAATGGAATCGAATCCAAGTCTGACCTCCTGCAGCAGTGTTCCACCATCCACCTCTATGAAGAGGTTTTGAGAGATTAATTTTAATTCTGGTAGAAATAGTTGAGCCAAAAGTAGGTTTACAATCTGAAGGGTCTGTCGAGATTTTAGTACCCAGTTCTGCAATGGCTTTATCCACCACCGCAATAGAGTGATGTTCTAGTTGAATATGTTGAAATTGGACTGTCCATTCTTGTTCATAAAAAATCCAGTTCTGAACTGGAATAGCTGCATCGTATTTCTTAAGATTCAAGTGAGCCTTCATGAGATTCCAAGGACCCTTCTTCAAAATAGCTTTCATGATTTCTTCTGAGTTGAATTTGAAGAGAAAAATGTTACTGTCTAACCTTCTTATCTCTTTAATTCTATATCTATTCCACAAGGTTTTGGCTTCTTTTCTGACTTCATCAGTTTCAACAGAACCCTGGATAAACAGTTTACCAATTAAAGTTGTGTTTAGATTCTCAGTAGCTTCACTAATGGCTGTTTTTGCTCCCACAGATCTTCTCATCTGTCTAGCACATATGTCTCTGATTCTAGTGTTTTACATTGAGAAAGTAATAGCAGAAATTTGAGGGTTTGAAGGGGAGGCCATGATTGAGAAAAAAGAATTATGGAGCGCAGCTTGAATTAGATGAGTAGAATTGAAATTTGGGCTATGATTTATAATAGAAGAGAAGATATCTTTCGAATAACCAAAATTGGTTAAGAAGATATATTTCCTAACAAAAATTATCTTTCGAATTTGTAAAGATGGAAACAAGATATTTTCTGTTAAGTGAGTGAGATTAACAGCATTAAATCGGTAGAAATTTAACTGCGTGAAATTCGGCTGTAATACTGGCTTCCAATAATAACGCTTCTTCAAAGGGGGAAAGTTTGAATTTTTGAAATTCAAAAACTCCGTTGATTTGGCTCTTCTCTGTTCTTCCGAGTTGATCCAGGTTGATGAGAAGACAGCATCTAAATCATATACATGATAAAGAGAGACATACTGTTTGGTTCCATCCTGATTTTGATGGCTTGCAATACTGCTTTCGACGATGACAATAATACAATTTTTGATTGTAACAATAGTGTTAACAGAAGGATCACATTGGTTAATAAGGTCCAATACTGAATGTTCCTCATGATTAAGATGAATATCGAGGCCCTGAAAGATTTAGCAGAACATGAGGAACCAAGAGCGAGATTAGATAATCATGAGAAGAAGAAAAGAAAGACTGAAATTAACAAAAAACTGTAAAACTTAATGGAACATACTAAAACATGTATCACAATTATGAAATAAAAAATAATTATGAGAAAAGAAAAGAGCGATTAATCAAAGACAACAAGCAGTGTAGATAAGATTCATGGAATCATCATTTTGTAAACAAGAATCAAAGAAATTTTTTAAAAGTTTGAGATCATAGAACCAGAAATTTTCCTAAATTTTTGGTGCTTCTCTCTCTTGTTCCAAACCGGATCTAGGGTTTGTTGAAATTGAAATTGAATACGGAAAAATGGGAGATATCCTGACTGGTTAAAAATATTCACTTAGCCTAAAATAAACCCAACGCTTAATAAATATCTATATAAGTGGCTCAAAAATCTTCCAACTCATCATAAGTTACTTTCCAAGTCTCATGTATGGTCATTTAAAACATAGTCAATTGTGTAGCCTCAGCTAGATCGAGTAGCTAACTCTTTATCCAAATGATCAATAATAGGTTTCCAAATCTCAAATACAATCGTCTATAACCTAAGAAACTACATGGCCACTGTTTATATTTGAAGTACCAAGTATATCTTAACATCCAGTTTTTCTCGCCAATCTGTAGTGGGTCAAATTTTAAGCGATTGTCGTGTTGGACAAGGCCTATCACATGACATCCTTGTCCAATACTAGATTCGACTGTCATTTTCACTCGGAAAAGCCCAACCGTAGCCAAAATTAACTTCAACCGACGATTTTGGCCCATTAGGCTACTCAAGATTTTCTTGTAGTGTAGTTTGATGTTTGTAATACCAAAAAGTAGCAAGATCAAACATTGATCTTGGGAAAAGTCAAGCCTAGTTTTTCAGGAAAAAGGAAAGACCACACTTTATATGTATTTTCATTGTTTTTTTTTCTCTTAAAATGGGTTTTGGGATCTAGAGTTTCTTTGAAGATTGTTTTACATACAACAAAGAAAGTAGACGTAGTAGTAAAATAAGATAAACAGAGAAATCTGATTAAACTAAAAAAAGAACGTGGAAATATTTAAGGAACCCTAATTTAATTTCTCTTTCTTTCATAAACCCATCATTAAGATAATAAATATATATAGCCCAAAATATAAGATCCAGGATTAAGGTTAGTAGTTTTACATTTAATATATACTTCCAAATTTTCAGAAAGACTAAATTAACCTTTATTTAACGCTACCTTTGCTAGCGCCAAACTCACCACGACGCTACTTTGTTGCTAATGCTGGGAGTACTTGATTCGTGGGTGCGTATCTGATAGGATTGAAACATGTTTAAACCATGTTATTTAACACTTTTTATAATATGGTGATGATATTAATAACCTGAATTCGAACTCTGTGAACACCAAATTCATTATCGATCAAAAATAAAAATTTAGTCACACAGATTTCCCCATCAAAAAAAAGTCACACAGATTTTAAACGACTCAATTTAATCAACCACAATAAAAAAAACCATATAAGCTAAGGCGTAGGTGTCCAGATATCAAAAGCATAAGTCATAAACAGAAATCAGAAACAAAAACATTTTGCTTTACAAAAAGTTAGTTTTCTTTTTCTTCTAAAAGTTATTATGAAATCGGGTACTCAAACTAATTTCTGGTTTTTTTGCTTCCAGAAGTAAAAAAAACTATTTCTTTAGTGGTATCCAAGAATGTTTGGACACCATAAGCACAAGTGTTTTTATTTCTCCAGAAGCGAAAGCTAATTTCAAAAGTCAATATCAAAACTATTTTGCTTCACAAAAAGTTTAACTTTTTTGCTTCTGAAAATAATTCTAAAATTGTATACCCAAACTAATTTCTTACTTCTAGACTTTTAAAAATTAAAAAGTAACTTTAGAATACGCATCCAAACAAGCCTAAGCTACTTCCAAGGCTAAAAACCTGCAACTATAACTCCATTCAAGACATAAACTAACTAGGTAGCGCATTTTCTTTCTTTTCTCTCCGACTCTGGATCTGTATCTAACTCGTCCAAAATTGGATGCCAAATTGTTTTCACATCTCCGAAGTCTGGCTACAGGTCGGGCGCACGTCTAACGACCCTACCACTATCATTGGGAAGGAATTTGGGGAGAAGGGGTTGGGGTCATAAATTTTGAATCAAAATTCACAGTCCTACTTAGTTGAAAAAAAAAAAAAAAAGGACCCGAAAAGAGTTAATCCAAGTGTTAGAGGATTCATCAAAAACCTAGGTGTTATATCCACAAAAAAACTTGTTATTACTCCCCCTTCAAAGATAACACCAAGATAGAACATTTCTCCAGGAAAAAAAAAAACTTGAAGGCAAAAAAGAAGAAGAAGAAATGGCTTGTTCGACTACAATGTCTTTCTCTTTAAAATTCTTCTCCTCATCATCAGCTCTACCTTCTTCACCAAAAACCTTCAATGTAGTTCGTCTAACGAGCTTTTCCAAAGGAACTAACTCACTGAAGCTTAGTTCTTGTCAAAACATTTCTGGCTCATTCTCACCTTCAATTCTCTCTGTGAATAAACTCTCTGTACCTCAGAACACTCCAACTTTCACGGTCTTTGCTGCTAAAGGTTACAAATTGAAAACCCACAAGGTAATTTAAAGGATTTTGTTAAAAAACCCAATTTTGATATATAAAGATTGGATTTTTATATGTGGTTGTCTTGTTCTTTTAGGCTTCTGCAAAGAGATTTAGGGTTACTGGAAATGGGAAGATAGTGAGGAGGAGAGCTGGAAAGCAACATTTGTTGGGGAAGAAGAACACCAAGAGGAAGAACCGATTGTCCAAAATTGTGAGTTCTTCTCTTAAATAGTACTGATTTTCCTTCTTATATGGAATGATAGAAAAATTTGTTTGGTTTAGATTAATTCTGGATAGCTGAAAATGTTAAGTAAGTGGGCTACTTGAAGCAACTATTAAAACCCGAAGTTTTGTCTTAGGGCTTAGGAGAGTGGCTTATAATTTAGGAAGTTATGAATTGCAGTGGTTGTTTATGGAATGTGAACAATTTTAGGTGAAACTTTTATTACTGTATAATATGTTTGTTGATAGTCCAAAGTCAATTTTCAAAGGCATTATGTACACTTTATGATTTGGAAACTCGTGAACTACGACTTTAGGGGTATTTTGTTGAGGGTTGTGGAGTTGCATCCTTCAGTAAAGTTGCTCACTTGGGGAGTTCGGTTTCTTACCCGCTAAGATTGAGCAATGTAAACTGAAACCAAATACTACGGAGGCTTATCCGTGAAGTAGCTTAGTTAGTATCAAAGAAGTATCTAGGAAATGTGTGTTTGTAAGTGATAGCTGTGTGTCGTTGCTCATCTTAGATCGTTTCGTCAAATGCAACTTCTCAAGCATCACGGCTGATGCCGCCTAACTGTGTGTTTCCTTATCTAGCCGTTGAAGAACTAGAAATCATAGAGAGGAGCAGAACTTTTATGATAATAATTTTGGTCTTTTGGAAATCAGTTAAACCTTTTCTGCAGCTCTGAACTTCTGATACAGCCTACACCCTGGTACTGTACATTTTTCTGAAGCAGATCATACATTAGAGACACCAACATCAAGTCCAACTGGTGTTGGATGTCAAAATTGACTCCAATTTGATAGTATCTCAATGGACAGCTAATGCCTCATTGTTGTAACTTGACTTAGAATGATAATGAGGATTGATGTCACTCTCTTCTTCTTCAAAGATTGCTTTACTACAGGACATTTCCATAGATAACATGTAGTTTGATTTCACCTATTGCATTTTGGGACTCAAAGTTCATGTCTCACTTTATTGTTGGCCATTCTAGATTATTCGTAGATGAACTTCGTCAACTAGGCCATCCCAATACCGTGTTTATGTTTCATTTTCTCTCATGTAACAATGCAAGTTATTATTAGTGTTATCCTAAGTTACAATCACATTTAATTACATCGGGATTTATTTTTTTGATTTGATTATCTACAGCACCCCGTAGACCGCGCTGACTATGACAATGTGATCAAAGCCTTGCCGTATCTTAAAGTCAACCGGTTAGCGAAGTAAGGTGATGATCCCAGGGATCCATGAATTTGTCTATTGGTTTCTCATGTTTTATGTGATCTAAATTTGTATCTTTTTTACTGAAGAGGACTAGTTCTTTTGTTCTAGCTTTTGAGAATGTAAAATCAGTCTCTTTTTTGTTTCATTCCCACAAGCATATAAACTTTTGTTGTATGATAACTTCATTTTCTTTTCTTTCTGTCCTTGACACCCATTGATGATTCATGACTACTCTAGTTCTCGTTACTCATTTCTGCACAGTAGCTTGATTTAGCATTTCAAGAACAGAGAGGTAAACTATTCAATGTGTAGATTGTCTAAGAATCTGGATAAGCATTGCTGTCTTACTTCACTCTAACTTCCTGTTCCTCTGAGGAATCTGAAGAATACCCAATTCTAGTCATTTCATTCCTGAAACAGAAAGGTTAACCTAGAGTCTTTTAGATTAGATAGTAGTAACTTGTTTTGCGTAGAATTCTAGCCTTAATACACTTGAGGCCATGCTGGGAACAGGAATGCAGGGAGGTGAAAATCGATATAATGAATGCACAGGCTAGCTTATTAAATTTCAGAAATCAGATACAAGTTCTTAATCCCCAAGCTTTCAAACTAATAGAGGTCTCAGCCTCTCACATTCATTTTGAGCGAAATAGGATCATCTCATTAAATCTGCTCTCACTAGCCTCTGCAGTTTTTCAAGCTTTTTGATTAGTCGTGGTCCTCTCTGTTTAATTTCATTTCATTTTACGGGTTAAAGTCAGATCACTAAAACCGTGATAAGAAAAAGGGCTCTGGAAAAACATAAAAACACAGAACTTGGCGTTCTAATTCATGCAACATATCACTATAGTCACAACAATGGGATTTGATCACTCACTTGTTAATCTCTTCCTGTAACTTGTGGATGAAATTATCGATATAGGACGACTCGACTCCTTGTTTAGACAATAAACCTTTTAAATTTAAGTGATTAGCCTTCATCTCAAATCCAGTTTTACTATCTTCATCCATCACCATCTTAATTGCCTTGCAAATACTTTCTTTACAAAACCAACTTTCATTTTCCTTCTTCTCGACTTCCACAGCCACTTTCAGTTCACCACTCAATAACCTTGACGTCAAATACTGATCATCCATTTGGGGCATCAAAACTAACTGAACATCATTCAGTAATGATTCCGATAATGACCCAAAACCGCAATGGCTCACGAAACATCCAACTGACTTGTGAGCCAATATCTTTGGCTGTTGAACCCAACCGCCATGAACCAATCCTCTCCCTCCAACCCTCTCCTTGAACCCGTCTGGCAATGCTTCATCTACCGTCTGAAAACCTGCTGGTGGTTTCAACGCTGCGAGAAATGGCAGCCCCGTTAGCTCAATGCCAAGAACCAGTTCTTGGAATTGGTCCTTGCTCAAAATAATTTGACTCCCAAATGCACAGAATACAACTGAGCCGGTCTTGAAACTTCCCAACCAATTATCCCAACGTTCTTCCAGGGATTTACAAGTTTGATCAGGAAGAAGTAGACCTGTTGGTAAAACTGGTTTCTGATATTGAATCTCCAAGTAATCACAATAAGAACCTTCGATCTCTCTGCAGGTTCTTATGCAAATGAGATTACACTCGATTAAAGAATTAACCACAAGTTGGTGAGTCGTCAAACCTCCGCTGTCTTCGTTCTTGTCAGCCCAAAATGGTATTGCATCTTCAACTTCATGGGCGTGAAGCTTTAACGAAGAATCAGGTGGAAAATCAGGCGGAGGTTCCATTAAACTCAGCTTAGTTTTATCGTCATCATTTTGTATATTACGTGAAGGTATTATAATGTATGCAGTAGACGCAGCGCCGCTTGTAATGAAAGCAACAGATTTGATGCCAACTTGACGTGCAAATGATGGAACCCAGTGCGCGTGATCGAAGAAAACGAAATCCGGCCGAAGATCAATAAGAATAGATTCAACATGCTTTCGCGAGGCAAAGAAGGCTAACATAAGGAGGTGAGCAAGTGAAGGTGAAACATCCGAGATGGTTTCGGCACCATGGGGAAGACCATCAATGTGGGGTAAGCCGAGTGGCACAAAGGTAATGAGATTTGGATATAAATTCATGGATTCTAATTTGGAGATTGTTTTTGGGGGACAAATATAGGAGATCTTGTTACCTTTTTCTGCTAATTTGTTTGAGAGATGCAGGAACGGAGTTAAGTGACCCATGGCAAGAAACGGAAACATGGCGGCATGGAATGTTGGTTTTCCGGTGCCGGTACTCATGGCTGATCTTTTTGTAGCTCTAAGTTTAAATCATAAAATGAATTTTGTTTGTCACTCAAAAGTCTTTGCGAGCTCAGAAAAGTTTGGGTTACTTCAGTGTTGAAGTCCAGGGAAACGACAATGTAGAACTAGGTGGAAAGAAGCAGTGAGAGCTTTCGACCCTCAATCAGAGATGGAAACACCTCCCTTTGAGGATGATGATGGTTTGGGAGATTTCGACCCCGACACAGACAATGATGAGCAAATTGATGCGGTCAAACGCTCGTTTTAAGATGAAAATGAGGATTTTGAAGATTGATTCTCTTGGGTTTCTGGTTTGTCAAGGTCCTAAATTTTTGTCTTTTGAATCGTAGGTTTGAAGTTTTACTTTGGGTTTGTGTTGAGTTTGCTCATTCGTGGGCTTGTTTTTTTCTTTTTTCTTTTCTCTTTTTGTAACCTTGGTGTCACTCTTGGTGACATCTTTGTTTTTTAATTAATTTTGCCCTTTCCCCGTCAAAAAAAAAGAAGCAGTGAGAGCACACAAGCTCATTAGGCATGTATCACGTGGGCATCATTAACCTTCTCTGCAGCAAGTTTGCATTATTGAATGCCTTGTTATCCTATGGCAATATAACAAATATCTAAGCCACCTGGACGAACAAACACGTTTTGAACTATGATAAATCAGAGCAAAATCAACAAATCTGATTTTTTAGGGTTACACAAGTAATTTTATTAATATAATCTAATAAAGGTTGGTCCCACTTATTATTTTTGTAATAAAACAAATAATAAAATACAAAACCTAAATATAATAACCGAGTTTTTGGAGAGAGAAACCAAAGAGCGGACAAACATCATCCGCTGGCGGCTAAATTTCACATGCCAGCGTCGATAGATTGAGCGCGCGGTTAATGATTGACCGCAATCAACAAACCAACAAATTTGTTGGTTTGTCCACCCGTTTTTCATGTTTGTTGAGTCCATAGTGGGAGCAAAATGAACAAATCATGGATTTGTTCATTCCATAGGAACTGCTATGGTTTCTCATGGAAAATGATTTCCTTTTTTACATTATTTGCTAAGCATTTGTCTTGTTGGGAATTGATTGAAACGAAGTAGCTAGCCAAAGTGTATGACTCCACGAGCCTAATTAATCTTGAAAACCGGCTTGCAAAGATAGGGTTATATATCCGAGCCATATAAACCACATGATAGGATTATTCGAGTTATATTAACCATACAACGTAGGATGGCCTAGGCGATCTGGAACTATTTGATACCCTCCTCGACGACTAGGGCTGCACATAAAAAATGACGTATAATCCACGGAAAGAGTGGTACATAAACCACAGACACATACGGAGTGATAGGGAAACCATGGACACACGGACAGATACGAATAGAGTTGGGTAGGGTCTAGCTCTGATACCATGTTAGGAATCCACGGGCCTAACTAACTTCGAAAAATGGCTTGCAAGGATAGGATTGCCCGAGGTATATTAACCACACATAACCTAAGTTTCCCTAGGCGATGTTGAACTATTTGACATGCTATAACCTACTCATCAGAGTAATTAACAAAATTACATTTGTCAACTTGTTTTTGCCTTTACATTAGTATTGTTTGAGATAACAAAACATAGTTTATCTAGAGAAATGAGTTTTGGCAACCAATTTTGTCCTATGAGGTTATAATTAATTATTCTAAAATGCTGAAATAGTTCAACTGTTTCATCTAAAGTTCTGTTGTGGGAAAGTTCTAGGTTCTTCCACTTTTGCAATCATTGTCGTCCCAGCTTATTGTCTTCTACTTCCATATTACAGATTTTCTTCTGCCGTTGTTGTTGCCATTTCATTGCCTCGATCAGTCATAGGGAAATGCTTGTACCTATATATGTTACTCTCCCACGAAAGGATCTTGCACATTCGATTTTTCGATTTTATCCTTCATGAAAGAAGTATACCTGTTGTAGTTAATAAAGAAGAAACTTTGCAGTAGACCATTATAGCAGAATTTGATATTTAGTAGATGGATTTTTATCTGCAAGTTTTGAACTTGGGGAAGAGTATGTTTTCTGTTCACTATTAACTGGTTGGTTGTGAGGTTGATGATTTTGATGGCTATGGATGTGATTATTCTTGCTGGTAATGCAGTTTCATTCTAAAATATTTTGAGGCATCGTGCCTTCCATATAAAACCAACATACAATTGCACATAAACCTTTCCCTTCAATATTTTATACAAGACTCAATTATTTACTAGCACACTAAGATTCTAGCCATTGTTTAGTATTCACTCCCAAATAACCATTCATATTACAATTCAATCCAAACCAAACTGCCTTACTGAAAGGGCATGAAACGAAATATAAATTGGTGTTTCATTGTTGTTATTGCACAATAAACACCTAATAAAAATAGAAGGAATCCTAGTATCAAGAATAACATTTACTGGTATTCATTTTAACCAAAATATCTGATTTCAATAGATAATCAGGAAGGAGTAGACCTATTAGTAAAATTGTTTTTTTTTTATAATGAATCTCTAAGTAATCACAACAATAACCTTCGATCTCTCTACGAGTTCTTATGCAAATGTGATCACACTCGACTAAGGAATTAACCACAAGTTGGTGAATCGTCAAACCTCTATGTTTCCGTTCTTTCAGATCAAAATGGTAATGCATCTTCTAATTCATGGGGGTGAAGTTTTAACGAAGACTTAGGTGGAAAATCAAAAGGAGGATCCATTAAACTCATCCTAGTTTCATGGTCATCGTTTGGTATATTGCGTAAAGGAACTATAATGTATGCGGTAGATGCAGCAACGCTAGTAATGTAAAAAACAAATTTGATGGAAACTTCATGCCAAAAGATGAAACCCAGTGCGCATGATCAAAGAAGATGAAATCCGGTCGCAGATCGATGGGAGTAGATTCAACATGCTTTCGCGAGTGAAAGAAGGCTAACATAAGGAGGTGTAAGGGGAAATATCCGAGGATATTTCGCCACCATACGGAGGACCATCAATGTGGGGTAAGCCAAGGGAGCATAAAAGTAATGAGATTTCGATATAAACTCATGGAGTCTATGTTTTTGAGGGAAAAATATAGGAGATGGTGTTACCTTTTTCTGCTGATTTGTTTGAGAGATGTAGGAACTGTGATCCATTCCAAGAAATGGAAACATATGGATGCATGAAATGCTGGTTTTTCGGTGCTGATACTCATGGATGTTTCTTAATTAAGATGTGTGATCTAGCGTTTGTTCTTTTGCTAGCCAAGTTTAACTCATATAATGACTTTTTTTTGTCACTCCAAGAGTCTTCCTAATTTACTGTGAATCAGGCACGAATTCTAGAGTTTCTGGCCCCACTGGAGAAGATTTAAACCAACATAATCCAAGGTGTTCGATTTTTTTTGTTGTTGTTTTTGTTGAACGCGAAAACTAAGTGAGTGATGAATACCTATATGTCTAAAAATAAAAAACAATACCTTACTTTTAAGTTTAAAAACCATTGTGATTTTTTTCCAAAACCTTAATCATCAGTCAGTCTCTCTCTCTCTCTTCTCTCTCTCTATTTTCTTTATATTTCAGTCTTTCAATCACTCTTTTTAACTCTACATACTCCTTGATCGATACAATTACATATTTTCTTTTAAATTTTTTATCTTATGGGGTGCGGATATTAATGAACTATTCGATGATAATCAAGGGATCTTGATACTTTCACTCGTAAATCACACTTTATCATATCTAAAAATCGGAAAGTTGAATCTTTGAATATGTTAACTGGGTATTCACTTTTCGTCCTCGATACTTTTGTTCTTTTATTTTTTTTCATCTTTTTCACGAATTCAAATGGTTTATTGATTTGTTAGAGCATAGCTCGGTTGAACCCACCAAGCATTGGTATGTCAAGTTTGGTTGTCATATTTTAGTGAATCAAAACTCATCTAAGAGTCGCTTGATTATGTACTAGAGACAACTTCGTATAGGTTAGACTAGAAAGTCTAGGATTATGAGACATACAAGTATTACTCGAAGACCTGAAGAATGTGAAGAAGTAACAAGTTACAACGACGACATCATCCTTCCTCTTGAGGTTAGTAATATTGAGTTAAACTGTTTCATTCCTAACGTATCTTTCAAGTCATGTTATACTGAAAACATAACTGCGAAGCTGTGAATGAATATACTCTAGTAGTGAGACATGATCACATGATCATAGTGTATAAGGAATTAGAATACGAAGGATAATGCTTATCTTTTGAACTTCATATATATGACATCAACATAATCATATGAATGCTATTGTGATTATGTGTATGGGTAAAGGTGAAGATTTCATCCTAGGAAATAATGTTTAAATTTGTTTAAATGAAGTACATTCATGAATTTGTTTTATGAATCGAAATGGAAATCACTAGGCTTATTGGTATTGTTATTCATTGCATATCTTTGGATTACCAATATGTGTGAGTTAGTAGAACCGATCATAACTTGTTATATATATATATTGGTATACCTAACCACGGTGTCTGAATTATGATTTGGTATGACTGGTTTTTATTAATTAGTGTAACCGATCCTAAGTAATCACCTGAGATGGTATGATCGATATTTGTAATTGGTGTGACCAATCACAAAAATATTGTGTAATCGATCCTTGTAATTGGTGTAACCGATCCTGGAAATTGGTGTAACCGATTCTAGTGACTTGTGTAACCGATCACAAGCAATACCATGAGTATATGGTAATCGATCCTGGTAATTGATGTAACCGATCCTGGTAAATGACATAACAGGTCCTGGTAACTTGTATGTTCGATCACAGGTAATCCATATTAAGGTATAACCGATCCTAGTGATTGGTAGAACCGATTTAACCCATGATTGTGATTTGATATTCGATCAATCACATAGTTGTCTTGGAATACCGATGAACCAATTCTAAACTTGTTTGGAAGTGTGGTATAATCGATTCTAAGATTGTAAATATGAAAGAGGATTTTCAAAGAAAAGATGTCAACATACTTTGAACACGAATAGTAACTCTTATCTTTTATTGTTCAAAGTTATTCCTTAATTACTCAAGGAGATCCCGGTCCGAAATAAATTAAGAATCATTTAATTAAGGTTGTTAGTTTTATATGCTTTAATTACCAATAATTAAATGCATATCTCTAGAAAATAAAAATTGACAATGTGCATTTTGTTAGAGCATTGCTCGGTCGAACTCGCAAGCGTTTCTATCTCAAGCTTGTTTTTCAATTTTAGTTGCCAAAACTATAAGTCTTGATTTCTAGTCTACTTATAGCTAAGTCTCGGATTAGGATAATAAGTGTAGTTGAGATTTAGACTCCATGGCGTTAATCGAATGAAGACGAAGAACTACTCAAGAGAACTTGTGGAACTTCATCAACAAAAGGTATGTAGGGACTTGAACTTATCTATCACTCAAAATTATATCTATTTTATCTTCTATTTTGAGACAAAAGTCGTATTGCTATATAGACTTCAATTATACACATTTTCTATTTCGAGCCGAGTTTATCTCGCTTATCTATTTCTCAAAATATGTGTTGGTAAGCTTTTGCTTAAGCCAAGTTCATCTTTACTCGTGACGAAAGTCATATTGATTATTTCAATAACTTGAAAATCGCTTTGATGAAAATAGTTTGTGGATAACAACTATTTTAACATCCTCTAAGAAAGTTTCAATGATTGAAATGAGAGTTTAGAACATGTAACCATGTTTGGATATAAACATATTGTGTTCTCACATTTGTGTAAAAGTCCAAAACCGGGAACCTAAAGTATGCGTACACGTATGCGTACTGGCGAAAGTTTCACGTCCGTAAATTACTATTGGAGTTTGAAAGTTAAAACAAACTCAATCTGGCTACTTAAGTATGCGTACCCGTTTGCATAATTAAGGTGGTTAATTAATTTCTGAAATCGGTTTGTTCCCGAACTAAAACATTTATTTAATAAGGAATGCAATCTTTGCAAACCGTAGCTATAATGTTCATGAATTGATTCGAGTGAATCAAAATCGGTTTTGCTTCGATTGTGTCTTGTATACTTCTATGATATCTAAGCAATTGAACAACTCTCTAACTAGTTTCATTTGAGTCATTTGAACTAGTTATAGTGAAGATGAATAAGGTTGATATGAAAGTGCTCATATGGTTAACCATTGGTTAACAATTGTTGAACCGACTAAGTGTACACGTTTCGGTACGGTTACTCAAATCTAAATGAAGTTACATTTCATTTGTGTATAACAATCTAAGTTCGATCTAACGGTTGAAAGATATTAGCTTGAATCTAATTAGGTTTTCATCTAACGATGAATATTGAATGCTTTGTTACCAAGGTAACTTAGATTGCAAACCATGATTTGGAGACTATATAAAGGAGAACTATCACAACTGGGAAACCTAATCCCCACACCTCCTATGTGTTACTAGTTACATAGCTAGAGTCGATTTTCTTTTAACCTTAGGTTTTTCATGAAACCATGTAGGTTAACGACTTAAAGACTTCATTAGGATTGTAAAGCCAGACCCAACTATTTTCTTTGTAGTTACGTGATCTAATCTCGTTGTTTCTATCGAGATTTAGTATAATCATAATATTGGCTTGAGATTTATATCTCCGATAGGCAAGATAGAAAAGTAGTCACAAACACCTTTGTCTCATCGTTTGTGATTCCACAATATCTTGTTTCGTTAATCGATTAAGATTATTGTGAGTTTATTGATAATACTAGGTTGTTCACTGGGAATATAAGTCCAGGTTATCAATTGGTTCCTGTTCACCTTGATTTATCAAAAGACGGAACAAAAACTCGTAGGTATATCTATGGGAGACGGATTTATCTATTCCTATAGACTTTTCTGTGTGAGATAGATTTGTTTATCAAGTCTTCGACTTTGGGTTGTAGCAACTCTTAGTTGTAGGTGAGATCAGCTAAGGGAATCAAGTGTGTAGTATCCTGCTGGGAACAGAGACGTAAGGAACGCGACTATACCTTGAATTAGTGTCGGATTGATTAGGGTTCAACTACATTCCAGACCGAAGTTTAATTTCTAGTAGGCTAGTTTCTGTAGCGGCTTAATACAGTATGGTGTTCAAATCTGGACTAGGTCCCGGAGTTTTTCAGCATTTACGGTTTCCTCGTTAACAAAACTTCTAGTATCTTTGTTATTTCTTTTCCGTATTATATTTTATTATATAATTGAAATATCACAGGTTGTGCGTTGAATCGATCAATTGGTAAATCCAACCTTTGATTGTTGATTCAAATTGATTTATCCTTGAACATTGGTCTTTGGTATCATCCAAGTTATTTCTCTTATATTCAACCAGGCTCGCAAATTCTTATTTGTTTGATTGCGGATTGAATTGGGAAATTGAGATATAACTCTTTGATATACTTTTTATTAAGATTGAGTCTGATTATCTAGTTGATTCTCTTGATAATATATTGGAGTTAGTCCATACATATTGATAAGCGAAATATTGGGTGAGGTTGTTAGACCCCGGCTTTTTCATATTTACTGATTGGAGATTTTCTATTGAAAGATTTCAGAAAATATTGAGAAAGTATTTCCAGGAATTATGAAAATCTATTTGGGCATTTCTTGCATATCTTGAGAATATGCGGTTTTGGAAATTCCTTAGTGTCCAAACATCCTTGGTCTATAAATACCTAATTTTACATTTCTAGCAAACTATCCTAATTAAGAGCCAGGCAAACTTCATCTTTCTTGTTGTTTCTGGTGGAGCCGTCTATCCAGAGAAGAAAGTACCCTAATTAGGTTAAATCTCTTACGATCGCTTGTTTAAATACTTATGTGGGATCAAGAAGCTCTACGAGTACCGTTGGTGCGAAACTAGATAATTGCAGTTTATTAGCTTTCGATTGATTTGATTGACTAACGGTTTTTGAACTTTGATTGTAGTGTAGAATAGATAAGGAGATACCAAACTGGTTGCTAAGGTTGTGAAGATAGTTTAAGTTCCGTCAGAAACTTAATAAAATCTGAATCAAGGATCAAGATTTTAGGTTGTAAAATTGATAATTAAATTGATAATAAGATGTGTCTCTAAACAAGAAGGCATAGCCTTTAAATGGGTTCATAAGAACCGACTAAACAGAAAATAAAAGGAATTTTACGTAAACTAGGAAAGAAAAAGACTTACAAATCAAGTAAGATAATCAATACATTGGATCAACTGTCATAGTTGATACGTACGCAAAAGATCAACAGTCGTAGTTGATACTGCCGTAAGGGATCAACAATAATTGTTGATACAACAATGAATCGACAAAAAGAGTTGATACAGAGAAAGATGTACTACATCAGTCCCCCCCTTCTTGAAAGAAGCTCGCCCTCGAGTTGTTGAATAGAAAGAACTTTATTCTCTCCATGAAATGTAAAAATTTCTTGCACATTGAAGATATTAGAGATGTTCCACTTCGATGGAAGATCAATAATATATGCATTATCACTAATTTTCTTCAAAATCTTGAATGGCCCATATTTCTTCATTTTGGTCTTGTTATAAGTACCCGTAGGAAATCTTTCTTTTCTGAGATGAATCATAACAAATTCCCCTTTACCAATAGTCTTAAGTCTTCTATGTTGATTTGCATCTTCTATGTATTTGTTATTAGAGTCTGTAAGCTTGGACTTTACTTCCTGATGAATGAGTGAAGCTTTCTCAAGGAAGTTATCTGCCTTAGCATTTGATTTTCGCAGTTTTGGAAGCACTACCAAATCCAAAATATGATTAGGAATTTTAGAATAAACAATCTCAAAAGGTGTCTTACCCGTAGATCGATTAACTGAAGTGTTATAAGCAAATTACATAATTAGAAGGAAATTGTCCCATTGCTTCTATTTTCCTCCAATAACCTTGGCTCTAATCATATTTCCCAAAGAAAGATTGACTACTTCAGTTTGTCCATCTGTTTGGGGATGAGCAGTTGTACTATACTGAAGTTTAGTTCCCAAACTCATTCATAAAGACTTCCAGAAGTAGCTCAAAAACTTAGTGTCTCGATCAGAAGTAATTGTCTTGGGAATTCCATGCAAACGTACCACTTCTTTGAAAAATAAATAAACAACATTAGAGGCATCTGTTGTTTTCTTGCAGGTTATGAAGTGAACCATTTTTCAGTAACGATCAACAACCACCAAAATAGAATCATTCCCCCTAGAAGTACGTGGTAAACCAAGCACAAAATCCATGCAAATATCCACCCAAAGAGCATCTGAAATTGGAAGTGGGGTATACAAACCTGTGTTTTGAATAGTCCCTTTCGATTGCTGGCAAACCATGCATTTTTTTACATACTTCTGAATGTCACGTTTAAGAGAAGGCCAGAAATAACGTTCTTCAACCAAATATATGGTTTTATCACGCCCAAAATGTCCACCAAGACCACTGCCATGTAATTCTTGGATCTAATGAAGACGTAGAGAAAATTGTGGAATACATAAACAATTTTCTTTAAAAAGAAATCCTTATTAAATGAGAAAATCATCAACACTTCCCGTTGAAGAATCACACTTGTCCTAGAGTTGCTGAAAATCTTTGACTTCGTCATATAGATCTTTTAAAAAATCAAAAGATATACTCTCATGTTTGAGGGTAACAAGAAGATGAGCTCTTCTACTCAAAGCATCAAAATAAACAATGAAAAATTTTCCAAGAAAAGATTGCAAAACTTGGTTCATGAGACGCACAAAAGTGCTAGGAGCATTAGATAAACCAAAAGGCATTACTAACCATTCATATAAACCTTCCTTTGTCTTGAATGATGTTTTCCACTCATCACCTTCACGGATACGTATTTGATGATATCCACTACGCAAATCAATCTTGGTAAAGACTTTAGCACCAGAAAGCATAACAATCATGTCATCGATTCTTGGTATAGGAAATCTATATGGTATAGTAACTTTATATAAAGCTCTATAGTCAATACACATACGATGTCCACCATCTTTCTTGTCTACTAAAAATGCCAGACTAGCACAAGGACTTTTGCTTAGCCTTATCAAACCCTTTTGTAACAAATCATCTATCTGACCTTGTAAAATTTCATGCTCTTTAGGACTTAACCCATAATGAGGTTGATTAGGAATAAATGTTCCAGGTATAAAGTCTATCTGATGCTGTAAATATCTCAGTGGAGGTAAAGTATTTGGTAACTCAGCAGGAAATAAGTCAGAAAAAGAAGAAAGTAATGGTTGTACCTTATCTGGAATCTCCATCATTGGTTTAGCAACTTCATGAGAACTCAAAGAATGATTTTTTTTTAAAGAATGAACAATGGTAGCAACCAACGCGGTTATCTCCTTGTCTTCTGGTTCTTTGAGTGAAGTATAAGTTTTTAAAGGCCACAAAACTTTAGTAAATCCTTCATGAGCAAAGGTATAAGTATTCTCATAGCAGTTATGAACAACATGAATGTCATATTTCCATGGTCTTCCCAACAATAAGCTTGGTTCATTTATGTTAATAACATCACATAAAGCAAAGTCTGAATATCCAGGGAAAGAAAACTTCACTAAACATTGATGAGTGATTTGCTGAGTGGAAGAGTTGTTTATCCAACCAACGAAATATGGTTTTAGATGAAGAGTAACAAGCAAACCAAGTTTCTCAACTAAATTTGCAGAAACATAGTTTTATGTACTTCCGCTGTCAATGATCATATTGCAAAGCTTCTCCTCAATGAGACAATGAGACTTGAAAATATGATGTCATTGTGTAAGACATGGTTCCGTGATTAATACTGGTCGAATTACCCCAAGAAAATCTGCATTATAAGTCTCATGTTCTTGTAAATAAGTAAAGTCATCGTCTCCTAGTGCATCTTTTTCTTGTGTTTCTTCTGGAGTTTCATTAATATAAGCATGAAACTTGCGACAATCACTAGAAGTATGGCCAGTTTGGTTGCACTTGTTACATTTATACCCTCGAAACTTTAAATAAGGATTAGACTGTTTAGTTAAGGGAGGAAATTGCGGTTGATACTTATTACCTCTAGTATTGTGAGAAACATCTCGTTGTTGAGTATCCTGAGGTTACTTAACAGATGGAATATGCATCATCAGAGTAGTTTCTGAAGGTAGAGATGGTTGAATGGAAAGATTTTGTGCTTGCGGTTGCTAATAAGATGAACCATAACTTCGTTCTTGTGGATCAATAATGGATATTGATCCCTTTCACCTTGGTTACCATAAGAAGAATTATATGGTCTAACAGCTTTATGAAAACTTTGATAATGATCTTGACGTGGAGTTGCTTGTCTGGAATTATTGAGTACACACCTTTCAACTTTGATAGCTTGTTGTATCGTTTCAACCATTATAAACACTGATTGTGTCATTCCCTGTTGATTTAAGTTGTTCAAACCGTCTACAAAATGTGCAACTAATTTCTCTTCAGTTTCATTCAATTGATTACAATCAACTAAACCGTAAAACTCATCTACATATTCCTCAACAAGTCTTGCTCCTTGTCGACAATTTTGAAGTTTGATAAACAATTGTTGTTTATAATCTCTTGGTAAAAACTTATCCCTTAATAAACATCTCATTCTGTCCCAAGTACATATAAGAGGCTTGTGATAATTACATCGAACTTCACAGAGAGTTTCCTACCAGGATGCAGCTCCACCTTTGAGTTTATAGGCTACTAATTTCACTTTAGAAGAGTCAGGGACGTCCATGAAGCTGAAAAAGGATTCAACCTCATAAAACCAATCCAGAAAATCTTCAATTTGTAAACCACCATTAAAACTAGGTATATCAGCCTTTAATTTATATTCTGGAAGATTTCCATAAGGATTCATACTAGACTTTAATCGTTTGTCATCTATCCACTGTTGTTCTTTTATATCTTCTACCTTGTCCTCCTCATAATCGAATATATTAACCATTAAAGGTTTTTTGTAGTGTGGATAAAACCTTCTACCGGATCTTTGTGTTGAAGGATATGCGAAACATTGATAGGAATAGAAGTATTTTGAACAAAATAACTTTGCTTAATCTTTTTTGTTTCATCATCTTCTTTTTCTTCTGTTTTCTTTGCTTCTTTATCATCAGTTAAACCTGGCATATCTGCATCTTCTAATCCTGTGAGTTTCCATAACTTGAGTATGCACTCTTCATGAACACCCAATTTTGTCTCTAGAGAACTTATAGTCTCAGTGATGGAAGTTTTAATCTCAGTGATGGTGGTATAAAGTGGTTTCAACAGTTATTCAAAATCAGCTTTTTCCATTGAAAATTTTCTGAAGAAGGAAACTGTAAAAGCGGGGGTCTAACAACCTCACCCAATATTTCAATTAGCAATATGTATGGACTAACTCTAATGTACTTTTAAGAGAATCAACTAGATAGTCAGACTCAATCTTAATAAAAAGTATATCAAGGAGTTAATATCTTTATCTCTCGATTTCATCTATACTCAAGCAAATAGAAATCTACGAGTCTTTATCAAATGCAAGAGATATAAACTTGGATGATATCAGAAACCAATATCCAAGGATCAATCAATTTCCAATCAATAACTAAAGGTTGGATTTCACAATTGATCGATACAACGCACAACCTGTGATATTTCAATTATATAACAAAATATAATGCGGAATAGAAATAACACAGACACTAGAAATTTTGTTAACGACGAAACCGAAAATGCAGAAAAACCCCGGGACCTAGTCCAGATTGAACACCACATTGTATTAAACCGCTACAGACACTAGCCTACTACAAACTAACTTCGGTCTGGAATGTAGTTGAACCCTAATCAATATCATACTGATTCAAGGTACAGTTGCACTCCTTACGTCTCTGATCCCAGCAGGATACTGCGTACTTGATTCCCTTAGATGATCTCACCCACAACCAAGGGTTGCTACGACCCAAAATCGAAGACTTTAATAAACAAATCTGTATCATACTGAAAAGTATACGATAATAGATAAATCTGTCCCCCACAGATAAACCTACGAGTTTTGTTCCGTCTTTTGATAAAATCAAGGTGAACATGAATCAATCAATAACCTGAACTTATATTCCCGAAGAACAGACTATAATTATTTATCACCTCACAATAATCTAAATCATATGGTAGCGAAAGTAGATATTGCGGAATCACAAACGATGAGACGAAGATGTTTGTGATTTATTTTTATCTTGCCCTATCGAAGATATAATCTCAAGACAATTATTCAATTAAACTCGTACGATAGAAAATAGCAATATCAGATCACTCAACTACAAGAAAAGTAGTTTTGTCTGGCTTCACAATCCCAATGAAGTCTTCAAGTCGTTAATCGACAGGGTCTCGAGAAGAAACCTACGATTAAAGGAGAATCAACTCTAGGAAAACCAACTAGTATCACACAGGAGGTATGGGGATTAGTTTTTCCAGTTTCTAGATATCTCCCTTATATAGTTTTTAAATCAGGGTTTGCAATCCAAATTACCTTGGTAACAAAGCATTCAATATTCACCGTTAGATGGAAAACCTGATTTATTCAAGATAATATCATTCAACCGTTAGATCCAAACTTAGCTTGTCACACACACAAATAAAATGTATTTCATATAGGTTTGAGTAACCATACATAAACGTGTACATTTGGTTGGTTCACAAATGGTTGACCAATGGTTAGCCATATGAGCACTTTCATATCAACCGTATTCATCTTCTCATAACTAGTTCAAATGACTTATAAGAACTATTTCATGAGTTTTTCAATTGCAATAAAATCTTATGTAACTATACAAGACACAATTGAAGCAAAATCGGCTTGATTCACTCGAATCCATTCATGAACAATATATCCACGGTTTGCAAATATTGCATTCCTTATTGTTTTATTGTTTAAGTTCATGAACAACCGATTTGAGATATAACCATCTTAGGTATGCATAGGGGTACGCGTACTATAGCTTTACCGGAATTGGGTTTAAAAATCCAGCAGAAATTCTCGGATGAAAACTTCTGTGGGTACGCGTACCTAAGGTGACTGGTTTATAAGTTCGTAAACTCCAAACTCAGCAGAAATTTACGGACGTGAACGTCCGCCAGTACGCGTACCCAACCTGTCTCCTTCACCAATACCACATGCACAGATATGCACGCACTTGGTTTTCGGTACATGGACTTATACATTAATGTGTAAATACACTATATGTGCTTATATCCATAGGTGGTTACATAATCTCAACTCTACATTTCAATCATTGAAACATTCTTCTATAATGTTAATAGTCGTTAGGCATAAAGAATTGACTACCATCATCCAAGCTATTTTCAAGATTGAAACGTCGTCATGAATTTCGTCACGGATAAATATAAAAGGTGTTTAAATTGAAAGCTTACCAACACATATTTCGAGAAAAAGATAGGCGAGTAAACTCGGCTCGAAATAGCAAATATGTATTATGAAAACTATCATACTTATACGACTTTTGTCTCAAGAGTAGGAGATAGGTAGACTTTTGAGTGCTAGATAAGTTCAAGTCTCCACAAACCTTTTTGGTCGGATGAAGTTCCACCGGTTCCTTGAGTAGTTCTTCGTCTTGATAAGATAATGGGCATGGAGTCTGGTGCTCAACTATACTTAACTATCCTAGACCGAGACTTAGGTCATAAGTAAACTAGAAATCAAGAGGTATAGTTTTGATCACTAATATTGACAAACATGCTTGAGATAGAAATGGATGCGAGTTCGACCGAGAAATACTCTAACAATCTCCCCCTTTGTCAATTTTAGTGACAAAACTATCAATACATATGGATTACAAAATAGATAAAACTGTGTAGCTTATTGTCAACATGCTTGATATCCTTGGTGCTTCAACATTACTCGAAAACTTCGTCTTTTCCAAGTACTCCCATGATTCCATAGATGTTCAGTTCAGCATCATAGTTGTTGAAGATCCGTAGCCATAACAATGAGAAAACAAAAGCTCTCGATCATTGTTATACGGTGGCATAATATTATTACACAACATCAAAGTTCTTATAAAACAACTTCGACAACAATACTATGGTGATATGTATCACTCCCTTTTAGTCAATACTTTCGTCTCAACACGAAAACCACTCCCCCTTACAAAATGATCCGAAAACCATATGTATTTGTAGTGTGAACTATATATTAATTCTCCCCCTTTTTTGTCAATAAAATTGGCAAAGGTACGAAAACGGGATCCTAATGAAATTTTCATGGAGACGCTTCAAGACCAAAGAAAAGGACATATCAACTTGTTTAGATGCAATCATAAAGCCGAAGCTAAATGCATTCATCAAGGAGTTTATAAATATACAAGATAACCCCTAAAAATTCCACAGCCGCACTCCCCAAAAAGATATGGAAATTAAGCGCAAGTTCAAAATAACTCTCACCCATTTGATGTCATTCTCGGGAGAACAACAAGAGCGACCTAACTTTTACAAGAAAATAAGGATTTTATTGGACACAGAAAAACCACAAAAATGATTTTGTATCCAAAATTCTCAATTAAACTAACCACAAGAGAACCCATGATTAATTTAATCGTAATACACAATCAAATTAAACAAAAAAGTAATCAATTTAATTGAACATGCTCGACATAAGAAAACTTACGGAACTACGACTATGTTAACCATAAAAGAATGATTAACTCAATAGTTTTATGCTCAACAAAAGAAAGATTATGGAGCATTGCAGTACACATAAAATATGGATCAGGGAAAGATCAATACCGCGGCATAGATAAGGATTCATTCTATTTTTCATCATTATTTGCACAATGATATACAATAGACATAATACTTGTAAACAACATATTTTAACATATCTTCCATCAATGAATTGACATAATAGGCTTAACTTTTGTTTGTCAAAAGTTCATCGATCTTGTATCAATACTTGCATATCAACATATAAAAGAGATAACTTTTGACATCATATGGGACAATAATAGTTCACGGATGCAAACACACATATACCATAACATATTGCAATATATAAAACCATAAAAATTAATACTGCAAAAATCATCCTCCAAACAATTTTACAGTTTAAATAAATAAATATAAAAATAAAAGATTAAAATATTGGACATAGCTATGTGTAATCACAATAATGGCTATTCCAAACTCTAGTAATTCTTCCTAAAACACAAGAATAAAATTCACATAAGAAGACTTTCTGGACATTAATTAAGATCTTTGAAAAATTTCTTATCGTCCCCAAACTCCTTGTCGTCAACAACCATTGGAACATATGGTTCATGGAGGAAGGAGTCAATACCAATAAACCTTCTAGGCTGATGATGTCGAACCAGGGCCTTCTGAATTTCCAATGATCTTAAAACACAAGCCTTTATTTATTGAATCTCTTTTCTTGCCTGCTTCAACTCTTCAAGAACATCAGAAAACTTCATAGAATTTGAAGGAACAGCTCTTGGCTTCCTCATATTCCTTCTTTTTATTTTCAAAGTTGGAGGCACTAGAGATTTATCCTTTTCCTTAGTGATTGATGGCTTGGCAATCATATTGATATCTCTTCCATTAGAAGACATGGTGCCTGGAGATTCCATGATATATAGTTTTGTGGGAGGAATTCATAAATAAACTTCAACAAGCAATCTAAAGATATAAAGAGTAGCAGAGAAGGAAAAATGAATGTAGGGTTTTCTAAACCTTTAAACAGGTTTGTACACGTCCAACTCACAACCATACAAAGAATATAATTGTCGATAATAACCCTTTTCTTTTTGGCAAACAGGTCCTTTCCAAAATTAACAGTGATATGGAGGAATTCCACAACCAAACAACAAAGCTAGAAAACAAAGAAAAACATTTTTATTTTAAATCCTGAGGTGTGCAAGATCTTGTCTCTTTTAAACAGGAACATGAGACAAGATGCACAAAAACAACACAATCAAGTTGTGTTGTGGTGAAAAATAATCTGTCCACCATGATCCTTTTGGTTGGAATTCATGGAACCTTGCCTTTCCTTATGTTTAGACCATGTTTTATTTTCTACTGGTCTAAATCTATCTTTGGAAACCACTTTCTTTGAAGAAGATAAGATCTTACATACCTCAGCTATTTTTTCCGCTAGTTTAAGCTTGGTAGCTAGACGATCTGCTCTTCTTTGAAGCTTGTTGACATATCTCATCTTGTGTTTGTACTTGAAACACTTTGAAAGTTCATAACCCTTGAGAGAACAATAAAAACATGTTAACGCAAGAGGCATTCATGAGGTTCAAGCTGATAGGCACACTGTAGGTCCTGAAATATTAAACATAGAGTTTCCAAAAGAAAGGTCAATTGAATCTTCCATCTTGATTGGGTTGTCTTCTAAAAGATTATCAAGATTGATGTATGTATTCCTACAATTATCAAAATCAATATTTTCACAAAGAAGAGCAACACTTGATTTTTTTTCTTCATCAGAATCATAATCGTCAGACATCTCATCAAGTGTCGCAGCAAGACCTTTATTCCCAGTGTATTTTCTACGATTTGGGAACTCGTTTGCAAAATGACCAAACCCTTTACACTTAAAGCACTGAGGCATATCTTCATCATCATTTTCATCTGTGTCCTTGTTTTTAGGAGGAATACGATTATGAGGTTTTACTGATGCTTTAGGTTTATCTCTGGTGAATCGTTTACTTCTCTTCAAAAGAAGGTCTCTAAACTGTCTTGTGATCATCGAGACTGATTTGTCAAGATCTTCATCTGTATCAGAGTGATCCTCTTCAGATATATACACATTTTTACTTTCATCAAGTAATTTTGTGTCTTTATTTAGATGATCATGAATATTCATGATCAAAGATCTTAAGCTTCCCAATCAGCATATTTCTGGAGAGATTTGTAGTTGCAGGATTTCCCACAACACACCCCTTGTAATATCTTGATAGTAATATCTTGATCTAAACTAATTTGATATTAAAAGTATGATTAAAATTCTAAGAATTGTAAATAGACACACGGATTTTTACATGGTTCGATCAATTTGATCTACATCCATGATTCTTCACTATGATTATTTAATTTTACATTTGATTAACATTAATAATCTCCATTAATGGAGTTCTAAATCTAGTTTTGGGGAAGAAGATGATAAATAAAAATACATTTTCTCTCTCTTAAAATTTCTCTGCAAAATATATCTCTCTCTCCTCAAATTGTGTCCTCCCCTTTCTCTCTCCTGCTTTTATCTTTATATAGGTGTCTTCATGGTGGATGACAGCTCATATTTAACTTTATTTCCCATTTTTTAGGTTTTTCTCTATGCTCCTTGCAGGCTCTACTATGCTCCTCGCGAGATCTGCTATCGTGCTCGCGAGATCTGTTATTGTGCTCGCGAGATCTGCTATTGTGCTCGCGAGATCTACTATCATGCTCGCGAGACTCAACTATAACCACAAAATCTTCATTTCCTACCTTGCTCTCGCGAACTCCCGCCTTGTGCTCGCGAACATTCTCTCTAACTATAAAATCTTCACATCTTTCTCATATTTTAGGTTGTCGTTGTTTATTACGTCATTCTTTAAACTACTTTATGACGCTCGCGAAATGTTGTTGAAGAATTTTCGGTGACGCTTCATGAAGTGTCGTTAATCTCTCGTGAATATAATTGTGGCGATATTCTGGTCCTACATCTTGCCTTTTTTTTCTTGAATATTGCTTGAAAAGTAATCTTTAAGAAAAAATCTGTTGTTATAGTAGTCTTTGATCTTTGTTGATGAAGGAACGAGCGAAAGAATACTAGACTTGAAAAGTACGTACTTGCCTCTATTCTTTTGTGAAGTTCCATATCTTTGCTAAGTAAATAAGAAGTATTAACTCTTGAAGTATTCGAAGTATGAAGTATCCTTGAAGAAATATAAGAAGTACTCAATCCTCAAAATATAAGAAGTATCCGTCCTTGAATGAAAATCATAAGTATTGCCTCTGTTCATGCGAAATTATCACTTCATTTCTGGTGAAAATTCTTGCCCATTTTGGAAATGATTCTTGACGAGTAGATAAAGAACATAAAATGTTTTCTTGGTAATCCATAGTTTCCTCTGTTCTTTATCTATGAAGGAAGAATCTCTGAGAAAATGTTAAATGAACGAATTGCCTCTGCCTCTGTCAATAAAATAATCATATTCTGCGAAATAATCAAATTTCCTGCGAAAGTCTAGAATAATATGCGAAATGCTGAATGAGTTTGCAAGTTTCTGAATGTTTTTGCGAATTTCTAAATTTTTCTGGGAGTTTCTAAAATAGTGACTGAATAGTGTTGTGATGAATAGTTCTGCGATGAATAGTCTGCGAGCTGATGAATAATTCTGCGATGAATAGTGCTGCGAGATTGTAGATAATCTTTCCGAGAGACTCTGAATTATACTTCTGAGAAATTCTGAATAGTATTTCTGAGAGATTCTAAATAGTACTTGCTATCTCTCTTGCGATGAACAAATCTTTCTTGCATTCTTAAAAGAAAATAGTTAGGTTTGAGATTATTCTATTGGTCTTATTTTGCCTTCCTAGTTAAAGGTCTTATTTTTCCAATTTTTCTCTTTGCGACAAAATCGCAGGACGTCTTTACATTTCATGTATTGACCCATTGATCTTGCCTTATCCATTTTTCTTTGAATTTTCTGCGACAATATGACAGATCAAAATCCCCTCGCGAGAATAAAGTCCCATGACATTATCGTCTTGCGATGAAATCGCAGGACGTCTTTACACTTTCATGTAAAAACCCATTGATCTCATCTTAACATTTTCTCTTATGGCTTGTTGCCTCTGTATAATTTATGTCACGCGACAATATGACAGGCCTAAATGTTCTTGCGATCATAAAGCCCAATGGCATTGCCGTCTTAAGACACTTATCAGCTCCATAATGGAGGGTGCTGCCCTTATCTCCCCCTGGTTTCCCCTTCAAGGAGGGCACATCGGCCATACAAGACTAGCTCCTCCCATCCAGATTTACCAACAACCAGCTTTTTTCGCAGCCTCTTGTCCTTTATGCCTATATGGCTTATAGTTACAAGACTGCACCCTAAGTGGGGTTTTCTTCAGGCCAAGTGCATCATAGCCAAGACTTACCAAGAATGGCAAGGGAGTTTCGTACCCCCTTGGCACCCTTGGCTCAACCGTGTACCTCGGCGCCTTGGTCATACTTTGCACTTCTTGGAAGAGATTCTCGGTCGTCCAACCAGGGTATAACCATATATAGTTGGAAATCCAAGATCTCTCTCCCGGATAGGTTTTCTTTAACCCCAACATATGCATGACTCAGGATCCAGCAGCGGTATAACCTTACCCCTGAATCATGTCAAGAGATACCCCCTCCTATGACGCGCTTTTAGGTCTTACATTTGCCTCTTACGAAATTTTATTCGCGAACTAGGGTGCACGCCATAAAGGTTTGTCCCATTCTTTAATCTCTGCGAAATTGTATTCGCGTGTCATTTATGTCAATTCTTTCATTTCTGTCATTTTTTCTTTCATTTCTGTCATTTTTTCTTTCATTTCATTTCTGTCATTTCTTCTTTCATTCTCATAATCATATTTGAAGTAAATATTCTTTAAAATCTTTTGAAATCTTAGAAATATTCTTTGAAATTTTGCGATTGTATCGCATTGGTAAATCAAGAATCTGTTTCTGTAAAAGAAATCTTTGAAATCTTCTTTGAAATCTTGCGATTGTATCGCGTTTTTTGGAAGTAAAATAAAAAAAAAAAAATTTGAAATCTTAGAAATCTTGGCGATAATTTCATTTTCTATAATCTTTTAAATCTTTGAAAATTTTGAAATCTTTTAATTTTTGCGAATGTATCGCTCTTGTCAATCAAATCAAAAATATTTGAAATGTTTTGAAATCTTAGAAATTTTAGAAATCTTGCGATTATATCGCTTTTGGTAAATTAAATCAATTTTTTTGAAATACGAAAAATCTTAGAAATATTCTTTGAAATATTGCGATAGTATCGCTTTTTGTAAAAAATATTTAAAAATTTATTTTCTGTGAATAAAATATTAAAAGAAATGGTACTTAGCTTTTATGTGAGGTCCTGTTGCTGCCGTCTCTTGCGAAATATTTGGTTTGCTTGCAAAATTGGCATCATTGAAATGTATAAATCTCGCAAATAGAATTGTAATTATCGCAGCAACAAAAAGAAGTATATGGGAGAAATGAGACTTGAACCCTTGATATGCCCTTTGCATATGCTCGCACCAT
This sequence comes from Papaver bracteatum, assembly GCA_023529315.1. Lineage (NCBI taxonomy): Eukaryota > Viridiplantae > Streptophyta > Magnoliopsida > Ranunculales > Papaveraceae > Papaver > Papaver bracteatum. Next base: position 290,872 of record JAJJWX010002148.1, on the reverse strand, counting down.
ACCAATTGTTCTAACCCTCTCTTGCGAAATTCTCGTCAACTTTCTTCATTCTTGGCGAGATAATCATCAACTCTTTTCTTTGCCTTGCAAAAAATTCTTTGCGAGGAGGGAGATTTGAACCCTAGTCTTCTAGCTTGCATACTCCTTCTCTAACCATTTGGGCTACTTGTTGCTTGCGAAAGAGAAGCCTAGTTCTGATATATTACTCCATTTCTTCGTTCCTTGAAGTTCAAAATGGGTAAAAGAAAAAGTATGCTTGGTGAGGGACTCGAACCTGCGATACTGAACTTCTTAATTTCGTTATTGACCATTTGTGCTAGCTTCTGTTTGCGATAGAAAGTTATACCATCGTCATCTTACTATTATTATCCTCTCGTCAGGCAACTTTAGAAAAATCGTGAAAAAATATTGCTGCGGTGAGACTCGATCCCGCGATCTGCTGCTTGCATTCATGCCTCCCAACCAACTGTGCTAGTTCTCGTGCTTGCGAGATTTCTCTGCGAAATAATCAAAGGTTGACTGGCGAGATTCACATAACAAAAATAAACTTGCGAGAAGCAAGAATTGATCCCACGACCATGAACTCATTAACTTCGCAGATCACCAATTGTGCTATCTCTTGCTTGCGAAATAATGAAACAATGCTGTGATATTATTCATTTTCTCACCCTCTGTAAAAAGAAGAAAATTATGCTCGCAGGAAAATTCGAACATGTGACCACAAACTCACATACTGTTCTCTGGACCAACTGTTCAAGAACCTCTCTGCGAAGTTAATCGCAGAACTTTTTTCCTTATGCTTTTATTCGCCAATGAAAATGAGAAGAAAGTGAAAAATATGTGTCTCTGCGAATTTGAACCCGTGACCTCTTGTTTGTTCTTTGAAACCTGAACCATCTGTTCTAGTATTTCTTTGTGACATCCTCGCATAACACTTATTTCTTATTCTTTTATTTGTCCTTGAGAAAATAATCAAAAATATGCAAAAATATCGCAGTTAGGAAGGATTGACCCTGCGACCTTAAACTTGTATGCTTCTGGTTTGACCAATTGTACTGTCTTCAACTTGTGAAAAAGTTGCGAGATTCTCGTGATTTATTCTTTTTAGTTGTCCTTTGTATAAGCTTTCTCTTTGGCCCTTTCTATTATCTTTTCTAGCCATGCTATTTTATCTTTCTTTCTTGCGAGAGTTCATTCCCTGCGAGCAATCACCATGAGTAATTCAAGTTTTTATATCAATTTCAAAAAAATTGAAAATAATGATAATCATCAATTTTGTTCTATTTTGGATATCGCATAACCTAGAAAGTACGATTTTTTTTATTTATTTTTAATATGAAATTAGAAAAGAGAAGAGATTTTGTCCTGTAGAATTGTTTGTTGGTGTAACTTCTTTTGATTTCTTCGCGATTGTTGATGAAGTACTTGGTGAATAAATCACTAGTCTTCTTCCTTTATCCACTATGCTATCTTTGTCCTTTGTGCTTTCTCCTCCGTTGTAATCTAAATTTTCTTGTTAAAATGTGGGTGTTGGTTTCATCCATTTATTCGCTGACGTTGTATGTTGATAAGTCGGTGGATGCATCCTATCGCAAAAGAGAAATTTCACTGGATCTTTTAATTCCTTCATCTTTGACTTCAATCACAAAAATCATGTTCTCATTAGTTGTTTATACGATCAAAATTATGATTAAATTCAAGGTTTATGGATGTAAATTTATGATCAAAACTCTTTTGAATTCAAAATATCAACTAAACAACAATTTTTGTGAAAAACAAAGTGTGATAGTTAAAAAATTCAAAGTCTCTTGGATCCGAAAAATGAAACAAAGAATAAGAAAAGTGAGAAGAAATTTGTCCTTTTCGATGATTTGTTGACACAACTTTGCTGATATTTTCTTCATCTGCTCCTTAATATATCTCCTTCTCTTTATTTGCTGTATAATCATGATCTTTAATTGTAGCTTCCATATTTGATCTTGAAATTTTTAGATCCAGTGAAATCCAATTCTAATGATAGCCAATTTCTTTGAATCTTCTTCAATTTGAAAGTTCCATTTTAGGGAAGGACGACGTACCATAATACTTTCCCTGTTTCTAGCGCCAAAATGTAGTTGCAGGATTTTCCACAACACACCCCTTGTAATATCTTGATAATAATCTCTTGATCTAAACTAATTTGATATTAAAAGTATGATTAAAATTCTAAGAATTGTAAATAGACACACTGATTTTTATATGGTTCTGTAGGTACTGAATATCGCAAGATAATAGTTCATGAGTATCGTAATAAATAAAGGAGAAAAGAGTTATAAAATGATACGATGATAGAAGTAGCACGGAGAAATATGAAGTTTTGCGAGGATGAAGTAATTTTGCGAGTATGAATTGAGATACTTCGCAATTCATATACAGCTGTATAAGTTTTACTATAAATAAGAGTTCAAATGTAAAATTCGAGAGGTTCTTTTGGTGAGTGTTAGAAAATATCTTAGGAAAGAGAATAGAGAAAGTTATAACTATTCTAGTTCCATTTAGATACTTCTTTGTAATCAATTGAGAACATTAATAGGAAAATTGTTATTCATCATCAAGAACTTCTTGAGTTTTTACTAATTCTATTGAGGGTGTAGTTGTAGGTTATTCTGCAACTACATAATTGGCGCTAGAAACAGGGACTTGAGAATTGTGGTAGCCTAAATTTGAGGGAATTGTGGAAAATTTGAAGATCAAATGAAGTCAGTAGATGGATATTGCAAAAAAGAAGAATGTAATATGATCACAGAGACAATGATTGATGAATTTCATAGTAATATGAAGGGAAAAATATACAAGCGAGATTGTAGAGGAAGAAAGATCATGGAGGAAGAAAAGATAACAACTTTAGAAGAATGGGAAAAGCAGAAAATCACATTTTCAGTAACAGAAATTCCAAATGAAGACTTGAACCACACTTCACCATTGGTGATCACATTGCCGATCATGCTAGAAGATAAGAAAGCTGAAGAAAAATGGAAATTAAACCGAATTTTGGTTGATACAGGGAGTTCTGTTAATATTATATTCTATCATGCACTCAAGGGGATGGGAATTAAAGATGAAGAAATCATAAATTCAAAGTGTCTTATTCATGGATTAGGAAAATCTACAACAAAATCTAAAGGAGAAATCGTCTTTGCGAATATTACTAGGAGAAATCGAAACACATGTAATCTTGTGTGTGATAGATATGGAATCTCCATATAACATGCTGATAGGAAGGCCGTGGATTCATGCGATCAAAGCTGTTGCTTCAACATTACATCAGAAAATCAAATTTCCTACACCAAATGGAATACAAGAAATTAAAGGAGATCTTGATAGTGCAAAATTTTGTTATCAAATTGAAGTAACACAATGCGGAGGAAGAGCAAGAAAGAAACAACTTCGTAGGAAACTTGCGAAGGAAACAAGAAAAGAAGAAGAATTCCGAGTGTATACAATAAGAGCAAAGGAAGGGAGAGGTATACCAAATGAAATTCCAGAAAAAGAAGGGGAACCAGCAAAAATAATCAAAGAGCCAACACCTATGGGGGAGCAAAGTCCAAGCTATGTTGCAACTGAACCAACTAAAGAAATAAATATTGGAAGTAAAGAGGAGCCTTTATTCTTACGAATTGGAACTAAGATGGATGAAGAAGAAGAAAAAGGACTACTGATCTTTTGCGAGAATATAAAGATATCTTCGCAGAAGTGTAGATGAGATACCGGGAATTGATACATCAAATGACGTGTCATAGATTGAACATAGATAAAAATGTAAGACCATTCAAACAAAGAATAAGGAAGATATCACAAAATTATCATGTACAGATAGAAGAAGAATTACAAAAGATGTTGGATGCAGGGATCATAAGGGAAGCAAAATATCCAGAATGGATTGCAAATATGGTCATTGTTCCGAAAAAGAATAAAGGAATAATAATTTGCATAGATTTCACTGATCTAAACAAGGCATGTCCCAAAGACAGTTTTCCATTACCAGATATACCACAAATGGTGGAATCAGCTGCAGGTCATGATAGAGTCACTTCACTTGATGGATATAAAGGGTATAATCAAATATCACTCATGAGAAGAAGATCAAGAACATACTTGCCTTTTTTCTCCAAGGGGTTTGTATTGTTATGTGAAGATGTCATTTGGTTTGCGGAATGCGGGTGCTACATATCAACGTATGGTTGAAAAAGTGTTCGTGAAGTGGATACATAAAACTTTGGAGGTATATGTAGACGATATGTTGATAAAAAGCAAGGAAACTAAAGACCATGTGCAAGATATGAAGGAAATATTTGAGCAAATGAGAAAGTTCAACATCAAATTAAATCATGAGAAATGTATTATTGGGGTTTCATCTGGAAAGTTCTTGGGATACATAGTATCAAAGGAGGGAATACAAGTTGATCCAGAAAAGGTCCAAGCAGTTCGTGACATGCCAACACCTGCAACAGTAAAAGAAGTACAAAAGCTAAATGGACTCTTGGCTTCACTTGGAAGATTTATTTCGCGAATGTCAGATAAGTGCAAGCATTTTTTCAACATACTTAAGAAGGGAGCAAAATTCAAATGGAATGATGAATGTGAAAAAGCTTTTCAAGGAATCAAAGAATACCTCGCAAATACATCTATACTACAGAAACCAGAGAAAAACGAAGAATTATTGGTATACCTCGCAACAACTCCATATGCTCTAAGTGCGATTCATTATGAGCAGACGCATGAGTAGAAAGGCCCATTTACTACATTAGTAAAACCTTTAATGCAGCAGAGAAGAATTATTCTAAAATGGAGAAGTTAATCTTAGCCCTGGTTTATGCATCATTCAAGTTACGAATATACTTTCAAGCACATGTAATAAAAGTGGTAACCAAAGTCCCAATTGAATCAATCATGAAGAACACAAAAAGGTCAGGAAGAATAGAAAGGTGGAATGCACAAGTAAACCATTACAAGATAAAATACGAAGTGTTGTCATCGCAAAAATCACAAGTTGTCGCAGATTTTTTGGCAGAATTTCCTTTGGAAGAAGATGAAGCAGTAGAGGAAATGATGGATGTTGAAGAAGAATTTGGAAATCCAAAAGACTTGTTAACAGAGCCTGATAGATGGGAAATTCTAGTGGATGGATCATCCAATAGTGAGGGAAATGGAATTGGAGTCGTGTTGATTTCACCAGAAGGAGAAAGAACAGCATTCTCATTCAGACTAGAATTTTCATCCAAGAACAATGAAACAGAGTACGAAGCTGTAGTGCATGCATTAAAGATCGCAATAGAAAAGAAACTTGAAAGTATAAGGATAACAAGTGATTTGCAATTAGTGATTTGTCAATTTAAAGAGGAATATACCACAAATGAATCTTCTTTGAAGAAATACAAGAAACTCGTTGAAGAATTATCTGCGAAGATACCAAAATTAAAATGGAGACATATATCAAGAAAATATAACCGTCTCGCAGATTCTTTTGCATTTATTCCAAGCATGATGACAAATCCAAATACAAGAAATATCCAAATACAGACAATTCAACACCCATCAGTGGACAAAGAGAAAGAAATTGAGGAAGCTATTGCGATGGAAGTAGAAAGAGAGTTATCAAACAACATCGCAGATTGGAGAAAAGAAATTCATGCATACCTCGCAACAGGAGAAATATCCAGGAATAGACTAGAAGCACATAAATTAAAGAGTCGTGCAACAAACTATGAGTTGCGAGAAGGAATTTTATATAGAAAATCTTTCAATGGACCACCTCTCAGGTGCTTAACTCGCGAAGAAGGAGAAAAGATATTGAAGATGTTACATGGAGGAGAAGCTGGCAATCATAGTGGGGGAAGATCTCTAGCATATAGAGCAAAGATACAAGGATATTACTGGCCTTATATGCATACAGATGCAAAATTGTTCGTACGAAGATGCAAGGAATGCCAACGACATGGTAAAAGAATTCATGCACCAGGGGCCACATTAACTTCTTCAACAAGCTGCTGGCCTTTTGGTAAATGGGGGTTGGATATTGTTGGACCATTTATACCTGGATCTGGACAAAGTCGATACTTAATAGTTGCAACAGATTATTTCACGAAGCTCGCAGAAGTAAAATCAATACAGCATATTCGTGATAAAGATGTTTTTACGTTTATATTTGAGAACCTCATTTGCAGGTACGGAGTTCCAGCACAACTAGTATCTGATAATGGAAAACAATTTGAGGGGCAGAATATAGAGATGTTACTCAGTGCTTTTAGAATAAAATGTGGGAAGTCAACCCCGTTATATCCACAAGCTAATGGACAAGCAGAAGCAACAAATAAAACAATCGCAGATACAATCAAAAAGAAATTAGAAGGACATCTCAAAGGGTGGTGCGAACAAGTACCTAGCGCAGTTTGGGCATACAATACAACTAGAAGAGAAGCAACTGGAATGTTTCCTTATTGTCTAACATATGGATTAGAAGCAGTATTACCCACAGAGGTTGTAATTCCGACAACAAAGAAAGAAGCTTGGGAAAGAAATTTAAGTGCGGGAGTAATATTAAGTGAATTGGATGATTTGGAAGAAAAAAGAGAAAAGGTGTTGCACCATATGAAGATTTATCAAGAACGATTAGCTCGAGAATACAACAAGAGAGTCATTGAACGTGAATATAAACCAGGTGATTTGGTCATGCGAGAAACACCTAAATATCAAAAATAAAATGGAGGAAAATTAGCACCAAAATGGGATGGACCATATGTTATCAAAGAAGTTGTAGGAAGCGGAGCTTATCGGCTGATGGATCCAGAAGGGAGATACATGGGTTTGAGGCTTGGTAGACCTTGGAACAGACTATATTTGAAAAGGTATTACCCATAAAACTCATGAAAATTTTTACGAATATTGTTTGCTCGCAGGAAATTGGGAAAAGTTACGAATTTCAAAATTTATATTCCGATTAAACTTTCATTAATTTGTGAATAAAAGACCGCAATCTGTGATCAGCCTCCAAAAAATAAAGAGAGCCGCAGAAAATTTTATACAGGCAAACCTTTGTGGCGTACACCCTAGTTCGCGAAGATATAATTCGTAAGAGGCAAAGTCCTAAAGTACGTCATTTAAGGGGTACCTATAACGTGGCTAAGGGTAACCGAAACACCACCAAGGGCCCTTAGTACATGGTAAAAATTTTGGGGTACAACCCAATAATGGGGTACCTATCCGGGTTAGACACCTTGGATTCTCACCTAATCTAACGACATTACGCAATATAAAATGCGGTGTAAGAGGATTTAGGTTGGGCGACTAAGGCATACTGTCTTTCCCAAGAAGTGCAGAAAACGATCAAGGCGCCATGGTACATGGTTGAGTCAAGAGTGCCGGGTGAGGTTGAACCACATCTGCCATTTTTGACAAGTCTTGGCAAATGATGCACTTGGCCCAAAGATACCCCATAGGGTGCAACCTCGTAACTATAAGCCCTATAGGCAAAAAGGATAAGAGGTTGCGATCAAAAGTCAAGTTGTTGGCGAAACCTGGATGGGAAGAGCTAACCTTGTATGGTCGATGTACGCTTCCTTGAAGGGGCAATCAGGGGGAAGATAAAGGGCAGCACCCTCCATTAGGGAGCTGATACGTGCTATAAGACGCAAATGTCACGAGGCTTCTTGTTTGCGAAAACATAAAGGCTTGTCATATTTGTGCAACAAATGAAGTTCTGCGAGCCTTCTAAAAAAAAAAAAAAAAGAATAAAGAACTCGCAGAACATAATAAATAAGTTAAGATGAGATCAATGGGTCACCATATGAAAGTGTGGAGACGTCCTGCGATTTCATCGCAAGACGGCAATGTCATGGGTCTTTATGTTCTCAAGAATATTTAGGCCTGTCATATTGTCGCAACAATTCCTGAAGAGGTTAAAATACTATACAAAGAGGTTAAGATGAGATCAATGGGTTTTTGCATGAAAGTGTAAGAACGTCCTGCGATTTCATCGCAAGACGATAATGTCACGAGGTTGTATGTTCGCAAGAATGTTCAGACTTGTCATATTATCGCAAATACAAAAATTTACTACAAAAGAGGTGGCAAAATAAGATCTTTACTTAGGAAGGCATGATAAGACCACAGAAATTAATGAAATTCATTGCATTAACATCATTGAAGAAATTATACAAGAATATACATTATGAAGATCTGAAAAGAAGATAACTTCGTCAATATCATTGAAGAAATTTTACAAGAATATACATCAAGAAATTTTGAAGAGAAGACAGCTCTGTCAATATCATTGAAGAATTTTTACAAGAAGTCCTATCAAAGAAGACAACATCAGTGAAGAATTTTAAAGAAGACTTAACAAAAGATGCGATTTTGATAGCAATCAAATACAGATAAGTTCATATTCGTAAAAGTTTACGAGAATTGCATACTTCTTATACTTCTCCATATATTGAATATTTCTCCAAAAGATTGAATACTTCTTATAATTCTTCAAGAATATCTCATATTTATTATACTTCTTTAATGGATATTTCATTTGGTGAAGGTTAAATAATCATTATACTTCGTCATATGTTACATAATTATTCACAGATTGAATACTTCTTATATTTCTTTATTTGATGAGTTGAGTACTTCTAATACTTCTTATATCTCTTCATTTGGTGGATCGAGTACTTCTAATACGTAAAAGGGAATTGAGTACTTCTAATAATTCATTTGGTGAATTGAATACTTCTAATACTTCTTATATCTCTTCATTTGATGGATTTGGTACTTCTAATACTTCTACAAAGGTATTGTATATGTAGTATACTTATTAAGGATATTTCATATATTTTACTTTTTATACTTAAAAGGGACGATTTCTTATCTACAATCGTAACAAGTTTAAACTTCATAAGATAAATTGAGGCAGATATTTTAATACTTTAAACAATGTTTAATCATTTAAAGAGAAATAATAGGGGGAAAAGGATATACTAAGCTTTATCTGTGAGTTATATATTATTTCTCTTCATATGATCAAATGGGGCAAATTTAATCAAAGAAAGGTTAAATTATCTTCGCAAAATATCGAAAAGAAAGGATAAATCATCTTCGCAAAATATCGATGTACTTCTCAAAAAATAGAATTGTTCGCAAAAAGAAAAACAACAGTAACTAAGGGAAGGAATTCAAAAGAAAGAAAGACAGGAGAGTCAATGATAAATTGAAAAAGGAATATTATCATGCTTCATCAACACTCTGTCTTTGGATCTTTAAGATCAGTAGGGTCATTAGCAGCCTTCGACTTTTGCGAGATATCATCCTTGGAAGAATATGCAACAGGGACATCTCCTTGAGGAATAAATTCTTTCTCATCATCAAGATCTTCATCATCACTCTCATAATCGAAATCACTATCAGGCTCACGAGCAACTTCATCGTCAGATATCTTCAGAGGAGTAATTTTCACAGGAGGCAAGCCTCTTGATAAGAGAATGTTATTCGTAAAGACTTGAGCTTTCAGATGACTTTCACGAAGTATAGCTTTTTGATGATTGGTATCTTCGATATCTTTGGAATAAGCAAGATAATTGAATCTCCAAGTAGCACGGTCACGAGAGTTGATTAAGCGAGTAGAAAGCAAAGCATTCTTCTTACGAATCTCGGAACAGGAGGCTTCTAATCCATCTTTTGCATTACGAAGGTTGTTCTCAGATTCTGCAAATAAAACAAAATTCAAAGAATAAAATTTGCGAGTATAACGAAATTTAAAGATATACCAGAGGCAGTCAAATTTTAATGACTACCTTCTCTTTGCGAAGTAAGAGATTGAGTTAAAGATAGACAACAGTTCTTCATCTGATTCATCGCATTATCAAAACCATCACCAACTAATCCTTTAAGTCGAGATTGAAGCTTTTGATCTTTAGAAAGGAGAAAATTCTTATCCTTCGCAAGTTTGGCATTAAGACTTTTTAATGACGAATAATCTTGTTCAAGTTGATTCTTCTTAGCACTCAAGACTATGTTCTTATTAATAAGGGAATTCTTCTCAATAACAAAAGAATTTCTTTCAGCATCTGAAGACTTCTTTAATTCCTCAAGTTCACCTTTCAACAGAGAAAGAAGATTTTCTTGATCGCAACATTTATTCTGAAGAGTTTTTAATTCTTGCGAAGAAACAATCATTGTATTCAAAAACGAACATTTCTCTTCTGATAAGGTTTTGTTCTCTTCTAATAAGGTTTCTATTCTCAAATTAGCTTTAGTTAATGAAGAAAAAAGTTGAGATATATCATCATTCAAAAAATTTCGATCATATATTAGTTGAGTATTCTCTTGAAAAAGAGCGTCAGAGTTGTCAAGAGCACACGAGTAAAGATTAGATAAATGGGAGAATTGGTTTGAGAGGCTTTCATGCTTGGTTCGATATTCTGTTGCATCTGATTCATGGTGAAGTACCAATCTTCTACATTTCTGGATGGATTCTATAAAGGGGAATGGGTTTTAATGGATGTTTCAAACATATGAAGAATATAAGTAAATAAAAGGGAAAATATGAAGATAGTAATCATACCTTTCAATTCATCATTTCTTTTGCGAAGTATCGCACAGTCGAAAGAATTATTCTAAAAATGATGATTTTCTTTACGGAGATCCTCGCATTCTGCTTGAGAAGATTTCAAAGATTGACGAAGCAATTCAATTTCTTTTTCTAAGGATTGACGTGAAGAAGAAATTTCTGGATTGACGAAATTATTCAGAACTTCGCAAAACTCATATTGCGAACGAACATTAGTAGACTTCGCAGCATTTGTCAAAACCTCAGATAACATTCAGAAAGTTGAATAAATTCCATCTCGAATTTCCTGAGGAAGAGGAGAAAAATTTGAAGGAATAAGAGCAAGCTGCAAATTGTCTGGAGAAATAGCACTCAAAGGATTTGGAGACAAGACAGGTTTTTTAAAAGAAGAAGTTGAAGAAATATTTTGCGAGGACTGTTTTTTAGGAGAAGAAGTTGAAGAAATATTTTGTGAGGGTTGATCTTGAAGAAGTGTTGATAAATTGACACTGATGGGAGATTGAAAGGTAGGTAATGGAGTAGAGGCAGGAGTGTGTGAAGAAGCATTTTCACGAGGAGGAGAGGAAAATCTTTATCAACTTCAGGAAGGAAATCATCAATCGGAATTAATGGTGTGGGTTTAGTTATTCGAGATCTCTTACTAGGATTTGGTTTTTCGCCAACCTGCGAATCAAAATGTAGATTAAAAACTGAGGCAACAATATATTGTTCAGGAAAGAAGGAAAAGTATTTTAACTACCTTTTGATTCTCAGATTTTCTTCTTCGTGGATTAAGGCTTGGATTCTTTAGTTGAGATTTCATCTGAGGAGTTATTTTGCTGAAATAAACCAAAGTCAGATAACAAATTATAGAGAAATTAAAGAGAAAGAACAAATGAAATGCGCGGAGATAGAAGGAAATTACCTTGGAGAACTCATGAAGATATAAGCAGAAGAAAAAATTGCAGAGAAAACAGTAATAAAAAGTATGAGTAGAAGATAGAATTGCGGAAATAAGAAGAAGAAAAGGAAGAGAATATAAAGGAGTTATATAAGGGAATAACTAGAAAAGAACGGTTACAAAAGACGTGTCAAAATTTTAAAAGACTAAGTAACGGTTATGTTCTCACGATCATTTCTTCTTCGTAGAATTGACATGAGAAGAGGCAAGATGTAGGTACTGAATATCGCAAGATAATAGTTCACGAGTATCGTAATAAATAAAGGAGAAAAGAGTTATAAAATGATACGATGATAGAAGTAGCACGGAGAAATACGAAGTTTTGCGAGGATGAAGTAATTTTGCGAGTATGAATTGCGATACTTCGCAATTCATATACAGTTGTATAAGTTTTACTATAAATAAGAGTTCAAATGTAAAATTCGAGAGGTTCTTTTGGTGAGTGTTAGAAAATATCTTAGGAAAGAGAATAGAGAAAGTTGTAACTATTCTAGGTCCATTTATATACTTCTTTGTAATCAATTGAGAACATTAATAGGAAAATTGTTATTCATCATCAAGAACTTCTTGAGTTTTTACTAATTCTATTGAGGGTGTAGTTGTAGGTTATTCTGCAACTACAAGTTCGATCAATTTGATCTACATCCATGATTCTTCACTATGATTGTTTAATTTTACATTTGATTAACATTAATAATCTCCATTAATGGAGTTCTAAATCTAGTTTTGGGGAAGAAGATGATAAAGAAAAATACATTTTCTCTCTCTGAAAATCTCTCTGCAAAATATCTCTCTCTCCTCAAATTGTGTCCTCCCCTTTCTCTCTCCTGCTCTTATCTTTATATAGGTGTCTTCATAGTGGATGACAGCTCATATTCAACTTTATTTCCCATTTTTTAGGTTTTTCTCTATGCTCCTTGCAGGCTCTAATATGCTCCTCGCGAGATCTGCTATCGTGCTCGCGAGATCTGTTATTGTGCTCGCGAGATCTGTTATTGTTCTCGCGAGATCTACTATCATGCTCGCAAGACTCTTCTATAACCACAAAATCTTCATTTCCTTCCTTGCTCTCGCGAACTCCCGCCTTGTGCTCGCGAACATTCTCTCTAACTATAAAATCTTCACATATTTCTCATATTTTAGGCTGTCGTTGTTTATTACGTCATTCTTTAAACTACTTTGTGACGCTCGCGAAATTTTGTTGAAGAATTTTCGGTGACGCTCGCAGAAGTGTGGTTAATCTCTCGTGAATATAATTGTGGCGATATTCTGATCCTACAAGATTATCAAGGTTATTTCCCTCGATGATGGCATGCTTCTTAGAATCTTATCTAGATGGCAGCGATCTGAGAATTTTCATCACAATGTCCTTTTCAGGAATAGTCTTACCCATACGAAGGTTTTCCCAACCGGAATTTAGGTTTTGAAGCATGGCTTCCTTTTCGCTGGTATTTCCTTCGAATACGGTTTCTAAGATATCCACGCATCTTTAGACCTAGTGCAATTTGATACATGGTGCTAAAGATTTGGGGTAATGGCATGTATGATGGCATTCAAACCGTTGGAGTTTTGCTTTGCAGCAAGTATCTCAGCAGCATCGTATTCGCCAATATTTTTTGGAATATTAACGTTACCTACTGCAACAACGGGAGTATCATAGCCATTAACAACATATACCCATGATTGAAAATCACGTGCTTGAAGAAAAGCTCGCATAGCAATTTTCCACCATAAGTAATTTGAGCCATCGAAGACTGGTGGTACGTTAATAGAGATAGCACCTCTATCCATAGAGTCAGATCGCTACAAACACAGACTTTTGAGGTCTTGAACGTGTTTGCCTGCTCTGATACCAATTGAAAAGGTGAGGGTCTAACAACCTCACCTAATATTTCGATTAGCAATCTGTATGGACTAACTCTAATATACTTTTAAAAGAATCAACTAGATAGTCAGACTCAATCTTAATAAAAAGTATATCAAGGAGTTAATATCTCTATCTCTCGATTTCATCTATACTCAAGCAAATAGAAATCTGTGAGTCTTTATCAAATTCAAGAGATATAAACTTGAATGGTATCAAAAACCAATATCCAAGGATCAATCAATTTCCAATCAACAACCAAAGGTTGGATTTCACAATTGATCGATACAATGCACAACCTGTGATATTTCAATTATATAACAAAATATAATACGGAATAAAAATAACACAGACACCATAAATTTTGTTAACGAGGAAACCGCAAATGCAGAAAAAACCCGGGATCTAGTCCAGATTGAACACCACACTGTATTAAGCCACTACAGACACTAGCCTACTACAAACTAACTTCGGTAAGGACTATAGTTGAACCCTAATCAATATCACAATGATTCAAGGTACAATTGCGCTCCTTACATCTATGATCCCAGAAACATACTACGCACTTGATTCCCTTATCTAATGTCACCCACAACCAAGAGTTGCTACGACCCAAAGTCGAAGACTTGAATAAACAAATATGTATCACACTGAAAAGTCTACGATAATAGATATATCTATCTCCCACAGATACACCTACGAGTTTTGTTCCGTATTTTGATAAAATCAAGGTGAATAGGAACCAATCAATAATCCGTACTTATATTCCCGAAGAACAGCCTAGAATTATTGACCACCTCACAATAATCTAAATCGTATAGTAGCGAAACTAGATATTGCGGAATCACAAACGATGAGACGAAGATGTTTGTGATTTCTTTTTATCTTGCTATATTGGAGAAATAATCTCAAGCTAATTATTCAATTGAACTTGTACGGCAAGATCAGATCGCTCAACTACAAGAGAAGTAGTTTCGTCTGGCTTCACAATCCCAATAAAGTCTTCAAGTCGTTAATCGACAGGGTCTCGAGAAAAAAAATTACGATTAAAGGAGAATCGACTCTAGCAAAACCAACTAGTATCATATAAGAGTGTGGGGATTAGTTTTTCCAGTTGCTAGACATCTCCCTTATATAGTTTTTAGATCAGGGTTTGCAATCCAAGTTACCTTGGTAATAAAGCATTCAATATTCATCGTTAGATGAAAAACCTGATTTATCCAAGCTAATATCTTTCAACTGTTAGATCGAAACTTAGCTTGTCACACACACAAATGAAATGTATTTCATTTAGGTTTGAGTAACCGTACCTCAACGTGTACATTTGGTTGGTTCACAAATGGTTGACCAATGGTTAGCCATATGAGCACTTTCATATCAACCGTATTCATCTTCTCATAACTAGTTCAAATGACTGACAAGAACTAGTTCAAGAGTTGTTTAATTGCAAGGAAATCTTATGTAACTACATAAGACAAAATTGAAGAAAAATCGGTTTGATTCACTCGAATCAATTCATGAACAATATGGCCACATTTTGCAAAGATTGCATTCCTTATTGTTTAATTTTTTAAGTTCATGAACAACCGATTTGAGATATAACCAGCTTAGGTACGCGTACGGGTACGTGTACTCTAGCTTTACCAGAATTGGGTTTGAAAACCGATCAGAAATTCTCGGATGAAAACTTCCGTGGGTACGCGTACCTAAGGTGACCTGTTTGTAAGTTCGTAAACTCCAAACTTAAAAATTCAAAGACTTGAAATTCTGCCAGTACTCGTACCCAACCTATCTCCTTCATCAATACCACATGCACATATATGCATGCACTTGGTTTTCGATACATGGACTTATACACTAATGTGCGAACACACTATATATGCTTATATCTATAGGTGGTTACGTAATCTCAACTCTACATTTCAATCATTGAAACATTCTTCTATAATGTTAATAGTCGTTACACATAAAGAATCGACTACCGTCATCAAATCTATTTTCAAGATTGAAACGTCGTCATGACTTTCGTCACGGGTAAAGATGAAAGGTGGTTAAAGCGAAATCTTACCAACACATATTTCGAGAAAAAGATAGGAGAGTAAACTCAGCTCAAAAAATGTGTATGTATGAAAAATATCATACTTATACGACTGTTGTCTCAAGAGTAGGAGATAGATATACTTTATAATGCTAGATAAGTTCAAGTCTCCACATACCTTTTTGGTCGGATAAAGTTCCACCGGTTCCTTGAGTAGTTCTTCGTCTTCATAAGATAATCGGCATGGAGTCTGGACCTCAACTATACTTAAATATCCTAGACCGAGACTTGGTCATAAGTAAACTAGAAATCAAGACGTATAACTTTGATCACTAATATTGACAAAAATGCTTGAGATAGCAACGCA
Organism: Papaver bracteatum; assembly: GCA_023529315.1. Classification (NCBI taxonomy): domain Eukaryota; kingdom Viridiplantae; phylum Streptophyta; class Magnoliopsida; order Ranunculales; family Papaveraceae; genus Papaver; species Papaver bracteatum. The sequence goes on along the minus strand of JAJJWX010002148.1, from coordinate 275,072 downwards.
TGCGAGTTCGACCGAGCAATGCTCTAACAGAAACTAAAAGTTGATGAAGAGTTAGGGTTTTGAACGTTGCGGAAGCGGTGAAAGGATATGTTCTTAGATAAAAATCTAAAAGCGTTGTATCTGATACCAACTAGTGTATCACAGATAAGGAGATAGCAAACTGGTTTCTAAGGTTGTGAAGATAGTTTAAGGATCAAGATTTTAGGGTTGTAAAATTGATAATTAAATTGATAATAAGATATGTCTCTAAAAAACAAGGCATAGCCTTTAAATAGGTTCACAAGTACCGACTAAACAGAAAAGAAAATGAATTATATGTAAACTAGGAAAGAAAAAGGCTTGCAAAGCAAGTAAGCTAATCAAAAACATTGGATCAACTGTCATAGTTGATACGTACGCAAAAGATCAACAATCATAGTTTATACTTCCGTAATGGATCAAAAAGCATTATTGATACTAAACAATGAATCAACAAAAAGAGTTGATACATAGAAAGATATATTACATCATATTACACCTAGTTTGTTTATTCTTGGGAATCTTTTCTTCAGATATAAGATTCACTCAAACTAGATCGAAGTGTCGACGGGATCTTTAGAATTGTTGTAAATCTAAAGATATCTTGTGATAATCCATTGTTAACAGACTCCATTTTGTGTGTGATTGATCACAAGAGATTCTGGTAGTGTTGTGCAGGTTTAATTGAAGATTAAAGAAAATTTGAAGACGAAGAAGATTTCTTATGGGTTTCTCATATCTTTGTGTAGAACAAACCTTGATCGTATGGGATCCAACTAGAATCGAATTTATTCGATTGATTAGTTGCGTGAGATCAGCATCGCTTTGTAGTTCCTTGATTAGGTTCTATACTGATTGATTGCAAATCTAAACTCTGTTACTTCAGTAATTGTTGGATAGATTGATCAAACCAGGAAAATGAGTTTATTAGTTTAAACGAAAGAGCCTTTGCATATGACTTGAGATATCTTTACTGGAAAGAATCAATAGAGTTGTTAAAAATAGATTTGTTGTTACTTTAATGTTTGGAATACGATCCAAAGGAATTGTTCTAGTGCGTGCACTTATTGAATGTCAAAAGCGCAGGGATACTGAAGAAACTGAGTGAACTAGGTTTAGTTGCTTGGTCTCAACTATACAAAGTTTTGGTTTAGATTTTTTATAGCGGCTTAATTATGAAAGTATTCAATTCTGGACTCGGTCCCGGTGTTTTTCTGCATTTGCGGTTTCCTCGTTAACAAAATCTTTCTGTGTCTTTTACTTTTGTATTTCTGCAACTATAATTGTTTATTATAATTAAAAGTAAAATACACAAATGTTAACTCCGCTTTACTTGGTAGTGATCGTATAGAGTTTGGTTAAGTCCGAATTATTATCAAGTAATCACACTTTGATTGTTTATTGTCTCGATCTCGTGTCCATAAACGATCACACAAAGTGTGAATACCGATTTGTCGTATTGTCTCGATTTTTTCCATACACAATCACTTTCGGTAAGAGGACTTATAGGTGGATAATTTAAAGATTGTGGTGTATTTGGGTACCCTCATCTTTTCATGATTGTTGTACAATTTAAGGACATGGTTTCTTCGAAAGGTTAATCTTTATGTATATTTTTATAGCCAATATGCTATTTGTTTGCTGGAGCAGGTTATGGTTTGTGATAGAAATGGAATCCATTAACAGAGAAGAGAGAAACTACAGTTTCATTAACTAATTTAAATAAAAGAGATAACTAACACTAGCTTTATAAGTTTTTATACAACCAAACTAACATGCACAGACAAGGTGCAAGATAGTAAACTTACACTCACATCTAACCCAATAAGAAAGTAGAAAGTTGAGTTTAATAGAATAATCAAATAGAAACAGACACCACATAAAAGAGGTGTAATAAGAGTGTAACTATGTTTATATGTCTAAGAAGATAAAATCTGGGACCAGATAATCCTTTTGTAAATACATCAACAACTTAATAAATGGTGGAGATGTATGAGATCCGTAAGTCCTTGGATTGCACTAGTTCCCATATAAAATGGTAGTCAATGGCCAAATGCTTCATTCTTGTGTGAAAAACAAGATTGAAAAATAATGAAATGGCACTCATGTTGTCACACAAAATAGAGTTTGTTGTAGGTAAAAAAAACACGTATATAAATTATTCAACATCTTACAAATCTAAATTACCTCAGATCCATAGTTTGCTAGACTTATGAATTCAACATCAGTTGAGTACCTAACAACAATAGCTTGCTTATTGCTAGACCAAGAAATGAATTTGGATCCAAGAAATGCAATAGCCTCGTGTACTTCTCCTTGAATCAGTATCTCCTCCCAATTAACATCACTCAATCCATGTACTGCAAAGAGTCATTCGCTAAACAAAATCCGATGTAACTTTGAGATATCACAATATTCTCTTGGCAGAAACTAGGTGTTCAGAAGTTGGATTTTGCATGTGTTGACAGACCTGATTTACTGCATAGCTAATTTTAGGTCTACACCACACCATATGGCCCGATTTGAGACATATATATTTTTAGGTCGAGACACATATAAAGGTCTTTAGTGCTTCCACTAATAGTCTCAAATCAAAAATATGAGTTGCTTTCATTCTGATTTTTCAACCACTCTTAATTATATTCGTCTTAAAATATCGTTTATATGTAATTGTAAATTTTATAATTTTACAAGCTTCAATGTATATATAATTTATAAATCTTTTCATTTAATTTCCCTCCAAAATCCAAATTTCCCCCCAAAATTCCCACCCTTTCCAATTTTCTAAATCTCCCTCACATCAATTTCCATCTCAAATTTCCCCTCATATCTTGTTACACCCTAAATAATTTTGAGATTTTTTTTTTTTGAAGCATAATTTTGAGATTTGAATTAGTTCCCACCATTTATCTTAGTTTCTCCCTATTTATTTTGGAAAAATTATCCTTAATTTAGAGAATATATGTAATATATTTTTTTTATAGAGACGGGAGAATCTCTTTCCATTATCTCTTCCCTCTCACTCTTTTATTTCCCTTTCTCCTCTCGCGGTCTCGCCTCTTTCTTCTCTCTTTCTTTTATTTTCTTCTCTTCCGCTCAAAACCAACTGAAAGAAGAAAAAAAACAACGGAAAGAAATCAAGGAAATCGAGAGAAACCAGAAATTAAATCAAAAGTCTTCAAATTGTGATTTTGTAAACCTAAAAGTCGTTCGAAAAACCCTATTTTACAAATCAAAGTCTTTGATTTTGTAAACCCAATTGATTTTTACTTTTAGATTGAAACTCTCAAAATAAGATTGAATTTTTAAAAGTAAACCCCTAGAAAATTTCTTGCATCGGGTATGAAATACTTGAAAAAGCGGGGGTCTAACAACCACACCCAATATTTGTTTAGGAAATTTGTATGGACTAACTCCAATATATTTCCAAGAGAATCAACTAGACAGTCAGACTCAATCAAGGAAAATACATCCAAGAGTTATATCTTTGTTTCTCAATATATCAACAAATCAAACAGATAGAATCCGCGAGCCAAATTATTATGAGAAATAACTTGACCGATACCAAACACCAATGTTCAAGTGTTAATTAATTTATATCAACAACCAAAGGTTGGATTATCTAATTAATTGAACTACGCACAACCTGTGATATTTCAATTATATAGAAAATATAATGCGAAAAAGAAATAACACAGACACCAGAAGTTTTGTTAACGAGGAAACCGCAAATGCATAAAAACCCCGGGGCCTAGTCTAGATTTGAATACCACATTGTATTAAGCCGCTACAGACTCTATCCTAATACAAGTTAAATTTGTACTGGAATATAGTTGAGCCCTAACCAATCTCACACTGATCAAGGTACAGTCGCGTTACTTACGCCTTTGAATCCCAGCAGGACTCTACGCACTTGATTCCCTTAACTGATCCCACCCACAACTAAGAGTTGCTATGACCCAAAGTCGAAGACTTGATAAACAAATTTTTCTCACACAAAAAATTCTATTGAATAGATAAATCTATCTCCCACATAAATACCTACGTGGTTTTTTTCCGTCTTTTGATAAATCAAGGTGAACAAGAACCAACTGATACACCAGACTTATATTCTCAAAGAACATCCTAGTAATATCAATCACCTCATAATAACTTAACCGTATGGTAACGGAAAAAGATATTATGGAATCACAAAGAATGAGACGAAGAGCACTGTGATTACTTTTTATCTTATCTATCAGAGATTAAATCTCGAGAAAATATTAGAGAAGATAATACTCAATACAATAGAAAAAAGTAAGATCAGAGCATGCAACTACAGAGAAAATAGTTGGGTCTAGCTTCAGAATCCCAATGAAGTCTTTAAGTCATTAACCTATAATGGTTTTAGGAAAACCTAGGTTAAAGGAGAATCAACTCTAGTTGCAACTAGTATCACACAGGGATTGTGGGGATCAGTTTTCCTAGTTACTAGAGTCTCCCTTATATATTCTACAAATCAGGGTTTGCAATCAATGTTACCTTGGTAATAAAGCATTCGATATTCACCGTTAGATGAAAACCTTATTAGATTCAAGCCAATGTCTTTCAACCGTTAGATGGTCTTGGCTTGTTGTTACACACAAATAAAATGTACCTTCATTTAGATATAGGTAACCGTACCTAAATGTGTACACTTAGTTGGATCAACAATAGTTAACCGAAGTTAGCCATATGAACACTTTCATATCAACCTTGTTCATCTTAATCACAACTAGTTCAAATGACTCAAATGAAACTAGTTATAGAGTTGTTCAATTGCTTATATTCTCATAGAAGTATGCAAGACACAATTGAAGATAAATTGGTTTTGATTCTCTCAAATCAATTCATGAACATTTTAGCCACGGTTTGCAAAGATTGCATTCCTTAATATATAAATGTATTTGTTCATGAATAATCGATTTTAAAACTTAAGCACTCAATTATGCAAACGGGTATGCATACTTAGAGTTCCGGATTTGGTCTGTCCGCCATATGAAAATGGGTACGCATACTGTCGTTCACGATCGAACTCAATTGAAATCAGTTTGCATACGGTATGCATACTATGGTTTTCGGACTTCAACTGTTGAATCAGTACGCATACTAAATTCCCGGACTTGGAATACACTTGCAACAGTTAGCATACAAGTACGATACTGTGATATATCCAATCAATGGTTAATTATTCTAAACTCCCATTTTAATCATTGAAACATTCTTAGAAGAAGAGAATAGTTATCTCAAACAAACTATTAGCTTCGAAGCAATTTTCAAGTGATCAAATGATCAATACGAAACATTCCGAGTTTACATCAAATGACTGTCTCACACAAATCATATAAGATGTTACCAGACGATTTTCACATGTTCATCTTTTGACTTTCATCAAGAATAAATGATGAACTTTGTTAAAGCGAAAGCTTACTAACACATATTTCGAGAAATATGTAAGCGAGTTAAACTCATCTCGAAATCTCAAATGTGTATAAAGTAAAGTCTATATAGCTATACGACTTTGTCTCAATAACAGATAGAATAGAAATAGACTTCTGAGTGATAGATGAGTTCAAGTTTCCAAATACCTTTTGTTGATGAACTTTGTTAAAGCGAAAGCTTACTGACACATATTTTGAGAAATATGTAAGCGAGTTAAACTCATCTCGAAATATAAAATGTGTATAAAGTAAAGTCTATATGGCTATACGACTTTGTCTCAATAACAGACAGAATAGAAATAGACTTCTGAGTGATAGATGAGTTCAAGTCTCAAAATACCTTTTGTTGATGAAGTTCCACAAGCTCCCCTTAGTAGCTCTTCATCTGCAATCGATGAACGTCGTGAAGTCTAAAGCTCAACTACACATTCAATCCTAATCCGAGACATAGCTATAAGTAGACTAGAAATCAAGACTTATAGTTTTGACAACTAAACTTGACAAACAAGCTTGAAATAGCAACGCTTGCGAGTTTGACCAAGCAGTTCTCTAACAATACCCTTAGAACAAAAATCAAAATTATTTTTTATTCTTAAACCCTAGAAATTTGATTTCTTTCTTATCAAACATTCATATCAATTGGATGAACGAGCTAAGAGGCGTGAACCAAACATTGGACATCATCACTACTGAAATTTTTCTAAAATTTTCCAAGAAGTTTGCTGATTCGAGCCCCTAAACTAGCTCAAAAATTGAAAAGCTTCTTTGTTCCTGATAGGAAATATTTTGGGCATGAGAAAATTGGTGTAGATCATCAAAACTGATATCGTATGAAGACCCTAATTCCTGGAATTTTCTGATGACGAATCATGATGAAATTCCTCATTCATTCACATGGGTTTTCATCCATCCAATCGTCAAGTGACAAATTGATGTTACTATGAAGATAATACAAGATGAAGACTTGTTTGGGCCATCTACAAACCATTTGGGTAGTTAGAGAGACAAGATCCAATGAAGTGAATTTACTGCAGTTGCTGATATACGATTAACGCTCCAAAGACCAACCTATTGGTCGTACTTGGATCTCCTTACGAGCAATGTCCGTGATGTACATGGGTCAACAAGGTCCTTCTACCACCCAAAATCAATGTGCCTCATGAATTTATGCTCTCTAGGAGAAGCTCATTCATACTACAAGTATGTCCACAACAGTTATTACTCCTTCGAAGATTATTCAACATCATTGGAGCATTACCGAATCGGAATTCCTGGTAATATATGATAACTAAGCCTGTCTATTCATTTTATTATGTTAGTAAAAATCACCATCTATGTGCATACTGCATAACATGACTATCCCACACTAAGCATGAGACTTAATGTTAATGGTGGATTTTTTACGAAGGTCTTATTCGTAAAATCACATCGAAAATTATGTATCTCTGACTGGTATCGGAATCATAAGAAATTATGTCTTCACTTTCTCAAAAACAAGTGAATCGCAGTTCCGTAAAATCCAATCAAACATAAAAATATATGACGACAATATTAATGCTTATGAGTCAGAACTTTCAATATTCCACATATTTTACAGTTAAGCTGAAAGTCTCAATATTTCTTATTTGAATTTTGAATTCATCTCTGGTGTCTTAATTTTACCAGAATAATATATGATGTTGATCACATCATATCTAAATGCTCCTAGACATATTGCATGCTAGTATAGAGCGACTAATTAATTAATTCTAGTGCAGAATTCACCGATGAACCCCTAGAAAGTAATTAATTAATTATTGTGCGACATCCACCGGTGAATCCCTAGAAAATTACATTAATTAAACCCTAATATTTACTTACTTCGATCCATGGCTTTTCCCGGCTGAATTCCATGGAATAGTAATGGATATTAACATTTCGGGCATTTGGGACACCCTCGAGTAAGCCCCGAGCAAGAGGCACGGGTATAATTAGTAATAATGCTTAAAGGAGCATCCAAAAACATGGAAGAACTAGGGCTAGAAGTTGATCAAAGAAGGAAAGGGAAGAGAGAGAAAATAATAATAAAATAATAAAGGAACCATGAGGGGTGGGCCCTGCACATGTAACCCACCGGCTGTGCTGCTGGTTCTAGCCGGCCCTCCCCCTCTTTTCCTTTATTTTTTTTATTATTATATTATAAAAAAAGAGCCACCAGGGGCATATTATTAAAAAAAATTATAAAATAGGTACAATGTGGATGGAGGTCAACCTAGCAACAAGTTGGGCCCCTACACCTTTTTGAACAGAAATACCTAATCTATAAAAATTGAATTGCCTATTTTGTAGTTTAGGTCATAATTAGCTATGCAATTTCTCAACCTCTTCAAGAGAATCACCATATCTTCACCAAGTTCACCTAAAATGGAGAAAGCAAGGACGCAAAAACCATACCCATGAGCAGAACACTTATCCAAATAGTTGGACCGCTTGCGTGAAATAGCAGTAAAAATGGCGACCCGGAGAGAAAGCACGCATACTGTTACAAGTAAAAGGTGAAACACACGTAACATCAAAGCAAACATCTTGATTGTTCACAGCAGGCTTAAAGCCTTGGCATCGTTAGTTAAGAGCCAAAGATTGACCTCTTTTCTGGCTACAACTCCGTCCTTTTAACAAATATCAGAGATAACATCCCTAAAAAAATCATGCATGAACTTTGAGCCCACCTCACTTGCGCAATGAAGTGCATGATCACCATAGACATCTATGTTCCTCTTACAACAAGCATAAACCGTAATATTATTAAAAATAGGTATACCAAGTCTATAGAAAAAAACTTCCCTGAATTGTCAAGGTCCAAGTGTCTGATTAAGCCAACATATTGGTATAGCTTTGAGATAGTCCTGAGCGTGGTCAAGCATGTTGCTTTTCCAAAGTATAGTATCACGTTCTGACATAACAAATTTGTAAGGCATGTCTTTCTTAACAACCTCAAAATACTGTATTGCCAAAGATTTCATAGGACGAGTGGCAATAGTGTTGATATCGAAAGAAGACATCCCACATACTTACATGAACTGTGACAAAGCATGCTGAAAACTAACGCTTGGTTTAGATTTAGGTGGAAGATTAAGGATGACCTCCTGCAGATTTCTTGTTTGATAACAAGAAACAAGAAAACATTATTTTCTCGTATCTTCCATCGTGTGAACACCCAAACCCCCATCCTTCACTGTAAGCGTAGCAATACATTGTTGGAGGATCCCAAACCCTACACCATATCCTATAACAATATGTTGCAGAAACTGTACCAAAGGATAATCATAACAAGAAATAATTTGTTGAAGAGCATGATTTCGAAACACCTGCGCAACTTCGTAATAGTAATAACTCACTATGCATGTCACGTAATTGCTTAACAGACTCCATGATTTGTAAAGTTTTATCAATTTTAGTCTTCACTAGATTACTTCAAAACTGCAGATTAAGACTCACCGACCCTCCCAACAGCTTTACACCACGAGTAGGTATACTAATATTGGCCGGAAAAACTCCATCAGCTTGACTTCTAGGATCAACACGGGGCCAAAATAATCCAGTCTTGTTAACATTAAGATGTAACCCATAGCTGATGCCTTCAGCCTGAATTATCGAGAGCGATTTAGATGCTTTCATGCTATCACTAGCAATAGTACCATCATCAAGGTACCATGCATGGAAATCCAGTTTGCACTGGCTTGAAATCATGTTCAGTTGATGGCATAGAACTAAGGAAAACAATAGAGGGCCTAACGGATGTCCTTGTTGTACCCCCAAGAGCAGATGAAAGAACAACCTCATTATAGTAGAGTCTTGCTTGTAAACCATAACAAAACTTCACTCATCTGGAGATGCTAGTACATCTAAGTATAACTTCCTGAATTAACGAGGTTCGATCAACCATATTGAAAGCATTAGAGAAGTCAATTAGAAGCATAAATATTGTATTTTGAGTACCTTTCATCTCCAAGAGTCTGTTTGCAGCGTGAAGAATACCTTCTGCTCCACATGGAACCCCAACCCCGAACTGATGGTCCCCTAGATATAAATACATGTCTTTGCAAACTGATTTAGTACTGATATTTGAGAATAATCTACGCCATATTGTACTAACAACAATATCCCTAAGCCCACCTCCAGGCTTGAGAAGAGGAGTTAAGGGAGCACTCACAATGTACTCTCCTAAAGCAGATGGACATTGTCCATCCAACCATAAATTGACCATCCCAGTAATAGATGCTAACAGTTCTTCACTCACAGCAGTAGACATACCACTCAAAGCATCTAAGAGATGTTGAGCCCTAATCCCATCTCTGCCGCATGATGTGCCTTTAGGAAATCTTCAAAGCATCAATGACAGCTTTAGAATCAACATACAAAGAAGCTGCCTCAACTGGCTCAGGGGGGATTGATGGTGATGGAGCATTTGGATGTTTCTGGATAAGCTCTTGTAAAGTGACTGCAGTTTCCGGGGTTATACCATTAGAAGATAAGACCTTTATAGCGGCATTGTAGTGAACATGGCTCTATTTCTTCTTACAGGATTGCACATTAAGGTTATGCTTCTTCTTCTTGTTTGATTTGATGACTTGCTGACTCTTTTAGGACTCGGCTAAAAGTTGTTCAATGATATGAACACACCCACCACTTTCGTTCCAACATAACAAAGCTTGGTTGAAACTATCCATTTGAAGCTTCTTTCTAGATCCATCATTCTCTTCCCTTGAGTTCTTAGGCTTGTACATATTTAAGGTACATATTGGCAACAGTAGAAGATGCATCCATGTTGATAAATCTATAGGGTTAGATAGTACCTTATCCAATGCAAACTTTAAAGTCCTTGAAAAATGAAGCCTACAAGGTGGGGGGATGCTGGAAATAGTTGTGAACCGCTTCTAATAAACAAGGTTTAGCATATCCAAGTTGAGTGCAGCATCATTGAGAGTAGCGTTATCATCCTACACAAATGATGGAATTGTATCGGGGGTGTCAGCATGTTTGATAATTCCATGAATGAATAATTCCATAGAATTAGCATCAAGTGGTCCCACATGATAAGTGCAAGATTTCTTCAAATCCCGTATATGCATGCATGGCACACACAACCACATCTGCAACTAATTTAGGGTTCATTCCCAATCTTCATAAACTATTATACTAGAGCTGATTCTCTCCCTATAAGCATTTTTATACCCTGGATTTGGTAAATTTCTATCATGTAAATGCCTGTAAAAAGCCGATTTGTTGTATCCATTACCACCAACTCCATTAGAGCAGCCATCAATTTTTTTGAAAGTGTTAGAGCATATCTTGGTTGAACCCACCAAGCGTTGGTATGTCAAGTTTGGTTATCATATTTTAGTGAGCCAAAACTCATTTAAGAGTCGCTTGATTTAAATGTACTAGAGTCAACTTCGTATAGGTTATCTTGAAAGTAGTCGGGTGAGACATTACAAGTATTGCGAGGACTTGAAGAAGTGAAGAAGTACGAAGCTATAACCACAACATCATCCTTCCACTTAAGGTTAGTGATTTGACTTGAACTGTTTCATTCCCTAACGTACCTTTCAAGTCCTGCATATTTAAAACATAAAACTGCGAAGCATGAACACTCTAGATAGATATAGTATTAAGGAATACAATATGAAGTTTCTTGCTTAACCATTAAACTTTGTATATGAGACATCGACATAATCGTATGAATGTTATTGTAATTATGTATGGGTATGAGGTGAGGATTTCATCCTATGAAATAATTTTTTACATGTGTTTGAAGGAAGTAAGTTCATGATATGTGTTGTGAACAGAAAAGAAAATCGCTAGGCGTTATTGGGGTTATTCTTCATTGCAAATCTTATGAACGACCAATATGTGTGATTAGTATAACTACTCATGACTTATTTGTGTTCTTGGTAAAACTATTCACATGAGACCTGACTTATATATTGGTATGACTTTTATTAGTGAAACCGATCTTAAGTAATCACCTGGGGTATGAGCAGGTTTGTGAGTGTCTGACCAAATTTGGGAAAGGGGAACCGATCCTATGAAGAGGTTCAGTACATCACAAGGGGGAATTGATCATTGTATGAGGTGCAGTAAGGTTTATAGAAGAAAGGGGAACCGATCCTATGAACATGTGCAATACGTTTTTAGGCAAGGGGGACCGATCCTATGGACATGTGCAGTGCATACAAGTTAGATACCAAATATATGTGGGGAACCGATCCTAGTACCTAGTCAGTCGTATCTTTGGTAAGCTAGTGTGACTATGCACAGTACTCACATGGAGGTAGAACCGAAACTTGTTTTGGTCGAACCGTTACACCCATGGTTTGTGATTGTGTGTTACTTGACCAATCACATAGTTCATGAAAGTGAGATGAACCAATTCTAAACTTGTTTGGAAGTGTGGTAAATCGGTTTCAAGTGAGTAAGTATGAAAAAGGACTTGCAAGAGTAAGATGTCGACACACTTTGAACGCGCACATTAATGTGTATTCTTTTATTATTCAAAGATATTCCTTAACATCTAAGAAGGAAGTAAATCCCAAGATCGAATTTAAAAAAGTTAAGAATATTTTAATTAAGGTTTTTAATTATATATGGAAAATAAGAATTAGTAATGTGCATTTGCTAGTTAAAGATTTTCCAAGGAGATTTTGATCATTATTTTTGGACAGTCCATTCATAGGAATTATGAAAACCGAATTTGGGTTAATATGGAAAAATGTCTTGAGAATATTTTCGGTTTTGGAAATTCCTTGGTGTCCAAACTTCCTTGTCTATAAATACTTTGAGTTTGAATTTCTAGCAAACTAATCCTTCGTGACAGTAAACTTCCTCTGTTGTACTGTTACTAGTGAAGCCGCCTATCGGAGAGGAGAGTAATCTAATTAGGTGAAATCTCTTACGGCCGCTCAATTTAAAGTATTCTTTGGGATTGAGAAGCTCTAGCGCGACCCTCTGGTGGGAAACTAGATATTGCGGTTTATCTTTAGTTTTCGTATTGATTTGATTGACTAACGGTGGTTGAACTTTGATTGCACCTAGTTTGTTTATGCTTGATAATCTTCTCTTCTGATATAAGATTCACTCAAACTAGTTCAAGGTTTCTACAGGGATATTTAGACTGTTGTTTGATATAAAGACGATCTTGTGATAATCCATTGTTAACAGACTCCGTTCTGTGTGTGATTGATCACAAGAGATTCAAGTAGTTGTGTGTAGGTGTTTATTGAAGATCTAAGAATATTTGAAGACAAAGAAGAGATATAATATTTCTTACCTGGTTTTATAATCTTTGGTGTGCACAATACTTGTTTGGGTAATAGAGGATCCAACTATAATTGATTTATCCTTAAGGTATTTTGATAGAATAGTTGAGAAGATCGGTATCAATGCATTTCCTTGGGATTAGAGGTATTGATAGCAAAATCATATCGATTTCCTTTTGGTGATTGAACATAAGATAGATCTTGTAACCTAGCAAAGGAGTTTATGTTAAGATAAACAGAAGATCCTTTGTGCAACTCATATCACTTGGTTGAAGAGATTTGATACCAAACAGATTTGTTGTTCCTTTACTATTTGGAATACGAACCAAAGGAATTGGTCCAAGTACGTGACTTGTTTACAGGTTGGAAGCGTGGGAATACAGGCGGAACTAGGTGAACTATAGGTTTAATTGCTTGGTCTCAACTATACGAAGTTGGTTTATTTTGTATAGCGGCTTAATCCTGAGAGTATTCAATTATGGACTAGGTCCCAGGTTTTTCTGCATTTGCGATTTCCTTGTTAACAAAATCTTGATGTGTCATTTACTTTATATTTCCGCATTATAATTGTTTTATTATAATTAAAGTAAATTGCACAAACGTTAATTCCTATTTACATGATACGTGAATCCTATTGAGTTTGGTTAAGTCCGAACCTTTGTATCAAGTAAACACACTTTGTAGTTGTATTGTCTTGATTTGGTATCCATAGATGATCACACAAAGTGTGAACCAATTTGTTGTATTGTCTCGACTCAGTCCATAGACAATCACTTTCGGGGAAAGGACTTATAGGAAGGAAAATATATAGCTTGAGGTATATTTGGCTACCCTCGCCTTTTCAATTGGTATCATAGCAGGCAAACACGAAAAGATCTAACAATATGTGTTTGGTGCGATCCATTCTATAAGAATTGAATCCATGACTGATTCAGTTAACGTTAAGCAAGAGTATGACTACTCAAAGGTTGAAGATGTTACTACTTCGTTGACTCATGATCCTGGAGTTGCGAAAACATCTGTGTCTTTTTCTGATAAAAAAGAAGATGTTGATAAAGAGTTGGTAAAACTCCTAAAGCCTATAAAATATCTGTCTTCTAAAATGGTGATTTTAAAGATAGAGTCAAATCTTGTTAAACAGGAGATCAGAAATAAAGATAGTCAACTAGATATTATGACTGAAGAGAATATGAATCTCACTGTCAAATTAAAAGCTCTTGTTAATTCTCTTAATAAAAGGACATATCCAATAACTCTGACGAATGATGTTGTTGTTTTAGTCACATCTGAAACAGATCAAGATGATAGTGGTTTGCCAAACAACATCAAGTCAGAAGAGGATGAGAAACAAGATTCTACATCTACTGATGATCAAATGAAATCTTGTCTAAAGGAAGCTTTGAAATGATTCCATGATAATGATCTTAAGGAATACACTTTTCGGTCACTTGACAGGAAACTTATACTTCTTCAACATACTGTGGTCAAAATATTGAAGGAAGTTTCTTGTCTTAAAAAAGTGAAAGATCATTCCTCAGTAGAAAGACAGATTGTACCACAACCCTATAAGATCAACTCAAAATCAGAGGAAAGAGCTGACAATAGCTTCAGGAAGAAGATTCCTCCTCATCCATGTCGAAACAATTCTTTTTTTTATGAAGAACGATTCCAGAAAAAAAGGAAATAGAGAATCTCTGCCAAAAGGAACAATGAGGAATGTCCAATAATTGTTTCATAAAATCACACTGATGTGAATCATAAGGAAGTCTTTAGAATGATAAAATCGTATGAAAGTCTCATTGAAATAATTAAGAGAGATCTATCAATCTTTGAAAATTCTCACATCGGTATGGTTTCTACACATGATCATATCTATAGAGTTTGAAAATATCATCGTCTTGGGAGAAAATATATTGGGAAGAAATTCCCTTAAAGAAACATGAACTATGGTTTTGTTATTCAATTGTTTATGGGTGAAAACTATTTCTGACGGTTTTGGTAATTTGGGGTGTGTAGATGAGAAATGAATCTAAACCCTATAAAAATGCACTGCACGGGAGTGCTTTTGATTCGAGAGATCAATTTATACAATTCTGGCCTAAACCAAGAAATAGTCGTTCCAGACTTGTTTCGCTCACAAAGTGAAGTAGATGGGGTTGATCTTAGGGAGGGAAGCAAAGAAGGTATTGTGAAGGTGTAGGTTGTTTATGACTTGTATCAGAATACCAAACTGGCTTGCAAATAATGTAAGAAATAAGCTCTGGGTGTTTGAATATTTTGTATCAACACTTAGTTTCTGTCTATCTTGTCCTGTTGGAAATAGGGAGGAGAACCTATTTATACAAGTCATTAAGCATAACCCTCGTATCTCGTGGGAAGTGGAGTAACAGAGTGGTAGAGTCGTGTTTTAGTGTCACACGGTCAGTCTTGCCCACTTCTCTCGTCATTATTAACCGTCCATGACTTCCTGACACGTTCTTGTGATGGCGCATTGCGCGCTGCACGTTGTAAACCGCCAGACCAATACCCCAATATGTATCCCCCAGTTTGTGACATGATTGATGTCTCGAGTGTGCGGATTGTGGGACCCAAATAAAGTAGCATGTAATGCTAGATTAAATAACTAAGTTATTTAGGAAGTCAACATTTATGAAATATCGTGTGTATTATATGCAGGTAATGCATCGAATATATTCAGCATGTATGAAGCATCGTTATTGAGCATCATGTCCAGAATACTTCATGTGATGGTTTGGAGGCTGCGCAAGCAAGTCTTCTCTTGGCCGACCAAATTGTGTGGTAGAGTGGTGGATGGTAATCACCACGACACCTAATTAACCAGTTAACTCCTAACTAGGGCTGTATAACCAAGCATGTGAAGTTGAACGTACGAGATGATCTTTGAAACACTCATCTGCGACCGTTTGTGGAATTAGGGTTTTTGAAGAGGTGTGCAAGCATCACTCTTCAACTTGGTCGAAATCAAGCATGGAAACACTTTTTGGCAGGGCTGATTGGGCATGCATGTAAACGGCATACCGGTGTACATGCCCATACCTCATTGTCTCATGAAAGTTTGATCTGGGACACTTAATTTGTACGGTGAAGATGCGTAGTTAAGATAAAATTGCGACAGAAATACAGTGCCGCAAAGGCCACGTGTTATGCCAACTTTGGGCACATGTTTCGAGATGACCAAGCATGGTCGGTCTTATCCGATCAGTCCGACGTGCATACGGCGGGCTGCTGTACATGCCTGTACTTTATTGTCCCATAAAAACGTGATCTAAGCCACTCAATTTGTCCGGCAAAGTTGAGTGGTCGAGATCAGTTTTTTGTTGGGAAGTGTGACCATGCCTAGTTTGGGCGTGCGAATCGAGGAAACCAGCCATGGTATGCCTTGGACGATCGGGTGTGGGGATAGGGGGTCTCACAGTGATAATGTTGATACTCACCGGACCTGATTAGTCTATTCCTAGACCCTTCATCCGAGCGAGAGAAGATGGACGCTCGTGATTGCAATACAAACCTTAATTAGGGTTTTTCCGGCCATGTGTCACGCCTTGTTTGGGCGCACAAATTGGGACGAACAACCATAGTTGGTCTTGACCGATCGGTCATGTATGTAGGCGGGCCCATGGTGTTTGTGCTGATATGCTCTGAGCCCTTTGAATCTACATCTTCACCCTCCATCTATGCCTGTGAAGATAGATGGTTGAAACTGACTTGCGACACTTTTAATGTGCCGTAAACCCTAATTTAGGGTTTCACGTCCGCTCTACTTTGGATGGACGAATTGGCAAACCATTGCTACCTTTTTGGGGAGGTTGACCATGCGGGGTCCGCATTGGTCCGGTGTTGAATACTCCAATACCTTCCTGAGGGTTATGGATCCGATCTAAGCCATCCAATCATGATGGTAAAGTTGGATGGTCGTGATCGTTTCCGAGAATGATGCGGACAGTCCGGATTCAAATATGCTCGATCGGGTTAGTATAACACACCGAGAGATGATTCTCTTTGTTAGAGAATGGTGTAGCTTGTACGGGTATTTCATATATGCCTCACTATTGATACTTGGATATTCATGTTACTCTGCTGAGAGTAACAATCAGTCATCATGCCGCACCAATAATAAGAGTTCTGTTGAGAACAACACAGGAAATACGAGGCAATTTATGCATTAATTAATAATGCTAAAATTCACAGAATACTTTGGGATTGTTGCTACATGCTCCATTCTAGGTGAATTAATAAAGATGAGAAGTATTCATCACTTATCAAATAGCCTTATCCTTTGCAGGATGTCGGCACAAAAATTGGTTTTACAACTTTAGCCCTGAACTAAAATCCACCATCAACATTAAGTCCCCTGCCTAGCACATGATGGTTACACTATTGTTGGGTAGGCATTAGATGATGACATATACAACATAAGAAAACAAGATGAAGGAAGTCTACCTGGAGGGATTCTGACCAATCGTGGGTAATCTTCTCCATGCGTGCGTGACCATGGGCCTTGGGGGGACCGGCGTCCTCCTTTAGGTGTTTAGGAATATAATTCTTCTTCTATTGGGATTCCCCGGCATGGGTGCTTACACACTGCTGGCCAAATCGCTCATATACAGATGTTCCTCCAATCCCTGATTAGGGTTTGCAAGAAAGCATGACGTTGTTGGTGTTGAATCCTTATATATCGGGTAGGCTTTTCCGCAACCACTTTAGTCTTCCTTTAGGGTTTCCTTGACATATATGTATATGTAAGGATTTTGAACCACTTTCTACAATCTTATGATTTTTTTATTTTTTTTGTGTGCAGAAACTCCATTTCCTCATCATGTCAAGCAACAGTGGATCATCTTCTTCATACCATCCAGGGTCTTCCATTAAACGTGCATGACCTGCATCTGAGTCTCATGATGAATCCCCTACTCGTGTTCTCCAAGTCAAGAATATCATACCGGTTCGTCCCTATTTCTATTTTCTCTTCTGAACAGTTGTTTGTTCTTCATGATCAGACGAATAATCCTATCTTTTTGCAGAGATATCCCACGGGAACATGCGTGATGGTTATTAACGATGACAACTTGACTAGTCCTCTTTCTCCGAATTCAAACATTCCTACCCCTATGGACCTCGAAGATGCTGATATGGGGGTCTCGTCTTATGAATACCCCAATGCGGGTCTTTCGTTCGATACTCACATGAAATGCTTATCTTCCAACTACCAAGACGTCGGTGGATTCTTAGTGCGAAAGGATTTTGTGCCTTTGTACACAAAGGTATGGAGAAAGCATGGCCACATCGCAATCAGGAATGTAGTCTGACACTGTTCATCTTCTTTGGTCACCACAGTAAACTGCCTTTTTCCTATGATTGATGAGATGGAGAATATTTCTATCTGCAACGTTGCTGAATCAAACCTCAAAAAGTGGGAGAACATGGTATCTACCTACGAATCCATGGAGTTAAACGTGGGTTGGTTGCGGTAGCGTCTTGATATCATCAAGGTTGATCGAGCTGGTATCCTTGTGAATATTATTCCTGCTACGAAAGCTATCTTGGAGGAGGAGAAATGTCTGGCTGCGGAGTCAAAGAAGGTGGAGCAGGCGGTTCAAAGCTTGAAGAATAGGACGGGGAGATACCAAACCAGGCTGAAGATGATGCTTTCGAGGAACTATAATTTGCTGGACGTCCTCTTCTAAGCCATGCTTCCTTATTGTCAATTTTCCTTTGAACGTTCTTGATTGCATTGGTTTCTGGTGGATGGGAGAAGTTTTTTTTATTAACTTTTTTTTTTTTGGAATAAATTGACAATTCAAACATGTTATGAAAATTCCTACATTGTCATGTCATGGGATGTGACAATAATAAAGCATGGTATGCCTTGAGCCACTTTCCGTTAATGACTGCTTCTAACTTTCCTCCATCCACCTTAATGATTTTGTAGTAGCCAGTATTGTAAGCCTTAGTAATCACGTAGGGACCTTCCCATTTCGGAGAGAACTTTGGTGCAGACATGTATTGCTGAATATGCTTAGTTGTCTTCAAGACCAGATCTCCTACTTTAAAGACACTTGGCTTCACAGTCTTGTTATACTCCCTGGGGATCTTGTTTCTGTACACCTGAGCGTGTTCTTATGCCTTGCTTCTTATGGAATCCATAGTGTCTAACTCAGCGATTCTTGAGTTGGATGCTTCGGCCTCGCTCCAGTGGACCCCGCTTGCTGCTGCAATCCTAGCTGACGGAATCCTGATTTTTGCTGTGAGGACTGCATCTGCACCGTAAACAAGTGAATATAGAGAAACACCAATGGAACTTCTAGGTGTCGTCCGATACGCCCATAGCGCCATAGGCAGTTATTCGTGCCAGTCCCTAAGATTGTTATGCACCGTTCGACTGAGAATTCGGATCAACGTCTTGTTGGTGCTCTTAGCTTGTCCGTTTCCTTGAGGATAGTAGATGGTGGAGAAGACCTGTTTAATCTCATATTCTTCAAGCATCTCTCGTACCTGTTTTTTTTTTTTCAAAGGGAGTGCCATTATCGGTGATGATATGCTTAGGTACACCAAACCGACAAATGATGTATTCTTTAATGAATGCGGCAATTGTTGCTCCTGTAGTTCCTCGTAGAGGAATGACTTTAACCCATTTGGTAAAATACTCCGTCGCAGTTATGATATACTCATGCTGTTTTGAAGATAACGGATTAATCTTACCGATAATGTCAAGTCCCCAGCTATAAAACGGCCATGGACTACTTATCGAGTGTAAAGGAGTGGAAGGTGCGTGAAAGAAGTTCCCGTGAATTTGGCACTCGTAGCAGTTTTGAACAAATGCAGCTGCATCATCCTCCATGGTTGGCCAATAGTATTTCTCGTGTATCTGGAGAAACAGTTTCATCTTTCCTTGATGTTCCCCTTCATGCATTCCTTTCAATATAGTCGGAATCTCTTCCTTAGCCAGACATCGTAATAGGTTTCCTCCAAAGCTTTTACGATGTAAGATCCCTTCGTGAAATACGAATCGCTTTGCCTTTTGATTCATCTTAACATCATCCCTTTTGTTGACAGAAGGAGATAGCTAATGTACGGTTCTCTCCAGTCCTCAACATGACTTACGTTGAAAACCTCCAATTGATGTGGCATCACTTGGCAATTAGTGCAAGACTTCTGGAGTAAAAGGGATTGAGCTTCCATTTCTGGCCAATAATAGCCCAGGTGTTGAAGACAACGGTAGAGCATTACCACCAACGTTTTTCCACAAGTTTCATCATGAACGCTGTTAAGCTGCAACTGCGCATCTTCATCTCCGAGACATCTCGATAGGGAGCCATCCGGGTTTCGATGATATAGTATACCATGAAGCATGAAATAGCGCTACAGAGTTTTGAGACTGACCTTTCCTTGAGAAAGCGAGATGATGAGTTCTTTAATGATAGGAGTTCGCCAATCACAGGTCCCAATGTCTTCGCGTTGTGAAAGCCATGTTGATTCCACTATTCTCTTTCTTACCGTCAGAGTCTCTTCTAAGCCTTCAAATTGCAATTTGGATGCCAGTGTGGCTAAACAATCAGCATGTCTGTTGTTGCTACCACCAACATGGGTTATGGTTGCATCTGCAAAGTAGTTTAATAATCTTTGTGCCTCTGATCGATACGGGGCCACTTTTGCCTCCTTAAATGCATACACTCCATTTATCTGATTAACCAGTAACTTAGAGTCACCTCTTATCTCTAGGCGAGTGGACCCTGCTTGTTTGTCTAATGACAGTCCTATGAGAAAGGCTTCATACTCCGCTGAGTTGTTAGTGCACTGAAATTCCAACTTGAAAGAATGTAAAAAAATTCCGATAGGAGTTCGAAAAGTTGTCTTACTTGCGTCATGCTCGTACATTCTTATTTTATTGTACCCGTTGTATCCGTCCATGAAGGAGAACATGCCATGCCCATTGGTTGCATCTACTAACATGTCGATGTTAGGTAGAGGAAAATCATATTTGGGGTAGCATCTGTTCAAGTCTCTGAAATCCACGCAGCACCTGATCTGCCCGTTTTTCTTTTTTACTGGAACCACATTAGCCAACCAGGTCGGGTGATGAATGGATTTAATAAAGATGGCAGCTAGCAGCTTCTGTATCTCAGTCTTGATCTGCTCTTCCACCTCGTGCCTGAATTTCCTCGGAGATTGTATGATCGGATTGGATCCAGGTATGACATGCAGATGATGGGTGACCAATTTTCATCTAAACCAGGCATTTCTTCATACGTCCAAGCGAATATGTCTTGGTATTCTTTGAGAAGTTGCACAAGTTTCATGCGTTCATCCGTGGACAAGGTTGAGCTGATGGAGATAGGTCTGGGGGATTCTTCATTCCTGATATTAACGACTTCGAGCTCGTCAGTCGTGGAATTGGTACCGTCCTGCAGCTGTCGTGGAGCATCCAACACCTCTTCATGTGAATCTTCCTTGTTGTAGCATTTAATTGGGCAGAGAGACTGATTAGTAGTCTCCCCTGCTAATTGCTAACATCGGCGTCGGTATACGGTCTTCCCCTTCTGATCACGGCTCGCCACAAAAGTTCGCTCTCTTTTAGTGTGAACATGAGTTGCGGCTTCACTAAACGAAGAAGGATGTCCTGACATATTGTGGGGCTTAGCCTTCAACGATGCAAGCCGGTCCTCCTCCTGAATTGATGCCCATGTGGGGAGTGGAATGAAATGAACTTTCCCTGATTCTTCTCATGGAGTTTCTTTCGGCTCAAATAACTCTACGCCACAGATTGGCGCGTAAGGAGAGAACGATGCAGGAATATGAACGACTTCCTCATTCAACATAGTCTTCAAGCACTGGTGATACGTTGAAGGAATAATTCTATTATCATGAAGCCACGGTCTCCCCAATATCATGTGGTAGTCCGGCTCCTTTTCTATCACTTCTAATTTCACTTTAGACTGGACGGGTCCTACAGATAAATTCAGATTGACATACCCATACCTGTTGGTTTGGTTTCCTTCAAAGTCTATCATCATGGTAGGCTGCCGCACGATCTTGTTCTTACAAACCTTGGTCGTTTTGAGTATCTTGGTAATCACATTCGAATATGCTCCTGTGTCGATAAGGGCCCTCTTGAACTCTGAATCCTTGATGCGTGCAGTAACGTGTAGGGACTGGTTGTGACCTTCTTCCGCCATCATGTCTTTTTCTGTAAATGTAACGTTATTCACAGACGTCTCCGGTGCTTTGGAGGTTTCTGGACGTAAAGGAGTTAACTGTACGTCCAAGGCTATCTGGTTGATTGCAGCAAACGTCTCCGCCCGCTGATTCTTCGAGAGGTGTAAAAGTTCGCACAAACTTTCTATTAGAGAAGCGGATTATTGGTCCACCAGCCTCTGGTTCATGGTGAAACTGTTGATTTGAGGAGGATCGTTGCGAGGATCAGTCCCCAGTGCATAAATCTTCGTGACAGGAGAACCGTTCACATCTGATGTCATCTTGATGAGGAGATCGAGTATACCGTTTATTGTCTCCTTGATCATGTTTATGTTCTTCGCGTGAATCTTATGCACTCGTTCTAACTCGATCAATGTTGGGATTCTTCAAGTGATACCATTAGATACACCGTCGGGGATAGGAGCATCTTCGTTGGAGTTGCTTCGACCGGAATTTGAAATAGTTTAGGAAGTCCTAAGAACAAACCATTCTGAAATCAGCCAAACAGGATTGGGTATTGAAGAAATTGATATTGCAACCGAGAGATTAATCTCTCACTATGGTCGCAAATTGTTTATGGTTGAAAACTATTTATGTCGGTTTTGGTAATTTGGGGTGTGTGGATGAGAAATGAATCTAAACCCTAAACAAATGTACTGCACGAGAGTGCTTTTGATTCGAGAGATCAATCTATACAATTCTGTCCTAAACCAAGAAATGGCCGTTCCAGACTTGTTTCGGTCACAAAGTGAAGGATATGGGGTTAATCTTAGGGAGGGATTGTGAAGGTGTTGAGATTGTGAAGGTGTAGGTTGTTTATCACTTGTATCAGAATACCGAACTGGATTGCAAAATATATAAACAATCAACTCTGGGTGTTTGAATATGTTGTATCAACACTTGTTTTCTATATGTCTTGTCATGTTGGAAATAGGGAGGAGAACCTATTTATACAAGTCATTAAGCCTAACCTTCGTATCTCGTGGGAAGTGGAGGAAGTAGAGTGACAGAGTGGTGGAATCGTGTGTTAGTGCCACACATCAGTCTTGCCCACTTCTCCCGTCATCACTAACCGTCCATGACTTCCTGACACGTTCTTGTGATGGCACGCTGCACGCTGTAAACCTCCAGACCAATACCCCAGTATGTATCCCCCAGTTTGTGACATGATTGATGTCTCGAGTGTGCGTATCGTGGGACCTACATAAAGTAGCATGTAATGCTAGATTAAATAACTAAGTTATTTAGGAAGTCGACATTTATGAAATATCGTGTGTATTCTATGCAGGTAATGCATCGAATATATTCAGCATGTATGAAGCATCTCTGTTGAGCATCATGTCCAGCCTACTTCATGTGATGGTTTGGAGGCTGCGCAATCAAATCCTCTCTTGGCCGACCACATGGTGTGGTAGAGTGGTGGATAGTAATCACCACGACACCTTATTCACCAGTTAACTCCTGACTAGGGCTGTATAACCAAGCAGGTGAAGTTGAACGGATGAGATGATCTTTAAAACACTCATCTGCGACCGTTTGTGGAATTAGGGTTTTTGAAGAGGTGCGCAAGCACCACTCTTCAGCTTGGTCGAAACCAATCTTGGGAACACTTTTTGGAAGGGACGATTGGGCATGCATGTAAACGGCATGCCGGTGTACATTCCCATACCTCATTGTCTCGTGAAAGTGTGATCTAGGCCACTTAATTTGCACGGTGAAGATGAGCGGTTCAGATCAAACTACGACTGAAATCCAGTACTGCAAAGGCCGCGCATTATGCCAACTTTGGGCACGCATTTCGAGATGACCAATCCTCGGCCTTGGCCGATCAGTCCGGCGTGCATACGGCAGGCTGGTGTACATGCCTATACTTTATTGTCCCATAGAAACGTGATCTAAGCCACTCAATTTGTCCGGTAAAGTTGAGTGGTCGAGATCTGTTTGTGGTTGGGAAGTGTGACCACGCCTAGTTTGGGTATACGAATCGAGGCAACTAGCCATAGTATGCCTTGGCCGATTGGATGTTGAGATAGGTGTTCCCACAGTGATCATGTTGATACTCACCTGACCTGCTTAGTCTATTCCTAGACCCTTCATCCGAGCGAGAGAATATGGACGCTCGTGATTGCAATACAAACCCTAATTATGGTTTTGTCGGCCGTGCGTCACGCTTTGTTTGGGCGCAATAATTGGGAAGACCAACCATAGTTGGTCTTAACCGATCGGTCGTGTATGTAGGCGGGCCCACGGTGTTTGTGTTGACATGCTCTGGGCCCTTAGAATCTACATTTACACCCTCCATCTATGCCTGCGAAGATGGATGGTTGAGACTGATTTGCGACACATGTAATGTGCCGTAAACCCTAATTTAGGGTTTCACGTCCGCGCTGCTTTGGCTGGATGAATTGGCAAACCATTGCTACCCTTTTGGGGAGGCTGACCATGCGGGGTCCGCATTGGGCCGGTGGTGAATACTCCAATACCTGCCTGAGGGTTATAAATCCGATCTAAGACGTCCAATCATGCTGGTGAAGTTGGATGGTCGTGATCGTTTCTTAGACTGATGTGGACAGTCCGGATTCAAATATGCTCGATCGGGTTAGTATAACACACCGAGAGATGATTCTCTTTGTTAGAGAATGGTGTAACCTGTACGGGTATTTCGTGTATGCCTCATTGTTGATACTTGGATATTCATGTTACTCTGCTGAGAGTAACAATCAGTCATCATGCCGTACCAATAATGAGAGTTCTGCTGAGAACATCACAAGAAATACGAGGCGATTTATGCATTAATTAATAATGCTAAAATTCACTAAATACTTGGGGATTGTTGCTACATGCTCCATTCTAGGTGAATTAATAAAGCGGAGAAGTATTCATCACTTATCAAATAGCCTTATCCTTTGCAGGATGTCGGCAGAAAAATTGGTTTTACAACTTTATCCCTGAACTAAAATCTACCATCAACATCAATATAAGATTGAAAAAGCTTATTCCGATACAACTTAGTTGTATCAAAATTGTGCATTCTCATCCTCATCAGTGTTCGTATTTATTAATGGGAATGGCACAATAAATATGGATCACATGTGTTTGTGTAATTGATTATCAAAAAAGTTGAAAATTTTATGGATAGTTGTAGATCCAAAAATTGTTCATGTTTATCATGATTTTCTAGATAAGTTTTATTTGGAATTTTTTTAATAAATCTAAGAAGTTCGGACAAAAGGAAACGAAATATATTCTTTAATATTTTTGGGTTCTACTGATAACTTTCTGTCTGATAGCTTTCCCCTCTTATAGGGAAACTATCTCTTCCAGTATATTGGTACCCTGATCAATCATCTTATATATAACCAAGCATGCCGCCAATAACTCGAAGTGTCTCAAAGACTAATAAGGATGAGGCTCAAAGGGTTAAAGATTGTCAAGGAATCAATACTGAGAAGAACAAAAGAAGCAGATCAAAAATCATGTATGATTATGATTCTGAGAGTTCGGTTGGATCACAAGATGAGTCATGTCTGTTGGCCTACAATCTACAAGATCCAACCAAAACCAAGTGAGTTCGTTCTGATAGTATGATTGACTATATCCATGGTTTTGAAGAACTGAGAACCAATCTCACAAAAACGATTCGAAATCAAGATTGGCTCAAGGATAAGATTGAGGAAACAAAAGCTGAAATTGCTGATATGAGAATTCAAGTTGAGAAACTTGAGAAACAAGAAGTGGTTGCAGACAAGTCTCTTGAGACATGCTGTAGTTGCAGGAAATCCCACAACTACACCCTCATGAGATTCTATTAATTTGATTTGATGATATAATTTATTTGATATGAAAATGAAGATTAAAGTACTAAAATTGTAAAAGAGACACGGAGGTTTTTACATGGTTCGATCATTGTGATCTACATCCATGGTTCTTCACTAGTGATTGTATGTAATTACATGATTTTACAATTGAGACTCCATTAAAGAATATTTGGAGCTCTAGATTTCTGGGGAATAAGATCATCAAGAAAATAAATCTCTCTATCTCTTTACAAAATTCTAACTTCAAATGTCTCTCCCAAATCTATTCTCCAAAAGAACTCTCTATTTCTCTTATGCCTAAATGGCTATTTATATGATTTTACATAAAAGATGACAGTTGTGTTGTCCCGCAATTTCGGATCTAAAATATGTCATGCGAGTCTTCGCAGACTTTCTCGCAAGATGTCTTTTCTCTCCACAATTTCGCAAGCTATCATTTGTTGTGTCGTTAATTATTTGCAAGCATAATAATGCTGCGAGATTCAGCTCCTACATTTTGCCTCTTTTTTCTTGAATATTGCTTGAAGAGCGATCTTCAGGAAAAAACTAGTTGTTGTAGCTGTTGGAGTAGTCTTTGATCTTTGTTGATGAATGAACGAGCGAAAGAATACTGGACTTGAAAAGTACGTACTTGCCTCTATTCTTTTGCGAAGTTCCAGAATGTTGCGAAGTAAAGAATATCAATCCTTGAAGTATAAGAAGTATGAAGTATCCTTGAATAAGTATAAGAAGTACTCAATCCTCGAAATATATAAGAAGTATCCATCCCTGACTGCGAATAAGATGTATTGCGAAATTATTATTCCACATTCTATGCCTCATGTTGTGCTGTAATGCAAATAAGAATTTAGATTAGTGTTTAACATTTCTTTTATCAAAACTTCTTATTTTTTTATTTATATGCTACTTCAAAATCTTTTTGTTTGTTTTGATTTCCTTAGTATGATTTATTTCATCTCATTTGATAAATATCTTTCATGGAAATGATCCTAATAGGTACCCCCTTACATGACGCACTGAGGTTCTTTGCCTCTTGCGAATGTTTCTTTGCGAGTGTACGCCATAAAGGTTTGCCCGCTACTACTCTCCATGTTGAATATCATTTCATTTGAAACAAAGCAAATTTTTCAAGAGAAATATATAAATTGATTTGTGTGAGATTTTTCTCGGTTTCTTTTGTAATTGTGAAATCTTGAAATCTTTGTAATTGTGCGATTGAATCGTTTTTTTTAAATAAAATCAAAAATATTTTATTTTATGTAAAAGTAAAATGTTCGAGGAAAGTGGTACTTAGCTTTCATGTGAGTCGCAAAAACAAGTGTGAGAAGTGAGACTTGAACCCTTGACCTGCTTCTTGGATTTTCTCATGACATACCAACTATGCTGAGAATCTCTTGCGAAATAATCAAAGTTCTTGCGAAGTAATCATATTCTAATTCCGCGAGATGAATATCTGCGAAGTAAAAAATTATTTGCTCGCAGGGGGAATCGATCTCATGTCCTCTAGTTCGCATACTTCCTTCTTGTCCATCTGTGCTATTTGTTGCTTGCGAAATATCTCTGCGAAGTAATCATAAACTCTTCTCTGCGAAATATCGTAAATATACTTGCCAAAAAATATGTCTGTGCTGTGACTTGATCCCGCGACCATGGAATTCCTTAAATTCGCAGATGACCAACTGTGCTGCCTCTTGTTTACGAAATAATGAAACAATATTGTGAACTTATTCATTTTTTTCTCTCTTTGGAAAAAAGAAGAAAATTATGCTCGCAAGCATAATCGAACCTGCGACTTCTCTGTTATTCATTCAGCCTTAAACCATCTTTTCGAATTTCTGTTCATGACAGAAATTGCAGCATCTGCGTCTTATCTCTTCTTCGTCCTTCCTTTGTTTCTTCACAAATTGCCTCTTGCTCTTTCTCTTGAATATGAAAAACTTCCAAGAAACTTTTGATTTCTTCCTCTGATTTGTAGATCTGGCGAGATCCAACTCTAACAATAGATAATTTCCCTGAATCTCTTTTCATGTCTTTGAATTGTTGATGATGTTTATTCCTTGAAAGTGTAATTTCTTCTATAAAATATATCCATTTTTGAACCCAAACTTTATAGATCTAAATAAAAAGTGTGGATAATAACTAATCTTCATGAAAATTTCTTGAACCAACAAGTTACATGAAGGATAAATCCATTACTCCTCCATGTTTCTAGCGCCAATTATGTAGTTGCAGGAAATCCCACAACTACACCCTCATGAGATTCTATTAATTTGATTTGATGATCTAATTTATTTGATATGAAAATGAAGATTAAAGTACTAAAATTGTAAAAGAGACACAGAGGTTTTTACATTGTTCGATCATTGTGATCTACATCCATGGTTCTTCACTAGTGATTGTATGTAATTACATGATTTTACAATTGAGACTCCATTAAAGAATATTTGGAGCTCTAGATTTCTGGGGAATAAGATCATCAAGAAAATAAATCTCTCTCTCTCTTTACAAAATTCTAACTTCAAATGTCTCTCCCAAATCTATTCTCCAAAAGAACTCTCTCTTTCTCTTATGCCTAAATGGCTATTTATATGATTTTACATAAAAGATGACAGTTGTGTTGTCCCGCAATTTCTGATCTAAAATATGTCATGCGAGTCTTCGCAGCCTTGCTCGCAAGATTTTTTTTCTCTCCACAATTTCGCAAGCTATCATTTGTTGCGTCGTTAATTATTTGCAAGCATAATAATGCTGCGAGATTATGCTCCTACACATGCTTTAACAGTTTGAACACTAAAGAAACATCAGTAAACAACAAGAGCACCACTAGAGATTAAGTTACATGCTGTAATACTTAATCTAGAAAAATAGACATCAATTTTTGATTTCCTTCATTGATTGTATAAGTCTATTTATGAATAAAACTATCTTATTTTGATGAATAAAATTATTTGATTTATAATTTTTCTTGTGATAGTTTTTGATTTACATAGCCGGTGGTTTAATGCTTTATTTATTTGTTATGTATGATTATGGGATGTTTGATTTCGGTTTTATTACCTTGATATTCGATCTCATAATATGTTGTGAACCCTTATGGTTTGGGTGACTTTTTGATTTAGCAGGATTAAGTTCTATCCCATGTTGGTAGGCTTTATCAAAGGATCATGAACAATATGTGAAAAAGTCACAACATGTTGAATCGGTTTTAGTTTAGCATAAAAGCATATGTGTTTCGACGGTTTTCAACTTTTGCTTGCAATTGTTAAAACCGATTTTCAACCTTTCTCTAGTAAAGGTTGGTTGTTGTTATTCTTTTGATTTTGCATAAGGATGACAACATAATGGTATTTCGATATCAATTCTCCTTAGAAGAAGAAGATGCTATCATATTGGAGAAGCTGGATGCGAAATTGAGGTAACAATCTTGTTAGTTAATTGTTTTCCTATTTTAAGAAAATCCTATTTTTATTTGATATATATATTGCTTTGGATTAAATGAAATTGTCGGTACAATTGATGTGTTTATTCCATTATGTATGCATGGATGTTTGTGTGATTCAATTAGTTCTGGTTAAGTAAAACTATTGTTATCTTGCTTTGTTGTGTGATATCAATCGTTTAGGCTTACGAAAGTTTGGTGCAATTGCGGTGCTTTATTGTTTATGTTATTTCAATTGCTTCCAGTTAAGTAAAACAATTGTTATTTTGCTTTATTGTATGGTATCAATTGTTTAGGCTTACAAAATTTCGGTGCAATAGTGGAACTTTAATGATATATGTTGTTTCAATTGCTTCCGGTTGAGGTAAATAATTATGCAAGTTGATTTATTGGTTTGTATGAATATTTATGGCTTAACGAATGAATATATTGATGGGATGAGTTGTTTAGTCCAATTCGATTCCGGATAAGCTAAACTAAGTTAATTCTGATCTTAGTTAGACATACCAAAGTGGAGGTTTCGGTTATTCAAGTCTAGCCGAATTCCTAAACAAGGAAATGCTAGTTAACTAACCTAGTGTTTGGCTTGTTTAAAATATAAAGGTCTAAGTTATATGGATAATTAGAACCTGATGAGAAAAATGGAGTTTATCTTTGTTTTGGTCTTATCGACTGAAGCGGTTGTATTTATACAATCGGTTTAGCAAAGGAACTAAGTTGCTTAGTTGATTTTTGGTTTGGTAAACTAGTTGGGAAAATTGCTCCGGGCAATTATTTCCAGGATAACATATCAAAACATAATTACTTTGTAGTTTCGGTTTTGATATAATTGGTTATCAAAAATGGTATGTGGAACCCTCGTGCTTGAATCAACAGGTTGCAGGTCTATTTTGAGATTTGTAAGATCCTTTTTGTGTTGTCCTTTATTTTTCGTTTCTTTGTCATTTTTGTGACAAAAAGGGGGAGAAATATATAGAGTAAACAAGTGATGCTGGTATCAATTTTATGTTTATTGGTGTCACTAGGGAAGAGGAAAATGGTGTTTGAAACGTTTATCTAACTAATGAGGAAAAGCACAGACTAAGGGGGAGTAACATATCATATGATTGGGATAACAAAGACGTGTGGATTGAAAATCTACCTATCTCACCTTTAGGGGAGTATGAGCTTTGTTATTATAATGTCAACATCGACATTCTTAAGGATTGAATGTATGCAGGTTATGTGTTGTTGGATTCGGGAATCAAGCGTATGTGTAATGAATTATTGTAATTTGTTTATCCATATGATTGTAAGAGTTTTGTCACTAAAATTTACAAAGGGGGAGATTGTTAGAGCACAGCTCGGTTGAACCCACCAAGCAGTTGGTATGTCAAGTTTGGTTGTCATATTTTAGTGAGCCAAAACTCATTTAAGAGTCGTTTGATTTAAATGTACTAGAGTCAACTTCGTATAAGTTAGCTTGAAAGTAGTAGGGTGATACATTACAAGTATTGCGAAGACTTGAATAAGTGAAGAATTACGGAGCTACAACCACAACATCATCCTTCCACTTGAGGTTAGTGATTTGACTTGAACTGTTTCATTCCCTAACGTATCTTTCAAGTCGTGCATATTAAAAACATAAAACTGTGAAGCATGAACACTTTAGATAGACATAGTATTAAGGAATACAATATGAAGTTTCTTGCTTAACCATTAAAATTTGTATATGAGACATCGACATAATCGTATGAATGCTATTGTGATTATGTATGGGTATGAGGTGAGGATTTCATCCTAAGAAACAATTTTTTTACATGTGTTTTAAGGAAGTAAGTTCATGATATGTGTTGTGAACCGAAAAGGAAATCGCCAGGCATTATTGGGGCTGTACTTCATTGCAAATCTTATGAACGACCAATATGTGTGATTAGTATAACCGCTCATGACTTATTTGTGTTCTTGGTAAAACTATTCACATGAGTCCAGACTTATGTATTGGTATGACTTTTATTAGTGAAACCGATCTTAAGTAATCACCTGGGGTATGATCGGGTTTGTGAGTGTCTGACCAAATTTGGGAAAGGGGAATCGATCCTATGAAGAGGTGCAGTACATCACAAGGGAGAACCGATCCTTTTATGAGGTGCATCAAGGTTTATATAAGAAAGGGGAACCGATCCTATGAACATGTGCGACACGTTTTTAGGCAAGGGAGAATCGATCCTATGGACATGTGCAGTGCATACAAGTTAGATACCAAATATATGTGGGGAACCGATCTTAGTACCTAGTCAGCCGTATCTTTGGTAAACTAGTGTGACTATGCACAGTACTCACATGGAGGTAGAACCGAAATGTGTTTTGGTAGAACCGTTACACCCATGGTTTGTGATTGAGTGTTACTTGATCAATCACATAGTTCATGAAAGTTAGATGAACCAATTCTAAACTTGTTTGGAAGTGCGGTAAATCGGTTTCAAGTGAGTAAGTATGAAAAAGGACTTGCAAGAGTAAGATGTCGACACACTTTAAACACGCGCATTAATATGTATTCTTTTATTGTTCAAAGATATTCCTTAACAGCTAAGAAGGAAGTAAATCCCAAGATCGAATTTAAATAAGTTAATAATCTTTTAATTAAGGTTTTTAATTATATATGGAAAATAAGAATTAGTAATGTGCATTTGCTAGTTAAAGATTTTCCAAGAAGATTTCGATCATTATATTTGGACATTGCATTCACATGAATTATGAAAACCGAATTTGGGTTAATATGGAAAAATATCTTGAGAATATTTTCGGTTTTGGAAATTCCTTGGTGTCCAAACTTCCTTGTCTATAAATACTTTGAGTTTGCCTTTCTAGAAAACTAATCCTTCATGACAGTAAACTTCCTCTATTATACTTTTACTAGTGAATCCGCCTATCAGAGAGGAGAGTAATCTAATTAGGTGAAATCTCTTACGGCCGCTCAATTTAAAGTCTTCTTTGGTATTGAGAATCTCTAGCGCGACCCGTTGATGGGAAAGTAGATATTGCGGTTTATCTTTAGTTTTCTTATTGATTTGATTGACTAACGGTGGTTGAACTTTGATTGCACCTAGTTTGTTTATGCTTGAGAATCTTCTCTTCTGATATAAGATTAACTCAAACTAGTTCAAGGTTTCGACAGGGATCTTTAGACTGTTGTTAGATCTAAAGACGATCTTGTGATAATCCATTGTTAACAGACTCCGTTCTGTGTGTGATTTATCACAAGAGATTCAAGTAGTTGTGTGCAGGTGTTTATTGAAGATCTAAGAAGAGATAGAAGATTTCTAACCTGGTTTTATAATCTTTGGTGTGCACAATACGTGTTTGGGTAACAGAGAATCCAACTATAATTGATTTATCCTTTGTGTATTTTGATAGAATAGTTGAGAAGATCGGCATCAATACATTTCCTTGGGATTAGAGATATTTATAGCAAAATATTACTTATTACCTTTTGGTGATTGAATATAAGATAGATCTTGGAACCTGGCAATGGAGTTTATGTTAAGATAAACAGAAGAGCCTTTGTGCAACTCATATCACTTGATTGAAGAGAGTTGATACCAAACAGATTTGTTGTTCCTTTACTGTTTGGAATATGAACCAAAGGAATTCGTCCAAGTACGTGACTTGTTTACAGGTTGGAGGCGTGGGAATACAGACGGAACTAGCTAGGTGAACTATATGTTTAGTTGCTTGGTCTCAACTATACAAAGTTGGTTTATTTTTTATAGCGTCTTAATCCTGAGAGTATTCAATTCAGGACTAGGTCCCGGGTTTTTTCTGCGTTTGCGGTTTCCTCGTTAACAAAATCTTGCTGTGTCATTTACTTTATATTTCCGCATTATAATTATTTTATTATAATTAAAGTAGATTGCACAAACGTTAATTCCTATTTACTTGATACGTGAATCCTATTGTGTTTGGTTAAGTCTGAACCTTTGTATCAAGTAAACATACTTCGTTGTTGTATTGTCTTGATCTTGTATCCATAGACAATCACATGAAGTGTGAACCGATTAGTTGCATTATCTCGACTCAGTCCATAGATAATCACTTTCGGAGAAAGGACTTATAGGAAGAAAAAGTAATAGCTTGAGGTATATTTGGGTACCCTTGCCTTTTCAAAAAGGATAATTAATGGATATTTCCTACATTGGTCGAGGTTCGTTTGTTGGTGCCCAGATTAAAGGGGCAAGGAACCTTACCATTTTTAGATGATGATGTGGATGAAGTATGAGACATCGGCAAAGAATAGGATGTATAATTTGTGTCTTCATCGTCATCTATGCGTTGAATTCTCGGTGTGTAGGAGGTTGAAGATCTAGTTGTAGGCATTGATCTTCAAAAACAAGAAACCCTGATTTTCACTAAAATACCTCCTTCAAGTAAAACAAAGCCTGACCAATTCAACACTATAATATTCACAATTAGAATTCAAGGAATTCAAGGAAATAAGAACAATTAGGATTCAAGGAATAGGGGATCAAGAGTTCAAATTAGGCAAATCCCAATCGAAAATTTAAAATACTATTCATTAAAACACTAATTAAGACAAAAAAGAACCTCCAAAGTTGCTCACAGAATAACTTTCCTTGCACCACTAAGGAAACCCTGCTACTATATCAAAGCCTTCAAATTTCTAAAGGAACCCCCAAAACTCTAATTGCTCAAAGAAACTGCTTGAAACTAATACTTTCTCAAAGAACGGAAGTGAGCAATTGGATTTTCTACACCTCTAATTATGTTGAACCAGTCACAAAGCACAAAACCAAATCAATTACTAATATTTTTAACCATGAATTTTAAATTCAAACACCCCTAATTCTGTAACATTAATCACTCAACAAAGAAACCAAAGCTCAAAACCCTAATTCAAATTTCAATACCTCTACATAAATCTGTTACAGCGAACACTTACATAGAGTAAAGAAACCACTTACAGAAGACCAATTGGTGGTGCGACTCCTCAAAAACCCAGAACAGCACCATGTATCAATCAACGAAATCTCCCACGAATTTATTAAGCATAAGAAAGAAAAACCTATTCAAAACCATAAATTCGAAATAAAACACCAATAATAATTCTACAACCCTAAATTCACCAATAATAATTCGAATTTATATTATTATAATTATTATTTATGGTTTTGCTCTTTCAAGGACTTCCTCTTTCGATCAAAACTCCTAAAACTTTCATATCTTCTGTATGGATCATATGGTTAGCAAAGCAAGTGGTCCCGCAACCTTCACGTCTTTCTACCATGAGAATTATTATTATATTATTTTAATATTTTTAGTGGTTCTTATACCAATATTAAGAGTTTCAGTCAAACTAAAATTCTTCATACAATGAAGAAATAATGCTCGATGAACCATCAGAAAATACCAAAATTCTCAGGATTGGCCCGCGGAAAACATGGCGACACGGGCATGCCATCATGCCCGGTCATGGTCGGCCCTTTGGCTTGAAAAATCCAGTGCCACCTCTTTTGATGATTTTTGACGTAATAAATCATCCAAGGTCCATATTCGGTTCAAACTCTATCCTGCAACTGGGAAGATCATCCACTCACCATCTGATGGTCCCGATACCACCAAGGGTCGGTTTTGTTAGAGCATTGCTCGATCGATCTCGCATGTGTTGCTATCTCAAGCATTTTTGTCAATATTAGTGATCAAAACTATACGTCTTGATTTCTAGTTTATTTATGACTAAGTCTCGGTCTAGGATAGTTAAGTGTAGTTGAGCTCCAGACTCCATGGAGATTATCTTGCGAAGACAAAAAACTACTCAAGGAACCAGTGGAACTTCATCCGACCAAAAGGTATGTGGAGACTTGAACTTATCTATCACTAAAAAGTCTATCTATCTCCTACTCTTGAGACAACAGTCG
This sequence comes from Papaver bracteatum, assembly GCA_023529315.1. Lineage (NCBI taxonomy): Eukaryota > Viridiplantae > Streptophyta > Magnoliopsida > Ranunculales > Papaveraceae > Papaver > Papaver bracteatum. Next base: position 239,912 of record JAJJWX010002148.1, on the reverse strand, counting down.
TATAAGTATGATAGTTTTCATACATACACATTTGTTATTTCGATCCGAGTTTACTTGCCTATATTTTTCTCGAAATATGTATTGGTAATATTTCTCTTTAACCACTTTTCATCTTTACCCGTGACGAAAGTCATGATGACGTTTCAATCTTGAAAATAACTTTGATGACGATAGTCGATTCTTATGTCTAACGACTATTATAACATTATAGAAGAATGTTTTAATGATTGAAATGTAGAGCCATCTATGGATATAAGCATATATAGTGTGCTCGCATATTAGTGTATAAATCCATGTATCGGAAACCAAGTGCGTGCATATGTGTGCATGTAATATTGGTGAAGGAGATAGGTTGGGTACGCGTACTGGAGGAAGTTTTCGAAATGAAAATTTCTGCTGAGTTTGTAATTTGCAAACTAGTAAACCAGTCACCTTAGGTGCGCGTACCCATACGTGTACTCACGGAAGTTTTTGAACCGAAAATTTCTGCTGAGTTTGTAAACTCAAATCCGATAGCTAAGGTACGCATACCCGTACAGTACCCAAGATGGTTATATTTCTCAAATCGGTAGCTTATGAACTTAAACAATAAATCAATAAGGAATGCAATCTTTGCAAATCGTGGCTATATTGTTCATGAATTAATTCGAGTGAATCAAACCGATTTTGTTTCAATTGTGTCTATATATAAAGATCTAAGCAATTGAACATCTCTTCAACTAGTTCTTTTGAGTTATTTGAACTAGTTGTGTAGAAGATGAATATGGTTGATATGAAAGTGCTCATATGGCTAACCATTGGTTAACTATTTGTGAACTAACTAAATGTACACGTTTAGGTACGGTTACTCAAACCTAAATGAAATACATTTCAATTGAGTGTAACAAGCTAAGTTTCGATCTAACGGTTGAAAGATATTAGCTTGGATAAATCAGGTTTTTCATCTAACGGTGAATATTGAATGCTTTGTTACCAAAGTAACTTAGATTGCAAACCCTGATTTGAAAACTATATAAAGGAGATGTCTAGCAACTGTAAAAACTAATCCCCACATCTCATGTGTGATACTAGTTGGTTTTCTAGAGTCGGTTATCCTTTAACCATAGTTTTCTTCTCGAGACCCTGTAGGTTAACGACTTAAAGACTTCATTGGGATTTTGAAGCCAGACGAACTAGTTCTATTGTAGTTGAGCCATCTAATCTTGTCATTTTCTATCATATGAGTTCAATTGAATAATTGGATTGAGATTATATTTTCGATAGGGCAAGATAAAAAGAAATCACAAACATATTTGTCTCATCGTTTGTGATTCCACAATATCTAGTTTCGCTACCATACGATTTAGATTATTGTGAGGTGATCAATAATTCTAGGCTGTTCTTCGGGAATATAAGTCCGGGTTATTAATTAGTTCTTGTTCACCTTGATTTTATCAAAAGACGGAACAAAACTCGTAGGTTTATCTGTGGGAGACATATTTATCTATTATCTTAGACTTTTCTATGTGATAAAGATTTTTTTATTAAAGTCTTCGACTTTGGGTCGTAGAAACTCTTGGTTGTGGGTGAGATCAGCTAAGGGAATCAAGTGCGTAGTATCTTGTTGTGATCAGAGATGTAATGAGCGCAACTGTACCTTGAATCAGTGTGATATTGATTAGGGTTCAACTACAGTCCAGACCGAAGTTAGTTTGTAGTAGGCTAATGTCTATAGCGGCTTAATACAGTGTGGTGTTCAATCTGGACTAGGTCTCAGGGTTTTTCTGCATTTGCGGTTTCCTTGTTAAAAAAATTTCTGGTATCTGTGTTATTTCTATTCCGCATTATATTTTGTTATATAATTAAAATATCACAGGTTGTGCGTTGTATCGATCAATTGTGAATTCCAACCTTTGGTTGTTGATTGGAAATTGATTGATCCTTGGATATCGGTCTTTGGTACCATCCAAGTTTATATCTCTTGTATTTGATAAAGACTCGCAGATTTCTATTTACTTGAGTATAGATCAAATCGAGAGATAGAGATATTAACTTCTTGATATACTTTTTACTTAAGATTGAGTCTGACTGTCTAGTTGATTCTCTTAAAAGTATATTCGAGTTAGTCCATACAGATTGCTAATCGAAATATTGGGTGAGGTTGTTAGACCCCCTTTTTTTCAGGTTTCACACCCCTTGGTCGGTCCCTCCTCTCTCCATAATTAGGTTTTACTACATATTGCTCGGTCAAGCACAATTTTAATAATGATTCAACAACAATTAGTCATCCTTTAACCAACTGGTCTGCAAAGGACATTGGTGAATGCTCAGTCGAGCCCCTGGACACTACATGGACGGTTCATCACCTTATATAGTCGGTCCCTCTTACATCCATTGGTCGATTCTCATTTGAACATCCATTGATCAAAAGTAGGGTTTTGAACCCAATGCTCTGTCTAGCATAATTCTGAATCGGTTCATACACTAATATTTTAATATTGATCCAACAATCAATATTTTAATTAATTAAATAATATTCGGTCTAGCTACCATTATTTTTAATTAATATTTTATTTTGTATTAATTTGAATATTCATTGATCTAGCAGTATTTGCTTTGACTAGCAGTACTTTCTTTGACCATCAATTGCTCTATCTGTCAATAATGTAACCCTAATTGCTCCAGCCAATAATATGGTCACGGCCAACAAGGTTCAGAACCGTCACCTCTTGCAATATTGATTCAAAAATCAATTTTTAATTGCACTACAGAGCAATATTCCAACTATCAATATTCGAGAATTTCATACTGATCCGGATATCAGTATTACATTGGCACATCGACCAACATTTGGTTCATCGGTCGACCATTATTTTAATATTATAATAATATCTCATCGTCATTCGACTGACTCATGACACATGGATCAAGAAATATCGTATCATCATTCAGTAGTGATTATTTTCATAAGTGCTCAATGCACCAACATAATGGTTTATGATCGATCCAGCAATCTCATCAAACCATATTCAAGTCATTCAACTATCATTACTCCTTCAAACTAGCATAATGATGTGTCACGGTCATCAGTGACCTAATTCAACGTCCATGGTTTGTAGAGCATGTTGTTGTTTCGACATTCCATGCTTCATCCATCATAACCTTGAAATTTGTATATTCAGTTCACAGTTAAGACTCATAGTCTTAGGTCAAAAATTGACCACATTAAATATGTCTCTAAAACATACTATTACATGAGACATCAATTCATGTCACATGGGGGGATATCACTAGGATTTTGGTATGGCGGCCTATAACACGTGCGGTGTAAGGCACATCCATGATGAGAGTTATGGTATGTCGTGCTGGCAGTTAAAAGAGAAAATAGAATAGTGGATGGTCGATGGTCGATCAACCAAGTCTTCCATGAACAATGGAAGTGGTTTTTGCACCATCTCCCACTTCACAATTCTTCTACTTCCTTCAACTGTCACCACTTACAGGAGATTGATGTATTGCAATAAATAGGTTTTCTGAAACCTATGCTTTGATAAGACTAATAAAACTCAACGTAAACCTATGGCAGTCAAATTATCAAACACTTTCAGAAGATTTCTCTCATCTACACAGATAATCATCTTCAAAGCAGTTCAACGCATACATCACCAACGGGCCAATCTCTATTGATCTCCACACAATATCATCTTCCCTCCCTACCGACCGACCATTGTCCTCATCTTCTAACCTAATAGAACCTGGAACGACCATTGTCTTGGTTTAGGTCAGGGTCCTACAAATTAGTCTCTAGAACTCAAAGTACTCCCATGAAGTACATTATTTTTTAAAGGTTCATATGATTTTCCTCAGCGAGCACTTGCCTCTTCCACCACTTTTTACCAGAATGCCAGCAGGTCTGTTTTGCCCACAAACAATGATCCATCAAAGAAACTGTACTTAGTTTCCACTTCAAGGTCGGTAGTTCCGATTCCAATGTCGATACTTTCAATCACACAACTTCGTTAAAATTCATTTTAGTACCTTCTAATTTTCTGCCATCTTCTTCTTTACTTTTCTTATCATCTGCACACTCGTCAGTTGATGGTATGGAATAGATGTTATGGAGAAAAAATACAATCACAATGAAGTATGTCTAAGGCCATTTGTATTAAATCTTGGGAAATAAAACATTAAGAATATGGAAAATATTTAAAGGAAGCAAAACTGACATGGTAAGGAAATTTTGAAATAACTAATTTATTATAATTTTGATTACTAACTTAGAAAGACAATCCGTTTTAGGTATTTTTTTAAAGGATCGACCATAATTAATATTTAGATACCCATACTCCATTAGAGATTATCTAATTCATTGAAATTTTACGTACATATTACGTACATTAAGACACTATAAAACACAATATAAGAAAGCATTAGTAACCATTAGAATTATAGTTGGTATTCTTGTCAAGGCTGCTACAAATTCCAATCACAATGTCAAAGTCATCATTTGTTGCAATTTTTTTTATCTTCTTACTTTATCACTCTTCTGTGCGCAGTCTGTTGATGGCAAAATAACTGTCACTGTGGAAAATGATATAGATGCAAAAATACCATTAACAATCCATTGTTGGTCAAGTGAAAATGATTTCGGTGAGCATATACTATATTACAAACAAGTTTTTTTATGGAGATTTAATATGAATTGGAAATTTACAACTAAATTTTTGTGTGAATCAAGTTGGTATGAACCTGGAAAAGGTCCTCACATGCTAAAGTTTACAGCTTACCGGTTTAGAGACCGAAAAGACCATATTTGTAAAAATGATTGTTTTTGGAGTATTCGTCGAGATGGTGGCTACTATGGAGATGGTGCCAACTATAAAAAGATATTTTCTTATTAGCAAAGAAGAAAACTTGGTGTTATTTGGTTATTAAATGCTTTGTTATCTATTTTGTTTTTTTGATGTATTTGGTTGTTATCTGAATCAAAATATTTATTGAAAAATTAATAAAAATATATATGTAGGACCAGAATATCGCCACAATGATATTCTTGCGAATGAAACGACACTTCTGAGAGAAACCCAAACATTTCTACAAGTATTAACAACACTTTGACGAGAACGTCACAAGATTCTTCAACAACATTTGGCGAGTGTCACAAAAGAGTGATATAACAGTTAACGATTAAAGATATATGAAGAATAAGTCTGCTTCACGATGGTTATAAAGCTGTCGATGGTGAAGACTAAAGTTATGGCGATGATATCGCAGAGTAGATCCGAATTAAGGGGAAATCTTAGCTGTCTTCCACTATGTATTTTCCTATATAAAGGGTTCGACTAAATCCAGAAAAGGATGATGTACTTTTGAGAGATGAGAGAATTTTGAGGAGAGAGAAACTCCAGAAAGAAAGTTGTACTTCTGAGTTTTGATATTTCTTGTAAATCTTCTTGAAAGTGAATTAATAAAAGTGTTGTTGTTCATTCACAATTATGACTTAGTTTTCATAGATTCTTGACAAGGGTGTAGTGTGGGAAATCCTGCAACTACAATATATTTATTTAATGATCATAAATTTTTCCAAACAAGGCCAATGACTTTTGGAAAAAGAAAATTTTTGTATGTGGCAATATCCATAAACACTACAACAAGACACAATATAGATTACAATTACTGGAAGAAAAAAAAAAAATTCAATCGCATGTAGGGGATACTTCCACAATTGGGGGATACAAAAAAGGAAAAAAAAAATTGACTATGAAGTAATTTAAAGAGGCCCTTATCCAAATAATTTTTTTAGTGGCTAACTTACCCTTGATTAATTAGTTGTTGATTAAATTAGTTTGTTAAGATTAATTAGTTAATAGACTAGTATGTTAAGATCAAAGTTAAGATTTTGATTTTGTTTTTATAAGTGTTAGTTATATAGAATAGAGGGAGAAGAATACGGAGAAGGATTTCAGGAGTATTTGATGAACTACATCAAATGATAGCAGTTCAAGACATCGCGTTCATTGTCTATCAAGTAGTTACGGTAATTTCTCACGACTTTAAAACCTCATGGACACCTCTTTCCAATCGTTCCTTTCTGATTTCCGCCTTTTCATCGATATTTCATTCATACGGGAATAGTCGGAGAAAATAAGTTTTATATGTTTTGATTTTTTTGGTAGGAATGAAATTTAGAATCACGAGGTCACTAAGGACACTAGCTCATTTTTATTATTTGTGAATGAAACCTTTAGTCCCACGTATGCTAAACTAAAGATGTTGTGTCTCCATATTACTAGGATATTTGGATCTAAGAGTAGCCCTTTGGGTCGTACGCACTTTTGTACGAGGGAGAGTACTTAGGCAATGTGTTAGTTGGTGCAAACACACATTTCATACATGCGTGGTGTTTCTCACCAGAAGGAGAAAAAACAGCTTTTTCGTTTCGATTAGAATTTGCATCCACTAATAATGAGACAGAATATGAAGCTATAATCCATGCATTAAAGTTTGCGATAGAAATGAAGTTGGAATATTGAAGAATCACCAGCGATTCACAATTGGTTATTCACCAGATAAAGGGAGAGTATACTACAAATGAACCATCTTTGAAGAAGTACAAAAAACTTGTTGAAGAATTGTCTGCGAGGATTCCAAAAATAAAATGGAGACACATATCAAGGAAAGATAATAGGCTTGTAGATGCTTTTGCTTTCATATCAAGTATGATGACAAACCCACTTGCGAGATGCATAAAAATTCAAACAATTTTACAACCGGCAATAAACAAAGAGGAAGAAAAGGTAGATGTAATGATGGTAGAACCTGGCGAGGAAGAAATAGGGAATAATGCTACAGATTGGCGAGCAGATCTTCATGCTTATTTGGCAAGAGGAGAAATCCCCAGAAATCGATTAGAAGCACATAAATTAAAAAGTAGAGCAACCAATTATGAATTAAGAGATGGGATATTATATCGCATATCTTTTAGTGGACCATCGCTAAGATGTTTGACGAGAGAAGAAGGGAAAAAGGTGCTAAAAATTTTGCATAGTGGTGATGCTGGTAATCACAGCGGGGGTAGATCTTTAGCATATAAAACAAAGATGCATGGTTATTATTGGCCATATATGCATGAGGATGCAAAGCAACTCTCAAGGAGTTGTGAAGATTGTCAGCGATTTGGGAAAAAGATACATGCACCAGGAGCACCATTATCATCTTCATCAAGTGTATGGCCATTTGGAAAATGGGGATTGGATATTGTGGGACCATTTGTACATGGGTTTGGACAGAGAAGATATCTGATTGTTGCAACAGATTATTTCACAAAATGGGGAGAAGTACAAGTAGTACAACATATTCGCAATAAAAATATTTTTACATTCATATTTGAAAATATAATCTGCAGATTTGGAATTCCAGCACAATTAGTATCTGATAATGGAAAGAAATTTGAGGGATAGAATATAGAATTGTTACTCAATGCATTTAAGATAAAATGTGGAAAATATACTCCTTTATACCCGCAAGCAAATGGTCAGGCTGAGGAAACTAATAAGACAATCGCATACATCTTAAAAAAGAAGTTAGAAGGTTATCACAAATCATGGTGCGAGCAAGTACATAATGCAATATGGGCATATAATACAACTAGACGAGAAGCAACTGGAATGTCACCTTTTTGTTTAACATATGGAGTTGAAGCTATCTTACCAACAGAAGTTTCTATCCCTACAACAAAAAGATAGGCATGGGATAAAAATCTAAGTGCTGGCATGATTTTACATAAGTTAGATGAACTAAAAGAAAAGAGAGAAAAAACTCTACAACATATGGAAAATTATCAGCGAAGATTAGCTCGCGAGTACAACAAACGAGTCAAGAAACGTCAATTCCAGCTTGGCGATCTAGTTTTGCGAGAAACACCAAGATATCAGCAGGAAAGTGGTGGAAAATTAGCGAGAAAATGGGATGGACCATACATTATTAAACAGATAATTGGAAATGGAGCATACAAATTAATGGATCCAGAGGGAAGAGATGTTGGGCAAAGACTTGATAGACCATGGAATAGATTGTTTCTGAAAAGGTATTATCAGTAGCAATTTCTGTGAGGTAAGAAATATTAATGTAAGATAAAACAGTTAAAAAATTCTTCTTTCTCTATCACAATTTATGCGAACATCATCGCAAGAACAACGAATAAAATTTCGCAGAGATTAAAAGAATGGGACGAACCTTTATGGCGTGCACCCTAGTTCGCGAGTAAAAATTCATAAGAGGAAAATGTTGTAGTTGCAGAATAACCTACAACTACACCCTCAGTAGAATTTGTAAAACTTAAGAAGTTCTTGATGATGAATGACAATTTTCTTATTAATTCTCTCAATTGATTACATAAAGATATCTAAATGGAACTAGAATAGTTACAACTTTCTCTATTCTCTTTCCTAAGATATATTATGACACTTACCAAAAGAACCTCCTAAATTTTACATTTGAACTCCTATTTATAATGAAATTTGTATAGATGTTTATGTATTGCGAAGTATCGCAATACATCTTCGTAAGATTTATTATATCTTCGCAAATCTTTATACTTCCCCGTGCTTCCTCTATCATCGCATCGTTTTGTAACTCTTTCCTCTTATATTTATTATGATATTCGTAAGCTAACGCCTCGTGATATCCGGTACCTACATCTTGCCTCTTCTCATGTCAATTCTACGAAGAAGAAATGTCATGAGAACCTCTATTCTCGTAAATTTACTACAGTTATCACCACCTGTTAAATTCGCAACACGTATTATCCTTTTTCATTGAATTTTTGACACATTTCTTCGTAACCATTCTTTTCAACCGTTCACGTCTAATCGCATTGATGAGTTTCTATCTTCATTGAACTCTCTATTCTTTATAAATATTATCTTTTGTTCTTATTTTTATTCTCTTACCCTATTCATCTTCCTCATCACTTCTGCCTCTGCAATTTATTCCCTTTTTCTACTACTACGATTTCTTATCTCTTTCACCTCTTTTCCTTTCTATTTTCTATCCTACATCCAATGGCTCCAAAGAAGAAAACTATTGAACAAATTAATGCAGAGCTTGCTGATAGGGACCTCATTCTTTCTGAAATTGATGGTTATGACAAGAAGTCTTCTCTCTGTATGGAGCTCTTTACCAATCTTGCTTGGAATGATCAGAAAATTTTAATCTCATGAGGTCAAATCCTCGCAGGTCTTCCTCTCCCTCTTTATGATGTCAATCTTCCTTTATTCTATGAAATTATTTCCCACCCCAATTTTTCATGTGCCATTTATCAATTGACTGGTGATTGCATTCGCATTCTGGTCGAATTCGCAACTCGTGCTGCTACTGGAAAATCTTTGTATTCAGTTGATCTTAGGAAACCTGGATTTCAAGATATGGAAATTATCGCTGCAGACTATACAGTTGAGAGTTTCTTTAAAAATTACGCATTAATTCCTGCGAAGAAGGAAGATAAACGTTGGGGTGTTCGTCTTCATCGCAAAGCTAATATTGCAGCAGATGACCTTCTCATGCACGATATTGATTATGCCTAGGGAAATAATAGAACCCCTCGCCATTCTCATGACGAAGATTGGTATAATTACCCTCTAACATTATCGGGTTCTTACATTTCTGGGATAGTAGATCTTCCTGCGAACCTTCGTGATCGTAACTATCAACCTTGGGTCTTTTCTTGGCTGAACGAAGATAAAAATGTATGTATCTCTACCTTCTTATTTTCTTGTTATTCTTCAACTTATTTTCAAATGAGGTAAGAAACACTCTTATATGCTTTCTAAACAATATATTGTTGCCTCTGTTTCTTATCCTTATTTGAATTTGTAGGCTCTTCATGATTTTCCTGAGGTTGTTGCGAGTGAGAATAAGAATCCTACTTCTTACAAAAGGCTAACTGCAAGACAAAAAAAACTTCGCTCTGCGAAGGATACCCAAACTTCTGGTAGTCAAGATGATGCTCTTCTCAAAGGAAAAAGGAAACTTTAGGATGTTGTTTATGAGAGGAAGAAGAAGAAACTCTCAACCAATGTCTACTCCAATGTGATCTCTTCTAGTAAGGATGTTGACGAAGATCAAAGTGACGAAGATGATAAATTTCCTGAGAAGGACTTTAATTCTAATTATGATACGCTTTCTGATAAAGGAGATGATGATGATACTAATGAAGATGAAGATTATAGTAATGCAGAAACTTTTGATTCAGCAATGGTTCGAGTATCTTAGGCTTTTCTCCATTCTTCTCGTGGGTTAGGAAACTCTCCTACTGCGAATGCTCGTAAGCTTATTGCGAAGGCTTGCAAAGTTCCTACTGTACTCAATAACAACTCTCTTAATGGAATTTCAAGATTCGTCTCTCCTGCTACATTATATGCTTTAGGGAGTATGGTAAGTTTCTTTTCTAATCCTTGTTTGTTTCCCTTATTTCATTAATTTCTAACCCTTTTTATTCGTTTAGGTTGGAAGGGTTAGCTGCGCAGCTGCTTCTGATTGGGAAAGACGTCATTCTATTACTGAGAAGAAAACTTTAAGCCGTTGTAAGAAGTTAGAGGCTGAAAATTCAAGACTTCGTCAGAAAGTAGAGGATTTAAGTATTGATAATGCAGAATTAACATCCCGTCACGAAGATAATCCACAATCTGCGAGCATCGCAGTTGATAGTTCTTCTCTTCTCGAGGAGAATAATCAACTAAAGCTTGAAAACTCTTCTCTTCGTAATGATAAGAAACAATTAGAAGGTAAATTCTTTGTAATGGTAAGTATTTTAATTACTTTTCCTTCGTAACTTTCTAACTAATTCCTTAATTTCTTCCCTTGCTGCAGAAAATTATACGAAGATGAATGATGATCTGGAAACTATTCTTGCCAGTCGTAACAAGAAGATTTCTGATTTAAGATCTCAATTTCTAATTTCCCAGAACAACCATAGTTTATATGTCAAGCATTTCCGAGCTAAGATGACTCGCAAGATTTGTGAAGACAATCAAATTCCTCTCAAGAAGTACCATACGCTCCTTTCTGAAGAAATTCCTGAGGATACTCCATATCTGGAAATTTCCGATAGTGAAGTTGAAGATGATCCTTCTGAAGAAGAAAAAGAAGATCATTTTGATGGGAATAAATCACCCTAAAAATAGCTTCATTTTTATTTTTATTTTGTATATCTGCTCTAGTTCTTTTCATATTGTTTGTTTGAATACAATACTTTCTTCTTTCCTGCACTTTTGATCAACCAACAATTTCTTTTTAAAGTTTAACTAGTATTAATGTCTTAATTTTGCGACGATGAATTGATGTTTCTTTGATTGAGTGTTTCCCTTATTCGCATAACTTGATCATGTGGAGAGAAATAATATATCTTAAAGACTTAGCTTAGTATCCCTTTTCCCCCTATTATTGCTCTTCAGATGATCAAATATTGTTGGAAGTATTAGTATATCTGCCTCAGTTTAATTTGCGAAGCTTCATCTTGTTGCAATTGTGAATAAGAAATCCTACCTTTGAAATATAAGAAATACGAAGTATGAAATATCCTTACGAAGTATAAGAAGTATAAAATATTTTTGAAAAAGTATTAGAAGTATTCAATCCGTGAATAATTATCCAATGTGTGAAGAAGTGTAAGAATTATTCAATTCATGAAGAATTATCCAATGTATGAAGAAGTATAAGAATTATTCAATCCATGAAGAATTATTCATTGTATGAAGAAGTATAACAAGTATTTAATCTTCGTAAAATTTAATGAATACGAACTACCTGTTTTTGATTGCGAATAAAATCGCATCTTTTGTTATGTCTTCGTGATATATATATATATTCTTGTAAAAATTATTCAATGATATTGATGGAATTGTCTTCTTTGTCAAGACTTCATGATATATATTCTTGTAAAAATTCTTCAATGATATTGACGGAATTGCCTTCTTTGTCAGAACTTCATGATATATATTCTTGTAAAAATTCTTCAATGATATTGATGGAATAATATCATTAATTGCTGATAAATTTTTGGTGATAAATTTCATTAATTGCTTTGGTCTTATCATGCCTTCCTAAGTAAAGGTCTTATTTTGCCACCTCTTTTGTGATAATATTTTTGTATTTGCGATAATATGACAAGCTTGAACACTCTTGCGAATATACAACCTCGTGACATTATCGTCTTGCGATGAAATCGCATGACGTTTTTACACTTTCATGTAATAACCCATTGATCTCATCTTAACTTCTTTGTTATGTTTTGCGAGTTCTATTTTCTGTATTTTTTTATTTATTTTTTTAGAATGCTCGCAGAAATTCGGTTGTTGCACAAATATGACAAGCCTTTATGTTTTCGCAAACAAAAAGGCTCGTGACATTTGTGTCTTATAGCACGTATCATCTCCCTAATGGAGGGTGCTGCCCTTTATCTTCCCCTTGGTTGCCCCTTCAAGGAAGCGTACATCGACCATACAAGGTTAGATCTTCCCATCCGGTTCTGCCAACAACCAGCTTTTGATCGCAACCTCTTATCCTTTTTGCCTATAGGTCTTATATTTACGAGGTTGCACCCTATGGGGTATCTTTGGGCCAAATGCATCATTTGCCAAGACTTGTCAAAAATTCCAGATGTGCTTCAAGCCCACCCGACACTCTTGACTCAACCGTGTACCTCGGAGCCTTGATCTTTTTCTACACTTCTTGGGAAAGACAGTATGCCTTAGTCGCCCAACCTAAATCATGTTACATCGCATAATATTGCGTAATTTCGCAAGATTATGTGAGAATCCAAGGTGTCTAACCCGGATAGGTACCCCGTTATTGGGTTGTACCCGTAAAGTTCCATGTACTCGGGTTCCTTGGTGGTGTTCTGGTGTCCCTGAGCCATGCTTATAGGTACCCCCTTAAATGACGCACTTTAGGACTTTGCCTCTTACGGAATGTTTCTTCGCGAACTAGGGTGTACGCCACAAAGGTTTGCCTGTGTAATATTTCTGCGGCTTTCTTTCTTTTTTGAAAGATGATCACAGATTGCGGTCTTTTATTCGCAAATTGATGTGTGTGTCTTTCTTTAATGAAAGTTAATCGCAATAAAAATTTTGAAATTCGTAACTTTTGAAAATTTCCTGCGAGCAAACAATATTCGTAAAATTTATCATGAGTTTTATGGATAATACCTTTTCAAATACAGTCTATTCCAAGGTCTACCAAGTCTCAAACCCATGTCTCTCCCTTATGGATCCATCAGTCGATAAGCTCCACTTCCCACAACCTCTTTGATAACATATGGTCCATCCCATTTTGGTGCTAATTTTCCTCCATTTTCTTTCTGATACGGAGGTGTTTCTCGCATGACCAAATCACCTGGTTGATATTCACGTTCAATGACTCTCTTGTTATACTCTCGAGCTAATCGTTCCTGATAAATTTTCATATGGTGCAACACCTTTTCTCTTTTTTCTTCCAAATCATCCAGTTCACTTAATATCACCCCTGCACTTAAATTTCTTTCCCAAGCTTATTTCTTTGTTGTCGGAATTACAACTTCTGTTGGTAATACTGCTTCTACTCCATATGTTAAGCAATAAGGAGACATTCCAGTTGCCTCTCTTCTAGTTGTATTGTATGCCCAAACTGCACTAGGTACTTGCTCGCACCACCTTTTGAGATGTCCTTCTAATTTCTTTTTTATTGTATCTGCGATTGTTTTATTTGTTGCCTCTGCCTGTCCATTAGCTTGTGGATATAATGGAGTTGACTTCCCACATTTTATCCTAAAAGCACCGAGTAGCATATCTATATTCTTCCCTTCAAATTGTTTTCCATTATCAGATACTAACTATGTTGGAACTCCGTACCTGCAAATGATGTTCTCAAATATGAACGTAAAAACATCTTTATCACGAATATGCTGTACTGATTTTACTTCTGCGAGCTTCGTGAAGTAATCTGTTGCGACTATCAAGTATCGTCTTTGTCCGGATCCAGGTAAAAATGGTCCAACAATATCCAACCCCCATTTCCCAAAAGGCCAGCAGCTTGTTGAAGAAGTTAATGTTGCCCCTGGTGCATGAATTCTTTTACCATGTCGTTGACATTCCTTGCATCTTCGTACGAACAATTTTGCGCATGTATGCATATAAGGCCAGTAATATCCTTGTATCTTTGCTCTATACGCTAGAGATCTTCCCCCACTATGATTACCAGCTTCTCCTCCATGTAACATCTTTAATATTTTTTCTCCTTCTTCACGAGTTAAACACCTGAGAGGTGGTCCACTGAAAGATTTTCTGTATAAAATTCGTTCTCGCAACTCATAGTTTGTTGCACGACTCTTTAAATTATGTGCTTCTAGTATGTTCCTGGATATTTCTCCCGTTGCGAGATATGCATGAATTTCCTTTCTCCAATCTGCGATGTTGTTTGGTAATTCCCTTTCTACTTCCATCGCAACTGCCTCCTCAATTTCTTTTTCTTTGTCCACTGATGGGTGTTGAATTGTCTGGATTTTGATATTTCTTGTATTAGGATTTGTCATCATACTTGGAATGAATGCAAAAGCATCTGCGAGTCGATTGTATTTCCTTGTTATATGTCTCCATTTTAATTTTGGTATCTTCGCAGATAATTCATCAACGAGTTTCTTGTATTTCTTCAAAGAAGACTCATTTGTGGTATAATCTCCTTTAATTTGACAAATTACCAGCTGCGAATCACTTGTTATCCTTATAATTTTAAGCTTCTTTTCTATTGCGATCTTCAATGCATGCACTAGAGCTTCGTACTCTGTTTCATTGTTCGTGGATGCAAATTCTAATCTGAATGAGAATGTTGTTCTTTCTCCTTCTGGTGAAATCATCATAACTCCTATTCCATTCCCCTCGCTGTTGGATGATCCATCTACTAAAATTTCCCATCTATTTGGTTCTGTTAACAAATCTTTTGGATTCCCAAATTCTTCTTCAACATCCATCATTTCTTCTACTGCTTCATTTTCTTCCAAAGGAAATTCCGCCAAGAAATCTGCGACGACTTGTGATTTTTGCGATGATAATACTTCGTATTTTATATTGTAATGGTTTACTTGGGCATTCCACCTTTCTATTCTTCCTGACCTTTTGCGTTCTTCATGACTGATTCAATTGGGACTTTGGTTACCACTTTTATCACATGTGCTTGGAAGTATATTCGTAACTTGAATGATGCATAAACCAGGGATAAGATTAACTTCTCCATTTTAGAATAATTTTTCTCTGCTGCGTTAAAAGTTTTACTAATGTAGTAAATGGGCCTTTCTATTCTCAAGGTCTGTTTCACAACAGAATCTGCGCTTAGAGCATATGGAGTTGTTGCGAGGTATACCAATAATTCTTCGTCTTTCTCTGGTTTCTGTAATATGGATGTATTTGTGAGATATTCTTTGATTCCTTGAAAATATTTTTCACATTCATCAGTCCACTTGAATTTTGCTCCCTTCTTAAGTATGTTGAAAAAATGTTTGCACTTATCTGACATTCGCGAAATAAATCTTCCAAGTGAAGCCAAGAGCCCATTTATCTTTTGTACTTCCTTTACCGTTGCAGGTGTTGGCATGTCACGAACTGCTTGTATTTTTTCTGGATCAACTTGTATTCCCTCCTTTGATACTATATATCCCAAGAATTTCCCAGACGCAACTCCAATTATACATTTTTCAGGATTTAATTTGATGTTGAAATTTCTCATTTGTTCAAATATTTCCTTCAAATCTTGCACATGATCTTTGGCTTCTTTTCTTTTTATCAACATATCATCTACATATACTTCCAAAGTTTTATGTATCCACTTTGCGAACACCTTTTCAACCATTCGTTGATATGTAGCACCCGCATTTCGCAAACCAAATGGCATCTTCACATAACAATATAAACCTCTTGGAGCAAAAAAGGCAGTATGTTCCTGATCTTCTTATGCGAGTGATATTTGATTATACCCTTTATATCCATCAAGTGAAGTGACTCTATCATGTCCTGCAGCTAATTCCACCATTTGTGGTATGTCTGGTAATGGGAAACTGTCTTTGGGACAAGCTTTGTTTAGATCCGTGAAATCTATACAAATTCTTATCCCTTTATTCTTTTTCGGAACAATGACCATATTCGCAATCTATTATGGGTATTTCGCTTCCCTTATGATTCCTGCATCCAGCATCTTTTGTAATTCTTCTTCTATCTGTGCATGATAACTTTGTGAGATCTTCCTTATTCTCTGTTTGAATGGTCTTATATTTTTATCTATGTTCAATCTATGACACGCCACTGATGGATCAATTCCTGGTATCTCATCTACACTTCCTGCGAATATATCTTTATATTCTCGCAAGAGATCAATAGTTCTCTTTTCTTCTTCTTCATCCATCTTAGTTCCAATTCGCAAGAATAAAGGCTCCTCTTTACTTCCAATATTTACTTATTTGGTTGGTTCAGCTGCAACATAGCTAGGACTTTGCTCCCCCATAGGTGTTGGTTCTTTGATTATTTTCACTGGTTCCCCTTCTTTTTTTGGAATCTCACTTGGTATTCCTCTCCCTTACTTTGCCCTTATTGTATACACTCTGAATTCTTCTTCCTTTTTTGCCTCCTTCACAAGTTTTCTACGAAACTATTTCTTTCTTGCTCTCCCTCCACACTGTTTTACTTCAATCTGATAACAAAATTTTGCACTATCAAGATCTCTTTTTAATTCATGTATTCCATTTGGCGTGGGAAATTTGATTTTCTGATGTAATGTTGAAGTAACAACTTAGATCGCATGAATCCACGGCCTTCCTATCAGCATATTATATGGAGATTCCATGTCTATCACACATAAGACTATATGTGTTTCGATTTCTCCTAGCAATATTCGCAGCGCTATTTCCCCTTTAGATTTTGTTGTAGATTTTCCTAATCCATGAATAAGACATTTTGAATTTGTAATTTCTTCATCTTTAATTCCCATCCCCTTAAGTGCATGATAGAATATGATATTAACAGAACTCCCTGTATCGATCAAAATTCGGTTTAATTTCCATTTTTCTATAGCTTTCTTCTCTTCTCGCATGATCAGAATTGTGACCACCAATGGTGAAGTGTGGTTCAAGTCTTCATTTGGAATCTCTGCTACTGAAAATGTGATTTTCTGTTTTTCCCATTCTTCCAAAGTTGTTATTTTCTCCACCTCCATGATCTTTCTTCCTCTACAATCTCGCTTGTATATCTTTCCCTTCATGTTATTATGAAATTCATCAATCATTATCTTTGTGATCATATTACATTCTTCTCTTTTGCAATCTTCATCTACTAACTCCATTTGATCTTCAAATTTTCCACAATTCCTTCAAATTTCAGCTATCACAATCCCTGTTTCTAGCGCCAATTATGTAGTTGCAGAATAACCTACAACTACACCCTCAGTAGAATTTGTAAAACTTAAGAAGTTCTTGATGATGAATGACAATTTTCTTATTAATTCTCTCAATTGATTACATAAAGATATCTAAATGGAACTAGAATAGTTACAACTTTCTCTATTCTCTTTCCTAAGATATATTCTGACACTTACCAAAAGAACCTCCTGAATTTTACATTTGAACTCCTATTTATAATGAAATTTGTACAGCTGTTTATGTATTGCGAAGTATCGCAATACATCTTTGTAAGATTTATTCTATCTTCGCAAATCTTTATACTTCCCCGTGCTTCATCTATCATCGCATCGTTTTGTAACTCTTTCCTCTTATATTTATTACGATATTCGTAAGCTAACGCCTCGTGATATCCGGTACCTACAAATGTAAGACATAATAACGCGTCATATGAGGGGGTATCTCTTGACATGACTCAGCGACAAGGTTATACCGCTGCTGGAACCTGAGTTATGCAGATGTTGGGGTTAAAGAAAACCTATCCGGGAGAGAGATCTTGGTTTTCCAACTATATAAGGTTATACCCTGGTTGGGCGACCGAGAATATCTTCCAAGAAGTGCAGAGTATGACCAAGGCGCCGAGGTACACGGTTGAGCCAAGGGTGCCCGGAGCATACGAAACTCTCTTGACATCCTTGGTAAGTCTTGGCTACAATGCACTTGGCCTGAAGAAAACCCCACTTAGGGTGCAGTCTTGTAACTATAAGCCATATAGGCATAAAGGACAAGAGGATGCGAACACAACTGGTTGTTGGAAAATCCAGATGGGGGGAGATAGTATTGTATGTCCGATGTGCCCTCCTTGAAGGGGCAACCAGGGGGAAGATAAGGGAGACACCCTCCATTAGGGAGCTGATAAGTGTCTTAAGATGGCAATGTCATGGGGCTTCATGATCGCAAGATCATTTAGGCCTGTCATATTGTCGCGTGATGAAAATTATACAAAGGCAAAAAGCCTAAAGAGAAAATGCTAAGATGAGATCAATGGGTTTTTGCATGAAAGTGTAAAGACGTCATGCGATTTCATCGCAAGACGGCAATGTCACTAGGCTTTGTTTTCGCGAGAAAATCTAGACTTGTCATATTGTTGCAGAGATATTGAAAAGTACTGATAAGACAAGATCAATGGGTCAATACATATAAATGTAAAGACGTCCTGCGATCTTTTCGCATAAAAATATTAAAGGTTGGCAAAATAAGACCTTTAACTAGGAAGGCATAATAAGACCAACAGATTAATATTGAACATTAATTATTTTATTTGAGAATGCATGAAAAATTTATTCATCGCAGGAGGCAGATTACTTCAGAAATTATCTATTCAACATCATATAATTCACCATCTCAAGAAAGATATTAGAGGGCAAGAAGAGGAATGAGCAAATAAAATCTTAATATCTTCCTTGAGAAGATTCAACACAGACAACGGGAAAAATTAAAAAAAGTCATCCAAGTTACATTCCTCGCGAAAAAAGAGGCAGGAAGAGAAAGCAAAAATGAAATTCAAACTTCAGCGACAGGCTCGTCAGTATTCTTCTCGCCAGAAGATTTATCATTCTCTCCAGCAGATTTATCAGTATCGCCATCATTCTTTTCAGTATCTCCAGCATCCTTTTCCTTTGTGAATTTCTTCTTCTCTAGGAGAGCCTTCGTCTTCTTCTGGGTTATCTTCTTCAGCTCCTCCTTCTCCTTCAGTGAGTGTATCTTCTAAATATTTATCCATAGGAATGGGAATTTCGTCATCCTCAACTTCTAGAGGAAGAACAGATTCAGGAGGGAGAGAATGGGAGATCAGAATCTTATTCAACAGAACTTCAACAGAGAGATGAACTTTGCGAAGAAAACCTCTATCACGGTTTCTAATCTCCATATTCTTGAATTACTCAAGATAATCAAGCCTTCTTTCTGCTTTATCGCGAGCGTCCAAGCAATCGGAAATGAGAGTCTTGTTTTCTTTGCGAACCTTATCTAATTTATCAGTAAGGGCAGTAATAGTAGTAAGATGGCTTCTTTCAGATTCTTCGAATAAAAAAAATGACAAGGAAATATTCAAATGAAGAGCTCACGAGAAGTAAAACATAGGAATTTATCAGAAAAATTAACAATTGAGGCAGTCAATTGACTACCTTCTTTTTGAGAGGTTAAGTTTTGGATTAATGAAAAGAAACAATTCTCCCACTGATTCATAGCATCGTCAAATTTATCGCCAACCATACCCTTCAGACGAGATTTCATGTTTTCTTCTTTGGTGCGAAGATAAAGATTTTCTTTTACTAGTAAAGAGTGAGATTTCTCTAACTGAGAATACTGATCTTTAAGTTCACTAGCCTTTAAACTAAGAGTTAATCTACCCTTGATAAGTTTATCCTTCTCAGCAGAAGATGATTCAGTTAATTCCTTGAGTTCATCTTTAACGGAACGAAGAGATCGCTCTTGATTATCACAAATTCTTTGAAGAGTATCTAATTGTCGCGAGGAAGCAGCCATCAAACTTGAAAAATTATGTTTCTCTTGGGATAAAGTTTTATTCTCATCTGATAAAGATTCCATCGCCAAATCAGTCTTAAATAACAAATATGTAAGGCGAGCAACTTCGCTACACAACAAATTTTGGTTTTGAGACAATTGATTATTCTCATGAGTAAGATTATTTATGTGATCAATTGAGTAAGTATAAAGATTATCGAATCTACTATGTTGGTCCATCCAAGACTCTTTTTCAGCGCGAGCTTCTTCAGCGATTGATTCTAAATCAAATATCTTCACTAATCGATTCCGATTTGAAGCTAAATAAATAAACCAAACATTTAAAAGGAATGGAGTGTAAAAAATAAGGGATACGGGAAATTATTAGAATGGAGAGACAAAAAGATAGAGGAAGGAAAACTATACCTTTCAACTCGCCATTATATCTGCGAAGATTCTCGCACTCAAGTGAAGAATTGCGAAGCATATGATTCAGAGTGTTACACTCAGAAGTTTTAACTTGAAGACCTTTTCTTAGAGCTTCAACTTCATATTCCAAAGATACTCGCGAAGCAGAATTATCAGAACCAAAATACTTGAGTAAAGTCTCGCAAGCTTCATATTGAAGAGAATCAGTGGAAGATTTTCTAGCGTTATCTAAAATATTATATAAAATTTTAAAAGCAATATCAACTCCAGCAAAGGTTTCATTTGATGGAGGAAGAGATGCAGAGGATGAAGTGGTAATGATAGCAAGTTGACGATTTGAATCATCTGCGATGTATGCGTTATGAGAAGGAGGAGTTTTTGGGAAAGTGAGGGTTGAGGGTAATATTGGACTAGAAGGAGTTTCAGCCACAACATTTGTAGGGATTTGATTTGTCAAATTCTCTAAAGGATTGGGGGTATTGATAGCGAGGTTCTCGCAGACAGAAGGAGGAGGATTAGATTGTAAAGGTGTGATGATATCTCTCTTAGATGATAACTCGGGAATAATGATATCATCTTCAATAGTTTTATTGCGACGGGATTTTTTATGAGGTCTAGCGATGTTCTCGTCATTCTGCAAATAATAATTTAGATAAGAAACAGAGGCAACAATATTGTTATTAAGATAAAATGTGTTTCTTACTACCTTATCATTCGCAGAATCCTTCTTCCTCCTCTTCTCAACAAGCTTCTTGAGGGAATTATGGTTTGGAGTTTCAGAATGGGTGGTAGGGATAACTCCACTAAAGGAAAATATGACGAAGATTATAATTAAATCAAGAAGATCAAAGAGCAAAAGTAGTAAAAAATAATTCAAATAAGATGGTATAATCAAAATACATACCTTGGCGTTTCCATTAAAACAATAGCAGGTGAATATGAAGATAAAGAAAAGTTGCAGACGGAAAGAGAAATAAACATATAAAGAAGATGAAGAAGTAAAAAGAGAAAATTATTTTCGTAACTCGGCTCCACCTTTTATAGACAAGAGCAGTAGGACCCATTAAGAGGACACGTGTTAAAGAAGAGCTACAACACGTGTAGGCGATTAAACTAAATAAACGGAGGTTTGTCGAGAAGAAAACTTGTAAAGAAAGAAGCTGCGAGCATCATGAAGAGTTGAAAGTTCTCATATCTTATCTTCTTCGCAGAAAAGACATGAGAAGAGGCAATATGTAGGACCAGAATATCTCCACAACGATATTCTCGCGATGGAAACGACACTTCTGCGAGAAACCCAAACATTTCTACAAGTATTAACAACACTTTGACGAGAACGTCGCAAGATTCTTCAACAACATTTGGCGAGTGTCACAAAAGAGTGATATAACGGTTAACGATTAAATATATATGAAGAATAAGTCTGCTTCACGATGGTTATAAAGTTGGCGATGGTGAAGACTAAAGTTATAGCGATGAGATCGCATAGTAGATCCGAATTAAGGGGAAATCTTAGCTGTCTTCCACTATGTATTTTCCTATATAAAGGGTTCGACTAAATCCAGAAAAGGATGATGTACTTTTGAGAGATGAGAGAATTTTGAGGAAAGAGAAACTCCAGAAAGAAAGTTGTACTTCTGAGTTTTGATATTTCTTGTAAATCTTCCTGAAAGTGAATTAATAAAAGTGTTGTTGTTCATTCACAATTATGACTTAGTTTTCATAGATTCTTGACAAGGGTGTAGTGTGGGAAATCCTGCAACTACAATATATTTATTTAATGATCATAAATTTTGCCAAACAAGGCCAATGACTTTTGGAAAAAGAAAAATTTTGTATGTGGCAATAGCCATAAACACTACAACAAGACACAATATAGATTACAATTACTGGAAGAAAAAAAAAATCTTCAATCGCGTGTAGAGGATACTCCCACAATTGGGGGATACAAAAAAGGAAAAAAAAATTTGACTATGAAGTAATTTAAAGAGGCCCTTATCCAAATAATTTTTTTAGTGGCTAATTTACCCTTGATTAAATTAGTTTGTTAAGATTAATTATTTAATAGACTAGTATGTTAAGATCAAAGTTAAGATTTTGATTTTGTTTTTATAAGTGTTAGTTATATAGAATAGAGGGAGAAGAATAAGGAGAAGGATTTCGGGAGTATTTGATGAACTACATCAAACGATAGCAGTTCAAGACATCGCGTTCATTGTCTATCAAGTAATTCCAGTAATTTCTCACGACTTTAAAACCTCATGGAACCTCTTTCCAATAGTTCCTTTATGATTTCCGCCTTTTCATCGATATTTCATTCATACGGGAATAGTCGGAGAAAATAAGTTTTATATGTTTTGATTTTTTTGGTAGGAATGAAATTTAGAATCACGAGGTCACTAAGGACACTAGCTCATTTTTATTATTTGTGAATGAAACCTTTAGTCCCACGTATGCTAAACTAAAGATGTTGTGTCTCCATATTACTAGGATATTTGGATCTAAAAGTAGCCCTTTGGGTCGTACGCACTTTTGTGCGAGGGAGAGTACTTAGGCAATGTGTTAGTTGGTGCAAACACACATTTCATACATGCGTGGTGTTTCTCACCAAAGCAAGTCGTTGTCATCCGTCCGGTCGGGCAGGCGTTGGCCGGGCTCGGGTCCGGGTCAACCAAGACTTATCTTTTTGGACAAAATTCTTTTGTAATATTTCCTAAATAAATTTTGTCTTAATGTGATGGGCATATGACCCGGCGAAGTATAATTTTATTTGTATTTTTTTTTCTTATATCGACATGATCTGTAGAGCTGTTTTGCCCGTTTTGAAATAAAATCTTGTATTAATTCAAATTAATTTATGTCTTTAATCCTGATTTCGTTCCCTCATTAATTCGCATTAACTGCACATTATTCTTGACCATCTATTTGCTCCTCTATATACACCACTAGATTTCTTCATTCCAAAATGTGTCTAGAAGCGGTTATTATCCCATGTCTTTTTGTCTCTTCTCTCTCATGTAGTTTTTAATTTTGTAATCTTTTGTTGTTGAGTCTGTTTTTTTTCTTTTTTATGCCCTAAACTAGTGGTCCCTAAACTAGCTCCAAACTCCTTAAATTGGAGGTGGTTCTTGCAATTACGAGGTTTGAATCCCTACCTGCGCAGTGGGAGGGAACATGAGATGGAACCATCAGATCACTTGATGGTTCTCTGTTGTTGAGTCTGTTTGAGTGGGAAAGTATTATATAATGTTTACAATATTTGTGTCGGGTTGTGGTGTATTAACGTCACTTGTTTTTTAGGCTTACCGGAGAACTATTATGTTAAGGACAGCTTGGTTTTCTTTTTTTGAATCACATGACAGTTTGATGACGTTGTTTGCAAATCAGTGATTTATTTGAGTTTTCAGTAATTATGTTAATATTATTTTTTAGTATTTTATTATTAATGAACCAACAAGTTATTAGGCCGGTTTCTATGGGGTATGGCATAAAAATTGTTTTGCCGTGCCACATGGCATGGCAAATCCGTTTCTCCATTTTGGCAAAACTGGAAAATCTTAGATAAAATAATACATTTGATATGATAAGTGAGACCCTTGATAATAAAAATATTGTTTGTGTGTATATGTGGGGTAATTATAAGGTTTTAATATATTTGGTGGGACCCGTATGAAGTAAAAGTAATGCTAAAATAAATAAAAAAAATAGGAGAGAAGAAGTTTGAAAATAATACAAAACTATTTAGCGGTGGAGGTTAGACCGCTAGAGGTCCAGTGTACACCGCCCGGTAAAGACTGGACCGCTCGGTAGGGTCTTGACCTAGCCAGGTCTGTTTGCTAGTTTGCCATCTCCATAGTGGGTGTAAAATTGGAAAACTGGCCAGTTTGCTATACCCATAGGAACCGGCCTTAGGTAATAATACCATATGTTTTTCTACTTTTCATCCATCGTGCAAACCTCGTCTTTCTTCCTTTTTTAGATCTGCTGAAGATGGTGATTCTAGTTACAGTGGATGCTTAACAAGTGGTGATGTGGTTAGTGGTTTTGAAAATATGTTTTTCAGAAAACATTTCAGATATAAGAATTTTAGGTGAGAAAATAGGGAATTTCCAACCATTTTTCATAATTTTATTCTTGCGGATTTTTATTTTATTCACATATCTTTCATTCCTCATCTTTAATATTGACATTGTCATCATATTTTAACTTTTGAGGTTTGATTTTTTCTTTCGTCGGAGGATTATTAGATCGATTTTTTTATTTCAATCGAAGCTTTTGAATCTATAACGGATTGATTTAGTGATCATTAATTCATACAAATTTTTTCATTGTGATAGTAGGGTGAGGTAATTCGTTTGATTGTCTCTTTGATTTTTCATTTATGGTTCATTAATTTTGATTGTAAGCTTTATTTAAGAATAGATGTTGATTTTTTTGTACGTGATTCAAATCTTAGAATTATCATCTGTGTGAGATGTTTGCTAATCAGGTGTGTTTTCTTTAGTAACACACTAAAATTCATCAGTGGAGATGAATTGATAGAGTATTTATTAACCTTTAGTTTATACAACATGTGTATATTATTGTACACTTTCAATTTTGGTTTTATGTTGAATTCAGAGTAGGTGGAGTTTATTGATGGAGCCAACAACAGTCAGTATCATCGTCGCCGTAAGTTTGATCTATTAAACTATTTTAGGTTGTCGATCTTGATAAATCTGTCATTTAGTTTAGTTTTTTTTTTTTTTTAAAGCTTAATTCAAAGAATCCATAGAATTGAGCACACAGTAACACTCTATTCTATCATAGTAATGGGTAGTGGACAAATTCACTTTCACCCAAACTCTTTAATATACTCATTCATATGAAGCTTTATTATGTTTGCGATTGTGGCGCTTTTGTCGTTAAAAGAGAAATGAAAGTATACTCTTTAGTTTATTGTATTGATTGGTAAGAATCCGGCCTACAAAAAAAAAAAAAAAAACGATATGCCAGATCAAAGGGAAATGTTTGACCAAAAAAACATTAAACAGATCTTGGTAAACTATGAAAAAGTACTCTAACACGGTAGTAGACCTTTCATCCGAGCTAGCATCATCCTGCAGGCCGTAAATATTAAACAGTCACTCTTGACTTGTATTCTTGCACTCCAACTAATTGATTAATCATTTTTTATATTTAAACTTTTAGATCGTTTGAGAACCAACTAAAACTTGACATGCAATTTTTCTACATGTTATTGGGGATTATTAGGGACATACTAATGTATGTTAATTTCCTATTTTTTGAAGTTTATCTACCGGTCTGAAAACATGAGTTGACACGTAGTAGTTTTTTTTTTTTTTTATTACAAAAACATTGAGATATCTTAAATTGGTCCACCGACTTTCTGTTCTGATATTAAGCATAACCGTCCAAATGTTCTTTGCAGATCATTTCTAACTTTGATTATGTCTTCCATGAACTTTGTTCGAAGTTACCTCTTCTTTGTTGCACCTCCACCACCATTTGCAAGTAAGGATTTTGATCTCTAACTTTTCGAATATTTTGTGTCTTATAAGAATACAAGTACTTATGTTTTCTGATTTGGTTTAAAGGAATAGGCAAGTGAAAGGAAATGAGAAAACAATCGGAATGTTGGCTAGATATTGTCATGTACATTTTTTATGGATTAGACCATTGGAATGTTGTTCTGAATTTTGGATTTTATGTATTTGATTGGAACTAAGACGAAAAAAATGAGATAGAGTTTTTTGCGGTTCTTTTCTTTTACTGCCATGGAAAATGTAGATCACAGTTTACAATAGAACAAGTGTGCGGTAGTAAATTTATTTGTACACCAGTTTACAATAGAATAAGTTTACTTCACTATACGAGGTGTAGTTATTTGTACACCATTTTTACGTAGTGTACTTTTTATTGCACCAATATTATCATACTGGTTGTAAGTTGTGCACTTTGTTTCTGCATCGATTATGTACCAGAAACTATAAAACTAATATTTGTATTCGGAATAGTCTACTTTAGTGACATTATGACATTCAAGGGGTTTATTATGGATTTTTTGCTTTTGGATACTTTTAGTTGAATTGGTTTGGTATTATGATGAGGAGTCAGGAGTCTGTCTCTTTTACGAGGAGAGTCTAAATTGGTGTACAAACTGGTGCACCAGTCTATTTCCTATGAGAAGTGACATGTTTGTGGGTAAGAATGCTTTATTTCATCCATATTTTGTAGGTGTGTACATACTTGTGCACCAGTGTATTTTCCATGAAAAAAGTAAGTTCAAATGTGGGTATGAATGAGCAATTTCATGCATGTTTTATAGGCGTGTACAAAGTGGTACACTTGAAAATAATGGCTCCACAAGCTTATGCTTGGTACATTATATAGACGTGTCATGCTTTTGATCAGATAATCCTATTCTAATTTGTTTCCTCTTTTGTTTGACAGCAAACATGCGAAAGAATTGGTGAGCTACCACGTCTAACCTGACTTGAATGTCTTACCATTCTGACAAAGAGAGGTATGTTTTGTAATTCTAATATGCTGGTCTCTTTGGTCCGATCTTAGTTCAGTCTTACATAATGCTCAGGAGAATGATACTGTGTAAGCCTAGTGATCTTCGAAATGCAATAAAGGATGCTATATTCTAGCAGTGCATGATCTGTAGAGTTGCCGATTTAGCTTGACAGTCTCTCTTGGCAATTAGGTTACCATCCTTCTATGAGTGTACATATTAGTGCACTTGTATTGCAAGTGTACATACTAGTGCACCTGGAGTACAAGTGTACATACTGGTATGTTGTTCGTATCACTAAGATACCCTAATGAGAAAAGTGGGTCAACTGATATAATCTGGAGGAAACACATGTTGACATAAGCTAGGTTTAGCTGTTTAGACTCACTAGACCAATGTAAAAGGATTGATTGGGTTGAGTATGTATATGGAAACCAAATAGCCGGATTTGTTACCAAAGGGAAGGGTATAATTTGTTAATCGAAACCAGTTGACTTAGCTTATGCAATATCTTAGACAAAGTTTCATGCTTTTTGATAAGCCATCATCATGAAACCTGTTTTATACTTTTGCCTGTCTAATATAATTGTTATCACAATAATATATATGCATGTGTTTGGGTATAGATGGTGGATTTTTGTAAGTGTATACCTAGTTATACATCATTGTGGTCTCTCATTATTTGATGGTCTTTTTTGGTATGTATGTTGGATTTGTTGGGTTTTGTAGGTGTCTACGTAGTTGTACACCATGTACAATCTCAATAATATATATGACTTGTTTTGTGGGTATGGATGTTTATTGTTTTAGATTTTTTATAGGTGTACATAGTTGTACACCACTGTGTTATCTCAACAATATATGCATGTCTTGTGGGTATGGATGATGGATTTTCGTAAGTGTGTACATAGTTGTACATCATTATGCTCTCTCGTGATTGTACGGCCTTTTTTATAGGTATATATGTTGGATTTTTGTAGGTATGTACACCATTATACAATCTCAATAATATATATGACCTGTTTTGGGAGTATGGATGTTGGATTACTTGGATTTTTAGGTGTGTACATAGTTTACACCATTGTGCTATCTCAATAATATATGGTATATTTTGTGGGTATGGATGTTAGATTTTTGCATCGTGCTCTATCAATAATATTAAAAAACTAATTCTTGATGAAATCCTAAGTTGTTGTTTTTCGATGTCATGAAACGTTTTTAATAACATGCTTGTTATTGTTTAGGTACTTTTCGAGGGTGCTCAAGAAAGTGGAGAAGAACAATGGAAAGGTTTTGTAGATGGAAGATTTTATGTATTTTCTAATTTAAATAGTGCTATGTGTTTAGGTGCTTTGCATGCTTGTTAGTGGTGCTTAGGTGGAGGATTCAAGTTCTATGTGGTGTACAAACTGGTGCACCTTGTCTTGTTTTTGGATTTTCTGGATTTTTGTAGACGTATATA
The DNA here is from genome assembly GCA_023529315.1 of Papaver bracteatum. Classification (NCBI taxonomy): domain Eukaryota; kingdom Viridiplantae; phylum Streptophyta; class Magnoliopsida; order Ranunculales; family Papaveraceae; genus Papaver; species Papaver bracteatum. The sequence continues at coordinate 211,583 of JAJJWX010002148.1, read as the reverse complement.
TGTTTGTACACTAGTGTAAAGTAAGATTTTAAAAAAATAAAAATTATATAGTCATATGGATACTCTTTTTCTAGCTCTCGGAAAGAGCTTTCCAAATTTATATAATTTGCGAATTTTGCTAACATCATCATGAGTCACTTTGGACTAAACCGTAAATATTTAGACTAAACCGTTAAGGAGGGAGGTTATATGTGTACTTTCCATATTTTAAAAGACTTTTGGACTAAATTGTACCTAGTTAACTCAGAATGGATTAATCCGTACTTTTTAACGCGTTTTTGGACTAAACCGTTTTTTTCCCTAATACCAATGAACTAGTGTTCCATTGTCTAGTACAATGGATAACACACACTCTTTCATCCATAGTGCAGGCGAGAGGTTGGAGGATATTCCCAATATAGAAGGTTGAATCCCCTAATCTCTCTTCTCCGAGCGATAAGAAAATCACGTTGTTTGGATGGCGGTTGGATAGCTTTGCGGGCCGTGCGGCTCGTTTAGATGGATGAGTTTGCTCAAGCAAGCCCAGCTGTCCCGGATGAAAATTTAAAAATATGTATATATATGGACTGTGAGCAGTTGCGACCTCCACCTAGAATATATGCCTTTTGCAGTGTGTTACTGTTACATGTGTAAATTTTGAAAATGTGCAACTCCACGCCATTATTTTCCTTTAATAGTAAAGTTAGGTCGGATAATCAGTCATCCTCAAATGCATGCATGTCTGGAGGAGATTAATGGGTTGTTGGTAAAATGTGATAAGCTTTTTTGACTTGTTAATAACGTGGAATCTTGGCAACCAATTAGGAACCATTAATCTATTTAAAAACCTCTAATTAATAAAGATTGATTGCAAAGTACTACTCCGTAATAAAAATCTTAAATTAGCTACAGTAATAATTAGTTGAGAAAGGTTACTTCGTTAGGATTTTTATGGCTACAATCAAAGGATTCCAGAGATTACAATTAATGACTATATCTAGCACCTTTTTCTATCTTTTCCCATGACTTGAGAAGCTGGAAGAAACCTCTACTCTTTTCCATTTCTTTGGACGACAACTTTTCTCCAGATTTATACATTCCCTTCAAAGCACAACTGCAACATGAAATTATACCTAGTCTAGCTCAACATTCAACCCCCCTCTGTCGATCTTATTCTTGTTCATGCACGCAAGATGGAAGGAGGACCAGCAAAGGTTAGGAATAAAGGAAAGAGTAGTTTTCTTGAATCATCATCGAATGAGTATGTTAATGGTGAAAAGATAAACGTGACACTATCGTTATCATCATCAAAGTGTTCTCCAACTTCGTCGCCTGATTCGCCTGTCGTGATTGACTCGGTAGTAACTGAGAAGAACAAGATAGAAAAACCGAAGTCATTGGCGATCAATCCAGGTGTAAAACTAGTCGTAGGAGGAGGAAATGAAGAAAGAAAAAGCAGCTCGGGCAGGAGTAGTGCGCAAACTGTTAAAGATCAACCTTCTTCAATGGTTTTGGCTGGATGTCAGGGTTGTCATATGTATGTGATGTTATGGAAAACGAACCTTAGGTGTCCAAGGTGCAACAATTCCACTCTCCTCAACTTCTACAATTTATAACTGTTTTCTTCTTCCCATGAATATGTATAGTCGGCTAGTAGATAGATAATGGCAAACTGAAATATTCCGTAGAAAATAGTAAACTAAAGAAGTTTAATCGAGATTATCTGGTGTAAAATACACATGTAGTTCTATACTATTGGCAAAACTCAAAAGTATCAACACATATAAGTTGCATTGTTTTTTAATATTATTTTTCTTGATATGGCGTCAAAAGACTTGGATAAACAGTCCGAAAGGGGACAAAAGGAAGTCATCCATAAAATTAAGCGTTAATTCTCTTGAAATCCGTGTAACTTTGGAAGATAACTTGGAAAATCCATCATTTTACACTGACACCTTGGTTGTTTGCAGCTGACTCGTCATCTGGATCTGAGTCAACCTCTGACTCGGGCTGAGTCAGCAGTCAGATCGTTTGTTTTGCATTTTGAGTCAGATCTGATTCGATCCCTGACTCAGACGTAACCCTTGACTCGGACTCATTTGAGTTAGGTAACAAAATACCCCTGACTCATGAAACCAAACCACCAACTCACATAATTTTGAGTCAGATCTGACTCACATAATTTTGAGTCAGATCTGACTCAAAACAAACATATCGAGTCAGATCCAGATGAGTCAGGTGATTTCACTCAGATCCAGATAACTAAGATCCAGACGACTCAGATGAGTCAAGAGTAAACAAACATGTTGTAAGACTACTAAGTTTAGTCTTCCAAACTTTTTTTTTTTTTACAGTGTGGAGCCTATTGAGAGCAGTTGCACATCCAGCTCAACTGGCTCCCACGCTTAAAATAACCCAGCCCAACTGATTTCCAAACCTAAAATCTAAAGGAAATTGGGCCTCCAAACCCATTTGTGCAGAGCAAGAGTTTGCTTCTCCGTAGTCATAATTTTAGAACCATCTTTTGGGGACTACCCAATAAATGTGGGGACTACCCATAAGCTTTTGGGGAGGATATTAGAAGTAATATTTGGTCATCCCTTATAAAAAAAATTATACCCACTTTACCCTTGATGATAAACTTAGCTAGTGATTAGTGATTAGTTAAAAATAATAATGTGATTAGTGATTAGTGTTTTATAAGTTGGATTGTTTTGTTTTTAACATTTTTTTTTGAGAGATAAGAAGAAGAAGGAAATAGGAAGAAGAAGATGGGTGAACCCAAAAATCTTTTTTTGAGTTTAGTAATTATGATATGAGTGATTCATGATGATACCTTAGATCTTTTTCTTTAAGAGCCACAACAAGAGTATGATGTTTTGGGTATTCATGGATACTTCAAATTTAGTTAATGGTGCTTGAATTGGCAAAACATTCCTAAAAATGAACAATTTACAAATTGATTTTCGTTTGTTTTATAAAGTTCGGCTACAACATTTGAAGAACAGGTTACCGAACTCATCTGCAAGTGTAGTTCGGTTAATGTTTCTAAAAACACAGGTAGCCGAACTCAGCTTTAATGGAGTTTTTTGTTTCAGAGAAAAGTTCGGTTAGGAAAAAAAGTTTACGACATAACCGAACTAAAAGTTCATTTGGAAAAAAAATAAAAAATGTTGCGACGTAACCAAATTCAATATATAGGTTATTCAGAGTAAAGTTCGGTTAGGAGAAAAAATTGCGACGTAACCGAACTTTTTGTGACGTAACCGAATTTTTTTGGCGACGTAACCGAACTTTTTGCAACGTAACCGAATATTTTTTGCGACGTAACCGAACTTTTATGACGTAACCGAACTTTTTACGATGTAACCAAACTTTTTACGACGTAACCGAAATTTTTGTGACGTAACCGAACTTTTCTCTGGAAAAAAGAAAAACCTCCATTAAAAGTTGAGTTCTGCTAGTTCGACAAAGTTTTTCACATATTTCCTAGCCGAACTTCTCTCTACAACTTACATTTTCAACTCATTTTAATGATTATTTCTCATTTTTGCAACCAAAAACAAATGACAAGTAATGGGTTTGTTATAATTTTGATTTTGTTTTGTTAATGATTTAAATTAAGCTATATATAGAGGTGGTTATGGTGGTGGTTCGAGGTGGTCGGTGGTGGTGGTAGTCGGTGGTTACATATATAGGTGGTGGTGATGTGAGGAGGATAGGTTAGTCATTTCCACATTTTAGGACACCCCTTGTGGACATTTGTATCACTGGGTAGTCCCCCACATTTATTGGGTAGTCCCCAAAAGATGGTTCTAATTTTAGCTCCCCCTGATATTCCTTTACAAGAAAGTAAGGTTTTTTGGGCGTATAATTTGAAAATAAAATAACAAGCTTGTTATAGGGGCGGCAGTGTGATAGTAACGTCCCTCTAGTTGGTTAGGGGATGTCCTATAAGGGGTGTAAATTGACTAGATTACCCTCCCTATTTTTTAACCTAAATCAAAGCTAAATTGAAAATTTGTTTTCTTTCTTCTTCTTTTCTCCTCCCCCATCAACCGTAACCTCCATTAAAACTCAAAATTTCATCGTCCTCGATTAATCGACGATTCGAAAATTAATCAAGTGTAGTGTAATGACTTATATGAGGTATGTTTTGAAAACCCAGTTACTATTTGGTTTATTTTGTTCGATTTAAGTTTAATTTCTATCAAAAATTAGGGTTTTAGATGAAAATTGAAATTGAAATTTCTGGGTTTATGTGAGTAACGGTTGATTTTAACTCAATTACGAACCGTAACTGGAGATTTTGATGTTGTTACGGTTGGTAATAGTTCAATTACCAACCGTATGTTCTTATATCTGAGAATTTTTTTCAGTTACGGTTGGTAACCATTTTAGTTTACGAACCGTAACTCAGTTACGGTTGGTATCGGGCATCTAGTTACCAACCATAACTGGTTTTAAGATTGGGTTTTCTTCAAATTTAACTAGTTACGGTTGGTAGTTCATCTTTAACAAACCGTAACTTCGATTTACGGTTGGTTATGAGCAAAATTCCAACTGTAATTAGCTCTGAAAATGTAAAAAAATTGAATTTTTTTCGTACTTTAGATAACTTTGAGCAACAAAAAGCTAGTTGGGACTAATTTCGTACTTTATTTTGTTGGTTAATTTCTTCAATTGATTGAGATTGATCTTCTCCTCTAATTTTTTTTTTTTTTTTAAACTCTAAAAATCTGATTTAGGTTTTGATTTTGAATTGATATAAGTGAAATTAATCATCAACACTAAACTCAATTATTATCACTAAACTTGGTTATCAATTATGAGGGTTAATTTGTCATTTCAATTTTTTTTATAAGGGACACCTTGAATGATCATGTAATGACCCTTTTTGTCCTATTAAAATGTCGCCCCTCTAATAAGATACTAAAATAAACCTATCTTTTCGAAACATAGACCAGTAAGAATCACACAAAGAACAATTTTAGAGATTAAGAAAAGTAAACTCACCAGATTTCTAATTTTTGAGGATTAAATTCTTATTTTGCAACATAAATATCACTTTTGCTGTACAATTCAATTAGGACTTTACATTGTACAAGTAAGTGGATATATAAAATACAAGGCAAAAGAAAGGGGGGGAGAGAGAGAGAACGATAATTCTCTCCTGTTACGCCAACAGTGGCTGAATCAAAGGTCTTGAAATGGTTGTTCTGTCGAGGTCCATGGTGTATATCACGACTAAGCCGATAACTGCACAAGACGCAGGAACAAGACCCAAACCGTATCTTGTGATTGAAACACAGCCCATGACCGAATTACAACTCTCGATGATTGGTGAAGTTTCTGCGTGCAAAAACAAGATTTTGACATCAAGGAACGAATAAGTAATACTTAAATGATTCATCTAATACCATGTTATTGGTTTCTGCATTACTACTAAATATGTTAAATTGGTTATCTTGAGAAAAATCTACAGAAACTACTAAATAGTTAAGTAATAGCAAACAATAACGGTACTCACGTTGATACGATTCCAGAACATACAGAGCAAGACCACATGAGATTTTGTCCAAGAAGCTCAATGAACCGTAAACAAATGCACAACCATTAAGATCTTTTCCAACTAGCACACTTTGCATGCTAATGCCTGTCACCTGGTTTAACATTCGAGGAATGAATTTGGTCAAATTATAAGAAGTTCAAACAAAGTTAGCACAAATATACCCTCATAAGAGAGAAATTGTCATGTACTAATTTCCTAATCTTGCTATGTGTCAGTATATCATTGATCCATCCGATCGTTCTAACAGTTTATTTACCACATGAATGTGAAAGAGAAATCACATAATGGTAATACAAAAAAGCAATTTTTTGCATAATGGGATCTGAACACGCCCATATTGATTATTTAAGCAATTGAACATAAAGCTTTTTGACGTACCGTCATTAAAGCGTTGGCAACGCCAATAATTACTGAGAGAAGATAGATAAACCCATACAAGCTGCTGGGAAGAATAAGTATCCCTGTACCAGAGAGTATCCACATAATGCTTCCAGCAGTGAAACCCGCCTTAAGACGACTACTAGTCCACTTCATTTCCTACAAGGTGGGAATAAAATGGTTCTGTACATCAAAAAGAGGATGCCGCAGATGAAAACGAGAGACAAACAGAACTCTGTAGAGGGTGGGTTAAACTTTGAACCTGCAGAATGATAGATACGACGAAACTGCAAACGTAGATTATAGCAGGTACCTACTTGCACCAGATAAGTGAAGTCAGACCCCTACAATTTCCAGACAAAAAAATATAGATAATAAAATGAAATGCTGCAGTATTTACTATTTAGGTACTTACCAAAGCCTTGGAAGATTGAGCCATTTGCAGATCATTGATGACATAGAATGCAAGAAAAGCCTGCGCATTAAAGAAGCATCAACTTAAGAAGTTCTAGTATATCAAAATCTAGTTTTGTAGAATCTTCCCATATTTATCTACACTAGTGGTTTGGTCATTGTGACATCATTGCCTCATGTCCAATACCCTTCACACATAATAAAAAATTCAAAAATATTACAGGATGTTTCAGTCCTACTTAAAAATTGGTTATGGTCACAAAGGAAGTATTTCCTTAAGATTAACATTTTTAACAGATTTCACATTCTAAAATCATACCAATATCAGATAGACATGCTTCAAGTTTGAGTCAGGAGACGCTACTTAAAGATATTAACACACTAACATGTCGTTGGGTCAAGGATTAGGAATTACATACGTTGGTAATCTGAGAACAGCAAGGTGAGTGAAAAGGGGTGTTTCCTACAAGGCTATAACGTTTTGGGATGACAAAGCATCGCAGTAGTGATGTATGCTACATGAGTAAGAACCAAAAAAAACAAAATCTTGTCCTTAGGAAGAGAATGCTAACCTGTGAAACATTTGTTATCAGCCGAGTGAGCATGTAAACTAGCGCAACTTGGTAATAAAGAACTTTCTTAAACCAGTAATCCCAAGGAATCCTTTGATGAATTTTCCCTTCACCTCCACGTCTAGATCTACACAGATCCAACTCCACAGAAATTATATCAAGAACCTATCATATTAGTTTACAAAGCTAACAAATTCAATTAAAGATGATGGAAAAAAAACTGTCAAGTAAGTCCTATATCCATGGCACCTTGGTTCTTTAGTCCCAATAAGAAACACTCCAACGAAGAAGCACCCAATGAAAATAGAAACATATGCAATCCAGCGGTACTGGTCATATTGGAAAGTGAGAAAGTGCCTCAGAATGCGATTTCTTTTTATAATAGGATAAGAAAAACAAAGAAACCACGGAGAAAAAAACGGAGAACATGAATTCTCTTACCTGATCTTCAATATCAAGTTTGGTAACAGCTATCCTAAAATGAAACACAGCTAAGGCAACTGCATATAAGCTGAGGTTGGCCACCTTTGGCAATAAGAAAGAATGAGAATCAAACCCTTGATATAACAAAGAACTAAATCAAACTAGAGCACAATTTCCTCAAAATCATGACTGATTCAAAATGCTAACCATTGTAAAAGCATTGCGGCAACTAGCCAGCACAACCCTGCTACTTGAATCCAGTGTGATGCAATTTACCATAGACCTTCAACAACATGAGAATGCAAATGGTGAATACAAAACAGTTCTGGATTTCAATTTACCATTGACTTATCCAAAATGAATAATGTTTTGTGAAAAGGGTGTTCTTACATATGGGAAACCTGGGTAACGGCCCAACCCACGTTAAAAATTGCAGCAAACATGCTGTATCCAACTGTTTGCATTGTAGATGAATTGGATCCTAATATGTCACAAGGAATACAACCACCAAAAACAGAAGAGAAGGAAATGGCAACCAAAATTGATCCTGCAGCATGCCATATCTTGAAATGTCCAAACCTGTCTATCTAAAATAAGTAAAAGACGTCATTTTCAGCAGAAAACTAATAAATGTATTTATAGTTGTGATGGTTTCAACATCTTTAGATGTCTGAGAATCTCAATAACAGAAATTCTCGAACATGAACGGGTGACTCAATCAAGACAAGGGAGGAGAAGTAAGCATACTAATGCAGTATAATCCCCCAAAAGATGACCCAAGAGGGAACTGGAACAAACCAATAAAATGAACAAAACTTGTATTGTTGATCTTTTATCCTAAAATGTTAATCTATAATGGTACAACCTATAGGAATCAGCAGCTTCTGTACATTAAAGCAACTGATAAAGTAAACAAAACATTTTCTTTTTATCCTGATCTAAAAACTTACCAGCTCTCCAGCAAAAATGGTTGTAAATCCATCAGCAACTTGGCCAGAAAGCATAACTATAGCTGCATCCCTGTAAAACCAAAATGTGCAAATCAAGATACGAGAACGTGAAATGTCAAATGTCAAAAAAGTAATTGCTATGCAGAAATTTTTTTACAAATTTTACAGATACTTCAAAATTAATAAAGATAACGAGAAGATTACATTTGACAACTCTTAGCAATATATTCAAATTCACTTGTAAGAGACACGTGTTAACGACAAATCAGACGTCATAACTTCAATCGAATTCGTAATTAAAAGATGGTATATATGTTTACTGAATTACTGCCACACGGGAGTTTGTTTTCCATTCTAAACATTCTTCTGATGCTTAACAGCAAAAGTTACACAGTTAGAAATGGCCACCATCTTATTCAATCCAAGCACACTAACTACCACATGATTCCTTACAATTATTAGTTTGTTAGGTAACTGCCGTGACAACCAAAATTTCAGAATCCTTTGGGATATCTTGCAGCAATGGATCAACACCAAAGACTTGATCTTTGTGAGATAATCAGCTTCAAATCCTCTTTGTCCAGATTGTCTCTCTGAACCTGAAACCCCTTGCAACCTCTTGCTTAATTGCACTCTCTCTCATCTCTGATGGTGGTAGAACTTGTTTCCCACCTTGATAGAAGGCCTGACCTATCACTTCGAATGAACTACCATCAACCCACTACCACCACAATCTTGCTGCATTCCTCCAATACCAACCCCAGGCCTACATCTGCATCCCTAACCTCCATTTGTTAAATGGTACAGTCTATTTGGTTGACTCAAAACTACCTCATTTTCAATCACAAACCCACCACATCTTTGCAAACTGCTACAAGAGCAGTGACTCTATCAAAGAGTTCATCCATTGTTCTTCAATAGTCCCACCTCATACCTCAGATGATAATTTTCTAAAACTCGACCCACTCAGCCACATGGTTATCACAATATTTCAGTTTATTGGCCTGCATCACCTGAAGGTGTTGTCTGCATTAAATAATACTGATGGAGCATCTCATAGCAATCCTGGTTTCAGTGGAGCAGGTTTTATTTTAGGAATCACTTGGCGTAATGTTTATTAGCTGAAGCTCTTCCTTTGAGTTTAGCTCTTCATAAACAACTGAAGCAAGGCTACTCTCTGTATCACTCTCAGCTGCTCCATATACAGAGTACTCTCACATAACCATTCAGTCTGACCCCCTTCTTCTGGTCCATATGGTTAATAGGAGGAAGGAACTGACTTAGTACTTTATGGACATCTTACACCAGATTTGGCATTACCTACCCTTGTTTGAAGGTTACAGCTGCAAGCGTTTATAGAGAAAGGCGAACCAAGCAGTGGACAAACTAGCATATTTTACAGCAGAAAAATTACAACTAAACATTTTTGCTAAGACTCCAAATGTGGTCTCTCTGTGTCCCTACTTTCTCAAAAACATCTACTCCCTCCGTTTCTAAAAAATAGGCAGGTTTCCTTATTTGGGTATGTCAAAAAAATATGCTTGTTTCCATATGTGGAAAGTCAAATGTTATAATTTTACTACTATACCCATAGAGGGACCACTTCTCTCTCTCCTTTTTTTCTCTCTAATATAAAAAGGGGACTACTTCTCTCTCCTCTTTCTCTAATAGCAAATGAGTGGGGACCAAATGATAGTTTAGGAAAAAACATGAAAAAATGGCTACAATGATTGGTTTTCTTAATTTTTGTGAAAACCAAACTTAACTATTTTTTAGAAACGGAGAGAGTATTATAAATGATCAAAATGGTGAAATCACACTAGGTGTTGTAAGATTACCTTGATGCTTGAACAAATTTCTGCTTGTTTCAGGATTAAAAAAAAAAAGAAGAACAAAGGAAACCTATTGAAATCTATCCTAAGTGTAAGTATCCTTTTGAGTGACACTCAGCACAAAGATATGGAATTAACTGTATGAAGTTAGACAAAAGGTAGAGTAACATTCTAGCCAAGTAGTCAGCAACCATGTCCTTTATCTTGCTAATGTCACTAACAATTATATCGACAAATTGTGCCTAAACTGGCTAATCGTTTGCCAGACAAGGAGACATGCATGATAAATTCCAGTCTCAAATACAAAATGTTCTCTGAATTCAAGACTCAACTTATCAGTATGATCGAATTTGTCAAGTGTATTCACATGAACAGACAAATATATGCACATTCAGTTGTATACGCAGATTCATATTGTTACAAAAAACATGAATGCTGGTGACTGGTTAGGCAAAATTAAACTAATAAAACATACAAAAATCTTACCTTGGGGATAATCCAATATCTGTCAAGAACATTAAGAGATACGTAAACCAACATGCCGACGTGATGTCATTCAGCATGTGACCAACTCCATAGTAGAACACAGACAATCTTCCCAATGGTTTGATCCATGATGATATTGACTCCTCATCTCCCATAACATGGACCATTGTGATAGTAGTAGACAAGTAGTAGTATCTTTTTAGCAATCTAGCTACGACATACTTTACGTTTTTCAATTAAAACCTGAAAATATAAATTCTCTACAAGTTGAGCACAATTTAATAATAAACCTAAACTACTTCATTCTATAATCAAAATTGCCAAACATATATATGGCTTTACTAAGAAAAAACTAAAATTTAAAGCCTAATATTAGCTGATTACTATTCACACATAAGCAAAATCTAGATAAATTTAAAACATCAAGAATGAAAAAAAAAAAAAAAATCTATTCAAAGAAAAAAAGAGAAAGAAACAGGACTAACCTTTGAATAGTGTTTGCCCGAAAAACAGAAGAAGCCCCGAGAAATTCCAAAAGCACAAGAGAGTTTTAAGGTTGCTGGGAGATTTCTGTTTCTATTTCTATTTCTATGGAAACAGGGAAAGTGAAAAACTGCTACTTGACTTTGCTTATCTTATTCTTACCAAGAAAAGAAAAAGTAACGTCTTTGAGTGGTGCAGAACAGAAATGTTAAAGAGAGAAAGGGGAAAATGAAGAATACAAGTACTTTTTTTCCTTTGTCTTTTACGTCAAAATTCAGTTTTCTGTTTCTGCAAGTGTTTGCCATCAGCCGGGGGACGACCAAAGAGACGAGCAGTGATCGAGAAATCGTGAGATAATACAAATAGAACAAAGTATTATTTATAGTAAGGCTGATATACTCCGGGGGTGAATCAATTCCAAAAAGAAGAATCTATCCGAGTATGTCTTTTCATTGTGTTCCCCACCTCTTAGATTCTTCTGAGAGGTCGATGAAAGTGTCACGCAAACGACCCTTAACTTATTTTGTTCTGTTCCCCCTTTTCTCCGGAAGAAGTCTATTTTTATAAAGTCAGATATACTGAAATAACCGGGCTTGATTGGGGTATACCCAGATTAATTGGGGTATACCCAATAAGACGAAATAGGGTTATTATGAAGTAAAGTCAAACCACTTCTTAACCTTGTATTTTCTAAATGGCTAATATGTCCTTGATTAGTTAACACTAAAATTCTGATTAAGTTAATTAATTGAGTTAGATTAAATTTTTGAAATTATGAATTCAGTAAATTAAACCTTTCATCTGTCTTATGATTTCGATTTCGATCAAAAAAAATTGGTTTTGAAAATGCACAAAGCCGACAAGGTCATGGTTTGAATAAGGAGTCGGTCGTTCTCTGGCTGGCAAGGTCCACTTTGAATAACCTGTCGACCAATGTTCAATCGGCTGGGTCAACTTTGAATAAGTTGCCGACCTTATGACCGCCGGCATTGTCTCTGTTGAAGAACACGCCGACTATATTGGAACGGAATTTTACGTTCGGCATGGAAAATTTTCCTACAATGTTGGCGGTCATAACGTCGGCAAGCAAATAGTTTTTATCACTGCCGGCTGACTTGTAGCCGGCATGTTAAGGATTTATAAACTTGCCGACTTAAACTTGTACCAAACAGAAAACAGAAAATATGGAAGATGTAATTCACTTTATTCATGCAATTTTGGTTACTACATTGATACATAAAAACGAATGCACTTAGCATGTGCATCAAGCCTTTAAAACCCCTAGGCGATCATAATGGACGAGTTATAGTCTCGTGAGGGCTTACATAGAGGTATACCCACAAAACCTACACTAAAACTTCTAAAACCATCAATCTTCCTCCTCCGTAGACGATACAGCATCCAATTATTCCGGGTTATCCTCCGGGATTCTTTCTTCCAAGAAGTGATAGCTTGCATCGAAAGCGAATGCTTCCCCCTTTTCCTCCAAGTAGCGCGCTTTCACGAATTCATGCTACAAAAACACAAAAACAAGCTTACATTTGTTAGTGGTGTTTAGTAGGAAGATCAAACAACATGGATCACGTAAAATAAACCACAAAAACACTTACAAATTGTTCAATGGACATGTTGAAGGGGCGAGCATTGAAAATCCGGGGTTGGAGAGCTAAAAAGGCGAGTATCGCATTTTCGATTACTAGGTGCCTAATAATTCAGAGAAAAAAAAACATCAAAGGACGGCAGTGTAGACATATACAACATATCCGACGGACAAATGGCCGAAAAGGTCGACCAAAAAATGAGTGCCGGCTAAGCAAAATCTGGCAGTGTATCATAAAAATAGCCTTCTGGCGCACAAAAAATATAGGATTTTTCACTAAACTAGTCGGAAGGGTCCATTCCCCATACATCGCCGGCATCCAAACCGCCGGAATGGTTTTATATAAATACCCTTCCGGATTCAAAAATTCTAGGCATCAGGAAACATTATATACAAGTAGCCGGAAGGGTAAAAAATAATAAGAGGCCGGCCTCATTAAAGAAAAAAAGACGCCGGAAGGCTATACATATGAATAACCTGCCGGCCCTGCTAGTAGCAGTTACAGAAACTACACAGCCGGAAAATTCTTCAACCATATACCTTCCCGCCCAAACCCTAACTATGAAACCCCGGAAAGGTCGATAAAAAAAACATTGCCGGAGTCTCAACTGCCAATTCAAAATTTCGAATTTTTTAACCTAATTTGACATGCAAACATGAAATCGAAGTACTAGAGTGAGTTTAAACAAGACCTTACTTTCTAAAGCGCACAATTTCGCGTGTTTCAGCGGGTTCAAATTCTCCTTCGTCGACGGTTTTTTTCTTCACTTTCTTAGCAACCAAACTTCCAATTCCAGGGTTGTATTCGTTAGGTTTTCTATTTGTTTGTTCCATATTACTATCCCTAGGTGGTGGAAGATCCATTGATGAAGATTAAGCGGAGTTTTCGAATCGACGATGTTAACGAATTGATCGACGATTTTTGGTGGTGGTGGGGGTGATGGAGCCGGTAGGGTAGGGTTGTGGAGGAGAAGAAGAGAGGAAGATGAAATGAAGAGAATAAAAACTGATTTAGGGTAATTAAGATTATTAATGGGTAAGGGTAATTTTGTAACTTACCCATTAGGACTCCCCCTAAAACCCACAAAAAGTGTCCATTTAAAATTGGGTATACCCCCAATTAATCTGGGTATACCCCAATCAAGCCAGATAAAATAATTTTTGCATCCTAACATTGGACCCATTAACCATTTATGTACCCGACTGGTATACTCTGATTTGTATCCGATATCCTATATATATGGTCTAATCAGGTGTACCGGCATATACCCGTTTATTTCATGGTTTTAATTGTCATTTTAGCAAAATCGGGAAAATTAAAAAAAAATTATCTAGCTTAAACTTGATTTTATTTTATTATATTATATTTAGTCTTTATGAACAAAGAAATGATAATAAATTTGTGTAAAAGTAATTTGAATTCAAGGCAAAAAATTATAAGATATTAGGTTTTAAGAAAAAAATTGATAGATTTTCAATACCTAAAGGGTATCAAGATCTCAGGAGGAGTATCTAGAGTTTTCATCGGTTCAGGTTCCTAGTCCACTAAATTAGGACTTGGAATCGTTGGGATCCACACCAATCTTTTATATCGGGTCCGATAATGGATCCAGTGTCACACTGAAGGAACCGGACTCATTGATATATCTATCCCAAACTATATAAATTATAAAAACGTCAACCACATGAGAAAATGCACGAAGACTTTAACCGTCAAATTTGTGTAAAATGCTTATGTTCTTGTAAATCAACCCAACATGACATAAAATACACCCAAATTTTAAAAAAATAACCAGGTCTCAACAAAATAAATTTGAAAAAATAGACATAAGGGGTGTGTTATTCACTTGTGCATATACTTCTAACCACGTTACAACCTTAAGGGATGTTAATAACAACATGTAGACCACTAATGCATCCAGTTAAATACATAGTTCTCGTACATTATAAGCAATTATACTTTGCATCATAACCAAGTCTCTCTTCTGATGAAAATAAAACCCTAACATATTGTAATGAAGCTTCAAGGCAACCCTAGTATTTCTGGATATGGTTTTGTCGTCGGAGACAAGTGTAGTCAGCTTGTGACATCTGAATGTTCATAAAAAACTTTATCCATGAGGTAATTGGGACTATTTATGTATTAGATTGGGTTATGGATCATCCAAACTACAAAGTGGTTATAAACTTAAATTATATGTATGTTGTCATACCTGGTTTCATGAATAATAAATTACCTTGGATAGTGCGGAATAGGTGGAAACGCATCTGCTGTCAGTTGAGCAATATTCATTTCAAGCATGTCTATAGAGAAATAAACTTCTTAGCAGATTAATTTGTCAAAAAGGATGTGCATTTGGTAAGAGGTCAGATACTTAAATTTTCCAGTAAACCTATATCTATGTATCGTATGGAATTTCCAAGCACTCCTTATTATGGGTTGGCTTTATGAGCTTCCTTGTGTACATTTTGATGTTTAGTGAGATTTGAAGGTGCATGTTTTTGTATCTTCGTGATGTTTACAAAATATGTATCTACATAAAATATCGATTGGTTTATTGGTTTAATTATATCTCCTGACTTCATATGGTTATCGATCTTCTCATGTAGATTACTTAGTTTTAAGTCCAATTGTTGATTATCGAGTTATCTCTAGGTCGGTGATCACAACTGAGTATGAGAGATAATAGTGAAAAGATATATAGCTCTTATTTATTAAGTTATATTGAATCATACGTCTTAGTTTACAAGGTGAGCCTCTGAGGCTTATATACAGTTGGTTAATCACTAGTCCGGTGATCTTCAACATCTCTCGATATCTAGATCTTAGACTTGACAGCCTTAGTCTTTTCTTCACTTCTCACTCCAGAACTCGTATCTTTCACGTGTCGTCATATTATTTGTCTTGTTTCGTCCTCTGTTAAGTTGTTATCTTTAGATTGTGCTCGAGGTGAGAACTTATTACCCGATCTCGGCGTGAGCTCCATTTTAGCTCCGATCTCTAGAACACTCCAGCTGTTAGTTGTTGGTAAATGACATATTTTTTTCATCTTCATATTCCCCCCTGGTTTATTCAAAACGTAGTCTTTAGACTGTATTTTATTCAAACTTTGGTTATTTCGTCTTTTTAGACTTTTATTAACTTCTTTAGACTTTTTCAGCTCGTCTAAAAGATGTACTTTGCCAACTTAACTCTGGAATAAGCTTTAATAGCTCATCCAGATGATAATATATTATTTTAATAAATATGTGATATGACCTAGGTATCAGATCTTATGTATTTACTCTAATCGAGGATATCTCTTGTGATCATGTATTCCTCTCTTTTCCCTGGTCCTAAAAAGAGAAGTATCTTTTAATGTAAATATAGGATTATCAGCTAGTGATCTAGGTGATATCTTCTTCACCTTTCCTGATCACGTGTGTTGATGGGGCAAAACGATTTGCTGGTTTTTTAGGAAAGTGAAGAGACGACCGTGTGGACATAGACTCCTCGACCGAGCAAATTGCTTAAAAAATTCAAAAATATGCACTGCATGAGATTTCTTTGAGTTTGAGAGATCAATCTGTAGGACTCCGGCCTAAACCAAGACAATGGCCGTTACAGAGTCAATTCGGTCACAAAGAGGGAAGATGGTCGATTTGTATGAGGGTTAAGCTGAGAAGTGTGTATGAGATCAATGATGATCAAGCATTGTGAATGTTTGATGATTTCTGTAATTTGGTGAACTGTTAAGTTCGGATGAGATAAGTTTTAACCGATTGAGCGATAATTTCTTATTTTTTTAAATTATCGTTGTTAAATCGTGGATTCGGAAACTTATTTATATTGCAAGAATAGTAGACACATTGATCCCAGTAAGTGTGATGGTTTCTCGAGTGAAAGAGTGGGAAAGTGAAAATCGTGGTTAAACCAGTTCCATATCGTGCGGAGACTTGGTTGATTGTCCACCCACTACTTTGTTAACTTCCTCAACCGCTTGCACGACTTACACACATTTCTCATCGTGGGTGTACACACGTGTCGTAGGCCGCCAGACCAAAACCCTAGTGATTATACCACCCCCACCCCCACCCCACCCTGCCCCATGTGACATGATTGATATCTCATGAATGTGGAGTCTGCAAGGCAGACGTGTATTTAATTAGTCAGTGTTCACTTGACTAGACGATGAGTCTTAGCCTTGATGAGTCGAGTATAATGAACGAATGTGGTATGCTCAGGGACTCATGGATTGAGCATAAGATGTTTGCTGGGACAAAAATAATGTTCAGACGTTGAGTCTTGATATCATTTTACCAGTCGTGATAATAATGATATTTTGATAATTTGGATCGATCGTCCGATGAAGTTGCTCAATCAAGGAATTATTTTGATATGTAGAGTTTCGACAGGAAATCAAAGATATTGGATGGTCGTCCGTTCGAACCATGTTGCTCAGTCGAGCAAAAATATTGGCAGCAAAACCAAACATTAGATATAAATTAGAATATTGATTGATGGATCAATCGAATCCTCGAATGTTGATAGTTGAATCAACATGAGTGTAGTTGCAGGATTTCCCACACTACACCCTTGTCAAGAATCTATGAAAACTAAGTCATAATTGTGTATGAACAACAACACTTTTATTAATTCACTTTCAGGAAGATTTACAAGAAATATCAAAACTCAGAAGTACAACTTTCTTTCTGGAGTTTCTCTCTCCTCAAAATTCTCTCAGCTCTCAAAAATACATCATCCTCTTCTGGATTTATTCAAACCCTTTATATAGGAAAATACATAGTGGAAGACAGCTAATATTTCCCCTTAATTCGGATCTACTCTGCGATCTCATCGCCATAACTTTAGTCTTCACCATCGCCAACTTTATAATCATCGTGAAGCAGACTTATTTTTCATATATCTTTAATCGTTAACCGTTATATCACTCTTTTGTGACACTCGCCAAATGTTGTTGAAGAATCTTGCGACGTTCTCGTCAAAGTGTTGTTAATACTTGTAGAAATGTTTGGGTTTCTCGCAGAAGTGTCGTTTCTATCGCAAGAATATCGTTGTGGCGATATTCTGGTCCTACAATGAGAATATTTCTCGGTCAAGCAATTGATAGTTGAATCAATAAGTTCTGAACCCAGTTGATCGTGCATTTTGCTAGCTTAAGAAATTTAGTGTTGATATATGAGCAAATAGATATTGCTAGTTTAAGCAGCTCGTTTGAGCAAATATTGCTCGATTCATGAATTATTGGTAACGGGACCAAATAATTTAATTAATTAAAATACTGGCAGTCGGACCAAATATTATTAATTAGAATGTTGATTACTAGATCAACATAAAATTATTAGGGTTTGAACGTGTTCATATTTATGCTTTGCAGAGCATTTGATTTGAAACCCTAATTTTGGTCGATTTTTGATCAATTGATGATTTACTGAAAATCAACCAATAAGGAGAGAGGGACCGGCTACATGGGATGATGATCGACCATGTAGCGCCCAGGTGCTCGAATGAGCGTGCACCAATGTCCTTTATATACTAGTGATGAGCACGCAAGTGTGACGCATTTTCACCCATAAATACATTAGTTGGGACTCATTTTATCACTAATAAACTTGTTTATAGGTGTTTTGGGGCAATAAACATTTCTGGAAAATTTGGCTCGAAAAGTTGTTAAAGGCACCCCTGAGAACACATATTATTCAGACTCGCACTTTTGGCTAAGGGGGGATCTAATTACTGAGGGGGCACACTAGCTTTTATTTGCACCCAAAGACAGCCCAGTTTCTAAAGGGACCCGAAGTATGGTTAGGGGGGGCTCCCTTCTTCTTCACGTTTAAAAAACTTTTTGGCGGGAAATTGTATTTTTAGCTTCGAAGGTTTCTGCATTGAATTTGGTTGAGTTGTTATTGGATATTTTCAAGGGATTTGGATTGGAATGACCTGTTTTCCTAAAAGAGAAAAGGTATATGTCTTATGAACGAAGAAAAACAGAAGATTTCATGGAATCTCGTTAAACAGGGAAGTCTTTTTATCTCGGGTTCACTGTGAGCTAGAATTGGGAAGTTTACGGATCAAGGAGGAACGATATCTTTTTTGTTAGGGTATTTGTTCTATCTTCGGAAGGAATGACATCTCAGAGATGCATGCAGAGAGTACGAAGAAGATAATCCCATGACTGGCAGGATTGAAAAAAATAGGGGAGCTGGAGATATTCATGGGATTTACATGAGTTGGAGAAAGTTTTCGTGTGACTGCAGCATGGTTGACGTTGTATGAGTCTTGTAGAATCAGATTAAACGCAATGCAGAGAAGAATAAGGAAATATTTCGAGTGAAGAATAATACCGAGTTATGGCGAGATTATATGCAGTTATGAGGATTTATTCTCGGTCTAATTGGGTATATAAGGGATGATGGAATCATAGAAGAGGGGATAGAGTGATTGGGGAGAGAATAGAATGAAGAACAAGAAGTTGCAGAGCTTTATGCACCTACAGGAAGAGAAGAAGACGAAGAACAATAAGTTGCCAAAGCATGTCGTTAATAAATCGTGGTTTATTCACGGTTTTGCAACAGTCTTTGCAGCGACATGTGAACAGTGACAACAACACTATTCTCTTATCGTATACTGTAATAGTTCTTTGCAACAATTGTTTACTTGTAACAGTGGATTCTGTGACGCCTACAAAGCGTTGCGAACCTTTGTTTTCTTAGTTTTCTAGAATAAAAACATCATTTTGAGCTATGACTTATATTTTTGAGTGTGTTTTCATCATGAGAAGCTAAAACACTATACTGGGTCGACAAAGGAATCCGAATTTCATACATGGGTAAATTTATTTTATTCTTTTTATGACTTTTGCACTTATTTTAAATTAATTTATGATTTTAATTAATTAATTATTATTTTATTTTATGGGTCATGCTTGCTTAAATGTTTGATGTCTCATGCTTACGATTTATAACCAATATTTTGAGAATCTACCTTGGCAAAAATAAGAGTCGATGTTATTATATTTATTGAGCGATAATTGCTGAAGATAAATAATTGAGACTTATTTTATGAATTCGGTGGAATCCTAGTCCCAGTAACTCTCGCTTTTGTTTATTATTTTCATTAAACCTTTAAATTTAATCTTCACAAGTCTTAGAGTTCTAATCTTATTTACTACAACAACGATTAAAAATTCCATCAATTTTTGGCGTCGCCGACACGGACTTGTTTTTAGGTTTTTTTTTTTTTAAAAATTATTTTTGTTCCTTTTCACGCATTTTGGTATTTTCTGTTTGCTTTTAGATTTGATGCGAAGCTTATGAGAAAAAGAAAGTGTTGAAAAGTAAAGTGAAGACAAAGAAGGAAAGAAAAGAGAAATCCAAAGGAGTAAAGAAGAATATTTTTATATACAGTTTTTTTTATTTATTTTTTTAGAACTGTAAATAGGGTTTTATTTTTTGTAATTTTTTATTTTTGGACTTTTTGAACTTTATTTTTGGGACATTGGACATTATTATATTTAAACCCTAAGGAATGGTGAATTTAAATAAAACTGTTGCAGGGAAGGACGGCAGTTACGATAATGTCTCGGCCCCTCAGGCTCATACACTGACATTGGAGTCGGTGGCTTGAGTTGACTTCAACGGTTCATCGCCCGTCTGGAACGAGAGGTAAGACTCTATCCACCTACGAATCCCCTGTCAGTGGGCTTTATTTTATATTGAGAATGTCAAACTGGTATATCCAATACAACGAATATACAACTGAACAATATGGACATTACTCTTTTTATGACCATAGTGTAGATAGTGGTTGGGAACGCCAACCTTTTGAAGGTTATGGGTCATACCATGGTGAGCCCAATTACTATCCACATGCATACCGGTCATACGAGCAAGATTCTTATACTTCCCCTCAACTAGAGTTGGCACGTAAGATACTTGAATCAACACGTAAGTTACTTGAGTCGACATATAAGTCAACTGAGACTAATGATTTAGTTATGGACGAAAGAATCGTAACCAAGAGTGAACCTTCTATACATGATACCATCAGGAAGTCTTGTGAGTCGATTCAGAAGCGTTCTTTAGAGGCGCAAAATGCTCGATATAGTGTTCCA
Organism: Papaver bracteatum; assembly: GCA_023529315.1. NCBI lineage: Eukaryota > Viridiplantae > Streptophyta > Magnoliopsida > Ranunculales > Papaveraceae > Papaver > Papaver bracteatum. The sequence goes on along the minus strand of JAJJWX010002148.1, from coordinate 190,780 downwards.
ATAATGCCCTTGAAAACGAGGATAGTTATTCACATAATCAAGATAACGAGGTTAGAATTGGTAACACTACTTTGTTAGATGAGGTTCCATCATTTTCATGTTATTATGATAAGGATAGTTTTGATGAAGTGATAGGTTTCCAAAACACCTTATTATTTATCTATTGTTTATGTTTTCTCTGCTATTTTTCTTGTAAATTATGTATCTTATGTTCTGTTTTTGAGTATTTAGGTACTTTGGAGTCAATTGGAACAAAGGAAGAAGAAACTGTGCAAAAGCCTCATCTCATATTCAAGTGCTCGGGGACGAACTATTTTTCATTATTCGCTTTTATCCCTTGATTCCCGTCTGAAAAGTATGTCGACTTTAGTGATGCAATTTTTGTCTGAAAAGCACGACTGCTTTAGTGATGAATATAAATTGAAGAAATGAAGTGGGTTTGAGAAGTAAGAGACGGTTGTTGTTGGTGGAGGAACTCGAGAAAGGAAGAAAGTGTTCGTTTGGAGCGAAAAGGAGCACAAATGACCAATTCACAGGCGAGCAAAGCTAGCTACGATTGAGCAAGAAGGAGGCTAAGCAGGCCAAGGTTAAGGGGTAACTTTTTTTTGGAGAGTACTAGATATAGGCCAGCTAAGGATTAAGGTAATACCAATTGGGTAGCCTTTATCCAGAAAATGTATGTGTTTATAACATCCAAACTGGGGTGGTCATATCCCTGGGGTGGTCATATCCCTGGGGTGTACTATTAACCCCAAACTGTATAACCCTAAACCTAAAATCGAGAAGAGTTATCTTCTCTTCAATCATTCGCACCGGAAATATAAAAAAAGGGAAGAAACAACAGCCGCTGTAAATACGATTTCTTCCATGAATTGAGACCGAGAAATCAAGGTAGAGATGTTGGTGTTCGGTCTCTGTAGATGATGGAGATCGTGAAATAACAAGGAATATGATTCTGAGCCATGAAATCGAGACAGAAATAAGTTTGGGTTGAGAAATTGAAGCGGAAGAAATTAGGGGTTTGAGTTGAAATTAAAGAAGGTTTGAAGATGGGTTCGATGTCGATTTCATAGAAATGGGTGCAGATGGAGTTAGAATTTGAAGTAGCAGATGATGAAGGAGTCGGATTTGGTTCTGTTAAAGAAGGGGGGTTTGAAATTGGATTAGGGTTCTAGTTGTTGCCATAGATTAAAAAGGTTTTTGGTTAAATCTGTGACGACAAGAAATTGAAGATGTTGTTGTTTTTGGTTCGGAGACATAATGGGCTTCGTGTTGGTGGGTTTAATTTAGAATGAAGCATGCTTTTTAGTTCAAGCAGATCGAGAAGAAGATTGAAATTGGTGTTAGCTGTAACAGATGAAGAATGAGTTTACCCTAGATTTGTTATTGCAGTTGTTGAACGTGATGAACAAAGAGGAAATAGAGCTACTGATGAAGAAGAATGACAGTATTTTGTGTTGGTGTTACAGTCCAGTTCAAGAACACAGTAGCAGGAGCAAATGAGAAGTGGTCTGAAGCAACAAATTGTGCAAAAATGAGTGTCTGAATATTTACATGTATGCTAGGAGTTTCGCAGGGGAAGAATGGCCTGAAATCGTCCTAAGAAAGTCCTGTAAACAAACAGAACTCTGCCCAAATTTCTCCTCCGGCGAGTCGACTCGGCACTGGCGATAATCGATCCATCTCAGTGACTAAGACCGACTCAGACAACTCAGCCAGAGTTAGACAGTTGACTGATTAGCTGACTCTGATTCTCTGACTCCCTTGACTAACGGTTTGACTTGTTTGACCGTTATGACTAACGGTGGACTGACGGAATATTCTGTCGACGGAGAAGAATTTTCAGGTGACCGGCGGCGATGGATTCCGGCCAAAAACACAGTTTTTCGGCTAGCGCTTTTGGGCCATATTTTCTACATGGGTTTCTGTCACTTGTGGGCTTGGTGGACTTTTATCTAATGGACTTTGAAGAGTTGGACCTAGTTTTGGAGAAAAGCTACAAAGGAGAAGTTTTACTTCTTTTTGGAGATCACGTTTTATTCTATTCTTGGAGCTTTTGCAGAGAACTACTTCTAGGGTTTGCTTTCTTTTATGTTTCATCTTCTTTCTTTGAATATTATGATGATGAACTCCAATAATATGAGTAACTAAATACAACTATTGGTTATGGGATAAAAGTTGGTTTCTTCAAGCATGTTATTTGATCTTATGAATTAGTTTTGTCTCAATTCTATCGTTTATGATTCATTATTTATATTATATTATCATATGATTTGAATGCTAGTTTGGTTGAGTCCCGAATCAATTGGATTGGTTTTCATCTCTATAGCTATATTAGGGTTTTCAATACATAAAAGTTGTTTATCCATGATTTCTAGTAGCATCTTGTGGTTAATACTTGTAGTGATACATCTTTTTAATCGCATATGAATCATAACCTTTGTTAAAACGAATTAGTGCTTTTACACGTTTGTTTGCATTGATTAGTCTTATTTCATGGAACTTATTGCTCTTAGGGAGTTAAATCTAATTGTGCTTTTACACTTTAGGTTGCTTTTTAAGTAGATTTCACAATAGCATCTTTTAATGTTGTTTGTGATAAAATCAGGAAATAAACGGGATACTCTTGCGATCAAGATATCCTAGGACTTTTGATAATTGCGAGATTAAATTACCAATTCTAATCATAGATGAAAAATACATGTTTGTGAATGATACTATTGCTTGACCAATATCTTCTCCTAATTGATTGTTCCTATTATTTACTTTTCTTTATTTAGTTTTATTACTTTAATAAAACAAAAACACACCCTGGGTTACTTGGTTACTTAAGAATCTAAAAATTGCATAACAACAATCGCCTCTCTGTGGATACGAACTCTTTCTTATCACGTACTTCATTCATATTTATTAGAGTGAGAAAGTGAATTATTTTTGCTCGGCCGACAACCGATCAAATTTTGGCGCCGTTGCCGGGGAGGCATCGGCTTGTTATATAGTTTTGGTTTCTTATTTTTACGTTGTTTTTAATTTTGTTTTGAGAATTGTGTTTCAGGTACCTTACTGAAATACAAACAAGAAGAAGCAATGGGTGATGCAAATCGTACACTCAAGGACTTGGCTTCTCACAAGCTTGATACACAACAAGGGTGTATTCAAACAATCTCTACTTTCGATATCAAGCCGGGATTGCTTATAGAATTACCAAAGTTCCATGGCATGGTGAATGAAGATCCAAACAAGCATCTTATGGACTTCCACACCATTGTCATGGCCGTGCTTCCAGCGGATATTGAGGCGAATGGTGCAATGTTGAAAGTTTTTCGATTCTCTTTGGTGGATAGTGCTAAAGATTGGTTGTATTATTTTCCTCCCGAAAGTGTCACAACTTGGAATGGGTTGAAGAAACTCTTTTTAGAGAGATATTTTCCTGCATCAAAGGCTACTCAAATTCGCAAGGAGATTTGTGGGATGAAGCAAAATGTGGGATAATCTTTATATGAATGTTGGGAACGATACAAGAGATTGGTGGCAAGCTACCCTCATCACCAATTTAGTGACGCAATGATTATCCAATACTTCTATGAAGGTCTCCAAGCAAGTGATAGGAATCTTATTGACGCTGCAAGTGGTGGTGCACTTATGAACAAGACGGTGACACAATCTAGGGAGTTGATTGAGAGTATGGCAGCAAATTCTCAACAATTTTCAAGTCATGGATTAGAACCACCTACCAAGGGAGTTAATCAAGTTGACGAGATTATCGAATTACGTCAACAAATGAGCAATATGATGGCAATGATGCAACAAATTGCAGCAGTGGTTGTAAAACCATCACGCCCAGCTTATGAGAACGTAGAGCATGTCAATGCTATATTCTCAACTCAGCCTATGGTATTTACTCCAACACTTACGAGCAAGTTGCAAGTGCAAGTTCTGTTTACATCCATCCGCATGAGTTCCAACATCAAGTGCAACAACCACAACAAGGGCATAATCCAGAATTGGAGAAGATGGCTACTTTGGTGGAGGCTCTAATGTCCGTGGTACAACAAAATCAACAACTAGCGATCTTAAATCAGCAGAAAACGGATAATACAATTAAGGAGTTGTAATTACAAGTTATTCAACCGCAACAACAACAGTTCCAGCAACAACAACAACCACCTGAAAATCAAGGGTCCAATATGGAAGAGTTGCTGAAATCTTTTATGCAAAGAACGGAGGGTGTGGTCCAGGACTTGCAAACACAAGTAGGTTCAATGGCCGAGGAGATTAATCAGTTGCATGCACAAAATGGTGAGAAACTCCCTTCCCAACCTCTTAACTCAAGAGAGGGTGTCAATGCTATTAAGTTGGGAAGTGGTACACAATTTGTGCAACCCGAAGTTACAAATTCGGGTGAAGAAGAAGCGCCAAAGGAACCAATTTTGGAGTAAAAGAACGCAGATTTTCCCCAAACTCCCGAGGTAACTAAATCAAACTCTAAACCTCTTGTTTCTACTTATGTTCCTCCTCTACCTTTTCCTGGCAGGTTCGATAAAGCTAATGAGAAGGTGGAACAAGATAGGGATATTTGGGATGTTTTTAAGAAGGTCCAAGTGAATATTCCACTCATTGAAGTAATTAGGAAATCTCCTCGCTATGCAAAGTGTGTAAAGGAATTGTGCACTAACAAGCACAAGCTAACCGGTAATGAGGTAATGAGTGTGGGGGAAAACGCTTCAGCGTATCTTATAAAGAAACTCCCACCTAAATTGAAAGATCTCGGTAGCTTCACTATTCCATGCACTATTGGTAAAACAAGGTTTGCAAAAGCTATGTTAGATTTAGGAGCGTCTATTAATGTTATGCCTACTTCGATTTATGATGCTTTAAATCTTGGTCCTCTCAAGAAAACCTGCATAGTTATTCAACTTGCCGATAGATCTAATGTTTACCCTAAATGGATTGTTGAGGATGTTTTGGTGCAGGTAAAAGGACTAATATTTCCAATGGATTTCTACGTTTTTGACATGAGTGATGTGAATTCATCCTCGTCTACACCTTTACTGTTGGGTAGACCATTTATGAGTACCGCTAGAACGAAGATTGATGTCCACAATGGCACCTTGACTATGTAGTTTTATGAAGAAGTCATACACTTCAACATCTTTGAGGCGAGGAAACACCAAAGTACCATTCAATCAGATTTCCATAATGTGTTGGAAGCCGGCTAAGGCTTAGCAAACAAGGAGAACGTCGGGCTAACGACTTTAAACCAAGCGCTAAGTGGGAGGAAACCCACCGGCCTTGTATCTTTATCTCTAACTTTTTATTTTTAAGCACTTGCTTTTATTTTTATTTTCTTTGTTTTTGCATATCATTTGCGGAATTTCCCACCTAGAACTTTTTTTGGACGATTCAATTTTACATTGAGGACAATGTAAAGTTTAAGTATGGGGGAGCATTTATATGTTTGTATAGTTTGTTTTATGCCTTTAGTAAAAAAAAACACAAAAAACACAAAAAAATCAGAAAAACAGAAAAACCAAGAAAAAAAATTGTGCTTTTTGAACTCCGAAATCTAGAAACTTGTGCCTTTAGGATGACACCATTAGTGGATGGAATCATTTTGATTGCAGGAGTTGAGGAACCAATTAACTAAAAGGGACGAACATAGCTCAGGATTTACAAAACAACATGATAGTTGTTACCATATCTCGGAATATCATCATATCACATTCTATTTTTATTTTTCCATATTTATTTATTATTCTCTAAGTGCTTTGGTGGGTCATTAAACATCGACTTGTTATTACTGATAGGATGAAATAGAGTGATTGAGTTGCAAAAAAAAAAAAAAGACCGACCAATTAGACCAAACGGAATAAAAATGACACTTGGATAGCAATATGTGTGTGTTCTCCCTGTCTCCGTCGCCTAAACAAGAGTGGAATGCAGGATCCAAGGGAACTATCATGTAATCTGCTGAAAAGAAGCATGTGCTTGGATCCAAAATATTTAATCATGCTGTCTAAAAAGAAAAAGAAAAAGTGAAAAAGAAAAAAAAAATTGTTGAATAAAGTCACTCCTGGTTCCCTTGTATATGCCGGTTGAGTTGATGTAGAAATAAGATTGTTGACCACTGGTTCCCTTGTATATGCCAGTGTGTTGACACTAGAATTCAGACCAGTAGCTCAATTCAATAGGATGCATAGGTTCATCTTGGCAGTGACCTTCAGACAGATATGGGATACATCGATCACTTGTGAACATTCGCCAGCATCTACATATATATCCATCTTCTTAATCTTTTCATTGTGATTGTGGTTTGTTAGTTTCCGAGTATTGTGGCTTGTTCGACTATCTAATTAGAGCTTTATTTACTAATATATGAATTGAATTTGCACAAGGTACCTCCTCCTGTAGTCATTTTGGATTCGTTCATTGATTTGTCACAAATAGACGGAGTTGGAAATATAGGTTTTGTAGGAAGACCTCTTGTAAACCTTCATGAGACTAAAACTCATCCACTAGGGACACCAAGGGGTTCAAAGGCTAGTTATTTATGCTAAAAGTGACCCTAGACTCGACGAGACGGAGTTGTATGTATCTTTTAGAATTATTTTGTTTGATTTGCTCGAGGACTATCAAAGTCTAAGTGTGGGGGAATTTGATAGGTATCCAAAACACCTTATTATTTATCTATTGTTTATGCTTTCTCTGCTATTTTTCTTGTAAATTATGTATCTTATGTTCTGTTTTTGAGTATTTGGGTACTTTGGAGTCAATTGGAACAAAGGAAGAAGAAACTGTGCAAAAGCCTCATCTCATATTCAAGTGCTCGGGGACGAACTATTTTTCAGTATTCGCTTCTATCTCTTGATTCCCGTCTGAAAAGTATGTCGACTTTAGTGATGCAATTTTTGTCTAAAAAGCACGACTGCTTTAGTGATGAATAGAAATTAAAGAGATGAAGTGGGATTGAGAAGTAAGAGATGGTTGTTGGTGGTGGAGGAACTCGAGAAAGGAAGAAAGTGTTCGTTTGGAGCGAAAAGGAGCACAAATGACCAATTCACAAGCGAGCAAAGCTAGCTACGGTTGAGCAAGAAGGAGGCTAAGCGGGCCAAGGTTAAGGGGTAACTTTTTTTTGGAGAGTACTAGATACAGGCCAGCTAAGGATTAAGGGAATACCAATTGGGTAGCCTTTATCCAGAAAATGTATGTGTTTATAACATCCAAACTGGGGTGGTCCTATCCCTAGGGTGTACCATTAACCCCAAACCTATAACCCTAAACCTAAAATCAAGAATAGTTATCTTCTTCAATCATTCGCACCGGAAATAAAGAAAAGGGGAAGAAACAGCGGCCGCTGTAAATACGAATTCTTCCATGAATTGAGACCGAGAAATCAAGACAGAGATGTTGGTGTTCGGTCTCTGTAGATGATGGAGATCGTGAAATAACAAGGAATATGATTCTGATCCATGAAATCGAGACAGAAATGAGTTTGGGTTGATAAATTAAAGCGGAAGAAATTAGGGGTTTGAGTTGAAATTAAAGAAGGTTTGAAGATGGGTTCGATGTCGATTTCAGATAAATGAGTGCAGATGGAGTTAGAATTTGAAGTAGCAGGTGATGAAGGAGTTGGATTTGGTTCTGTTAAAGAACGGGGTTCTGAAATTGGATTAGGGTTCTAGTTGTTGCCATAGATTAAAAGGGTTTTTGGTTGAATCTGTGACGACAAGAAATTGAAGATGTTGTTGTTTTTGGTTCAGAGACAGAATGGGCTTCGTGTAGGTGGGTTTAATTTAGAATGAAGAATTCCTTTTAATTCAAGTATATCGAGAAGAGGATTGAAATTGGTGTTAGCTGGAACAGATGAAGAATGGGTTTACCCTGGATTTGTTATTGCAGTTGTTGAAAGTGATGAACAAAGAGGAAATAGAGCTGTTGATGAAGAAGAATGGCAGTATTTTGTGTTGGTGTTACAGTCCAGTTCAAGAACACAGTAGCAGGAGCAAATGAGAGGTGGTCTGAAGCAACAAATTATGCAATAATGAGTGTCTGAATATTTAGATGTATGCTAGGAGTGTCGCAAGGGAAAAACGACTTGAAATTGGCCTAAGAAATTCCTGTAAACAAACAGAACTCTGCCCAAATTTCTCCTCCGGCGAGTCGACTCGGCACTGGAGATAACCGATCCATCTCAGTGACTAAGACCGACTCAGACAACTCAGCCAGAGTTAGACAGCTGACTTATTAGATGACTCTGATTCTCCGACTCCCTTGACTAAAGGTTTGACTTGTTTGACCGTTATGACTAACGGTGGACTGTCGGAATATTCCGTCGGCGGAGAAGAATTTTCAGGTGACCGGCGGCGATGGATTTCGGCCAAAAACACAGTTTTTCGGTGAGCGCTTTTGGGACATATTTTCTACACGGGTTTATCTCACTTGTGGGCTTGGTGGACTTCTATCTAATGGACTTTGAAGAGTTGGACCTAGTTTTGGAGAAAATCTATAAAAGGAGAAGTTTTACTTCTTTTTGGAGATCACGTTTTATTCTATTCTTGGAGCTTTTGCAGAGAACTACTTCTAGGGTTTGCTTTCTTTTATGTTTCATCTTCTTTCTTTGAATATTATGATGATGAACTCCAATAATATGAGTAACTAAATACGACTATTGGTTATGGGATAAAAGTTGATTTCTTCAAGCATGTTATTTGATCCTATGAATTAGTTTTGTCTCAATTCTATCATTTATGATTCATTATTTATATTATATTATCATATGATTTGAATGCTAGTTTGGTTGAGTCCGGAATCAATTGGATTGGTTTTCATCTTTATAGCTATATTAGGGTTTTCAATACGTAAAAGTTGTTTATCCCTGATTTCTAGTAGCATCTTGTGGTTAATACTTGTAGTGATACATCTTTTTAATCGCATATGAATCATAACCTTTTTTAAAACGAATTAGTGCTTTTACACGTTTGTTTGCATTGAATGGTCTTATTTCATAGAACTTATTGCTCTTAGGGAGTTAAATCTAATTGTGCTTTTACACTTTAGGTTGCTTTTTAAGTAGATTTCACAATAGCATCTTTTAATGTTGTTTGTGATAAAATCAGGAAATAAACGGGATACTCTTGCGATCAAGATATCCTAGGACTTTTGATAATTGCGAGATTAAATTACCAATTCTAATCATAGATGAAAAATACATGTTTGTGAATGATACTATCCCTTGACTAATGTCTTATCCTTATTTATTATTCTTATTATTTACTTTGGTTTATTTAGTTTTATTACTTTGATTAAAACAAAAACACACCCTGGGTTACTTGGTTACTTAAGAATCTAAAAATTGCATAACAACAATCGCCTCTCTGTGGATACGAACTCTTTCTTATCACGTACTTCATTCATATTTAGTAGAGTGAGAAAGTGAATTATTTTTGCTCGGCTGACAACCGATCATGAAGAATCTGAAATATGTAGGCATAGTGATCAGGAATTTGTTAACTCCGGTTGAGTTTTATAATGATAATGTTATTTCTAGTACAAATCCAAATAATTTTAATAATTATTCACCTATTCAAAAGGACAAGGATTTGACTAGAAATACCCCCATTTTAGACGATATAGTTGAAAAAGCGGGGGTCTAACAACCACACCTAATATTTCGATTAGTAATCTGTATGGACAACTCCGAGTTACTTTCTAGAGAATCAACTAGACAGTTATACTCAATCAATAGAAAATATCTCAAGGAGTTATTATCTCAATCTCTCGATTTGATTTACTCAAGCAAATATAATTCGCGAGTCTTAATCAAATAGAGATAACTTGGATGGTACCAAAGACCAATATCCAAGTGTCAATCAATTTAAATCAACAACCAATAAGGTCAAATATTCTAATTAATTGAACGCACAACCTGTATTATTTCAATTATATAACAAAATATAATGCGGGAAAAAAATAACATAGACACCAGAATTTTGTTAACGAGGAAACTGCAAATGCAGAAAAACCTCGGGACCTAGTCCAGATTAAACATACATTGTATTAAACCGCTAGAGACACTAGCCTACTTTAATCTAACTTCGGTCTGGACTGTAGTTGAGCCCCAAACAATCTCACATTGATCCAAGGTACAATTATGTTCTTACGCCTCTGATCCTAGTGGGATAATGCGCACTTGATTCCCTTAACTGATCTCGCCCACAACCAAGAGTTTCTACGACCCAAAGTCGAAGACTTTAATAAACAAATTTGTCTCACAAAGAAAAGTATATAAGATAGATAAATTTGTCTCCCACGAATAAACCTATGAGTTTTGTTCCGTCTTTTGATAAATCAAGGTGAACAGGAACCGATCAATAAAACCAGACTTATATTCCCGAAGAACAGCTTAGTTTTATTAATCATCACCACACAATAGTCTTAATCGACGCAACGAAAAAAGATATTGTGGAATCACAAACGATAAGACGAAGATGTTTGTGATTACTTTTATATCTTGCCTATCGGAGAAATAAATCTCAAGCCAACTGTTACAATTGTACTTGTACGATAGAAGATGCAAGATCAGATCACACAACTATGATAAAGGTAGTATCGGTCTGGCTTCACAATCCCAATGAAGTCTTTAAGTCGTTAACCTAGTTTTAGAAGAAGAAAACCAAAGGTTAAAGGAGAATCGACTCTAGCTTAGCAAACTAGTATCACACAGAATATGTGGGGATTAGGTTTTCCAGTTGCTAGAGGTCTCCCTTATATAGTCTTTCAAATCAGGGTTTGCAATCAATGTTATCTTAGTAACAAAGCATTCAAATTCACCGTTAGATGAAAACCTGATTAGATTCAAGCTAATATTTATTAACCGTTAGATCGAAAACTTAGCTTGTTATACACACATGTACTTGACGATTTTGGGTTTGTGTAATCGTATCCAAACTTGTACAATGGTTGGTTCAATACTAGTTAACCAAAGGTTAGCCAAATGATAACTTTCATATAAACCATATTCATCTTCACCATAACTAGTCAAAATGACTCAAATGAAATAGTTAGATAGTTGTTCAATTGCTATGAGATCTCATGTACTACACAAGACACAATTGAAGAAAAAATGATGTGATTTACTCGAATCGATTCATGAACTATAAAGCCACGGTTTGCAATATCATTCCTTAGTTAATTATGATAAGTTCACAAACATCATTTTTAGACATAACCTACTCAAGTTCGCGGATAGGGTTCGCGGACTCAAGTTAACCGGTTGGAGTTTACAAACTCTAGCATAAATTCTCGGGTTGAAAACTTCCTTCGGTTCGCGGACTGAAACTGATCTACAACTCCATCAGAAATTCTCGGGTTCGAGAACTACACCAGTTCGTGGACTAAGTTCGTGGACTGAGTTGACGGCTCACATTCCAGTTTCTCTTGATCAACAAAGCTCGCAAGCTTCGGTTCAAGTGATAATGACTTATACAATAATGCTTATATCCTTCAATGGTTATAATGTCTAAACTCTCATTTCAATCATTGAAACATTCTCAGAGGATGTTATATAGTTTTTATTCACAAACTATTTTTCGTCAGAGCAATTTTCAAAGTGATTGAAACATAACATGACTTTCGTCACGAGGTAAAGATGAACTTGGCTAAAGCGAAAGCTTTACCAACACATATTTTGAGGAATATATAAGCGAGATATACTCAGCTCGAAATATCATGTGTGTATAATCTTATTCTATATAGTAATACGACTTTTGTCTCAAGATAGGAGATAGAGTAGATTGACTTTTGAGTGATAGATAAGTTCAAGTATCCACATACCTTTTAGTCGATGAAGATCCACTGGTTCCTTAAGTAGTCCTTCGTCTTGTATGATGATCGCCATGGAGTTCTTGAGATCAACTACACTTTCTATCCTAGTCCGAGACCTTAGCTACAGTAGACTAGAAATAAAGACTTTATAGTTTTGATCACTAACATTGACAAACATGCTTGAGATAGCAACGCATGTGAGTTCGACCAAGCAATTCTCTAACAATAGTATTTCCTTTTTACGAATCCAATGATGGTTTAGAGGAACGGGTTTATTCTGAGTCTAGAGATTTAGAAACAATAGTCTTAGATAAAGAAAATGAACTCGTAGAGATGAGTGAGGATGAACCTGACTTAAAAGAATCAATTGACCATTTCCAGGAATCCGATGACCTTAAAATTAGGGAAGTTGTGACTAGTCTTTCTAGAGACACTGAAAACTCTAAGTTTGGGGGTGATTATCATTTTCTATGTTCTTTAATTCTTAGAAAGGTCCCTCATTTGGGACTTGATATTTGTGCCTCAACCATTGTGTCAGATTACCTTCATACTAGATCTCCCGAACCTAATAATATCCAGGAAGAAGTTCAGTTGTTAGAAACCCATCCTCTGGTTGATGTGGTTTACTCAGGCGATAATACCCAAATTGACTTTGTTTTCCCACCAAATATTTTTAAACCAATTGTTGGAACGTATAAGTTTCCGATGTGTCAATTATTAAGTTTTGAGACTAATCCTAAGTACTTTAGGAGATTAAAAGCGACACATTTGCCTAAAATTGACCACCACTTTCATCATGGTCAATTTTGTGAGTCAAAACTGATTGACTTTGAGGATCCGCAGTTATTCATGTTATTATTATGTGCTTCTAAGTTTTTATTTGAGTTTTTCCAGACTCTAATACCTGAACCGGATCTTAGCTTTGAGGAATTCCAGCACATGAAAATATTTTATCTAGACCCTTTCATATAGCCTGAACCTGAACCACAGCTAGATGTAGTTGTCTTAAACAGGAAACTAGACAAGGGTGTGATTTATTTGTCAATTTTATGTTGAAGATTCCTTTTATTTGTGGTAGCTTTATTTGGTTTTGATGGCCCAAAAATATTCTATCTATTACTTTATGATTTTATGAGGTGACTATTTCTTTCTTAGTCTGCCTGAAAACTTTAAACTTCGCACTTGCTAGGAGGTAACCCAAGTTTTCGATACTCTTGTAATATCCTTCCTCACTTCCTTGAAATAGTAACAATTTCTCCTTGTTCATGTTTTCAATTTCATCTTTAGAACATTGAGGACAATGTTTGATTTAAGTGTGGGGGAGTGGTTATTAACTTTTTATTTTTATTTTTCAGGAATTTTCTTGCATATTATGACCAGTTGTGTAGCGGGTCTCTCTCTTATTTAATGACCAGCTTTGTAGCGGGTCAATTTCCTGTTTTGATCGAGGACTAGCAAAATGTAAGTGTGGGGGAATTTGATGAGCACGCAAGTGTGACGTATTTTCACCCATAAATACATTAGTTGTGACTCATTTTATCACTAATAAACTTGTTTGTAGGTGTTTTGGGGCAATAAACATTTTTGGAAAATTTGGCTCGAAAAGTTGTTAAAGGCACCCCTGAGGACACATACTATTCATACACGCACTTTTGGCTAAGGGGGATCCAATTACTAAGGGGGAAAAACTAGCTTCTATTTGCACCCAAAGACACCCCAGTTACTAAAGGGACCCTAAGTATGGTTAGGGGGAACCCTTCTTCTTCACATTTAAAGAACTTTTTGGCGTGAAATTGTATTTTCAGCTGCAAAGGTTTCTGCATTGAATTTGGTCGAGTTATTATTGGAGATTTTCACGTGATTTGGATTGGAATGACCTGTTTTTCCTAAAACATGAAAGGTATGTGTCTTATGAAATAAGAAAAATAGAATATTTCACGGAATCCCATTAAACAGGGAAGGCTTTTTATCTCGGGTTCACTGTGATCTAGAATTGGAAAGTTTACGGATCAAGGAGGGACGATATCTTTTATGTTAGGGCATTTGCTCTATCTTCGGAAGGAATGACATCTCAGAGATGCATGCAGAGAGTACGAATAAGATAATCCCATGACTGGCAGGATTGAAGAAAACAGGGGAGTTGGAGATATTCACAGGATTTACATGAGCTGGAGAAAGTTTTCGTGTGACTACATCATGGTTGACGTTGTATGAGTCTTGCAGAATCGGATTAAACTCAATGCAGAGAAGAATAATGAAATATTTCGAGTGAAGAATAATACCGGGTTATGGAAAGATTATGGGAAGTTATGAGGATTTATTCTTGGTCTAATTGGGTATATAAGGGATGATAGAATCATAGAAGAGGGGATAAAGTGATTGGGGCGAGAATAGAATGAAGAATAAGAATATACAGACCTTTCTGCACCTGTAGGAAGAGAAGAAGATGAAGAACAATAAGCTTCCAAAGTCCGTGGTTTATTCACGGTTTTGCAACAGTCTTTGTAGCGACATATGAACAGTGACGGCAACACTTGAAAAAGCGGGGGTCTAACAACCACACCCAATATTTCGATTAGCATTTTGTATGGAAAAAACTAGACGAGTTACTTTATTATCTCAATCTAGAGAATAAACTAGAATCCAAGAGAGATAACTTGGATGTCCAAAGACTCAATCTAGATAAAAATATCTCAAGGAGTTATTATCTCAATCTTCCAATTTGATTTACTCAAGCAAATACAATATGCGAGTCTTAATCCAAGAGAGATAACTTGGATGGTACCAAAGACCAATATCCAAGTGTCAATCAATTTAAATCAACAACCTAAAAAGGTCGGATATTCTAATTGATTGAACAACGCACAACCTGTATTATTTCAATTATATAACAAAATATAATGCGAAAAAGAAATAACATAGACACCAGAATTTTGTTAACGAGGAAACCGCAAATGAAAAAAAAAAACCCAGGACCTAGTCCAGATTAAACATACACATCCATAATTTAATTAGTCATTTGAAATTTCATATCAATTTCAGATCCAAGCCTCTAATTTAACTTACCATTTTTCTAATTTTTCATGATACTAGCTTACTCCAAGCTAACTAAGACACCGGGCTCAAAGAAGTTATCATATTTTTTTGGGCCCCTGTACATAATAATTTAAGGGGTAGTTGAACCCCAACCAATCTCACACAAAAAGTGAGTACCAAAAACCAAATAACCCTTATTTCAATTATATAACAAAATATAATGCGAAAAAGAAATAACATAGACACAAGAATTTTGTTAACGAGGAAACCGATCCAAGGTACGGTTATGCTCCTACGCCTTTGATCCCAGCAGGATACTGAGCACTTGATTCCCTTAGCTGATCTCACCCACAACCAAGAGTTGCTACGACCCAAAGTCGAAGACTTTAATAAACAAATCTGTCTCACACAAAAAAATCTACAAGGATTTATAAATTCGTCTCCCATGAATAAACCTATGAGTCTTGTTCCGTCTTTTGATAAATCAAGGTGAACAAGAACCAATTGATAAAACCAAACTTATATTCCCGAAGAATAGCTCAGCTTTATCAATCACCTCACAATAAACTTAATCGACGCAGCGAAGAAGATTATTGAGGAATCACAAACGTTGAGACAAAGTGTTTGTGACTACTTTAATATCTTGCCTATCGGAGATAAAAATCTCAAGCCAATTACTACAATTGTACTCGTACGATAGAAACAGAAAGATCATATCACACAACTACGATAAAAGTAGTATTGGTCTGGCTTCAAAATCCCAATGAAGTCTTTAAGTCGTTAACCTGATTTTAGAAGAAGAAAACCAAAGGTTAAAGGAGAATCGACTCTAGCTTAGCAAACTAGTATCACGCAAAATGTGTGGGGATTAAGTTTCCTAGTTGTTAGAGTTCTCCCTTATATAGTCTTTCAAATCATGGTTTGCAATCAATGTTAGCTTAGTAACAATGCATTCAATATTCACCGTTAGATGAAAACCTAATTAGATACAAGCTAATATTTATCAACCGTTAGTTCGAAAACATAGCTTGTGAAAACATATGTACTGCACGTTTATAGGCTTGTGAAAACCGTACCCAAACTTGTACATTAGTTGGTTCTGTAGGACCAGAATATCGCCATGACAGTATTCTTGCGAGATTAACAACACTTATGCGAGAATACCTCGAGCTCTTCAACAACACTTTGCGAGTGTCACAGAGTAGGTAAAAGAATGACGTAATAGCTGACGATTGAGGAAACACGAGAAAAACATGATTTATCTGCGATGGTTATAATACTTGCGAGATTTCATATTATAACTGATTGCGATAAGATCGCAGATCAAATCCGAAAATAAAGGACAGCTTAGCTATCATCCATTATGTATCTACCTTATATATAGAGACCCAGTATGTCCAGAGAGAGGATGATGTATTTTTTGAGAGTTGAGAAAGTCTTGAGGAGAGAGAAACTTTGAGAGAATAGTTGTGTTCTTGATTTCTTCCACATCTGTAAACTTTTATGAGAATTAAATGATAAAGAGTCATTTTTAATCTTTAAGTATGATTTGATTATTATGAAATCTTAACAAGGGTGTAGTGTAGGATTTCCTGCAACTACATTTTGGCGCCCGAAACAGGGATGAATTGATGATTACTTAAAGAAAAAGATAAAAATTGACATTGTGATTGACAGGAATTTGGAACAATTAGTTAAAGATCTAACGCAATAATGGCTAGAAGAAGAAGAAACACATCAGAACCACCAACAACCGTAAGGAGGAGTAAAAGGCTTGCAGGTAGAGGAACAAATGAAATGTGAGAATCTTCAAGAATAAGAACAAGAAAAAATGGAACAAGGAATAATGAAGGAAATCAGATTCAACAATCAAATCAGCAAACACCAATACAAGATAGAGCTGTGGATTATGATAGAGTTAGCGTGCATACTTGGCAATCAGATACAGTGGAAGAAGAAGAAGATCGAGAATTAAGAAATGAAAGAAGAGAATAAAGAGATCGATGAGTGGTTGAAGGATTAATTCATGGAGAAGATGAAAATGAAACAACAAATGATTTAAGATAAAGAATACAGGAGGAAAGAAGATTAGAAGCAGAAGAACGTGCGAATTTAACAAGGCAAAATCATGAGTTAAGAATGAAAATTTAAGATTGCAAAGAAGGAGATCAAGAAGTACTGCTAGATCAAGTTCAAGGTCATTTAGAGAAGAACCAAGACGAAATTCCCCTATGAGAAATATGGAAAGAATGCAAAATCCAAATGAAGAACAATATCATAGAGAAGAAGAGATAATTGATGATCGCCATATTCCACGCGATGAAGCTGTAAATGGTAGACAAAATCAAGAGGGTAGAAATAATCAAAATGATAAAGAAAATCAAGAAGAAGGTAGAAGAATATTACATGGGCGAGAAATACAAAGAAATCAAAGAATCATTGAGGACGAAATTGAGAGACATTATGCTGAACAAGTACGTCTGGCTTGCGAGAGGGAAAGATTAAGAGCAGAAGTGGAAGAACAAGAATTTCAGGAAGCGATTCGGCAAAATAATCATGATAATCGAGAAAGAAGACGCACACAAAATCGCCATAACAATGATATCAATGAGGAATATGATAGAATACAAAGGAGAATAGAAAGACAGCGAAGAGAAATAATGAGAAATGAAGAAACTCGCAGAGAAGAAATTGGAAGACATAAACAGTTACGAATCCAGGAAGAGAAGAGGACGAAAATCACAGAAGAAGGCAAAATGAAGATGAAGAAGAAGATACACAAAATATCACAAGACAAGAAAGGCAACGTACAAGAAGAGAAGCTGCGCTAAAAAGACCGATAGAGCAAGATTCAAATGGAAATGAACAAATTTTAAGAGAATTAGCTGAAATGAGGGAAATGTTGAATAACAGGAGAGAAGGAGGCAGAAGGCAACTTGATGAAGCCATTGAAGAAGATGCGAGAACTCCATTCACTCAAGAAGTACAACTAAGAGGAATTCCTCCAAAATGCAATTTACCAGCGTTAAACAGTATCTTTGATGGGACTACCTGTGATGTTCAACATGTCAAGGCTTACGTTATATGTATGCTACAATGGGAAAACCATGACGTAGTGTTATGCAAATACTTTGCATCTAGTTTAACTGGAGAGGCGCTAAAATGGTTCGAGGGATTGCCCAAAAATACTATAACTTCTTTTGACCATTTGCAAGCTACATTTCTGGGAGCATATATAAGCAACAATTCATCGCGGCCAGGTATTGAAGATGTATTTGGGTTAAAGCAGAGGGTTGGCGAGAGTCTACAACACCTAACCATAAGATGGAAAACAATGTGCAGTGAAATGGCAGAAAGGGTGGATGAGAGATATCTTATTTTATCTTTTATCAATGCAATGTTCGCAACCAATCTGCTGTACATACAAATTTTCAGAATCAAGAATACAATTACCATGACGGAGCTGCGAGAATTACAAGAAGAATACATTGCCTTGGAGGAGAAACAAAATGAGATGGAATCATATCCAACTACAAATACCAGCTCGATAGCAGCAAATGGAAGTTTACTTCCTAAGATGATTAACAATGTGGCGAGCACCTCGCAGACACAACAATAGAAAGTGGTGATCGGTAACCAACAGAAATTAGTATCCATGGGAAGTCGAGATCAAGAAGAGTATGAAAGGTACAAGAATTATTACAATCGCGACGGAAATAACAAAATCCAAAGACTTGATCAGCCACAAGAAAATTATGGTGGTCAGAGACAAAATGATTTCAGGGGGCAAGGGATTCAAAGAGTAATATGGGAAGAAATTAAGATGCCACCCTTGAATACCAGCATAAAATTTTTTGGGGAAGCTATCATTTTGATGGAAAATATACCATCACCTTGGAATATGGGAAAAGAGCCACATCCGAATAATCGAAATAAAGCATTTTGTCCTTACCATCATTTTCATGGTCACTCAGTAAATGATTGTAGAAATGTAAAAAGGATAATTTTGAGAATGATTGATCAGGGAAAGTTAAATCACTTTTTAATAGGACATCCACAATCTCAACAATTACCTCCAGCACCAGATATTCGCAGTGTGAACACTGTAAAAGGAACAGAAACATTCGTGATAGAGGTTGGAGCAAAGGCAAAGAATTTGTTTTGTAATTCCATCGTACATTCATACAAAACTATTGAGCACTTCCACGACACCGTTCGTAGCAGAGTCTTCGCGAGATACACAGATGGAAGAGAGATTATGAACATTGCGAGAGTCTCGCCATTAGAGGAGTGGCAAAAACAAACCATTTCTTTCACCGCACAAGAAGTACCTGAACCTCGAGAAATGCATGATCAACCATTGGTTGTGAGATTAGAGATAAACCCAAAACATAAATAAGATGAAGGTGAAGATGAAGATAAAGTTGAAGAGGATGAAAATGAAGATTCATGGGCAATTAATAGAGTGTTGATTGACACAGGTAGTTTGGTGGATATCTTATTTTATCACACTTATAAGACCATGGGAGGGAGAGACGAGGATTTAATACCCTCAACATACAAGATATATGGTTTCAATGGTAGCGCCAATAAACCAAAGGGAGAGATCACAATGAGGATACCATTAAAGGGAATTAAGTCCAAAGTCTTATTTTGTGTAGTAGATGTGGAGACACCATATAATGCCTTAATTGGAAAACCATGGTTACATGGAATTTTAGGTATAGCGTCAACCTATCATCAATGTATTAAATTTCCACATCCACATGGTGTCGGGGTCATCAAATGAGATTGGGGTGAGAGTATAAAATGTTATGAGATTGATATAAAGTCTTGTGAAGATAGAGTAGCGAAGAATAGCAATTAGAAGCAGAACATCAAACAAAGACAAAGGTGTGACAGGTTAATGGTTGATACAATAGATCAGCGAGAAGATGAGATGCTGCAAAATCAATATGAGCAGCGAAAAATAGATGGCGAGCATATCGCAAATGGAGAAAAGGTAACAAAACGCAACAAAAGGACAAAAGCAAAAAGTAGTAAGTAGAAAGGTAAAATGATGAAGTCTATAAATGGTTTGTTGTTTTACTTTAATTGAATGAGAAGGATGAAATTGAAAAATTATGCAAGAGCTGAAATAAGATCAAAAGAAGAAATTTCATTAGAAGCAGCGAGTTAAATCGCGAGATTATTCAAGGTTACTTAAAGAACAAAAGATTGCGATATTCGCAAAAGAAACAAAGAATGGGACGAACCTTTATGGCGTACACCCTAGTGCGCGGATACAATTTCGCAAGAGGCAAATGTAATACCTAAAGTACGTCATATAAGGGGGTATCTATTTACATGACTCAGGGATAAGGTTATACCGCTGCTGGAACCTAAGTCATGCAGATGTTGGGGTTAAAGAAAACATATCCAGGAGAGGTACCTTGGATTTCCAACTATATAAGGTTATACCATGGTTGGACGACTGAGGACCCATTCTAAGGAGTGCAGAGTATAACTAAGGCTCTGAGGTACACGGTTGAGCCAAAGATGCCTGGGACGGACGAACCTACCATGTCCATTCTTGGTAAGTCTTGGCTATGATGCGCTTGGCCTGAAGAAAACCCCACTTAGGGTGCAGTCTTGTAACTATAAGCCATATAGGCATCAAGGACAAGAGACTGCGAAAACAGATGGTTGCTGGTAAATCCGGATGGGAGGGGCTAGTCTTGTATGGCCGATGTGACCTCCTTGAAGGGGCAACCAGGGGGAAGATAAGGGCGGAACCCTCCATTAGGGAGATGATAAGTGTCTTAAGACGGCAATATCATGGGGCTTTAAGCAAGAGCGTTTAATCCAGTCATATTGTCGCGTGACAAAGATTACACAGAGGCAACAAGCCATAAGAGAAAAGATGAGATGAGATCAATGGGTTTTTACATGAAAGTGTAAAGACGTCCTGCGATTTCATCGCAAGACGGCAATGTCATAAAGCTTTGTTCTTGAGAGAGAACTTAGATTTGTCATATTGTCGCAAAAAAAAAAAAGAAAAAAAAAAAGGAGATCGATGGGTTTTTACATACAAGTGTAAAGACATCCTGCGATTTTACCCACAAAGTGGCAAAATAAGACCTTTAACTAGGAAGGCATAATAAGACCACAAGAAGTTGGATGACTGCGATATTTCTGTAGAGATTGTGAAATTTGCGATATTCATGCATAAATCATAAAAGTATACAACTGATACTTGCGATGATACTCGCAACTCAATTTTATTTACAATGGATATCTAAGCTCTACTCAATTTTTTCATATTGCAAATGAATAATAGAGGCGGAAATGGGAATGCACGGAGCGATGAAATTATTATTCATCATTATACGATAAAATTATGTAGATCTTATTATATGACACATTTACATAGACTATTAAAAAAAAAATTATGTCGATTAACCATGTTGCAGAAAAGAATTGTTTTCTAATTCATACAGATAGAAGCAAAAGAAATTTATACATCAAGTTGGAGAAACTCGCAGCAAGTTGGAGAAACTCATTAATTAGATCCACCATCATTGTGGCCAGATTTTTCTCCTTCTTCATCTTTACCATCATCTTCATCCTCATCAGATTCCTCATCTTCGCTATCAGAGATAATAAGGTTTGGAGTTTTTGTTGGAACCTCTTTTGCAAGATCAGGATATGTAGAATGAGGAATATTATGATCATCGCATGCCAATTTAATGGAATTATTGCGAACATCAACAAGAGTACTACTAAAATTCGCAGCGTTAATTATTAATTGGTCTTTCAATCTTGAATACTTCTCGTTGCGAGCAACAAGGGTATTTGCGAGTTGATTATTATCAGCTTTAAGTTCTCTAATTCTTTCAGAGTATCTATTTTCAACTCCTGCGAGTATACAACAACAAGTTGAAAGTTTTGCAAGGAAGAATAACAAAAGCAAGGAATTAACAAGGGAGAACGATTAATAACCTTCCCTTCCAGAAATCAAGTCTTTAATTAAAGCTGCTTGTTCAGTATGAAGACTAACATCTACACCTAAATTAGTTTTGGCATTGTCAAGAACTTTCGCAGCCCAGGAAAACTCCTCATCATTATTAATAAGAAGACGGAACGAATTTGGTTTTCTATTTCAATAAAACCTTCTTTCTCGCGGATAAGCCCATCCCTTTCAATTTGAACTTCAAGAATGGTCTTATGGAAATTTGCTAAGGTTTCAACTCCTTGTCTAGATATACGGTCTTTATCTTTTGAAAGATCCTTGTTCTTGGCCTTTAAAGCTTTAATCTCTACTTTGGAGTTGTGATAAAGTTGTTTGAATCTATTAGTTATATCTAAATAAGATCTGTGGTGAATCTCTAAGAGGCAAAACTTAGATCTGAGTTCTTCTATGGAAAGAGAATCAATTTTGGAAGGGTTATTCAAAGAATTATTAAGAAGTTCTAGAAGATCATCGTCATCTATTGGTTCAGGAAAAGAACGAATGATTGAAGCCTCATCAGAGAGACCATAAATGTCTGCGAGAGTGATAAATCAAGTAAGAAAGAGTAATGAAAAGTAAAAATATAAAAGAAAAAGAGAAAATTTTCATACGTAAGAGTTGTTTGTTAGCGCTGTCAAGATTGGATACTTTAAGCGACTGTTGAGAAAGATTTTTCTCAAGATCTGCATTCTTCTCACGAAGACTAGCAAGTTCAGATTCCATTTGTTCATTCTTCCTGCGGAGATTAATGAATTCAGATTCTAGCTTTTCATTCTTTTTGCGAAGAACAATATTCTTCTAGTGAGAAGATGCACGCCTTCTATCCAAATCAGAGGCAGCAGCAAAAGAGGCTTTTCCAACCTGCGAGAGAATAATATAAATTAAAATATGGCGATAAAACAAATATCTAGACACGTTAAAAAGTGGAAACATACCAGAATACCAAGCGAGTTTAAGAGGCTGGGAGTCAGCGATCTTGAGATCCCACGAAGAGAATCATTATCAACTAATATGGGAGCATCATAGACTTTGGCGAGAGCATGGGACATCCCATTAAGAGATTCATCTCCATAATCATTCGCGATACCATGAGTAGCATCGCCAATTTTTTTAGATAGTTGAGTCATAGAAGACTCAGAAGAGGAAGAATTCTGTATCGAAAAGACATCAACATCTTCATCAAAATCATCATCATTGTTATCCTTATCAAGATCATCACTTAAATTTTCAGAAATAGGTTGAGGAGTTGAAGACGAAGAGAGTTGGGTTTTTCTTCTCTTTAAGGGAGGATCATCATATTCCTCACTACGAGGAGCAATAGGTTTCCCTTTGGGAGGAGCAGTAGATTTCCCCTTGCGATCAACTGTAGATTTCACCTTAGTCCTCGCGGGTATTATTGGTTCTAATTCTTCAATTACCTACGGACACAGATAAAGATAAGAAATAGGGGCAACAATATATTGTCAATATTCATGAAGGGGTATTTCTTACTTCATCTGTGAAGGATTTAAGAGCTAAAAAAGTACTGGGCTTCCTAAAATTCTGGTAGTTGAGTTTCAGCCTGTCAATCTGGAAAGATTGAAGTAGTTAGCGAGAATATAAAAATATGAGAAAGACAATAGTGGTAATTGTGCAAAATATTGGTGGGAACATACCTCTTTAGTTCTTCTAGGCCAATTAAAAAACCATGGTTGATATTTTGAGAGATTCGCAGGTAATGCATGAAGACCAGAGATGTAGGGACCTTCAAGACATAATGGAAAAAGAAACCATTTTTCATCGCTAGAGTGGTGAGGGCCTTGATTATTATTCGTATGTCAATCGATATCTAGCATAAGAATCTTATCTTCAATCTTATCTTTCTTCTGCAAACGAACACCCCAACAGGTGATATCCATCTTCATGGGGATTATGTCATAGTTTATGAAGAAATTATCTACAATATACATTGCAGGAACAATTGGAATATCCTTAAATTTAGGATTCTTCACAGTCTCAGGGTAGCGAGATCCTTTATTAGCACCGCGAGAAGCATACTCCATTAGCAGACGAATGCAATCTCCACTCAACTGATATATCGCTCGCGAGAACTTCTCGTGAGAAAGAATTTCATAGAATAATGGAAGTTCCGGGTTATAGAGAGGAATGGGAAGACCAGCTTCAAGCTGACCTAGCGAGATTATGACTTTCTCACGATTACATTGAAAGTTAGAAAATAATGGTACAGAAAGTTCAGACTTAGGGTTTTGATTGGGAATAGTGGATAAAGTAAAACCTTTGTCTTGAAATTCTTGTTGAAATTTCTCGAAAGCCATCTCGTATTTGCGACCAGCTACAACCATTTTTAGTATGGGAATGAAGATTGAAAGAGTGAAAGATCGAAACAAAATTTGTAATAGTAACAAATCCGGAATTTACGGAAGAACAGTGAATTTGCAGAGAAGTTACGGAGAGAAGAATGAAAGAAGTAAAAAGAAAAAAGAAAAGGAATGAAGAAGTATTTATAGAAGGAGATATTTCTCGAGAAGATGAATGTAATAAATGCAAAGGAAAGACGTGAACGGTTAGATCGCAGCGGTTGAAAAGGACATGTCAAAAATTGAATGGAATAAAATATACATGAAGACAGCTGGCGAATAATACAAAAACGTGTCAAAATAGAAGAGTGCAAAAGATAAACAGTTGCGGCATTATAAAAATTTCAATTCTCATGATCTTCCCTCCTTCGCAGAAAATACATGAGAATAGGCAAGATGTAGGACCAGAATATCGCCATGACAGTATTCTTGCGAGATTAACAACACTTCTGTGAGAATACCGCGAGCTCTTCAACAACACTTTGCGAGTGTCACA
Source organism: Papaver bracteatum (assembly GCA_023529315.1). Lineage (NCBI taxonomy): Eukaryota > Viridiplantae > Streptophyta > Magnoliopsida > Ranunculales > Papaveraceae > Papaver > Papaver bracteatum. The sequence continues at coordinate 166,077 of JAJJWX010002148.1, read as the reverse complement.
GAGTAGGTAGAAGAATGACATAATAGCTGACTATTGAGGAAACACGATAAGAACATGATTTATCTGCGATGGTTATAATACTTGCGAGATTTCATATTATAACTGATTGCGATAAGATCGCAAATCAAATCCGAAAATAAAGGACAACTTAGCTGTCATCCATTATCTACCTTATATATAGAGACCCAGTATGTCCAGAGAGAGGATGATGTATTTTTTGAGAGTTGAGAAAGTCTTGAGGAGAGAGAAACTTTGAGAGAATAGTTGTGTTCTTGATTTCTTCCACATCTGTAAACTTTTCTGAGAATTAAATGATAAAGAGTCGTTTTTAATCTTTAAGTATGAGTTGATTATTATGAAATCTTAACAAGGGTGTAGTGTAGGATTTCCTGCAACTACAGGTTCAACACTAGTTAACCAAATGGTTAGCCAAATGATAACTTTCATATCAACCATATTCTTCTTTACCATAACTAGTCCAAATGACTCAAATGAACTAGTTAGAGAGTTGTTCAATTGCTTAGATTTTTATGTACTACATAAGACACAATTGAAGTAAAAACGATGTGATTCACTTGAATCGATTCATGAACTATAAAGCCACGGTTTGTAATAGCATTCCTTAATTTATTAATATAAGTTCACAAACATCATTTTTAGACATAACCTACTCAAGTTCGCGGACTGGGTTCGCGCACTTAAGTTCCCGGATGGATTTCACAAACTCCATCAAAAATTATCGGTCTAGAACTTCCGACATTTCTCGGACTGGGTTCACGGACTGAAGCTCACGAACTTCTACTGTTCCACTTGATCAACAAAGTTCGCAAACTTCGGTTCAAGCACTAAGGACTTATACATATATGTGTTGCCACAACAATGCTTATATCCTCCAATGGTTATATTTTCTAAGCTCTCATTTCAATCATTGAAACATTCTCATAGGGCGTTATATAGTTGTTATTCACAAACTATTTTTCGTTGGAGCAATTTTCAAAATGATTGAAACATAACATGACTTTCGTCACTAGGTAAAGATGAACTTGGCTAAAGCGAAAGCTTTACCAACACATATTTCGAGAAATAGATAAGCGAGATATACTTATCTTGGAATATCATATGTGTATATTCTTAGTCTATATAGTAATACGACTTTTGTCTCAAGATAGGAGATATAATAGATAGACTTTTGAGTGATAGATAAGTTCAAGTCTCCACATACCTTTTAGTCGATGAAGATCCACTGGTTCATTGAGTAGTCCTTCATCTTGTATGATGATCGCCATAGAGTTCTTGAGCTCAACTACACTTTCTATCCTAGTCCGAGACCTTAGCTATAGTAGACTAAAAATCAAAGACTTTATAGTTTTGATCATTAATATTGATAAACATGCTTGAGATATCAACGCATGCGAGGTCGACCGAGCAGTGCTCTAACAATCTCCCCCTTTGTCAATTTTAGTGGCAAAACATTAATACATATGGAATACAAAAAATATATAAATAAACTTTGTAGCTCCTATTCCATATGTCGTCTAATCTTCAACATTACTCGAAATCTTCGTCACTTCCAAGTAGTCCAATGATCCCAAAGGTTGTAAGTTTAGCGTCATCGTTGTTGAAAATCCGTAGCTATAACAATGAGAAAAGCAATGGTTCTCAATCGTTGTTATATAGGTCATAATATCATTACACAACGTCAAAGTCCAATTGCATCACAACTTTAACAACAATACTATGGTGATACTTCACTCCCCCTTAGTCAATACTCCATCTCACATGGAAATCACTCCCCCTTACATAATGATCCGAAAACCATATGTATTTGTAGTGTGAACTATGTATTAATTCTCCCCCTTTTTGTGAACTACAAGAACGGGATCCTAATGAAATTTCCATAAGAGACGTTTCATGACCAAAGGTAAATGTATATCATCTTCTTTAGATGTAATCATAAATCCGAAGCTAAATGCATTCATCGAGGAGTTCATAAAGATACAAGATAACCCCTCTAATATTCCACAACCGCACTCCCCACAAAGATTTGGCAATTACGCACAAGTTCAAAATAACTCCCCCCCATAAAATGTCATTCCCAAGGGAGCAACAAGAGCAACCTTAATTTCAAAAGAAAAGAAGGATTTCTTTAGACTCAACAAATCACATACAAGTATGAATTTGGAATCCAAAAAGAAATATTCAATCATATTAACCAAGGAGAACCAAGATTAATTTGACTAAATATGCTCGACGCAAGTAAACTTATGGAGACTTAAATCAATTAGATTAATTACAAGAAAACATTGTCATACTCAACCAAATTAATTACAAAAGTAATCAATTTAATTGGCCACACTAGACATAAGAAAAATCTATGGAACAATGACTAAGTTAATCATGAATAACCAACCCAGTCAAATAAATGCTCAAACATAAGAAAACTTATGAAGTGCTAACTAAATAATCACACAAGATGATTAATTTAGTTCAGTCGTGTTCAACATAAAGTACCTTACGGAATAACAACTAAGCTAATCACAAAGCAATCAACTTTTGTTGTTTTAGTGCTCAACATAAGACACTTCATGGAATAACACAGTATTTACACAAAAATTGTGGATCGGAGAATCGACCTTATACCGTGGAATAAGCAAGGATTCATTCTATGTTTCTATCACCATTTGCACATTGACATACAATAGATACAATCCTTGAATCACAAAAGATTTTAACCTAGCTTACATCAATAATTGAAAATATAGGCTTAAATTTTGTGTTTGTCAAAAGTCTATTCATTCTTTTATCAATATTTGCATATCAATTCACGAACGACTTTATGTTTGACAAATTATGGGACAATCAAGTTCACGGACGTAAACACACATATCCCATAACAATATTGCAATATATAAAATCAAAAAGATTAATACTGCAAAAATCATCTTCCAAACAAGTTTAGAATTTAGACCAATAAACCTAAAAACAAGAAGATGAAAACTTTGGATATAGCTATGTGTAATCACAATAATGGCTATTCCAAAACACTATTTATTCTTCTAAGCAAAACAAGAAAATTAAAAGATTTACTAGGCAATAAGACCTTTGAAAAATTCCTTATCGACCCCGAACTCCTTGTCGTCAACAACCATTGGAACAGAAGGTTACTTAAGGTAGGAGTTTATAATATCAATAAACCTTCTTGGTTGATGTTGTCGAACCAGGGCCTTCTGAATCTCATGAGTCTTATACACAAAAACCTTTATCTAATGAATCTCCTTTTGCAACTCCTTCATCACTTCAAGAACATCAGAAAACTTCTGAGAATTTGAAGGAACATCTCTTGGCTTCCTCACATTCCTTCTTTTCCTTTTTAATGTAGGAGGCAATGGAGATTGTTCTTTTTCCTTCATGATTGATGGCTTATCAATCGTATTACCGTCCTTTCCTTCTCAAGACATCATTCTTGGAGCGTCCATGAACGTATGGGTTTGTGAGAGGAATTCACAATTAACTCAACAACTAGTCTTGAGATAAAAAGAGGTTTTAGAGAAGGAAAAGGAATGTTGGGTTCGAAACCTTTAAACAGGTTCATAAAAGACCAACTATTAACTCTATGAAGAGTAGAATTGTCAATAGTACCTTTTTTTTTTATAGACAAAAAAAAAACCTAAGAAAATAAAGAAGAAAAACTTTTCTTAAAGCCTGAGAGGTACAAAATCATTGTCTCTTTTGATCAGGCACATGAGACAAGATTTTAAAAACAACATAATCAAGTTGCGTTGACCATAATTTCTTCTCCGATGGTCTTAGTTTATCCTTGGAAACTAACTTTTTAGACGAAGATAAAATCTTACATACCTCAGCGGTCTTCTGAGCATGTTTAAGCTTTCTTGCTAGATGATTTTCTCTTCGTTGAAGTTTGTTGACATGCATTTGTTGGTGTTTGAACTTGTAGCACCTTGAGAGTTCAATCATTATTAAAATAGTGCTCGTCTGAGCATTAGGTGGTAAAACCTAATTATGGAGAGAGGAGGGACCGACCAAAGGGTATGAAACTGGCCTTGGTGGTCGTGGGAACAATTGATGGTCGACTGATCAAATTCCAAGTCGTTTGGAAAGAGTTTGAACCCAATATGAATTATGGAATATCAATTAGGTCAAAATCATAATAAAGTGTGGGACCGACTTCTGTGAGCCAAGTGGCCGACCTTGGTCATTCAAGGTGGTATGCCCATGTAACCATATTGTCCGTGACTCAATTCTGAGAATTTTGATATTTTCTGGTGCGCGTTTGAGCTATATTTTTAATTTTCATAAGAGTTTGATCTTGGATGAAACTCTCGATTTTGCTCGAATTAGCAAGTAGAACTTTGCTCGTGCGACCATTATTTTGGGAATATTTAAATAAATGATATTTTAATATTTGTCATGAGAAGCCCGGATGGTCGTGTGACCTTTTGACTTTTGGCTTTTGATAGTTTGAGCAATATTTGAGAAATATGGAAAAACCAGGGTTTTTGCTCAAACGAAAGAGTTTCGGGAAACAAGGGAAGAAATAATAATAAAATAAGGATATACGAAAGTGTGGGACTTGCCACGGCTAGGGAATGGCCGGACGGCTAGTAGGCCCAGTCCCGTGACACTCTTCCTTATTTTAAATTATTATTTTTCATCATGTGAGGAAATATGGAACAACTAGGAGTTTTGATCAAATGAGGGAGTTTTCATGGGATAAGGAAAATAATAAAATAAGATAAAAACTAAAAGAGGAGGCGTGGACCGGCCACGGTGGCATGAACAACCGGTCGGTGGGACCGGTCTCGTTCGTGCATTATTGTTAAGTACACTCGTACCATTTTCTCGGGGCTTACTCGGTGGTGGACCAGATGCCCGAACAATGAATATTTATTACTAATTCATGGAATTCAGTCGGGAATAAGCCACGAAATGCAGTAATAAAATAGATTGATTATCTATTACTAATTAATGGAATTCAGTCGGGAATAAGCCATGAAACTGAGTAATAAGATAGAATAGATTATTTTTCTAGGAATTCGATTGATGAATGTTGCGCTAGAATTAATCTGTGAAATGACTCTTGAAAAAGAGGAGGTCTAACAACCACACCCTGTATTTCGATTAGCAATCTGTATAGAAAAAATATAATATAATTCCAAGAGAATCAACTAGATAGTCAGACTCAATCAATGGCAATATATTCATGAGTTATATCTAAGTTTCACAGTGTGATCAGCAAATCAAACAAATAGAAATCTGTGAGCCTGATTATTATGTGAAACAAGTTGAACGGTACCAAAGACCAACATTGTTCAAGTGTCAATCAATTTAAATCAACAACTAAAGCTTGGAATACCTAATTGATTGAAATATGCACAACCTTTGATATTTCAATAATATAGAAAATATAATGCAGAAAATAAATAACACAGACACCCGAAAAAATTTTAACGAGGAAACCGCAAATGCAGAAAAACCGGTGGACCTAGTCCATATTTGAACACCACGCTATATTAAGCCGCTACAGACACTAGCCTACCACAAGTTCACTTCGGACTAGAATATAGTTGAGCCCTAACCAATATCACACTGATCAAGGTACTGTCACATTCCTTACGCCTCTGAATCCCAGCAGGAATCTGCACACTTGATTCCCTTAAATGATCTCACCCATAACTAAGAGTTGATACGACCCAAAGTCAAAGACTTGATAAACCAATTTGTCTCACACATAAAAGTCTATTGAATAGATAAATCTGTCTCCCACAGAAATACCTAAGAGTTTTATTACGTTTTTTTATAAATCAAGGTGAACATGAACCATTTGATATACCAGACTTATATTCCCAAAGAATAGCCTAGTAATATCAATCAACTCACAATAATCTTAATCGTATGGTAGAGAAACAATATATTGTGGAATCACATGTGACGAAGATGTTTGTGACTACTTTTTATCTTGCCTACCAGAGATTAAATGTCAAGCAATTCTTAGAGAAGATAATACTCAATCATGATATAAAATAACAAGATCAAAACACACAACTAAAGAGAAATAGTTGGGTTTGGCTTCACAATCCCAATGAAGTATTTAAGTCGTTAACATACATGGTTTTGGAGAAAACCTAAGGTTAAAGGAGAATCAACTCTAGTCGCAACTAGTATCACACAGGAGATGTTGGGATTAGGTTTCCCAGTTGCTAGAGTTCTCCCTTATATAGTTTTCAAATCAGGGTTTGCAATCAATGTTACCTTAGTAACAAAACATTCAATATTCACCGTTAGATGAAAACCCAATTAAACTCAAGCTAATATCTTTCAACTGTTATATCGAACTTAGCGTGTGACACACAAATGAAAAGTGACTTCATTTATATATGAGTAACCATACCTAAACGTATACACCTTGTTGTCTCAACAATAGTTAACCAAAGTTAGCCATATAAAAACTTTCGTATCAACCCTATTCATCTTAACCATAACTAGTTCAAATGACTCAAATGAAACTAGTTCTTGAGTTATTCAATTGTTTATATTCGCATAGAAGTATAACAGACACAATTAAAGAAAAATCGATTTTATTTCACTCGAATTAATTCATGAACATTATATCCACGGTTTGCAAAAGATTGCATTCCTTAATATATAAATGTATTGGTTCATGAACAAACCGATTTTAGAACATAACCTACTCAAGTATGCGAACTAGTACGCATACCTAAGTGGCCGGACCAAGTTTGGGTCCGCCTGTATGTGAACGGGTACGCATACCATCTAAAATCAGTTAAATCCCGGAACTTGAAACTCACGCAAGTACGCATACAGGTATGCATACTGAGTTCTCGGACTTTCATAAACCAACTAGTACGCATACGGGTATGCATACTATGGTTCCCGGACTTGGAATATCTTGCAACAGTTAGCATACAAGCACGCATACTGTGCTATATCCAATCGTGGTTATTTTTTCTAAACTCCCATTTCAATCATTGAAATATTCTTAGAAGACGAAAATAATTGTTTTACACAAACTATTATCTTCAAAGCAATTTTCAAGTGATCGAATGATCAATATGAAACATTCCGAGTGTACATCAAATGACTGTCTCACACAAATCATGTAAGATGTTACAAGGAGATTTTCACATGATCATATTTTGACTTTCGTCAAGAATATAAGATGAACTTGGTTAAAGTGAAAGCTTAGAAACACATATTTCGAGAAATATGTAAGCGAGTTAAACTCAGCTCGAAATATCAAATGTGTATAATCGAAGTTTATATATTTATATGACTTTTGTCTCAAATAGGAGATAAAGTAGATAGACTTTTGAGTGATATATGAGCTCAAGTCTCCACGTACCTTTTGTTGATGAAGTTCCACAAGATCCCCTTAGTAGTTCTTCGTCTTTAATCGATGAACGCCGTGAAGTTTAATGCTCAACTATACTTTCTATCCTAATCCGAGACTTAGCTATAAGTAAACTAGAAATCAAGACTTATAGTTTTGGTAACTAAACTTGACAACAAGTTTGAGATAGAAACGCTTGCGAGTTCGACCGAGCAGTGCTCTAACAGCTCTATACTATCATGCAATATGTCTAGGAGCATTATGTTTATTCTAGAATGAAGTATGAGATGATGGAAGCATCATACTCATTCTGAATATTGATTGTGCATAGTTTGGGAACTGTGTGGCATCCCGAAGATGTTAGCGCTCTATACTAGCATGAAATATGTCTAGGAGCCGTCCAATCACTAAGAGATTCTATACATATATATTCCACATAGTCAGGGAACAGTGTGGCATCCTGAAGATATTAACATTCGATACTAGTATGCAATATGTCTAGGAGACGTCCAATTATTTTGATTCTATGTAGAAGTGTTGATCGAATATGCGAAGTGTCGAAAATATCAGCCAGGAGGCTTTACGAATAACATATTCATACATAGATCTAAGAGGGTGTAAGCTCGGTCAGAGGTTGTTCGTGAATTTCACATACATGTCTGAAGCCGTGTCAGAAATATGCAAAATTATTATTTTATTATTTTAGTCTTTGTCAAAATCTACCATTAACAACGTGACACATGTCAAGTTTTGGCATTGAAAAATATTCTCTAGAGGAATATTAACCGTTAATTTTATGAGAGATAATAAAGTTACTACTACTAATTATGAGCATAAGTTTTCACACGGAGTGTTCTTTCCACCCTTCTCAGTGATCGAAGAGTTTAAGAAGGTGTCACCCACCTCTTTTTTGAAAATTGAAGAGTTTTCTTTTATTTTAATTAAATGGTGTGTTGTATGACTCGTATTATCCATTGTCATTACAGTTGTCAATAACATTTAGAGTCAGGTAGTGAAAATATTGTACCGACTAAAAAGATAACGTCTTTTACCTTTTCTTCCTTTTATATAAGGAGCTTTTCAGATATGTAAAATTTTATTTACAATTTTGCCTGTGTTCAGAAAATTCGAAGTTCAAAGCTGCTAGGAGATTCTAAAACTTTTCTTATAAATTTCAACTTCTTTTTTAAGCCTTTTTTTATTTTTATTTTCGGAGCTAAAGGTTTAACCATTTGTTTGTCTTTTCATAGTATTAAAGGTTGTTGCGCTTGTATCTATACTTTCATTTTCAATAGATGGGATTCCTGTTCCAACACCTTCTCATAATATTTTTGATTTTTATCATCTTCCAATTGGTTTCGGTATAGAGGTTCATTTGACGTCGCTATATACCATAAATGTTCAGGAAGTTGTGAAGATACATACTTCATATCTTGGGAGTAGAGAATTCGTATATGTACCTACACAGAGTTATGATATGATGATTCGTATAGTGAATCACCAATCCTGATCAATTACGGTACTCTTACAGGTGATTATCTCGATTCGAACTGGTTTAGGGGGATTATGGTTATCTTCTCTGTTAGTCAGGTTGTCAGTTCAGAAAGTACCAAGTGAGGGAATTACTGAAAAGTATTTCTTATTGATCATTAAAAGTTGTTGAAATTGTACTTGGTTTACAAGCATAGATTTTCTGGATATTTATACTAGCATAACTATCACGCAGGAAGCATGTCTAATTGGAAACCTCCTTAATCTAGCTGAAGATGACGTCATTATCCACTTAAACATTACTTCCTTATTGAATGATCTCCTCGACTTGGGTAGTACTCATTGTCACGAGACCCTTACTCCAGGTAGTAGGCTCTCAATCTTGACTTTTATTTGTGTCTTCAGTCTTTATCTTCATTTTTTGCTCCAGAACTCAGATCGTGCACGTGGTTTGGCCTTCGTCTTTAGGTCGTGACTATGAGAGTATGATGTCCTCTAAGTCTTGCACGTACTAAATACTCGTCTACCCGACATCGACCAAGGTTTTATCTCATCACTCTATCTCGTAGGACCTGTACAACTGTCAATATTGGTTAGATGCTATATTTTGTCATCTACAAGTTGTAGATATGAAAAGGGAAACAATTTTGAAAAAGCGGGGGTCTAACAACCACTCCCAATATTTCACTTAGCAATTTGTATGGACTAAATCCAATATACTTTCAAGAGAATCAACTAGACAGTCAGACTCAATCTTAAGAAAAGTATAACCAAGAGTTATATCTCAAATTCTCAATTCAATCTGCAATCAAACAAATAGGAATTTGCAATCCCGATTGAATATAAGAAATAACTTGGACGGTATCAAAAACCAATATCCAAGTATCAATCAATTTAATCAACAACCCAAAGGTCGAATTCACAATTGATTGAACTTACGCACAACCTGTGATATTTCAATTATATATAAAATATAATGCAGAAAACAAATAACACAAATACCAGAAATTTTGTTAACGAGGAAATCGCAAATGCAGAAAAACCCCGGGACTAGTCCAGATTTGAACACCACACTGTATTAAGCCTCTACAGACACTAGCCTACTCCAAGTCAACTTTGGACTGAAATATAGTTAAGCCCTAACCAATCTCACACTGATCAAGGTACAATCGCGTTCCTTACGCCTCTATAACCACGTCGGATTTTGCGCACTTGATCAAGGTACAATCGCGTTCCTTACACCTCTACAAGATAGATAAACTAATTGATATGCCAAACATATATTCCCGAAGAATAGACTAGAAATATCAATTACCTCACAATAATCTTAATCGTATGGTAGCGAAACAAGATATTGTGGAATCACAAATGATGAGACGAAGATTTTTGTGACTACTTTTTATCTTGCCTATCGGAGAATAAATCTCGAGCAAATCTTAGAGAAGATAGTACTCAATACGATAGAAAAAAGCAAGATCAGAACATGCAACTACAGAGAAAATAGTTGGGTCTGGATTCACAATCCCAATGAAGTATTCAAGTCGTTAACCTATAGGGTTTCGTGACAAACCTATGGTTAAAGGAGAATCGACTCTTGTCGCAACTAATATCACACAGGAGGTGGGGGGATTAGGTTCCCCAGTTGCTAGAGTCACTCATGTATAGTCTTTAAATCAGGGTTTGCAACCAATGTTACCTTGGTAACAAAGCATTCAATATTCACCGTTAAATGAAAACCTGATTAGGCTCAAGCTAATACCTTTCAACCGTTAGATAGAACTTAGCTTGTTACACAAAAATGAAAAGTGACTTCATATAGATATGGGTAACCGTACCTAAACGTGAACACCTTGTTGGCTCAACAATAGTTAATCGAAGTTAGCCATATGAAAACTTTCATATCAAGTTTATTCATCTTAACCATGACTAGTTAAAATGACTCAAATGAAACTAGTTCTAGAGTTATTCAATTGTTTATATTCTCATTGAAGTATACAAGACATAATTGATGCAAAATCGATTTTGATTCACTCGAATCGATTCATGAGAATTATAGCCACGGTTTGTAAAAGATTGCATTCCTTATTATTTAAATGTATTATTTCATGAACAAACCGATTTTAGAACATAACCTACTCAAGTATGCGAACGGGTACGCATACCTAAGTGGACGGACCAAGTTTGGGTTCGCCAGTATGCGAACAGGTACGCATACCTTCCAAAACTCAGTTGAATTTCCGGAACTAGAAACTTACACCAGTACGCATACCAGTTGATGATGGTGGTTTTTAGCTTAGGGTTAAAATCGATAAACCTTGCATCTGATATGATGTCACTCTGCAAGAATACAGATCCACGTATGCTAACCTCTCCACTTGCAAATTTATTGATCCGCTCAATATACTTACATGAAATTTATCCAGACTGGAGAATGTAGCAACCATCCCAGATGTTCTGTAAATTTTGGTGCCTCGCGTATATTTACTTAATATAAGTTCTTCTGAATGCCTTCTATGCTATGTTCTCTGACTTAACTCTTAATGTTGATATGGCATGACGATTTGTGTTCACTCGCAGTAGAGTAGCACGAATCTCCAAATATCAAAGATAAGATCTTTGCATAAGGTATTCAATCAGAAAAGCATGTTGCATGCTCTCTGGCAATAAACTTAAAAGAGCTCTGTGTCAACACATAGAATTCAATCAATTGTCCTGACTAACATGAACAAGTTAGGGTTTCGTGCCTCGCGCAATATACCAGACCTTGCTTGTCAAAATAAATCCTAAACAAATTAAGCAATTAATCCGCCATGGATTGGCAGGTGCAACCTCGCCCAGAAAAACAGGGATCCGTAGCAGCAAAGAGAGGTGTGGACATGCCTTAGGCCAGCTGGCACCGCTGGACACACCCCATCCTAAACCGTCCTTATTTCTCATTGACCAATCAGGTCGCCCTAAATGCTCCACGCACATTCTGAATGATGTCGGCCCCATGATGCTTGCCGGCCCCACTTCTAATCGACCGATCAAGTCACTCTAAATCCGCCACACTCTCACCAGAAGTGTGGTCGTGCCTTATGTTTGGCCGACCCCCTTTTATGGCCAATCAAGTTGCTCTAAACTTTCCACCATACATTAAAGGCCAAATGCACCCTGCCGCGCTACCATGATAAAACTAATAAGCCAAACACACTCTACCACGACAACATATCGATTGGCATTCCAACATACCACTCTACTACGGTAACCTGCCATAAATATCCACCCATGACAATTCCTACTCCTGTGGTCGTTTTCATACTATGGCCTTGCTATAGTTCCTTTGGCATAGCTATGGTGCCATTTTCACAAAAGTAGCGCCATGGCGCATCCGCGTACCACGTGCACTAATTAGGGTTTCGACATTTGAAACCCTAATTTAGGAAAATTGATACCAAAGCCAAATAACATTTCCTAGAGCAATGGGATTGGCGTGGCAACAAGGCCAATGTTGCCACACCACATGTGGGTCCGACTCCACGACACCTTGTCCATGCCAATCCCTAATTCTTCCACGGAGCCTTGGCCACGCCAAGCCTTAATTCTTTAACGGCGAATTCGTCCACGGCACCTTTGCCATGCCAAGCCCTAATTATTCCACAACGCCTTGGCCACGCTAGGCACCATTTACGCAACTGTGCCAATGGCAGGCACAATCCATGCCAGCCATGCCGCCGCGCCATTGACAGACACCAACGCAAGGTAGCCACAATCAACGACTACCCTTATTCATAAGATGCGATCCCGTCCATCGAAGTTCTCCACCAATCCGGTAAGCTCGTGACAAGTTTTAGGCAACTAGCCCAAAAATGAGCCTAGCATCACATAGGATATTTACATGCGGCAAACCTCTCAATTTAAACTTTCCACACGTAGCAAAGTAATACATGTTTTCCACGAAAACACTCGAGACATCAAAACATGTCACAAACTGGGGGATACTCATCAGGGTATTGGTCTGGCGGTTTACATCGTGCAGCGTGCAATATGTCCGTTACATGAAAGTGTCATAAATCAGGGCGGTTAGTAATTGTGAGAAGTAATGGTGTAAACGTATCATTCGTTGTGGAAACATAAATTCCATGCATTACCCATTACTCAATCGTTTCCACTTCCTACGAGACCAGGGTACGGTTTTGTTGTGACTTGTATAAATCGGTCTCACCTTTTCCACCAAAAAACAAGTTTTGGTCAGGAGAACCATACTACATCCAGAAATCATCTGATAGCTTTCTCACTCAGCTAGCCAGTTCAACTTTCTGATACAAGTCTCAAAATGCCCACACTTCCAAAATCAACTATTCTTCAACACTTTCTTCGCTTCCCTCCCTAAGACCAACCCTTCTAATTCACTTTGTGACCGAAGCAAGCCTGGAATGGTCATTTCTTGGTTTAGGCCAGGATTGTACAGATTGATTTCTCAAATCAAAAGTACTCCCGTGCAGTACATTGTTTAGGGTTTAGATTCGTTTCTCACCCACACACCCAAAATCAGTAGAAATAGTTTTCACCTACAAACAACCATGCAGCTCGAGTGAAGTCTGTGAAACTAGATTGTGATTATGCAATTGAGTTTCTTCTGAACTCCTATAGGCTAGTTGATTAGTTACCTTTGGATTATGCTGAGATTCTCGAGGCTGAGGCCAGGATGACTTCTAAGATTTTTGCGGTAATTAACTACCGTCATTTTTGTTGTTTATCATTATCATATTTTTTTGACAAATCTATGTCAACTAATTTTTATATAAATTTTGTAAATGATAAATGAATTTACTATAGGAATTATTGCGCTAGGCGTTTAAAACATAAAGCTTGTGGTGCTAATTCTGTGGAGTCTTTGAAGACTGTGTTTTCATGTTAAAGTTAAGCTTGATATTGAGAGATCGAGTAGTTTGAGGTCCTTCGTCCTTATAATGGATTTGAGAAGTAAATATAGTGGGCATGAATCCAATGAGAATCTATTTAAGGATCAAATTACTCGTTTAACCCAGGAGCTCAAGGATGTTCATGCTCAGTTGGCCATTTATGAAACTCTCATATTCTGTCCTTTTAAACTCGGAGAGAGAACTCGAACCATGCCACTGCTGTTGAGGTTCCTACTCCCAATGTGAGTATTGGTGCTAATGCTGGGGGTTTAGACTGAACTGAAGACGAGGTCTCTAAAGAAGAAGACTAAAAATGTTTATCTTTTTAATTTTTATTTGTTATTAACTTTTTGTAAATATTTTGTTTTAAAGTTTAAGAAAAAAAGTTGCTTATTTCATGTTTATTTTTGTGAATTATGTGATGTTTTTATTTTGTATTAATATTTTGCGCTCTTTTTGCTACTCCCCTTCTCTTTTTATCGTTATTATTATTTTTTTCAATTTGGAAAGAATAATTTTTTATTAATAATTATTTAGTTTTGATGATGACTACAATTATATGTTGATTTTTTTTAGATTTAGCTTTGATATAACTTTAAATTTTCATGCCTTAGTTTTTACCTAAAATTGGAACTTTAACTTGGTTATATTCATAAAGATTTCGACCTTTTGTTTCGACATTGAGATCCTAATTTTGATCTGAATTAAATCATTGGGTTAAGTTAGTTTTTTTTCCCAAATTCTTTGTGTAGCTTTTAGCTTTCGACCTGAACTTTCTAAGTTCATTGATCTGGAGTTTTTTTTTACTCTCATGATCTATGTTGGGACTTAGTGCTGACTTTTGTCATTGCCATTACTTTAGTATACTTAATTCTTAATAATATTATTTATAATTTTGACCGTATTTTATCGATATTGATTTTATTCCAGATCTTGAGTCGTGATCTAGAATACTGTTTCACCTTTCAATTACAAAATAACCATAGTCCTTTAAGTATTTTCCTTTCGACCTTTCGATCATTTCAGTAAATACTATTTAATTTATGGGTCATTCGACCTCTTATATTTTAATTTTGGTTCAACCTAATTTGGAAAAAATTTCTTTAATCTTCCGGGCTACGTTGTTTGACTTCTAGATCCTTCGACCTCAGATTTAAGCTCGATTTCAAAAATAAAATAAAATAAAATTGCAAGTTAAAATATCATTCAAAAGGCTAACCTAATACAATTGATCGAGTAGAGTCATCTAGTGTCAGGATATGTTTGGCATTTGATACATCTTTTTCCAAAGCCTCAACGATACAAAAAGGAGGGTAGTTTTCCCAATTACAAGTTGTTTGAAAAGTTCTAGCTTCCTTCACAAGAATATCAGCTGAATTGTTGGAAGTTCTTGGGATAAAGAAAAAACCTAAAAAATTAAGACAAAAGCTAATCTCTTACTTTACTTCATCCATAATAGTTTGATGTTGCCAAAATATTGAAGAAAGGTTCCCATTCAAATAGTCAAAAAGGTTTTTGCAGTCTCCTTCTATGCTGAAATATGTTAAGCCTTGTGATCTTTCCCATTTTGCTGTGTGAAGAAGTCTTATTTCCTCTGCCTCTTCTAGAGATGCTGCTGTGAAAGGTCCTGCTTATCCTTGCTCAAAGGTCCATGTATCATTGCGCAAGATTATGGCATAACCTGCTGGACTATCAAAAAATAACCAAGATGTATCATAATTAATCTTATGTTGTAAGCTATTTGGTAATTTCCAAATTGGCATGTGATGGTCCCTGTGTATAATTGATCCCATATGATCATTGGTCTTGATATTATTCCAATAACATAAATGCCTTTGTATTTCTAGGGCTAATTGAGAGTTACTTTTATGTTTTTTTTTTCAAAAACTCTAACATATCTTTCCTTTCAGATGAACCGGATTTTTGTCATGATACTCTCAATTGGTAAAATGTTACTAGGTTGATCCATCCATGCTTTACAGATATCCAAAAAGGAAGTGGTATGAGTTAATTAGTATTTGGGTCGTGAATTTTGGTATGTCTTAGAGTTTGGGTCCTAAGTATGTCCGTTTTAGTGTTTGGGTTGTTGACCCATTAGTCAACAATGAATTAGATTCAAAACGTTACATACATACAACTCCTTCAATGTAAACCCTAACCTGGTTAGAGAAAAAGAAAATTCTCCCTGTTTCTTCTTTTCTTTTCTCCGTCTCATCGAAGAACTAGGGTCAAGATCAGACCTTTTGATACTATTTCATCTTTCGATTCTATTTTATGGTGAGTATGTGCCTCTTTAAACCCCTGCAAAGTCCACACTCGTTATTTGTCTGATGGGCTCCACTCTTTTCTTCTTCTACTCAAATCATAAACCGTAGAACTTAAATCTAAACAATTGGATATGCACATTCTTCATGGTCCATAAATCTTTCTACAAACCCACTAAGGAGTCAAAGTGAAAGGTATTTACTTTGATTTTGCTTTGTATTTTAGGGATTTTCAATGTGAAAGTATATCAAATTATATCGATAGGACAAGCCAAACCAGTATATGAAGATTCAAGAATCTGGTGCCAATCATTTTGTTTTGGTCCCTATTAATTTCAAATGTCTATGTGAAATCAAAATTCGTTGGAAGAGAAATTTATGATTGTTTAATGTTTGATAAATATGAAGACATATCACCAGTTGTGAAATTGAAGTATGTATAATTCATCTATTACCTTATTGAAACATAGACTCTGTTTTTCGTTCATGGAGATCACAGACTCTGTTCTTGATTCATGGAAATCACAAACCGTAACATTTAACTCTTCCTAACGGTTTGACCAAAATACGTAGTTGACTAACAGATCAATGACCCAAACACTATAACGGACAAACTTAGGACCCAAACTCAAAGACATACCAAAATTCACGACCCAAACATTAATTAACTCAAGTGATATCACTAAATTGTAATTCTACTGGGTTTGGACTTAGAGCCAAAACTGATTTTGCATAGGGACATTGGAACAAAATGTGTTCTAGAGTTTCATTAGTATCACATCCTAGAGGGCATTTTGGAGAGATATCTTTCATGAATCTAGCTAGTTTGAAATTAGTGGAAACTGCATCCCGAAGGCATTTCCATGTGTAGAGTTTAATTCGTTGTGACAAATTTAGAGCCCACAGTTCTTTCCAAAAAGTATTAGGTAAACCTAGATTATAAGTATTGATAGTATTTTCTGTTAATTTTGTATACATAGATTTCACTGAGAAGTCTCCTGAATTGGTTAACATCCATCTGAGTTTATCTGGTTTCAGATCTACCTTCTTATCAATGGCTAGTCTGATTTTGCAATTCTGCTATGCGATTAGGAAAGATGGACTGGATTAGGTTAACATTCCACTTTTTAGTGATAGGATCAATAAGATCTGCCACAAGTGTTAAATGAGTGTTTGTTGTGCTCCTTAATTGATGTAAACTGAAATCTATATTTGGTATCCATTTGTCCTCCCAAATATTTATGCTAAGCCCATATCCTACTTCCCAAATACTATTTTGTTCTATTAATTGGATCCCTTTATGGATACATTTCCAAATCCAGGAACTAGGGTTTTGATCTAAAAGCCGAGGTTTTCCTAAAATATTTTGGTTTGAGTTGAGAAACCCATAAGGCTTTAGGTTCAGTTAAAAGTCTCCATGCTAATTTTGCTATCATTGATAAATTGAATTTATGAGCATTTCTAAAGCCTAATCCTCCTTTGTTAAGAGGTTTACAGAGACAAACATAGGATTCGAGATTAAATCCTTTCCTATCTGATTCTTTCCCCCACCAGAAGTCTCTTTGCAGTGCATCAATAGTTTTTGTAATTTTAACAGGGAGTACAAAACAACCCATTTGATAAGTAGCCATGTTGGCTAATACTGCCTTATTAAGAACCATTTTACTAGGTTGAGCTAAGAGTTTTCCTATCCATCATTGAATTTTTTTTCTCCATTTTGTCTATTATTCCTTCAAAGAGTTTAATTTTAGATTTATCAATGAAAAATGCTGCACCTAGATAAGATTTTTTTTTTTTTTTTTTAAGGAGTCTTGAGATTCGGGTGCACTTTTTTACTAAAGAAAACTCCAGATTTGTCCAAGTTAATCATTTGACCCGAGGCTTGGCTAAAAGTTTCTAAGATTTGAATAATATAATTGCATTCTTTAAGGTCTGCTCTGGTGAACATAATGGTGAACAAAATAGTTTCTTGGTGTTATCTTAACTCCATGAATAGTTTTCTCATTTTCTTTAATTAATAACTGTCTAGAGAGGATTTCCATGCAAATGATGAATAAATAGGGTGATAGAGGATCTCCCTGTTTAAGACCTCTAGTTGGTTTGAAGAAATCTCCAGGATTACAGTTAAGGAGAAATGATATGGAAGATGTGGAGATGCAATGGAAAATCAAATTACATAAAGTTTGATTAAACCAAAAGCTTTAAGAGCTGACATTAAGAATTCTCAGCTAACTCTATCAAAGGCTTTTGACATGTCAATTTTGATTCCCATACCCCCATATTTAACCTTTTCTTTTTGAAAGAATAAATGATTTCTTGTGCTATGATAATATTGTCAAAAATTTGTCTCTTAGACATGAAAGATGCTTGGAAAGGGGATATTATGGAGTCTAGATGAGGTTTAATTCAGTAATTTTGAGATTATTTTATAAACTGTGTTACAAAGTCCAATTGGTCCGAACTGACTAGGGTTCTTAGGATGCCTAATTTTAGGAATGAGGAAAAAAAAGGGATTACTAAGATCAAGATTAAGTTAACCTGTTTGAAAGAAATGTTGGATAGTCAATATGACTTGATCTCCAACTGTTTCCCAGTTTTGTTTGAAAAAACTAGTTGGGAATCCATCAGGGCCTGAAAATTTATTAGGTTTAAGGCTTTTCAAAATCTTCACTATTTCCTCATTGGATGGTATTTGGGTTAATGTTTCATTATCTTCTTCAGATACAGGCTTGTATCTGTTGAAAAATAGTAGCGTCTTGGGATTGTTCGACTTCTTGCCGAAACTGGGCGTCGGAAGTACCAATTGGCAGACTGCAAACGGAATGAGTCGACTAAAACAAAAGATAACCCGTTGAATCGCTAACTCTACGTGCCCACGCAGAAGAACCATGCCCTGATTGAATGCCGCAACACGTCTGTAATTACAAGGCGCGAGTCTCTTACCTCACGGTCCTCACCCAAAGGCCAAAACACATTTCTCTCTAGAGCGGGAAACAAAATTAAAACCCTAATAAAATCATTCTCACTGCGTTTTCCCTCTGTTACTTCCACTCGTTTCTTCTAATCCTTCTTCTATTTTTCTCCCTTTCCAGTGAATCTATATCCCGAAACCCTAATCAAATGGAGATTTTGTCCATTCAAAATCCTCATTCTATTTTGATGTTTTAGGTTATAGAAGTGAAAGTGAGTAAATCTTCAAATCATGGAATCAGATAAGCTTGACCATATCCCATTAGCAGAACGTCAGAGGATGCTGTTATCAAGGTAGGATTGCTTCAGTTTTTGTGAATTCTGTAGTAAAAATTTATTGGTTAAGTTCAACCCTAATTAGAACCTGAAACCTCGTCTTGTGGTTTATAAACAGTGTTATCTACATACGCGCTATTAGCTATGACCTTTTCCCATTGGATGGCAGTTCACCTTTTCATTAAAGAGCTGAACCATATACATATATTTTATCTTTTTTCAGGCAATCGATGGATACTGTGTCCCAGCAGCATGATACTTGCGATATGGAGGTAGTACACATACACCAGATTCATTTTATTTTCTAGCGGTACTAATCTAGGATTGAAACATAAGGGTAAACTTGGGTGTTTTCATGAAGGAAGGGGTAATATCTTCTTAACCATTCCCCAAACTTAGGCAGTTGGGTGTCAGGTTAGGTAATATTTTTTGGGTTTAAGTTTTTAACTTAGGGCCAACTTCAGTGTAACCTATAACTTGTGAGAGTAATACAAAATTTTAACCTGGATATTCATATTATCTTTGGCAGTGTCTTGTCGTCTCTAGTGCATCACCATCTTCGATGTGGAACTAGGTTATCTGCACTTGATTATGGAAAATTCTGACAGCATCATTGCATCAGTAGATGAAGAAACAATTGGTAGGCCAGTTTCTTAGTTGGTGATGCTTGTTTAGTATCAAATTCATAGTTCGACGAAGTCGACCTAAGCTCACCAGGTAGAGCAGAGGACCAATCCTCTAGGTTGCTGGTTCGAATCCAGCAGGTCGAATTATCTGGTTGTGAATAATTATTATTTTCTATTTAAGATATTCATGGGCTTATTCTAAGCTTTGTTCTTCTCCAGACACACGGGAAACTGGCTAATCGAGCTAAATATTTCATACAAATGTCTAATCAAAGATATCTAATAAACTTTAGTTGTCTGTATTATATTGCCTTCTGTAACTTATTTCTGCTTACAGCTTCACATGCAAAAGTCTGTTTTAAAACAATGCTGGAAATGTCTGAAACAACAACAAGGTGGGTATTATTCACAACTTTCTCAAGTTGTACACGTAACAGTACACATGTAAATGTTATGTGTACGCCAGATACACTGCCAATGATGAAAATTGCATGCTCGTCAATGTGACAGTGTCTTTATTATGATTCTTGGTAGAACTAGAAAGTTTTTGTTTAGTGTAACAAAAGTATAGTTGTCTTAGATAAAAGACTTTTTTCAAGTTATTTGGATGTGATTATCATAAATTGTCTTTTTTAATTTGTACATATCTTGCGAGTGGGATAGTTTTGTGGGAGTCTGGAAGACTGTTGCTCAATTTGAAGTAAACAAATGTAGGTGTCTCAGTTACTGCTTTAGATCTCCACAGGATTTTAGTTCCTCATTGCGTTTCACATCTCTTTGCTTGCTTGATTTCGAACATGTTTGAGATCTTTCATTTTGTTTGTTTTGCCAAATTTCATTTTTCTACTTGCTGCAAGGTTTTGTAAACAATTTCCAGTCTCACATCACGGCACACTTAATTTACATGCTGTAGAAACCTAGGGAGCAATTTCCAACTGCTTGTTTTCTATCCTACCGTAAATACTCATAGATCAAGATTTGTCATTGTGGGTGAAAGACTTGAGCATGCATCAGAAGTTCTACCATAAAGACTTGGATGTCAAATAAGCAATGGAGGTAAGGATTTCTAATCTGTAACTTGTACTACAAAGTAACAAAACAATTGGTAATTGCTGAATTAGAAATCCTGTTCTTGTGATTGCTTCAACTCAGCGAGATGGGTATTTAAGAATTCTTGCTAATCTTGTATTTAACCAATTTAGTGCATGAATTTCTTGAATTATCCACTTCTGAATTTCTACCAACCATAGTGTTGATGGTGGTATTAAATCTTAATTTTCTAATAATCCATGAACTTCTTATGTATTGAATTTGTGTTCTAGATGTATGCTATATTTTTAGGTGGATTCATAAAAAGTTGAAAATGAAATGCTTTGATTTCACAGGAATGAAATTCCGAAATGTTATTGAGATCGTTATCCATTTTATGTTTGCTAAAATGTTTCAAGGAACTTTTACTTGAATCATGTTTGTAGTTTCCTTATATGCTCCTTTAGAGTCGTCAAACATCTGAGTTAGCCTCAAGATAGAACTAGAAAGTTGTAGGAAAATATAAGTTTTTCAAATGCTATTACTTGTCGAATTCGGACAAATGGGTTGAAGGATAGACATGCTTCAGTGTGAGCCGTGAAATCTGAGAATAACATTATCTTTGAACAACTGCGCCGACATCCATTTTGAGTCCAATTTATGTGCGTATTGGTAAGGATTTATCCTAAGTTTTCTTCACAAGAAGTGCTTCTTTTATAACCTTTTAAAAGGGCATGGCACTTAGACTTGTAGTTTGGAAGTTATATCTTGGAATGCACAGGCACTCACACGTGAAATTTTTGAAAGGCAGGTCTCGTCTTGGTTTTATCATGTGATTTTGGGTACTTTAGACTCTGATTTGGTTCTTGGTGTCTTTTAAAAGGTTATAGAGGTTTGTATGACCTTTCTAGAATGGTAAGATGTGCTCGATTTGGTCATTTACTTTAGAAGTTATTGTGTTGCGAACACAGCATGTTAAAGCTGAAATTCCTGTCATGTCCAGGGGCGGAGCTAGTGTATAGCAAGGGTGTGCAATTGCACACCCTTCCAAACTAGCTCCAAAGCCTAATTTAGCCCAATTTTTCAATTTTTTGGGGTTTTAAGCCTATTTTATCATAGTTGCACCCCCTAAATTTTTTTGGGGTTTTTTGCTCCCCCTTAGTTAGATTTCTGGCTCCGCCCCTGGTCATGTCATGATTTTGTCGCGTGATTTTGGATACTTTAGACTCTGAATATATTCTTAGTTTCTTCCAAGTTATAGAGGTTTGTTGTACCTTTCTGTAGTGGTAAGATGTGCCTGATTTGGTCCTTTACACATATTTTATCTTCGTTATTTTTGCTTGTAATTTTTGTAGACCTGAATGTAGTTTCTAATGTGATTCCGCATGCTTTATTCGGACTTCTAACGGGGTCTATAGAAATTGTTGAATAGGGATAGTTGGAAACGTGAATTCTTACCACAAACTTACGAGTGATGAACTACAGCTTTTTGGGCTTAAGCAATTTCAGATTTGAGTCTTGAGACTTTTAGATACCCTAACCCAAGAGAAAAAAGAAGTAATAAGGGAGGCAGGAAGAGAGGCGGCAGACTTTATTTAATTTAGAGTGTCAGTGAATAATTATACCTAGGCTAAGGGTGACCTGGTAATTTACCTTGGATGAGATAAAATTCCTCTTTAACGATAAATGTGTGTGTATATATATATATATTAGTAATAATGTTTAAATATTACCCTCGAGTTCTGCCTTGAGTCAGCACTCCGTCTTGCCAAAAGCAAACCAATTCTGCCTCTTCAATGTTCTCTAAAACCATGCTGTTGGATGTGTTATTTACTGTTTTCTTTTATTTACTTCATGAGAATGATTAGACAATCAGTTAGATTTTACTACAGGTGAAGGTCGAGACATTGGAGAATGGTCTAGTGAGTCCACTCAGGAATGAGCCTGGTATCTCATTAGTTGACAAGATACAAGGGATCAAGAGTGAAATGGGAGTTTCTTGGATATCTTATGAAGATGAACTGGAGCATATGTCGCTTAGAGAAAGGTTGAGGTTGCTAACAGCGAAGAAGGTTTCTGATTCAGAAGACTCCAGGGCTTCAGAAAGCTTGCAGAAATCTGTGCCTCCCGTGCAAAAGTGTAAACCTACAGCCTTGGAGAATGCTAAACCTGCAGTCAGCAGTCGCCAGCGAAAGCGAAAAAAGACTGCAACGTAACTTTCCGATTGTGCTATTTTTATTCTCATACTATCCTTTTATTATCTTATAAATTACGTTCGACCAACTCTTTCATGAAATCAATTGCAGGGATTGTGCAGAAACAGCTCTGGAAGAGGATGCTCCTGGACTTTTAAAGGTGCCATATTTGTGTTCCATGATGTTTAATTGATGCAATAGTATTATGAGCCATATTTAATTTACAGTTCATCTCACAGGTTCTTGTTGAGAAAGGGATACTTTTAAATGATATTAAGTTATATGGTGGCATGGAAAGAGAAGATGCTGTGGACAGCTCATCGGATGAAAATAGCTTTGAGGATCTTCAGGGTGTAATTTCAAAGGTTTGCATGTGTCTGGTTCAAGGCATCATATTTGTCCCCTCTGCTCTTTCTGTATGCTTTTACATATTCCTGCCTCTTTAGTGATAGTTTTATTTATTTGTAATAAAGAGAATTAGGATAAGGTTGCATGCTGTTTCCTATTTCCAAGGTCCCCAAACTAAGCCTTGATTTCTGCCATTATGTATTTGAATTTCTATCCATTTCCATTTAATTTGGACCTTTTCAGCTTTTTGTTCAGCGTGAAACTCTATTTAAAGTCGCCCCGCTAAGAGGTGGAAAGGGATCAAAAGCTGCTAATTACTGCTTATCTTGTTTAATTTCATTAGTTGAGCAGGTAAGATACTCGTTTAAAGATCTTACTGCTCCAGTTAGGAAACATCAACATTTGACTGTTGTCCAATCTTTCAGCTTTTAATTTTTAACTAATGTTTCTTTTGTTTCCTGAATATCAAATTCGCTTGTATTTTACAGTCGCGCCTTCTTCAGTCCAAGAAATGGCCTGTTGAATGGGGATGGTGTCGAGACCTTCAGTCATTTATATTTGTTTTTGAAAGACATAACAGGTGTAGTGTTTTGAACAACTGTCTGACTTGCCTCATGTCTCTATCGTCATTTGCACTATACCTTTAGTTTTTACTTTGATAAATTAAACCTTCTTCTTCTTCTTTTTTTGTGTACCATACCTTTAGTTTTTACTTTGATAAATTTAAAACAACCTTTTTTTTTTTTGCAAATGAGAATAATCGATGACAGTTTGCTGTTTGTTATTATACTATTTATAAAGAAGAGTCGAAGTACTAAGAAAACCTATTTTCAAATCCTGATGTACTAATTCCGACTGTACTTGATTTTGTTTACCAAAATGACTTTATAATGTTAACTAAAATGCAGAATTGTTCTGGAGCGTCCAGAATATGGCTATGCAACATACTTCTTTGAGCTGGTGAACGTGAACGATTTATCTGTCGAATGGCAGATAAAACGCCTGGTAACGACAATGAAGCTTACTCACTGTAGCAGAGCCACCATCACCGAAAACAAATTATTGTTGGTAATATATCTTAGGCAATCTTTCTGCATGTTTGGCTGGATCACTTCTGTATTAGTTTTTTCTTCGTGAGATGATTATTTGGACCAGTTTATAAATATACTTTTCATCTAGATGGACCAGTCAATGTGCTAGGCAAGCAGTCTAAGACTGATGTTGATGCTCCCGAATGCATGTGGCTGGCATCCTTTGACTGTTCTATTTTTGTCGTAACTCTTTTGTTCATATGCTTTTTTTGCTCGGCAAATTGTCTAATCTTAAAATCTGGTATCTGTGTGTTTACAATCTGAAGTTAACCATATATGTTCATGACCATGTTGGTTGGTATGTAGGTTGGCGAAGATTTATCAGAGGGAGAAGCACGGATACTTGAGGAATATGGTTGGATACCAAATAGCGGGTTGGGATCAATGCTCAATTATTGGGACAGGGTTATTCATGACAAGAGGAATGAGAAGGATGGATCAGAATGGAGAAAGAAGATTGAGAAGTTGCTCAGAGATGGTCTTAACGGAGGAACCATTGTATGCAGTAATCTTCCGAAAAAGCTCATGGGGGACAAGGGCACTACATCTAGCTCGCAGATCAAGCTGGAGCTTTGAAATGAGGTTGAGCTCCATCCTCTTAGGTAATTAAATGATAAGTCCCTTGTCAGTAGTGTAAATTTCAGTTTTTACTTAAATTTGCCATGTTTTAGTGCCTGTGTTAGGGTGTCCATGGGTATCGTGTTACGCAGAGAAGGTTGTTGTATATACATATATAAGATATGTTCTCTAGTTGTTGGTGTTGCGTTAAGAATATGTGGGTTCGATATGTATTAGGATATTTTCCTATACATTGGCAAGAGTTTGCAAGTATTAGGATACATTCCGGCATATTTAGTGATTATTAGCATGCACATATTCCGGTACATTGTTTGTGGGTGAGTACGAAAAGTGTTTTACTCTACGAGTTTCTCTTTTGTCCTGTTTATTTATTTATACTGTTGCAAGTATTTGGTCTCAATTTACAAATTATCAGTTTTGTTTTATGCCCAACATGGTCAGCACTCGGGAGATCATAAGTTGATCCCTACTCAACTTTTGTAATTGTTGTTTGATGTCCAAAATTATTGTTTCTGCTTGTGAAATCTGAAATTGTATATTGGACTAAGCTACTTACATTTTACATAATCATCTGAAGATCAATGTGATTAGATGTGTGCCCGCTTTCTCCGTTTTATATGTTTGAAATATATTTTTTTCCGAGTGATTTTACATGTGTGAGCTCACTACTCACACAGGATTGGTAAAACTTCATCAATTGTATCCACTCCTAGCTCAAACCTATGGTTGAGATGTGAGCTTGTACAAACTGCTCTTGCAAGCATCATCTTTCTCCCAACTGATGCGTTCTCTATATCGTATTTGTATCTTTGTGTGTGACTTGAGCTTATTTAGAACTGAGAAATTGGATCAGTAGAGCACTTTGATTTCTGTTTCTATTTTACCTATTTAATTATGCAATCGAATCTTAACTTGAATGGTTCAGAGTAATAAAATGTGAGTAATCTAAATGGTGCAGCTAGATGAGATTGAACTAAAAGAAGCTAGCTGCATATATTGGATTCTCTGGTAAATGGGATGTGCTTAGAATTCTTTGGGTTATATATCCGGTGTAGATACTAACAATAGAAACTTAATTTAGATCTATAGCTGTTCACATATTTCTGGGGACATGTATATGAAAAAGAATCAAGAAGACGGAGATTGGGTTAGAAATCTATACAAGTTCATGACTCTGTGTCTTTTAAGTCTCCTAGGATTGCATATCTCACCTTTAAAACTGTAATAGGATACACACACCCAACTCAGAAGTTAGTTTGGGTACACAATTTCAGAATGACTTCTAAAAATAAAAAAGATTAAATTTTTGTGAAAACAAAATATTTTTACTTATCTTACTTATCAAGCAGAAGCATTTCCGCTTCTGATATCCAAACGCGTTATAAATTATTACAATAGCTAACAAATGGGAAGTAATATTTTAAGTGTATAAATTCTGAAATTAAAGTGTATTTTATAAAAATGGATACTCTTTACTTAATCAACTAAGCAATCCACTAAGCAGTAAGGCATCTTGCTACTGCTGTTATATAGTTTGGTGGAATAACTAATAACGTTTTATAAAAATGATCCTCAAGTTCTCCATATTTCATGGCATCAAAATATCGGTGCGAGATATTAATTAAGTACTGCACTACAAGCTAAGTGGAAGGGAGATGGTTTTCTGTTTTCATTTCTTAATGAACTTAGTTTCTATTACAATATGAAGACATACATGGCTAATATATATAGCCTAGACAAAGCAATAGAAAATAGCCACATGTTGGCATGCGTGTCAACCATATGATCAATTACTTAAGGCTTAATCATATTAATGTTTATCCTTTGAATTGTCAAAGGAGGTGAGAAACTTCTCGAGTAATTGAGAGTAATGGTGGGCCACCTAATACTACATAATGCTCTCCCTTGGACCACCATTTGAGAATATGGCTAAATCTTTGCCGCTAAAATCTGATGAGAGAAACTCCAAACAAAAATTCACTGCCTTGTCAAAAACCTTTCCAGAAAAATCCAACGCGGACAAAAAAAACTAGCGGCTTTAAAGTACTGATGATGGTAGTCACGAACTTTCTTCGTTGTTGAAACAGCATCGGGAAAATCATTTAGGAAAAACCTGGGCTTAGAGTGAAATTGGTCACCGATATGAAATGCTTCCTTTGTCAAAATTGCGTCAGGAAAACCACTTGGGACAAAACCTGAGCACCGCATCTAAAGAACCTCTATGGATATGCATCTCGTTAGATGATGATCACTATTCTAAGATTGTTATCTCATTAAAAACCTCGTCAGGAAAGTCCAGAGGGACAAAACCTGAACGTATGAAAACATGAGTTCTCAGAACTATGATAAATCCGCAGATGTTGCCTCGTTAAAACCTTGCTTGGAAAAACCCAGTGGGACAAAAACCAAGACGGAGGAAAAAGAGTACAACATGACGAACTGCTGATAGCAATGGACTCGCATGCCTCATTAAAACCTTGACAAGGAAAAACCTTGTGGGACAAAACCTTGACTAAGGAAAGAGTACACGACATAATGTCCAATATGCCCATATCCATAGCCTTCCATGGCTTAACTCCCCCTGATGAGTATCCTTCTCAATTGATCATTGTGTCTGATGATACTGCATAGAGACCACGAACCATCTCTGAATGTCTTCAGCAACTTCCTTTGCTTAAGAAACTCATTTTGATTTACTCTGTGCAATTTATTAATGATCATATGATTGTTCTAGCCTTTATTCTCTACTAGCTTCGTCTGGACAACCGTGACCGGTCGGAGGAATCGCAAGTATCCTCTACTACCAGACTCTTAGCTAGGAAAATGTTGAGTTGCTTCAACGACCCTTCCAAAAATCAAAACTTCAACAGTCTGACTAGCTTTTCTCTGTGGGAGACATCCAGCGATCTTTTATGCAAAAGTTTAAGCTTAATGGTACCACGAAGATAAATGAGTTTTCTTCGGACTAATGTCTCGATATTGGTGTTGGGTAGAGCCAGACTTGCTTGTTTACTACAAATCCAATATCAGGTATCTATAGCATATTTCAGCTAGTATACCATTTACACATCTTTGTGTAATACAAACCACAGAGTGATACATCTCTATTGTTGAGATGCAAATCGATCAATCTTAAAAGTAGGAGATCGATTGACCGTAATCATGCTAGCTTCTTCATTTAAACATGTCTAAACCTTTAAGGTTGACGAAATTAAAGGACTTCAAGCTATAATGCTCAACTAACATATTGAGACCTTGTTTTACCGAGATTTTCATCTCGAACTCCTGCTTTAAGCATTTTTGCGCTTTGGAGAATTCTTCAGGAGTTCCATGTTGTATATATCAAATCTAGTAAATGCATAGTATATGGGCATATAATTGGTTCACATATCCCTGGATAATATAAGCATTCACTTATACGATTGACCACTTTGGTCCTTATTGAGTAAATGCATATGACATAGTAATTCTACTGATAGGTGAAAACCTTCAGGAATTTATATGCAGTTATCTGTACTTCATACATATTCACAATAACCAAATCCTCTAGATGCATGTCGAGTCCTTAAAAGACTGCCAGACTAATATCAAAGAGGTAGTTGCATCCATAATAGGGAATATGTTACAAAGAAATCCATCTCAGGTTCCTGTAAAAGACTTTGTGCCATTAGTTGACTTTATTTTTCTCACTATGCACATACACCCACCTGTAGCCACTAGGGGTTACATTATCGGATGTCAGAACTGCAAACACCTGTCTGTGGACAAGAGTCGCTCACATTATCGAGTGTTCTGGTTGCAGTATCAAAACTATGCATTTTATGAGAAATTATTAGTATTCTGCCTTAATCTCTCCTTTCCCGTTTAACCAATCATTCCTTTGATGACATTCTCATAGAGAGTGGTTCAATACCAACATCATATATGGCAATATCAGTGGATACTTTGACTATATCATCAACAATCATTGGATTATGATCCCAAATTTCTCTATTTCATGCATGCCTTAAGGTAATCTTCTCATTTTTTGAGGTTCCACAGACTTTGCAGAGACATTATCTTATTAAGAGAACTATACTTAGATAAATTAGATCTTCTACCAATAGTCTATTTGAGAGCACTATCTTTCAATGATTGTGACTGGCTCTTCCTTTCAGGAGGTGCATAATATTTTAAATCAACTAGTCATCCACGCTGAAGGTGTGTTTTATGTGACACACTTACTACTACACTCACGGCTTCCATAGGAAGCAACTTGATTTGCAATTTCTGAAGATATCAAATCTTCTTCATGTCTTTCATTACTGAAAACATCCAGATGAGATACATCCCGATTCTTCTTTGTCCAAACCAGGATACTTCACGTCGTTTTTCAGGCGACATCCTTTCCTCCCCCAAACGGTGGGAAGACTTTCTCATCAAATTTGCAAATCTTGTAGTAGAATAGTAACAGCAGTGGAATATGGTATGTCTCAAACAGAAAACATGACAATGGTTTCATAAGTAATAAGTTCAAAATGCACAAGAACATCAAACCATCAATGCCCAAAGCATCACTAATATGATACAACATCAATGATTGACAAACAAGAGTTTCACTCAAAAATGTATATGAGTATAAATACACAGTTACCACCAGGTGAGATGTCGAGTCATTTATGACTACCAGACCATACTTTCATCAACCTGGTTGGTGTATGCAGAAACTCGTTGTCAAGGTGGTGCTAAATAACAAGTGACCTTAGTTTTCCTCACCACGCTCTTTTATTAGCATCAAAGTTGTAACCGATGCTGAGACTAATATTGTTTCAAGAGCGTACACAAGGGAGAAAAACACATTAATATGGACTGAGGTCCATACTTGCCAATCATATAAACTTTGTCGATAATTCATTTGCAAAGGGGATATCTATCCACAACGATTTCAGTAGCTACTTTGAGTATTATCGAAAACCAAGTTATTAATTAGTTAATAAACGATCTTACATCCTTCTCCAGAGTATGAGGATACCATAATCCATTGGTACCAAGTTTCAATATGCGGATATTCCTCTCCATGAGATATCAACGCAACGTTTATGGATGTGCTCCTCATCAGGAGAGATATCAACTCAACACTCAAAGATAATATGGACGTTATCTGATTAGATTGGCATACCTAGAACTAGAGGTTTTTCGTCTATGCTTCCAAGCATATTTCAAGACGAAATAATCGCTGCAATTACATGGCAAGCCTTGCTAGGACTTTAATATATGCCAAATAAATCAAGCGTACTCTTGCAAAATATAGCAACAGAGTAATCTCCAACACCTCAGGCATTTCTCGGTGTGAGAATTTAGATGAGACACAATTGGAATTAACCAATATCGTCGACGATTATCCCTCTGATCCTTAGGCGGGAATGTCTCATCAACAGAACATCTAGTTCCGCATTACTCTACCTATCAAGGGAGCATCTGGGTGCAGAAAATAACAATAAAACGCAGCCCAGGAGAGGTGGCTGATCAGGTTTCCTCTCTCATTTACTGTCCATCTAGAATAAATTAAATAATTTACATTTCCATGTAAAATCAATAGTAAACTGTAAAATAAATTATGTGACCGTAGACACTATCTCAATATCAGTTCCAGTCCTGCCAATATGACCGATAGAGATTAACAAAAAAAAAAAGAACGACATTTCATATGCGCGTACCATGTCTCTTATGTCACAACAATAACAGAGGTCTTCCAGGCTCAAAGACGGCTTATTCAAACCAGTCATTATGCTATCGCCCCGTATTCCTCCATATTCAAAAATATGCCTACCACAATTGTATTTTCCTTTTTTGCCAAAGATTTTAAACTTATTTGCATAAGTACTGTTGCAAATTTAATTCACCAAATTCAGGATTTTAGGTAATAGCTCAGGCGACGAGAAGACATGATATTAACTTTAAATATCATTTACAAAAATGCAACACTCATTATCGCTCGACGTTTGTATATCTACGAGGCGCAGTTAATATTTGCAGCACTCGATGTTGTTGATACAACATATACAAAGTGCAAATTAAGCACTAGCTCTTTAAAGCTCGCCGATGCATATAATAGGCACATATAATGCACGCCGTAAAACTAGCAGGAACACATAAGGGCACAAAATATGCATCTCTCCTTATTTCTCACCACTATATTATATACGGTGCATATATCTTCCCTAAAATCAAGCCGAACTATTTTCCATAAATATAAATGGTGAAACGGTTCTAACATAATACCGATAAATCTCCAATTTCGTCCATTGGGCTAGACGAAATATTAATTTATCAAAGTTGAAATATGAACACATTCTTTATTTCTTAAAATAAATTGTCTCAATATCAATTGCATCTCATTTCAAAGACCGCTGATAGAGACTGGCTAACCGTGTTAACCCGGTGTTCATTTCCATCGCATTCCGACCTCAAGCGGAACGACTTTAAATTCTGGTGATTACTATAGCAAAGGAATACTAAAATTTTGCTATCCCAAGGATGCAATAATTCCTTGCTCTGTCGATATTAAAACCGTTAACACCAAAAATCATTGGTGTACCAACAAAGGTAATTTTATTCTCTACGCTGTCCAAGAGGACGCGGAAAAACCTTCCGTTGGCTGGCTAAGGAGGAAAATAATAAAACGCTGCAAAATTCAAATATTTGCGTAAATTCGGAAAAAGCACCACGAATATGAGCTTTTCTTAATACGTACCTATTTTGGATATCTCTTCATATACCGTGTATTTCAAGTGCTCCAAATAACACATACAAATACAGTAATATGTCTAACTCTCTCTTTAACAAGTCCTAATTAAAATATGAAACAAGGTTAGACATAATAAAAGTTGTATGCATAAAACTACTTAGAAGCAGTTAAATTAAATATGCAAGGGTTAAAGAGAATTATCCTTTTTTTCCGTATCGTCAGCCCCATGCCGATCACCACAGAGAAATTCGTGCTGATAACGTTTTATAAAAATGGATACTCTTTACTTAATCAACTAAGAAATCCACTAAGCAGTAAGGCATCTTGCTACTGCTGTTATATAGTTTGGTGGAATAACTAATAACGTATTATAAAAATGATCCTCAAGTTCTCCATATTTCACGGCATCAAAATATTGGTGCAAGATATTAATTGAGTACTGCACTACAAGCTAAGTGGAAGGGAGATGGTTTTTTGTTTTCATTTCTTAATGAACTTAGTTTTTATTACAATCTGAAGACATACATGGCTAATATATATAGCCTAGACAAAGCAATAGAAAATAGCCACCTGTTGACATGCGTGTCAACCATATGATCAATTACTAAAGGCTTAATCATATTAATGTTTATCCTTTGAATTGTCAAAGGAGGTGAGAAACTTCTCGAGTAATTGAGAGTAATGGTGGGCCACCTAATATTACATAACAATGTAATAATATTCCACCTAGAATTCTTGGAAAGCTTACCACCAACATCTGCCCATCAGAATCTTCTGTTTTCCCTGTAGTTTTTTTTAGCATTTCCTTTATGTTGCCAAAATCATCGAAAGTTAAACCACAAACATGCATAAATTTATACACACTTCTTTCTTTAGGAACATAGAGCAAATATCGGGATTCCAAGCATTTTCTCCATAGTGGTTTTTCTTCTGTTTACCTTTCTTGTGTTCTCAGTTTATTTAGGAATGCTAAGTACAACTCATGGAAACTTTCTTCATTTCCTTGACCAAGGTTCTCCAACTTCTATACCGGTCTATATCCCCAACAATTCAAATTATTTGTTAATCTTGAAATCCCAAATTATTCGTCTTTCTTGAAATCCACTATCCAAAACCTCAAGTTCTTATCACCCACTACTCCAAAACCTCATCTCATCATTGCACCTTTGCATCAATCCCATGTTCAAGAAATTATAGTCTGTTCTAGAAGACACAGAATTCAGATCAAAGTTCGAAGTGGAAGTGATGACTACGAAGGCCTATCTTATGTATCCAATGTACCATGGATTATCGTTGATATGCTCAATCTTTGATCTATTATTGTTGACACGGAATATCATTTTTTTAATAAGAAAGATAATCCATTTCATTTAAGATCAAATTGAAAAAATTGTTCAAATCTTGCCGAATGATTTCATTAAACCAATTAGACCTACTACTTGTAGTTATCACATGCTTAGCTAGCTGATGGATGCATTATTTGCATCTCCTGGTTCGAAAGTACATACCCAAGATTCAAAATTATGGTTTAAAGAAACTAAGATATATTCAATCCAGACGTTGGTGGTCCATCTAATTGAATTTCTTGCACCATTAGTTGCCTGTATTACATTTTGAAAGTCTCTCTCTAGATGAAGTTTTCTGATCCCTACCTCCTTAACCCATTGAACAACCCATTAGAGCTCCAACAGCTTCCGCTTCCTCCACATTAATTGTCGTTGTTGCATAGGATCGATTTTCGCGTTGTGCACCTGCAAAATCTTTAATGATTAGTCATAATCTTGCATTTTCGGTATATCTATCAAAAGCTGCATCAAAAATAACTTTCAGTGCATTAAGTAGAGGAGGTTTCCAATATACATTCTGGACAACAACAATGTTATTTTTACTTTGATAAAGATCAGGACAAGAAGATTCAAAATCTACAAAGTATTTAGATATTTTATTATCAGTACTCCATGCATTTGTCTAAGACTAAGCAATGTTGGAAAACAATATATATTTTTATTTTAAAGTTTTTGACTAAATAAAATAATTCTTGTTTTCTTTTATAAATGAAAATCTTATTAGTCCCACATCGGGGAGTTTGTAATCTTGAATTGTTTTGAGAGACTATATAAAAAATTTAGTCCCACATCAGAGAGTTTCGGTTTTTAAGTTGTATTAGTCAATTATAAAAATAAGGGAAAGGGGTTTCTCGTACTTTTGAGTAATCCAAGGGAAAGGGTTTCTCTATATTTTAAAGACCCAGAGAAAAATATTTTTCAATTGTTTTCTTAAGCGTATGTGATTTTTATTAAGGGTTTTTCGGAGTTGCCAAGCTCAAGAGGAGCATCTACTACATATGCTAGTAGTAGGTGCAGTAATTTTTTTTATTCTGGAGGCATCCGCCTTGTGGAGGCTATAACATTACTTTTGGGCGTAGCCGGGTGCTAATGTCTTAAGGACCGCGTGTTGAATACGTGACTCACTCTATTTTCCAAAGTATTACCATGTTTTTGTTGCGGAGACCTTGGGAGGTCGTCTGTTTCGTCAAATCAATCACTTCCATTATAGAGGAGCTAAGTATCAATAACTTTTTATTATTTCACTTTTCCTGTTTTTGATTATTGCACCTAATAATCTTAATACATTAGTATTTTTAATAGTCGAAAAAGGTTTTTTGGTTTGCGAATCATTGATGTTGGTACTATATTTGAAAACTAAGGATGTTAATTGTGGAGTGAAAAACAAAAACGAATTACTGGCCAGTTGTAGAGTTCCAAGTTTATCTCTTAACCTAGAAAGAATTTCGGCGAACCCTTTGGACATAATGTAGAAAACATCATGATAGGTAACTACACAAAATTTCAAAATATTTGGAGTTGTAATTTTATTTTTATTTTACGGAAAAAAAAAACGTTCCTGAAAAATTTTGAAGAATAGAAAAATGTTGTTGACTAAATTATTTTTTCTGGGATAACCATGAGTTTTTAAATGGTGATTCAAATGCAGTTTGCAAATATAGATTTATCTTCAGAATTCAAATTTTATTTTCCGATTCGGAATTAAGGTTTGTGAGATATGGTGTTTTAGGTGATTGAGAAATTACCATCTCTCTAGTCAGAGTATAAACGAAGATTGTGACATGAAGCTGGAAAGAGAGATGGCTAATAGGCACATGTGAATGAACACAAGTCTTCCAAAGATGACAAAGGTGAGAACATCAAACACAACTCTAAGCGTAGTCTTCATATGAAAGGCATGGTTCGTAAACCTGAATCTAGCATTACTTTAATTAACGGTGATTGTTATGTTTGTAAAATTCCCGGCCATACGATAGTAAATTGTAGACAACCTAAAAACCTTAATAAGTAGAAAGCTAATGCTAATTTAGTTGAAATAAACTAGAACGAGTTCATTGGCATGATGTCAGAAGTTATTTTAATAATCAATGTGTGAGACCGGTGGGTGGACTCTGGAGCCACCAAGCATGTTTGTTGAAATAGAGACATGGTCACCTCCTATCAGAGGATAGGGAATATCGAGAAACTTTATATGAGTAACTCATCCGTTACAGCACTGCTCGGTCGAACTCGCAAGCGTTGTTTTCTCAAGCTTGTTTGTCAAGTTTAGTTTCCAAAACTATAAGTCTTGATTTCTAATCTACTTATAGCTAAGTCTCGGACTAGGATAGAAAGTGTAGTTGAGATCTAGACTCCACGGCGTTCATCATGCAAAGACGAAGAACTACTCAATGAACTGGTGGAACTTCATCGACTAAAAGTTATGTGGAGACTTGAACTTATCTATCACTCAAAAGTCTGTCTACTTTATCTCCTATCTTGAGACAAAAGTCGTATTGCTACATAGACTTTGATTATACACATTTACTATTTCGAGCCGAGTTTATCTCGCTTATTTATTTCTTGAAATATGTGTTGGTAATCTTTCGCTTTGGCCAAGTTCATCTTTACAAGTGACGAAAGTCATGTTGATTATTTCAATTTCTTGAAAATCGCTTTGATGAAAAATAGTATGTGAATAACCTCTATTTAACATCCTCTAAGAATGTTTCAATGATTCAAATGAGAGTTTAGAATATATAACCTTGAATGGATATAAACATTGTATGTGAACTCATACTTATGTAAGTCCAAAATCCTTGAACTAAAGTATGCGTACTTTACTGGTTCAGGATGTCCGAAAGCTAAGTCCGCGTACCCGTACGCGTACTTCCGGAAGTTCACATCCCGTGAATTTATGTTGGAGTTTGTGAACTAAAACAAAACTCAAACCGGATACTTAAGTATGCGTACCGGTATGCATACTTGAGTGGGTTATTTTCTAAAAATGGTTTATTCGTGAACAAAGACATTGTTAGAGCATAGCTCGGTTAAACCCACCAAGCGTTGGTATGTCAAGTTTGGTTGTCATATTTTAGTGAGCCAAAATTCATTTAAAGAGTCGCTTGATTATGTACTAGAGTCAACTTCGTATAGGTTAGATTGAAAGTATTAGGATATGAGACATTACATGTATTGCGAAGAATTGAATAAGTTAAGAAGTAAGGAGCTACAACGACAACATCATCCTTCCACTTGAGGTTAGTGATATTTGACTTGAACTGTTTCATTCCCTATCGTATCTTTCAAGTCGTTCATATTGAAAACATAACTGCGAAGCATGAATGATTACACTCTAGTTAGACATAGTATTAAGGGATATAATACGAGGTTTATTGCTTAACCATTAAACTTTGTATATAAGACATCGACATAATCGTTTGAATGCTATTGTGATTATGTATGGGTATAAGGTGAAGATTTTATCATATGAAACAATGTTTTACATTTGTTTAAAGGAATTAAATTCATGAACTTGTTTTGTGAATCGAAAGGGAAATCGCTAGGATTTATTGGTATTGTTATTCATTGCATATCTTTTGAACTACCAATATGTGTGATTTTATTAGTAAAACTATTCACAAAGTCCTGACTTTTGTATTGGTATGACTTTTATTAGTAAAACCGATCTTAAATAATCTCCTGAGATGGTATGATCGATTTAGTGTTATTGGTATGACCAACTCTAGGTAAAGGGGAACCGATCCTAGTAAGAGGTGCAACCTATCACAAAGAGGGAATCGATCCTTGTATGAGGTGCAACAAGTTTTTAGTAGAATAGGGAACCGATCCTATGGACATGTGCAACAAGTACAAGTTAGATACTATATATATGTGGGAACCGATCCTAGTACCTAGTTAACCAAATTTTTGGAAAGCTAGTGTGACTAAATCCAGTACCCACATGGAGGTAGAACCGAATATTATTTTTAGTAGAACTGTGAAACCCATGTTTGGTGATTGAGTGTTCTTGATAAATCACGTAGTTCTTGAAAGTCATATGAACCAATTCTAAACTTGTTTGGAAGTGTGGAAAATCGGTTTCAAGATTGTAAGTATGAAAGAGGACTTACAAAGTAAAGATTTCGACATACTTTGAACATGTGCAGTAACACTTATCTTTTATTGTTCAAAGATATTCCTCAATAAGTGGAAAAATCCCAGGTCAAAAAATAAATTGAGAATCTTTTATTTAAGGTTGTTAATTTTATTTTTGGAAAAATAAAAATTAGTAATATGCATTTACTAGTTGGAAATTTTCGAAGAGATTTTCGGTCAATATTTGGACAAAACATTTCCAGGAATTATGGAAACCAAATTTGGAATATATTGCATATCTTGAGAATATTTTCGGTTTTGGAAATTCCTTGGTGTCCAAACTTCCTTGTCTATAAATATCAAAGTTTACATTTCGAGCAAACTAATCATCAGAGCCAGCAAAACTACCTCAGTTGTGTTGTTACTGGTGGAGCCGCCTATTCGGAGAGGAAAGTAACCTAATTAGGCAAAATCTCTTACGGCCGCTCAGTTTAAAGACTTCTTTGGGATTGAGAAGCTCTATTAGTACCGTTGGTGGGAAACTAGATAATTGCGGTTTATCTTTTATTTTCGATTGATTTGATTGACTAACTGTGGTTGAAATTTGATTGCACCTAGTTTGTTTATGCTTGAGAATCTTTTCTTCTGATATAAGATTCACTCAGACTAGATTGAAGTATCGACGTGGATCTTTAGACTGTTTGTAGATCTAAAGACGTCTTATGATAATCCATTGTTAATAGACTCCGTTCTGTGCGTGATTGATCACAAGAGATTCAAGTTAATTGTGTGTAGGTGTTGATTAAAGATTAAAGAAGATTTGAAGACAAAGAAGACTTTGAAGATTTATGATATGGGTTCATAATCTTTGCTGTGCACAATACTTGTTTCGGTAAAGAGGATCTAATTATAATCGGTTTATCCTTGTGGTAGATTGGATTGATTAGTTGTGTAGATCGGCATCAATACAATTCTTTGTGATCAAAAGTATTGATTGCAAAATATTAAAAATTACTTTGGTAGTTGTTGCTAAGATAGATCTAAGAACCTGACAAATGAGTTTATTTGAGATAAATAGGAGAGCCTTTTGTCGAACTCACATCACTTGGTTGAAGAGATTTAATACCAAACAGATTTGTTGTTCCTTTACTGTTTGGAATACGGACCAAAGGAATTGTTCCAAATACGTGACTTATTACAGGTTGGAGGCATGGAAATACATACAGAACTAGGTGAACTATAGGTTTAGTTGCTTGGTCTCAACTATACGAAATTGGTTTGATTTTGTATAACGGCTTAATCCTGAGAGTATTCAATTCTGGACAAGGTCCCGGGGTTTTTCTGTATTTGCAGTTTTCCTCGTTAACAAAATCTTGATGTGTCTTTTACTTTTCTATTTTCGCAATTATAATTGTTTTTATTATAATTAGAAGTAAAATACACAAACATTAATTTACTTGATAGTATTCCTATTGTGTTTGGTTAAGTCCGAACCATTTATCAAGTAAACATACTTCGTTGTTGTATTGTCTCGGTCTTGTATCCATAGTCAATCATGCAAGTTATCTTGTTGTTGTATTGTCTCGATCTCGTATCCATAGACGATCACATGAAGTGTGAACCGATTTGTTGTATTGTCTCGACTCGGTCTATAGACAATCACTTTCAGAGAAAGGACTTATAGGTGGAAAAGTTTTAGATTGAGGTATATTTGGGTACCCTCGTCTTTTCAATTGGTATCAGAGCAGGCAAACACGAAAAAATCTAACAATCTGTGTTTGGTGTGATCTAACCTAGAAGAGTGAACTCGAGTTCTCATTAATCGACTTCAATTAATGTACCGCCAAGATTTGACGGAACAAACTATCTATAGTGGAAATCTGCAATGAGATCTTTTCTTCAATCACTAGACTTTAATACATAGCTATTAGTTGTCGATGGTTATATTCTTCCATAGATAGAAAATTCGAAAACTGAGTTTAAACGCTTAGTAGATTTTTCAAACGAAGAAAAGGCCCTTGCAAAGCATAATTCAAATGTTTTGAGTGCTATAATACATGTTGTAAGTCGTGATCGACAATATCATGTATCAACATGTCAAACTTTGAAAGAAGCTTAGGATAATCTTCAGATCATACTTGAAGGAAACTCTTCAGAGAAAGAAGCTAGACTTCAAACTCTTACGTCTTATTGGGAAAAACTTCGAATGGATGACAACGACACTTTTGAAGAGTTTTATCTTAAACTCTCTGAGATAATTAATGTCTCTTTCTCGCTTAGAAAGACTATTTCTGAAAAAGACATAGTGTGCAAAATTCTCAGGTCGTTGCCACTAAGATACGATTCTAAGAAGCATGCAATCACAGAAGTAAATGAACTATCAACGCTCACACGAAGCACACTCGTTGGAAAGTTAAATATCTTTGATCATGAATCACAGTCTATTCAAAATAAAGGAATTGCTTTTAAAGCTACAAAAATTCTGAAAGCTCCAATGGAGAGGAATAGACAGATGGATGATTCAGATGAACAGATTGCAGAAAATTTTGATGATGAAATTGAACAATCATTATTATTGATTACTAGACAGTTTAGAGATCTCTTAAAGAAAAGAAATAAGAGATTCATAAAGGATACTCATCGATCTTCTCGTCCACATGATCGAGTTCCTGTCAAAAAGGATCATGAAGAAGTTGATGAATATCAGCCGCAATGTTTTAAGTGTAAAGGGTTTGGTCATATTGCTAAAGACTGTCCCAATCTTAATAAATACACTGGAATCAAGGCTTTAGTTGTAACCCTAGATGAGAGTTCTGATTTATATGATTATGAAGAAGAGGAAACAGCTAATATTGCATTAGTTGTCAATCTTATTTCTTCCTCCTCCATTAGTGATTTGCCCATTTTAAAAATGGACATGTCTTCTGATGTTATTAAATCATCTAATGGTAAAGGGAAAAATAAGACAAGATGCAAAAATTGTCTCAAAACAGAATTGCTAAAAGTTGCATAGGCAACCCAAGTCAATCTCAAGATACTTCGCTAGTTCGAGGTAACAAGAGAAGAATTTCTCATACGATGCTAGATCAAGGATACTCTGGCTGTTAAAAATCCCATAATGAGAGAAAATCTCATACTAATACCACCTGATCGGTATTAGAATTCTTTCCTCACCATGTGTGCCAAATTTTGAGTGAGGAAGAAGAAAATGTACTTTTGTGTAGATTATGGGAATAAAATCTAGTATTTGAAAATATTTGTATATTCTTATTTATAGGAATATTATATTTTCGGAAGTATGAAAATTATAAAAAGATCCTTCTCCTTCTTTGGTCATTCCTTGTCCGAACCATGAGTCTGGATCCAACATCTTCTCTTGGCAAGATACTAGATCAGAAAGATCAACTTAAGATTAAGTCTGGATCTTCTCTTGATATTAAGAGTAAACTCAAAAATAGAGATTGGCTTAGCAAGAAGGAAAGAGAAATTACGCTGAAGAAAGACCAGCGTATTGAAGCATTGACACACTTTTGTGTTCAATCAAAGACAGAATTACATGCTCTTGCAGAATCCTTCACGAAATTTCTCACCTGCAAGAAATTCTGGTCAATCAACAAGGTTATCTACTTGAAGAAATTCACAAGCTGAAGCTGGAAGTAATAATACGCCTTCATTTAGCATTGATATGAAGGACTCAGTTGCAAAGGAAAATAGACATTAATTTTTGATTTCTTTCAATAATTGTGTAAGGTCTATTTTATGAACAAAACTATTATTATGAATAAAATTATTTGATTTATAATTTTTCTTGTGATAGTTTTTGATTTACATAGCATGTGCTTGAATGCTTTATTTTATTGCTATGTATGTTTATGGGATGTTTGATTTCAGTGTTACTACCTTGATATTCGATCTCATAATATTGTGAACCCTTATGGTTTGGGTGACTTTTTGGTTTAACAAGATTAAGTTCTAGCCCATGTTGGTAGGCTTTATCAAAGGATCAAGAGGGGTTCTGATTGAAACAATATGTGAAAAAGTCACAATATGTTGAATCGTCTGGTTTAGCATAAAATCATATGTGTTTCGGGGTTTTCAACTTTTGTTTGCAATAGTTGAAAACCGGTTTTCAAACTTTCTCTGGTAAAGGTTGGTTATTGTTATTCTTTTGTTTTGCATAAGGATGACAACATAATGATATTTCGATATCAATCCTCCCTGGAAGAAGATGCAAACATATTGGAGAAGAGGATGCGAAATTTGAGCTAACAATCTTGTTAGTTAATTGTTTTCCTGTTTAAAAGAAAGCCTGAGTTTATTGCATATATTAATTGCTATTGCTTAGCAAAATTTCGGCATAATTGATGTTTTATTCCATTATTTGTGTATGGATGTGTGTGTGATTCAATTGGTTCCGGTTAAGAAAAACTATTTTTGTCTTTCTTTATTATTTGGTATCAATCGTTTAGGCTTACAAAATTTCGGTGCAATTTCGGTGCTTTAATGTCTATGTTGTTTCAATTGCTCCCGGTTGAGGTAAATAATTATGCAAGTTGATTTATTTGGTTTGTATGAATTGTTTATGGCTTAACGAAAGAAAAGGTTTTCGGGATGAATTATTTAGTACAATTCGATACTAGATAAGAGAAACTAAGTTAATTATGATCTTAGTTAGACTTATCAAAGTGGACTAGCTAACCTCAAAATCCCGACTTATGCTTCCCGAAGAGCAGCCTAGATTATTATTCACCTCACAAGTACTAAACCTGTGGAATCACAAAGTCTGAGACGAAGAGAACTTTGAGATTTCTATCTATCTTGTTTGAGTGAGTAGTTCAACAATCAAACAAGATCAGGATACACTAAAAATCAAGATAAAAGATAGTTGGACTTGGATTCACGAATCCCTATGAAGTTTTTTTAGTCGCTAAACCCTATAAGGGTTTTAAGAAGATAACGACTCTAGTTTACAACTAGGACACAAAAAGAGTAGTGTCGGGATTCAAATATCTCAGTTGCTTGAGGTTCCTCTTATATAGACTTTCAAAGTATAGGTTGCTTTAGGTTTAAGCTAAGATAGCTTTGGAACCAAACAAAAAATATCCATTGTTAAATGAATATTTGAAATGTGATTGACATATCAAGATATACACTCTAGTTAGGATGAACCGTAGCCGAATCGTGTATAAAGATTTTGTTCATGGACGGTTAGCCGAATCTAGCCATTGAACTATAAGCTTAATAATTTTCATATAACACTTAAGACCTTAAGTTTGAGTCACAACCATAGGTTATAATGTGATCAATCATGTCTATATATATAGTGTTATGAGAGATTTATTCAAACACTAATTATCCAACAAAAATAATTTTATGTGCATCTAAAAATAATCGATAAGGGAAGTACATGTACCAGGTATGTGTACTCAACCTTGTTACTGACTATATTTTTCATGGTACATGTACCCTTAAGACAAATAAAAGTTCCGGAAATTATAGATTTTTCCGATTTGCGTACAGAGTATGGATACCAAACTGGTTTCAAAACCAACATTTGTTTTTCTGTATGCATACTAGGCATGCGTACCATTCCAGCTTCACGAGTTCATATAATTTTTATGGTATGGATACCGGGTATGCGTACCACTAAGTCACTGTCGACATATAACTACTCCGGTATGTGTACTAAGTACATGTACTACGGTTCCGTACCTATAACATATTTCCCAGTTTGTAAAACGGGTATGCATAATGTCCTATATCCAGATTTGCAGTAGTTATATATTCCCCTCTAAATCAATTCGAAACATTCCCAAATAACATCAATGACACATATCACTGTTCCAGGCTATTTTCAAATGATAATATAAAATCACGATTTAGATTATGAATAATAAATTGTTCTTAACCTAAATTCATCAAGTATGAACAAATGTTCATTATGCTTAGTCATATATAGTTCGAGAACTAATTACCAAGATAAACTTGAATCAAAATTATTTTTATGCTTGCAATAGTCTAATTAGTTATGCGACAACGTCTCATGGATAAAAGGATGAATATAACTTGAGAAATAGGTGGTTCAGTCTTCACTTACCTTTTGTTGAAGAAATTCTTCAAAAGGTTCGGATGATCTTCGACTTCAAACGGAAGATTGCAGTGATGTACGATTCTCGATTACATACTTATATCCTAATATAAGACTTAACTAATTGTAGACCAGAAATCAAGATATAGTTTTGACAACTAAATTTGACAACAAACTTGAGAAAGCAACACTGTAACGCCCCGAATTTCGGGCCCGAATCCTGCCCGGATCCTATGCCCGAAAACCCGGAGTGCTACTTGGATACCATAGTCGAATCCCGGCTACTAAGCCCAAGCTCATAAACTAATTTATTTGGGCTAATTTAATTATCTCTGTTTTAACATATTTATAGCAGCGGAATACTTAGAAAATTACTTTAAAAAAATCTAACCGTAGATTTAACCTAATTTGAAAGCCACCGGAAGAAAAGCACATTTGGTTCTCAATTAAAAATACTAACACCGTTCAAGTCTTAAGATTTAATTAATAAGAAACTATTTCAATCCCAAATTGTAAAACTGAAAACAGACCAAGGTGGATTACTAGAATTTTACAGGCTTCATGCGAGTTCCAAAATTTATCGGAAGTTATAGGGATAAAATCTATACTGTAAATATTATTAGGAGTAAATTATTCAGGATTTTTAATTGAGTTGAGTATGCTCGAATTCCAACCCAAATCTAACCCAAAATCCGAAATGCTACATTTATTACCAGGCACGGACTTACAAACTTGACCCAAGTCCAAACGACTAATTCTTTGTTTAATCTTTAGTTATGTTCAATTCAGAAATTATGTCACAACGGATACATACAAATTCTTTAAGGAACATCTAACCATTAACTTGTCGTGATTTTTAACCCACATAAACACATAAGAACTATAGTTTACCAGAAAAATTAATTTCACCGTTAAACGTTCCAGATTTAATCCAAAAGAATCGCATGTTTAAGGAAGAATCATAAAACAAAAACATACATCAATTAACCACAAGAATTTTACTGAACCCATTTCAAATCCAAAAATTATTATGATTATACACTCTGAATCTTAACTGAGTATAGTTCCATTCATAAAATTTATATAATTTTTAGATTATCTTAAGGACCTTTTGACCACAGTCAAAAACGTAGTTGACCAGAACTGTAGAAAAGAAAAACAGATATAGTCCATTTTATAAAAATCTTATAAAATCA
This sequence comes from Papaver bracteatum, assembly GCA_023529315.1. Taxonomy (NCBI): domain Eukaryota; kingdom Viridiplantae; phylum Streptophyta; class Magnoliopsida; order Ranunculales; family Papaveraceae; genus Papaver; species Papaver bracteatum. The sequence goes on along the minus strand of JAJJWX010002148.1, from coordinate 121,501 downwards.
CTCACAACTCCAAATCGGGTTTAGTTTACCATTTTAAAACTCAAAAAGAAAGATCTTAAAATTTACATAGACACCAAATCCTAAAACATGTTGTAGAATAAATTTAAAACAATAATACTTCAATATAGTTGAATCTGTCAGAAAACGTCTGATTTTCTTACAGTGAGAAACAATTGTTTGAAAAATACTTTTGGAACTCAGAAAATTCTAATATTTTAACATCTTCATAAACCGTGAGTTTTACGCATACCATAAAATATTCAATCATGAATATCTTATAAAATAATTATCATTAACAGTCAAACTGACATGACTCATAAATTTTCATTGTCTAATTAAATAAAATTTTCTTAATAACACATTGTTCCATTGGTTATACATTAACTCAATAATCTCCAAAGTATTAATAATCAATAAATCATCCAAAAGAGAATTTGATGATATTTTATTACAAGTTTTCAATCATAATATGTAAACTACTAATTAAAAGACCAAAACCGATCTCTATGCTTTTCCGCCATTAGCTCCTTGTGGTGTCATAAAATCTGGAATTATTGTCATGAAACGACGTGAGTTATGACACTCAGTAGGAAAAGAAGCAACAAAACATTTTATACAACATTTTTCAATTTCTTTTAAAATAACTAGCATGATTAACAACACCGCCACCACATGGAAACACCACATCCATAAATTCAATCAATCCGCTTGCCCCAGGGAGCCCCACGTGGGTTTAGGAAACAAAACCGTTTCCAAGGATATCTCGTATCCCGTCATAAATAATTTTTAAGGATCACAATCTATGGACCGTTGCCCAACATTCATAATCATGCTCACAACATCGATTATCATCCATAAAAACTTGTAAATATGAATTTAATTAACAAAACCATAAATAAAAAGAGTTTTAGATTGTGTTGCACCTACCTCGAACGCTAGCAAATAATCCTAAGGAAGAACAGTGGAGAAATCAGTAACCAACGAATATTGAAGTTATTCCAACTCTACGAACTAATCATCACCTTCTTATTTTATTTTATTTTTTACTGGAATAAATTTTTCTTGTCTCTGTTTCGTTTTGCTAGGAGAATGATGAAAAACAAATAAAACGATCTGTACTGACCCGAAAGGCCTTACCTTATATATATATTCTAGCCGATCATAATCTAGTGGACCAGTATAATCTAAGTCGTCCGCATGTGATATCGATGGAGCTAGATTAATTCTTGATCAAATTTGTTTCCGTTTTCATCTCAATCAGAAATTTACTCATGTTAACACAAGTCAACAATCCAATCTTTGCTAAGCACGCAACAAGGTGACATTATTTTAACCAATTACGACGTCACTTGTGGAAATATAATAAACAAAAGATGGAAGCAAACTATAAAGACAATTTCAAAATGCATTCTTCCATTAATCTATATTCCACTGGTCAAACCTCACATGAATGCTACGGTCAAAGTTTTGTTCTTTACAATCAAACCTGGCCACTATTCAACCATCATAATGTCCCCTACTTTGAATTTTGATTACTTAGGAAATGACGTGCCCCTAAATTTTTTCAAACTTCTCTTATTTGTCTTTCTCATAAAATAAATTTATTTACAAAATATTCGTGACATCCACTACTAAGTCTATCTAACTACTCCTTTTCTTTAGTCAGAAAGTAACCTTAAAAGTTATCATGATATTTATTCGCGTGCGTGATATACAGTTATACCTTTGCGTCTTTTAATTCAAAACTCAATAACCTCAAATTCTGACAAAAGTTCATTCCCATCAATCAATAAATAAAAGCACTAAATTACTAAAATATCCTTTTTAGGTAAAATGACCAATTTACTCCTATTAGAAGAAAAAAAAATGACACAAATACCCTAGAAATTTGGACGGGCCTTACAACCCTTCCATCCTTTAAGAAATTTCATCACGAAATTTAGAGATTACCTTGGAAAAGCTCAGGGTATTTGCTCCGCATTTCGGACTCTAATTCCCACGTCGCTTCTTCAACTTGGCGACGCTGCCACTGCACCTTAACCATAGGGATGGTCTTAGTGCGAAGCACATGTTCCTTAAATTCCAAAATTCGAACCGGTCTCTCCATGTACGTAGCATCCTCTTGTATCTCCAAATATTCCCAGGCAATGATATGTGAAGGATCAATAACATAAGACGGATCTCTCTCATACTTCCGCAATATTGACACGTGGAAAGTGTCATGAACGTTCCCAATTCGCTGAGGTAACTCTAACTGATAAGCTGCTGCACCAACACGTCGAATAATTTGGAAAGGCCCAATGTAACGTGGTGATAACTTTCCTTTATTTCCAAAACGCTTAACACCTCTCTTCGGTCTCACTTTGAGTAACACCAAGTCACCCTCAGTAAACTCTAAAGGTCGACGTCTCTTGTATGCATAACTCTTTTGACGACTCTGAGCTGTCATTAACCTCTGTCGGATTAACTAAACCTTCCCAGTCGTCTCTCGTACCAAATCAGGTCCAAAAATGCTACATTCGCCGATCTCGGTCCAACACACTGGAGATCTACAAGGTCGTCCATATAATGCTTCAAAAGGTGCCATACCAATACTAGCCTGATGGCTATTGTTATAAGCAAACTATACTAATGGCAAGTGCTCACTCTAACTTCCCTTGAAATCCAAGGCACAAGCTCGTAGCATATCCTCCACAATCTGAATTACCCGTTCAGACTGCCCGTCGGTATGGGGATGAAAGGAAGTACTAAGAGAAACACGTGTACCTAACGCCTTATGTAAACTTTTCCAGAACTGAGAATTAAAACGAGGACCTCTGTCAGATACAATTGAAACCGGCGTACCGTGCAACCTTATTATCTCATGGATATACACCTGACTTAATGTGGCTAACGTATCAGTCTTCTTGATTGCTAAGAAGTGCTCTGACTTGGTAAGTCTATCAACGATAACCCATAGAGTATCCTTTCCATGTGCAGTTCTAGGCAATCCCATGACAAAATCTATAGTGATGTGTTCCCATTTCCATTATGATATGGGCAATGGTTGAAGTAACCCTCTCGGTTTTCGATGATCAATTTTCACTTGCTGGCAAGTGAGACATCTCGACACATACAAGGAAACATCTTTCTTCATCCCTTTCCACCAATATTGCCATTTCATGTCATGGTACATCTTTGATCCTCCTGGATGAACGGTAAACTTAAAATTATGAGCATGTTCTAGTACCCCCATCCTCAATTTTACTGGCACAAAAAGTTTCCCCATAAAGCGAATTCCACCATCATATTAAGTCCAACCATCTGGTGTTTGACCTTTCGCTATCTGAGCACAAATTTAAATCATCTCGCTATCAGTCTGTTGAGCTTCTATAATCTAATGTTGTAATTCTGGAACCACTACAGTATTGTAAATCATCTCATCGGGGCCCAAGTCACATTCCTCCATACGTCTGCACAAATCCCAAGCATGAAGAGTCATACTTGCTACACCGATCCTCGATTTTCGGCTAAGAGCATCTGCTACAACATTTGCCTTTCCTGGGTGGTAATGGACAGTATAGTGTAATCCTTAAGAAATTCCACCAACGCCTCTGTCTCAGGTTCAAATCTCGTTGGGTAAAAATATATTGCAAGCTCTTATGGTCACAAAATATGTTTATCTTCTCAACATATAGATAATATCTCCACAACTCCAAAGCGAACACAATATCTTCCAACTCAAGGTCATGAGTTACGTAATTCAATTCATGTGCCTTTAATTGTTTTGAGGCATAGGCTGTTAATTTTCCTTTTTGCATAAGAACACATCCTAAACCCTTCAACGATGCATCAAAAAAGATCACATAACCAATTCCACTTACTGGTGTTGTCAAAACTGGTGCAATAGTTAATTTCTCCTTGAGAATGAAGAAATATTTCCCACAATCATTATTCCACTCGAACTTGGTATCCTTTCGTGTCAATCTTGTCAACGGTGAGGCAAGCCTTGAGAAATATTGAATAAATCGTCTAAAGTAACCGGCTAAGCCCAGAAAGCTACGAACCTCAAACACGTTCTTTGGCCTTCCCCACTTGGTAACTGCTCCAACCTTAGATGGGTCCACTTTGATTCCTTCTCTAAAAACTACGTGTCCCAAAAACCGAACTTCATAAATCCAGAAAGAACATTTACACAACTTAGCATACAACAGATGAGATCTTAACAACTGTAATGCTAATCTCAGGTGATCCTCGTGCTCTTTTCGTGAACGTGAATAGATAAGAATGTCATCTACAAATACCACTACAAATTTATCTAAGTACGGTCGGAAAATTCGATGCATCAGATCCATGAATGCTGCTGGAGCATTTTTGAGTCCAAAAGGCATCACCACAAACTCGAAGTGTCCAAATCGAGTTCGAAAAGCAGTTTTTGGAATATCCTCTTCCTTGATTCAGAGTTGATGATAAGCTGATCGCATATCAATCTTCGAGAAAAACTGAAAATCCTTCAACTGATCAAACAAATCCTCGATCCTAGGTAAAGGATACTTATTTTTTACTATAACTTCATTGAGTTTCCTATAATCGATGCATAATCTCAGTGAGTTATCCTTCCTCTTCATAAAAAGAACTGGTGCACCCCAAGGTGACGTACTACCTCGAATAAAAACCTTATCTTCCAACTCGAGTAGTTGTTTGTCCAGTTCTTTCAACTCAGTTGGTGCCATTCGATAAGGAGCCATCGAAATTGGTAAAGTACCAGGTTGAACTTCAATGGTGAAGCCCATTTCTCTTCTAGGGGGAAAACCTGGTAATTCTTCAGGGAAAACATCTTCAAACTCTTCTACCACAGGAATACCCATAGTAGAGACGGAATCTTAGTGCCCATCTTCTATCATCTCTAAGTGATAAAGAAAACCTCTAGAGTGAGTCTGTTCGAAAATGTCTTTCCGACAAAATAAGAGGAACTGCAAAACTACGAGTTCCGGTAAAGTGAATAACTGAACCTTCACCCGAGTGCAGAGTCACACATTTTTGAAAGCAATCAAAAACAACATGATGAGCAGATAACCAATCCATACCCAGGATTATGTCATAACTAGACATATTCATCACAAAAAGGTCAATCAAAAATTCATGCCTAGCTATACGTACTACACACTTTCATGCCACGCGATCAACACGTGCACTACCTCCTACAGCACTAGCTACGCCAAGAATCCCATCAAGTAATTCAGTTTCCAAACCCAAGGAAAAGACAAACGAAGAAGCAATAAACGAATGAGTAGCACTAGTATCAAATAATATCTTAGCCCAAGAATTGTAAACTAAGAATGTACCTTCAATAACTGAGTTATCCTGATCCTGTCCAACATGAGAAATATTGAAGGCCTTAGGTTGTTGAGGGGGTTGCCGAGCTTGGTATTATGGTGAATTATTCTGAGGAAAGTTATGTTGATAACCTTGACGCTGGTTCTGAGGTGTAAAAGGTTGTTGGTTCCTCTGAGAAATAAGTATAGGATAGTTCCTCTTAAAATGTCCAGGTTGTTTGCAGTGATAACATGAAAGTGCAGGAAACTCCATATTCGGTCAATTTCCTTTCTTCTGGTATGGATGGTTGTTATTTTTGTTCTTGTTCTTATCCCCAGTACGACGTTCTCGAATTCTGTTTACCTCCTCAATGTCTCTCTCAGAAATCATTGCTCTTTCCACTATCTCATTATAAGAGGTAATCTTCAGAATAGACAACCTACTCTTAATTGAAGGCCTAAGTCCCTCCTAAAACTTAAAAGCCTCCATCTCTTCATTATCAACCAGGTGAGTAGCAAAACGAGAGAGTTCTTCAAACTCGGCTTGGTACTGTGCTATTGTCATGTTTTTCTGGGTCAACTGCATAAACTCGATCATGCGCTGGTTTCGTGCAGTTTGTGGAAAGTACTTATTTAGGAAGGCGAGTCGTCATTCCTAGAATGATGAGTCAAGTCCCACCAGTGAGTGGCCTCACCCTCAAGCTTATAAACAGCAAGATCCAGCTTATCCTCGTCATTCACGCCTAATAGGGTGAATATTTTCTCAATCTTATCTATCCAATCTTCAGTAACTAGTGGATCAGGACTACCCTTGAAGGAATCGAGATTTTGTTCAATAAACCTTCTAACTAACAAAACCCATTGATTAGGTGGTAGGGGAGGGGTAGTTGCATTCCGATTAAGATTCACTTGTTGTTGCATCGCTTGAGCAACAACATTCAAAGCACGGACAACATCACCAAAACCCTCATCTTGTGGGCCGATTGAACCATTATTACGACGAGACATGTCCTGAATGAAGGACATCAAATCATAAGTATCACAGAGAGAATTCTCTATGCAAAAGAAGTGCAACCTAATGCTCATTCTAACAAACAACAATCAACAAATACACAAATAGTTTCACATTCAAGCATATACACGCACTGACTTATTCAGAAACTAAACTGTCCAAAGGATTAACTTTGCTCTGATACCAAATTTTAACGCCCCGAATTTCGGGCCCGAATCCTGCCCGGATCCCATGCCCGAAAACCCGGAGTGCTACTTGGATACCATAGCCGAAGCCCGGCTACTAAGCCCAACCTCATAAACTAATTTATTTGGGCTAATTTAATTATGTCTATTTTAACATATTTATAGCAGCGGAATACTTAGAAAATTACTTTGGAAAAATCTAACCGTAGATTTAACCTAATTTTAAAGCCACCGGAAGAAAAGCACATTTGGTTCTCAATTAAAAATACTAACACCGTTCAAGTCTTAAGATTTAATTAATAAGAAACTATTTCAATCCCAAATTTTAAAACTGAAAACAGACCAAGGTGGATTACTAGAATTTTACAGGCTTCATGCGAGTTCCAAAATTTATCGGAAGTTATACGGATAAAATTTATATTGTAAATACTATTAGGAGTAAATTATTCAGGATTTTTAATTGAGTTGAGTATGCTCGAATTCCAACCCAAATCTAACCCAAAATCCAAAATGCTACATTTATTATCAGGCACGAACTTACAAACTTGACCCAAGTCCAAACGACTAATTCTTTGTTTAATCTTTAGTTATGTTCAATTCAGAAATTCTGTCACAGTGGATACATAAAAATTCTTTTAGGAACATCTAACCGTTAGCTTGTCGTGGTTTTTAACCCACATGAACACTAAAGAACTATAGTTTACCATAAAAATTAACTTCACCGTTTAACGTTCTAGATTTAATCCAAAAGAATCACATGTTTAAGGAAGAATCATAAAACAAAAACAGACATCAATTAACCCTAAGAATTTTACTGAACCCATTTCAAATCCAAAAATTATTATGATTATACATTCTGAATCCTAACTGAGTAAATTTCCATTCATAAAGTTTATATAATTTTTAGATTAAATTAATGACCTTTTGACCACAGTCAAACACGTAGTTGACCAGAACTGTTGAAAAGAAAAACAGAGATAGTCCATTTTATAAAAATCTTATAAAATCACTCACAACTCCAAATCGGGTTTAATTTACCATTTTAAAACTCATAAAGAAAGATATTCAATTATACAGGGACATCAAATCCTAAAACATGCTGTAGAATAAATTTAAAACAATAATACTTCAATATAGTTGAATCTGTCAGAAAACGTCTGAATTTCTTACAGTGAGAAACAATTGTTTGAAAAATAATTTGGAACTCAGAAAATTCTAATATTTTAACAACTTGATAAACCGTGAGTTTTACACATAACATAAAATATTCAGTCATAAATATCTTATAACATAATTATCATTAACAGTCAAACTAACATGACTCGTAAATTTCCATTGTCTAATTAAATAAAATTTTCTTAATAACACATTGTTCCATTGGTTATACATTAACTCAATAATCTCCAAAGTATTAATAATCAATAAATACTCGATAAATCATCCAAAAGAGAGTTTGATGATATTTTATTACAATGTTTCAATCATAATATGCAAACTACTAATTAAAAGACCAAAACCGATCTCTATGCTTTTCCGCCATTAGCTCCTTGTGGTGTCATAAAATCTAGAATTTTTTGTCATGAAACGACGTGAGTTGTGACACCCAGTAGGAAAAGAAGCAACAAAACATTTAATACAACATTTTTCAATTTCTTTTAAAATAACTAGCATGATTAACAACACCGCCACCACATGGAAACACCACATCCATAAACAATAATAAATTCAATCAATCCGCTCGCCCCAGGGAGCCCAACGTGGGTTTAGGAAACAAAACCGTTTCCAAGGATATCTCGTATCCCGTCACAAATAATTTTTAAGAATCACAATCTATGGACCGTAGCCCAATATACATAACCATGCTCACAACATCGATTATCATCCATAAAAACTTGTAAATATGAATTTAATTAACAAAACCATAAATAAAAAGAGTTTTAGATTGTGTTGCGCCTACCTCGAACGCTAGCAAATAATCCTAAGGAAGAAAATTGGAGAAATCAGTAACCAACGAATATTGAAGTTGTTCCAACTCTACGAACTAATCATCACCTTCTTATTTTATTTTATTTTTTACTGGAATAAATTTTTCTTGTCTCTGTTTCGTTTTGCTAGGAGAATGATGAAAAACAAATAAAACGATCTGTACTGACCCAAAAGGCCTTATCTCATATATATATTCTAGCCGATCATAATCTAGTGGACCAGTATATTCTAAGTCGTCCGCATGTGATATTGATGGAGCTAGATTAATTCTTGATCAAATTTGTTTCCGTTTTCATCTCAATCAGAAATTTACTCATGTTAACACAAGTTAACAATCCAATCTCTGCTAAGCACGCAACAAGGTGACATTATTTTAACCAATTAGGACGTGACTTGTGGAAATATAATAAACAAAAGATGGAGGCAAACTATAAATAAAAATTCAAAATGCATTCTTTCCTTAATCTTTATTCCACTGGTCAAACCTCACATGAATGCTACCATCAAAGTTTTGTTCTTTACAATCAAACCGGACCACTTTTCAACCATCATAATGTCCCCTACTATGAATTTTGATTCCTTAGGAAATGACGTGCCCCTCAAATTTTTCAAACTTCTCTTATTTGTCTTTCTCATAAAATCAGTTTATTTACAAAATATTCGTGACATCCACTACCAAGTCTATCTAACTACTCCTTTTCTTTAGTCAGAAAGTAACCTCAAAAGTTATCATGATATTTATTCGCGTGCATGATATACAGTTTTACCTTTGCGTCTTTTAATTCAAAACTCAACAACCTCAAATGCTGATAAAAGTTCATTCCCATCAATCAATAAATAAAAGCACTAAATTACTGAAATATCCTTTTTAGGTAAAATGACCAATTTACTCCTATTGGAAGAAAACAATGACACAAATACCCTAGAAATTTGGACGACCCTTACAAATACTTATGAGTTCGACCGGGAAATGCTCTAACAATCTCCTCCTTTGTAAATTTTAGTGACAAAACTATCTATACATATGGATTAAAAAACAAGGCTTCAAAAACTTCTCGAATCCATCATGCTTGATTTCCTTGGTTTCTTCAACTCCTAGAATTATTCGTTACTTCAAGTTGCAATGATTCTGAATGTGTTCAACTCAGCATCCTTGTTGTTGAAGATCCGTAGCGATAACAACTTTGAAAACAAATATTCTCAATCGTCGTTATCCAGAAACATAATATTACTATCTTCTCCAAAGTTCAATTGTATTACAATTTTGAAGTAATACTACGGTGATATGTTTCTCCCCCTTAATCTATACTTACATCTTTTGCATAATAGGTTATGAAAAGGTGAGGGTACCCCAAATATACCTCAAGCTATAACTTTTCCTTCCTATAAGTCCTTTCCCCGAAAGTGATTGTCTATAGATTAAGTCGAGACAATACAACAAATCGGTTCACACTTTGCGTGATCGTCTATGGATACGAGATCGAGACAATACAACAACAAAGTGTGTTTACTTGATACAAAGGTTCGTACTTAACCAAACTCAATAGGATTCGCGTATCAAGTAAATAGGAATTAACGTTTGTGTAATTTACTTTAATTATAATAAAACTATTATAATGCGGAAATATAAAGTAAATGACACAGCAAATTTTGTTAACGAGGAAACCACAAATGCAGAAAAACCCCGGGACCTAGTCCAGAATTGAATACTCTCAGGATTAAGCCGCTATACAAAATAAGATAACTTCGTATAGTTGAGACCAAGCAACTAAACCTATAGTTCACCTAGTTCCGTCTGTATTACCACGCCTCCAACTTGTAAACAAGTCACGTACTTGACAAATTCCTTTGGTTCGTATTCCAAACAACAAAGGAACAACAAATCTGTTTGGTATCAACTCTCTTCAACCAAGTGATATGAGTTGCGCAAAGGTTCCCTTGTTTATCTTAACATAAACTCCTTTGCCAGGTTCCAAGATCTATCTTATATTCAATTACCCAAAAGTAATCACTAAGATTAAGCCAATAACAATCTTCAACCAAGTGATATGTGTTGATGCCGATCTTCCTCAATTAATCAATCCAATCTACCACAAGGATAAACTGATTATTAATTGGATCCTCTTTTTCCCAAACAAGTATTGTACAAACCAAAGATTATAAAAACACCAAGTAAGAAATCTTCAATATCTTATTTGTCTTCAAATCTTCTTAGATCTTCAATAAACACATGCACACAATCACTTTAATCTCTTGTGATCAATCACACACAGAACGGAGTCTGTTAACAATGGATTATCACAAGATCGTCTTTAGATCTAACAACAGTCTAAAGATCCCTTTCGAAACCTTGAACTAGTTTGAGTGAATCTTATATCAAAAGAAAAGATTCTCAAGCATAAACAAACTAGGTGCAATCAAGATTCAACCACCGTTAGTCAATCAAATCAATACGAAAACTAAAGATAAACGGCAATATCTAGTTTCCCACCAACGGGTCGCGCTAGAGATTCTCAATCCCAAAGAAGACTTTAAATTGAGCGGTCGTAAGAGATTTTACCTAATTAGATTACTCTCCTCTCCAATAGGCGGCTTCACTAGTAACAAAGACAAAAGAGTAAGTCTAGGTTACGCAGGATTAGTTTGCTAGAAATGCAAACTCAAAGTATTTATAGACAAGGAAGTTTGGTAACCAAGGAATTTCCAAAATCGAAAATATTCTCAAGATATTTTCATTACTCCACCAAATTCGGTTTTCATAATTCCTGTGAATGCACTGTCCAAAAGTAATGATCGAAATCTCCTTGGAAAATCTTTAATTAGCAAATGCACATTACTAATTCTTATTTTCCTTATATAATTAAAAACCCTTAATTAAAAAGATTCTTAACTTATTTAATTCGATCTTGGGATTTACTTCCTTCTTAGACTTTAAGGAATATCTTTGAACAAAATAGAATAAGCATTGATGCACCGTGTTCAAAGAGTGATGACATCTTACTCTTGCAAGTCTTTACCATGCTTGCACACTTGAAACCGATTTACTACACTTCCAAACAAGTTTAGAATTGGTTCATCTGACTTTCAAGAAATATGTGATTGATCAAGTTCCACTCAATCACAACTCATGGGTTTACGGTTCTACCAAAACAAGTTTCGGTTCTACCTTCATGCGAGTATTGTGCATAGTTACACTAGCTTACCAAAGATACGACTGACTAGGTACTAGGATCAGTTCCCCATATATATTTGGTATCTAATTTGTATGCACTTCACATGTCCATAGGATCGGTTCCCCCTTCCCAAAAACTTGTTGCACATGTTCATAGGATCGGTTCCCATTTCTTCCATAAACGTTGTTGCACCTCATACAAGGATCGGTTCCCCTTGTGATGCACTGCACTTCTTACTAGGATTGGTTTCCCTCTTCCCAGTAATAATTTCAGACATATACAACCCGATCATACCCCATGTGATTACATAAGATCGGTTTCACTAATAAAAGTCATACCAATACATAGGTCAGGCCTCATGTGAATAGTTCTACCAAGAACACAAACAAGTCGTGAGAGGTTATACTAATCACATATATTGGTCGTTCATAAGATATGCAATGAAGAACAACCCCAATAACGCCTGGCAATTTCCTTTTCGGTTCACAACACATATCATGAACTTACTTCCTTAGAACACATGTAAACATTGTTCCCTAAGATGAAATCCTCACCTCATACCCATACATAATCACAATAGCGTTCATACAATTATGTCGATGTCTTATATACAAAGTTTAATGGTTAAGCAAGAAACTTCATATTGTATTCTTTAATATTATGTCTATTTAGAGTGTTCATGCATCGCAATTTTATGTTTTCAATATGCATGACTTGAAAGATACGTTAGGGAATGAAACAATTCAAGTCAAATATCACTAACTTCAAGTGGAAGGATTATGTTGTCGTTGTAGCTCTGCACTTCTTCACTTCTTCAAGTCTTCGCAATACTTGTAATTGCTCATCCTAATACTTTCAAGCTAACCTATACGAAGTTGACTCTAGTACATTTAAATCAAGCGACTCTTAAATGAGTTTTGCTTCACTAAAATATGACAACCAAACTTGACATACCAACGCTTGGTGGGTTCAACCGAGCAATGCTCTAACAATATCCCCCTTTGTCAATTTTAGTGACAAAACTCTTACAATCATATGGATAAACAAATTACGAGAATTCATTACAGATACGCTTGATTCCCGAATCCACAACACACAACCTGCATTTATTCAATCCTCAAAAATGCAGTAGCTGCACTATAAGCTTATACTCCCCCTAAAGGTGAGCTAGGTAGATATTGAATCCGCACATCTTTCTAATCCCATTCATATGATATGTTACTCCCCCTTAGTCTATGCTTTTCCTCATTCGTTAGATAAACGTTCAAGCACCATTGTCCTCTTCCATAGTGACACCAATCAACCATAAATTGATACCAGCATCACTTGTTTACTCCATATATTTCTCCCCATTTTTGTCACAAAAATGACAAAGCAAAGAACAAATAATGGACAACACGTACAAAAAGGATCTTACAAATCTCAAAAATAGACTTACAGCCTGTTGAGTCAAGCACGAGGGTTTTACACACCATTTTTGATAACCAATATCAAAACCGAAACTACAAGTAATTACGTATTGATATGTTATCATGGAAACAATTTCCTGAAGCAATTTTCCCAACTAGTTTAGCAAACCAAAAATAAACTAAGAAACTTAGTTCCTTTGCTAAACCGATTGTATAAATACAACCGCTTCATTCGATAAGACCAAAACAAAGATAAACTTTATTTTTCTCATTAGGTTCTAATTATCCATATAACTTAAACCTTTAGATTTCAAACAGGTCAAATACTAGGTTAGTTAACTAGCATTTCCTTGTTTAGGCTTTCAGCTAGACTTGAATAACCGAAACCTCCACTTTGATAAGTCTAACTAAGATCATAATTAACTTAGCTTAGCTTATCCGGAATCGAATTAGACTAAACAACTCGTCCCATCAACATATTCATTCGTTAAGCCATAAATAATTCATACAAACCAATAAATCAACTTGCATAATTATTCACCTCAGCCGGATACAATAGAAACAACATATATAAACCACAGTTTCACTATTGCACCGAAATTTTTGTAAGCTTAAACAATTGATACTACACAATTGTTTAAGCAAAGTAACAATTGTTTTACTTAACTGAAAGCAATTGAATTAATATAGAGATTAAAGCACCGCAATTGCACCAAATTTTGTAAGCCTAAACTATTGATATCACACAATAAAGAAAGATAACAAAAGTTTTACTTAACCGGAAATAATTGAATAACACACACATCCATACATTCATAATGGAATAAACGCATCAATTGTACCAATAATTTCTTTTAAGCAAAAGTAATATATATATCAAATAAAAATAGGCTTTTCTTAAAATAGGAAAACAATTAACTAACAAAATTGTTACCTCAATTTCGCATCCAACTTCTCCAAATATGATTCCATCGCTTTATTCTTCCGGGAGAATTGATATCGAAATACTATCATGTTGTCATTCTCATGCCCAAAACAAAAGAATAACAACAACCAACCTTTACCAGAGAAAGGTTGAAAATCGGTTTTAAAAATTGCAAGCAAAATTTGAAAACCGTCGAAACACATATGCTTTTATGCTAAACCAAAACGATTCAACACATTGTGACTTTTTCACATATTGTTTCTACAGGAATCCATCATGATCCTTTGATAAAGCCTACCAACTTAGGCTAGAACTTAATCCTGCTAAATCAAAAAGTCACCCAAACCATAAGGGTTCACAACATACTATGAGATCGAATATCAAGGTATAAAACCGAAATCAATTATCCCATAAACATACATAGCATATAAAATAAAGCATTAAAGTACCGGCTATGTAAATAAAAAACTATCACAAGAAAATTTATAAATCAAATAACTTTATTCATAATAGTTTTATTCAATAGACTTATACAATCAATGAAAGCGGTCAAAAATTGATGTCTATTTTTCTTATCTTATCTTTCAAAGATCATCTTCAATTTCCTCAATTTTTTCAGGATCTTCATCGATAACATCTTGATTGATATCTCGGATTCTACACACAGTACCTTGATTATGTTTACAAGCTAGAGCATTAACCTTTCGGCTTCATTTGGTTACGGATAACGGTTTTCAGAAGTGTTGCCTGTCTATGATGAGTTTCTATGGTACTGAGGAGAACCTGACGAAGATTGATAATATCAATCTTGGCATCCAAACTGTTTTGTACAAGGAGATTAGTAACATCCTCCTTTTCTTTTTCTGCATTTTCACAACCATATTTCTTGAAGGTATTATCAAGATGAACTGTTTCCTTAGAAGTCATTCCACTCAAAGCTTTCAGAAGATTTGCTTGAGATCCGGTTTGAGAATACATCCTTTTGCATACTTTTTCAGACACGCTGAGAATTTATACATGAAATACCTTTAACACATACCAAACATAGATATCAGCCTTAAATAAATAATTCTGATCTGATTTGAAAAGATTTTCCGCATCTAATGTGTTTTCTCAAAGAGATTATCTTTTGAAAATAATACCACGAGATATATTTCACCACAATCCTTCTTACACGAGTTGTTGTAACACAACCTTTCTACTCAAAAGATTATCAAATGTTCTTAAGGTAGATCGTGTAATGTCTCTATGTTGAATAAGAGATGTTATTAGGATTCTAATTGCCCATCTACATGTGCTTCCTTACATCCTAAGATTGGGAAAAGTAAGGATGTACAATCTAATGCGTTTTAAGCATTAGGATGAGGATTTTCCTCATCAAGTACCCTTTTTGATGACACTTTCTCCTAATCTTGGGTGTTGAACCGTTTCTCTTAATTAGGATTATTTCGAGATGCAATCTCTTTAATCATCTCCTGAGCCAAGGATGGAATGATCTCTGAACTAGAAACAGTGTAGTCAAGATGATCCACTTGACACATTGTCAATGTCTCTTGTTCCATACATTCAATATGTTCCTTCAAGGTGTTCATTCCTTGTTGAAAATAGATTTCTAAACACATGTCTAGTACATATTTTGACATTGTCTTGTAAGAAAATCCTCAGTAAAGATTTTATTCCTCAAAAGTGAGTGTTTCAGCGAACAAGAAAGAGTTTCACACTCTGTAGTTTGTAGATGAACTTTGTTAGGGAAACTCATATGGAAAAGAAAATCATCCACATCTTTGTGATGATCCGCATCTTATGGACTAAAAAACGTCACTATGGGTGAATTTATCATCCATATATTTGTGAAGTCCAAATATTACACCACAGATTTGAGGGGGTCACTATGGAGTGTCCATCCGATCATAGACTGACCGGATATCCCATCCGGACACTTAGTGTTCGGATGCATTTTTTTTTCTCCAATCCGGTCACTAAATGTCCGGAGGAAAAAAGAAAATTTTCTTAATCCGGCTCCTAAGTAATCGGATAAAACTTTACTTTTTTAAGAAATGATGTTTCCATATGCATTCAAATGTTTTAGCAACAGTTTCTCTAAATTAGCAACAATTATAAGTGTTGCTAATTCCAATTTTTTGAATCATATCAAATTTCTTCTTATCCGGTCAAGGAAGAGCCGGATGGACTAATTTTTAGTATATTTTCCCACGGTTGGTTTTGACTCCACAAATTACCAAAGGTCCACATATATGTGGATACTCATTAAGTTATGGATGTTTTTACCTCCATACCATAGGAGTTGCCCTTACACAAGTTCATTATTAGTTCCTTGAAATCGATCAGATTATTTTGGAGACTGATTGTAAATCGCTTTTATTCACAAATCCTTACATTTAATTGAACTATAAGTTCTATGACATCGTCTAGACTATCAATGAATTTTTCCTTTTTCTGAAAGGTTCTCGATTTGATTGAAAAATCTCCTCATCATCTTTCCAGATTCAGAACTTGGGCATATTAGTGAATCAAATCTCTTTTCATAAGATTTTTCACGAATTAGACTCGAATCCAAATCAGGTTTCTTGAGTTTTGAACTAACCCCGTTTTGATCAGCAACCTGATATACAATTGAGTCTTTAGTCATAGACTTTTTCTTTGTATTTTGAAAAGACTTTTGAGACCGATTTTTATTTGCATTCTCTGAGATGTAGTTCTCATTATATTGCCCCACGTTAACTGAGTTCTTCATAAGTTTAGCTTTGATTTTCTTACTTTGACTCATATCTTATAGGATGGATCACACCAAACACATATTGTTAGATCTTTTCGTGTTTACCTGCTCTGATACCAATTGAAAAGGTGAGAGTACCCCAAATATACCTCAAGCTATAACTTTTCCTTCTTATAAGTCCTTTACTAGAAAGTGATTGTCTATAGACTGAGTTGATACAATACAACAAATCGGTTCACACTTTCTGCGATCGTCTATGGATACGAGATCGAGACAATACAACAACAAAGTGTGTTTACTTGATACAAAGGTTCGGACTTAACCAAACTCAATAGGATTCACGTATCAAGTAAATAGGAATTAACGTTTGTGGAATTTACTTTAATTATAATAAAACAATTATAATGCGGAAATATAAAGTAAATGACACAACAAGATTTTGTTAACGAGGAAACCGCAAATGCATAAAACCCCTGGGACCTAGTCCAGAATTGAATACTCTCAGGATTAAGCCGCTATACAAAATAAGACAACTTCGTATAGTTGAGACCAAGCAACTAAACCTATAGTTCACCTAGTTTCATATGTATTCCCACGCCTCCAACCTGTAAACAAGTCACGTACTTGGACAAATTCCTTTGGTTCGTATTCCAAACATTAAAGGACCAACAAATCTGTTTGGTATCAACTGTCTTCAACCAAGTGATATGAGTTGCGCAAAGGTTCCCTTGTTTTTCTTAACATAAACTCCTTTGCCAGGTTCCAAGATCTATCTTATGTTCAATCACCCAAAGGTAATCACTAAGATTAAGCCAACAAAACTCTTCAACCAAGTGATATGTGTTGATGCCGATCTTCCTCAATTAATCAATCCAATCTACCACAAGGATAAACCGATTATTAATTGGATCCTCTTATTCCCAAACAAGTATTGTGCACACCAAAGATTATAAAAACACCAAGTAAGAAATCTTCAATATCTTCTTTGTCTTCAAATCTTCTTAGATCTTCAATAAACACCTGCACACAATCACTTGAATCGCTTGTGATCAATCACACACAGAACGGAGTCCGTTAACAATAGATTATCACAAGATCGTCTTTAGATCTAACAACGGTCTAAAGATCCCTGTCGAAACCTTGAACTAGTTTGAGTGAATCTTATATCAGAAGAGAAGATTCTCAAGCATAAACAAACTAGGTGCAATCAAGATTCAACCACCGTTAGTCAATCAAATCAATACGAAAACTAAAGATAAACGGCAATATCTAGTTTCCCACCAACGAGTCGCGCTAGAGCTTCTCAATCCCAAAGAAGACTTTAAATTGAGCGGTCGTAAGAGATTTCACCTAATTAGATTACTCTCCTCTCCGATAGGTAGCTTCACCAGTAACAAAGACAAAAGAGTAAGTCTAGGTTACGCAGGATTAGTTTGCTAGAAATGCAAACTCAAAGTATTTATAGAAAAGGAAGTTTGAACACCAAGGAATTTCCAAAACCGAAAATATTCTCAAGATATTTTCATTACTCCACCAAATTCGGTTTTCATAATTCCTGTGAATGCACTGTCCAAAAGTAATGATCGAAATCTCCTTGGAAAATCTTTAATTAGCAAATGCACATTATTAATTCTTATTTTCCATATATAATTAAAAACCCTTAATTAAAAAGATTCTTAACTTATTTAATTCGATCTTGGGATTTACTTCCTTCTTAGCCTTTAAGGAATATCTTTGAAAAAAATAGAATAAGCATTAATGCACCGTGTTCAAAGAGTGACGACATCTTACTCTTGCAAGTCTTTACTATGCTTGCTCACTTGAAACCGATTTACCACACTTCCAAACAAGTTTATAATTGGTTCATCTGACTTTAAAGAACTATGTGATTGATCAAGTTCCACTCAATCACAACTCATGGGTTTACGGTTCTACCAAAACAAGTTTCGATTCTACCTCCATGTGAGTATTGTGCATAGTTACACTAGCTTACCAAAGATACGGCTGACTAGGTACTAGGATCAGTACTTGTATGCACTGCACATGTCCATAGGATCGGTTCCCCCTTCCCTAAAACTTGTTGCACATGTTTATAGGATCGGTTCCCCTTTCTTCCATAAACCTTGTTGCACCTCATACAAGGATCGGTTCCCCTTGTGATACACTGCACATTTTACTAGGATCGGTTCCCCTCTTCCCAGTAATAAGTTCAGACATACACAACCCGATCATACCCCAGGTGATTACTTAAGATCGGTTTCACTAATAAAAGTCATACCAATACATAAGTCAGGCCTCATGTGAATAGTTCTACCAATAACACAAACAAGTCGTGAGCGGTTATACTAATCACACATATTGGTCGTTCATAAGATATGCAATGAAGAACAGACCTAATAACGCCTGGAGATTTCCTTTTCGGTTCACAACACATATCATGAACTTACTTCCTTGAAACACATGTAAACATTGTTCCACAGGATGAAATCCTCACCTCATACCCATAACATCGACTTAAATTAACTTCATACCCATAACATCGACTTAAACATTATTCCTTAACATCGACTTAAATTAATCTCAACGCGCCTGTTACGAACAAAGAGATAATTGAAATCGGTATGACTCAACATAAGAAAATCTTATGGAGTGTATAGTGCAGTAATAATACAAAAGTGTGATCACAAGTAGATCGATACTGCACAAAATTTCTCATAATTTTGTGCTATTTTAAGTTTATAGAAAACATTATAGATCAGTGAAAGTGGCCTGAAAATATTGCATGGAAGCCTTGACTAGGTCAATAAATGATTGACTTGACTTTTTTTTTGTATGTTGCAAACAATTAGCAACGACTATAAACTGTTGTTAAATTTTGAACCAGAATAACAAAACCCGGTCCAGCTAAAAAAAAACGTTTTAAGTTTGTTGGTTCCAAATTTCGTAAAGGCTACAAATCAGTTGCCAATTTATAATTTCGCAACTGCTTGAAGTTGTTGCGACAAAAATATAGCAACAATTATGAGCTGTTGCTAAACCTTTTCACAACAGCTAAAACAATTGCAAAGGCAAGGTAAAAAACACTTGGATGAACCGAAAATAGTTGAAAAAAAAAATTCGCAACGGCTTAAGAGCCGTTGCAAAAAAAAAAATGCAACGCCATGTTTCGCAACAGCTTGCTATTGTTGCAAGTACTGTTTTCAACAGCAAGGAACCGTTGTGTAACGCCAAAAATGGTGTAGTGTATATCACCAACTTCCCACCAATATAAACAACAATTTGAGATGATGTTTCGTTACATCAATATGGTACAAAGTAATCCAAGGAAATATAATGGTAGGTTTAACACCATGAGGTAGCTCTGCTTAAACTTTGCTAATTTCGTACCAATCACCTCTTGGTTTTTGGGCAGTGTAATCTCGCTCAACTTTCAAAGATATATGACCTTGAGATGCTGCTATTTCTGGACCGAAAAGTAGATTGAGATTGTTCTCTTCATCATAGCCTGATTATGCTACCGGTATAGGTTGACTCTGTTTATTCGGAAGTGGTTTTCTATTTATTTATTGCCTAATTTCAAGAGGTTTAGACATTTCTATTGATAAATTTAGATAAGTTGAATAAAAGTCAGAAGAGATTTTAGTATAGAAAAAATCAAGAGAAGAGCGAATTTTGGTTTACGTTGAGAAGTTAAATGACTGTGGTGTCTATAAATGTTTAAAATATCACTGTTTCTTGGAGTTGGCATATAGCCGTTGTCGTTGCAAAATAAGATGACGTCGACTCAATTTCATATGATAAATTATATCCCCATTACTCAATACTGAGTTTTCCCGCCCAATTGGTCAATCAAATCAAATTAGATCAAAACTAATTATGTTTACCGCTTTACCATACCCATAATGGGTGCAAAAGTGGCAACCTAAGACTTTTTTTTTCCTTGGCAATGTAAGACTAGTACCTTGTGCATAGGAACCAGCCTTAAACTGGGTCTTATGGAGATTCCAAGGCTCTTCCCAAAGAAAAAAACCGTGGCTAAAACCCCTTCTTCATGCTAGCCTTCCCCGGTGTTCGAGAATCCCAGTGGGAAGACTCCAGAGACAAATAATGGTTAGTTGTTCTCAAAAAGTATAAAACGAGCAATGGTTAGCCGTTTTCCATGGGAATGGCTAATGCTTATCCTTTAGTGAGATAAAAACCGGACAACCATCGTCTATTTCTTTACCTTTATCATTCCACCTCTCTCTTATGCTCATTCCCTTCATTCTTCACAGGTAATTCATGCAATACTTGGGTTTCAATAATTTCTTGAAAGAATTCAGAGAATTTAATTAATTCGATTTTTTTTTGTTCTACAGTACAAAAGAAAGTTCAGTGATGAATATGGTATTATTGACAGCTTTGCACATACAATTTATAGGATTTATTATAGTGATAGAATTTTGGAAAGGAGAATAAAAGAATTTTATAGAACCAGCAAATCTAGATAAAAACCCAAGTGGGTTTTTTCGCATACGGAACTTCACGAGTATTTAATGGAGTAGCAATGGTTTATCTAAGTTATATTGGATATGATGTTGTTTCAACAATGGTTGAAGAAGTTAGAAACCCAATAAAAGACATCCCAATAGGTGTTTCTGGTTCTGTGTTTCTTGTCACTATACTTTACTGTTTGATGGCTGCATCAATGTCTAAACTTGTTCCTTATGATGCAGTAAGTAACTAAACGTTGGAATACATAAGGTGTGGGTTATCTTTGATTTTGTGTTTTGATAACTTTAGTTTTATAGGGTTGATGAGACATGATCTATATTTTATTTTAACTCCCTTGATGAACTAGATCCGAGATATAGGGAAACTGATTTTCATGTTTCACCTATTACTGAAACGTGCAATGGTTGCATGGGTCATGTGAAGTTGACTAGTCAAGATAGGGGAACGGATAACGATTATCCGTTTCATAGTTTTTTAATAAAAGACCATCCGTTCTCCATTTTTTTGCATCAAAAACGGACACTCATTACCCGTTCACAATATAAATAGGGAATTACCGCTGGGGCTAGGCTCTTCTCAGGCTGACGTGTAAAGGAATTTGGTAAAGTGAAAAATACTATAACCCCCCTACTATATGGGTTCAACATATAGAAGCCCCACAAAATGGATCCTTCACTATCAACTCCATACTTAAAGATTTGGTAACTCCTAGGCCCAAAACTTTATAATCCAGGGCTTATTAATAAAGCATAGTTTCAATAATACCAAGACTACCCTTTAATATATATATGTGATGAAACTAATTATAATATTGATTTTATTTTCATTTTCATTTTCACTTTCTCTCTGGTCTGTGCTCTGAAGAATTTTAGGGTTTTCATATCGTCAACGTCGTTGCTCTGCGGAGAATTTTAGGATTTTATTTTATTTTAGCTTCATCGATCTCACCTGAGGATGTTTATAGATCTCTGCTGATGATGTTTAATCAATCTAACAACTCAATCAACTAATCTATTGAGCTTAATAAATTTGATCTACGTCGATTTAATTTGAATTTTTCAGTCGATTCGAAAATTTCTCAGGTATTGATTTCTTTGATTTTTTTTTCAATCGATTTATAGATCTAATTGATTTGATTTAACAACTGATCATCAATCTAAGAATTCTCAGTTGATTCCAATTTGTTATTTCGAAGCTGCTATACATAAGGTTTTCTGTTTGCTTCAATATGTTTTCCTCATTTAGTATTTCTATTTTCTTAGTTTGATTAGGTTTTGGTTATTGTTTTTGGTTGATTTTACTCAGATCGGAGGAGCAAACCACATGATTTTTCTTGAATCTAAATGTTTTGAATCTAGGTATGTTTTGATCATTGTTGTTGATGTTGATGTTGTTATTTAAGTTCGATTTAATGGTTGTTTATTTTAATTTTTCATAATTTAGTTTTGTTGTGTACTTTGATTTGTTTTCATAGTTCAATTCAGGTTAGGTTCAATTCAAATATCTTTTTAATAGGATTTGTGAAGATAGATCCTACGGTGAGAAGTATTTCATGATAGATATGGTGAAGAAGGACTTTGTGCTGGGTTGCTATTGGATGAAAATATTCATTAAATTTGTAACTACTAGTTAATTGATGGGGACTTTAATGGCTATGATGTTGAAGGGAATGAGTACTTGGATATGGCCTAAGATATTGCAGTCAATGCGTGGACATGGTGATGAATATTGGGTGAATGCGGTCACTCAGCATGCCAACATTGTTACTCATGTCAGTAATGTATAATACTCAGTGCCTCAGGTAAAGGTTCTTTTGATGAATAAATATATTTTTTCTGTTTCTGCATAACATATTACAATTGACTTTAACTGATAGTTGTTATGAATCAAGCACAAACACTGATGAAATCATTCACAATAACCTACTCTCCAACTTGGTAGAGCCTCAACAATTTCTTATTTCTTCTTAACACAAATCCTTACACTAATTGGGGATAAATAGTTCTCAACAACCAATCTAACCGATTAATACAGAGCCATTGGATTAGTGTTACCCTAATCTAGAAAAAAACAGAGATTACCCAAAAACCCAGTTTATAAGAATTAAAGACAACGAAGGAAAAGGACTAAGGACTAATAACTTGAACAAGCCCACTACTCTCTGGCTGCAGGTCTATAGGCATATGATAATACCCTCTCCATTTAGACATCCTTGTCCTCAAGGATGAAGTGAGTAAACTGAGCTTTAATATGAGAAGTATCCTCCCAGGTAGCTTCTTCTGGCTGAGAGTTAGACCAGTGAATGAGAAGTTGAGGAACAACCATACCAACACGCACTGTGTCCCTTGTAGCTATCACCTTTACTGGAGTGAAGATGAATGAGCCATAACTATCCACTAATGACAGAGGAGCAGTGATGGGTAGGTGCAGGACAATCTTCTTCTTAAGCCGTGAAACATGGAAAACTGGATGTATTCTGGATTCCACTGGCAGTTTCAACCTATAAGCCACAACTCCAATTTTTTGCAAGATCTCAAAGGGGCCATAATACTTTAAGGAAAGCTTGAAATTTTTTCTCAATTCCACAGATGATTGTCTGTAAGGATGGAGTTTCAGAAACACCATGTCTCCTATAGAGAAAGATCTATCACTTCTGGATTTGTCAGCAAAGTATTTCATCCTGTCCTGAGCCTTGGCCAAATCTTCTTTGAGCAGCTGCAACATGTGGTCCCTCTCTTGGAGATACTCTTGAACAGAATCTACAGATGTTGTGGTATGAACAGTGAAGTCTAGGTGGGGAGGGGTATAACCATACAATGCCTGGAATGGGGACATCTTCAGGCTAGTATGGTAGTTGGTGTTAAACCACCATTCATCCAAAGCCAACCAGTTAGCCCATAGTTTAGGAGTATTACCAGTCATGCATATAAAATATTGCTCCAAGCAAGAATTAGTCCTATCAGTTTTCCCATCAGATTGAGGGTGATATGTTGTACTGAGGTTTAACTAGGTCCTTATATATTTGAATAATTCTTGCCAAAAATGACTAATAAAGATTTTGTCTCTGTCAGACACTATAGAAGATGGTAACCCATGCAACTTAAAAATGTGATGGAGGAATTCCTTGGCAACAGACATGGCAGTAAATGGGTGACTGAGTGCTATGAAGTGACTATATTTTGTAAGCATGTCTACCACTACTAAGATAACAGATTTCTTGTTGGAAAGAGGCAAACCTTCTATGAAATCCATAGATATGTGCTGCCAAGCAGTGTCAGGAATAGGGAGAGGTTGGAGAAGTCCAGCTGGGGCAGTGTGTTCACTTTTATTGCATTGACAGATATCACAGGTAGCCACCAGGTGAATAATATTTTCCTTCATCTTTGGCAAATAAAAATGTGCCTTTGCTCTAGAATAAGTTCCTCCAATGCCAGAGTGGCCACCAACAGGAGAAGCATAGACTGAATGCATAATTGAAGCTCTCACATTCTGACTAGAACCAATGTAAAGTCTAGATTTATACCTCAAGATACCACCATTGAGGGAGAAGGACTTGTGGGAGGGGTTAATCAACCGTTGATCCAAAAGTTTTTGAGCTAGTGAATCTTGGTCATAGCTATTTAGAATGTCTTGAGTTCATAAGGGTTGGGTTACTGAAATAGATAAAGACTCAGAACCAGTTGGTAACCTTGATAAGGCATATACTGCAGTGTTATCTGGTCCCTTCTTGTACTTGATCAAATAATCCAACCCTAGAAGCTTCATCATCCACTTTTGTTGTAATACTGAAGTCATTCTCTGCTCCATGAAGAATTTCAGACTTTGATGGTCAGTATGTATAATAAATTGTGAGTGGGACAAGTAGTGCTTCTACTTTTGAACTGCCATAACTATGGCTAAGAGTTCCTTTTCATAGGTGGAAAGAGACAAAGCCTTAGGACCAAGAGGCTTGCTAAAGAAGGCAATGGGTTTGCCCAATTGCATTAACGCAACACCAACTCCTCTTGAGCATGCATCAGTTTCTAGCAAAAAAGGTAAGGAGAAATTGGGAAGAGCCAAAACTGGAGCAGAAGTCATGGCTTTCTTGAGTTCCATAAAAGTTTGTAATGCAGCTGGAGACCATAAGAAGGCATCTTTTTTAAGCATGTTTGTGAGGGGTTTGCTAATGGTGCCATACCCCTTAATGAATCTTCTGTAATATCCAGTGAGGCCTAAGAATCCTCTGAGTTGTTTCAAGGAGGTGGGCTGTGGCCAATTTTGCATGGCTGCGATTTTTTCTGGATCAACAACAACACCAGCAGAAGTAATAAGATGTCCCAAATAGTCCAACTGTGGCTGTGCAAAACAACACTTCTTAAAATTTGCAGAGAGACAACGTTGTCTTAATAATGTGAGTACTTGAGAAAGATTGCTCATGTGCTCCTCCAAGGACTTACTATAAACTAAAATATCATCAAAGAAAACAAGAACAAATTTTCTGAGAAAGGGCTGAAAAACCTTGTTCATAAGAGACAGGAAGGTAGCATGGGCATTAGTGAGACCAAAGGGCATGACCTTAATTCATAATGGCCATGGTGGGTATTGAAGGCAGTCTTGTAGATATCTTCTACATTCATTCGGATTTGATGGTACCCTGCCCTAAGATCCAATTTAGTGAAAATCATTGCACCATTAAGTTCATTAAGCAACTCCCCAATAAGTGGGATTGTAAACTTATCCTTGACAGTCATCTCATTCAATTTTCTATAATCTACGCAGAACCTCCATGAGCCATCCTTCTTCTTAACCAGCAAGATGGGGGCATCAAATGGGCTGTGGATGTCTTGAATAAGACCAGAATCTAGCATTTCTTGGATAAGTTTTTCCACCACAGCCTTTTGGATGTAAGGACATCTATAAGGTCTATGAGAAATAGGGACTGAATGTGGCTTTAAAGGTATTTTATGGTCCAAATCCCTAGATGGAGGAAGGGTATAAGGTACAACAAAAACATCATGAAAATCATCTAAGAGAGAAGAAATTTCAGGTGGGGTGGGTGTAATTGGTGTTGCAGACACATAGAAGAATTGTGGGTGTGTTGTTCTTAGTGAATTTCAGAAATGACTCACCACTAACCATACTGCAAGAAGGAGTAGAAGAGCTACCTTGAAGTGTGATCTACTTTCCATGATGAATGAAAGATATCTTTAGCTCAGCTAAGTCGAACATGACATTCCCCAACTGTTTCATCCAATCTACTCCCAAAACCATATTACAACCCCCTAGAGGAAGGACTCGTACATCCCAGAGAATGAATAACCTTGCATAGACCAATGTAAATCTGTACAAACACCTTGACTAACTGTAGTTAGGGCTGTAAATGGGTCTGGGTCTTCCCGAGTATCACTAGACCCGGACCCTACTTATAAAGGTCGGGTCCGGTTCCTAAATTTGTGGACCCAGAACCAGACCCATTTAAAGTCCCGGGTACCCGTCGGTTCCGGGTACCCATTGGGTATTAAAAAAAATATAAAAAAATCTTAACAACTAAATTTCTTTCTTTTTTTAACTTGAATCTAAATTATTTTTATAAGAATTTATTATTATTTATTTATTAATGTTCTAAATAAAGATTAAATGTAACAAAAAATTTAAAAAAAAAAAAAAAATCAAAGCCAAAACTAGCAAAATACCTATAATTTTGCTAAGAAGATGAATTAAAGGATAAAAAACCGGGTACCCGACGGGTATTACCCGTTTGAACCCGTTAACATTCGGGTCCAATCTGGTAATTACCCGTCGGGTCCTAAGTTGCTAATCGGTCCAATTTTAGGACCCAGAACCGGACCCGAATCTAGCGGGTCCGGTTCCGGGTAATGGGTACCCATTGATAGCCCTAACTGTACTGTCACTATTGGCAACTGTAACTAGCATGTGTCCAGTATGAGCAATGTGTAGATTTAAGTTGGATGCTAGAGAAGCATCAACAAAGCTGTGAGAGATGCCTGTGTCGATGAGGACCAAAATATCTTGCTTATGCAGTTTACCTGGCACTCTGATAGTATTTTGAGTTACCAGTCCTGTTAAAGCATGAAGTGGGATTTCCATGGTAGTGTCCACAGATGTTGTCGGAGAGACCTCATCCTCTTATGATTCTTCTAAGGGTGTAGAAGAAGGCTCCTCATCAGATGCTACTAACATGAATAGCTGCTGTGTTTTGCAGCGGTGACCTGGTTTATAGTAGGCATCACAGTTATAGCAGAGGACCTTGTCTCGTCGGGCTTGCATTTGAGCAGGGGTAAGACGTTTTATTGGTGGTAAAGGTGGATCGGTCTTGGTGGGGGTAGTTGGGTGGGTAATGATTGGTTTCTCAGAAGATAATGAAGGTTTTGAGAAGTTGGTAAGTGGTGATAAGGTAGGTTTAAAACTAGGTGATTGAGAATATGAGCTGGTGGATGCCTGAAATTGCCTGGGAAATTGTTTATACTTCTTAGTATGGAGATCCACTGAGGCTTGTTGAACTCGATCCAAATATAAAGCTTCAGTATCACTCTTTGGTTTAAACATTTGCAATGGGTTGTGAATTTCATCCTTCAAGCCACTTATAAAACTCATAGTAAAATAATCATCAGAGAGGAACGGATTCTTTGATTTCATCAATGCCTTAAGGGATTCATAACATTCATAATATTCCTCAACTGTATAAGTTTGAGACAATTAATTAAAACTACCAATATAATTATCATAGGAAACATCTTCAAACGATAACATATATCAGAAGTAAAGATATCCCAAGCAATAAATGGTTTTCCTTCTTTATAATCAAGGAACCAAGCATCTTCTTTACCATCAAAGTGAACCGATGCAAAATCAACTCGTTTCACCGGATCCACAAAATCAAGGAAAAAATAACAGTCACATTTACAAACCCATCCTCTAGGATTGGTACCATCGAATCTAGGGAATTCAATTTTTGGGTGTCGAATAAAGTTACCTGAAGTGATACGAAACTCAAAATTATGACCACCATCATCAAAAGGATTACTCTGATTCCCTTTCGGTGGAGTATGTGAATCAGATTGAACTTCAGAGTGAAAGGCAGCTGGAATACGAGCCAAGATTTGATCTAACTTGTTGTGGATATCTTTAACCTCTGTCTCTAACAACGAAAGTCGATCACCATCCAACTTTTGCTGGTTAGCAATTTCTTTTACTGTTGGTGCTTTCTCAGGGCCCGTCATGATTCAGGTAAATAGGATCGAAAAGATGATACCAATTGTTATGAATCAAGAACAAACACTGATGAAATCATTCACAGTAACCTACTATCCAACTTGGTAGAGCCTCAACAATTTCTTATTTCTTCTTAACACAAATCCTTATACTGATTGGGGATAAATAGTTCTCAACAACCAATCCAACCGATTAATACAGAGCCGTTGGATTAGTGTTAACCTAATCTAGAAGAAAAATAGAGATTACCCAAAAACCCAGTTTATAAGAATTAAAGACAAGGAAGGAAAAGACTAAGGCCTAATAACTTGAACAAGCCCACTTCTCGCTGGCTGCAGGTCATAGGCATATGACAATAGTTTATAAATATTTTTGTTAGAGGGAGAGCAAAAATGGATTCGAGGAGAGCGAAAATCGTACTCAACTCAGTAATTAGAACCTATTCGATAATTGTTTTTGACTCGGACCAAAATACCATTACTGACACACATTTCCTTCATATGCCCACGACACAAAACATCTGTTAAACTAATCTAGAGCAGTATCGCAATTCAACTCCACCACCGTCGTCTCCACCACCAACATGACTAGAACGTAAAAGATTTTTCTAATTCAGTGGGTTTTACCAATATAACAGTGGCGTAATATCTCGTGTCTTTGATAATGAATCTTATCATGTCTATTTATCATAGCTAACTAGGGAATAGAGATTAAAAAATAAATTTAGACTGACATGTCTGATCTAGTATAAAACATTAACGTTGCCAGATAGCTCCATCACTTCCAAGGCCGTAAACAGTCTCATAATTAATCAATCATTCCTTCTTCTCTCAAAAATCAACCATTCATTCTTCTCTCAAAAGTATTATTTTTTCACCTTCGCTTTGCTAATTATATTTTATAAGGTATACCCAAGTCCCCTCTTTCTCCATTATGTATATGCTTTCTGGTTCTGTAGATAATCCTTAAGGGTGGTGAGTTGACAGTGGTGGTGGTCGTGGTGGAGGTTTCTGGAGTACGGGGTGAGTTTTAGAAGTTGTTAATGGGTGTATATAGTAAGGTTAATTTAGTCTGAGGTAGAAAAATATATTGAATAGGTCTGACTCAGCGAGTTGAATACGATTTTCTCTCTCCTCGGATCCGTTTTCTCCCTCCCTCTAACAAAAATCTTTATAAAAGTTCCAACAAGTTTGATTTTGATCTTCATATTCATTTTGCAACATATGTTCAATGTTTGTTGGAGGATAATAGTGTGTCGATGCAGTTGGAACTTGCAAAGCGTCTAATGGATGGTTTATTCGCTGATCGTGTTTTCTTTTCAAATTCTGGAACTAAAGCAAATGAAGCATGCTATTAAATTTACGAGGAAATATCAACGGTTTCACAAATTATTTGCCTGTAAGTTGGTCCAACTGTAATGCATATATTTTTTATTTGTATTTTTGTTTTTGATTTTGTTTGTCAATCGATTTTTCCCTTTTGAATCTAGGTATATTTTGGTTCAATTGTTTGTCAATTGATTTTTGCATTTTAGTTGTTGTTGTCTTTAGTTTCGATTTGTTTGATTTTGAATATATAGGGTTAATTCTCTTTTATGAAAATTTAATGCATTAATTGTTGTCAATGATGAAATGATGATCAAGGTGATGATTTAATGCCACTGCGAGCTCATTGGATGTGTAACTGCTAGTTACACATGCTAATTGAATGTGTAAGTTTGAGTGAACCCGAAATAATGCATAGTCAGTTTACTAGTTTACTGGGTATTGAATATTGTATCAGTTTGTTGTTTCTCTAAAATATAATGATTGTTTCATCTTTTTATTTTGTTCTCTTTTGTTGAGTTGCTTTCTTCTTTTGAACTTGTCACATTGAAGTGCGTCAGTTTGCTATAAATTGCTATTTTGAACTGTTCTTTCACTATAAATTGTTGATTCAAATGTGAATTATAGTTTTCTTAACATAATTTTAGTGAGGACAAGCCTATGTCTTGGAGTCATTTCACAGATGAAGGTGATGTTGAGTTCAATGATGTTCTTTTTGTTCCTCGAAAGGCTCCTCATGATCTGTATGAGAGTTACTACAATGCTAACAAGTCCAACTTGAAGTTATACGCAGACGCGTCTGCATCTCAGATGGATTCAATGATCTTCTACCCATGTACCTTAACTTTTTGATGGTAACCAATTTTTTACCCAAGATTACTTATATAGGTTCATTATTATAAATGAGGCATAGCCGCATAAAATGAATTACAAGCTTTGTTACATGGCTAATAGCTGAACATCACTTTTATTGGTATTTTATGCAGATACTTTACCACTTAATGTATCACGTGAAATGCTTCAACAACACAACAGTCCAAAGACAATTAAGAAAAAACTTATTCGTAAAGCTCAAGATAGAAATAACATAACCTTGCATATTTTTTTCACATGAATGCTAATTTTTTTTTGTCACCTATTGGGATAGATATTATATAGTGGGAGACTCACTTAATATAGAACTAGCTATAGATAAGTTGCGTAGAGGAAAGATAAAGATGAAGTATTGTACTGATTGTATGTGTCACTGCGAGTTACACATGCAAATTAGATGTGTAACTAATGGTTACATATGACATATGCATGTGTAACTACTAATTACACATGCATTTAATATTCCTGGGTTTTTTGTTGATTGTAGATTTTTGACTGTCATGGTTACCATACTTGAAGGTGTGGAGGTGAGTACAAGATTGCATTTTCGGCTACCTGTATTCCTCTTACTTACCCTACAAGGCAAGCTACAGGTTACCCTACAAGGAAGCTACAAGAACTATATGGCAAGATGTTGTTGAATCAGGTGTGTGATCATTTTTTGATGCTTATAATGTCCGTCATCATTGTTAGTTACCTAATATAAAATGCCTTAAGTACATCTAGCTTTGCGCGAAGGAAAATATAGTTTTGATTTAGAACACAAGAGAATCTGGCCTTGGTTATTTTGTCCACAATACATTAAGATGACTGTATATGGGGACAGTGAAAATAATTTGGATGTTCGCAGCCCATGTAGTCTATTATGTTTATTTTTATTTCAGTCGTTTGTTCACATCAGTATTACATTGTGATTGTATTTGTTTTTTTAAGTTGTAACCTCCGATATTCTGATATCCAAATTATGGTTGAGTTTGGAAGATGCTACTTAATGCAGAAAAGTACACCTGACTAGGAATGTAGATATCTGTTGGAATAATACTTGTCTATTTTATACATGTAATGTAAGATCTGACTATGTCAATTTCAATGTGATTACAACCATTTGGGTGGATAAAGAAGACATTTATTGACAATCCAGAGGAAACTCAATGATTTGATGAAGGACTCGGCAAAACAATTTTTGGTCAATGTAGCTGCTCTTCGTCCTTTTCTTTTTTTGTGGAAACCCGATTAATAGAGATTAATTTCCCCCTAATAATGCAACTTGATTGTGTTTCTTGTTAACTTATTGTTTATACTTGGAGGATTTTGGTGACAACTCTCTAAGATCAATAGAGGATATGTGTTGTTACAAAATTTGATCACTCACTTTCTTTTCGTTTCCACTTAATTATCCATCTACCTTATAGTATGTTTATACAGGATACAACTGTGCAACCGAGGAGTCGTAAAAATAGTGGTTCTGGTGGAACAAAAGTTGATGAACACATTGAAGCATCACATTTGCTGATGTTGCAGGAGTCGATGAGGCTAAAGAGTAGTTGGAAGATATTGTGGTATGCCCAAGAACTTTCTTTATTGGTTGGTAGACTGTAAAATAAGTTACACTAGCAGCTGCTAGTTATATACCTTTCAAATTATTATGTTGCATTTTCAGTTGATAAGTGTTATTGAGTAGATTTTACTGTTTAAGAATCGCAAGTAGCTCTGTATGATGTCCATGTTTCCAGCGCTGATGAAGAATATGCTTCGAGTACACAAGGCATATGGATGTGTAACTGCAGATTACACAAGGCATATGGATATGAAACTTCTTATTACACACGCCATATGGATGTGTAACTGAAGGTTACACAAGCCATATGCATGTGTAACTTCAGTTTACACAATCCATTGTATGTTTTCTGTAATCATAATCAGCTATTGATGCTGCTACGGGTCATTTTTTTCCTTCATAGTCCTTGGTTTTCATGTATTGTAATTACAAATCTTTGGTATAAGTCAGGCTTCTGCTATTTGCTCTGCATAG
Source organism: Papaver bracteatum (assembly GCA_023529315.1). NCBI lineage: Eukaryota > Viridiplantae > Streptophyta > Magnoliopsida > Ranunculales > Papaveraceae > Papaver > Papaver bracteatum. The sequence goes on along the minus strand of JAJJWX010002148.1, from coordinate 88,844 downwards.
ATGATATATTATATTCGTCATGATGTTACATGGAGTTCTATGGTGTCTGAATCTCGATAATAACAAGTAAATATTATTCAGTACCATGGTTGTTCTTGAAATACAAGTGGTCTTCTAGTTTGGTTGTTTTCATAGTGTTGTAATAGAGGTAGCAGCAAAAACTTTCATGTTTGATCTTATGATGGTTGGATAGGTAGTAGCTTTGAGTGTCTCCATATTACAGAATGGTTGGATAGGTAGTAGCTTTGGCCTTTGAGTGTCTCAAGTGTCACTCAGATCTATGTTGATTCTATGTCACCTTCATGTGAGCCTATTTGTTGTTTTAATAGCAAACCACCATTGTGTAGAAATAATTTCTCTCTGAGTTTGGATAATTTTATTTTTTTGATTCTCAAAAATAACAGTGAGGTTGTTCATTTATAGGTTTAAGTTCTTATACTTCAGCTAAGCCTTTTTGTTGTTTAATTTTGTTTTTCAGGTAACTTTTCGTGCTAAAATTGGTAAAGCAAATATGAATACAAGGTTGTTGAAGATACTGCAGCACAACTCTGGGAGGTAAAAACTAAACTCCAAGAACTTTGATTCTTTTCTCAATTCTCAACATTCTGTGAACATCTGTAACTCTTAGTTACATGAGGAAAATGAACGTGAACTCTTAGTTACACTAGGAAAATGCATGTGTAACTACCAATTACACTAGGAAGATGTTGATGATTTTGCTAGATTCAATGTGAAAACGAATGCGACTGTTGTTAAAAAGAAAGAAGAAATAGAACTATAACCAAAAGTAGTGGTTGTTTTTGGTGCTGAATTCCAATATGAATGTGTAACTTCTAGTTACACTAGTCAGATGCATGTGTAGCTGCTAGTTACACTAGCCAGATGTATGTGAAATTGAATATACATTGTTGTGTGTACTGTTCATTCAATCTTATAAAAACTGATTGCTTGTTGTTATATTTCAGTTTGCCGATAACTTCTTAAATCTAATTGCTTATTTGTAGTATTGGTCTCACTGGTACTAGAGTTGACGTTGATTATACAAGTCAAATGCATGTATAACTCACAATTAAACTAGATAAATGCATGTGTAACTTTCATTTACACGAGACAAATGCGTGTGTAACTCCTAATTACACATGCTAAGAAATTAATTGTAATTTTAATAATTTTGGGACATCCTTTCAAAATATTTTAGTAATTTTGGGCTTAAATTTAAATTTTATTTAATTAGGGGCTTGATAATATGCACAAGAGTATGAGCGTCTTTTAATAATTCGGGACCTAAATTTAAAATTATTTTAATTAAGGGCTTGATATTATGGGTAGAACCTTGGCCCAATTTTCCCGAGGTTGGGCATGTCCATAAGACCCGATCTTAGGCTGGCTTTAATGGGCATCCAACATCCAAGATTGGATGCCAAAACCGTGGTCTAAAGTGTGACTGTTTGCCTGATTCCCAGAGAGTGCTTCGTTTTGCTTGGATTCAAGATGGAAGTAACCCGGGCACGCGGTTTGAAACTGCGTGTCAGAAAAGCATTAGACGCGGTTTGAAATGGCGTATGAGAAATATTGAACCCTAAAGTCAAACACCTAGATCATATAGCCCTTGGATTGATAATCCTGTTGGTGATCCAACATTTGAAAAGTTGAATCTTGGGTCTCCATTAGAGCCAGCCTTAGGACACGGGGCTTTGGGGTGTTCGGGAGGCGCTATAGGTGAAAACAAACAAGCCTTTCTATGTTATACCGTCACCGGTCTCCAGTTTGATTTCTTATTCAAATAAGAAGTTCTGAGACACAACATGAAAGCGTTATTAAACGCTACCAACACCACAAGTCGACTAACGCCGCTCTTGAGACTCCATCCTTTTCCCGCTCTACAATTTCCACTCTCCCACTTCAAACCCAACTCACTAAATTTTCACAAAATCTCTAATCGCAGAACAATGGCATCATCACCATCCTCATCTGCATCTTTATCTTCTTGTGTTAAAGTGAAAGATAAAATTGATTTGACAGAAAAAGAGAATCAAATATTCTCAAGATTATTACAAGTTCTTCACCATTTTAGTCTTTGTACAGAACTCCGCGTTGCCGGTGGTTGGGTTCGCGATAAGGTAAAAAACCTGTAATCATATCTTAATTTTTTCAGTAAATTAGGGTTTGAAGTTGTTATGATGTGTGACATGATTTTATTGTTCAGCTTCTAGGGAAAGATTGTCATGATATTGATATTGCAATAGACAATATGATGGGGAAAGAGTTTTGTGAAAAGATTAATGAATACTTATCGTTTGCTGGGGAAGAAACGCACGAAATTGGCGTCATTGAAAGGTTTGATTGTTACTCGCAAACTCTTGTTATTAGCAGTCGGGATAACTCGTTTGTTAGTTTAATGTAGTTTTGAGTTACTCTTGTTTCTGATGGGTGTTTTATTTTCATGTGTGAATTTCGAAATTGAAGCAATCCTGAACAGTCAAAACACTTGGAAACAGCAACGATGCGAATGTTTGGGGAATCTATTGATTTCGTAAACTTGAGATGCGAAAAGTATAGTGAGGACAGCCGTATTCCTACAGTGGTATTTTTCATCTTGATTATTTTACAATTAGTTGTCTAAGGTGTTAACTGTTAACCTAGTTTCTATGTTTTCAAGAACTTCTAGAGTTGTGCTTGAGTTGTTTGTAATAGTCAATGTTTAGAGTAGTCAGTACTGCTGTGAATCTCCGATAATGGTAAATTGCATGGCCTAAATATTGATATCGTTGTTTAAATAAGTTACGATTCACAAGTGTATCGGATGTTTATCAGGAATTTGGTTCTGCTGCACAGGATGCGGATCGAAGGGATTTAACTATCAACAGGTATTTGCGCTAACTAGCTATACTGATTCTTCTGTTTGAATATGACATTTGCAGTTTGTTGCCGCACACATGAAACACTCGCTTGGTGTAGTTTGGTTATTGTAGTTTAGTTTCTTGGCTTAGAATGTCGATGGTGGATGCAATGATTCCCACTGCTTGGATAATTTATTTTCAAAATTGACATTTTTCTTATTTTTGACAGTTTGTTTTACAATATTAACAAGAAGTCAGTGGAAGATTTCACTGGACGAGGTTAGTGGTCAACTTGCACTGTGTGTGCTCTTGCATTGTTCCTTTCTGAATTTTTACCTGCATGTTCTTGAAACATTATTCTTTAATCAGGTTTAGCAGATTTAAAAGCAGGAAAGATTGTAACTCCATTACCTCCAAAGGAGACATTCTTGGATGATCCTCTACGAGTACTTCGTGCTATTCGATTTGGTACTAGCTATACTCCTTGATTTAGTGTATCTTCACTATTTGTTTGATTCACTCTTACTTTATTATTACCAATATTGGAGCATAAACTTCCAGGTAATTGTCTTATTACAAGTGTTTGATCACTCTCACTTAACAAGAGAATTTGTAGTAGTTTTCAGTCTCCTTTACTGTTGATTCTGTTATCATCAACTGTTTCCGGTCTAGGGGTGCAAATTAAAATGCAAAATGAACTTTCATTGTTATATGGTACCACCTTATATAGCTAAAGGGAAAAAAAGATTCCGAACCTTGCTATCATCATAGAATAAACAATTGCGTTAGTATCGCATGTCAAAAGGAGTAAAAAGAAATATTTGCCATTCGTGACTATGTTTACCTGGAAAAAATTCTAACTTTCTGGCTTACAAAATTATGTTTATTATTATGTACAAATTCTCTAAATTTTCAATTTTGCTTCTATTGGTGTTGATATTCTTAATCTTGTGGCTTTCAGGAGCAAGGTTCAGTTTTTTACTTGATGCAGAGTTAAAGGAAGCTGCTGCAAGTGATGAGGTCAGAGTTGCTATTGGAGATAAAATTAGCAGGGAGCGCATTGGGAAAGAAGTACGTTCATTCTTGGCATATGTTTTTGATGATTTGTTTTTTCTTTAAACAAATATTCTGTGCTTCCAGGTAATGTTTTAATTGTTTTCTATCAAACCTTTGTGCAGATTGATCTCATGATTAAAGACAAACAACCAGTTCAGGCAGTGACCTATATCTGTAATTTACAGCTTTTTTGGGTTGTTTTCACTCTTCCTGCTAAATCCGAGCCTGCTATATCGGAGGGGTGTGACAGGTTGTAAAATTATTAGATATTCCTCGTGTGAAAAAGAGTTAAAAGCCAGATGCACTGTGTTCGTTAAGAGCCTTTGTGATGAACTTATCGCTTTTGGCCTATTGGTTACTGGCCTTTTTGTTGATATTATGCATTAACTTACCTTACCACTCTCATCTCAGGCTTTGTGTTGCTTCCTTGGATGCTGCATGGAATCTCTTAGAGTTGCTTGGGCGCACGACCTTTGATGTAAGTTTTGAACAATTGACCTCTCCCTTTCTTTTCATTTGTTTTTTCTCATCATCAGATGCAAATAAATGAGTCCTGGAAAATGAAATTGAGTAACACCCACAGGTAGCTTTAACTTTGATGCATGTGGACAACTTGTGTTAGGGTAAATCATTCACTCATCAAAACGTACAAGTATACAATCTGTGACAATAAAGTATGATAAAACTTGGAAGCCTGAAATATCTCTAAGTTCTGATGTTTGCCTGAGAGTTTCTGTTATCTGAGAGCCGGTATGCTGATGTACTTTCTAAATAGAAAATGTAGTTTTCAAGGCATCCGAGTTTCATATAAATGCATGTTGTGGTCATCGTTAAACCCTAGTTTATTTTATTAAGTTCTGTGATCTCTATCCATTTATTAGCATGTGTTGTTACTTACTTGGCCACTTTTGGTGATCTGAAATTAATTGGCATCCATGGTATATTTACTTAACTAGTTAAATTTGAATATCGGTTGTTTCATTTGATTAAAGGATGTTCAAAGACGGCTTTACTTGTATTCGGCATTGTTTCTTCCACTACGAGAGGTTGTTTATAGAGACAAAAAAGACAAAAAGGTAAGTGCTTGTATAATTATTATTATCAAATTTTCACTTACCTTTTATTTATCACTGCCAGTTTAATTGTACTGAATGGCCTACATTTGCTTTGCTCAGTAGTCTTAGCATGTATTGAGGTATTCAGTTTTTGACTCAATATCGTGAAATTTTAGGTTCAGTAACAAGAATTTACAGTATCAGTCACTTCATTTTGCTCCAATGCAAAGTAGTTTCGAACCTGAGATAGTGTTATTTTCTTTTCCAAGGTTTCTCTTGAATTCTTTGTGTTACCGAGCATAATGTTCCTGTTCTACTCAGGTTCCTGTTACAAATTACATCTTTCGGAATTCTCTGAAGTTGACAAATAGCGATGCAGAAACGGTTAGAGCATTTCACTTATTCTACTATATTATGTCTTTCACTTGGATTGGTAGTTGGTATATCCTCATCGTTGTTTGAATTTGTATAGTGCTTCTTGCGTATGCTTTACCCTAGATATTTCAATTGTGGTTACCTGATGCTAACAGACATAAAAAAAATTCTGCTAGGTCATGAGCATACACAGTGCATCAGAAAGATTCTTATTGTTGATACCCTCCTTAAGGACCTTAACTGAAACCGAGACTGTAGAAGCTGGTAAAGGAGGAGAAAACTTTGATTTTCTACTGACGTCAAGACCTCGAATACTGGCAGGTGAAGAGATTATTTATTCTTATGATTTTCAACCTGAGCTAATTCCTGGGCATTTGTTTTCCGTAATGTTTTTGGATTGGCAGTTTCTTGGACCCACAAAATATCCTCATAAATGCAAGGCAGTTGAATTAAAACTAGAGTCCTCGAGTTGTCTCATTTGAAACATTCAATCCTTATTGTAGATGGATATTTATTAGATATTCCTACATTTCTTTAAACTTGATGCTGTTGGTTGACATCCTGTATTTCTGTACTTTTACTCAGGACTGCTTTTAAGGGAAATCAAGAGTCTCTGGCGTGTTGCGTTATTGATCTCCACATTATTGTACCCAATCGATTTTGATCATGCTGAGGTTTCTCCAGACAAGCAGATTGAGTTAGAAAAGCGCAGAAATTTGTTTACAGCAGTTGAAACTGCCATCATGAAATTAGGTATGTTCATAGACTCACTATAACTGTTCATTAACACGTATAACTAAATTGCAAAGCAACAGGGTGGAAATCTACACTGTGTAGGTCACATCATTTGGTCACAGTGTTCACGATGCTAGCCAGCTTTGGGCATGCACCTCCTGGTGTTCAAATAGCATCTTCTTATCTCTTGGAAACAAATTGATGAACAAATATTTGTATATTTTGATGCAAAGAATGATAAACAAGTTGGTGGCCTAGAAGTACCAGTAGGTTTAGCAATCCTTTTATATACGAATAAATGCTAATACGACCGGATAATTCTGGTGTGGCCATTACCATTTTTCATCCTTTACACTTTGGTTGTTGGGAATTGGGATCATTATCTATCTAGGTTTTCCCCTAAATCTAGTCGGATACTACAATCGAAGTGTTTGTATTGGTTATCCCACTTTGGTTTACCTGTTTTGTTGATTACCAATGATTTTGTATTTTATATTTCCAGGTCTGGAAAACGTGTGGGAAATGAAACCATTGGTCAATGGGAAGGATATCATGACCGTTTTGCAGCTTAAGACTGGAGGACCCCAAGTCAAGGAATGGGTAAGAAATCATCCCTACCTTAGCAACTCTTTCTTAACTGCACTTGCTGATTACTACCATAATTTGCAGCAACAAAAATCGCTCGAATGGCAGCTTGCCGACCCCTCTCGTACTTCTGAGCAATGCATTGATTGGATGCGAGAAAGTCTTACAAAACTCTCATAGCTGGAGTGACAGTTCCAACTTGTTTGCATTACATTTCTTACTTCGGTTGAAGCCTCAGGTTCAAAGATATGCACAAGTTTTGTATAGCTTACGAATTCATTCCTAACATTTTTGTTCTGTTATACAGTAGATGGAAGATCTTGTAAGATCTTGTAACTTCCAGGTTTCCCAGTAAAATAATCGTTTTGACATGTATAATGGTTTTTATATTAGTACATTGATATGAACAGTGTAGAAGAGGTATATGTCTATTTGAGCTTAAGCTAATTGGTGTAGGACTGTATTTTGTATGATACTTTGATTTCTTAGGTAGATTTTCCATGGAACATTCTTCCCATAATAAATTACAGGATTTTTACATTATAACCGGACGGATTATTTCATAAAGCTTCATTGTATTCCGTGGGTAAGTTTCATTGTTCTTCCACAACAACAGCCATTCACCTTACTTCTTACAATCCAAACAAATGGACAGAGATGAGGAGCAAGTAAGACGATTAAAAATAATCTCCGAGGCTGATTAGTAGTAGTACCTAATTCCGAACTAGGTTTCATAGCTTCAGGCAACTGTGTCTGAGGCTGAGCGTCTCACACGCCGAGAAAAACGGAAGAATTCTAAGAAAAGGTTGTCAGAAGCTATGTTGGATTAGGCGCTAGGCCCTTGGCCTTGGAATCCCTCTGTTTCTGGAAAGGAGTACTTTCACTTTTTTAATTTGACATATTTTTAGGCGAAAATAAAAAAGTAAAAATATTTCTTTTCTAAATACACAGTAAAAAAATCTCTCACAATTTTGCATCTAAGGCGTTTTATTGTCTAGGCCCCCCTTGCAAGACTCGTGCCCCTAGGGCACCTTTCACAACATAGGTCAGAAGTTTGTAGAAAAAACTTGTTAAATTGGGGCCTATGCAAATTAATTGGGGCATATAATCGGTTTACTCGATACACATGTATAAACCGATTCCTAACACTGCAAAACAAGAATCGGTATATAAGAATGCTCGTGTAAACCGATTCTTAAAAAAAATCCATAGGCCCCAATTAAGTGGCATATGCCCCAATTTAGGCAGGCAGAAAAAGGCCACCAAAGGTAATAACTAATAACATAAAATCATATTTCTTCTTCTTTCTTTTATAACTTTCGTAGATAAAAACTGTGTACAGGACTACTCTTTTTTAAGACTATATAATCAAATGTTACATGACAATCACCTTTTAACCCTGACCTCGGCAACCGGAACATACAGAACAAGCTGTTCAGCATGATTGGTTTCTTTGGTTGCGGTACTTTTTCCTTTTTGTATTCCTATTAAAACTTTCTTCATCTCCTCTAGCTTAGCTTGTAGACTGCATAATCTCTCCATCTCAGCAAAATACAGTAGCTCAATATTAGTTGAATTTAGTTGTTCATACTTGGGTACGATATTGTCTTCCACAACTTGTTCTCTTTTAAGATTAATTGTTGATTTCTTTTTGAACCTCGATGGACTGTTCAACAATGTATTCACCTGTTCCTTATGGTAAAGAAAATTGAAATGGTTAGTTTACGGGGGATCATCCAAAAGCCTATAAACAATATTAAAAGGTACAGTGGCGCATGTGAATTCCTGTCCATCAAGGCAAGTATGGCCCTGCTGACCAATGTTTGATGTGAGTGAACTAAGTCCTGCTATGTGATTGTTGGGATGTGACAAGGTGGGGTTGTTCATCCACATTAAACATGTTTTAAGAAAATCGAGCATTGGTCAGATAATGTCAATGCAGTTGAGTGCACAACATTGAGAAATCGGCATACCTCGTTTATACCGGTTGGCCATGCTCCAGCAGTTCTATTGCGTCGTCGTTTCTTTGTTGGCGAGATGGTCAAAGATTCCATATTCTTCCTTCTACGACCATTTCCAGAGAGCTTTGTTAGTTTGGCTTCTTCATTATCCGAGGAGAGCGGGGAAGCCTTAGCTTTTGAGGCTGCTTGATCAGTAGTGCGGTTGCTTCTAGCTGCAGCATTGGATTCATTGGCTTCCTGTGATAAAATACTAGTTCATGTAAGCCATAGTAAGTGAAATCCAAACTACCTTGAATCTGAAGAAATGCACAAAAAATTACCCAATTACAGTAGGAACAAACAAGGCACAAAATGCTCCAATATGAAGTAGAAATGTCTTTCTGTAATAGAAAGGCCATTCCCTTACCATGCTTAACTACGGCATTTTAATAATAGATGTACAATAGTTCCTAATCAATGACGACATTTTAACACTAAAATGTTTAGGAGTTCCTCTATTTTATTCTATGAAGGAACTGATTTTCTAAATAAATAAAAAAACAACAGAAAACCGAAATTATGGAAACTAAAGATATGAAGGGTTTTGCACCACAGTTTGTGAATCTGGTATGCTTGAGAAGTAGGAGTTCACCTTTCTGATCTTAAGTGCCATGTATCTGGTATTCTTAAACCACTTGCTGATCTGAAAATAAGAGATAAGTCAAAAACAGAAAAAGAAAGTTGGACCTCGTTATGCAGAAATGTAACAAGTAAATAACGTTAAGCAAAGACGAACAAACTCAAAATCTTCAGCATGCCCATAGGACACCATTCTGTTTTAAGTGTTAAAGTGGAGGGAGGTATGAGCCCTCTTAAAGCGTAGTTCATCAAACCCCCATCTTGAGCGGTGACCCAGGCAGTGTGCAGGGGCTAAGCCTTGACCTACTTACGTTGCATCACTCATGTTTGATGGCCTTAATGAATGACCAAACCCTAGCAAAGGGTTAGTATGACCTTCTGGGATCTCATAACTTGGATAAGCCTTGCCTAAACACTATCTGATACAATTACATGCAACGTACTTGCAATACGAACATGTGTAGGTTTAACACTCATTTTAGAACATAACTCTCACATCTAGTAATCAGTGTGTAAGTACTGTACCCCATTGACGCTCTAGCTTACCTTCTCAGATGCAATTCCCAACTGTTTAGAGAGGTTCTCCTTGACATCTTTCGGGGGAAGTTCAGTTTCAGCAAAGACTTTGCGGAGTACCTGAAGAAAAAGAAGATACAATTCCTTGATATTAGAACACCTACTATTTTCGCTTACAAATAAACATAATCTAAAAAACAACGTATCATATTTAACCAGTAACGTATTTCCACTAACATAAAAATGTATTTATTCCATCTACAACACCCACCACCCTGTGTAGATTGTACAGGAGTCGGGTCAACTTGTATGCAGTATCCACTAGATTAAGTGATACTTTCCCATGTCACCCTAGAAGTGCACATCTATTTTGTTCAATTTGAAACCTCACCCAACTCACTTGCCCATGGACAGCAACAGCTGACAATTATAGAGATTCTAATCCCTCAATGATCGTGCAAATTACAAATATGCCCATTGTTATGAGATGGATATATCCATGGAGAGGGAAAACCATTTACCTCAACTGCATCTGGGGGAATTCTAAACAATGTTCTTTTCTCGTCTGGAACTCTGCGCAGTTTCTTTTTAGGTTTTGTAGGATTCCCATCTGAATGTTTATCCTCATCTCCAAATAAAGAGACCAGCGTACCTGCTATGTCACTGCCATTCAATCTTCGCCGCTGTCTGCAAGGACCCCAGTCTTCATCTTCGCTAACTTGTTCATTCTCGACCAAATCTTTTCCAAACATCTCCTGGTAACAAAAGAAATTTGTCAGCAAAACCTAACAAAGCTCTTACCAAGATATCCCGGTCAGCTTTTGGAAATGATTATGAAACCAATCAAGCACCATTGAGAGCTTGTCTATGGTGAGCGAGAACCAGCACACAACTATATCCATGATAGTGTCACATGGCCCATCCTTCCAGTCATTGTCCAGCATACTAATATACAGGAGTATACGATGGTGCAGACCTACAGGTGACACACAGAATCCTGACTGCCACATGGTATGCTACAAAGGGCTTTTACACCACGAGTAGAGAGAACTAGGTTTATCTATAAAGAAAGGAAACATCGGCAGATTGACCCTTATATAAGTGCAACTATGACGGCATGTAATCAGGGATATCGAATCACAATTACTATCACGTAAGTTGTTTAGGTTTTATTACTTATTTAATGATACTTACATCATGCAGTTTCCTATAATCGACATCCCTTCTTTGCCTGCGACGACTTCTAATTTCAAGATCAGTACTGCCATCAGAATTTTTGTTGTCTATCATCTTGGAAAGATTTATCTTATCAGAGTTCTTTCCTCTATGTTTACTCTGATAAAATCCTCCTTCTGGGCTACCATCATTTTCTAATAAACTTCTAGACTGTAAATTGGCTTCTTCATCAGATGTCCATAAAAAACTACTGGAACTACTAGCTTCATCAGCCTTGTCATCTTTAGTGCCCATTCCGTTAATGCTGCAGCTCATTTCATTTCTTTCTGGGTCATAATCATCATCATCTGATTCATCCGATGGCCACTCATCTTCAGGGTTGAGTGATGCATTTTCATCAGGTTCTACAGCAGCTTCCTCGAAAACATCCTATCACATACAAAATAAGAGCAGAGTCAAAACCTAATTGACACAATGCTTAAAGATAGAAAAATGCATCAACAGATTTTAACTGGATAAAGAGACTGTGAGTGGTAACTTGAGCACAAAAAGAAATAAAGGATTCTTATTAATTTTCACTAACTTGCCAATTACTGCTTGTAGAAAAGTGGGTCCCAAGGTGCGCATTGACAGCTTCTATAATTTCCATCTTGCACTCACAGAATTTGCAAAACCATCCTTGATCATCCGGAGGAACTGAATCAGCATAAGTTCCACCAAAAGTAAGTTATATTGAACATGATAAACACACAATTATGAGAAGCCCCACATTACTAGTCCAAGAAGAACATTTCAAGTTTCTAACATACAAAGTTGAACTCTAGGTCAAAGATTGAAAGTTGCAGATACAGAATCATAAAATATCTGCAGGCAAAGATTGAAAAGCATGGCTCACTATTTTGTGTAGCTAATGGAGGATCTAAGCATTTCTGGTGGAAAGCGCAATCACATGTTCCATCACAGAGTATGATGTCATTATCTGGAAAAGCCTCTCGTAACTTGCACTTCGCGCAGATAATCTTGAAAGAGAAAATTCAGAGCTGTTAGTATATATACTACTAGGACATTAAGATACAGCACATCTCACAACATTAAATTGTTAAGTTTGAGAATTAAAGGAAAAAGGTAGGCATACATGTTCATGAAAAACAGATCCATCTGGAGCCAATGCTGATTGTTCAATGCATCCCTTGGAACCAAGCAGATGGAGCTGGTGAATTGCGTCACGAATCCCAAGCTTACACTTCAATATCTGCTTCTTGGCTCTTTGAAGTTCCCTTTCTGGCTTAATCTTTTCACGGCTGCGGATAAAGTTTTCGAAACATAAAGATAAATCTTACACAAGGAAGGCAAGCAATATTCAATTAAAAATCCTGAATCAGAAAATGCTATGCGTTATCTTTGAAGGTGCTTCAAACCAATAAATCGAGGTTGCAAGCTAGGATGTATCGGCATGTTAAGAATCATAGTCATTTCTTAATGGAGCATCCTTAACGCTAATATTTATTACCCACTCAGTCAAGTTGAAAGTGTTTTTGTTTCTACGAACTAACTAACATCTCCGATTGTTTCACTTTTACCGAATTTATTTATATGATGAAAGTCATAACAGCCCCTACCTCTGGCCATTCCAGCCCTCCCCAGAGTATGCATCAATCAGATTCTGCTCCAGCTTCATTTTAATGATCAAGTACCTTGTTCTTCTTTGCAAACGAACTGTTTCATCCTGCTCTCTATTCTCCTTCATCCTATTTCTCTTTCTTCTTCTAGCGATTTTTCGATTTCCAAGATTCCCATCAGTATCTCTTCTACCATCAGTATCTCTTCTACTAGTAGAAGATTTTCTACGTCTGAATATTGACGAAAGCGGCTTATCAGAAGAATCGGTATCAGAAAATTTCTGCATGATTTTTCGGCGAATTTGAGGCTTCTTTCTGGATCCATTATTTGAAACCTCGCAACCCCTTCTTTTTTTCTTCGACAAGATTGAACCAATTGTCCTTGCTTGAGACCTTTTGTTTGGATTATATACCTTGTCGTAGTATCTTGTTCCACCATCATCGGCTGAGATAGCCATTTTGGAGGCGACATCTCGCCGGGTCTTGCCAGAAACCTGGCGACGTACCTTTCTTCTAGTAGTCTCCATGCTTTGTTTTGTTTATAAGACTGAAAACCTTTCCACTTCCATCCTTGTCAACTTTCCAAAAGATACTCCACCCTGAATGATAAATCAATTTGGTTAGTATTACAAAGTAGCAGATAATGACATAGCCTGATAAAATATTGTAATTTCTCATGCAAAAATAGAATAAAATGAATTAGTTCGTGAGCCTCTCTAACCACAGACAGTAGACTTGACATGAAAAAATACTTTGTAATCTAACTTTCATATTGAAGAACCAATTACGCAAAATTCTTTCCTGATGCTAACTGTAGTGCACTTGATCAAGAATACAATCAAAAAGATTCTCCAATGATCCACATTGAAGAACGCATGACATTGAACACTGAACTATATTAGATAACAAATAATGCACAACATCGTAAGAACCGAAACGTGAAACACAAGGATACCTCAGCATCCAAAAATGGATTACCAAATGGAAAGTAATTCAATGCTAACAAACAAACCCTAGCTACTTACTTACACTACAACAAAGCCATTAATTACAGGTGACCAACAAATTCTATTACTTAGATAGATCAAAACGATTAGGGCTAGAACTCAAATTCTAATTCTAAAATGACATAATTAAGGCTCTAACATTAATCATTCATAATCAACAATTGATCTTGTCAAAATCATATCTAAGTTATGAAATTCTAAAAGAGTACCCAAATGAATATTAAAGATCAAGTTTCTCAAAATATGACCAGAACCCACTACTCTAAATCACAGATTTGATTCAATTACAAGTACAACATATATTCAAGAGACAAAAAATGATTCTAAGGAATTCAAAAAGTTACAAGCGTTTAGTCATTAACACACAAAGTAGGAATTATGAAAAACGCCGTAATGGGGTTAATAGTCACCTGAGAGAGTGACTGCAAGTAAAGGTTTGGAACTCTGAAGGAAATTCACATTCTCTTGTTAGTCTTCTCTCACTGAAGATATGAAGATTCTGGTCTCTTTACTGGAAATGAAAGAAAATTAGTTCGTTGTCGCCGACTGGTTCCGGTGATTGATAGATGTATTTTCCTCAGCACATCCGACTGTCTGGATTCTTTGTTTATTTCTCTCGGTTAACTCAGTAGTCGTTTTTGGTTTTTCCTTTTCTTCCGAAAAAATGCACTTATTCAAAGGAACTATAAGGGGAATCCCACATTCCTTTGAAAACTCACTGATTGGGGGTAATACAAAAATTAATTAGGGGTTATCATTTATAGAAGTAGAATCCAAAGCCGTTAAGTAGAATCCAAAGTCCTTTAGCCAAATATTTTAAAAAAATGGCTAAATTGTCCTTGTTTAGCTGGTCATTTTCGTTCGACTGGAATACTGGATGCGTTTTATGAGGTCCCAGGTTCGAATTTATGATGACGTAATATTGCATAATTTGATATGAAAAGTATAGGTAGTTTGTCCACCTTGCGACATAATCAGCCCCCCTATAGCTTCGGCTTCCATAACCGGTTCCTCATAAGGCTCACTGATAGGCTAGCACGACAACCTGTTCAACTAATGTAGTACCTGTTGGAACTCATTTTGCTAGGCTTCCAACTAGTTTCTTGTAAATAATATATAATAAAGTTGATGGGCTCAAGGAGGTCCCAGGTTCGAGTCCCCAATGGCGCAATATTGCAGAATTTAACATGGAAGGTAGAGTTAGCTTGCCCATCTTGCGACATAATCAACCCCTTATCTGCTTCGGCTCCCTTGGATGGTTCCTCATGAGGCTCGCTGGTAGGCTAGCACGGCAACCTGTTCAATTAATGCAGTCGTACGCTATTGGAGCTTAGCTTGCTAGGCTTCCAACTAATTTCATGTAATTTTCGTTTTCCAATAATATAATAATAAAAATAAAAATCTTGTACTTCTCATGTGGGTGGTGCTACTGCTGGATCTCTTGATGGTACTTCTGTGGAATTCCTCATTTATGGAATTGTCAAACCTGTTGATACCCCCGATACAATTCCAACAGTTGTGCGAGATGATGATGCTGCTCTCAAAGATGTTTTCCTCAACTTTGATATGCTAAATCTTGTTTATCAGAAGCGGTTCACAACCATTGACAGCATCCCCTCACCTTGCAGGCTTCATTTTTCAAGGACTTTAAAGATCGCATTGGATAAGGTACTATCTAATCCTACAAATTTATCATCATGGCTGCAGCTTCTACTGTTGCCAATATGTACTTTACATCTGTACATGCCTAAGAACTCTAGGGAAGATAGGGATGGTACTAGAAAGAAGCTTCAGGTTGATAATATCAACCAAGATTTGTTGCATTGGAAGGAAAGTGGTGGGTGTGTTCATATTATTGAACAACTTCTAACTGAGCCTGAGAAGCGTTTGCAAGTCAGCAAATCAAACAAGCATATGAAGCATAACCTTAATGTGCAAGCCTGTAAGAAGAAATTGAGTCAGGGTCATTACAATGCTGCTATAAAAGTTTTATCTTACAATGGTATAGCTCCAAATACTGTAGACATTATATAAGAATTCATTCAGAAACACCCAAATGCTCCATCACCATCTATCCCCCCTGAGCCAGTTGAATTTGCTGCCTTGTCTGTCGATTCTAAAGCTGTCCTTGATGCTTTGAAGAGCTTTCCTAAAGGCACATCATGCGGCATAGATGGGCTTCGAGTTCAACATCTCTTAGATGCTTTGAGTGGTGCAGCTGCTGCTGTGAGTGAGGAGCTTTTACAATCTATTACTGGGGTGGTCAATTTATGGTTGGCTGGAAAATGTCCACCTGCTTTGGGGGAGTACATTGCAAGTGCTCCCTTAATTCCTCTTCTCAATCCTGGAGGCGGGCTTAGGCTTATTGTTGTTGGTACAATATGGCGTAGATTATGCTCAAATCTCGCTGCCAAATCAGTTGGTAAAAACATGTCTTTATACTTGGGGGATCATCAGTTTGGAGTTGGGGTTCCATGTGGTGCAGAAGGTATTCTACACGCTGCAAACAGACTCTTGGAGATGAAAGGTAATATTAATACTATGTCTATGCTTCTAATTGACTTCTCTAATGCTTTTAATATGGTTGATCGAACCACGTTGATTAAGGAAGTTAGACTTAGATGTCCTAGTATATCCAGATGGGTGGAGTTTTGCTATGCTTCACCAACAAGACTCTACTATAATGAGGTTATTTTGTCATATACTATTGGGGTACAACAAGGGGATCCGTTGGGTCCTTTGTTATTTTCTTTGGTCTTTCACCCGCTAGTGAACCTGATTTCAAGTCAATGGAATCTGGATTTCAATGCATGGTACCTTGATGATAGTACCATTGATGGTGATAGTTTGGAAGTATCTAAAGCATTATCCATTATTCAGGCTGAAGGCAGTAGCCGTGGGTTACATATTAATATTCACAAGACTAAATTATTTTGTCCATGTGTTGATCCTAGAAGTCAAGTTGTTGGAGTCTTTCTGGCCAACATTAGTAGACCTACTAATAGTGTAAAGCTGTTATGAGGGCCGGTGAGTCTTGATTTGTAGTTTTGTAGGGATCTTGTGAAGACTAAAATTGATAAGACTTTATACCTCATGGAATCTGTTAAGCAATTACATGACCCGCAGAGTGAGTTATTACTTTTACGAAGTTGCGCAGGTGTTTCAAAGCTTTATTTTAATCTGAGAACTACCCAACCTGATGCTCTTCAACAAATTATTTCTTGTTATGATCGTCCTTTGGTACAGTTTCTGCGGCATATTATTACAGGATATGGTGCAGGGTTTGGTCTCCTCCAACAACGTATTGCTACACTACCAATGAAGGACGGGGGTTTGGGTGTTCATACGCTGGAAGATATGAGTAAATATTGATTTCTTGCTTCTTGTTTTCAAGCGAGAAATCTGCAGGAGGTCATCCTTAACCTTTCACCGGAATCTGAGCCAAGCCTTAGCTTTCAGCATGCCTTATCACAGTTCATGCAGGTATGTGGGTTGTCTTCTTTCGATATCAACAATATTGCCACTCGTCCGTTGAAATCTTTGGCAATACAATATTTTGAGGTTGTTAAGAGAGATATGCCTTCTAAATTTGTTATGACAGAACGCGATACTATACTTTGGCAAAGCAATAGGCTTGCTCATGCTCAAGATTACCTCAAAGATATACCAATATGTGGGCTAAATCAGACTATTGGACCTCGTCAGTTCAGGGAAGTTGTTAGTTACAGACTCGGTGTACCTATTTTTAACACTATTGATGTTTGTGCTTGTTGTAAGAGGAGCATGGATGTTTATGGTGATCATGCACTTCATTGTGCAAGTGAGGTCGGTGTAAAGTTTAGACATGATTTTGTTAGGGATGTTGTTTCGGATATTTTTTTACAAGGCTGGATTTGCGGCTAGAAAGGAGGTCGATCTAGGACTCTTGTCGGATGATGCCAAGGTTTTAAAGCCTGCTGACATTCTTGTTTATAATTGGGTTAATGGGCAAGATTTTTGTTTTGATGTTACGGGTGTTTCACCTTTTTCCGGTATTAGTGGTCGGGCTTTCGTTCCGGGTATCGCCATTTCTAATGCTATTTCACGCAAGCGGGCAAAATATTTGGATAAGGTGTCGGCTCATGGGTATGGTTTTGGCGTCCTTGATTTCTCCACTTTAGGAGAACTTAGTGAAGACATGGTGATTCTTTTGAAGAGGTTGAGAAATTGTATAGCTAATTACGATCTCAATTACAAAATAGGTAATTCTCTTTTTTATATATTAGGTATTTCAATTCGAAAAGGTGTAGGGGCTCAACTTGTTTCTAGGTTGCCCTCTATCGACATTGTACCTTGTATTTGATTCTTTTGTTATTAAAAGCCTTTGCGGCGCCTTTTTTATAAAAAATAAAAATAAAAATAATAACGGGCCCTTAGCTCAGCTGGTCATCCCCGTTCGTCAAAGTTTAATGCGCTCCAGGAAGTCCCAGGTTCGAGTCCCTAATGGCGTAATATTGCAGGAATTAACATGGAAGGTAGTGTTAGTTTTCCCCCCTTGTGACACAATCTCAGCCCCCCTCCCGCCGTTTCGGCTCCCTTGGCTAGGTTACCCATGAGGCTCGCTGGTAGGTTAGCACAACAACCTGTTCAATTAATGTAGTAGTATGTCATTGGAGCCTAGCTTGTTAGGCTTCCAACTAGTTTCATGTAATAATATTTATCTAATATAAACAAATTTAAAAAAAAATTAAATATTTTGTAATAATAATAATAATTTTCATGATTTTTTAATAATATGCCCGTGGTGGCTCTTCTTTTTCTGTTTATTTGTTGGATTAAACTTATGAATTTGATTGGACAATTTTTTTTTAGAAGAAAAGGGGTTTTGAGAATTTTGTAACGAAAATTAATTACACTAGTCAAATACTTCTCAAAATGAACTTACACGAGGTTTGTTGGTCTAATTCTTCAAATTAACGGAAGGAAATTAACACTTTCAGATTCTTTCATAAATAAATAGCTGTCATGCTCAGCTAAGAAACATCATGTCGATGATGACTAGTTCGGTAGGTTGGTATTAAAACAAAATGCAAAATATTGTCATGCTTTACATTATTGCAACCATACCGACTAACCGTTTTAAACAATCATCATGCTAAAGGAAATAATAATACCATAAAGACAACTTGAGATTTATTTTAGTACAATGACGACGAGATATAGTTGCCATGCTCCTAATATTTATATCATACCCATTAATATGATGTTTTCCTCTAGAAGAAGCTTAAATTTAAACACCTTTGGTTTTCAAGGTAAAAGTTTCACACAATGACGACTATCGAAGAGTCTTCATGGTCAATGTTGTTACAATGACGATCAGTAGGATGTTTTCATTGAGGAAGATGTCAAATTTAAGCACATGGTCGTCACGGTTATAATTTTATACAATAACAACTACGTAATAGCCATCATAATCCGAATGTTATTATCATGACGACAAAAAGGACATTTACATCCACGAACGTATCAACTTTAAGTACCTTGGTCATCACAATAGATAAACATAAAAAAGTCATCAAGGTAGTTGAAGAGATTCCATGAAGACCAAATAACTGACTGAGTTTTATTATTTAAAAACGGTAAGTTTTATTACATAAAAACGATATAGAGGGAAACGGGAAAAATTGCTTGTTAGAGTTGATGAAGAAGAAGAAGGAAATGAAAAGGTTTAGATCTAAAACTAAATATGACTAGTTTTAGTTAGTAATAGGAGAAAAGTAGTGAAGTAAGTTTACATACTTTAGACCCCTTAGCACACCATTTGGGTAGGTTTAAATTTCATAGCCCTGTATACCCCAACTCGGCAAATCTTTATAAAAGTATAATTTGGACATGTTTATTTAAGTAAGTGGTTAAATAGTTCAGGGATGATCCCAATATTTTGTGAATGCCGAAGAATCATGTCCATTTTTTTATATAAGAAAACGTAAGGTGAAATCACCTTACCAGAAAGCTACAACCTCGATAATATTTTTACGTGGACCATTACAGAGATAATGTAAGCAGCATAAAATAACAAACTTATTGTAGAAAATAAAAAAAACTAAATTCACAACATTAAAATAAAGTGTGGGATTCAAATTTCATGAAATCAGACTCAAATTAAAGGTTTGTTCAGCATGAGTGTTATAGTGGTAAATAATTCTATGGACACATGGAAACATCGTAGAGCAAGAACTACAGAAATATGAGAGAAAAAATATAGAGACAAAACGTAAGGCTCTGTGCTTTACCCAAGATATCTACCAGAATAACATAGGATGGGGACGCGAGGAAAGGTGAAAGAACAATAAACGACTATATTTGATGCAACTGCTAAATAACAGGTCGATGAGCGTTAGTCAGAGGAGTCAGATCATCGAGGATGAAAAAATTTAACTCTAGAAAGAAGAGGGAGATTCAAGTGTGGAAAAGTAGTTATCCGAACTATGTAACACAGTTCGTGTCTCGGGATTCATTGAAAAATGTAGCAAGCAATTATGTATATGTCTCACATTGTAATTTGGGTGTATGAACACTGTTGTTATAAATTTAGGGCTAAACTATGGTACATGGGTTAAAAAAATTGGTGAGAAAAGAGAGTAGCAATATTTCGAAGGGCTCTTGACCTTGAGAATAAGAGTATAACCTAGATCTTGAGAATAATAGTGTAATCTAGATGTTTTGTAACCTTTCACTTTAATAAATAATAATCTCTTCTTCTACCTTGGACGTAGGTATCAACATCGAACTTCGTAATCTCTTTTGTGTGGTTTACATGTTTCTTTTGTGTTTATTTTGCTTTGGTTCTTGCATAGCTTAATCAAGATATCAATGGTGTGAGATATAATGATATAAAAATGGTTATTGCAACTGTAACTAGACAAGGAGTGCAGTCAAGGAAGATAGTCGACACGAAACGTATCATATCATCTCCCAAGTGAATCTTGTATTTTTCTTATATTATCATTATTCATAAAACTACGCAGCATCCTTCTTTAATAAGTCATTTTTACAGAAAAGTACAATTATTGTGTTTAGTGATTGTACTTTGTCATTTACTCTTCCCATATTATTGTTGCTTTGTCTCATATGGATTTTGGCCCAGTAAACTGGTACCCCCATTAACAGTGTTGTTATTATTACCGACCCGATTTAGCTATCAATCTGTATAAATAGTGTTTTACAAATTTTACAACGACATCTCATTATCTTTTGGTAGATCATTCCATCGGCAATGACTTTCTCCTAAAAATTATCTAGCATAAAAATGAATGAAATGGAGAAATATCTTTCCGAAAAATGTTGCATCTCTTCCAAAGGTATAACAAAACATGTCTTTATGAACCCTTCCATGGAGAAAGGAAAAGAAAAAATTGAAGACTTTCCTTACTTGATTATAAATTTGTTTAAAGAAATTGAAGATTATCTCAAATCTCGAAGTATTCCAATCCATGAGATTAACTTTTCCACTGTTAGAGCATCGTCTGGTCAAATTCACAAGTTTTTATATCACAAATTTGTTTTCCAATTCAGTTGATCAAAACTATATCTTGATGTATAGTCTGCAGTATAACCCCTATAAAATGTTAGCGCCGGGACCGGCAAAATTTATCGATTTATCGAAATATTAAATAATCGCATAAATTAATAATTATGTATTAATTATTAATTTATCAAAATACTATTTAATTCTAAAACAAATAATCAACAAAATGAACAAATACACCTTATTCCATTGCAAATTATTTTCGTCATTGCAAGATTTCTTTCAATAGATGACACCGCATCATAGAATCCAAGTAAAGCGTTATATAATAAAGTAACTAGAGAATTGCAAGACTTAATTAATGGATTGAACTATCACAGTGCAACAGATGCTGAGCTTCTTTTAAACTGCCCTCAAAAGGACATTATTTCAGATTTGTTGACTAACAAAGAAATAATTGAGAGTGTCATGGGAAAAGAGAAAAGTGATGATGTGGAAGTCGAAGATGAAAGTGTAGTTACAGAGCCACCTTCTCGTAAAGAAGCTATCAAACCTGCAAAGATATTGAATAGGTTTTTATTACATCAGGAAAGGACAACACCAAAAACTCTTCTAATGTTAAGGAAAATCCAAGATGAAATTCAATGCGACGTCAATTTTAATAAAAACCAAGTCACAATTGAATTATTCTTTACTGTTTTGATTACTAAAGCAGAAGAGACCCAGCCGTTATTATGTATAAACAAGATGGATTTTTGGGGTGTCATATTTACGGCTCGGTGGTTCAAGCCGTAACACTTAAGTGTTATTTTTTGTCAGAATTACGGCCCGGATATATATTTATTTCCAAGACGTAATAATGTTACGGCCAGGAAATACAAATGTCAACCAAGCCGTAAACCAGAGCTCCATTTTTTTGTCAGTTTTACGGATAGGAAAGCCAACCTTAAATCCAATAATGTCTAGAAACGTAGCCGTAACATAGGTTTAGTTAAATTTTGAGTATCCAGGGAAACATACGGCCCGATATTTCCTAACCGTTTTTTGATAACGGCTGGGACTTTCCATCTGTAATTCTGTGCAACTAAATTTGACAAGGATTATATGCACTTTCGGCTAGATTATGTGAAGGATTGACCTAGCCGAAAATGCACAAAATTTAGTGAATCTTGATTGATTCCTCAGTTTTCTTAGATTAGACAATTGTAAAGACTAACATTCATTAATAAATGCAATTTTTTAAAAATTCATCCATCCAAATCCATAACTAAACCACAAAAAAAGTAAATAGACAAAGTATTAGATAATAAACGTTCCATGAAATGAAGTAATATAATGAAAAGTAAATAGTCATTCACTTTCACTTGATCCCTCCTCCGAAGTGGTTTCCAAAAAGTCATCCACATCGTCCCTTGCCTGAGGTTCCACAACTTCATCTATAACTCTAGATTTTCTACCTCGACCACTGCCACCTTGAGTTGGAGCCTTTTTACCTCCACCACGTCCACCTCGAGCACTTGTTCCACCTTTTGAAATTGGTCCAGTACCTCGACCACCCCGAGCACTTGTTCAACCTTTTGCACCTCGACCACCTCAAGTACTCGTTCCACCTTTTTCACCTCTACCACCTCAGCCGGCTTTTCGTTGCTTAGATTGAACTTGGTCAAGGGGAGGAGTGTCCGAGTCGTCGCTATGAGAAGGAGACCTAGCCCTTTTAGATCACCTTGGTGCTTCAACAGGATATAAACCTCCTTTCTCAGGGAGTGTTATGCCTTTAACTCGATTCCGCATTAATCTGAGCTCAGCTACCGTTAAATCCTGACCCAAATCAATCATATGGATGAGGTCTTTGGCCACCCAATTAACTCGCTCGACCTATTTTTTCATATCAAATACACGTACTCCGATTATTCATAGATAATTAAAAAAAACATCATATAAAAACATAATTAGTAGTATACGTACCACCATCTCCCGCCAATCATGTTCTTCACTCCTTGGTGTCTTTGAACTCTCTTTCTCTGCATTCCTGTAATGTTTCTGCGCCTCCGGATCCAAATTTTCCACAAAAGGATGAGCCCACTCTCCATACCATTCCATGTAATTCGCATCCGCTTGGGAAGTACCATGTTCTTCTTCAAGGAGTCTTCTACTCATTTGGTTTACTTCTTCGGAACGAGCATTCCGATGGTCGATTTCCGGTGCATTTTCATAGTTCAATTTCACCTGTTTGTCCTTAAATTGGGAGGTTCCTACGCTCAGTGAAAAATGAGTCTCTAAAGGCACAATTTTCTGGACAATACCGATTTGGCGGAGCGTTTTACGAGGATCTAAAATGACGAACCTGGTTGCATGAAACAAAGGTCCCATATAGGTTGCCACATCAGAAAAGACTCTATCATCAACTTCCTCTTCACCATCCTCATCAAGTTTCAAATATGGATCAAAAACCACATCTTCAATTGTCAAAGCATCCAATTTTTTCCTCATGTCGACAATTTCCGTCTCTTTAGCCTTGTGTTGGGTCCCTCCAAAAGGATATCTCCCTCCTGTAGTTTTATCTAGAGCCCAATCTATATTTCGAGGAGGCCTCAATCTTTTAAAATGGTCGTAAGCCCAAGACTATGGCAAAAAATTAAAAATTTTGTTTATAAATAAGTTATTACACACAAATCAGTATATAAAATTAAATAAAACAAATAAACATTTGTTATATTATAACAAAAAGATACCTGGACAAGCGCAACACATCCCGTAATTTGTGTTTCGTTCCATCTTGAAGCTTTGCAAATACATTCCAACACATCAGCAAGGAGGGCGGTGCCCCACTAGTACCTAGGTACCTCGTTTGTTTCCTTATCCAGACGGAGAGTCTTCAACCACTGCAAGTAACATGCATTTACCTTATTGCCTGAGAAATCGGGGAAAAGGACGGTCCCAAGAGCATGCAACAAGTAAGCTATAGCCGTATGTATAGCTCTTTCTGCGTCCATCACCACCAATCCACTATCCGCCTTGCGTTTAGAATCCCTAAACTGTGCCCTCAGACGAACCAAATTAATCTTCCTTGACATATTTACTGCTTCACTTAGTACGCCCGGTGTACTAAATTGTCTCTTAGATCTAGGAGGTGCTCCAGAACCTATCTCAAACTCTTCTTCAGCTTCATCTTTACTCCACCCAAGACAGTTCTTCGCCAAGGCACAAAGCTCATCAAAAGGCATGGAATTGTTGAAACCCTCAAACATTGCCTTTCCTTCCAAAGCTAGACCAGTGATTTGCTTTGCGTCATCCGGAGTGATAGTCATCTTGCCGAATGGGAGGTGAAAAGTCATGGTTTCGGGCCAAAATCTTTCTCTGAAACCACAAACTGTGACAACATCATATGTCTTCTGCAAAACATCGATTCCAGACCACAACCCCGAAGCTTTGACCAAAACTTCCACATCTGGATGCTCATCGTCCAACGGCCAAAACTTTGCTTGTTGGTGCTTTAGTTTTGGGACAGCTTTATCCGGAAACTACAAAAAAAAAATGGGTTGTAAAAATAATAATCCATAACAAAATGAATACAACATATATGTAATTTGATTTATTACCTTTGAAGAAAAGAAGAAGAAGGAAAGAAGAAGAAGAAGAGGAAGAATAAAATGGGGGGCGGTTTTTTTTTGTTTTAATGTCTTCCGTTTTTTTTTTTTTTTTTTAAGTAGGTAGTTAATAAATTAAAATTATGAAGGGTATTTTAGAAATTTTACACATATGTAATCTTCCCCTATAATATTTAGGTTCCACTTAGCAAAATATCCCCCAAAAACAATCTCCCCTGTAGCCCTAATAATAGAGTTCCACTTTTATCATAAGCAGAGTTTAGATATTATTCGAGCACGAACTCATAATTCAATCACATTGTGCACTAAAATCATTTTCTTTTTAACAAAAGAACTACCAGTTATCGTTTTTGGAAGTTCAGAAATTTGATACCATATGCAAAGATAAAAAAGAACAGCAAAACAAATCCAAGGTGTGCCAATGCAACGTATCCAAGAAATTCATGTTCAAAACCTAGGAACTCCTTCAAGAATCTCTTCAGCATCATTTCATTTGCCTGCCCAGTTATCTGGACTGGAGTATTTTTGTCACCCACTAGGCATGTTACTACACCGTACAGCGTCCATGCAAAAGGATTAGCCCAATAGTACCACCTGCACCATCTTGGCAGTTGCTGCGATATTGGATGGAAGCTATTAGACTTCTGTTGCAAAGTGCAACGCAAAATGTGCCAAGTTGCACGACAAAGAAAAAGAAACTATTAGGATTTAAACTACCTACCGTTCTTGGGATGAGGAAGCCTCCAAACAAATTCCAAATGGTCAGAAAAGTGGCTGTACAAATGGTAGCCAATTGTGGTAATGGAGTCAGAGCTACCATCATCATTCCAAACATTACAATGTAGAGGAAGGACGTGAACATAAAGTAGTAGAACCACAAGAACTTGCCCACTTGCCAATGAAATCCCATCATAGAGTAGAATAGAATAGAATAAACAAGGGTTTGAATAGCCAAGTAAACAGTCTCAATTGCCACCTGCAAGGTAGAAATTCATTAGGTCCGAGCTATAAGAGATTTTTGAAGTACCTAAAGAAGAGGCTTATCTATTTCACTCGCTATCGACGTCTTGGGGCAAATACCCAATATAATTTTGATAGGCTATTATATGTAGTTTTAGAAGGGGTCTCCTCAACAAGCTTCAGTGGTCACTAGAAAGCACAATAAGTCACATGAGTGATCTAAAAGACGATTCTGACCAAGAAGCTCTCTAACAACATAAATAATAGAACATGTATCTAACAGAATAAAGAATTAGCTTAAACGATTAAAGAATGCAAACTTCATAGACCTGATGCACTTTGTTTGATTGCTTACTATGATATCAGTTGTATTTAGGTGATGAATTAATAGCCCAAAAAAGTGAACTCAGATTTTTCTTCTCGAGACCGTTATTTGATACTACGTCGACAGGAGAACAGTAAGAGAGACTTGCACAAAATATTGCTTAGGAGTAAATGATGGAGGTTGGATCAACAGTGTGTTTTACCAGCTAACAGGGACCTTAGGTGAAAGGTTAACATGTTCTTTGAACCTCTATTAGATTCTTTTTCTTTTCTTTTCTTTTTTCTTTTCTTTTTGTTCTTGGCATTCTTGCCAATAATCAGGTGGATAGACCGCTAGATGTTATGCATAACAATAGGGAAGTTTTCCAGTTCACTTTTATCTGCTAAAGGATTTTCAGACAAAAGGTTTTAAGCTTTATGGGAAAAATCAACGTTACTTTCTCCAGATGGTGCATGGAAATATACACATAACAACCCAAAGTTCCGTCACCCACAAGAACAACCCGATACACCAAGAAGTTGGACCAACTGAAGTACCACTACTACTCAGGTATGGTTCGACTTTGGACACTTCAGGGATGAATGGGTGTTGCTTGTGGGTTTTTTTTTTTAAGACACTCTTGGATGACATGAGTACATAATTTTCAAATAACTTAAGTCTACTGCAGAAGTATCATCTCGAGATTCTCAACTATCAAAGACAGTCATTAAGTAACTCTTACCTGAGCAAATGCATATGGTAATTCTGAGTACATTTTAACTGCTCTTTCACGATAGAAAACTGTTCTCTCGATTGCCACGATAGGTTGCACTGCAATAGCATTGGTGGCTCCGAGGAAAAGTATGGCAGAATACATAGCTCCCATCAATCTCTGTATATCTTGCTGTGTGCTTCTGTTTTTTAAGAATCGGACATATAGAAACAGTTTCAGATAAATATACCAAGATCAACCCCATAAAATTAAGATAACAGGTCAAATTTACAGTTGAAAAACGTACATAGACACTCTCACAAATCCAGTTAAATACCGTTCTTATCAATGCAAAATTAGACACCATATACCATGAAAAATACACAGAATTTCGTAACATTAACCGAAGTTGAGCTTTGAGTTCGATTTTGCCAAAGCAATTTAAACATGGAGCTGAGGGATTTCAAGCAACTCCTACCACACACCACCTTTAAGGGAATTGTCTGTTAGAAGATTCAGTTTATGCTCCATGTTCAAGGAGATGATTGCCATCTCTCAGATCCACATCATTGGTTGTTGCAGAAAAATTGGACACACTTAAGACACCTCTAGAAGTACACAAGTATCTAATGCAAAGTTCATTTTTTCGCTACTGTTTTCTCCTGTATATCCATCCACAATTCAATTGGCCTCAACCAAATATCTTAGCAAGTGAAGATTTAACTTATATTAGTGATTATTATGGCCATTAAGATTCTTAATTATTATTATGGTTATAAAAGAAAGATAATAGCATGCCAAGTACTAGCGCTGTAAAGTTTAAAGATAATAAGAGAAATGGGATCAGGAATTACGTCTGCTCGCCTTTGTTCCAAAAGATAACACCAAACATAAGACCAGTCAATATTGTCACAATGAATCTGATTCCATTGTACTGCGGGTTCCTCCAGTATGACCAGTGTTGTTTCCAAAAACAAGCGATAAACTGAACTGTAAAGCTCTGTGAATATTTGGAAGGAAAGTAGATATCTTGGGAACCTGGTGATGGAGTGCTTAGTTCTTCAATAAGTTCCTGATTCTTCCTATAAGTCATAGAGAAAAACAACAGCATTAGATAAAAATAACATAACATTTAGAAGACGGATTTAGTATTTGACATTGCACATACTGATACAGGCCAGAACGAGCATAAGCTTCTGCAAAATCTATATCCAATTCAACCTCAACTGAATAACTAGTAACCTCGAGCACCCATGTAGCGGGATTGTAACCTTCTCTTATCTTGGGAACCTCAGGAATAGCCTGTATAAAAGAGGAAATATTATTTTGAACAACTCATAGACTTAGCTAAACTCAGACTAGGAAAAATTGTCTGTTCTCAAAAGAAATAGGCTCTCGGAATCTTTGCAGTCCAACGTTTCTTCCTCTATATCCTCTTCTCATCACAAGTAGAGGAGGATCTAGTAAAGAATGATAGAGAAAAACATAATGAAGCGATGGGGGGCATAACTTAACCTTTGGGGAAAAAGAATTAAAAGTGTCTGCAGAATAGAATTGTTGCATACCCAGAAACGAGCTGATTTAAACAGATTTTTAGCACCAAATTCTTTATCGATAAAAAATGAAATAAAAAATGGAATTCTCCATTTCCGGAAATGAAACCAGTTTCCACTTTCCAGATATCCCTTCCAAATTGCAGACAACATTATAGTTGGCTACAATCTGCTGTACACTGACCATTATCAAAACCAAGTTACATACTAGTACTCAGGCCTGAATGTTTTGGTATCCAAACACCCACTAAATGATTTCCTAGTCCAGTAGCAGGATTCTTACAAAGAACTTGTGGAGGTTGAAATCATAAAAATATGTTATCTGTACAGCCTATGCAGGTCTTGTTCATTTGTGCTAAAAGAAGCTTCAACCCCTGAGAGGGTTTACTTTGCAGCAAAACAAAAGCAATTCATAAGATTCTTGAACCAAAATATAAACCACACCAGGAAGGTTTGCTGTCATGTGATGAAGAAATTAATCAGGTGGAAGCCAAATGTAAATACTCACTTCGAAATACTGTATAAGCTTGGCAGAATGATGGCCAATAGGTCCACTGTAAATTACTCGACCTCCTCTCTTCATCAACAATAGCTGCACGCTTTAGGTAGCATGTTAGAAGCAACTCAAACAAACAATGACAGGCAACAAGAAATAAACAAAATCGAAAATCAAAATCCCTGCCTCATCAAATGCTTCAAAAATATCTATGCTTGGTTGGTGGATCGTGCAGACAACAGTTCTTCCTGTATCCACTGTATTTCTCACTGTTCGCATGACAATAGCTGCAGCTCTAGCATCAAGGCCTGATGTAGGCTCGTCCATGAAGATAATGGACGGATTAGAAATCAATTCTACAGCTATTGTGAGCCGCTTTCTTTGTTCAGTTGAAAGACCATCAACTCCTGGAAGTCCGATTAGAGCATTCCTCAAGGACTTTAGCTCAACCAAGTCCATTACCTCCTCCACAAACATCTGGCCGAAAAGGAAATTTTTACAATCAACAAAACCATCTAACTGATGCAGTCTATACTGATGCCACATTAAGGTCAGTTTAACAGGAAAGAGCTGGTAAACTAGAACTTGATTCCAACAAGCGGCGTACCTTCCGTGCTTCATTATGTACATCATGAGGAAGACGTAACCAGGCTGAGTACAAGAGAGACTCGTACACTGTGACACGTGGTGAATGGATATCATTTTGTTCACAATAGCCAACAACCCTAGCAAATGTAGTTTGGTTTCTTGGGTAGCCAGACACATTGATGTTCCCTTCGATGTAGCCTCCAGTTTTCCTTCCTGCTAAAACATCCATCAAGGTAGTCTTTCCAGCACCACTTATTCCAACTAATGCTGTCAGAATGCCTGGTCTAAAAGCACCACTGACATCTCGAAGCAATTGGAGGCGGCTTTCTTTGATTCCTTGGCTCCTTATTTCCTAATGTAAAAGCAAAGTGTTTACTCCAAAATTTCTAGCATTGTATTCCACAATTAAAAGCAGCAGAGGCAGTATCCAATCAGAAAATAGTGAAGAGGCTTTTACACCAAGGAAATGACGTAACATCCTCTTTATAAAAATACACAAGCCTATAATTAATCTTACAGGAAAGTTGTGAAAACCTCATTCTAACTGAATATTTCTGCAAGTTTAGCAGGCCAAGCAACTCGAAAATTCTACAAAAAATATTCAGTCAGTAGTATGGGTATCATTGTGGCCGCCTAAAAAATTGAATTGGACCACAATAACATAAGAACTTGTAAGCATGTTGAAACTAAAACTTAATGAGGGATGCAAAGTTTCAACTAGATGAACAAGCATACACAGTAATAATAAATTTTTTTTAAAAAATGATATTTAACTGTTAAGTATATACCCCAAATCCCTAGCTTACTGCTACCTAGGAATTTCAAAGAGTCAAAGCTATTTGTGTAAGTAGCGACAGTGAAACAGTATACTCCATATCTAACCAAATTACACAAAAGAACATTTAATTGGAGACACTAAACTAGCTAATGAGTGATAAGCTTTCAAGTAACTATGCGGTTCAATATTTGAACATGAAGAAAAAATGTAGACACTTTCTCAAAAAGCTTGGAATTACAATCTATTGCTCAAGGCAACGGTTCTGATGAGAAAAATGGCACCTGTGTGAGTCAAATGCCTTGGTAATCAAGGCTCTGGAAAGATAAATGTGATGAGTTGACAAAAGCCTGATTTCTATTACATGACTGAAACAACGGTTGGGGAACCTTCTTTTTGGGTTAAACATGAGCCACTACCAACACTATTTTGGGGTTTATGGTCACACAGAAGTTCAGACAAATGAACATGAGATTTTCTTTGGTGGTCATTGGTCAGTTTGAGGGGAAGAAATCGATATGCCTCTTTTCTGTACCTTGTCTGCCATGAAAACTTTTAGAATCGCATTATCTTTAAAAGAAAAACACAACAGTGATACTTCTTAATGACTTACTGCTGGCATATCAACAGAGTAATTCACATGGTTGAACACCAACGAAAGAGGTTTGAAAGGTAAAATCATTCCCTTTATAGGTGTGTGGTCCACAAAACCGCTTGAGCATCCCCTCCGGGCATCTTTCCTCACACCAATCTCGATACCTACAACCATAGAATTATATTTCCATTACTTCTCAAAATGGTTAACAGTATTTTTGAATGTTTAATTCACAGCTTGTTATTTTGCTCCGATACTATTTTAAATGTTGGACTATCTGCCTCTGACAAGCCAACAACTGAATTCAAATTGTACCTTTGGCAGAATTCTATTAGTCATCAGAAATAGTGGGATCAGACTAAGGTGAAATGTGAAAGGAAGAAAGTTGATAAGACCACAAACCTTCAAATATGGGGTCATTTGGTCTACATTCAGCTTCATGTGGGGAGGAATTAAGCTTGTTACCCCTTTCAGTAGTAGTGTGCTCGTCCTTCATGGCAGATTTTGAGCCACCCCAAGCTGCAAAAGATATAATTTCCAGGAGGATTTCAAAACTGATAATGTTTCCATGGAAAAAGCAAAGTCTAGCTAAAACAAACAAAGAAATGAAAAAAAATGTCTTTACATACGATTCAAATAAGCCAATGCTGTGATAAAACAAACATTGAATAGGAGAGAAAATCCGAGTAGTGCTGCAATACATATCCAATACCAATACTCTTCTGTGAACATCCCTTTAGACCTCAGGAGGAACTTTCCTACTGGTATTTGAGGATTGTTTGGCTGAGTTGGGTCAATTATGGGCTGAAATAAAGAGCAAAGTTTAGACATTTTGAGCTGATGTGAACTTAAATAATATAAACGGCCACTTAAACATTAAAGACTATTAATTAGTGAAATTTTTGTTTAGCTTACAGTGCTCCATCTTTTATCAAGAAATTCATTAATCGCTACGGCATTCTGCCCATACATTAAAGGAGAGACAAAATAGCTCCACTTCATCCACGGCCCGAGGTCATCTATTGGAAGAAAAGGATTATTTTTTGAGAATTACGTGGAAGAACCCAATTTTCTTCTCAATATGTTAGCATTGAAACCATTTCTGGAAATTTCAACTGAATAGTTTCAACAGCTAACCTTTGGAAATGATAAATCCACCAAGCACAAATAAAGTTGTCATAACAAATGTAGCTAACATGTTTGCAATGACCTCTGTTCTTCCAGCTATTGAAATTAACCGAAAAAGGGACATGGACATTTGATGTACACAGAAATAGGCCAAAAATTGACGGAAACACCTGCAAGGAGTATTTAGGAATTTGGATTGTTTTAGCTAGGAGTATTTAAAAAAATTACATAATTCCTCAAAAAGAGTATATTACCAAAATGAAACCAGATAAATGTAATACCTGACTGCATCAGGAGCAAACCCGATAGAGAAGTATGAAAGAACTACCCAGATCCCTGATTCCGCAACTGATTGGGGAATCCCAAGAAGCCAGAGTGGCAACCCAACAGCCCACCCTGGGTATAACAAGATATCTCTCTGTTTAAAGAACACGGGAAGCCGTAAAGCAATCATCGCCAACTCGGCCATCCCGTTGAACATTACATTAATCAAACCAAACAACAATGCACCGTAAAATTTCCCTCCATCCATAATGTGTCCATGCTTCATTTCTTTTTTTAAGAAGACTGTCAGGCAAAGCAGCGACATAACTGTTATCTGGGTGATCTTGAAGACATAGATGAAAGAGTTTCGTTTCATCAGCAGCACCTCCCTTGATAAACATGCCTTGAAGAGTTCCCATTTGGATAAACCATACTTCTCTGTCACCAAAGCAGCAGGATGAACTTTTCTTTTATCATAAGGAACACTGAGATCCTCAGAAAGCTGCCGACCAAGTTGATAAGAGTGGAAGGAGTCCACAAACTGCTCCACCGAGACATATTTGTAAGGTTGATTCCTGCTAAACCAGTATTGCTCTTGATCCTTACTGGATGTTACCTCTTGTAGGAAATCTGCAACTCCTTTCCTTCCCGGGCATTTGAAACCCATGTGTTCAAAGAATTTGAGGATTTTCTCTCGTGGACCGTAATAGATAATTTGACCCTCCGAAAGTAGAATAATGTCATCAAAAAGCTCAAATGTTTCAGGTGCAGGCTGCAGAAGAGAGATCATCATGGTTACATCAAATATATGAACCATTTGTTTGAGATATTTAGCAACCTGAAAAGTGGTAGAACTGTCAAGTCCGGTTGATATTTCATCCATGAAGAATACTTTTGTTGGTCCGACCAACATCTCTCCTGCAGTCGGTGCAACTAGTTACTATTATGGCTATCAAGCAGTGGTTAATAAATATATATAAATTCAGGCACATGCTTAACAACTAGCAAGTATTATAATAAGCATTTCCTACTTTCTAGTTCATCAATGGGGGTTGCAAGGGTATTGCACCACTTCTTTATGAGGCCCTATAAACATCATCCACGAGATTATTTCTTCCCACCATGAAGGCCCTATAAACTTATATTATATAAATTGATGTATGAGAACTCAACAATACAAAGATATGCATATAAAAAAATATTTACAATGGGAAAACTTTTAGAAGTGACAATATATTCTTCGTCTCAAAACAAGTACCAAAGTCTCCAAACATCGTTCACATTTCTTCATGATAATCATAAGGACTTCACAAAGTAGATGCCTCTCTATTAGGGTGGTAAAGTCGTAGGGTAGTTATTACTAGCATGACCAACATGGTGAGAAGATGCATCCTCGTCAAAAGACAACCGTCGGATAATTTGCATGTGGAACCTATTAGCTGGTGGCATGTGGGGTTCATAAAAGCAGGGTCTACTAATACTAGGATGACACTTATTTGTCCAAAAAGACAGAACGGCCTATGCAAATACTGATATTGGACGATACTTCTAATTGCAATGAAGTGAATATTTCTTGAACTTTTGAATGTCAATAATGACAATGCAATATGTGAGAACAATCACAACATATGTAGAATTCTTCATAGTAGTAGATATTTGACGACTGAACCACATACCAGTCGTAAGACGCTTCTTTTCTCCGCCAGAAATTCCTCGTATCATCTCGTTACCCACCTTTATATTTTCACAAACATCCAATCCAAGCATCTATACACATTTGAGAGAGGTTAATAGTTGTATTTGGTTATCAAGAATGCTGAACTAGTTAACTGAAATGAGGGAATACTTAGATGGAAGCAACAAAAACCTTGAGAATATAGTCTGTTAGTAAACTGGTTCTCTTGCCTGCTATCCCTGTGGCTTTCATGAACACATCGATATCAAAATCTGGTATAACTCCTGCCTCCTTTTCTCGTCTCGACAACTCCACCAGGACATCAAATCTGCTCCCGACGCCCATGCAACGTCCAGAGAAATCCAATGTTTCTCGGACTGTCATCTCACTGCTGTGAAGATCATGATGGCTGATGTAAGCAGATGTTCTTTGTGGAATGATTTCTGATAACTTGTTACCACAGTAGGTGACTTTCCCAGTAACCTGTTAGTCATGCCATGCACAGTTTCATAAGGAAGACCTTGTACATGCTAAATAAACATGTGAAACACTACTGGTTTGGGGTAATGTCTACTGTAATTCCAGACAGTTCCCTGTAAAAAGACAAGGGTTAGTTTGAGCATATAAGGGAACCTTATCTGGGAAACCAAAGATTTGGCCGCGTACAAACTAACCTGTCTTTTTAAAGGGAACTGTCTGGAATTACAGTAGAGATTACCTCAAACATGATAGGGAGTACATGATCTTACATTTCTCTAGGGATTTATTAGAAGTGAATGATTGTGTAGCTCTATTTTGTAGAATACCTGGTGGTTCTACCGTCAAACTATGGATACTTGATTGCAATTACAATGATAAGAAGGATCACACTACTGGTTGCAATCAAAACGGGATTGAAAGAACTATTGTGTTGCCTTTCCAGTGGGACAACAAAAGGCGGGTCGTGTTTCATGGGATCCCAGGAACAGATGAAATACTCATAGGAACATACGAAGGTGGATGAACTATAAAATGTATCTCCCTTGTGTCTTACAACTATAAAACCATGGCTTATAGGAAGGTTGACTCCGATGAGCTTGATCACTTCAATTCTCCAAAAGCAGCTAGCGAACGAGAAGTATCTATGTGTTCAATTATCACTGAAATCCTTTTTCCTCTTCAGAGAAAGTTATCGCAAGAGATAGCTACTTAAAGGTACACACTCAATTTTTTATTTTCTCTCGCTTTCTTAAGTTATTTCATCTTACATGAATTCAGTTACTATTTTAAATTCTTAGCTCAAGCAATTATTATTCTGTCAAGATATTTAAAATGCCAAACCATAGAAACACTAATTAAATAGTTTTCAGTTCTAAAGAACATCAGTTTTGAACTTTTTCAAAAAAAAGAAAAAAGAATACAATTTAAATGTGCAAAAATTGAGTAAAAAGAATTCATGTAATGTAATGTACTGAAACGGAAACCACCTTCTACAACAGAGAAAAATTGAGTTCAAAACATGTAACTAGTTTTTCAATTGCGGGTTCGTCATAAAAGACGAACACCAAATCATTTTTGGAGTGCTGACGCTACTTGTTCAGAAGATGAAGCTACTAAAGGTGTTTGTAGGGTAATAGTTTACGGAACATTATAATTTTCTGTGAGGATGATATGTTGGTGAAAACATACCATCCTAACAAAAAGTAACTTAGGATCATTCTCATGTACCCACAGGCCAACAGATCATATATGGAGCCCCTAGCTATAAGCGACGGTCACAATGACAATGCTGAATCAAATTGAAAATGTATTGAGGCCCCTACCTTGAGCTCCTTATCGAGCATCCCTGAAAGCGCTTTCAAAAGTGTTGTTTTTCCAGACCCTGGGGGCCCAAGTAGCAAGGTCATCCTGAAAATACAAATAGTAAAGCCAAATGAACAGAAGAACCATCAGAGTTTGCATGAAGATTGAATTTACTTTGACAGTCATTCATTTACAAGGATATACTAAAACCACAAAATCGACAAATTAACATACTTGGATGGTCTCAATATTCCGCTCAAGTCAAAGAGTATCTTGTTAACTTGTTTCTTAGATTTAGATAGTCGAACAAATCCAAGAATTGCCTGTCATTAAAAAGAAAAAATAAGCAACAAAAAAAAAATTGGAGAGCAAATGATTATTGTTCCAATGGGCAGTATGGGTTTTTTTTTTCCAAGATTTCATATTAACATCAGTTTACAAAGTTAGCATAAAAAGTACTAAACCCATGGGAAATAGTAATATTTTTTATTTGTTCCAACTTCCAACATTCGATCTTAAGCACTACTTTTCTTTCCAATCCCACATTCTCTCCCAGATAAGTCTCCTGCTTGATATGTTGTCAATTTAACGAGAACATTCAAGATGGTACCTTTACTGGGTTACTACACAGTGACGTCCGTACTACTTGGCATACTCAGCTACACCATAATGAAGCATTTTCCTTTTTAAGCTACCAAATTATAACTGCAGGAACAAGGATTTTGCGCATGTGCCTTGCACATCTTTGATGTGGGGTTAGGTATGGCCTCTAAAAAAAGTAATCGAACAATTCCTGTTGATTTACATTCTCAGTAGAGCATCTTATTGAAAATCAAAACGGCTGTTAAATCATATATCTCTATATGTACCTAGTGGAAGTGTCAAAAATATGTAATCCAAGCAGTTACATACAACAAAAGTAGGACATAGTAGAATTTTAGTGAAAAAGTGTTACCCGAACATATGGTGAAATACTGAAATGTAAATAATAACTTATACATAAATCTCATTTTCTTACATTATAATCCTAATCGGGTCCTAATTTTGCTTTACTTTTTCCACATTGTGAGAATAGATTTTTAAAATTCTGAGCTAGACACCAAATAAGATTTACTCACCTCTAATGCATTCAAGATGGAATTTGGTAGAGTAGGAAGTGCCCTGCTTCCAACATAAGTATCTCCTTGTACTGACAAATGCTCAAACCTCACTTCAACTTTAGGAATCTCAATTCCAACCCTAATCACAACAAGCGCATAAGTAACATACAAGTTACAACAACAAAAATTTACACAAGCCAAACAAAACCATTCAAGTAATTTTACCTGTCTAAGCGGTGTCTACATCTGCGAAGAAAACTATCATTGTCTCTATCAACAGCCTTAACAATGCTTGCCATGAGTAGCTTCTTATCCTCTTGACTTAATTTTGTTACATCGACCATTTCATAACCAATTTCTTTACCATCTTTCCCCACTTTTTTCAGTAAGCCAGTTCTTAATCTGTCATGGGTTGGGAGTTTCTCTAGTTGAGACCATTTTAGCTTCTTCTCAATCTCATCAGCATCACACTCCATTTGGCTCATACTTGATCTACTACGAATACCATTACTCCCTTTATATAGGACTAATGGTAGTAGTAGTTGAGATTGGAGCAAAAGTTTTTACAATGTCATAATACTATAATCTTTCTTTATGTTTCATTTCAGCCATTACATCTTCCCCAATCAATTGGGTTCGCAATAAATACTCAACAGTACATACTCCAATTGTTGAGTAATAAATACTAGTATGGGTCATCAAAACCCTAGTTAACTTCCATTTCTTTCTCACTCTAAAACTGGTAAACTGGTTCATGATTTCTTTATCAAAACAAATGAGATGGGTTTTAGGGTAAAGCAAAAAAAGCTGACCTTTTTAAGGGAATCACTCCAATTACAATTCGCCCAATGGTTTATTTTGTATGAGACGGAGTTAATTTTTTTTTTTTTTTTTGGTAAAGTGAGTTAGTTGAAAGCATAATAATGGGAGGAAAAGAAAATTTCCAGAGAACCAGTTTAAATTTAAAGAGCTGGCATATTTAGGGGCGATCCCAACGCAATTAAATGGGGCGCTACTAAAAGACAAAAAAAGATGAAAATACTTTTATATCCCTTAATAATCGGTAGTTTACTATATAGTTTTGTCTACCGATCACTAGATTGTCTAAGAATGGGATATTATCGTAATCGATATCATACTAACATATAAAATCTACCGATTGTTAAAGTTAAAAAATGCAATTTTATCTGTTTTGAAGAAAAAATGAATTTGGGACAACCGTCTATAATCGGTAGAAATAGAACATCATCTACCTACCGATTATGGTTGCCGACACAACTGTCCAAGGCTTAAGACCACCCAAAACCTAATTTCATTTCATTTTTATTTTTTTCTTTTCAACTCTTCTTCTTTCCTTCCGATTGTGGATAGTAAAAACATTATTCCCCCTTATTCAAACTTCAATTCATCGTCATCGTTCATCGCTGAATCAAAAACATCGTCGATTCTTCCATAAAACGATGGCTGATACTAATGAACCCACGAGAGATCGAGAAAAATTAAAGAACAAAGCGATTGAAACTGCTGCAAACGAGAATGAACGCGACGAAGACGAAGAACATGATGAGGACGACGTCGTTGATGTAGGTGGTGGTGGTGATTCTGATAATCAAACTCTCCAGGAAATGTCCCCAATTAGGTAAGTTTCTATCGTTTTATGTGTTTATGTTGCTTCAATTAAACGATTCCATGAAAATTAGTTGTAGGGTTTTCGGTTATTTCCCAGAATCGGTGGATAGATCTAAAATTTATCTCCCGATTGTATATAATCGTAGCTTAGAAAAAGTCAACACACTACCGATTATGAAGTTATAAAAAATTGAAAAATTTGTGAATTTAGCAAAATCCTATTTCGGGGATACGTTTTAATCAGAAGCCAAAGGTTGTTTATTTACTTCCGAGCATAGACAATCGGTTGATATGTTATACTGTTTTGTTCCGATTATGTATGTCTCATAAGTATATCAGTTTCTGAACCCAAATTGATGTATAATCGGGAGAAAGAACTATAATATGTCTTCCGATTTAATGTAATCGGAAGACGGGTTTTTACCTTTTCTTCCGATTGTATGGAATCGGAAGTCAATCCTAGTTTTTTATCTCTCGATTATGTTTTTTGTAATGTGATTCTTACGAACCAATTTATTGTGTAGGAACAGGCGAGGTAACAAAGACAAAGATACAAATTGTTTGTGGCCTCGTCAACTGGGGGTAAGAAACTAACCGCTAATGCGCGGAGAGAGAGGATCCAAAAAGGAACTCATGAACAAGTACAAGCAAGTGCACCGGAAATCACTCAAGCCGAAGGACAACCAAGTGGTGCACAAGGAGAAGGAGGAGTAACAAAGAAGGTAATAGCGAAGAAAGCATCGCACCTTGTACCCATCTCTTTGAAGAAGATATCCCTAGGCTACCTAGAGATGGTGGAGCATTGTTATTTGGCTACAAAGACTCCTGGGCCAGAGAAATATGGGAAATCGAGGTAATAATCGTATTATTTTTTTACAAACGTAATGTCGTTTTATTCATAAAAATACTCTATTGACTTTGCAATGTGTTGTGTGTTTGATAGTATCATTCCGATGCGATTCTTCTTCTCAAGCCCACTGCCTCACCTGCAAAAATAATGAAAGATTGGCCTTTAGATGGTGAATGTGAGAGGTTCAAGAGAAGGATAGCCAACTCTGGATTAGCTAGTGCTGCCGAGAACTCAATTTTGGACCATGATCGGGTCGCGATATCGGCTTTTGTGGAGAGAATTTATCCCGAGACTGACACCTTTCATATGCCATTTGGGGAGATGACCATTACTCTAGATGATGCCAAGCATATTCTTAATCTCAATGAGGGAGGTGTGGCTGTCAAATATGAGTACACAAAGCAGTTAAGTTGGGAGAAACTTTATGATTTGTGTAACAAGTGTCTTGGTTGGGATAAAGAGACCGCAAACGTTGAGTTCAACAGGTGCTTCACTTAAAAAACTAGACAGTTTAATATGAGACAGTTGATCAAGATGTTCAAAGGCACTGCCGAGAAAGAAAAGCAAGGACCATTAAGTGATGCCGAAGTGGATGTCGCTGCCACCGCCTATCTCTTGGTTGTATTGGGATGTGTCATATTCCCCAATACGAGTGGCAACCGAGTAGACGCCAACCTTCTACAACTGTTGGATCCTCTCGATAAGGTCGCGGACTACTCCTAGGGCACGACAACCATTGCATTCTTGATGGAAGAGTTGAGAAAAGCGTCGAGGCTTAGGACTAGCCAAATTGCCGGGAACGTGAGTCTATTCCAGGTATTTGCTCAACTCTATTAATACATTGATCGTTATGTGTTTATTTTTTCTATTTTAAGAATCAATTTATAATACTTGGTTTGATATGTATGTAGACATGGATCTATGACCACTACCCCCGTTTGAAATTGGAAGAGCTGAACACAGCGTGGCAGAGAGGTGCACCGAGAGGAACAAAGTACAAGTTCACAAAAAAACAGTATAAGGTCAAAGGACGAGCAGTTGGTTAACTTGAGGGAGAAATTAGACTCAATAAAGGCCTCATAGCTCATATGTATGCTTTGATCCATACAAGGAAGACACATCTAGTGGACATATAGGGCCTCGTTCCGAGTTTTCCTATTATTTTGGACCATTGTGGCACCACACAGGTTATGTGATGTATAATGGATCAAGGGTGATGCGACAACATGGTGCTTGCCAAGAAGTACCATGGCATCATGTGAATGGAAAGTTCAAGTTGGACGTGCAGCATAACGAGTCTAACTAGGACAACATCAAGGTTGTTTACTCTTGTAATCCATCTGTTGCTGAACATTGGGATCATATGCAATAACACATGGTGAACACTGGGATAGCTGCCAACCGAGGTCATGAAAATGCTCCAGGCTATATGGAGTGGTACCGGGAGCATTCACATCCAAAAGTAATCCGTGAACTTAAAGCAAAGTCGACCTCGACGGCATCCATTTACAGATGTATCATCCCACAAAAACCCTCAGGCTATGATAAACTGGTGCGTATGGTTATATGAATTTTCCCTATAATATTACGACTCAGTTTCTTAGGTGAACTCCATTTGATGTTTTGTCAATTAAAAAAAACAGATGAATAGGTTCAAGTTTTTATCCAAATGGTGCGCTGATTGCATAACGGCTGGAAAACCTGTGCCAATTGAGAAGATTAAAAAACATAAGGAGCTGATTGATAATGTTGATAATGAAGAGTATGCAGCTGAGTTTGGGGAGAAAGTGACGAAGAACGCGCCCAAGAAAAAAGCATCAAAGGCGAACAAAAGATCTCAGGCTTCTCAGCCTTCTTCAAGCTCTCATGCTAAAGGAAATATTGAGGGAGATGAAGGTGATGCAGGTCATGAGGCTCATCCAAAGCGTTCTAAAACTCTAGCTGACAATACTAAGAAGAAAACTAGGAATTAGGGGATAATGTGTTGTTCGATGTTATGGATTATGTGGTTTAAACAATTTCTTTTGGATTATGGTGTTTTAAATACTTGTTTTGGATTATATGTTCTTAAGTTTATGGGTTATGAATGTATTTTGAGTTATGATTGTCTGAAACTGCTGAATTTTTCACCATAATCGGAGGTTACAAATCAACCTTACCTACCGATTCTGATAAAATTTTAAAATATTGTGAGATATGTTCAGAATCGGTAGTTAATGTTGATAACATTAACTACCGATTCTGGTGACTTTTCAAAAAAAAATGTGAGATATGTTCAGAATCGGTAGTTAATGTTATGGTGCCTTTTCAAAATATTATGACATATGTTCAGAATCGGAAGTAATGTTATCAACATTAACTACCGATTATAGTGGCTTCATTTTTATTGTTCTTCCGAACCTAAACACCCTTATAATCGGACACAATATTTTATCATTGTTTTCCGATTAACGTGAGGCTTATAATCGGTAGGTTAGGTGAACTTCAATAACTTCCGATTGTAGGGTAGTTCCCAAATTCGAAAAATTGGAGATTTTTTCAAATATCGAATTTGGGGCAACTCCATAATCGGGAGACATGGTAACTAAATAACTTCCGATTGTAGGCTAGTTCCCAAATTGTAAAATTTTGAGATTTTTACAAAAATTAATTTTGGGGTAACTCCATAATCGGGAGACAGGGTAACTAAATAACATCTGATTGTAGTGTAGTTCCCAAATTCGAAAAAATTGAGATTTTTACAAATATCGATTTTTGGGGCAACTCCATAATCGGTATGTTAGGTGAACTCCATAACTTCTGATTGTAGGTTATTTCAAAATCACAAAAATTTAAATCTACATATGTACATATTACCCTCCGATTATCCTAAAATCTACCGATTATAGAGGGAAACTACAAATTATAATTGAATCTACCAATTATGGAGGGTATAATTGCCATTTCGAAAAATCACCGATAAGGGGTAGCTTAGATTTACGTTTGGGTGACCTTTTTTTGTCTTTTAGTGTCGCCCCTAATTGCGTTGGGGTCGCCCCTAAATATGACAGGTTTATGAGACTCATTTTAATTTTACTAGTTTTTCACACGTGCGAGGCACGGGTCTGTTTCTCATTTATGAAATATAAGATCCATGTTGGGAGATTTCTTCTTTTAGGTCTTCCTTCGAGGCTACTACCGATATTGTAGTTCACAGTTTAGACTAATCATACAAAAAAAAAACTAAAATACTTTCACATCATATTGAGATTGAAGGCAGAATGTACATGGGTAAAATGATATGTTTCCAAAGCCAGAATTCAAAATTCTTAAAAAGTTGACAATTTTTTTTATAATGAGTTGATGCAAAACTGGAATTGAGGTAAAACTAATTATTCAAGCCAAGTTGAAGGGCTTACGGTGAGTGGAGGAACCAAAACTCAAACCTTAAAAAAAAATGTTTTTTTATTTCCATGGATGTATTATTACGCTGATGTCGACACCATGTTGAGTTGGTATAGCTCAATTGGGTTAGGTTATATATATCCAAGCGCATAGGCCTTTCGGGGCAGCAAAGACATATAAATACTAACTAAATTCAGATGGTTTATTAAGCTTCTTATTAATAAACTTCCTTTCAGTAAATAAATCTATAACATCTAGAATAAGACTCCAGTTCTCCTGTCTGACTCTATGAAGAGATCCATTAGTTGTTGCTGCTACATTCTGCATATCTAATTCAAAGAAAACTTTTTGTTAAGTTAGCCTCTCTACCCATCCCATAGCCTGCAACAAGCCCTCTGTTTCAGCATGCTCCACATCTTAATATCCATACGCATAGATACATCGTCCTTTCTCAAATTTATCGTCCCACTCTGTGTTATATCTCTTTATGGTGTATCTACACTAAGAGTGTATCATCTCGGTATTAGATTATTATTTGTCGAAGCTGCTCAATGATAATGGCATTGTACTTACATAGCTACAAATTAACATAGGACCATCAATATACTGAAATACAGATTGCATCGTTGCACATTTATGGTTTGATTTTATACTCGATATATTCCTAATCAGTAAATAACTATTTTCTAATTGCATCAAAAATAATGATAGGATAAAACAAAATATTTCTTTAATTGCATTGTATTTTCCAGATCGACAAATGATTCGAGCTTATTAAATTGACATATCTTCTACCAAGTCAGCACTTTCCTGCCAATGTTAATAGGGTTTAGTCCTAGGATAATATATAACTGATTAGGTTAATTACATGAGATCCCCTTTGTGCGCCTTCAAGTCTTTTGTCAGTTTAATATGTTAAGTGTGTTACAACGCCTTTAACTTTTTTTGTCAGTTTAATATGTTAAGTGTGTTACATTATCTGGCGATAATTTTTTTTTTATTTTTTTTTGCTAAGATCATAAGTTCAGATGGAATTATCAGATGCCAAAATAAGAGAACAAAACTTCGTATCTGAGTATTGTACGACATCCTAATATCTAACCACAGTTAAATCTGTTAAATCACTAACAACATATCCAATCCTTGACTGATATAGACATAAACAAAGAGATTTCCATTAGCCTTCAAATGGTTAATTTTTAGTAGTTCTTCTTAGAAGCTTTCCCGTGCGTTTCACGGCCTTAAGTTTATTATGCTAAATTTGTTAACCAAAACTGATAGTGGAAATAGTATTTAGGTACCTCAACGTTTCCTCACGTATTCTCTTTTTCTACATACGTTAAGTTCATTAAGTTAGACATAGGTTATAATGTATTTTGCTATATTTTCCCACCGGTCACTATGCATATAAGAAATCAATAATCAAATACTGGAAATTTTTATTTTTATATTCGATTTGATACCGAAAATTGCAAGTTTACAATGGCATTATGGCTTAAAAAATATGAAAAATTGCAGTCCATTTTTTGGTTTGTTGATGTTCTTGTGTTTTGATTGCTAAGACTCCAACTTCCTATTGAATATCCCTTACAATCAGCACAAAAAAATCTACATGTAGTAACTTGAGCATATTCACCAGAGACAAATAGTAATGTATTCTGATAACTTGTGTAATTATACCATCTTATCATATATGCTTCTAAAAGAAGTAAAGAGTAAACGTACAACGTACAATCACTAACACAAAACATTATTCCCCCTTATTCAAACTTCAATTCATCGTCGTCGTTCATCGCTGAATCAAAAACATCGTCGATTCTTCCATAAAACGATGGCTGATACTAATGAACCCATGAGAGATCGAGAAAAATTAAAGAACAAAGCGATTGAAACAGCTGAAAATGAGGATGAACGCGACGAAGATAAAGAACATGATGAGGACGACGCCGTTGATGTAGGTGGTGGTGGTAATTCTGACAATCAAACTCTCCAGGAAATGTCCCCAATTAGGTAAGTTTCTATCGTTTTATGTGTTTATGTTGCTTCAATTAAACGATTCCATGAAAATTAGTTGTAGGGTTTTCGGTTATTTCCCAGAAACGGTAGATAGATCTAAAATTTATCTACCAATTATGTACATTTTATAGGGTTTTCGGTTACTTTGACCAGAATCGGGACTTAATTTGTATAGATGACTCCCGATTATACAGAGTTATTTTTCACTGAACCCAAACATGGACTTAATCGGTAGCTAGTATTTATTTTGACTACTGATTGTAACAGAGGATTAGAACATGTAGGGACACACAAATGGTACCCAGAATCGGAAGTAACTATATAGTTTTTTTCTTCCGATTGTATATAATCGTAGCTTAGAAAAAGTCAACACACTACCGATTATGAAGTTATAAAAAATTGAAAATTTTGTGAATTTAGAAAAATCCTATTTCGGGGAT
The DNA here is from genome assembly GCA_023529315.1 of Papaver bracteatum. NCBI lineage: Eukaryota > Viridiplantae > Streptophyta > Magnoliopsida > Ranunculales > Papaveraceae > Papaver > Papaver bracteatum. Next base: position 43,935 of record JAJJWX010002148.1, on the reverse strand, counting down.
ACGTTTTAATCAGAAGCCAAAGGTTGTTTATTTACTTCCGAACATAGACAATCGGTTGATATGTTATACTGTTTTGTTCCGATTATGTATGTCTCATAAGTATATCAGTTTCTGAACCCAAATTGATGTATAATCGGGAGAAAGAACTATAATATGTCTTCCGATTTAATGTAATCGGAAGACGGGTTTTTACCTTTTCTTCCAATTGTATGGAATCGGAAGTCAATCCTAGTTTTTTATCTCTCGATTATGTTTTTTGTAATGTGATTCTTACGAACCAATTTATTGTGTAGGAACAGGCGAGGTAACAAAGACAAAGATACAGCTGTTTCAGGGCCTCGTCAACCTGGGGGTAAGAAACTAACCGCTAATGCACGGAGAGAGAGGAGCCAAAAAGGAACTCATGAACAAGTACAAGCAAGTGCACCGGAAATCACTCAAGCCGAAGGACAACCAAGTGGTGCACAAGGAGAAGGAGGAGTAACAAAGAAGGTAATATCGAAGAAAGCATCGCACCTTGTACCCATCTCTTTGAAGAAGATATCCCTAGGCTGCCTAGAGATGGTGGAGCATTGTTATTTGGCTACAAAGACTCCTGGGCCAGAGAAATCTGGGAAATCGAGGTAATAATCGTATTATTTTTTTACAAACGTAATGTCGTTTTATTCATAAAAATACTCTATTGACTTTGCAATGTGTTGTGTGTTTGATAGTATCATTCCGATGCGATTCTTCTTCTCAAGCACACTGCCTCACCTGCAAAAATAATGAAAGATTGGCCTTTAGATGGTGAATGTGAGAGGTTCAAGAGAAGGATAGCCAACTCTGGATTAGCTAGTGCTGCCGAGAACTCAATTTTGGACCATGATCGGGTCGCGATATCGGCTTTTGTGGAGAGAATTTAACCCCGAGACTGACACCTTTCATATGCCATTTGGGGAGATGACCATTACTCTAGATGATGCCAAGCAGATTCTTAATCTCAATGAGGGAGGTGTGGCTGTCAAATATGAGTACACAAAGCAGTTAAGTTGGGAGAAACTTTATGATTTGTGTAACAAGTGTCTTGGTTGGGATAAAGAGACCGCAAACGTTGAGTTCAACAGGTGCTTCACTTACAAAACTAGATAGTTTAACATGAGACATTTGATCAAGATGTTCAAAGGCACTGCCGAGAAAGAAAAGCAAGGACCATTAAGTGATGCCGAAGTGGATGTCGCTGCCACCGCCTATCTCTTGGTTATATTGGGATGTGTCATATTCCCCAATATGAGTGGCAACCGAGTAGACGCCAACCTTCTACAACTGTTGGATCCTCTCGACAAGGTCGCGGACTACTCCTGGGGCATGACAATCATTGCATTCTTAATGGAAGAGTTGAAAAAAGCGTCGAGGCTTAGGACTAGCCAAATTACCGGGAACGTGAGTCTATTCCAGGTATTTGCTCAACTCTATTAATACATTGATCGTTATGTGTTTATTTTTTCTATTTTAAGAATCAATTTATAATACTTGGTTTGATATGTATGTAGACATGGATCTATGACCACTACCCCCGTCTGGAATTAGCAGAGCTGAACACAGCGTGGCAGAGAGGTGCACCGAGAGGAACAAAGTACAAGTTCACAAAAAACAGTACAAGGTCAAAGGACGAACAGTTGGTTAACTTGAGGGAGAAATTAGACTCAATAAAGGCCTCATATGTATGCTTTGATCCATACAAGGAAGACAGAGCTAGTGGACATATAGGGCCTCGTTCCGAGTTGTCCTGTTATTTTGGACCATTGTGGCACCACACAGGTTATGTGATGTATAATGGCTCAAGGGTGATGCGACAACATGGTGCTTGCCAAGAAGTACCATGGCATCATGTGAATGGAAAGTTCAAGTTGGATGTGCAGCATAACGAGTCTAACTAGGACAACATCAAGGTTGTTTACTCTTGTAATCCATCTGTTGCTGAACATTGGGATCATATGCAATACCACATGGTGAACACTGGGATAGCTGCCAACCGAGGTCATGAAAATGCTCCAGGCTATATGGAGTGGTACCGGGAGCATTCACATCCAAAAGTAATCCGTGAACTTAAAGCAAAGTCGACCTCGACGGCATCCATTTACAGATGTATCATCCCATAAAAACCCTCAGGCTATGATAAACTAGTGCATATGGTTATATGAATTTTCCCTATAATATTACGACTCAGTTTCTTTGGTGAACTCCATTTGATGTTTTGTCAATTAAAAAAAAAACAGATGAATAGGTTCAAGTTTTTGTCCAAATGGTGCGCTGATTGCATAACGGCTGGAAAACCTGTGCCAATTGAGATGATTAAAAAGCATACGGAGCTGATTGATAATGTTGATAATGAAGAGTATGCAGCTGAGTTTGGGGAGAAAGTGACGAAGAACGCGCCCAAGAAAAAAGCATCAAAGGCGAACAAAAGATCTCAGGATTCTCAGCCTTCTTCAAGCTCTCATGCTGAAGGAAATATTGAGGGATATGAAGGTGATGCAGGTCGTGAGGCTCATCCAAAGCGTTCTAAAACTCTAGCAGACAATACTAAGAAGAAAACTAGGAATTAGGGGATAATGTGTTGTTCGATGTTATGGATTATGTGGTTTAAACAGTTTCTTTTGGATTATGGTGTTTTAAATACTTGTTTTGGATTATATGTTCTTAAGTTTATGGGTTATGAATGTATTTTGAGTTATGATTGTCTGAAACTGCTGAATTTTTCACCATAATTGGAGGTTACAAATCAACCTTACCTACCGATTCTGATAAAATTTTAAAATATTGTGAGATATGTTCAGAATCGCTAGTTAATGTTGATAACATTAACTACCGATTCTGGTGAGTTTTCAAAAAAAATGTGAGATATGTTCAGAATCGGCAGTTAATGTTATGGTGACTTTTCAAAATATTATGACATATGTTCAGAATCGGAAGTAATGTTATCAACATTAACTACCGATTATAGTGGCTTCATTCTTATTGTTCTTCCGAACCTAAACACCCTTATAATCGGACACAATATTTTATCATTGTTTTCTAATTAACGTGAGGCTTACAATTGGTAGGTTAGGTGAACTTCAATAACTTCTGATTGTAGGGTAGTTCCCAAATTCGAAAAATTAGAGATTATTTCAAATATCGAATTTGGGGCAACTTCATAATCGGGAGACATGGTAACTAAATAACTCCCGATTGTAGGGTAGTTCCCAAATTGTAAAAATTTGAGGTTTTTACAAAAATTGATTTTGGGGCAACTCCATAATCGGGAGACAGGGTAACTAAATAACATCTGATTGTAGTGTAGTTCCCAAATTCGAAAAAATTGAGATTTTTACATGGGATATTTTGACTTTGGGTCACAACAAAGTGACCAGAGTTGCGTTTGGGTCACGAAGAAATTTTAATTAGAGTTTGGGTCACTTGACTGTCATTGACCGCGTTGACAGTTAAGAAAGTTAGTTTAATGTGGAAATGACCAAAATTATTTTAGTCTTCAATTTATTTACTAACCCAGCCATCCTATTTTCTGTTAAACTCGTGAACGGGTTTAGTTTCTTCATCACCATTCCAATCTGATTAAAATTGTTTTGAAGAACAATAAAACCCAACTGAAATAGTGAAGTTGCAAACGCGAGAAAGAAATAGTGTGAGAGAGATGATCCACTACCGATTGAAGTTTTTTTTGGTTCGTCATAGTCGAAGAAGAAGAGAAATTGAAGCAACTACACAAACAATGGATTTCTTCTCCATCACAGCCGAAGCTGTTGGTTAAATCAACAAGATATGGTTCGTCAAAAAGGGTTTGTATATGAAACCCACTTCAAATTATCTTCGTCTTGCATCATGTACTTTTGGATTCATAGAATTTGGAGTTTATTAGTAAAATTTGGTATCTAGGGTTCACAAATTTTGGGTTTTTACTGTTAAAACATGTAACTACTGATTTGGATGGTTTGTGGTGGGTGTATTAGTAGGAAATAGAGATTTCGAAGGTTTAATTATCTGAATTTAGCTTCGGTTGATGTAATTTGAATTTTTGTTTAGGGTTGATCATAATTTGGGGGGGGGTTTTGTTGGAACATATGAGCCAGCTCAAGAGAACATGGAGGGCAACAAAGTGTTATATGCTCGGGCCTCGGGATTAATATCAGGTCTTTCATGTTCAAATCCAATTGAGTTTTCTTAGAATTTGTTGTGTCTATCCCAACATGGTGCTGTTGACGTTGATTTTGGAGACAAAAAATGGAATGATCGAATATGTTTGGTTTGTTCTCGGATTTGAGTTTGGTGCGAGGAAGGAACTACAATGGCTTCACGAAATCATAAACTAGCTCATCTCTGAATCATCACTTTTCGCACACAAGGTGCTTGTGGAAAGGGCTAAATGATATTTCTCTCCACCACCCGTTAAATGCTATTGGTTAGATGTTGTTTGTAGATTAATTCAGACCGTTTGATGTAAACAACCACTAACGGCATTAACTAAATACAAATTAATTAATTATTTTTATTATTTTGCTAACTGTCAAGATGGTCAACAAGGGTCATGTGACCCAAACTCTAATTAAAATTTGTTCGTGACCCAAACGCAACTCTGGTCACTTTGTTGTGACCCAAAGTCAAAATATCCCTTTTTACAAATATCGATTTTTGGGGCAACTCCATAATCGGTATGTTAGGTGAACTCCATAACTTCTGATTGTAGGTTATTTCAAAATCACAAAAATTTAAATCTACATATGTACATATTACCCTCCGATTATCCTAAAATCTACCGATTATAGAGGGAAACTACCGATTATAATTGTATCTACCAATTATGGAGGGTATAATTGCCATTTCAAAAAATCACCGATAAGGGGTAGCTTAGATTTACGTTTGGGTGACCTTTTTTGTCTTTTAGTGTCGCCCCTAATTGCGTTGGGGTCGCCCCTAAATATGACAGGTTTATGAGACTCATTTTTATTTTACTAGTTTTTCACACGTACGATGCACGGGTATGTTTCTCATTTATGAAATATAAGATCCATGTTGGGAGATTTCTTCTTTTAGGTCTTCCTTCGAGGCTACTGCCGATATTGTAGTTCACAGTTTAGACTAATCATACAAAAACAAAACTAAAATACTTTCACATCATATTGAGATTGAAGGCAGAATGTACAGGGCTAAAATGGTATGTTTCCAAAGCCAGAATTCAAAATTCTTAAAAAGTTGACAATTTTTTTATAATGAGTTGATGCAAAACTGGAATTGAGGTAATACTAATTAGTCAAGCCAAGTTGAAGGGCTTACGGTGAGTGGAGGAACCAAAACTCAAACCTTAAAAAAAATGTTTTTTTATTTCCATGGATGTATTATTACGCTGATGTCGACACCATGTTGAGTTGGTATAGCTCAATTGGGTTAGGTTATATATATCCAAGCGCATAGGCCTTTCGGTGAAAAGACATATAAATACTAACTAAATTCAGATGGTTTATTAAGCTTCTTATTAATAAACTTCCTTTCAGTAAATAAATCTATAACATCTAGAATAAGACTCCAGTTTTCCTGTCTGACTCTATGAAGAGCTCCATTAGCTGCTGCTGCTACATTATGCATATCTAATTCAAAGAAAACTTTTTGTTAAGTTAGCCTCTCTACCCATCCCATAGCCTACAGCAAGCCCTCTGTTTCAGCATGCTCCACATTTTAATATCCATACACATAGATACATCGTCCTTTCTCAAATTCATTGTCCCACTCTGTGTTATATCTCTTTATGGTGTAGCTACACTAAGAGTGTATCATCTCGGTATTAGATTATTATTTGTCGAAGCTGCTCAATGATAATGGCATTGTACTTACATAGCTACAAATTAACATAGGACCATCAATATACTGAAATACAAATTGCATCGTTGCACATTTATGGTTCAATTTTATACTCGATATATTCCTAATCAATAAATAACTATTTTCTAATTGCATCAAAAATAATGATAGGATAAAACAAAATATTTCTTTAATTGCATTGTATTTTCCAGATCGACAAATGATTCGAGCTTATTAAATTGACATATCTTCTACCAAGTCAGCACTTTCCTGCCAATGTTAATAGGGTTTAGTCCTAGGATAATATATAACCGATTAGGTTAATTACATGAGATCCCCTTTGTGCGCCTTCAAGTCTTTTGTCAGTTTAATATGTTAAGTGTGTTACAACGCCTTTAACTTTTTTTGTCAGTTTAATATGTTAAGTGTGTTACATTATCTGGCGTTAATTTTTTTTTTTTTTTTTTGCTAAGATCATAAGTTCAGATGGAATTATCAGATGCCAAAATAAGAGAACAAAACTTCGTATCTGAGTATTGTACGACATCCTAATATCTAACCACAGTTAAATATGTTAAATCACTAACAACATATCCAATCCTTGACTGATATAGACATAAACAAAGAGATTTCCATTAGCCTTCAAATGGTTAATTTTTAGCAGTTCTTCTTAGAAGTTTTCCCGTGCGTTTCACGGCCTTAAGTTTATTATGCTAAATTTGTTAACCAAAACTGATAGTGGAACTTATTTAGGTACCTCAGTGTTTCCTCACGTATTCTCTTTTTCTACATACGTTAAGTTCATTAAGTTAGACATAGGTGTATAATGTATTTTGCTATATTTTCCCACCGGTCACTATGCATATAAGAAATCAATAATCAAATACTAGAAATTTTTATTTTTATATTCGATTTGATACCAAAAATTGCAAGTTTATAATGGCATTATGGCTTACAAAATATGAGAAATTGCAGTCCATTTGTTGGTTTGTTGATTTTCTTGTGTTTTGATCGCTAAGACTCCAACTTCCTATTGAATATCCCTTACAATAAGCACAAAAAAATCTACATGTATAACTTGAGCATATTCACCAGAGACAAATAGTAATGTATTCTGATAACTTGTGTAATTATACCATCTTATCATATATGCTTCTAAAATAAGTAAAGAGTAAACGTACAACATACAATCACTAACTCAATTCAGTTAAGATTAGTGTTTATTCCAAGTACTCCATTTATAACCCACTACGGATGCACATGAAAATCAAGAACATAAACACAAAAAATCTCTAATGCCAAACTACAAAAAATATATACAGGATAAGAGAAATTTGAATTTATAGGTTTAGAGAAGGTTAGTGAAATTCATACATATTTGAAGAAGAAAAAAAGTAAATCTTTGGTTTAGAGTTTCCCATTCATCTAGATGAGCCAACAAATTATAGTTTTATAAGATTGAGTCACTAACAATGGTACAACAAAGATGAGCCTAATAAATAGTTTGGTTTGCATACTACTTCTAGTACTCCCAGTTAATGATCATAAGAAGAAACATCGACCAAAAAAAAAAAAAACATAAGAAGAAGAAAACCACATTATGAAGATCTATAATGAAACTTATTAATTTCCCACTGAGGATGACTCTAGTGTATTCTGGGTCTTGGGTAGAAATGACAAATGGAAAAAGCAAAATATTGAATTTACCCTAAACAACTACATGATGGAAAGGTCATCGCTCAACAACTACTGATGTTAAACTCGTTTGGGTTTCCCAACTGAAATTGAGTTAGTATTTAAATTTATAACTACAGATGCTTCTAAGAGCATTGAAATCAATTAGGCATATAAATACTAACGTATTCAGATAATAGTTATACTACGTCCTCTTCAGAGCAGCTCCTAATTGGAGAAGAGTGGTCCGACATTTCGTGAGCCAACACGCTAGCCATGAGAAAATCCAACCCCAATGCAGTACACTCAGCAACCTCGATAATCCAAGCAAACCATTTCAAAAGAAGGTAACATGATCTCAATTTATACTTTTATACATAACTTGTGTATATATAACTCAAGACTGTACTAATTGGAAATATGAGAATTACCATAACAATAAAATAGAAACTTAAGAGTCAACTTGTAGTGCAGTGCGGAGAGATATGGGTACCAAGTATATCATGTATATTGCACCACTTGCCTCTTTTATGCTTAATTTTTGTTTGTGGAAATTCCAGCCATCTCTATCCCACTTAACCACTTAAATATGCTCATAAAAAGATAGTCATAAGGTGAGTTAGAAAGCAAGTCAAATACTGCACAATCAATAACCTCGAACCGGATTTTTTTAGCTAAAAACAAAAGGTGGGAATAATTACCCACCTTGCCAAGTCTACTGGGCTTGGAGTTAATTAGTCAATAACCTCAAATTGAATATAAGAGGCAATGAAGATTTCGAAAATAAAATAAGAACCTATTTGTGCCGACTATCTCTGCTATCTTAACCTGCCCAAAATAAAATAAAATAGGAAGATCAAAAGTTCATAGATGAATGCTTGGAGAAGATGAATCCATTTTTTGTTTTGACGCACAATACCTCTTAATTTTAAAAAAAAACTTAAATATATACCTTCATCATGCGAATCACAATTTGCTACATATGAAATAGTCATATTTCTAAAAATGATGTGAAGTCTGACAAATATACCAAAGCATCCAGCCATCCGGAACAATTACCCTCTTCCGTGGAATAAAAAGTGGCATCATAGGGAAAGAGATAAAATCAAGGAAACCCCTATCCATCTGATGGGACAAAGATTAGAGACACTCAAAAACCCACATAATATCAATCCAACAAATCATAAAAAAATTGCTTATAAGAATCAACATCAACAAACCAAGAAGAAGTAACAACTGAATTATTAAAGAAAATCAAGTCAAGGTCACTAAGATAATAAACATTTTTATACCTCCGACTGTAAATATTGCCCGACCTTGTTGTTGCTCAAAGAATCTTCCTCCCGTGACTTATAATTTTGTAACACTTCCTGCAAAAGTTGTTGCACAGGAACTAATTAAAATACAGACAACATTAACAACTTTCACTTGAGATAATAGCAGATTATGAAGAAAAAACTTACTAATGACGTTGGTGCTGAAAACCGAAGAAAAAAAACAGTGGAAGAACAAAAGAGGTGAGTTTCTCACCGTGAGAATATACCTGGAAACAAAAAGTGAGGAAGAAGAAAAGAACGCCTGCGAGAACGATATAAAAAAATCAACTTGTTTCTGAAAACTGAAGAAAAAAAAACAGTGGAAATTTGGCATCTGCGTAAGGGCCTTATATAGAGAGCCATTGGCTCCAAAAAAAGAACTTATGATATGGAAATAATATCTGTATCATAGAATGTTGATATTCACATTTATTTCTATTAGGAAATATTAAATATCACCTAACATATATAAGGAGATATATCCTAATATATGCATATATCCTAATAATTTCGATATTATACTCCAATATTTTCTTTCAGTTATTGTGGAAATCATATTCCCATTTTTAACTTTGGAAACCATATTCCTAATGTTTTTTATTTTTTTCTTTTTGCTGATAAGAACAATTTTTTATTTCTCTGGAATCAAATTCCTGATATTTTATTTTATTTTATTTTGCTGTTGACACCGTTTTTTCCCCCTCTGGAAATCATAATCCTAATAATTTTGTATTTTGTATAGGATTATCAAACCTTTCACTGGATTCATTCGGGCCATTCACATACCAAGTATTTTTTTTTTAATCAACGATTTAAATTTGTTCTTTGAATCATGTATATTTTCATGATTTTTTTTAGGTAATTAATACCAACTGAAAATGTAATTGCAAGTATTTACTTTTATCCGTAGTTTGGCGATGTAATTAGGTGATCTTATCACAAAAATTGTAAATGGACATTGAACATTGTATTTTTTTTATTCATATATGATTGATTTAATTTTACGATGAAATCATGATTTTATTTTATTTCATCATGATGAAATAATTTTATGGTAAGATTTGATATGTTTCCAAGATTAAATAAGATTTAATAATTTTAGGAAACCATATTCAAAATGTGATTGGCCAAATAATATCGCATGGGACCAAAAGATTCTCTTGGCTGAAACTTAGAATGGTGGGGCCAGAATCAACCAGAAGCTCTGGTTAACCACGTCGCTCGAAAAAACTCTGTTTTTATATAGAGAATTTTACAAAAAGTATGAACCGAGAAAAAAACAACATAAAAAAATCGCCTCTTACAAACTATGTGGCCCCTGCTAAAATCCCGAGGGACGGGCCCACTGGGGACTATAGATTTCAGAAAAACTATGAGAGGCATTTTTTCCTGTTGTTTTTTTCTCGGTCTGTTTAGAATTGTTGTTTATTTTACAAGAATTCTATGCCGCAGGGTACGTCCTTGAAACAAACTGTCTTGCGTCTTGGGTAAAAATAATTTTCGTGCGCTTTCCGTAATAATTTCTCTTCGTATTGTTCCGTTATAGTTGCTTGGAAAGCGGAAGTACTATGAGAGAATCCTTATTATGACATCGCTTGAGAAAAATTCTGCAATACCGAAGGATGTTGGTAACTCCAAGCCAAACGTGGCTGATGAATTCTTCACGATAGTCTCTGCCAGGAGAAGTCCACTTAAGCATGCGCCACTGCTTCTGACCGGTTCGGAGAGTGGGGGAGAGGACCGGTTGGTTCCTCCCGGAAATGTAATACGGTTTTTCCTTCAAAGGAAATAGTATTCCGCCTCTCTTATTGATTTCAAAATCCTAGTGAGTCCACTGCGTTAATTTGATAAATGGGTGCAATTTGTGATAAGTCAAGAGTACATAAGAGCTAATTTGACCAAGGCGCAAATCATTGATGCTATCGCAGCCTCTGCATCACTTCAAATTAGGAAAGACATCCCGAGCTTGGTTGCTTTCATCTCCAGGTGATGTCCAGATACTCACACGGCCATATGTAGGTGGGAAGAACTGACCATATCCTTAGAAAGTATGGCTATCCTGCTGAATCTTCCCATGATAGGAAACCTTAACACCAAGTTGTTTGATAATGAGGAAAAAATGCGTACCGCCCTGGTTGCAAAGTCGAAAGGTTTTTTTTCGAAAGGAGAATGAGATGAAGTGTTTATATGCTTGATGGATGTCTCAATGGTTTCCCGATGAGCTGGCACCTGATCATAAGAATAGTACACTCCACGTCACGGCATTCTTGGCTCTCTGGTTATCCCGGGATATTTTCGATGATGGCTCTAGTAAGAAGGAGATAAGGCTGGAACTCATCAATTTTGTTATAAGATTGGCGACACTAGTCCAGAAAGGACTCTAAATCATGCTTTTAAATGACATATTAATTATGTGATTAGGGTTTCACGAACAATTTCAGTCATATAACATAAAAATAATGGGGTCCACCATTTAACATAAAAAAATTGTTATTTTAAACCATAATATTTAACTAGGCCTGTGATTTAATAATGAACCATAAAATTACGCAATACATCCGTCATATATTTTGGTTTTTATACGCCCATCATTAATCATTTAGTATACACCCACAAATAACCAACCACCCTAGTTCAAACGCACCTAGAGATGACTAACCACCGGCTACCACAAAATGTATTCACCGGCATATTTGCTTTAAGTCTTTTACATAGAGCCATGTCTGCAATGGCGATTCGCCACTAGCATATTAGCCATAGGTCTTTTGCATATATCCATATCTTGATTATGTAACTAAGTTTTAACATAAATCGTCTAAATTCGTAAGGATGGAGTTCCGGTTTCTTCAGTTTTACTCGAACTCGTTCCAACTCGGTCAAATTTTCAAACTAAATTGTCGAGTCTTGAATCTGTAAATAAATTTTGACATAAATCGTCTAAAATCGAAATAATAGAGTTCTGGTTTCTCCAGTTTTTCTCTAACTCGTTCCAACTCAGTCAAATTTTCAACTGAAGTTTTGAGTCTTGAATATGTAACTATATTTTGACCAATTATTATTTAGTAGATTAACTTATGAAACCAAACTCACCTATTACGCAGTAAGTAGTTCGTCTTTAAGAAATTACATTTGAAACACCAACCTTTGAAATCAGTAAGTAGTTCATGTATATAAAACAAAAGAAATCGGTAGTTATATGATGAAAAATCACACTCGCTATATAGTGTGTCGATATATGAAATTACAAACACTAAAAGAACACGATATTAAAATAAAATAAATCGCCAACTCTAAATGGTTCAAAACATATGAAGTGCTTCCCGTCAAAGAAAATGTAATTTAGGAAATGCACTGATATATCTTTCTTTAGAAATTATATATTTGTAATAAGAATCAAGCGACTAACTTAACTACTCTTTCAGAATCCAACTTTTTGCAGTTAGATGAAAAATCACATTATATGATATTAGAGACACTAAAAAAAATCACGATATTAGTCTAAAATAGTTGTCAATTTTGAATAGTGCAGAGCATATGAAGTGCTTCCCGTCAAAGAAGATATTATCAAGGAAATACACGAATATATCTTTCTTGGGAAACCATATACTTGCATTAAAAATCAAGCGGCCAACTCAACCGCTCTTCCAGACTCCATCTTCTTGTAGATTAATGAAAAATCGCAAACACTATATAGTTCCATTGATATATGACATTAGATATCCAAAAACAAAAAACATGACATGAATAAAAAATAGAGTATCAACTGTAAATAGTGCAAAGCGTTTGAATTTTTTCCGGTCGAAGACGATGTAATTAATGAGATGCGCTGCCATATCTTTCTTCAGAAATTATATACTTGTGTTAAAAATCTAGTGGCCAAAATAATTGCTCTTCCAGGCTCCAACAACCTGTATTTAAATGAAAAATCACACATATTATATAGTTGTATCAATATCTGATATTAGAGACACTAAAAACACAAACGATATATATATAAAATAGATTGCCAGCTCTAAATAATGTGAAGCATATGAAGTGCTTCCCATTAAAGAAGATGTAATCAATGAGATGCATCAATATATCTTTATATATTTGCGTTAAAAATCAAGCGGCCAACTCAATTGCTCTCCCAGGCTCCAACAACTTGTATTTAAATGAAAAATCACACTCATTATATAGTTGTACCAATTTTTGATATTAGAGACACCAAAAAAACATACGATATAAAATATAAAATAGATTGCCAACTCTAAATAGTGTTAAGCATATGAAGGGTTTCCCGTCAAAGAAGATGTGATCTATGAGATGTACTGATATACCTTTCTTAAAATATTATATACTTTTGTTAAAAATCAAACGACCAACTCAACTACTAATCCAGGATCCAATATTTAAATGAAAAAATCACACTCACTATATAGTTGTATCAATATCTTATATTTAAATGAAAAAATCACACTCACTTACCAAATACCAAAAAACCATCTAGCCAAAAAAAAATTGTACAGTTCGATCTCAATCTCAAATCTACTAAAACTTATAGTTTTCAAGAGTGCTTTGTTTATTATGGTGATGACAACTGCTAGTACCACTACTTCTGGAGCATTTTTATTTATTATGGGGACGACAACTGCCATTACCACCACTTCTAGAACATTATTGCATTTGTGAAGTACAAAGTTACGTATGTTTAAAAAAAGAGAGTAGAAAGTTACATCTTACATGACTTTTAACGCTAAAAACTAACAAAAGGAAATGCAATTTCATTTTTCTTATTCGATCCATAAAATATTAACGGGCTTACTACCAGCATAAACAGAATCTTACAATCCTCATCCACCCATTTAGACAAAGTAGACACTTATGCTAATCCGTGTTGTATGTTCCACATCCATCTCCTGCATATATGAAATGGAAAAGTTAGGAAAAAGTACACTAAATACCTTGGTTAGCATATTTTTGGAAGAACACCGTAAATGTTAATCATTTTTGCGGTGAAAAAAATAACAAAACTACATCTATTAATGTTAAACAAAATTTATTATCCACTAAATTATATTTTACGGAGAGAATGCTTATGATATGCCGAGTATGTGATAACGTCGGCAGATTTTTAAATCCACATTTGGAACACGATAAACATAGTTTAAATATAAACCTTGTCCAGCAAATTTGGCTTGGCCAAGAAAGTCGATTACTATTTCAGCTGGTAGGATAATTATCATGGGCTAACCAAAATCAAAGAGGAATCCTAGAAAAAATAAAGGAAAAGAAATGATTTTATTGCCACGTAACCGCGTTTATGTTTTGTGTTCATAATACCAGTGGCTACAGAACAAAAGTACAAAGCAAAGAAGAATCTTAGGAGTACAAAGAGAATAAAAAAATGATTTTATTATCACAAACCCGATTATAAACGCCATGCAATAAACCTAAATATTTTATTCTTGCACATACGGATATGTAAAGACTTAAAAGTTTTAAAAGAGACATAAAGATTTACCTACATGCTATCTAGATATCTTACCTTGCGGAAATATATTCGAAATACAACAAAAAACCTTTGAGCACACATGCTAAACAACCAACAAACGAAAATCATCCCGCAGAAGAAGCCACGTGTGCAGAAAATTTGTTTTCCTTTGCTCCAACCATATATATATATATATATATATAAGAATTAATAAAACTACAAAAAGAAAAAAAATTGGAATAAATATTCAAAAACATCTATTCTTTTTACTTTTTAAGATAGATACCTGCATTTATTATACTCAGACACATACACGATATATATAGATAATTCTATAAAAGTCACATTTGTGTCGCCTAAAAATAATTTAAATTTTCTTAATTACATGGAATGGAATAAATGTCGATTCTTAGGATTAATATAAAAGCACACCTAAATGTGGGTAGTTTAAATTTAGATATATATATATACATGTATTTGTCACCTTTAATATAACATGGAATAAATATATGTTACATTAGGTCCCATCATATCATAGCCATCTTGTTGAAATATAGGATCCCATTCGAAATCTGGACATGCAAATGGATGGAATAAGTAATTTCAATAATGCAATGAGTATGAAAACAAATGGATGGAATAAGTAATTTCAATAATGCATGAGTATGAAAATAGGAATGATCACGTTATTATGGAGGCCGTACCAAAAATTATTAATCATAAAACAAATTTTATGGAACAACCAATAATGCTGATGTTTTATTTATTTTTTTAAAAGAGAGTAGGTTTTTCTAAAATTAGGCTCTTATATATAAGCATTTGATCAAGAAAATGGAGTTACTATTAAGCTTGGTACCTCATATCCTTCTCCTCGTATGTAGTCCAGATGGAAAATGTAAACACCAATTAAACATCAACAAAAAATCCAAACGAAATCCGAAAACAAAATCCTAAAATCAATAGAAGCCGTATTAACTCAGATTATTCACCTCTAATATCAGTATTCATGAGCGCTCCGATTTCCGCAACTTGTTTTGGAAGTATTGATTGTACCTACAAATCAAATAACGAAAATAGATTAGCCATCAGAAATATCAATTTCGAGAAACAATAGAAAAACAACATTGTACCTACAAATCAAATAACGAAAATAGATTAGCCATAAAAATCTCAATTTCGAGAAACAATAGAAAAACAACAACGAAGGAAAACAAACAGCTATGAAAGAAGAAGAAAACAGTACGTAAACAAATGTGGTTCTTGCTATAGTTCCTTATATAAAGAATCACTAAACTTTAAAAAATATTTGGTTTTGGTAATAATATCAATCGATATCTTAGAATTTATATAGTTTATTATAATTTGAGATTATTTTTTTATAGAAGACAATTAAAAAATAAAAAATATCGGGGACTTCCAAAATTAGTTAAATATTAGTTAAATATTTGCAACATAAAAAGTAATTTCTTCAACAAATATAGAAATATTATATAATTGGAATTTTTTTCATATATTTGTGATATGATTATTTTTTCCCTTTTGTCGCATAAAAATAATTATTTTTTTTTCTTTTTAATTAATATTTTTTTCATATATTTGTGACATGTTTATCATTAATACTAAAAATTAATATAGTCATTTTTATATTTTTCCTTATAAAAGATTCATAAAATATTTTTTTTTATTCCATAAATATGTTATATTTGATTTTTTTTGATTTTAATCATAAATGTCCGAAAGTAATATAGTAATTTTCTTTATTTTCTGGATTTTTTATAATAAATACATGAAATTATAAAAGATTCAAAAAATATATATCTTATTATTTTATTCCATAAATATTTTGAAATGGTTTTTCTTTATTTTAATCATAAATGTCCGAAATTAATATAGTAGTTTTCTTAATTTTCTGGATTTTCACAATAAATACACGAAATTAATATAGCAATTTTTCTAAATAATGAGGGTCGTCCGTCGCGTGTGTCCCTACAATCCACCTAATCTACACCGCACATTGTCATATCAACGCACCATATCTAACGAAATTTCATCCGACGAATACCAATGGTTTCTCAATTGTCCAATGAGAGCGCGAGGTTACGCTCACCAACCAATAGGAGAGAGGGTAAGCTCCACCAGTGCTACTTTTATTCTGGAGTGAGGGATGGTATTGAGTTTTTAGGTTGTTGATAGCATAGGATAGTGGTCCATAGACCCAAGATCCTCTCATTCAAGAATTATTAAGATGTTTTGTCCACTACAAGGGTACGGACTCTAACCTCCTCAGTGAGACGGAACATGAGAAAGACAATATAAGGGTTCAAATCCCTACCTCCATAGTGAGAGGGAACATGAGAATCATTAGACCACTTGATGATTCTCTAGGTTATAAACCTCGTTAACAAAGTACTTGTACGAAATTTAAGAACAACAATATTTTCGTTACTCAATTTTATATTTGCCTAATAATTATTTACGAAAATATTAGATGCCCAAAAACTTTTCCACCACGATGGGTCCAAGGTTTGGTCACGGCCGTTATAACATGTTTCGACGGTTGTGAGCACGATTACAACGGAAAACATGTTATTTAAGAAATAACTGCAGTTTTGGACTGTTTTGCTTTTGAAAAAATAAACGCTATAATGGTTATAGGAAATAAAATTATATTGTGATCTGAAATTCTTATATAACAGTCGTCATACACAAAAACATTATTAAATAACATTGTTTTTTGTGATTTTTAACCATACAAATTTAGGAAATGATATTTAATTTGTGGTCAATACCTGTGTCTTGACTCGTGTCGTGACTGGGACAAAATCATCATGGGTTATTTGTTTCATGCATTTGTTACATGTGTGGAAACTATACAAATGGGTTTAGGATCAAATCAAAATGGTTATATTATAGGTATAATAAACAGACAATGGAAAAATCACTTGAGTTCTCCTCTTCACACTGCAGCGCATTTTCTCAATCCCTGTTACATCAACTCAGCAACCAATCTCATCAATAATGAAATTTTATGAGCCCAAATTCGTCTTAATGAAGTCAAAGGGAAAGTGGTTAGTGGCCCGCAAGAATAAGTGAATTGCAAGTTAGAGGTATAAAATTAGTAATTCTAGAGGTATCTAGTTTCTGAGCTCCAAATACAATTAAATACGTAATTTGAATTCCTGGTAACAATTTTACATTTTTTTCCAAGAGGACAAGGCAAAAGATGCAAAGTCAATTTTTATCACCATCAGCACGTATTACGAATCAACATGGTGATTATGTAAGCTGGTGGTAATCTTATGGTGCTGAGTATCCATCACTATAGAGGATTGTAGTAAATATATTTAGCCAAAAAAATACATCAACTGGATCAGATAGGAATGGGAGTGTGTTTGAAAGAATCCACACCAAACTACCTACAAATCTTTTACTTTCATTGTATAAATGGTCTGATGTAGGTTCAGTACAATTCGAAGTTGGAGCAATACAAAATTCAAGAGAAAGGAAACATAACATCGATGTTCACGATGTTCGTCTATTAAAGGATGGCAATATGCTTGACTGGATAGTGGGAAGACAAAACACCAATTTTACCTTAGGAAGAACAATTGTTAAATATGATGCAAGAAAAAGCCATTAGTTTTTAAATAGAATCACCAACAAAATATATTAAATACATAAAACAAAAAATGATGCTCGTAGTAATATTTTTTAATGATAAACACTAGTTTAACAATCTCATGTATTTAAAATTTGAAGTCTTTAATTATGTAGGTACTTTTTATTACTAATATAAACTTTTAATTATAGGTTTTAAGCTTTCATTTTGCAGAAAAAAAATCCTTTAAATAAACAAAAATATTGAAAAAATAGTACTAGAAAGTTATTTACCAAGCTATAATGTTCATAAAAAGGAAGAATAATTCTAAAAAATGCACCCTAAAATGTTATTTAGAAGAAAAAACATTTCATTTGATTTTCGAAAAATGGTTATAATATGCGTGAAATCAGAAAAATAGTCATAAAAATTGTTGTTATTTACTATGTAACTGTGTTATACAGAGAAGGGAGTTGGGGACCCTCACATGCACGGTATATAAGTGTGACCGTTTTAATAGTCAATTTTTCGGAAGAAAAATAGGTGTTTTTCAAACCTTGGATGGGTCTCGCAAAGATATTGGTCCATGGTTGTTCAGCCTGGACCGAATACGAACCCTAAGGGTTCAACATTTTTAAAGACGGAGGGTTTTGATTTGTGCCACATCATTGGAAAAATAAAGGGAGGTATGTAGCGGCTTTGAATTATTTTTGAAAAACTGTTGTGAAGTGTGTACTTACTCTACCTACCTATCTGGTAAAATCAATTTATTTTTATGCCTAATTATTTTATTTGAATTAAAAAAATAATTGTCATATTTGAAAATTATTGTTGGACCTTGGGCTATGTGTGTGCCTATGTATACATAACTTGGATTTACTTTGCAATCCTAGTCTCGTATTGGTATTTGATTAGTAAAACTCTATGTATCTTGCATATTTCTTTGTTCTTTTATATTCTAGTTATATTGCAACATATTATCTGTATGATTCTATCAGTTTGTGCAATTATTTTTATCGTTATAGGTTAGTAATGAATTAATTATTGAAGATATTGGTCTGGTGCTGATTATATTATTTCCATAATCATTTATGCGATACTAGGTATTCTTCTTGAACAAAAGATTTCATATCATAGACAGTAAGATTTCATGATTATGTATGATTATCAAATTTCAACAGCCAGAGGAAGTTGAAGATTTGGTATATGTTATATTTGAATATCATGTCGGCTTTAAAATTTTCATGGTGATCCGACTATGATAAGTACTCAAAATTATGTAATCTTTGAATTTGTGTCAATAGACACTCAAAATTATCTTGAAATTCTAGCATGTTTACCGCAACTTCCTGATGAAAGTTCTACACAATTTTCATCATAATTGGACTAAGAAAAAGTATCACTCGGAAACAGTTGAATGAAAACGTTATATTTTTAAAAGCTAAAAATATAACGGAACTGAATACTTCATATAATGGAACATGTATTTTGAAGTATAATGGGTCATATACTTTAGTTGACTACCACCTAGTCAATCTCGTGGTACGACTATTGACTAAAGAGTTCACTTTGACTGATTTTGGACAACTAACTAATTTAACTTTAACTACATGTCAAACCCATTGACCCTTTAGAACTTTGGTAATGGAGTTCTTTTTTATTTTTTATTTTTTTTTGTATGATACTGAGTCTACTCAAAATGATCACTTTTGCTTTAGTTTAAACGGTTAGACCAACTCAATTTGAATTTGACCTTTTTGACACAAAAGTACTTGGGAACCATTATTAAGCCTTTAAAGTGGAAACTATTTATTTGTTGACTATAATTTAGTTACGGCATAAAACCTTCTACCAACGATAATGCATCATCCAAAAGATGAGGCACATGCCCTTGTTTTTCTAATGAGTCATATTGACCTTAGAATATGCAATGCTCCAACAAGAAGATTTTGGAAATATTTATCATATTCCTTTACCCTAAAACTTGAACATTCAATTGGATGGAATCCACTTGCATAATTATAAAAGGTTCAATAACTTCAAAGAATAAATGTTGCAATTAAGAGTTCACGTTTTAACGTCGATAAACATATTATTTAATTGATAAGCGTTCTAATACTAGTGGTTTGGTAATTTACATGGAAGTAAAAATGATTTTTTGGTTTACAAGAAAGCAAGGGATATTTTCTTATTGGAGTGCTGAGGCAGATGATAGAGCTACAACTGATGCTACTTGGAAAAAAATTTGGGTTTAATTTGTACTATCTGAAATCAGTTTCTCTTATTCTACTTCTGCTTTTTGGTGTGATAATATTGATGCTAGTTATCTCGCAAAGAATCCTATCTTTCATTAGTGTATGAAGCATATATCGTTATTGAATTTTATTTTGATCGAGAATCGGTCATTGCTAAGAAACTTTTGGATTGTCACAATTCTAATGAGGATCAACATCTGATGACTCATGTAGGACCAGAATATCGCTAAAACATTTCTCTGCGAGATTAACAACATTTCCCAGCGAGCATCACCGCAAGCCTTTTGACAACACTTTGCGAATGTCACAAAAGCAGTCAAAAGAGTGATGTAATAGCTGACGATTGAAGAAAATATGAGAAAAGCATGTTTGTCCCGTGATGGTTACAAATCTTGCGAGAATGAACATTGTAACTATCGCGGTACAATCACAGAACAAATCCGAAATAAGAGGAAAATTTAGTTGTCATCCATTATGTAATTACCCTATAAATAGAGACCCAATATGTCCATAAAAGGATGATGTATTTTTGAGAGTTGAGAAAGTCTTGAGGAGAGAGAAACTTCAAGAGAATAGTTGTATTCTTGAATTCTTACATTTCAAAAACATTTAAAGAAAATCAAATAATAAAGTGTCGTTCTTAATCTTCAAATTTGAATTGGTTATTACAAATTCTTAACAAGGGTGTAGTGCAGGATTTCCTGCAACTACATTTTGGCGCCCGAAACAGGGAGAATCAAAGCTAAGAAATCTCTAATTACAACTTGAAGATTTGAAGAAATTATTAAAGTTGAAGAAATGGCTAGAAAAAGAAGAAATACATCAGAGCCGCCAACAACTGTGAGGAGGAGTAAAAGACTTGCAGGTGGAGAAACAAATGAAATAGGAGAATCTTCAAGGATAAGAACAAGAAGAAATAGAATGAGGATTGAAGGAGAAAATCAAATTCCACAACCAAATCAACAAACACCAATACAGGATAGAAACGTGGATTATGACAGGGTGAGTGTGCATACTTGGAGATCGGATTCAATGGAAGAAGAAGAAAATCAACGATTAAGAGATGGAAGAGGAGAAGAAAGAAATCAAAGAATGGTTGAAGGATTAATTCATGGAGAAGGTGAAAATGAAACAGTATGAGATCTAAGACAAATAATACATGAGGAAAGAATATTGGAGGCGGAATACATGAGGAAAGAAGATTACAGGAGGAAATAAGATCCGAGGCAAAATTCCCCAATGAGAAATGCTAGGGAAAATACTCGAGAAGAAAGACAAAATCCAAATGAAGAGCAACGTCATAGAGAATAAGAGGTAATTGAAGATCTCCATGATCCGCGAGGTGAAATTATGGAAGATAGATGCAATAATAGAAATCAAGAGGATGGAAATAATCAAAATGGTGAAGAAAATCGAGAAGAAGGTAGAAGAATATTACATGGGCGAGAAATTCAAAGAAATCAAAGAATAATTGAGGATGAAATTGAGAGACATTATGCTGAACAAGCGCGTCTAGCTTGCGAGAGAGAAAGATTAAGAGCAGAGATAGAAGAACAAGAATTCCAAGAATCAATACGGCAAAATAACCATGAAAATCGAGAAAGAAGACGGACGCAAAATCGCCATAATAATAATATTCAGGAAGAGTATGATAGAATACAAAGGAGAATAGAAATACAGCGAAGAGAAATGATGAGAAATGAAGAAATTCGCATAGAAGAAAATAGACAGTATAATCAGCTGCGATGGCAAGAAGAAGGTGAATCGGAATATCGTAGAAGAAGGAATGTGGATGTAGATGAAGATACACAAAATCTCGCAGGACAAGAAGTACATGAACGCAGGAGAAGGGAAGCTGCATTGAAAAGACCAATAGAACCAAATTCAGCTGCGAATGAGCAAATTTTAAGAGAATTAGCAGAGATGGGGGGAATAATAAATAACAGAAGAGAAGGAGGTAGAAGGAAACTTGATGAAGCTATTGAAGAAGATGCGAGAACTCCATTCACTCAAGAATTACAGTTAAGAGGAATACCTCCAAAGTGCAACTTACCAGCATTAACCAGCATTTTTGATGGAACTACCTGTGTTGTACAACATGTTAAGGCTTATGTTAGATGTATCCTACAATGGGAAAACCATGATGCTGTATTATGCAAATATTTTGCATCCAGCTTAACCGCCGAGGCACTAAAATGGTTCGAGGGATTGCCAAAAAATACTATAACTTCTTTTGATCATTTACAAGTTACATTTTTGGGATCATATATAAGCAACAATTCATCGCGGCCAGGCATTGAAGATGTATTTGGATTAAAACAGAGGATTGGCGAGAGTTTGAAGCACTTAACCATAAGATGGAAGACAATGTGCAGTGAGATGGCAGGAAGAGTAGATGAGAGATATCTTATCTTATCTTTTATTAATGCAATGTTCGCGACCAATCTGTTGTACATACAAATTTTCAGAATCAAGAATACAATCACTATGACAGAGCTGCGGGAATTGCAGGAGGAATACATTGCTTTGGAGGAAAAACAAAATGAGATAGAATCATATCCAATCTCAAATACTAGTTCAGTAGCAGCAAATGGGAGTTTACTTCCTAAAATGATTAACAATGTGGCGAGCATCTCGCAAGCACAACAAGAGAAAGTGGAAATTGATAACCAGCAGAAGTTGGTAGCTATGGGTAGTCGAGATCAAGAAGAATATGAAAGGGAGAAGAATTATTACAATCGCGGTAGGAATAATAAGATTCAAAGGCTTGATCAGCCGCAAGAAACTTATGGTGGACAAAGGCAAAACAATTTCAGAAGCCAAGGTAATCAAAAGATAATATGGGAAGAAATTAAGATGCCACCTCTGAATGCTAGTATAGAAAAAATTTGGGTGGCTATTATTTTGATGGAAAATATACCATCACCATGGAATATGGGCAAGGAGCCACATCCTAATAATAGAAATCAAGAATTTTGTCCTTACCATCACTTTCATGGTCACTCGGTAAATGATTATAGGAATGTAAAAAGGATAATCTTGAGGATGATTGATCAGGTAAAGCTAAATCATTTTTTAATAGGACATCCACAATCCCAGCGATTACCACCCCCACCAGATAATCGCAGAATGAATACTGTCAAAGGAGCAGAAACATTTGTAATAGAAGTTGGGGCTAAAGCAAAGAATTTGTTTTGTAATTCCATTGTACATTCTTACAGAACTATCGAGGATTTCCATGATAATGTTCTAAGCAAAGTCTTCACGAGGGACACAGATGGCAGAGAAATAATGAATATAGCGAGAGACTCGCCACTAGAAGAATGGCAAAAGCAAACTATATCTTTCACTGCACAAGAAGTACCAGAGCCTGGCGAGCATCATGATAACCCGTTGGTGGTAAGATTAGAAATAAATCCAAAGCAAGTAGAAGAAGAAGATGAAGAAAATGATGATAAAACTGAAGACTCCTGGGCCATCAACAGGGTTTTGATAGATACAGGGAGTTCAGTTGACATCTTATTCTATCATACTTACAAGACCATGGGTGGAAAAGATGAGAATTTGATACCATCAACATATAAAATTTATGGCTTTAATGGAACAGCTAACAAACCAAAAGGGGAAATTGCAATGCGGATTCCATTAAAGGGGATATCTTCAAAGATCTTGTTATATGTTGTTGACATTGAATCACCTTACAATGCCCTGATTGGTAGACCTTGGCTACATGGGATATTAGGTGTAGCATCTACTTTTCATCAGTGTATTAAATTTCCTCATCCAAATGGTTTTGGAGTCATTAAGGGAGATTGGGGCGAAAGAAAGAAATGTTATGAGATTGATATAAAATCTTGCGAGGAAAGAGCTGAGAAGTATAGCAATTGGAAGTACAACATCAAGCAACATCAGAGATGTGAAAGGTTGATGATTGATACAATAGAGCGACGAGAGGAAGTTGATGGCGAGCGTCTCACGGATAAAAAAAAAGCAACAAAACGTAAAAGAAAAGCAAAACCGGAAAGTAGTAAGTAGAAAGGTAACATGTTGGATTTTAAGAAATTCATGGATGAATTGTTTGAAGAAAATGTTTTAAGAAAACTATTTTGAGATAAAATTGAAAAAGTGTACAAGAAAATAGAAGTTCGGAATAAAGAAATTTTATCAGAGTTATAACACTCGCGAGAAATGCGATTAAAATTTCGCAGAGATTAAAAGAATGGGACAAACCTTTATGGCGTACACCTTAGTTCGCGAGTACAATCTCGAAAGAGGCAAATGTAAGACCTAAAGTGCGTCATATAAGGGGGTATCTCTTTACATAACTCAGGGATAAGGTTATACCGCTGCTGGAACCTGAGTCATACAGATGTTGGGGTTAAAGAAAACCTATCCAGGAGAGAGATCTTGGATTTCCAACTATATAAGGTTATACCCTGGCTGGATGACTGAGAATCTCTTCTAAGAAGTGCAAAGTATGACCAAGGTACCAAGGTACACGGTTGAGCCAAGGGTGCCCGGGGCTTACGAAACTACCATGTCCATTCTTGGTAAGTCTTGGCCATGATGCACTTGGCCTGAAGAAAACCCCACTTAGGGTGCAGTCTTGTAACTATAAGCCATATAGGCATAAAGGACAAGAGGCTGCGAAAACAACTGGTTGTTGGAAAATTTGGATAGGAGGAGCTAGTCTTGTATGTCCGATGTGCCCTCCTTGAAGGGGAAACCAGGGGGGAAATAAGGGCGGCACCCTCCATTAGGGAGCTGATAAATGTCTAAAGACGTCAATGTCATGGGGATTTATGATCGCAAGAAAATTTAGGCCCATCATATTATCGCATGACGAAAATTATACAGAGGCAACAAGCCAAAAGAGAAAAGTTAAGATGAGATCAATGGGTTTTTACACGAAAGTGTAAAGACGTCCTGCGATTTCATCGCAAGACGGAAATGTCATAAGGTTTATTTCTTGCAAGAGAGTTTATACTTATCATATTGTCGCAGAGATGTTGAAAAAATATTAATAAGACAAAATCAATGGGTCAATACATGCAAATGTAAAGACGTCCTACGATTTTGTCGCAGAAATAAAAAATGTGGAAAAATAAGACCTTTAATTAGGAAGGCATGATAAGACCATAAGATTATTGCGATAATGCTCGCAGAATTTATGAGATTTGCGATTTTACGCACAGATCATAAAGTTATTCAATTATTTCTAGCGATAACATCGCCAATATTGAGGCAAATTTAATTTGATTTACAAATAATATCTGATCTCTATTCAATTTTTTCATATTGCAGATGAATAATAGAGGCAAGTATGGGAATGCATAGAATGATGAAATTATTATTCATCCATCGTATGATAAAATTGCATAGATAATATATTTACACAGATAATTAAAGGATAATAATTATGTTGATTGATTATGTTGCAGAAAAAGAATTATTTTCTAATTCGTATAGATAAAAGCAAAAGAAGTTTACACATCAAGTTGGAGAAACTTGAAACAATACTACGAGAAGCATAAAGTGTACAAAATTTACAAGGAAGATAAAGAGAAGAAACAGAACTAAGTAGATCCATCACCACCTTCATCGGATTTCTCTTCTTCATCAGATTTCTCATCATTACCAGATTTCTCTCCTTCATCGTTATCATCATTACCCTCATCTTCATCAAACTTCTCTTCTTTGCCAGATTATTCTTCATTACCATTATTATTGTCATCTTCATCTTCGCTAGATTCCTCAGCTTCGCTATCAAAAATGTCAAGATTTGGAGTTTTTGCTGGAATTTTCTTTGCAAGATCAGGATATGAAGAATGAGGAATATCGTAATCACCGCAAACCAATTTAATGTATTTATTGCGAACTTCAACAAGAGAGCTATTAAAATTCGCAGTAGTAATTCTAAATTGTTCTTTCAACCGTGAATACTTCTCATTGCGAGCAGTCAGACTATTTACGAGTTGATTCTTTTCAGCTTCAAGTTCTCCAATCCTTTCAGAATATATCTTTTCGGATCTTGCGAGTATATAACAGCAAGTTGAAAATTTTGCAAGGATGAATAGCACAAGCAAGAAGTTAAAAAGGAAGGATGACTAACAACCTTCTCTTTTAGAAATCATGTCTTTAATTAAAGCCGCTTGTTCAACATGAAGACTGACATCTACACCTAAATTAGTACTAGCATTGTCAAGAACTTTCGCGGCCCAAGCAAACTCCACATCATTATTTATAAGAAGACGGGAACGAATTTGGTTTTCTCTTTCAATAAAACCTTCCTTCTCGCGGATAAGCCCATCCCTTTCAATTTGAACTTCAAGAATGGTCTTATGGAAATTTGCTAAGGTTTCAGCTCCTTTTCTAGATATACGATCTTTGTCTTTTGAGAGATCTTTGTTCTTGGACTTTAAAGTTTTAATCTCAACTTTGGAATTGTGATAAAGTTGTTTGAGTCTATGATTTATATCTAAACAAGATCTGTAGTTAATTTCTAGTGGGAATGTTATTTATTCCCCTACTATCCATGGGTCATGCACAAACACCCTTATTAATCTTTACAAATAACCCTGATGGCATAATTGAAATTATGAATAGAAAAATAATTAATATAATTCCAGTTTTAACCTTTACACCTCATACTTCGACTTCTTCTTCATTTTTCATTCGAAGAAAAAACCAGTTTCACTCATAGTATTCGTCTCCGTCGCCACAACAACCAACACCACCATCATCTCCATCGCCATCATCGTCACCTTGCATCGCACCTACCACCACCGTAATTATTATCGAGACAGATCGAACAGATATTAGCAGGGTGAAATTGTGAAATTGAAGCTGTTGTTGACTGAATCGAGATGAAATGGAAGATGGTTTTGTTGATATTATGAAATGGAAGATGGTTTTGATGAAAAACAAACAGATCTAGAAATGATATCGAGTATGTTCTTCCTCTTTTTGGATTTGTATTTTTCATGATAAAAGTCAAAATTCAATCTCCGTCGGTTCTAAAGTGGTGAAGGAGATCAAGATTTAGGTTTTCGATTTTAATCAAATCTCGAAATTAAACTTCATAAGCATCTGGAAATCAAACTTCAAGCGGTTGAGATATAGTTTTAGGTTTTGGATTACTATTTCCGGTAATTATAGATTTTGATTTGGTGCATGTTTGATTGGTTGAAATTTAACAAATAGTTTTTATTCAAGAAATTTCTGTTACGAATTTTAATTTACCTTTTCTTAATTTTGATTCAGGTGGAGCTTGAACACAAGTTTTGGTTTTTTGATTCGGGGGTCGAATTTATTTCTTCTCTTTGTGCTTCGGGTTGGTATCTTTGTTACTTAAGCAATTGTTTTTATGAAGAGATTTGTATCACTATGTTTAACCATCAATTGCGAATAGGTGCTAGTTTTATTGCTTCCTATACATGTTTGGTTACCAGCATCATCTGTACTGAACTGAGTATGTGGAATTAATAGACGCGAATGCTAGGTTGTGTAGTTATAGGTCATATTGGTGATGTAGCTTCAATTAAAATTGTGGATTCTATTAATCAATAAGCTGAATGATAGGTTGGATTGTTGCTGCAACATTGTTTGTGGTGTTTGGAGGTACTTTTGTGGTGTTGATTTATGGGTGTGTTTGAAATATACATTTCACTAATTATAATGATGATGATACTTGTGGATGCTTGTGGATTTACTGTTTTTTTTTTGTTCATTTTAGTTGTGATTATGATTCTGAAATACACGATTGAATCAAATTTTTATGCAGTGATCAACCATGATTTTTAATTACCAAAATATTAGCCATTGGCTTTATTGTGTTAGATTAGGTTAGGTAAGAGAGGAAACTTAATTAAGATCCCAGTAACCAGGTTAGCAATATTAGCTCTCCCATCCTCTCTACTGCAAAAAATTGACCATCATAGCTTCTGCATTTGTATTGTTGTGATTAATAATCTTAACAGAGGCAAAATTTTGTGTGCATATCTTCTTTGTGAATTATGTTAGTTTGTTACTCTTGGATTTTTGTAGGTCTACTGTATGAGAATGAAATTATAGGTAGAAATAAAAAAGTTCTTTGAAGACACATTAAACTCAAGGGTGACAGAAGCGTAGTGACTAGTGTAATTTTTATTTTATTTTGAAGGTGTGTAAATGTTTCATTGTTGGCCTATTTCATCGTCTGTTTACAAGCCAACAAGTCTAATTCTCGGCATGCACTTAATCTTAAAGCTTTTACCAGTGAGTTCTACTTCTATTTACATAATTATGGAGATATCAGTGTATTCTGACAACGGACTATGGAGCTGTTCATGTACATCTACTTCTATTTACATAATTTTGACAACGGACTATGGAGCTGTTCATATACATCGTTTAATGTCTGTCATAATAGAAATAGATACAATAATCATGTGTTGTGCTGGTAAAGATGGTTTATTGAAGACAGTGACCACTTTGTTACTTTTAGTTAATTAATATTTTCATATAGTTAATTCTATGTTCTACATTTTAAGCCTTATTTAAGTATAGTTTGTGACATCCCTGACATGAAATACTTGGTATATATAGAGTTTATGGTGGTGACCTGCTTTAGAATTTATGACTATGGAAGACGATACAATTTTTTAGATATGCATGAATAGTGTGAAGTTGAATAGTAGAAACATTGGAATAACTATATTTTAGATGAATATGTGGTGCAATAGTAGCACAATTGACTCAATGTCAGAAAATGCATATTTTAATCATGACAGGTTCGCTCAAGTTCGCTCATTTTTGTAAAACTTTGGAGACAACTTGTGCTAGTTGCTTCCATATTCGGAGACAACTTGTGCTAGTTGCCTCCATATTTGGAGACAACTTGTGCTAGTTGCCTCCATATTTGAAGGCAACTTGAGAAAGTTTCTTTCACTTTTGAACACAACTTTTTGCTAGTTGCCTTCACTTTTGAGGACAACTTGAGCTAGTTGCCTCAGATTCGGAGACAATTTGAGCTAGTTGCCTCCATTTTGTTTTGCAACTTATTCCTGTACAATTTTTTTTGGACACAACTTAAGCTAGTTGCGTCCACTTTTGGAGAAAACTTGAGCTAGTTGTCTCCGATATGAATACAGCTTCAGCAAGTTGACTCCACATGGTAGTGGTGGTCATCGGTGGCGGTGGTTGGCGGCGGTGATGGTGGTTGATGGCGGTGGTGGTTGGCGGCGGCGGTTGCCAGTGGTGGTGGTGGTGGTTGGCGGCGGTGGTGGACAGTGATGGTGGTTGGTGGAGGTGGTGGTTGGCGGTGACGGTTGCCGTTGGTGTTCGGTGGTGGTGGTGGTTGGCGGTGGTGGTGGACAGTGGTGGTGGTTGGTGGCGGTGGTTGACAGTGGTGGTGGTTGGTGGCGGTGGTGGTTGGTGGCGGTGGTTGGTGGTGGTTGGTGGCGGTGGTTGGTGGTGGCGGTGGTGGACAGTGGTGATAGCGGACAGTATATATTTTATTTTTTTGAATAGTAGTTAGTGGTAATGGTTTGTATATACATTACACAAAAGAGGGTATTTTAGTAATGTATTATGCTTAGGGGTATTTGTAAAATTCAAAAGGGTATATTTGCAATGAGTCTCATAGTAAGGGTATATAGATAATATTCCCTAATTTCTAAGAGGCGAAACTTAGATCTAAGTTCATCTATGGAAAGGGAATTAATATTGGAAGGATTATTTAAAGAATTATTAAGAAGTTCTAGAAGAGTATCATTGTCTATTGGTTCAGGAAAAGAGCGAATGGTTAAAGCCTTATCAGTGAGACCATAAACGTCTGCGAGAGTGATAAATCAAGTAAGAAAGAATAGTGAAATATAAAATTTTCAAGGAAAAGAAGAAGGTTATCATACCTAAGAGTTGTTTGTTAACAATATCAAGATTAGATACTTTAAGCGATTGCTGAGAAAGATTGTTCTCAAGTTCTTTATTCTTCTCGCGAAGATTGGCAAGTTCAGCTTTCATTTGTTCATTCTTCTCGTGAAGATTAGTGAATTAAGATTTTAGTTCTTCATTCTTTTGACGAAGAACAACATTCTTCTGTTAAGAAAGTGTATGCCTTTTGTCTAAATTAGAGGCAACGGCAAAGGAAGCTCTTCCAATCTGCGAAAGTATAATATAAGTTAAGACCTGGCGATGGAATAAATACATAAACAGGTTGAAGAAATGAAAACATACCAGGGTACTAAGAGAATTTAAGAGATTGGGAGTCAGCGATCTTGAGATTCCTTGCAGAGAATCATTATCTATCAATATGGGAGCATCGCAGACTTTGGCGAGAGCCTGGGATGTCTTATTAATAACTTCATCTTCGTAATTATTAGCAATACCATGAGTAATATCGCCAAAAATCTTAGATAACTGGGCCATTGAAGAATCAGAAGAGGAAGAATCTTTCATGGAAGGAATGGCATTATCATCATCGTTGTTGTCCTTATCAAAATCAACACTTAAATTTTCTGGAATGGGTTGAGGAATTAAAGAAGGAGAGAGTTGGGTTTTTCTTCTCTTTAAGGGAGGATCGTCAGATCCCTCACTGTGAGAAGCAATAGGCTTCCCTTTGGGAGGAGCATTAGATTTACCCTTGCGATCAACATTAGACTTCTCTTTGGTCTTCACAGGTTTTAGTGGTTCTAATTCTTCAATTTCCTGTGAACACAGATAAAGATAAGAAATAGGGGCTACAATATATTGTTAAAACTAATGAAAGATATTTCTTACTTCATCTGTGAAAGATTTAAGAGCTAAGAAAGTGTTGGGTTTCCTAAAGGCCTGATAGCTGAGTTTCATCCTGTCAATCTGGAAAAAATTGAAGTAATTAGCGAAAATATAAAAACATGGGGAAGAAAGTGAATAATAATTATACAAAGGATCAGAGAGATTATACCTCTTTAGTTCTTTCAGTCCAGTTGAAGACCCAAGGTTGATATTATGAAAGATTCGCGGGTAATGCGCGAGGACCAGAAATATAAGAACCTTCAAGACATAATGGAAAAATAAACCACTTGTCATCGCTGGAGTGGCGAGGGCCTTGATTAGTAGATGTATGCCAATCAATGTTTAGCATAAGAGCTTTATCATCATTGATCTTTTCTTTCTTCAAGCGGACACCCCATCAAGTGCTATCCCTCTTCATAGGGACTATTTTGTAATTTTCAAAAAAATTATCCACAGTATAATCTGCAGAGACAATTGGAACATCTTTAAATTGAGGATTCTTTGCATCTTCAGGGTAGCGAGATCCTTTATCATCACCGCGAGAAGCATATTCAAGCAGCAATCGAATACAATATCCACCCAATTGATATATCGCTCGCGAGAACCTCTCGTCAGAAATTATTTCATAGAACAGTGGAAGTTCCGGATCATAGAGAGGAATGGGAAGACCAGCTTCAAGTTGACCTAGCAATACGATAACCTTCTCGCGAGAGCATTGATATTCAGTGAATAATTTGAGAGAAAGTTCGGATTTAGGGTTCTGATTTGGAATTGTAGACAGAGTAAAACCTTTGCTTTTGAGTTTTTCTTACATCTCACCAAAAGCAATCAAATTTTTAGCACCAGCGGCAATCATTTTTAAGTATGGGAATGAAAGGGAAGGTTGGAAAATAAGAAAGAAATCACAGCGATAGCAGATGCGCAATTTGCGGAAGAACAGTAAACTTGCAGAGGAGTTACAGAGAGAAAAGAAGAAGAAAGTAAAAGATGAAAAGAAAAGAATGAAAGGAGTATTTATAGAAGAAGAGATTTCTCAAAGAAGACGAATGCAATAAATGCAAAGAAAAGACATTAACGGTCAGATCGCAGCGGTTAGAGAGGACGTGTTATAAATTTATTAGAAGAGAGAATACATGAAAACAACTGGCGAAGGATACATAAACATGTCAGAGAAGAGAAATCTGAAAAGATAAGTAGTTGCAGCATTTTAAAGTTCTCATGATCTTCTCCTCTTCGCTGAAAAGACATGAGAAGAGGCAAGATGTAGGACCAGAATATCGCTACAACATTTCTCTGCGAGATTAACAACATTTCCCAGCGAGCATCACCGCAAGCCTTTTGACAACACTTTGTGAATGTCACAAAAGCAGTCAAAAGAGTGATGTAATAGCTGACGATTGAAGAAAACATGAGAAAAGCATGTTTGTCCCGCGATGGTTACAAATCTTGCGAGAATGAACATTGTAACTATCGCGGTACAATCACAGAACAAATCCGAAATAAGAGGAAAACTTAGCTGTCATCCATTATGTAACTACCTTATAAATAGAGACCCAATATGTCCAGAAAAGGATGATGTATTTTTGAAAGTTGAGAAAGTCTTGAGGAGAGAGAAACTTCAAGAGAATAGTTGTATTCTTGAATTCTTACATTTCCTGTAAACATTTCTGAAAATCAAATAATAAAGTGTCGTTCTTAATCTTTAAATTTGAGTTGGTTATTACAAATTCTTAACAAGGGTGTAGTGTAGGATTTCCTGCAACTACAACTCATTAAGGCTATCTCTTCTGATAATGACTCTGATAATGTTTGTAATCAAATCCCGAACAAAATTTTATAGATTATGAATAAAATCTATGATTTGAATTCCATTATGATCATTGAATACATCTGTGATGCAAATATATTAAATTAAATTAATACCTCTATCTCGTGAGCGATTTTTTGCTATGTGCATCATGATTCAAGTTTTAAATGTTTAAATGAACATAATATTTCTTACAAGTTTGAAAGTAATATTTTTCAGGAACTATCATTGTACACGGTTTCTCACATGCTTACCTGAAACCCTAACTTGCGTTTCATCTTTAAAAAAAAAAGGTTTGCTTGATTTTCAAGTTATCTTAGCTTGAATTCTAAGCAACCATCAGTCTTGAAAATCTATAGTGGAAAGATTCATTCAACTGGGAAATTCAATCCCTGGAACTTTTGTGTCCTAGTTGATTGCTAGAGTCTTCCTCTATTGACCTAAGTTTCCTCAAGAAATATAATTAGGTCTACGACTGAAAAACTTCACTTAGGGATTCGTGAACCCAAGGTCGATTATATTTACTTGATAGTTCGTGTATCTTGATCTAGTTCTTTCTGTTATCCAGGTTTTAGTAACCTCCTTCAAGAACGAGATAGATAGAAATCACAAAGTTCTCTTCATCTCAGACTTTGTGATTCCTCAAGATAGATATCTGAAAAATATTCTTAATTGATTAGTTCACGATTTTTCTTGAGAGGTGGTTAAGAATCCAGGCTTCTCAGCTAACTGAATGCAAGTGTTTCAGATTTATGAGGTTTACTAGATTTATCTATTATAAACGGATTTCTAAGCCTTGATCTATTCGATCTATAGGGAAATCAAATAGGATTATCTACTAGAGGCACTTTGGTATCAAAAGTCTTCACTTAGGCTGAAGAAACTCTTAGGAAATTGAGAAGAGCCTTGCGAGGTTCAAGAGAAGTAAGGAACACGATTGAAGATGAATTGCTTGGAGGGAAAATTTGATCTCACTACATCCCAGTCTGAAGTCTGATAGTAGGCTAGTGTCTGTATCTGCTTAATACAGTCCAGTGTTAAAATTTGGACGAGGTCTCGGGGTTTTTCTGCAGTTGCGATATTCCTCGTTAACAAAACTTCTGGTGTCTTGTGTGTTTTCTTTTTCCGCATTATATTGTTTGTCTTTTGTTTGTACCTAAAATTTTCTCATATGTAAAACAATATACTTCCGAATACTTTATTTAGGTTCGGAGATCAAAATCGTACAAGACGAGCAAAAACCAAGACAACAACCGTGAAAAGTGGGGGTTTAACAACCACACCCAATATTTTTTTTAGGCAATCTGTATGGACAAACTCCAATATAATTCCAAGAAAATCAACTAGACAGTCAGACTCAATCAATGGAAATATATCCAAGAGTTGTATCTATGTTTCTCAATGTAATCATCAAATCAAATAGATAGAATCCGTGAGCCTGATTATTATGAGAAACAACTTGAACGCTACCAAAGACCAATGTTCAAGTGTCAATCAATTTATATCAACAACCAAAGGTTGGATTATCTAATTGATTGAACTATGCACAACCTGTGATATTTCAATTATATTGAAAATATAATGCAGAAAAGAAATAACACACACACACTAGAAGTTTTGTTAACGAGGAAACCGCAAATGCAGAAAAACCCCAGGACCTAGTTCAGATTTGAACACCACACTGTATTAAGACGATACATACACTATCCTACTACAAGTTAACTTCGTACTGGAATGTAGTTGAGCCCTAACCAATCACACTGATCAAAGTACAATCGCATTCCTTACACCTCTGAATCCCAGCAGGACTTTGCGCACTTGATTCCTTTAGCTGATCTCACCCACAACTAAGAGTTGCTACGACCCAAAGTCGAAGTCTTGATAAACAAATCTTTCTTATACACAAAAGTTTTTTGAATAGATAAATCTGTCTCCCACAGAAATACCTATGATTTTCATTCCGTCTTTTGATAAATCAAGATGAATAGGAACCAATTGATACACTGGACTTATATTCCCGAAGAACGACCTAGTAATATCAATCACCTTACAATAATCTTAATTATATGGTAGCGAAACAAGATATTGTGGAATCACAAACGATGAGATGAAGATGTTTGTGGCTACTTTTTATCTTGCCTATCAGAGATTAAATCTCGAGCAAATCTTAGAGGATATAGTACTCAATACAATAAAACAAAGCAATATCAGAACACTCAACTACAGAGAAAATAGTTGGGTTTGGCTTCACAATTCCAATGAAGTCTTTAAGTCGTTAACCTATAATGGTTTTAGGAAAAACCTAGGTTAAAGGAGAATTGACTCTAGTCGCAACTGTTAGAGCACTGCTCGGTCGAACTCGCATGCGTTGCTATCTCAAGCATGTTTGTCAATGTTAGTGATCAAAACTATAAAGTCTTGATTTCTAGTCTACTATAGCTAAGGTCTCGGACTAGGATAGAAAGTGTAATTGAGATCAAGAACTCCATGGAAATCATCATACAAGACGAAGGACTACTCAAGCAACCAGCGGATCTTCATCGACTAAAAGGTATGTGGAGACTTGAACTTATCTATCACTCAAAAGTCTATCTACTCTATCTCCTATCTTGAGACAAAAGTCGTATTACTATATATACTAAGAATATACACATGTGATATTTCGAGCTGAATATATCTCGCCTATATATTTCTCGAAATATGTGTTGGTAAAGCTTTCGATTTAGCCAAGTTCATATTTACCTAGTGAGGAAAGTCATGTTATGTTTCAATCACTTTGGAAATCGCTCTGATGAAAAATAGTTTGTGAATAACAACTATATAACACCCTCTGAGAATGTTTCAATGATTGAAATGAGAGTTTAGACAATATAAACACTGGGGATATAAACATTATTGTGGTAACACATATATGTATATGTCCTTAGCACTTGAACCAAAGTTTGTGAACTTTGTTGATCAAGTGAAACTTGAGCAGTCAACCCAGTCCGCGAGCTCAGTCCGCGAACGTGCATAGTTCTCGAACCCAAGAATTTCTGCTCGAGTTGTAGTTTCAGTTCGCGAACTGACGAAAGTTCTCGAACCCGAGAATTTCTGCTGGAGTTTGTGAACTCCAACCGGTTAACTTGAGTCCAAAAACTTGAGTGGTTATGTCTAAAAACGATGTTCGTGAACTTATCTAAATTATCTAAGGAATGCTATTGCAAACCGTGGCTTTATAGTTCATGAATTGATTCGAGTGAATCACAACATTTTTTCTTCAATTGTGTATTGTGTAGTACATGAGATCTCATAGCAATTGAACAACTCTCTAACTAGTTCATTTGAGTCATTTGGACTAGTTATGGTGAAGAAGAATATGGTTGATATGAAAGTTATCATTTGGCTAACCATTTGGTTGACTAATATTGAACCAACTATTGTACACGTTTGGGTACGGTTACACAAACCCAAAATCGTCAAGTACATGTGTGTATGGCAAGTTAAGTTTTCTATCTAACGGTTGAGAGATATTAGCTTGTATCTAGTCAGGTTTTCATCTAACGGTGAATATTGAATGCTTTGTTACTAAGCTAACATTGATTGCAAACCCTGATTTAAAAGACTATATAAGGGAGAACTCTAGCAACTTGAATATTTAATCCCCACACATTCTGTGTGATACTAGTTTGCTAAGCTAGAGTCGATTCTCCTTTAACCTTTGGTTTTCTTCTTCTAAAACCAGGTTAACGATTGAGTCATTTGGACTAGTTATGGTGAAGAAGAATATGGTTGATATGATTATCATTTAGCTATCATTTGGTTGACTAATCTTGAACCAGCTTTCATGCAGTTGCGTTGTAGTTACAACGAATTTGAAATCTTCAAATTTTTGTATATTTTTCAAACAACTTTTCGATGTGACGGTTGAAGATATTAGCTTGTATCTAATGACTTTTCATCTAATGGTGAATATTGGGTGTTTTATTACTAGTTAACGATGATTCCAAACCACGGTTGAAAGACCTATAAGGGAGAACTCTAAACATTAGAAACCTAATCCCCACATTCTATATGATACTAGTTTACTAAGCTGATTGATTCTCCTTTAACCTAACGGTTTCTTCTTCTAAAACAGTTAACGACTTAAAGACTTCATTGGGATTGTAAGCGGACGATACTTTTCTTGTAGTTGTGTGATCAGTCTTCTTTGTTTCATCGTAAGTGGTAAATTTAATAATGCTTGAGATTTCCCTCTCAGAATGAAGCAAAGATATTAAAGTAATCGCAAACATCTTAAATCTTATCGTTTTTGATTCCCATGATATCTTTTTAAACAAATGCGTCAATTAAGACTATTGTGAGTTATTTGATAAATTGAGATGTTCTTAACCAGAATATAAATCGGTTTTTATTGATTAGTTCATGTTCAGCATGATTATCAAAGATGAACAAAACTCATAGGTTTATTAAACGGAAATGAATTTATCTATCTTGTAGACTTTTGTGTGTAGACATCTTTGTTTGTTAAGTCTTAAACTTTAGGTGTACAACTCTTGGTTGTGGGTGAGATCATCTAAAAGGAATCAAGTGCAGAGTATCTATTGGGATCAGAGGCGTAGGAGCATAAGCGTACCTTGGATCAGTGTGAGATTGATTAGGGTTCAAACTCACGGTCCAGAATGAAGTTCATTTGGAGGCTGAAGACTGGTGTCGTTAGTGGCTTGTCTGATGTATGTTTAATCCCGGACTAGGTCCCACGGTTTTTACATTTGCGTTTCCTAAGTTAACAAAATTAGGCATTATACGTGTTTATTTCTCTTGGTATTATATTTTTATATAATTGAAATAATCTGATTGCCGTTATTCAATCAATTAGAATATCTGACCTTATTGGTTGTTAATTTAGGTAAATTGACACTTAGATATTGGTCTTTGGTACCATCCGATTTATCTCTCTTTGAATTGAACTACTTGAATGTATTTGCTTGAGTAAATCAAATTGAGAGATTGAGAATAATAACTCCTTGAGATATTTTCTATTGATTGGTCTAGTTGATTATCTATAAAAAACTCAGGTTATCATACAGTTCATGAAATATTGGGTGAGGTTGTTGTTTAGCTTTTCAAATGGTATATTGAGAGGCGAAACAAACAAACTTGGACCTTACAAGTGCTGTGTTGTGGCGATCACTCTATGGACGGTCTTTATCTCAATAAAGCATGCATAGAGTCTTAGATGGCACTAATTACTTATGGTGGAAAATTGTTATACGTGTTCTTAAGCAGTGATTTCAATCATGGGTATATATGTATGTATGGTTATTATTGATCTGATTGGAGATATGAATGTTCAAAGAATATTTGAATAAACTCTATGAAGATTCTTCTTCAAAAAACAAAACTCCAACGATTTAGATGAAATTATGTGCATTACCCAAATCTTGATGCCATGTGTCTAATTGCACTAAGTCGCAAAAAACTTGGGATATCTGAAACTATTGAAAATACTAGTGAAAATTTGAGCAACCTTGAATTAAATTGAGAAAACAAGTATGTGAGATGAAGAAACATTTGATGAGTTTAATCACAAAGTGTGAAAATTGATAATGCATCTTTGCATTGGGTATTATTCTGAAAAAGGACATTGTGATGAAAATTCTGAATCACCATCTAGATACGATCTAAGAAGCATGCCATCGTTGAGAAATAACGAAATATCTCCAGAAATTACGTTGGTTTAAGCTTAATCTTGATCATGAACTTTCTCCAAATCTAAGGATGTTGCGTTCAAAAGCTAGACACTAAATTACTTGATAAGTAAAAAAAATGTATATCTCTGAAGATGATCACTCGAGATAGTTCATGGATGAAATCTTGTTCATCGTTCGATGATCAAAGACATTTAGGAATCTTGAAGAAAGTAAGCGGTTCTCGAAGATAATCTGAATATCAGTCAAACCTCATAATCGTATTCCCTTAAGAGGATGATGAAGTGGCTAGTGATGATGAGGATATGCCTCGATGCTTTAAGTGTAAAAGTTTGGTCATTTTTCAACAGTGTCAAATCATTAGAAAATTTCAGAACAAAGTGCTGCGGCAACTCTTGGAAATATACGATGGTATGATTCAAATGAGATGAGAAATCAGTGTTTTATACTTGAAATGAAAATATTGATTTTGATAATTGTTAATACACATATCAATTCAATAATTCTTTAGGAAGATAATCCAACCGATGCGGAAGAAAGATTGTGCCTAGCCAGAGCTACATACACGTAATATCTGGGATCCACCTATGTGCTAGGCCTTGCACATTTGAAAGAATGATTACTATCCAATGTGACGTGCTCATTTATTCATTAAAAAGTCATGAACTCTCAGGTGTTATGAAGTTCAAACACAAGCAAAGACACATCAACAAACTCAATGAAGAAGCAAATCATCTATGAAAGCTTAAAACTTGCTCGAAAGACTACGAAGGTATGTAAGATTTTATCTTCATCAAGAAGTTAGTTTCCAAAATATCAAACCATTTGAAGAGATTATGGTCAAGCTGTTTTGATAGACGTCATTATGGATTCTCCACAAGAGGAAATTGGTGGACAAATTGTAGTTCCACCAAAGCTTGAATTGTGTTTCTTAAAAATCATGTCGTGTACTGATCAAAATAGACATGATTATTGTACCTCTAGAGCTTCAGAAAAGTTTTTTGTTTCTTTTCTTGGAGGTTTTCCTCTTTGTCTCAACGAAGAAAGGTATTATCGACAATTCATCTTTATAGGGATAAGAGTTGATAGTCCTGAACATTTTAGGTTTGACCACATTCCTTTTCCTTCTCAAAACCTCTTTTATCTTAGATTACTTGTTGAGCTAATTGTAATTATATACTTTAAACCCTATGTATAGACTCCAAGAATGATGTCTTATTGATGAAAAAGAAGGTAATATGATTGTTAAGCCATCAGTATGAAGGAAAAATAAATCTCATTATCAACCTGAAAAGAAAAATAAGAATCAGTGAGTACGTGTAAATTTTAATGAAGTTTTAGTGTTTTTAGTACTGAAGAGTATGAAAGAGTTAACAAATAAACTTGTATGTAAGACTCATGGATCAGAAAACAATAGTTGACAACAACAACCAAGAAGGTTAATGATATAAACTCGCTTAGACCTTATGTTTCATGGTTATTGACAAGGAGTTAAAGGAGATGAGTTCTTCAAGGTCTTGATATCTAGTAAATCTTCTATTTTTCTCTTTTGTTTAGAAGAATAACTAGTGTTTTGGAATAGCCATTATTGTGATTACACATAGCTATATCCAATGTTTTCATCTTCTTGTTTTTAGATTTATTGGTTTAAATTCTAAACTTGTTTGGAAGATGATGGTTGCAATATTAATCTTTATGGTTTTATATATTGCAATATTTTGATGGGATATGTGTGTTTACGTCCGTGAACTTGATTGTCCCATATTTTGTCAAAAGTAAAGTCGTTCGTGAATTGATATGCAAATATTGATAAAAGGATGAATAGACTTTTG
Organism: Papaver bracteatum; assembly: GCA_023529315.1. NCBI lineage: Eukaryota > Viridiplantae > Streptophyta > Magnoliopsida > Ranunculales > Papaveraceae > Papaver > Papaver bracteatum. The sequence continues at coordinate 3,700 of JAJJWX010002148.1, read as the reverse complement.
ACAAACACAAAAGTTAAGCCTATATTGTCAATTATTGATGTAAGATAGGTTAAAATCTTTTGTGATTCAAGGATTATGTCTATTGTGTGTCATTGTGCAAATGGTGATGGAAACATAGAATGAATCCTTGTGTTATCCACGGTATAGATCTTTATTGATCCATATCTTATGTATTACCGTGAAGGCTCCATTGTGTATCTTATGTTGAGCACGATACAACTAAGTCGATTTCTTATTGGCATGGTTGGTTGTTCCATGAGATGCTATATGTTGAGCATTAAGAACTAAATTAATCAACTTGTGTGGTTATTTAGTTTGTATTCCATAAGTTTTCTTATGTTGAGTACATGTACGGTTAAGGTTGTCATGTTTATGATAATCTTAGTGAGGTTCCATAATCTCTTATGTTGAGCCCAAATGAACTAAATCAATCATCTAGTATGATTATTTAGTTAGCACTCCATAAGTTTTCTCATGTTGAGCATGATTGATTAGGATGGTTATTTCTATGATTAACTTAGTCATTGCTCCATAGATTTTCTTATGTCGAGTGTGGACAATTAAATTGATTACTCTTGTAATTAGTTTGGTTGAGTATGACAATTAGATTATTTGAAGTTTTCTTGTGATTAATCTAATTGATTATTAAGTCTCCATAAGTTTTCTTGTGTTGAGCATATTTAGTCAAACTAATCTTGGTTCGCTTTGGTTAATTTGATTGAATATTTCTTGTTGGATTCCAAATTCACACTTGTATGTAATTTGTTGAGTCTAAAGAAATCCTTCTTTTCTTTTGAAATTAAGGCCGCTCTTGTTGTTCCTTGGGAATGACATATTATGGGGAGAGTTCTTTTGAACTTGTGCTTAATTTCCAAATCTTTGTGGGGAGTGCGGTTGTGGAATATTAGAGGGTTATCTTGTATCTTTATAAACTCCTTGATGAATGCATTTAGCTTCGGCTTTATGATTGCATCTAAACAAGATGATATACATTTACCTTTGGTCATGAAATGTCTCTTCGGAAATTTCATTAGGATCCGTTCTTGTACCTTTGCCAATTTTATTGACAAAAAGGGGAGAATTAATATGTAGTTCACACTACAAATACATATGGTTTTCGGATCATTATGTAAGGGGAGTGGTTTCCATGTGAGATGGAGTATTGACTAAGGGGAGTGAAGTATCACCATAGTATTGTTGTTGAAGTTGTGATGCAATTGGACTTTGACGTTGTGTAATAATACTATGACATTGTATAACAATGATTGAGAACCATGCTTTTCTCATTGTTATAGCTACGGATTTTCAACAACGATGATGCTAAACTTACAACCTTTGGGATCATTGGACTACTTGGAAGTGACGAAGATTTGAGTATTGTTGAAGATTAGACATGTGGAATAGGAGCTACAAAGTTTATTTATATATTTTTTGTATTCCATATGTATTAATAGTTTTGCCACTAAAATTGACAAAGGGGTAGATTGTTAGAGCATTGCTCGGTCGAACTCGCATGCGTTGCTATCTCAAGCATGTTTGTCAATGTTAGTGATCAAAACTATAAAGTCTTGATTTCTAGTCTACTATAGCTAAGGTCTCGGACTAGGATAAAAAGTGTAGTTGAGCTCAAGAACTCCATGGCAATCATCATACAAGACGAAGGACTACTCAAGGAACCAGTGGATCTTCATCGACTAAAAGGTATGTGGAGACTTGAACTTATCTATCACTCAAAAGTCTATCTACTCTATCTCCTATCTTGAGACAAAAGTCGTTTTACTATATAGACTAAGAATATACACATGTGACATTTCGAGTGAGTATATCTCGCTTATCTATTTCTCGAAATATGTGTTGGTAAAGCTTTCGCTTTAGCCAAGTTCATCTTTACCTAGTGACGAAAGTCATGTTATGTTTCAATCACTTTGGAAATCGCTCTGACGAAAAATAGTTTGTGAATAACAACTATATAACGTCCTCTGAGAATGTTTCAATGATTGAAATAAGATTTTAGACAATATAACCACTGGGGTATATATACATTGTTGTGGTAACACATATATGTATAAGTCCTTAGCACTTGAACCGAAGTTTGCGAACTTTGTTGATCAAGTGAAACCGGAACGTGAGCAGTCAACTCAGTCTGTGAACGTGCGTAGTTCTCGAACCCGAGAATTTCTGCTGGAGTTGTAGCTCGGTTTCAATCCGTGAACTGACGGAAGTTCTCGAACCGAGAATTTCTGCTGGAGTTTGTGAACTCAACCGGTTAACTTGAGTCCGCGAACTTGAGTGGTTATGTCTAAAAACGATGTTCGTGAACTTATTTAAATTATCTAAGGAATGCTATTGCAAACCGTGGCTTTATAGTTCATGACTCGATTCGAGTGAATCACATCGTTTTTGCTTCAATTGTGTCTTGTGTAGTACATAAGATCTCATAGCAATTTAAAAACTCTCTAACTAGTTCATTTGAGTCATTTGGACTAGTTATGGTGAAGAAGAATATGGTTGATATGAAAGTTATCATTTGGCTAACCATTTGGTTGACTAATATTGAACCAACTATTGTACACGTTTGGGTACGGTTACACAAACCCAAAATCGTCAAGTACATGTGTGTATGGCAAGCTAAGTTTTCGATCTAACGGTTGAGAGATATTAGCTTGTATCTAATCAGGTTTTCATCTAACGGTGAATATTGAATGCTTTGTTACTAAGCTAACATTGATTGCAAACCCGATTTGAAAGACTATATAAGGAGAACTCTAGCAACTGGAAACCTAATCCCCACATTCTGTGTGATACTAGTTTGCTAAGATAGAGTCGATTCTCCTTTAACCTTTGGTTTTCTTCTTCTAAAACCAGGTTAACGACTTAAAGACTTCATTGGGATTGTGAAGCCAGACCGATACTACTTTTCTTGTAGTTGTGTGATCTGATCTTGTTGTTTCTATCGTACGAGTACAATTGTAATAATTGGCTTGAGATTTCTATCTCCGATAGGCAAGATATAAAAGTAATCACAAACATCTTCGTCTCATCGTTTGTGATTCCACAATATCTTTTTCATTGCGTCGATTAAGACTATTGTGAGGTGATTGATAAAGCTGAGTTGTTCTTCGGAATATAAGTCTGGTTTTATTGATTGGTTCCTGTTCACCTTGATTTATCAAAAGACGGAACAAAACTCATAGGTTTATTCGTGGGAGACGAATTTATCTATCTTGTAGACTTTTCTGTGTGAGACAGATTTGTTTATTAAAGTCTTCGACTTTGGGTCGTAGCAACTCTTGGTTGTGGGTGAGATCAGCTAAGGGAATCAAGTGCGTGGTATCCTGCTGGGATCAGAGGCGTAGGAGCATAACTGTACCTTGGATCAGTGTGAGATTGATTGGGGTTCAACTACAGTCCAGACCGAAGTTAATTTGGAGTAGGCTAGTGTCTGTAGCGGCTTAATACAGTGTATGTTTAATCTGGACTAGGTCCCGGGGGTTTTCTGCATTTGCGGTTTCCTCGTTAACAAAATTCTGGTGTCTGTGTTATTTCTTTTCCGCATTATATTTTGTTATATAATTGAAATAATACAGGTTGTGCGTTGTTCAATCAATTAGAATATCCGACCTTATTGGTTGTTGATTTAAATTGATTGACACTTGGATATTGGTCTTTGGTACCATCCAAGTTATCTCTCTTTGATTAG